>OX030930.1:2500-2402500 GCA_943735885.1 Stelis phaeoptera
CCTAACCCTAACCCTTTTTTTTTTTTTTTTTTTTTTTTTTTTTACGTGGAGGAAATCTGATCGGCAGACACCCCCCTGCCGCTCGGGGGAGCGACAGAGGGGTAGTGTGGGGTTCGACCCACTAAAACCTCCACGGCGACCTTCGGACGCTATTCCACCTCTGGCGGATTCGGGGGAGTCACGGGAACTCTCGGAGAACACCACCGCGACTCCCCCTCGCCATGGCCGGTCAGCTAGCCTTTGCTGACCGGCCGCGTCCCGAGGAGGGGGAGTTTACTCCTCCCCCTCCTATGACCTCTGGTTCCGCAGTGCAGGGAGGCCGCGCCCCGCACCGCTCCATCCCGGCGGCCGTTTATCAACTACCCAGGGCCCCCGCCCTGGGTAATACGGCCGCCCGGGGGGACGGCGTTAAACATGCCGTCCCCCCGCTCCCGTCGACTACTACGTCTCGATCTGCTGACGGCGGGGGAACAAGGGGACCCCAGATGTGATCCACCCCCCGCCGTCAGCTACCCTCCTTAGTCCGGGGGTCCCACGGCGCGGCCTCTCACAGGCCGCACACGCCGCCGCCCCCGGGTTCTTCGAGCGGGATCGGATCGTTCCCGACCCCGCTCGGCGGCCTCCTTCTGCTTTATTACTTCCTCGCAGAAGGAGGCCACCTGCTTCCAGTTCCTCTCGCTCTCCAGCATTGCCCCAACTACTGCTGGGAGCGAGAGGTCTCCTCCTATTTCACAGCGGAGGACTCGACGCAGCGCTGAAAAGGCGGGGCATTCCTCCAGCGTGTGCTGCGCCGAGTCCTCCTCCTCCCCACAGTGGTGGCAAACCGCCGTCTCCTCCCGTCCTATCCGACACAGGTAGACACCGAAACAGCCGTGTCCGGTGAATACCTGTGTCAGACGGTAGGTGAGCCTACCGTGCCGCCGCTCCCGCCACCTTTGCAGGTGTGGCAGGAGGGCCCCGGGGACGCGTTCGCTGGAGTGGGAGGATAACTCCCTCCGCCAGACCTCCCACATGCGCCCCCGGGCCTGGAGTTCCAGCTCCTGGACCGCCTCAGGCTCCAGCGGGGCCCCCCGAGCGCTGCGGCAAATGCTGTTGCGCCTATAAATATAGGCGCGCACCGCCGCGAGCAGCTCGAAGGGTAGTTCCCCAGCCAGAGCCAGCGCCGCCATAGTGGACGTGGTACGGTACCCGCGGACGAGGCGAATGGCCATCGTCCGCTGCAGCCGACGCAACAGTTGCTTGTTGCGCCGGCTTGCCATCCCGGCCGGTGCCCATATAGGGGCACCATACAAGGCCATGGACCGTACCACGCCTAAGTACAGGCGGCGCACCCAATCCCCAGGTCCCCCGAGATTCGGCAGCAGACGGCCCATGGAGGCCGCTGCCTTTTCAACTCGGGGGACGAGGCGGTCGAAATGAGCCTCGAAACTCCAGTGGCTGTCGAGGATGAGTCCCAGATACTTCATCCGGGAACCCACCTCGACACTGGCTCCACCTACCTGGATCCACGACCGCGCCGGAGGCTTGGACCGAGGCCGGCCATGAAACCATATGGCCTCGGTCTTCTCCGGGGCTATTCTCAGCCCCAGGTCGTGGATCCTCCGGACGACGGCTGCCACCGCAACCTCCGCTCGTCGGATGGTCCTCCCGAACGTGCTCCCGACGGTCACCACCAGCGTGTCGTCCGCGTAGCAGACTAAGGTGGCACCGTCGGGAAGCGAGGCCTGCAGGACCGTGTTATACCCGAGATCCCACAGAAGCGGGCCCAAAACGGACCCCTGTGGGACCCCACGGTCCACCTCCCTCCGCATCGTCCCGTCCCGGCCCGGGAATTCTATCCCCCTGTCCCGCAGGTAGTCCCCGAGCACCGCCTGAAGGTAGGGAGGCACTTGGTGACGTACCAGTGCCTCCCTTATGGCGGGCCAGGGCAGGGTGTTGAAGGCGTTGACGATGTCAAGCGACACCGCCAAACACACCCCGCCCCTGCTGACAGCATTATCCGAGAGGGACTTGACGCGATCGACCGCGTCTACGGTCGATCGTCCCTCCCGGAATCCAAACTGGCTGTCAGCCAGATCGGGGCCAACGCGGGACAAATGGCTGGTGAGGCGGGCGGCAATGATGCGTTCAAACATCTTGCCCGCCTCATCCAGCAGACATATGGGCCGGTACGCGGAGGGAGAATCCGCAGGCCTTCCCTCCTTTCTCAGGAGGACCATCCTACTCCCCTTCCAGAGGTCGGGGAACACCCCCGACCTCAGACACTCCTCAAAGAGGGCCTTCATCCGCCCCCCCAGGACGCGCAAAGCGAGCGCCCAGGCTCGGCCGGGTATCCCATCGGGCCCCGGGGCGGTGTTCTTGCCCCGGAGCCAGCGGATGACGCCGACCATCTCCTCCTCGGTGACCCCCACGTCGGAGGACGTGTAACGTGCCTCCGTCTCGGGTCGGGGTCGGGACAACTCCCCTCCAGGGGGGAATAACGTGTCCACGACCCTCCCGAGAAACTGGGGGTCGAGGCTCTCTGAAATGGGAGGCGCCCAGGGACGTAAACGTCCCATCACCATCTTGTAAGGGCGCCCCCACGGATCTTTATTCAGAGAGCCGAGGAGATCCTTCCATGCCTGGGCTTTCGCTCGCTTGATGGCCAGCTGCAGGGCGACTACCTTCTCCCTGTAGTCCCCGTACAGCTGGGCAGCCCGATGTTCGTCGCGTCGTCTTCGTCGACGGGCACGGGTGTACTGGCGTCGCGCGCGGACGCACTGCGTGCGTAGTTCCGCAATTTCGCTCGACCACCAGTACACCGCCTTCCTCGGGTGGACCCTGGCCCGGGGCATAGCGACGTCACATATGGACGTCATAGCACCCCGGAACCATCGGGCTTCCACCCGCCCGTCGACCGGCCCGGCCGGATGTTCGGGCCAGGCCACGACTTGAGCTGCCGCCATCAGCGCGTCCCGGTCCAGGCGCCGTAGCGCCCATCGCGGTGGTGGCTGCTGTCCTCCCGGGCGACGTCGGGGTGTCGCTTGGGGGGCAGCGGAGAGGTCGATCACGATGTATCGGTGGTCCGATAACGATTCGACCTCTTCCGCCACCCTCCACCCCGAAACACGGCGCGCGGCGGGGGGCGTTGCCCACGAAAGGTCAACGATGGAACCCCCGTTGTGCCGCACGCACGTGTGGACGGAGCCCGTGTTTAACAGACGGAGCTCCAGTCCCGCCGCCCAGTCGAGCACCTCCATGCCCCTCGAGTCTGTCCTGGGAGACGACCAGGCCGTGGCCTTGGCGTTAAAGTCTCCCAGGACGAGTACCGGACGGGGATGGCAGCGGGAGATACATCTCCCCAACCCGTCCAAGTACTCTTCGAACTGCTCGAGGGGCCAACTCGGAGGTGCGTATACCGCCACCACCGCGAAGCCCTCCCACTCTACCGCCAGGTAACCCCGCCCACGCTCCAGCAGCGTACACGGCGGGGCACCTGGCCTCCCTCCCCAGAGGGTGGCGACGGAGCCCGCGGAGTCCCCCATCCAACTTGGATGGTTGGGGACTCTATATGGCTCCGCCACCACGGCCAACCCGGCCCCCTGCTCGGCCATTGTCTGCATCAGCAGATCTTGCGCCCTGGCCGAGCAGTTTAGGTTGACCTGGAGTACGGGGCCAGCGGGCCCCATCACTCCACCTCTGGGACAACCTCCATGGCCACCGCCGGGGCGGCGGCCGTTGGGGCCTTATCTGGCCCACCTACCGCTGAGGCGGTGGGGGCTGATGCGCCCGCCACTGCCGCTGAGGCGGGGGCCGCTGCCTTGGCCCCTGTCCCCTTCTTTCTCCCGCTCTTCGTCGTCCTGCTGCCGGCCGCCTTGGCGGCACTGGCAGGGCACCCCCGACCCCCTAGGCGGTGCGCCGATGGCCTCCCCTTATCCGCACAGACGGAACATTTGGGGGAAGCCGTGCAGGCGCTCGCCGCATGACCCGGGTCGCCGCAGCCGTAGCAGCGACCCGTGCGGTCCGCCTCGTTGGTGCACCGCTGCCTGGTATGACCCATTTCCAGGCAGCGGTAGCACTGCAGGGGTCGGGCCTGGAGGGCCTCGACCGTCACCAGGGTCCATCCGACCTGAACTTTGCCGGCCACCGCTAGTTTCCTGGCAGCAGCAGCCGGACATCTGACCCATAGGGTGCCAAGCCCAGAGGCGGAGGACCGAACTTGCCCGGTCTGAACCTCCGCCTGTTGGCACCCTCCAGCCGCGGCGACGGTCGTCGCCACCTCTTCTGGGGTGATGCCGTCGACTAGGCCGCGGAGTCGGAGCTCCGCCTTCTTCATGGGCCTAGCAACTATCACCCCCGTGCCCTCCAGCGCCTCTGCCATTTTGGCCGCTAGGCGGTCGGCCTTTGCAGCCCCTTCTGGACCGGCCACCTCCAACACGAGACCGCCGGTCACTGCCCTCCTTGGCTTCAGGGAGGCGATGCCAACGTCAGCCAGGTTGATCTTAGATCTGGCCGTCGCCATCGCCTCCGCATAGCTGACCTTCCCCCCCTGCGGGACCGTCAAGGTGACGGCCGCTGTCCGGGGGGGACGAGCCGGGAGGGCCTTCTTCGGCGGCGCAGCAGCTCCCTTCGCCTTCCTCTTTTTGTTGTTGCTGCTGCTGGCACCTGCCGCGGCCGGGGCCTTCTTACCTGCCTGCGCTTGGCGGGCAGGAGCAGCCGGGGGCGTGGCAGCAGCAGCCGTCGCTATTCTTCGCTTCTCCTTCCGACCCACCACCTTAGACCATTCGTCCGAAGGTGGGGGACGTGGAGCTGGGGCCTTGGTTGCCTGAGAGGCCACAGTGGTCCCCTTTGGCGCCGGGCCCGCAGCCTTCCTCTGCGCAGCCTGTGATGCAGGCCCCTCCGCTTCGCTTCTTTGCTTCTTTGTCGGCGGTTTTGCCGACGAGGAAGGAGCGGTGCCATGCGCCGCCCTCGCTGGGCCCGCCAGCGGCCCAAGCTCCCTCCTGAACGACGCCAGCTTGGCGTCGATCAGGGAGCTGATCTGCTGAAGCAGGTCATTGGCCGCTGGCACTGACTGGGTGGGCTCCACTGACGGGGGAGCCGGCGCCGAGCGCCGCGTGGGCGTCGGCGGCGTTGGTGGCCGTCGGGGCGGCGACGGCTGCCGCGGTGGCAAAGGTGGTCGTGGCGGCGGGGGCATCAATGCCCGACCGCTCTCCACCTCTTGGCGGAGGCGGGCCAACTCGGCCCGCATCTCCGCCAGTTGACCGCGGAGGAGGAAATTCTCCTCCTCCAACTTCCGCGTAGAAGCGCTGGCAGACCTCGTGGCCAGCTCCGACACAGCCGCTCGGGTGTTCAGAGCGGCCAACCGCAGAGCACGTGCTAAATTACCCTTGAGGCCCTTTGAGATACCGGCCACCTTCTCCACGTCGGCCTGGGCCTCTAGGACAGCAGCTGCTACGTCTGCTGTCGGTCGCTGGCGTAGGTCTCGCGCCACCGCCGTTTCATCGGGTAAGGGGATTGCCCCCTTACTCGGTTTGCGCGGGGGGGCGGACGGATCGAGAATACTCTCCGCCTCCCGCGTTTCTGCCTCCAAGCGGCACGCCTCCGCGTATTTCAACTTGGCCTCCGCGAGACCAACATACTCCCCCGTCGTAGGCGGACGGCCTCTCCTTTTGCTCGATGCGATCGACGACGTCCTGCTCGTCGTCGATCGTACGGACTCGAAGGAGGCGTCCGAGTCCGCGTCACTGTCCTCCTCGCCATCGGTGGGAGGTGCGCAGCGCTTGCCGCTGCGCATTGTGCGGCCCTCCCCCGATGTCCCCTCCTTCGCCTCTCCGGGTTCGGCGGCAAGACGGGAGAGGAAGGAATCCCCTATCCTCTCCACGCCATCGGCACGCCGAACCGGAGACCGGTCCCGGTCTCCACTCGCATCGCGCGACCGAGGCCGTGGCCTCGGAACGGCGATGCGCTCCAAACGGACGGTGGGGGTCCCAGCCGTCACGCCTTCACTTGTAGCATGGGATGCTACACAGGCCAAGCGGTCCACCTGTGCAGCACTGCAGTCGTTGGATAACGACGTCCGGGGGCCTGCTTGCGCACCCACAACGGACGCCGGTACTGGGGTTCCGAGCCCCTGCACCGTAGTCAATACTCCTGATCCTGAATTCTCCATGGTTGGTTTATTGTTCAGGGTTCCTTCCCTTAGTCCATTTGGTCCGCGACTGCTTATTCGTCACCCCGAAGGATGCTTATTTCGCAGCTAACCAACATATCTGCTGGCCGTTCCCCTATCCGCCACCTGGGGACGCGCCGGGTTGCGGTGGACATCCGCGCCCGGAACCCTAACCCTAACCCTAACCTAACCCTAACCTAACCCTAACCCTAACCCTAACCTAACCCTAACCTAACCCTAACCTAACCCTAACCCTAACCCTAACCTTTTTTTTTTTTTTTTTTTTTTTTGTGACGGGGAGGAACCCGCCTTATGGGCGAACCCAGGGCGCATTGGTGGGCAACTCCCTGGGAACAGTGTGAGGCTCTCAAGCCCCCACACAGGGAACTCACCCCATCGTTTGCTGGCGCCCGCTGTCATGGAGGACAGGCTGCACCCACAAACGATGGCGACCGATCGCGGCTAAGCAACCGGGCATACTCACTAAACCTCCCCCCGCGGTGACCCCCCTGGGAGGTCGGAGACTGTCGTGGAGACATTATCGAGCACACCCTCCACAGGTTAGCGGCCGTAGAAATTCTCTCCCCCACCTGTGGTTATAACCCCGCCAGGATTCGGGCTTTCGGCTGGCCGGCGCCGGTCCACATCCTACACGCGCCCCGAGCGACGAGGTGCGACGCCTAACCCGACACGCGCACAGGCTTTCGGACCAGCAGGGACCACCGTATCAAACCTGAAAATAAAGTGTAGGCACCCTCAACTATCGCGAGAGGGATTTCAGCGGCGAACGTCCAGTCGTTCCGCCCCGGCACAGTCCTCCTGTTCGGGCTATACCCCCAGTGGCACAGACCGTTGCGTGAATCCACAGGACGTAAGCGGCTCACGTGTCAGCCACGTTAAGCTATCGAGCACGCGCACCTCCCGCGCAACTCGCCTGGCTCACTGAACTGTCGGCCCTTTCGGTGCGCAGTGAAGCTCTGATCCACCAGGGTTACGCGGGCGCTGCGTGCTCAGGTTCTACCACAAGGGGCCTGGTTTCCCAGGGCCCCTTGGTCTTCACCCAGCGGGCTTTCTCTTCATATCACGCCAACGACGATGGGAGCGGGACCCGCGTTCGCCGACGCTGCAATGTCCCGCTCGAGACCCGCGTTCGCCGACGCCGCCGTGTCTCCTTCGAGGCCCGCGTTCGCCGACGCTCCAGTGCCTCGAGCCGGTCGCTGCACGCGATAGTTGATTGGTCTCTTCACCTCGACAGGCCTTACTGTAGATTGCCGCTGAATCACGCGCGCCAGCTGTCTCCACCTTAGCAGCGAGGGGGGGGGGGGGGGGGGGGACCGGGACCCGCGTTCGCCGACGCTCCAATGTCCCGATCGAGACCCGCGTTCGCCGACGCTCCAGTGTCCCGCGAGACCCGCGTTCGCCGACGCTGCAGTGCCTCGCGAGACCCGCGTTCGCCGACGCTCCAGTGCCTCGACCCCGACGCCGCCGTGGATAGTTGAGTAGCTCTTCACCCCTTCCAGGCCTTACTGCACGCTGATTGCCACTGTACCTCGGGCTCTTGCTGGCTCGCCTGTGCAGCATCGCGACCGGCTAACAGTCCGCGCTGGCCACCACGCGGACCCCCGAGCCGCGATACCACACTCGAGAGCGCGGGAAGAATTGAGCACATGCGGCCCAATCGCAACCCACGAGAACCCAAGAGGGGAAACAGAAAACTGCCGCTACCCTCAAGGGCCCTTTCCAAAGTGAGGGAGGCCACCCCTAGTTACCAGGGATCCAGCCGCCGGTCCCATTTCCCAGATTTCCCAAAAGGGATGCCCGAACGCACACTGCGAGCACGTCCACATCCTAGCGCGTCCCGAGCGACGAGGTGCGACGCCTAACCCGAAACGTGCAGGCTTTCGGCCGCGCTCGAAACCAAAAACCGGAGGCCTTTCTGTCATGGCTATTGCCAAGCTGCCTCCACGATATCTTCACCCCGCGGGCCTTGCTCCCTCGATGTAAGCCTTGCCTCGGCGGCAGGCTTCGCTCACCGTGCGAACAAACGAGATCGAGACCCGCGTTCGCCGACGCTCCAGTGCCCCGATCCCGCAGTCGCGTGAGGATGTCACTCTTCACCTTTCGTAGGCCTACTCTTGAAAAACCTGTAAAAGAAAGAGAAAAGAAGCGCTCGTCCCCCGGCGGACGATCGAGAACGAGGCCCGCGTACACCGACGCTGCAGTGCCTCGAACCCGTTGCTGCAGCAGGTAGACATCATCAAACTTCACCCTGGTAGGGCCAGCAATGCGTAATCCCCCGACGGGCAATCGAGAACGAGGCCCGCGTACACCGACGCTGCAGTGCCTCGAATTCGTTGCAGCAGCGTGTAGACGTCAAACTTCACCCTGATTGGGCCAGCTGTTCGCACTCCCCCGGTGGGCAGTCGAGAACGAGGCCCGCGTTCACCGACGCACCAGTGCCTCGGACTCGATGCTGCAACATCATGTGGATACTAAACTTCACCCTGGTTGGGCCTATTCTTCGCATTCCCCCGGCGAAAAGGCGAAACCGAGGCCCGCGTTCGCCGACGCTCCAGTGCCTCGATTTCGTCATCGAGCAAGAATATCGAGCTTCATCCAGCGAGCAAGACCGAGACCCGCGTACGCCGACGCCCCAGTGTCCCGGTCCCGCTGCTGCGCACGAATATCATCGCTCCTTTCCCTTAACACGCCTATTCTTCGAGTTCCCCCGACGGGCAAACGAGACCGAGACCCGCGTTCGCCGACGCTCCAGTGTCCCGGCCCCGCCGCTATGCGCCTGGATAATGGTGATTCTTCAACCGCGGCATCTGAAATAGCAGTAACCCAGACCCCGGCAAGCAGAGCAACCGCAAGCTACATCAAGCAATAGTAAAATGAAGGGAAATATACGTAAGAATCGGCCACGAATTGACAAAAAGAAGGGTTTCAAATATCAATCCGACAACCAGGACAACCAGAATACAGTTCAATCACACCAGAAACCATTAACGCAAGCAGGTTTAAATTAGCTCGACAATACCATGGAGTGGATAGACAGACGCAATCAAGATGAGGCAGCAACAGTGATTAGTTGTAGTTAAATGAAATAAAATAAAATAGAGAGAAGAAGATAAAATAAAACAAACTAAAATAGAATAAAATAAAACAGTATACATAATAAAACACATAAATCATGAGCAGTGTATATCCTAAAGAAACAATAACAATATATATAGACAAAAGAAAATAAATGCAGAATGACATAAGACAGAAATAAATAAGTGTAAAATAAGAAAAACATGAAAATATGAAATTATATGCGAAGAGGAGCATCCAGATCGTAGACTGGCAATATATAAATTATAAGATGAATAAATACGGCCGCGCGACGGGTTACATACAGTAATACTATAACTTTAGACAAAAAGGGGAACCGGCCGCAGCCGACCCCTATGACATTTAGTCTGGATCAATATGCAAGTGATCCCGTAAGAAGGTGCCATAGCCAAATGGCACCTAATAATCTCAAGCAACCAGAATACAGGGCAGAGGGATATAGAAAGCGAGCAAGATCGCAGATTATGTAATTCAATTACAACTACCCTTGAGGTTACAGGCCTTAGGCTTGAAAACCATGCTTGAAAAATGGGAGCGGGCCACCGGGATCGAACCCGGGATTTCTCGGTGAGAGTCGGGTACACTACTCACTGCTCCACGGCCCGCTCTTATTTACTTTCATTTGAAAGGGAGTAATAAACAACCAAAGATATTACGTAAAGGCCTATATTGTTAAGAAGAACAAGTGAGAAAATTAACTAATATAATTAAATTAAATCGCAGCCCTATTTATTAAGACCGTAACACGAATCGGGAGTAAAGCAAATACAATGACAAATTGTTCAAAAGTCATTGGCGACCGTGTAAGCTGCAGAATCTTAATAAACAAATAAATAAATAGCGAGAAGACAACTGATCGCCTGGAACTTAGAAAGATTTAACGAAAATTTGACTTTGAATTATGCAATACTAAGTCCGTACCGCCATTTTGTGATCACACCCGAATTACGTGATCATAGGGCAGGGTGATCTGTTGACCAGAAGTAAATTAGGGGCAATTGGAAAGAAAGGAGAAATAGAAAGAAGTGAATTAAATTGATCGCACGTTAGGTAAGCAGAAACATTGAGCATTGTAATTGCACCATAAAGTCTAATACGCAACGTGCAGCGTAAAGAGCGGTTACGAAACCAAATTAAAATAACGTGAAAGCAAATTGAAGAACAAGCAACCGGGCTGAATTGAGCAAACATAGCAATAAATGTAAGGAAAATCAAAATCAATTGAACTTGATGAAAAGAAATATAAATAAATCTAGAAGGAAACCCGTAACGCCATCTGTGTTGTAAAGATGAATTAACGTATGGCAAATCGTACCGACAATGCAATCTGATCCAAGAGTAACAATATAAAAGAAAATAACAAACGTGAATAACCTAATTGACAAACAACATTAAGGAAATTAATAGATGAATGTATTAAACACGCACGTGAACACCCCTCACGCCATCTGGCGACGCGGGGAAGAAAATACCGACACGCGAAAAATCACATCGCGACTCGTACCATGAGGCAAAACAAGATGGCCGCCTGTCGGACGCGACCCGTCAAGACATCGACAGCCGCCGAAAATCGGGAAATCAGAAGTAAGTGCAATAAAAGTCGAAGATATCAAATAGATATCAAATAGATCAAACAACAAATGCTCGCTGCATTGATTTCTCATATAGGTGACGAACAATAACAACGAGGAGAACGAGGAGAGTGTGTCAAATGTAGCTGCGGGCGCAGTACTACGGCGAGAAAAATGAAACATTTCACAAGCAGAAACAGCAAAGCACCGTATAGAACCGCAATAGTTAATTAATCAAGCATAAAGCACACATCTTGCTCAAGATGTCACAGACTTCAAGGTAGATATACCCATAACCTAAAATTAAAATACCTGTCCCCTGCAAAGCAAATACTAATTCACCTGTGATTCTTGCATTTCCAGTCAATAGCAGAAGGCTCTCAGCATGCAGGAACAAGTAAAATGTATAAGTCCTGTGTAGGAGCAGAAGCAAAGCAGCCTACGAAGGATGCGCGAAGAAGAGAATAGGAGAGCTAATCAAACAACTATTATTGCAAAATGAAGTAAGTATCAGTTTAAACCAACACAGGGATATGATATAAAATATAACCAAAGTAATTAAACTATTTCAATTACAGAATATAAAGTTGAGAAAACCTGCGACATTCCTCGGCAAGTGTGAAGAAGGAAAAGAAAGGAAGCCATCGCTGCGCAAGAAATTAATTGAATGCAAAATGAGTAACTATTAGATTAAATGAAGGTACAATGTTAATTAATAAAAGGATATATAAAGTAGAAGATAAGAAATTGTAAAAGGAAATGCATGTAGCGATAGAAATAAATAGAGTGTGAACTTGTTCAGTGTAAAAATTAATTCGTCTGTTACCCTTGTATATTTAAATTGTCCTCCTTCATTTAAATACATCCAGAAATCAAATGATTCAATTATAATTGACCCAAACAAGTACATTAATACGTCAATGTACCCTTGGCTTATGCATAAGTAGTAAAAGCCAGTAAAACTAAAATTGCAAGAAGTGTGGGTAATCAAAAATTAAGATTCGTATCTTTAACTAATAAATATTGAACTAAATAATATTAAGGTTTAGCTAGATAAATCCTAACTAGTACAAAATACAATAGTGCTCATTCGCTGTACTATATTCATTGATTAAACTGTACAAATATAAAATAAAGTCAAATCCTGATTTGATTATCAAATAATAATAGCACCCTGCTTATTTCCATCCACAATGTTGCAGAATTAGCAACTAACAGTTTATCAAACTTGAATCGTTTGAAAACTTAAATACTACTACTAAAGCATCATTGAAAGCCATTCAACAAATAATGTTAATTATGTAACCGTAGTTTGTCAAAATACAAAATGTACCTGTCATATAATAGGAAACATGTGTACAAACAATATAAAACACATAGATCATAAGTAGTTTATATGCTAAAGAAACAACTATATGTATAATTGAAATCAAAATAAATGTAAAATGACATAAAACACAATTAAAATAAGTGTAAATCAGATAAGATAAACATGAAAATATATGCGAAAAGTAGCATCCAGACCGTAGACTGCCAATATATAATGTTATTAGTGTCGAATCATAATAATTACATGTAAGGAAACAAGGATAGATGAAAATAAAGAGCTGTCCAGACCGTGACCTGACCATATGCTAGATTAAAGTAATATATCAATAAGCAAGCATGTAGAACATAATTATTGAGCAGCAAATGCGTCAAAACAAGATAATAAATAAATCATAAAATTTAAAAGTGGAAAATGCGAACAAAGACTTGTCTAGCCCACAGTCTGACAGCATACCAGTTTATTTGTCATATTGTAAAACAGCACGTAAGACATGTAAAACACATAAATATTTGTGAAACATATGAAATACATTTGCAAGCGCCCATGAGACCATGGGAAAGTTGAAATTCAATAAAATTATATAATAACCGCCGCCCGGAGGAGTAAATAAGTAATTTAAGAAAAGTTAGTATAATAAAATGATAATTAGATTTATTAGTTCAATAGTTAATGCAAACAAATAGCAAATATATCAAGAACTGAGCGATAACTATGTATAAAGTACAATAAAAATCAACAATTAAACAATATCATAATAGTTAAGTAGGTATGAAACTAAATTAAATAGTTAAAAGTTAAATTAGTAATCGGGCATTTAAACTGAACCAAGGTCATGAATAATTAAATAACAAATCACTTAAACAATAGCCAGTTGTCCGAAAGTAAGAGATAGCAGAAGTAATTGAATTAAATAGTGGGAAATAATAATAAAATAAACAACAAGTTGAAAACATTTATTAATAAAATCACGCTCCGAAAAATCGGGAGCAACAAACATTGTAACCGCGCCATAAGGTCTCATACGCAACGCGTCACGCGAGCGGCAATTACGCAATAACTTGAAAATCAGAATGGAAGTGAGAGTCAAAGGGATTATCAACAAGCAGTATTAAACAATCATGTAGTTTAAAACGGATAAAACCTGATAATTTGTAATAAAGAAGTATAAAAGTAAAGGCGGCCAAGCCCCCCAACGCCATCTGTGTAGCCAAAGAGAAACTTATAACGAAATGTTATAAATTAATTGAATTTAATACCAAAGTTAATGCTACGAAAGTAATAACGAACACGGGTAAAGTAACTAGGCAGTCAATAAATATACCGGAAGATTAAATGATAATTAATAATTTATAACAGCGCCCGTGAACGCAGATCCCGCCATCTGGCGACGCAGGAAAGAAAACCCCGACACGCGAAAGAACCGCGTCGCAGCTCGTGCCATGAAGCAAATCAAGATGGCCGCTTGACGGACGCGACCCGTCAAAACGTCAAAACATCGAGAGTAAGTATAATGAAATATTAATATACTAAATAGATCGAGCAATAAAACTTGTTACATAATTCCTTTTATAGGTGACGAACAACAACAATAACAAGGAGAGAGCACCGAATAAAACAGCAGACGCAATTACTATGGCAAGGAAAAGGAGCGTTGTCACTTCAAGGAAACAACGAACATTAATAAACCAAAATTGGAACCGAACAATTAAATAATCAAGCATGAAACATACGTCAAATTCAAAATATCACAGTTTCCCCAGGTAAATAATTCTTGTTTAAACATTGTGACAGCAAAACCTTAAAACTATAACCTGTACCCTCTACAATGTTTACCAATCTAATATAACTCTTGTATTTCCATAGGTAATAGCAGAACAAAGGCTTGCAGCATGCAGGAATAAATAAAATGTAAAATGTAAAGTCCAATGAAGGCGCAGAAGGAAAACAGCCTACGAAGGATGCGTGTGAAAGGAGAATAGGAAAGCTGACGATCAAGTATACCCGCGAATTGAAGTAAGTATTTAGAGTATCAGTTTAGACGGACACAGTGATACAATACAAAACCGAAAATAACCGATTATTTCAATAACAGAATATAAGCTGAGAAAACCTGCAACGTACCCCGGCAAGTGTGAAAGAAGAAAGAAGGAAAAGAAACCATCGCTGCAGGAATTAGAATAACTTAAATGAATGAATTAGGTGTAAAAATAAGTAAATATAAGATAAATGATAAATGGAGGTAAAATGACAATTTAATAATAAAAGGGAATTTAAAGTAGGAAATAAGAAATTGTAAAAGAAAATACATATAACGCTTGGAAAGAATAAACGAAGTGTGAAACATATTCAGTGGAAAAATCTGTTCGTCTATCACCCTTGTTCATTTAAATTTAAATTATCCTCTTTCATTTAAATACATACATCCAAGGTTTAATTCAAATGATCCAATTATAATTGACCTAAAATAAGTAAGTATATGAATACGTCAAGGTACTAACGGCTAACATATAATGTATAGTAATAGAACTAAAATTGCAAGAAGTATAGGTAATCAACTAAAGCCAAGATTCGAATCTTTAACTGTTACTCTTTAATTAAATCAAATATTGAATTAAGTAATGCTAAAGTTTAACTAGATAGATCTTAACTAATACAAAAACAATAACACTCATGCACTGTACTAGATTCATAGATTAAAACTGTAAATAAAGTCACATCCAGACTCGATAATCAAATAATAATAGCACCCTGTTTAATTCCTGTCCTAACGTTAACAGAATTAACAACTAACAGTTTGTAAAACTTGAATCATTTGAAAACTTAAATACTAAAGCATCCTTAGAAAGCCATTCAGCAAATAATGTTAATTATTAACCGTAGTTTGTCAAAATACAAATGTACCTGTCATATAATAGGAAACATGTATACATAATAAAACACATAAATCACAAGCAGTGAATCTCCTGAAGAACAGTAACTATATATGTAATTAAAACAACATAAATATAAAATGACATAAACACAAATAAAATAAGTGTAAAATAAGGTAAACATGAAAATATATGTGAAAAGGAACATCCGGACCGTAAACTGACAATATATAAAGTTATGAGTATTGTATCATAATAATTGCATGTAAAGAAACATGGGATAGGTGAAAATAAAGAATTGTCCAGACCATGACCTGACCATATACTAAATTAAAGTTATGTATCAATATAAGCAATTAATGAGCAGCGAACGTGTCGAAAGGAACAAGATAATAAGTCAATAAATCATTAATTTAAAGTGAGAAATGCGAATAAAACTTGTCTAGCCCATGGTCTGGCAGCGTACAAGTTCTATTTGTCATATTATTAAACAGCACATAAACACATAAAACACATAAATAATTGATGAAGAATATTTGCAAGCAGCCATGGGAAAGTTGAAAACAATGGAATAATACAATTGCCGCCCGGGGGGAGTAATAAGTAATTTAAGAAAAGTTAGTATAATAAAAGATAATTAGTCCAATAATTAAATTCAATAGTTAATACAAGAAACAAATTGCAAATATATCAAGAACCGAGCGATAACTATATATGAAATACAATCAAAAATAAAATCAACAATTAAACAATAATGTGGTAGTAGTCAAGTAGCAATGAAATTAAATTAGATAGTTAAATAGTTAAATTAGCAATCAGGCATTTAAACTGAAACCGAGGACATGAATAGTCAAATATCAAATTGTTTAAACAATAACCAGTCGTCCGAACGTAGGAAAATAGCAAGAGTAATTAAATAATGGGATAATAATAAAATAAAATAAAATAAAACGACAAGTTGTACACATTTATTAATAAAATCACGTTGCCGATAATCGGGAACAATAAACATTGTAACTGCGCCATAAGGTCACATACGCAACGCACCACGCGAGCGACAATTGCGCAATAACTTTGAAAACCAGAATGGAAGCAAGCCAGAGTTAAAAGAATTAACGAACAAGCAGTATTGAACAATCATGTAAATATTAAAAGAACAGATCAAAATCTGATAATTCTGATAAAGAAGTATGAAATTAAAGGCGAGCGAGCCCCCAAGCGCCATCTGTGTGGCGAATGTAAAGTTATGATCAATGTTGTAAATCAATTTAATTAATGCAAAAGCTTTTGCTGTGAAATAACTAACGCTGGTAGACCATGTTAACAATGAATATTCAGGAATAAAATAATAATTTATTAACGACGCTTGTGGACGCAGATCCCGCCATCTGGCGACGCAGGAAAGAAAACCCCGGCACACGAAAGAACCGCGTCGCAGCTCGTGCCATGAAGCAAATCAAGATGGCCGCTTGACGGACGAGACCCGTCAAAACGTCAAAACATTGAGAGTAAGTATAATGAAATATTAATATACTAAATAAATAGATCGAGCAATAAAACTTGTTACATAATTCCTTTTATAGGTGAAAACAACAACAACAACAAGGAGAGAGCACCGAATAAAACAGCAGACGCAATTACTATGGCAAGGAAAAGGAGCATTGTCACTTCAAGGAAACAACGAACATAATAAACCAAAATTGGAACCGAACAAGTAAATAATCAAGCATGAAACATACGTCAAATTCAAAATATCACAGTTTCCCCAGGTAAAAAATTCTTGTTTAAACATTGTGACAGCAAAACCTTAAAACTATAACCTGTACCCTCTATAATGTATACCAATCTAATATAACTCTTGTATTTCCACAGTTAATAGCAGAACGAAGGCTTGCAGCATGCAACGATGAATAAGATGTATGATTCTGGTGGAGGCGCAGAAGAAATCAACCAACGAAGGATACGTATAAGGAAATTCAAGAAGGATGGCGACCAACTATTATTATAAATTGAAACAGGTATTTAATAGCAGCAGTTCTAAGCCCACGCAGCGATTTTGTACAATATCATCCAAAATATTAACCAACTTATTTCCATTGCAGAATAAAAGCTGAGAAAACCTGCGACGTACCAGTGCGAAGACAGAAAAGAGACCATTGCTACACAAGTTTGAAGCAATATAATGTGAAATGAGAAAATATTAGTTAATTAGTGTAAATCAGTGTAAATCCAGGTGCAATGACAGGAAACATAACCTATAAAAGGGTATTCTAAACTTTGAGGTGAGAATTTGTAATAATGCATGTGACGCATGAGAATTAAATAAAATAGAGTACGTAAACATACTTTAGTATAAAAACCAATACGCCTGTCACCCTTTTGTTTAAATTATCCTCTTATTTAAATGCACCTGAGTTTCTTAATCAATTGATACAATCATTAATAACCCAAATGAATGTTCCAACATAATTTCAGTTTGTAAAGCTAAAATTGAAAAGTATTATATAATCTGTTAAAACCATAAACCACAATGACAGAATTTGTTTCCCTTGATTATCCTTAATTAGTTTTAATTTAATTTAAATGAAATATTAGGAATAAAGAGTAAAATTCAACTGTGTAAATCTTAATTAAATTAAATTAAAGCACAAATACCATGGAACTCGTTAACGGTACTATATACCATAATTAAAACTGTATCTATGCAAAATAAATAAATAAATAAAACCAAGTATAGACTTGATTACTAAATAATAATTACACCCTATTTATTCCTATAATTAAAGCTAATAGATTTAGATTTATCAAATAACAATTAATTAATGGAATCTTGAATCATTTGAAAGTTTTAAATACTTAAACAGTAAAGTATCACATGAGAAGTCACTCAGCAAATAATAATAATTAACCAAATGTCAACATGTAAAACAAATGAGGAAAGAAAGCTATGCAAGTCAAACAATGTACCAAATATCTAGTAATTTGCAAATTGAAATATAAACATGTAATTAATAGACAAATATGAATTGCAGAATACAAAATGAATATATAAAACACAAAACAGAGTTCAAACATATGTAAAAAGCCAATGTGCAACCGTGGTGTACAAATAAACAAAATATATACATATCATATGAAAATAGCCACATATACATATTAAAACAGATGAATAAATGAATAATGAATAAATAAATAAATAAATAAATGAATAGAAGAATGGATAATAAACAGTGTGTATTTTAATGAATCAAAAATCAATAAATATATAAAAATAACAGTAAGTATATCCAAAATAATAAATAAATAAATAAATGAATGAATAAAAGAATGAATAATAACAGAGTATATTTAATGAAATAAAATCAATATATATTTAAAAATAACAGTAAGTATATCCAAAATAGAAAGAACTATCCGGACCGTGGTCTGACAGTATATAAAATTGTGAATGACATATCATGGTAAATACATAAACAATTAACAAAATAGGTATTAATGACAGTAGTGTGTATGTTAAAATGCATGAAATAATGTACAAAATATAATCAAATAAGCATAAGAAAGATGGAAATAAAGAACTGGTCAGACCGTAAACTGTCGCAATGCAAAGTTCAATATAATTCAATATAAATTAAGTTACAATATATAAACAACACGTAAACCACAAATAATGACCAACAAACGTATCAGAAAAATGAGATAATAATAAATCATTAAACTAAACTGTCAAAATATGTAAATAAGGACTTGTCCAGACCACGGTCAACAGAATGCGAGTTATATTTGTCATACTATAAACCCTCCTGTAAAACACATAAACAACGCAAGAAATATATTAGCAAGTGCCTATCAGACCATGGGAGGGTTACAATAAAATAATTGCCGCCCGGGGGGGGAAGATGAGTAATTTAAGAAAATATAATTGAATATTTGAACTTATTAATTGAATAGCAAACGCAAGACAAACGAGATGTAAATATAACACATATATCAGAAACAGAGCGGTGACTATATGTAAAGTACAATTAAAGTCAAAATGAAGATGAAATGTGACAATATTTAAGTAGCAATGAAATTAAATTAAATTAATGGTTGAATAGGCAATCAGGCATTTAAATCGAAACCGAGGACATGAATGACCAATATAAAACCACCTAAACACTTGAAGAAATAACCGGTTATCGGGGTGTAAGAGGATAGCAGGATTAATTAAATAATTAAATAAAATAAAGCAAGAAGTTGTATAAATTTATTAATAAAACACGCCTCGGATACTCGAAAATTCGGTAACAGCGAACATTGTAACCGCGCCATAAGGTCTAATACGCAATGCACCTCGCGGCCGGAAATTACGCAGCAATTTAAAACCGGAATAAGAGCAAGTCGGATTCAAAGGATTAATAAACAAGCAGTATTGAACAATCATTTGATGTTAGAAAGAACAGATCAAATATGACAATTCTGATAAATAAAGTATGAATAAAGTAAAATAAAACGGTCAAGCCCCCCAGCGCCATCTGTGTAGCGAAGGAGAAACTTATGACAATGTAATAAATCAGTGTAATTTAATGTAAAAGTTAATGCTGCGAAAGAGAATAACGAACGCGGGTAAACTAAGTTAACAAACAGCATTCAGGAAAATTAAATAATAGTTAATAATTTATTATCGACGCGTGTGAACGCAGATAACGCCATCTGACGACGCAGGAAAGAAAACGCCGACACGCGAAAGATCCACGTCGCAGCTCGTGTCATGAAGCAAAACAAGATGGCCGCTCGACAGACGCGACACGTCAAAACGTCAAAACATTGAAAGTAAGTAAAACAAAATATCAATATATTAAATAGATCGAACAATAAAGCTTGTTGTATAATTCCTTTTATAGGTAGCGAACAGCAACGACAACAGGGGGAAAACACCAGATAAGCAGCAAACTGAATTACTGTGCCTAGAAAAGGAACATTGCCATTTAAATAAATAAGCAGCGACTATAAATTAAACGAAAATAGGAACCGTGACAATTAACTAATAAGCATGAAGCATGCATGAAATCCAAAACGTCACAGTTTCCCCAGGTAAATATTCTTGTTTAAACATTGTGACATCATAACCTAAAACTATGACCTGTACCCTCTATAATATTTACTAGTGTAATGAAATTATTGTATTTCAACAGTTAGTAGCAGAAGACAGACTCGCAGCATGCAGGAATGAACAAAATGTATGATTTTAATGTAGGCGCAGAAGAAAACGGCCAACGAAGAGTGCGTAAGAGGAAATTCAAGAGATCTGGCGCCCAACCACTATTGTAAATTGAAACAGGTAGTTTATAACAGCAGATCTAAGTCAATGCAGTAACATTATACAATATTATGCAAATAAAGACCAATGTATTTCAATTGCAGAATAAAAGCTAAGAAAACCTGCAGCGAACAAGTGCGAAGACAGAAAAGGAGACCGTCGCTACAAAAGTTGAACAAATATAAAGAAGAGAGAGAAAATATAAGCTCAATTATTATAAATACACATAAAGTGACAGCTAACATAACCTGTAAAAGGGTATTTTAAACTTGAAGGTGAGAATTTGTACTAATGCATGTAACAAATCAAAAGTGAATAAAATAAGGTACGCAAACATACTTTAGTGTAAGAATCAATACGCCAGTCACCCTTATTTGTTTAAATTATCCTCTTTTATTCAATTTAAATACACCTAAGATTCTCGTTCAAATGATTCAATCATGAAAAACCCTAAATAAGTAAATGTTCCAACATACTTCCAAACAATAAACTAAATTAAAATTGAAATTGAAAAGTCTTAGTTAATCTGCTAAAACCTTAAACCGGAACAGCAGGATTTGTTTCCCTTAATTATCCTCTAATTAGAATAAATGAAATATTAGAAATAAATAAGATTGTAGCTCAACTATGTAAATCATAATTAAATTAAAGCACAAATATCATGAAATCATTAACAACATTATATACCTTAATTAAAACTGTATCTATACAAAAACAAGATAAAACAAATATAAACTTGAATATTGAAAACAATTACACCTTATTTATTCTTATTATTAAAGCTGATAGATTTAGATTTATCAAAACAATTAATGGTATCTTGAATCATTTGGAGAGTTTTAATACCAAAGAAAGCTATGCAAGCCTGTCGATATACAAAATATGCTAATAATACTCTAATAAATGGCGAGTTGAAATATAAAACATGTAATATGTGTAATTGACAGACAAATACAAATTACAGAAAACAGAATGAATGTATGAAACTCAAAACGGGGTTCAAACATATATGAGTATCCAAACTGTAAACCGTAGACTACCAATAAACAAAGTATGCCTATCATATAACAATAAACTCAATACATCTTAATACAAATGGTAATAAACAGTGTGTATTTAATGAAATCATAATCAATATATATGTAAATAAAATAACAATGAGTATATCCAAAATAGAAAGAACTAACCGGACCGTGGTCTGACAATATATAAAATTGTGAATAATAACATATAATTGTAAGTACATAATCAATTAAATAGGTAATAATGACAGTAGCGTGTACGTTAAAATACATGAAGTAATGCACCAATGTAATCAAATAAATGAAGCATAAGATAGATAAAAGTAAGGAACTGTTGTGACCGAGCACTGCCAAAATGCAAAGTTTCAATATATTTCAATATAAATTAAGTTTCAATATATAAATAAACACGTAAACAACAAATAATGACCAGCAACGTATCAGAAGAATGAAATAATAAACCATTAAAGTTAGAATGTCAAAATATGTAAATAAAGACTTATCCAGACCACGGTCAACAGTATACGAGTTATATTTGTCATAATGTAAACCATCATGTAATAATGTAAACCATCATGTAAAGCAAATAAATAATACATGTAATATCCTTGCAAGCGCTCATGGGACCATGGGAAAGGTATAATACAGTAATTGCAGCCCGGGGGAAGTAAATAACTAATAAAGAAAAGTTGACGATGGCAAAACGACAAAATAAAGAACGTGAGAATAAACTAACACTGGAAATATAGTGGTATAACATAGCGATAATTGTAACGCAACGCAGTCTAAGTACAATAATAAAAGGCTAAGAGTGCACCTGCTAATTAAACTGAGGAATGATAAATTACTAACTAGTGACTGTCGAACAAGGAAATATTAAATCAACGCATGTAGGGAGGGAATAACCGGCACGTTAAATAACAATTTCACATTGATGTGGTGTCGCAGCTTGAATATAAGGGATAACTGCTTGTCAAACAACACGCAAGGTAATAAAACAATGAATATAGGTTATTTTAAACTGCACAGTATAAAATGCACTACAGGTTGTCAAACACACAACGAGAAGGTAAATAGTGAATGCACATGGACCAGTGCTCATGACGCGTTAACCAAATATCAAAACCGAGCAACAACGTAATATTTGCAAACAAAATCAAGGGGAAAAACATGTCGCGCAATGAAATATGAAAATAAATGGTCCCAGAGCTTGCCAAGGAGCAACGCAATACACAAAGTATACAAAATAAAGAGCACACGCAATTCGTATAACCACAATCACAATTCAATTAACCTAAAACTTTAATGAGGGTGTAATGAAGGAATGTCGCCCGGTAAAACCCATAATTGAATCAACGAACAGTAACACAGCCAAGCGGTATTATTGACCGACATTTATAATAAACCGCCGAGCAACACTCGAACGAATCCTACTATAATCCACGAAAAACGAATAATTGAATAATTAGAGGACAAACGAGCAGTCAAGCGTGCCGCTTCGCGCCAAAACATACAACAACCGTAACTATCGACGAAACAAATGAATAGACAAGATGAACAAGGCAACAAGTGCAAGCGCTTGAATTTTAAAATTTAAATTTGAAATTTAGAAGTTATATGGTAATATATATATGGAAATGACTCGTAAGAGACCGGGAAGGATTGTAATAAGTAAAATACTGTTTAAAGGCAACAAAACATCGTAACACTCATTTATTAACCAGCAGGTAGAAACACGATTCGAAAAGCCGATAAACAACCCCGAGCGAACTTTAACGATAGAAAACCGTCGCACAGCGAGATGTAACCGAGCAAATCACGTACTCCCGCGAGCAACCAGGAAGCGTATAAAACTCGTCCGGGCGAGAAACAACGTAGCAACGACGCGTGTTTGACATTTGGAGGTTACGTTCGACAATGCTACCAACCTCGTATAGCAACGGCGCGTTGGCTGCACTACTTCGCTGCCAACCCATTTTCGTTATTGCCAACGCAAATTTTAACAACGCGACGCCCGCCCCGCGCGTTCGATTAATATCGAAATAATTAAATAAATAATTGCGAATTTTCTCGTGGTCGAATTGCGTGTCGAATTAAAGGTAATTTTAAATCCTACCTTTCGCTGTCTTCGGAATACCTGTTAATTCTCGGGAAAACGAGAAATCCTCTGTCAAACCTTGACGACGCCATGTTGCGATGTATCGACGGACGTCTTTCTGGCCATGCGGTCGACGTCTTCTTCCTCCTCGCGGTTCCTCCTTCAATTTCCTTGTTGAAATCCTGGAAATCTCCGTAAAACCGGGTTTCGCGATCGCGAAAATCGTTTAGCGTCTCGTACAGTTCGTGCACGCGGTCGAATCATCGTAAAGTTCGATTTATTAACCGCGTCATTGCCGTGACGTCCATATTGTCTTCTCGACCGCGTGTTCACCCGCGACGGAATATCACCTAACCCTAACCCTAACCTAACCCTAACCCTAACCCTATTTTTTTTTTTTTTTTTTTTTTTTTTTTTACGTGGAGGAAATCTGAACGGCAGACACCCCCCTGCCGCTCGGGGGAGCGACAGAGGGGTAGTGTGGGGTTCGACCCACTAAAACCTCCACGGCGACCTTCGGACGCTATTCCACCTCTGGCGGATTCGGGGGAGTCGCGGGAACTCTCGGAGAACACAACCGCGACTCCCCCTCGCCATGGCCGGCCATCTATCCTCTGACGACCGGCCGCGTCCCGAGGAGGGGGAGTTTAATCCTCCCCCTCCTATGACCTCTGTTTCCGCAGTGCAGGGAGGCCGCGCCCCGCACCGCTCCATCCCGGCGGCCGATTATCAACTACCCAGGGCCCCCGCCCTGGGTAACACGGCCGCCCGGGGGGACGGCTTTCAACATGCCGTCCCCCCGCTCCCGTCGACTACCACGTCACGATCTGCTGACGGCGGGGGAACAAGGGGGGGGGACCCCAAAAGAGCTCCACCCCCCGCCGTCAGCTACCCTCCTTAGTCCGGGGGTCCCACGGCGCGGCCTCTCACAGGCCGCACACGCCGCCGCCCCCGGGTTCTTCGAGCGGGATCGGATCGTTCCCGATCCCGCTCGGCGGCCTCCTTCTGCTTTATTACTTCCTCGCAGAAGGAGGTCACCTGCTTCCAGTTCCTCTCGCTCTCCAGCATTGCCCCAACTACTGCTGGGAGCGAGAGGTCTCCTCCTATCTCACATCGGAGGACTCGACGCAGCGCTGAAAAGGCGGGGCATTTTTTTTTTTTTTTTTTTTTTTTTACGTGGAGGAAATCTGATCGGCAGACACCCCCCTGCCGCTCGGGGGAGCGACAGAGGGGTAGTGTGGGGTTCGACCCACTAAAACCTCCACGGCGACCTTCGGACGCTATTCCGCCCCTGGCGGATTCGGGGGAGCCACGGGAACTCTTAGAGAACACAACCGCGACTCCCCCTCGCCATGGCCGGTCATCTATCCTTTGATGACCGGCCGCGTCCCGAGGAGGGGGAGTTTAATCCTCCCCCTCCTATGACCTCTGGTTCCGCAGTGCAGGGAGGCCGCGCCCCGCACCGCTCCATCCCGGCGGCCGCTTATCTACTACCCAGGGCCCCCGCCCTGGGTAATACGGCCGCCTGGGGGGACGGCTTTAAGCTTGCCGTCCCCCCGCTCCCGTCGAACACATCATCTCGATCAGCTGACGGCGGGGGAACAAGGGGACCCCAAAAGGAGAGATCCACCCCCCGCCGTCAGCTACCCTCCTTATCCCGGGGGCCCTATGGCGCGGCCTCTGGCCGGCCGCACCCTCCGCCGCCCCCGGGTTCTTCGAGCGGGATCGGATAACTCCCGATCCCGCTCGGCGGCCTCCTTCTGCCTCATCACCTCTTCGCAGAAGGAGGCCACCTGCTTCCAGTTCCTCTCGCTCTCCAGCATTGCCCCAACTACTGCTGGGAGCGAGAGGTCTCCTCCAATCTCACATCGGAGGACTCGACGCAGCGCTGAAAAGGCGGGGCATTCCTCCAGCGTGTGCTGCGCCGAGTCCTCCTCCTCCCCACAGCGGTGGCAAACCGCCGTCTCCTCCCGTCCTATCCGACACAGGTAGACACCGAAACAGCCGTGTCCGGTGAATACCTGTGTCAGACGGTAGGTGAGCCTACCGTGCCGCCGCTCCCGCCACCTTTGCAGGTGTGGCAGGAGGGCCCCGGGGACGCGTTCGCTGGCGTGGGAGGACAACTCCCTACGCCAGACCTCCCACATGCGTCCCCGGGCCTGGAGTTCCAGCTCCTGGACCGCCTCAGGCTCCAGCGGGGCCCCCCGAGCGCTGCGGCAAATGCTATTGCGCCTATAAATATAGGCGCGCACCGCCGCGAGCAGCTCGAAGGGTAGTTCCCCGGCCAGAGCCAGCGCCGCCATAGTGGACGTGGTACGGTACCCGCGGACGAGGCGAATGGCCATCGTCCGCTGCAGCCGACGCAACAGTTGCTTGTTGCGCCGGCTTGCCATCCCGGCCGGTGCCCATATAGGGGCACCATACAAGGCCATGGACCGTACCACGCCTAAGTATAGGCGGCGCACCCAATCCCCAGGTCCCCCGAGATTCGGCAGCAGACGACCCATAGAGGCCGCTGCCTTTTCAACTCGAGGGACGAGGCGGTCGAAATGAGCCTCGAAACTCCAGTGGCTGTCGAGGATGAGACCCAGATACTTCATCCGGGAACCCACCTCGACACTGGCTCCACCTACCAGGATCCACGACCGCGCCGGAGGCTTGGACCGAGGCCGGCCATGAAACCATATGGCCTCGGTCTTCTCCGGGGCTATTCTCAGCCCCAGGTCGTGGATCCTCCGGACGACGGCTGCCACCGCAACCTCCGCTCTTCGGATGGTCCTCCCGAACGTGCTCCCGACGGTCACCACCAGCGTGTCGTCCGCGTAGCAGACTAAGGTGGCGCCGTCGGGAAGCGAGGCCTGCAGGACCGTGTTGTATCCGAGGTCCCACAGAAGCGGGCCCAAAACGGACCCCTGTGGGACCCCACGGTCCACTTCCCTCCGCATCGTCCCGTCCCGGCCCGGGAATTCTATCCCCCTGTCCCGCAAGTAATCCCCGATCACCGCCTGAAGGTAGGGAGGCACTTGGTGACGTACCAGTGCCTCCCTTATGGCGGGCCAGGGCAGGGTGTTGAAGGCGTTGACGATGTCAAGCGACACCGCCAAACACACCCCGCCCCTGCTGACAGCATTATCCGAGAGGGACTTGACGCGATCAACCGCGTCTACGGTCGACCGTCCCTCTCGGAATCCAAACTGGCTGTCAGCCAGATCGGGGCCAACGCGGGACAGGTGGCTGGTGAGGCGGGCGGCAATGATGCGTTCAAACATCTTGCCCGCCTCATCCAGCAGACAAATGGGCCGGTACGCGGAGGGAGAATCCGCAGGCCTCCCCTCCTTTCTCAGGAGGACCATCCTACTCCTCTTCCATATGTCGGGGAAGATCCCCGACATAAAGCACTCCCCATAGAGGGAACGTAGCCTCCCCCCCAGGACGCGCAAAGCGAGCGCCCAGGCTCGGCCGGGTATCCCATCGGGCCCCGGGGCGGTGTTTTTGCCCCGGAGCCAGCGGATGACGCCGACCATCTCCTCCTCGGTGACCCCCACGTCGGAGGACGTGTAACGTGCCTCCGTCTCGGGTCGGGGTCGGGACAACTCCCCACCAGGGGGGAATAACGTGTCCACGACCCTCCCGAGAAACTGGGGGTCGAGGCTCTCTGAAATGGGAGGCGCCCAGGGACGTAAACGTCCCATCACCAACTTATAAGGGCGCCCCCACGGATCTTTGTTCAGAGAGCCGAGGAGATCCTTCCATGCCTGGGCTTTCGCTCGCTTGATGGCCAGCTGCAGGGCGACTACCTTCTCCCTGTAGTCCCCGTACAGCTGGGCAGCCCGATGTTCATCTCGTCGTCGTCGTCGACGGGCGCGGGTGTACTGGCGTCGCGCGCGGACGCACTGCGTGCGTAGCTCCGCGATTTCACTCGACCACCAGTACACCGCCTTCCTCGGATGGACCCTGGCCCGGGGCATAGCGACGTCACAAATGGACGTCATAGCACCCCGGAACCATCGGGCTTCCACCCGCCCGTCGACAGGCCCGGCCGGATGTTCGGGCCAGGCCACGACTTGGGCTGCCGCCATCAGCGCGTCCCGGTCCAGGCGCCGTAGCGCCCATCGCGGTGGTGGCTGCTGTCCTCCCGGGCGACGTCGGGGCGTCGCTTGGGGGGCAGCGGAGAGGTCGATCACGATGTATCGATGATCCGATAACGATTCGACCTCTTCCGCCACCCTCCACCCCGAAACACGGCGCGCGGCGGGGGGCGTTGCCCACGAAAGGTCAACGATGGACCCCCCGTTGTACCGCACGCACGTGTGGACGGAGCCCGTATTTAACAGACGGAGCTCCAGTCCCGCCGCCCAGTCGAGCACCTCACTGCCCCTCGAGTCTGTCCTGGGAGACGACCAGGCCGTGGCCTTGGCGTTAAAGTCTCCCAGGACGAGTACCGGACGGGGATGGCAGCGGGAGACGCATCTCCCCAACCCGTCCAAGTACTCTTCGAACTGCTCGAGGGGCCAACTCGGAGGTGCGTATACCGCCACCACCGCGAAACCCTCCCACTCTACCGCCAGGTAACCCCGCCCACGCTCCAGCAGCGTACACGGCGGGGCACCTGGCCTCCCTCCCCAGAGGGTGGCGACGGAGCCCGCGGAGTCCCCCATCCAACTTGGATGGTTGGGGACTCTATATGGCTCCGCCACCACGGCCAACCCGGCCCCCTGCTCGGCCATGGTCTGCATCAGCAGATCCTGAGCTCTGGCCGAGCAGTTAAGGTTGACCTGAAGTACGGGGCCAGCGGGCCCCATCACTCCACCTCTGAGATAACCTCCATTGCGACCGCCGGGGCGGCGGCCGCTGGGGCCTTATCGGGCCCGCCTTCGACGGTTGCGGTGGGGGCTGATACGCCCGCCACTGCCGTCGGAGCGGGGGCCGCTGCCTTGGCCCCCGCCCTCTTCTTCTTCCCACTCTTCGCCTTGCCGCCGGCCGCCTTGGCAGCACTGGCAGGGCACCCCCGACCCCCGAGGCGGTGCGACGAGGGCCTCCCCTGGTCCGCACATACCGGACATTTTGGGGGGGCCGTACAGGCGCTCGCCGCATGACCCGGGTCGCCGCACACATAGCAGCGACCCGTGCGGTCCGCCTCATTTGTGCACCGCTGCCTGGTATGACCCAGTTCTAGGCAGCGGTAGCACTGCAGGGGTCGGGCCTGGAGGGCCTCGACCGTCGCCTGGGTCCACCCGACCAGCACCTTCCCAGCTACCGCCAGTTTCCTGGCGGCAGCGGCCGGGCATCGGACCCATAGGGTGCCAAGACCGGAGGCGGAAGACCGGATCTGTCCGGTCTGCACTTCCTCCTTCCGGCACCCTCCAGTCGCAGCGACGGTCGCCGCAACTTCGTCCGGGGTGGAGCCGTCGACCAGGCCGCGGATCCTCAGTTCCGCCGTCTTGGTCGGCCTGGCCACCTTCACCCCGGTGCCCTCCAGCGCCTCTGCCATCTTGGCCGCCAATGCGTCGGCCTTCGCGGCACCCTCCGGCCCGGCGACCTCCAAAACGAGGCCGCCGGTCACTGCCCTCCTCGGCTTTAGGGAGGCGATGCCCACGTCCGCCAGGTTTATCTTCGACCTGGCGGTCGCCATCGCCTCCGCATAACTGACTTTCCCCCCCTGTGGGACCGTCAATGTGACGGCCGCTGTCCGGGGGGGACGAGCCGGGAGGGCCTTCTTTTTCGGGAGTCCAGCGGCTCCCTTCCCGTTGCCCTTCTTCTCTTTGGCCCCCGCCATGCCCGCGGCCTTCTTTCCCGCCTGTTGCGGGCGGGTGGGGGCAGCATCGGTGGCAGCTGTTGCAGCCGCGGCCCGCCGTCGCTCCTTCCGACCCACCACCTTAGCCCACTCTTCCGTTGGTGGGGGTTGTGGGGCCGCCGCCTTTACCGGCTGGGATGCCGTCTTGGCCGCCCTTACTGCTGGGTTCGGAGCCTTACTTGGGCCCGCACGCACGGCGGGCCCGCCGTCTTCCTTTTTCTTCTTCTTCGCCGGCGGTTTGGCCGGCGAGGAGGAGGTCTCACTGGGAGCCGTCTTTGCTGGGGCCGCCAGCGGCCCAAGCTCCCTCCGGAACGACGCCAATTTGGCGTCGATCATGGAGCTGATCTTCGCCAACAGATCAGTGGCCGCTGTGGCGGGCTTCGGGGGCTCTACCCGAGGGGGGGCCAGGGCCGTCCTAGCTGGAGGCGCCGAGCGCCGCGTGGGCGTTGGCGGCGTTGGTGGCCGTCGGGGCGGCGACATCTGCCGCGGTGGCGAAGGTGGTCGCGGCGGCGGTGGCATCAATGCCCGGCCGCTCTCCATATCCTGGCGGAGTCGGGCCAGCTCGGCCCGCATTTCCGCCAGTTGTCCGCGGAGGAGGGTGTTCTCCTCCTCCAGCTTCCGCGTTGCAGCGCTGGCCGACCTGGTTGCCAGCTCCGTGACCGCCGCTCGAGTGTTTAGAGCGGCCAGTCGTAGGGCCCGCGCGAGATTGCCCTTTAGGCCTTTGGACACGCCTGCGACTTTCTCCACGTCGGCCTGGGCTTCAAGGACGGCCGCCGCCACGTCAGCCGTCGGGCGGTGGCGCAGGTCCCGCGCGACCTCAGTCTCGTCCGGCAAGGGGATTGCCCCCTTGCTCGGCCTGCGTGGGGCGGCGGACGGGTCGAGCAGGTTCTCCGCCTCCCTCGTCTCCGCCTCCAGGCGGCACGCCTCGACATACTTCATTTTGGCCTCCGCGAGGCCAACGTATGCGCCGGTCGTTGGTGGCCGGCCCCTCCGTTTTGTCGACGCGACCGACGACGCCCTGCTCGTCGTCGACCGCACGGACTCGAACGATGCGTCCGAGTCCACCTCCTCCTCCTCGTCGTCGTCGGAGGCAGGTGCGCAGCGCTTCCCGCTGCGCATTACTCGGCCCTCCTCCGACGGGCCAGCTTCCACGTCACCCGTGTCAGCAGCGAGACGGGAGAGGAAGGTAGCCCCTGTCCTCTCCTCGCCATCTACGCGCCGCACAGGCGACCGATCGCGGTCCCCGCTCGTATCGCGCGTTCCAGGCCGTGGCCTCGGGACGACGATGCGTTCGAGACGAACGCTCGGGGTACCGACCATCTTCTCCTCACTTGTAGCCAAGGATGCTACACAGGCCAAGCGGTCCACCTGTGTAGCACTGCAGTCGTTGGATAACGACGTCCGGGGGCCTGCTTTCGCACCCACAACGGACGCCGGTACTGGGGTTCCGAGCCCCTGCACCGTAGTCAACACTCCTGACGAAACTGAATCCATAGTTGGTTTGAAATCAGGGTTCCTTCCCCTAGTCCATTTGGTCCGCGACTGCTTATTCGTCACCCCGAAGGATGCTTATTTCGCAGCTAACCAACATATCTGTTGGCCGTTCCCCTATCCGCCACCTGGGGACGCGCCGGGTTGCGGTGGACATCCGCGCCCGGAAGGCGGGGCATTTTTTTTTTTTTTTTTTTTTTTTTTACGTGGAGGAAATCTGATCGGCAGACACCCCCCTGCCGCTCGGGGGAGCGACAGAGGGGTAGTGTGGGGTTCGACCCACTAAAACCTCCACGGCGACCTTCGGACGCTATTCCACCTCTGGCGGATTCGGGGGAGTCACGGGAACTCTCGGAGAACACAACCGCGACTCCCCCTCGCCATGGCCGGCCATCTATCCTCTGATGACCGGCCGCGTCCCGAGGAGGGGGAGTTTAATCCTCCCCCTCCTATGACCTCTGTTTCCGCAGTGCAGGGAGGCCGCGCCCCGCACCGCTCCATCCCGGCGGCCGTTTATCAACTACCCAGGGCCCCCGCCCTGGGTAACACGGCCGCCCGGGGGGACGGCTTTCAACATGCCGTCCCCCCGCTCCCGTCGACTACCACGTCACGATCTGCTGACGGCGGGGGAACAAGGGGGACCCCAAAAGAGCTCCACCCCCCGCCGTCAGCTACCCTCCTTAGTCCGGGGGTCCCACGGCGCGGCCTCTCACAGGCCGCACACGCCGCCGCCCCCGGGTTCTTCGAGCGGGATCGGATCGTTCCCGATCCCGCTCGGCGGCCTCCTTCTGCTTTATTACTTCCTCGCAGAAGGAGGCCACCTGCTTCCAGTTCCTCTCGCTCTCCAGCATTGCCCCAACTACTGCTGGGAGCGAGAGGTCTCCTCCTATCTCACATCGGAGGACTCGACGCAGCGCTGAAAAGGCGGGGCATTCCTCCAGCGTGTGCTGCGCCGAGTCCTCCTCCTCCCCACAGTGGTGGCAAACCGCCGTCTCCTCCCGTCCTATCCGACACAGGTAGACACCGAAACAGCCGTGTCCGGTGAATACCTGTGTCAGACGGTAGGTGAGCCTACCGTGCCGCCGCTCCCGCCACCTTTGCAGGTGTGGCAGGAGGGCCCCGGGGACGCGTTCGCTGGCGTGGGAGGATAACTCCCTGCGCCAAGCCTCCCACATGCGTCCCCGGGCCTGGAGTTCCAGCTCCTGGACCGCCTCAGGCTCCAGCGGGGCCCCCCGAGCGCTGCGGCAAATGCTATTGCGCCTATAAATATAGGCGCGCACCGCCGCGAGCAGCTCGAAGGGTAGTTCCCCCGCTAGAGCCAGCGCCGCCATAGTGGACGTGGTACGGTACCCGCGGACGATGCGAATAGCCATCGTCCGCTGCAGCCGACGCAACAGTTGCTTGTTGCGCCGGCTTGCCATCCCGGCCGGTGCCCATATAGGGGCACCATACAAGGCCATGGACCGTACCACGCCTAAGTACAGGCGGCGCACCCAATCCCCTGGTCCCCCGAGATTAGGCAGCAGACGGCCCATAGAGGCCGCTGACTTTTCAACTCGGGGGACGAGGCGGTCGAAATGAGCCTCGAAACTCCAGTGGCTGTCGAGGATGAGTCCCAGATACTTCATCCGGGAACCCACCTCGACACTGGCTCCACCTACCTGGATCCACGACCGCGCCGGAGGCTTGGACCGAGGCCGGCCGTGAAACCATATGGCCTCGGTCTTCTCCGGGGCTATTCTCAGCCCCAGGTCGTGGATCCTCCGGACGACGGCTGCCACCGCAACCTCCGCTCGTCGGATGGTCCTCCCGAACGTGCTCCCGACGGTCACCACCAGCGTGTCGTCCGCGTAGCAGACTAAGGTGGCGCCGTCGGGAAGCGAGGCCTGCAGGACCGTGTTATACCCGAGATCCCACAGGAGCGGGCCCAAAACGGACCCCTGTGGGACCCCACGGTCCACCTCCCTCCGCATCGTCCCGTCCCGGCCCGGGAATTCTATCCCCCTGTCCCGCAGGTAGTCCCCGAGCACCGCCTGAAGGTAGGGAGGCACTTGGTGACGTACCAGTGCCTCCCTTATGGCGGGCCAGGGCAGGGTGTTGAAGGCGTTGACGATGTCAAGCGACACCGCCAAACACACCCCGCCCCTGCTGACAGCATTGTCCGAGAGGGACTTGACGCGATCGACCGCGTCTACGGTCGATCGTCCCTCTCGGAATCCAAACTGGCTGTCAGCCAGATCGGGGCCAACGCGGGACAGGTGGCTGGTGAGGCGGGCGGCAATGATGCGTTCAAACATCTTGCCCGCCTCATCCAGCAGACAAATGGGCCGGTACGCGGAGGGAGAATCCGCAGGCCTCCCCTCCTTTCTCAGGAGGACCATCCTACTCCTCTTCCATATGTCAGGGAACATCCCCGACATAAAACACTCCGCATAGAGGGAACGAAGCCTCCCCCCCAGGACGCGCAAAGCGAGCGCCCAGGCTCGGCCGGGTATCCCATCGGGCCCCGGGGCGGTGTTCTTGCCCCGGAGCCAGCGGATGACGCCGACCATCTCCTCCTCGGTGACCCCCACGTCGGAGGACGTGTAACGTGCCTCCGTCTCGGGTCGGGGTCGGGACAACTCCCCACCAGGGGGGAATAACGTGTCCACGACCCTCCCGAGAAACTGGGGGTCGAGGCTCTCTGAAATGGGAGGCGCCCAGGGACGTAAACGTCCCATCACCAACTTATAAGGGCGCCCCCACGGATCTTTGTTCAGAGAGCCGAGGAGATCCTTCCATGCCTGGGCTTTCGCTCGCTTGATGGCCAGCTGCAGGGCGACTACCTTCTCCCTGTAGTCCCCGTACAGCTGGGCAGCCCGATGTTCGTCGCGTCGTCTTCGTCGACGGGCACGGGTGTACTGGCGTCGCGCGCGGACGCACTGCGTGCGTAGTTCCGCAATTTCGCTCGACCACCAGTACACCGCCTTCCTCGGGTGGACCCTGGCCCGGGGCATAGCGACGTCACATATGGACGTCATAGCACCCCGGAACCATCGGGCTTCCACCCGCCCGTCGACAGGCCCGGCCGGTTGTTCGGGCCAGGCCACGACTTGGGCTGCCGCCATCAGCGCGTCCCGGTCCAGGCGCCGTAGCGCCCATCGCGGTGGTGGCTGCTGTCCTCCCGGGCGACGTCGGGGCGTCGCTTGGGGGGCAGCGGAGAGGTCGATCACAATATATCGATGATCCGATAACGATTCGACCTCTACCGCCACCCTCCACCCCGAAACACGGCGCGCAGCGGGGGGCGTTGCCCATGATAGGTCAACGATTGACCCCCCGTTGTGCCGCACGCACGTGTGGACGGAGCCCGTGTTTAGCAAACGGAGCTCCAGTCCCGCCGCCCAGTCGAGCACCTCACTGCCCCTCGAGTCTGTCCTGGGAGACGACCAGGCCGTGGCCTTGGCGTTAAAGTCTCCCAGGACGAGTACCGGACGGGGATGGCAGCGGGAGACGCATCTCCCCAACCCGTCCAAGTACTCTTCGAACTGCTCGAGGGGCCAACTCGGAGGTGCGTATACCGCCACCACCGCGAAACCCTCCCACTCTACCGCCAGGTAACCCCGCCCACGCTCCAGCAGCGTACACGGCGGGGCACCTGGCCTCCCTCCCCAGAGGGTGGCGACGGAGCCCGCGGAGTCCCCCATCCAACTTGGATGGTTGGGGACTCTATATGGCTCCGCCACCACGGCCAACCCGGCCCCCTGCTCGGCCATTGTCTGCATCAGCAGATCTTGCGCCCTGGCCGAGCAGTTTAGGTTGACCTGGAGTACGGGGCCAGCGGGCCCCATCACTCCACCTCTGGTACAACCTCCATGGCGACCGCCGGAGGGGCGGCCGCCGGGGCCATATCGGGCCCACCTCCTGCTGCTGCAGTGGGGGCTGACGCGCCCTTCACTGACGTTGGGGCGGGGGCCGCTGCCTTGGCCCCCGCCCTCTTCTTCTTCCCGGTATTCTTTTTGCCGGCCGCCTTAGCGGCGCCGGCGGGGCACGCCCGACCCCCGAGGCGGTGCGCCGAGGGCCTCCCCTGGTCCGCACAGACCGGACACTTCGGGGAGGCCTTGCAGGCGCTCGCCGCGTGGCCCGGGTCGCCGCAGACGTAGCAGCGACCCGTGCGGTCCGCCTCGTTTGTGCACCGCTGTCTGGTGTGTCCCATTTCGAGACAGCGGTAACACTGTAGGGGTCGGGCCTGGAGGGCCTCGACCGTCGCCCGGGTCCACCCAACGGTGACCTTGCCGGCCACTGCCACTTTCCTGGCGGCAGCAGCCGGGCACCGGACCCAAAGGGTGCCAAGACCGGAGGCAGAGGACCGGATTTCTCCGGTCTGTACGTCCTCCTTCCGGCACCCTCCAGTCGCGGCGACGGTCTCCGCAACTTCCTCCGGGGTGATGCCATCAACCAGGCCACGGATTCTCAGCTCCGCCGTTTTCGTTGGCCTGGCCACCTTCACCCCGGTTCCCTCCAGGGCCTCCGCCATCTTTGCCGCCAAGGCATCGGCCTTGGCTGCCCCCTCCGGTCCAGCGACCTCAAGCACGAGGCCGCCGGTCACCGCCCTCCTCGGCTTCAGGGAGGCGATGCCAATGTCCGCCAGGTTTATTTTCGACCTGGCGGTCGCCATCGCCTCCGCGTAGCTGATTTTCCCCCCCTGCGGAACCGTCAATGTGACGGCCGCGGTCCGGGGGGGACGAGCCGGGAGGGCCCTCCTCTGTGTGGGCTGTGTTGCAGCCCCCTTGCCCTGTTTTTTGGCCCCAGTTGGGGCGTTTTTGTTTGCCTGCTTGGGGCGATTGGGCGCGGCAGTAGCAGCAGCTGCCGCAGCCGCGTTTTGCCGCCGCTCCTTTCGGCCCACCACCTTGGACCATTCGTCCGCTGGTGGGGGCCGAGATGCCGTCGCCTTGGCCGGCTTGGACGCCGCATTGGCCTGCTTCGCCGCTGCTGGGGCCGAAGGTTTCGGCTGCCGCGATTGCGGCGCAGGGCCCTCCGCCTCCTTCTTCTTCTTTTTCGCCGGCTGTTTCACCGACGAGGGGGCTGCTGCGGCGGCCGCCGCATATGACGACGGACCCGCCAGCGGCACCAGCTCCCTCCTGAATGACGCCAATTTGGCGTCAATGAGGGAGCTGATCTGCTCCAGCAGATTACCAGCCGCTGGCGCAGGCCGCTGCGGCTCCGCCGATGGGGGAGCCGTTGCCGTCCTCCCCTGAGGCACGGGGCGACGCGTAGGGGTCGGAGGCGTCGGTGGTCGTCGGGGTGGCGATGGCGGGCGCGGTGGCGGGCGCGGTGGCGGGGGCATTAGTGCCCGGCCACTCTCAACTTCCTTGCGGAGGCGGGCCAACTCGGCCCGCAGCTCCGACATCTGCCCGCGGAGGACGTTATTCTCCTCCTCCAGTTTCCGCGTGGCGGCGCTGGCTGACCTTGTGGCCAGTTCGGACACCGCCGCGCGGGTGTTAAGGGCCGCCAGTCTCAGGGCCCGGACCAGGTTCCCCTTCAGACCTTTCGAGACCCCGGCCACCTTTTCGACCTCCGCCTGGGCCTCTAGGACGGCAGCCGCCACATCTGCCGTCGGGCGGTGGCGCAGGTCCCGCGCGACCTCAGTTTCGTCCGGCAAGGGGATTGCCCCCTTGCTCGGTCTGCGCGGGGCGGCGGTCGGGTCGAGGATGTCTTCCGCCTCCCGGGTCTCTGCCTCCAAGCGGCACGCCTCCACGTATTTTATCTTGGCCTCCGCGAGGCCAACATATGCGCCGGTGGTTGGTGGCCGGCCCCTCCTCTTCGTCGACGTGACCGACGACGCCCTGCTCGTCGTCGATCTCACGGACTCGAACGAGGCGTCCGAGTCCGCATCACTATCGTCGTAATCGGTGGGAGGTGCGCAACGCTTGCCGCTGCGCATTGTGCGGCCCTCCCCCGATGTCCCCTCCTTCGCCTCACCATGTTCGGCGGCAAGACGGGAGAGGGAGGAAGCCCCTACCCTCTCCGCGCCATCTGCTCGCCGAACCGGAGACCGATCCCTGTCTCCACTCGCATCGCGCGACCGAGGCCGTGACCTCGGAACGGCGATGCGCTCCAAACGGACGGTGGGAGTCCCAACCGTCGCGTCTTCGCTTGTAGCATGGGATGCTACGCAGGCCAAGTGGTCCACCTGCGTAGCACTGCAGTCGTAGGATAACGACGTCCGGGGGCCTGCTTTCGCACCCACAACGGACGCCGGTACTGGGGTTCCGAGCCCCTGCACCGTAGCCTTCACTTCTGACGAAACTGAATCCATACTTGGTTTGAAATCAGGGTTCCTTCCCCTAGTCCATTTGGTCCGCGACTGCTTATTCGTCACCCCGAGGGATGCTTATTTCGCAGCTAACCAACATATCTGTTGGCCGTTCCCCTATCCGCCACCTGGGGACGCGCCGGGTTGCGGTGGACATCCGCGCCCGGAAGGCGGGGCATTCCTCCAGCGTGACCCTATTTTTTTTTTTTTTTTTTTTTTTTTTTTTTTTTTTTTTTTTTTTTTTTTTACGTGGAGGAAATCTGAACGGCAGACACCCCCCTGCCGCTCGGGGGAGCGACAGAGGGGTAGTGTGGGGTTCGACCCACTAAAACCTCCACGGCGACCTTCGGACGCTATTCCACCTCTGGCGGATTCGGGGGAGTCACGGGAACTCTTAGAGAACACTACCGCGACTCCCCCTCGCCATGGCCGGTCATCTATCCTTTGATGACCGGCCGCGTCCCGAGGAGGGGGAGTTTACTCCTCCCCCTCCTATGACCTCTGGTTCCGCAGTGCAGGGAGGCCGCGCCCCGCACCGCTCCGTCCCGGCGGCCGTTTATCAACTACCCAGGGCCCCCGCCCTGGGTAACACGGCCGCCCGGGGGGACGGCGTTAAACTTGCCATCCCCCCGCTCCCGTCGACTCAACTTCACGATCTGCTGACGGCGGGGGAACAAGGGGACCCCAAAAGAGATCCACCCCCCGCCGTCAGCTACCCTCCTTATCCCGGGGGCCCTATGGCGCGGCCTCTGGCCGGCCGCACCCGTCGCCGCCCCCGGGTTCTTCGAGCGGGATCGGATAACTCCCGATCCCGCTCGGCGGCCTCCTTCTGCTTTATTACTTTCTCGCAGAAGGAGGCCACCTGCTTCCAGTTCCTCTCGCTCTCCAGCATTGCCCCAACTACTGCTGGGAGCGAGAGGTCTCCTCCAATCTCACACCGGAGGACTTGACGCAGCGCTGAAAAGGCGGGGCATTCCTCCAGCGTGTGCTGCGCCGAGTCCTCCTCCTCCCCACAATGGTGGCAAACCGCCGTCTCCTCCCGTCCAATGCGACGCAGGTAGACACCGAAACAACCATGTCCGGTGAATACCTGCGTCAGCCGGTAGGTGAGCCTACCATGCCGCCGATCCCGCCACCTTTGCAGGTGTGGCAGGATGGCCCCGGGGACGCGCTCGCTGGCGTGGGAGGACAATTCCCTCCGCCAGACCTCCCACATGCGTCCCCGGGCCTGGAGTTCCAGTTCCTGGACCGCCTCAGGCTCCAGCGGGGCCCCCCGAGCGCTGCGGCAAATGCTGTTGCGCCTATAAATATAGGCGCGCACCGCCGCGAGCAGCTCGAAGGGTAGTTCCCCCGCCAGAGCCAGGGCCGCCATAGTGGACGTGGTACGGTACCCGCGGACGATGCGGATAGCCATCGTCCGCTGCAGCCGACGCAACAGTTGCTTGTTGCGCCGGCTTGCCATCCCGGCCGGTGCCCATATAGGGGCACCATACAGGGCCATGGACCGTACCACGCCTAAGTACAGGCGGCGCACCCAATCCCCAGGTCCCCCGAGATTCGGCAGCAGACGGCCCATAGAGGCCGCTGCCTTTTCAACTCGGGGGACGAGGCGGTCGAAATGAGCCTCGAAACTCCAGTGGCTGTCGAGGATGAGTCCCAGATACTTCATCCGGGAACCCACCTCGACACTGGCTCCACCTACCAGGATCCACGACCGCGCCGGAGGCTTGGACCGAGGCCGGCCATGAAACCATATGGCCTCGGTCTTCTCCGGGGCTATTCTCAGCCCCAGATCGTGGATCCTCCGGACGACGGCTGCCACCGCAACCTCCGCTCGTCGGATGGTCCTCCCAAACGTGCTCCCGACGGTCACCACCAGCGTGTCGTCCGCATAGCAGACTAAGGTGGCGCCGTCGGGAAGCGAGGCCTGCAGGACCGTGTTATATCCGAGATCCCACAGAAGCGGGCCCAAAACGGACCCCTGTGGGACCCCACGGTCCACCTCCCTCCGCATCGTCCCGTCCCGGCCCGGGAATTCTATCCCCCTGTCCCGCAGGTAGTCCCCGAGCACCGCCTGAAGGTAGGGAGGCACTTGGTGACGTACCAGTGCCTCCCTTATGGCGGGCCAGGGCAGGGTGTTGAAGGCGTTGACGATGTCAAGCGACACCGCCAAACACACCCCGCCCCTGCTGACAGCATTGTCCGAGAGGGACTTGACGCGATCGACCGCGTCTACGGTCGAACGTCCCTCCCGGAATCCAAACTGGCTGTCAGCCAGATCGGGGCCAACGCGGGACAGATGGCTGGTGAGGCGGGCGGCAATGATGCGTTCAAACATCTTGCCCGCCTCATCCAGCAGACAAATGGGCCGGTACGCGGAGGGAGAATCCGCAGGCCTCCCCTCCTTTCTCAGGAGGACCATCCTACTCCCCTTCCAGAGGTCGGGGAACACCCCCGACCTCAGACACTCCTCAAAGAGGGCCTTCATCCGCCCCCCCAGGACGCGCAAAGCGAGCGCCCAGGCTCGGCCGGGTATCCCATCGGGCCCCGGGGCGGTGTTCTTGCCCCGGAGCCAGCGGATGACGCCGACCATCTCCTCCTCGGTGACCCCCACGTCGGAGGACGTGTAACGTGCCTCCGTCTCGGGTCGGGGTCGGGACAACTCCCCACCAGGGGGGAATAACGTGTCCACGACCCTCCCGAGAAACTGGGGGTCGAGGCTCTCTGAAATGGGAGGCGCCCAGGGACGTAAACGTCCCATCACCAACTTATAAGGGCGCCCCCACGGATCTTTGTTCAGAGAGCCGAGGAGATCCTTCCATGCCTGGGCTTTCGCTCGCTTGATGGCCAGCTGCAGGGCGACTACCTTCTCCCTGTAGTCCCCGTACAGCTGGGCAGCCCGATGTTCGTCTCGTCGTCGTCGTCGACGGGCGCGGGTGTACTGGCGTCGCGCGCGGACGCACTGCGTGCGTAGCTCCGCGATTTCGCTCGACCACCAGTACACCGCCTTCCTCGGGTGGACCCTGGCCCGGGGCATAGCGACGTCACAAATGGACGTCATAGCACCCCGGAACCATCGGGCTTCCACCCGCCCGTCGACAGGCCCGGCCGGATGTTCGGGCCAGGCCACGACTTGGGCTGCCGCCATCAGCGCGTCCCGGTCCAGGCGCCGTAGCGCCCATCGCGGTGGTGGCTGCTGTCCTCCCGGGCGACGTCGGGGCGTCGCTTGGGGGGCAGCGGAGAGGTCGATCACGATGTATCGATGATCCGATAACGATTCGACCTCTTCCGCCACCCTCCACCCCGAAACACGTCGCGCGGCGGGGGGCGTTGCCCATGACAGGTCAACGATAGATCCCCCGTTGTGCCGCACGCACGTGTGGACGGAGCCCGTGTTTAGCAAACGGAGCTCCAGTCCCGCCGCCCAGTCGAGCACCTCCATGCCCCTCGAGTCTGTCCTGGGAGACGACCAGGCCGTGGCCTTGGCGTTAAAGTCTCCCAGGACGAGTACCGGACGGGGATGGCAGCGGGAGACGCATCTCCCCAACCCGTCCAGGTACCCTTCAAACTGCTCGAGGGGCCAACTCGGAGGTGCGTATACCGCCACCACCGCGAAGCCCTCCCACTCTACCGCCAGGTAACCCCGCCCACGCTCCAGCAGCGTGCACGGCGGGGCACCTGGCCTCCCGCCCCAGAGGGTGGCGACGGAGCCCGCGGAGTCCCCCATCCAGCTTGGATGGTTGGGGACTCTATATGGCTCCGCCACCACGGCCAACCCGGCCCCCTGCTCGGCCATGGTCTGCATCAGCAGATCCTGAGCTCTGGCCGAGCAGTTAAGGTTGACCTGGAGTACGGGGCCAGCGGGCCCCATCACTCCACCTCTGAGATAACCTCCATTGCGACCGCCGGGGCGGCGGCCGCTGGGGCCTTATCGGGCCCGCCTTCGACGGTTGCGGTGGGGGCTGATACGCCTGCCACTGCCGTTGGGGCGGGGGCCGCTGCCTTGGCCCCCGCCCTCTTCTTCTTCCCACTCTTCGCCTTGCCGCCGGCCGCCTTGGCAGCACTGGCTGGGCACCCCCGACCCCCGAGGCGGTGCGCCGAGGGCCTCCCCTGGTCCGCACATACCGGACATTTTGGGGGGGCCGTACAGGCGCTCGCCGCATGACCCGGGTCGCCGCACACATAGCAGCGACCCGTGCGGTCCGCCTCATTTGTGCACCGCTGCCTGGTATGACCCAGTTCTAGGCAGCGGTAGCACTGCAGGGGTCGGGCCTGGAGGGCCTCGACCGTCGCCTGGGTCCACCCGACCAGCACCTTTCCAGCTACCGCCAGTTTCCTGGCGGCAGCGGCCGGGCATCGGACCCATAGGGTGCCAAGACCGGAGGCGGAAGACCGGATCTGTCCGGTCTGCACTTCCTCCTTCCGGCACCCTCCAGTCGCGGCGACGGTCGCCGCAACTTCGTCCGGGGTGGAGCCGTCGACCAGGCCGCGGATCCTCAGTTCCGCCGTCTTGGTCGGCCTGGCCACCTTCACCCCGGTGCCCTCCAGCGCCTCTGCCATCTTGGCCGCCAGTGCGTCGGCCTTCGCGGCACCCTCCGGCCCGGCGACCTCCAAAACGAGGCCGCCGGTCACTGCCCTCCTCGGCTTTAGGGAGGCGATGCCCACGTCCGCCAGGTTTATCTTCGACCTGGCGGTCGCCATCGCCTCCGCATAAGATACCTTCCCCCCCTGCGGGACCGTCAAGGTGACGGCCGCTGTTCGGGGGGGACGAGCCGGGAGGGCCTTCTTCTTCGGGAGCCCTGCTGCTCCCTTGCCATTTTTGCCATTTTGTTTCTTTTTGGGCCCTGCCTTGGCCGGGGCCTTTTTACCCGCCTGTTCCGGGTGGGCGGGTGCTGTGGCAGCAGCGATTGCTGCAGCCGCGGCCCGTCGCCGCTCCTTTCGACCCACCACCTTCGCCCACTCTTCCGTTGGTGGGGGTCGAGGGGCCGCCGCCTTTGCCGGCTGGGACGCCGTCCTGGCCTCCTTTGCTGCCGGGCCCGGCGCCTTGCTTTGGCCCGCGCGCTGGGCAGGCCCGTCGTCCCCCTTTTTCGTCCTCTTCGCCGGCGGCTTGACCGGCGCTGAGGGAGCGGGTGTGGGCGCCGCTTGTGCTGGGCCCGCCAGCAGCCCAAGCTCCTTCCTGAACGACGCCAGCTTGGCGTCGATCAAGGAGCTGATCTGCAGAAGCAAATCATTGGCCGCTGGCGCTGACCGTGGGGTCTCCGCCGGCGGGGGAGTTGGAGTCGCCCTCCGTACTGGCGCCGGGCACCGCGTGGGTGTCGGCGGCGACGGTGGCCGTCGAGGCGGCGACGGCTGCCGCGGCGGGGAAGGTTGTCGTGGCGGCGGCGGCGGCGGCGGCGGCGGCATCAGTGCCCGGCCGCTTTCTATCTCCTGTCGCAGGCGGGCCAGTTCGGCCCTCATCTCTGCCAGTTGTCCGCGGAGGAGGTTGTTCTCCTCCTCCAGCTTCCGCGTGGCGGCGCTGGCCGATCTGGTGGCCAGCTCCGTGACAGCCGCGCGAGTGTTTAGGGCGGCCAGTCGCAGGGCGCGGGCGAGGTTGCCCTTTAGGCCCTTTGACACACCCGCCACCTTCTCCACGTCGGCTTGGGCCTCCAGGACGGCTGCCGCCACGTCGGCCGTCGGGCGCTGGCGAAGGTCACGTGCAACCGCCGTCTCGTCCGGCAATGGTATTGCCCCCTTACTAGGTCTGCGCGGAGTGGCGGACGGGTCGAGAAGGTCCTCCGCTTCCCGCGTTTCCGCCTCCAGGCGGCACGCCTCCGCGTATTTCAGCTTGGCCTCTGCGAGGCCAACATACTCTCCTGTCGTAGGCGGCCGGCCTCTCCTTTTTCCCGATGCGACCGACGACGCCAAGCTAGTCGTCGATCGTACGGACTCGAACGAGGCGTCCGAGTCCGCGTCGCTTTCATCCTCGCCATCGGTGGGAGGTGCGCAACGCTTGCCGCTGCGCATTATGCGGCCCTCCCCCGATGATCCCTCCTTCGCCTCTCCAGGTTCGGCGGCAGGACGGGAGAGGAAGGAATCCCCTGTCCTCTCCGCGCCATCTGCGCGCCGAACCGGAGACCGATCCCGGTCTCCACTCGCATCGCGCGACCGAGGCCGTGGCCTCGGAGCGGCGATGCGTTCCAAACGGACGGTGGGAGTCCCAACCGACACGCCCTCACTTGTAGCATGGGATGCTACACAGGCCAAGCGGTCCACCTGTGTAGCACTGCAGTCGTAAGATAACGACGTCCGGGGGCCTGCTTGCGCACCCACGGCGGACGCCGGCACTGGGGTTCCGAGCCCCTGCACCGTAATCGATACTCCAGACGAGACTGACTCCATAGTTGGTTTAAAATCGGGGTTCCTTCCCCTAGTCCATTTGGTCCGCGACTGCTTATTCGTCACCCCGAAGGATGCTTATTTCGCAGCTAACCAACATATCTGTTGGCCGTTCCCCTATCCGCCACCTGGGGACGCGCCGGGTTGCGGTGGACATCCGCGCCCGGCTCCAGCGTGACCCTAACCCTAACCCTAACCTAACCCTAACCTAACCCTAACCTAACCCTAACCTAACCCTAACCTAACCCTATTTTTTTTTTTTTTTTTTTTTACGTGGAGGAAATCTGATCGGCAGACACCCCCCTGCCGCTCGGGGGAGCGACAGAGGGGTAGTGTGGGGTTCGACCCACTAAAACCTCCACGGCGACCTTCGGACGCTATTCCACCTCTGGCGGATTCGGGGGAGTCACGGGAACTCTCGGAGAACACTACCGCTACTCCCCCTCGCCATGGCCGGTCATCTATCCTCTGATGACCGGCCGCGTCCCGAGGAGGGGGTGTTCACTCCACCCCTCCTATGACCTCTGTTTCCGCAGTGCGGGGAGGCCGCGCCCCGCACCGCTCCATCCCGGCGGCCGCTTATCCACTACCCAGGGCCCCCGCCCTGGGTAATACGGCCGCCCGGGGGGACGGCGTTAAACATGCCGTCCCCCCGCTCCCGTCGACTACTACGTCTCGATCTGCTGACGGCGGGGGAACAAGGGGGACCCCAGATGTGATCCACCCCCCGCCGTCAGCTACCCTCCTTAGTCCGGGGGCCCCACGGCGCGGCCTCTCACAGGCCGCACACGCCGCCGCCCCCGGGTTCTTCGAGCGGGATCGGATCGTTCCCGATCCCGCTCGGCGGCCTCCTTCTGCTTTAATACTTCCTCGCAGAAGGAGGCCACCTGCTTCCAGTTCCTCTCGCTCTCCAGCATTGCCCCAACTACTGCTGGGAGCGAGAGGTCTCCTCCTATTTCACAACGGAGGACTCGACGCAGCGCTGAAAAGGCGGGGCATTCCTCCAGCGTATGCTGCGCCGAGTCTTCCTCCTCCCCACAGTGGTGGCAGACCGCCGTCTCCTCCCGTCCTATCCGACACAGGTAGACACCGAAACAGCCGTGTCCGGTGAATACCTGTGTCAGACGGTAGGTGAGTCTACCGTGCCGCCGCTCCCGCCACCTTTGCAGGTGTGGCAGGAGGGCCCCGGGGACGCGTTCACTGGCGTGGGAGGATAACTCCCTACGCCAAACCTCCCACATGCGCCCCCGGGCCTGGAGTTCCAGCTCCTGGACCGCCTCAGGCTCCAGCGGGGCCCCCCGAGCGCTGCGGCAAATGCTATTGCGCCTATAAATATAGGCGCGCACCGCCGCCAGCAGCTCGAAGGGTAGTTCCCCGGCCAGAGCCAGCGCCGCCATAGTGGACGTGGTACGGTACCCGCGGACGAGGCGGATAGCCATCGTCCGCTGCAGCCGACGCAACAGTTGCTTGTTGCGCCGGCTTGCCATCCCGGCCGGTGCCCATATAGGGGCACCATACAAGGCCATGGACCGCACCACGCCTAAGTATAGGCGGCGCACCCAATCCCCAGGTCCCCCGAGATTCGGCAGCAGACGCCCCATAGAGGCCGCTGCCTTTTCAACTCGAGGGACGAGGCGGTCGAAATGAGCCTCGAAACTCCAGTGGCTGTCGAGGATGAGTCCCAGATACTTCATCCGGGAACCCACCTCGACACTGGCTCCACCTACCAGGATCCACGACCGCGCCGGAGGCTTGGACCGAGGCCGGCCATGAAACCATATGGCCTCGGTCTTCTCCGGGGCTATCTTCAGCCCCAGGTCGTGGATCCTCCGGACGACGGCTGCCACCGCAACCTCCGCTCTTCGTATGGTCCTCCCGAATGTGCTCCCGACGGTCACCACCAGCGTGTCATCCGCGTAGCAGACTAAGGTGGCGCCGTCGGGAAGCGAGGCCTGCAGGACCGTGTTGTATCCGAGGTCCCACAGAAGCGGGCCCAAAACGGACCCCTGTGGGACCCCACGGTCCACCTCCCTCCGCATCGTCCCGTCCCGGCCCGGGAATTCTATCCCTCTGTCCCGCAGGTAATCCCCGATCACCGCCTGAAGGTAGGGAGGCACCTGGTGACGTACCAGTGCCTCCCTTATGGCGGGCCAGGGCAGGGTGTTGAAGGCGTTGACGATGTCAAGGGACACCGCCAAACACACCCCGCCCCTGCTGACAGCATTATCCGAGAGGGACTTGACGCGATCGACCGCGTCTACGGTCGATCGTCCCTCCCGGAATCCAAACTGGCTGTCAGCCAGATCGGGGCCAACACGGGACAGGTGGCTGGTGAGGCGGGCGGCAATGATGCGTTCAAACATCTTGCCCGCCTCATCCAGCAGACATATGGGCCGGTACGCGGAGGGAGAATCCGCAGGCCTCCCCTCCTTTCTCAGGAGGACCATCCTGCTCCTCTTCCATATGTCGGGGAAAGTCCCCGACACAAAACACTCCCCGTAGAGGGATCTAAGCCTCCCCCCCAGGACGCGCAAAGCGAGCGCCCAGGCTCGGCCGGGTATCCCATCGGGCCCCGGGGCGGTGTTCTTGCCCCGGAGCCAGCGGATGACGCCGACCATCTCCTCCTCGGTGACCCCCACGTCGGAGGACGTGTAACGTGCCTCCGTCTCGGGTCGGGGTCGGGACAACTCCCCACCAGGGGGGAATAACGTGTCCACGACCCTCCCGAGAAACTGGGGGTCGAGGCTCTCTGAAATGGGAGGCGCCCAGGGACGTAAACGTCCCATCACCATCTTGTAAGGGCGCCCCCACGGATCTTTGTTCAGAGAGCCGAGGAGATCCTTCCATGCCTGGGCTTTCGCTCGCTTGATGGCCAGCTGCAGGGCGACTACCTTCTCCCTGTAGTTCCCGTACAGCTGGGCAGCCCGATCTTCATCTCGTCGTCGTCGCCGACGGGCGCGGGTGTACTGGCGTCGCGCGCGGACGCACTGTGTGCGTAGTTCCGCGATTTCGCTCGACCACCAGTACACCGCCTTCCTCGGGTGGACCCTGGCCCGGGGCATAGCGACGTCACAAATGGACGTCATAGCACCCCGGAACCATCGGGCTTCCACCCGCCCGTCGACAGGCCCGGCCGGATGTTCGGGCCAGGCCACGACTTGGGCTGCCGCCATCAGCGCGTCCCGGTCCAGGCGCCGTAGCGCCCATCGCGGTGGTGGCTGCTGTCCTCCCGGGCGACGTCGGGGTGTCGCTTGGGGGGCAGCGGAGAGGTCGATCACGATGTATCGATGATCCGATAACGATTCGACCTCTTCCGCCACCCTCCACCCCGAAACACGGCGCGCGGCGGGGGGCGTTGCCCATGATAGGTCAACGATGGACCCCCCGTTGTACCGCACGCACGTGTGGACGGAGCCCGTGTTTAGCAAACGGAGCTCCAGTCCCGCCGCCCAGTCGAGCACCTCACTGCCCCTCGAGTCTGTTCTGGGAGACGACCAGGCCGTGGCCTTGGCGTTAAAGTCTCCCAGGACGAGTACCGGACGGGGATGGCAGCGGGAGACGCATCTCCCCAACCCGTCCAGGTACTCTTCAAACTGCTCGAGGGGCCAACTCGGAGGTGCGTATACCGCCACCACCGCGAAGCCCTCCCACTCTACCGCCAGGTAACCCCGCCCACGCTCCAGCAGCGTGCACGGCGGGGCACCTGGCCTCCCTCCCCAGAGGGTGGCGACTGAGCCCGCGGAGTCCCCCATCCAACTTGGATGGTTGGGGACTCTATATGGCTCCGCCACCACGGCCAACCCGGCCCCCTGCTCGGCCATTGTCTGCATCAGCAGATCTTGCGCCCTGGCCGAGCAGTTTAGGTTGACCTGGAGTACGGGGCCAGCGGGCCCCATCACTCCACCTCTGGGACAACCTCCATTGCGACCGCCGGGGCGGCGGCCGCTGGAGCCTTATCCGGCCCGCCATCCTTTCGGGCGGTGGGGGCTGATGCGCCCGCCACTGCCACTGGAGCGGGGGCCGCTGCCTTGGCCCCCGCACTCTTTCCCTTCCTGCCCTTCTTCTTGCCGGCCGCCTTGGCTGCGCCGGCGGGACACCCCCGACCCCCGAGGCGGTGCGCCGACGGCCTCCCCTGGTCCGAACAGACGGAACACTTCGGGGGGGCCGTACAGGCGCTCGCCGCATGGCCCGGGTCGCCGCAGACGTAGCAGCGACCCGTGCGATCCGCCTCGTTCGTGCACCGCTGCCTGGTGTGACCCATTTCCAGGCAGCGGTAACACTGCAGGGGTCGGGCCTGGAGGGCCTCGACCGTCGCTAGGGTCCACCCAATGGTGACCTTACCGGCCACCGCCAATTTCCTGGCGGCGGCAGCTGGGCACCGGACCCATAGGGTGCCGAGACCGGAGGCAGAGGACCGGATCTCTCCGGTCTGTACGTCCTCCTTCCGGCACCCTCCAACCGTTGCGACGGTCGCAGCAACTTCCTCCGGGGTCGTTGCGTCGACCAGGCCGCGAAAACGGAGTTCCGCCTTCTTCATTGGCCTGGCCACCTTGACCCCGGTTCCCTCCAGGGCCTCCGCCATCTTGGCCGCCAGCTGATCGGCCTTTGCCGCTCCTTCCGGACCGGCGACCTCCAGCACGAGGCCGCCGGTCACTGCCCTCCTCGGCTTCAGGGAGGCGATGCCAACGTCAGCCAGGTTGATCTTAGATCTGGCCGTCGCCATCGCCTCCGCATAGCTGACCTTCCCCCCCTGCGGGACCGTCAAGGTGACGGCCGCTGTTCGGGGGGGACGAGCCGGAAGGGCCTTCTTCGGCGGCGCAGCAGCTCCCATCGCCTGCCTCTTTTTGTTGTTGCTGCTGCAGGCCCCCGCCGCGGCCGGGGCCTTCTTACCTGCCCGCGCTTGGCGGGCAGGAGCAGCCGGAGGCGTGGCAGCAGCAGCCGCCGCTATCCTCCGCTTCTCCTTCCGACCCACCACCTTGGACCATTCGTCCGATGGTGGGGGTCGTGGAGCTGGGGCCTTGATTGTCTGAGAGGCCACAGTGGTCCCTTTTGGCGCCGGGCCCGCAGCCTTCCTCTGCGCGGCCTGTAATGAAGGCCCCTCCGCCTCGCTCCTTTGCCTCCTTGCCGGCGATTTTGCCGACGAGGAAGGAGCGGTGCCATGCTCCGCCCTCGCTGGGCCCGCCAGCGGCCCAAGCTCCCTCCTGAACGACGCCAGCTTGGCGTCGATCAGGGAGCTGATCTGCTGGAGCAGATCGTTGGCCGCTGGCGCTGGCCGCGGGGGCTCCACCGTAGGGGCAGCCGGTGACGCCGCCTTTGCCGGCGCGGCTTGACGCAGAGGCGTCGTCGGTATCGGCGGCCTTGGTGGCGCTGGCGGCCTGAGTGGCGGCGGCATTAGAGCGCGCCCGCCCTCAACTTCCTGGCGGAGGCGGGCCACTTCGGCCCGCAACTCCACCAGTTGCCCACGGAGGAGGAAATTCTCCTCCTCCAGCATCTTTGTGGCGGCGCTGGCTGACCTTGTGGCCAGCTCAGTCACCGCCGCGCGGGTGTTGAGGGCAGCCACCCTCAGGGCCCGGGCAAGATTGCCTTTCAGGCCCTTCGAGACCCCCGCCACCCTCTCAATGTTCGCCTGCGCCTCCAGGACAGCGGCTGCTACGTCCGCTGTCGGGCGCTGGCGAAGCTCCCGCGCCACTGCCACCTCGTCGGGGAGCGGAATGCTCCCCTTGCTCGGTGGCCGCGGGGGGGCCGCAGGGTCGAGGAGATCCTCCGCCTCCCTCCTCTCCGCCGCCAACTGGCGCGCCTCCGCGGCTTCCAACACCGCATCCGCGCGGCGCTCATACCCTCCGGTCGATAACGGCCGGCCCCTCTTCGACGAGGCGATCGACGACGACGCCCTGCCCGTCGTCGATCGCACGGACTCGAACGAGGCGTCCGAGTCCGCATCGCTTTCTTCATCGCCATCGGTGGGAGGTGCGCAACGCTTGCCGCTGCGCATTATGCGGCCCTCCCCCGATGTCGCCTCCTTCGCCTCACCATGTTCGGCGGCAAGACGGGAGAGGGAGGAAGCCCCTACCCTCTCCGCGCCATCTGCTCGCCGGACCGGAGACCGATCCCGGTCTCCACTCGCATCGCGCGACCGAGGCCGTGACCTCGGAACGACGATGCGCTCCAAACGGACGGTGGGAGTCCCAACCGTCGCGTCTTCGCTTGTAGCATTTAATGCTACGCAGGCCAAGTGGTCCACCTGCGTAGCACTGCAGTCGTTGGATAACGACGTCCGGGGGCCTGCTTTCGCACCCACAGCGGACGCCGGTACTGGGGTTCCGAGCCCCTGCACCGTAGTCGAAACACCTGATGAAACTGAGTCCATGGCTGGTTTATTGTTCAGGGTTCCTTCCCTTAGTCCATTTGGTCCGCGACTGCTTATTCGTCACCCCGTAGGATGCTTATTTCGCAGCTAACCAACATATCTGTTGGCCGTTCCCCTATCCGCCACCTGGGGACGCGCCGGGTTGCGGTGGACATCCGCGCCCGGAACCCTAACCTAACCCTAACCCTTTTTTTTTTTTTTTTTTTTTTACGTGGAGGAAATCTGAACGGCAGACACCCCCCTGCCGCTCGGGGGAGCGACAGAGGGGTAGTGTGGGGTTCGACCCACTAAAACCTCCACGGCGACCTTCGGACGCTATTCCACCTCTGGCGGATTCGGGGGAGTCACGGGAACTCTCGGAGAACACAACCGCGACTCCCCCTCGCCATGGCCGGCCATCTATCCTCTGACGACCGGCCGCGTCCCGAGGAGGGGGAGTTTAATCCTCCCCCTCCTATGACCTCTGTTTCCGCAGTGCAGGGAGGCCGCGCCCCGCACCGCTCCATCCCGGCGGCCGTTTATCAACTACCCAGGGCCCCCGCCCTGGGTAACACGGCCGCCCGGGGGGACGGCTTTCAACATGCCGTCCCCCCGCTCCCGTCGACTACCACGTCACGATCTGCTGACGGCGGGGGAACAAGGGGGACCCCAAAAGAGCTCCACCCCCCGCCGTCAGCTACCCTCCTTAGTCCGGGGGTCCCACGGCGCGGCCTCTCACAGGCCGCACACGCCGCCGCCCCCGGGTTCTTCGAGCGGGATCGGATCGTTCCCGATCCCGCTCGGCGGCCTCCTTCTGCTTTATTACTTCCTCGCAGAAGGAGGCCACCTGCTTCCAGTTCCTCTCGCTCTCCAGCATTGCCCCAACTACTGCTGGGAGCGAGAGGTCTCCTCCTATCTCACATCGGAGGACTCGACGCAGCGCTGAAAAGGCGGGGCATTCCTCCAGCGTGTGCTGCGCCGAGTCCTCCTCCTCCCCACAGTGGTGGCAAACCGCCGTCTCCTCCCGTCCTATCCGACACAGGTAGACACCGAAACAGCCGTGTCCGGTGAATACCTGTGTCAGACGGTAGGTGAGCCTACCGTGCCGCCGCTCCCGCCACCTTTGCAGGTGTGGCAGGAGGGCCCCGGGGACGCGCTCGCTGGCGTGGGAGGACAACTCCCTGCGCCAAACCTCCCACATGCGCCCCCGGGCCTGGAGTTCCAGCTCCTGGACCGCCTCAGGCTCCAGCGGGGCCCCCCGAGCGCTGCGGCAAATGCTGTTGCGCCTATAAATATAGGCGCGCACCGCCGCGAGCAGCTCGAAGGGTAGTTCCCCAGCCAGAGCCAGCGCCGCCATAGTGGACGTGGTACGGTACCCGCGGACGAGGCGAATGGCCATCGTCCGCTGCAGCCGACGCAACAGTTGCTTGTTGCGCCGGCTTGCCATCCCGGCCGGTGCCCATATAGGGGCACCATACAAGGCCATGGACCGTACCACGCCTAAGTACAGGCGGCGCACCCAATCCCCAGGTCCCCCGAGATTCGGCAGCAGACGGCCCATGGAGGCCGCTGCCTTTTCAACTCGGGGGACGAGGCGGTCGAAATGAGCCTCGAAACTCCAGTGGCTGTCGAGGATGAGTCCCAGATACTTCATCCGGGAACCCACCTCGACACTGGCTCCACCTACCAGGATCCACGACCTCGCCGGAGGCTTGGACCGAGGCCGGCCGTGAAACCATATGGCCTCGGTCTTCTCCGGGGCTATTCTCAGCCCCAGGTCGTGGATCCTCCGGACGACGGCTGCCACCGCAACCTCCGCTCTTCGGATGGTCCTCCCGAACGTGCTCCCGACGGTCACCACCAGCGTGTCGTCCGCGTAGCAGACTAGGGTGGCACCGTCGGGAAGCGAGGCCTGCAGGACCGTGTTATACCCGAGATCCCACAGAAGCGGGCCCAAAACGGACCCCTGTGGGACCCCACGGTCCACCTCCCTCCGCATCGTCCCGTCCCGGCCCGGGAATTCTATCCCCCTGTCCCGCAGGTAGTCCCCGAGCACCGCCTGAAGGTAGGGAGGCACTTGGTGACGTACCAGTGCCTCCCTTATGGCGGGCCAGGGCAGGGTGTTGAAGGCGTTGACGATGTCAAGCGACACCGCCAAACACACCCCGCCCCTGCTGACAGCATTGTCCGAGAGGGACTTGACGCGATCGACCGCGTCTACGGTCGATCGTCCCTCCCGGAATCCAAACTGGCTGTCAGCCAGATCGGGGCCAACACGGGACAGGTGGCTGGTGAGGCGGGCGGCAATGATGCGTTCAAACATCTTGCCCGCCTCATCCAGCAGACAAATGGGCCGGTACGCGGAGGGAGAATCCGCAGGCCTCCCCTCCTTTCTCAGGAGGACCATCCTACTCTCCTTCCAGAGGTCGGGGAACACCCCCGATCTCAGGCACTCCTCAAAGAGGGCCTTCATCCGCCCCCCCAGGACGCGCAAAGCGAGCGCCCAGGCTCGGCCGGGTATCCCATCGGGCCCCGGGGCGGTGTTCTTGCCCCGGAGCCAGCGGATGACACCGACCATATCCTCCTCGGTGACCCCCACGTCGGAGGACGTGTAACGTGCCTCCGTCTCGGGTCGGGGTCGGGACAACTCCCCACCAGGGGGGAATAACGTGTCCACGACCCTCCCGAGAAACTGGGGGTCGAGGCTCTCTGAAATGGGAGGCGCCCAGGGACGTAAACGTCCCATCACCAACTTATAAGGGCGCCCCCACGGATCTTTGTTCAGAGAGCCGAGGAGATCCTTCCATGCCTGGGCTTTCGCTCGCTTGATGGCCAGCTGCAGGGCGACTACCTTCTCCCTGTAGTCCCCGTACAGCTGGGCAGCCCGATGTTCATCTCGTCGTCGTCGTCGACGGGCGCGGGTGTACTGGCGTCGCGCGCGGACGCACTGCGTGCGTAGCTCCGCGATTTCGCTCGACCACCAGTACACCGCCTTCCTCGGATGGACCCTGGCCCGGGGCATAGCGACGTCACATATGGACGTCATAGCACCCCGGAACCATCGGGCCTCCACCCGCCCGTCGACAGGCCCGGCCGGATGTTCGGGCCAGGCCACGACTTGGGCTGCCGCCATCAGCGCGTCCCGGTCCAGGCGCCGTAGCGCCCACCGCGGTGGTGGCTGCTGTCCTCCCGGGCGACGTCGGGGTGTCGCTTGGGGGGCAGCGGAGAGGTCGATCACGATGTATCGGTGATCCGATAACGACTCGACCTCTTCCGCCACCCTCCACCCCGAAACACGGCGCGCGGCGGGGGGCGTTGCCCATGATAGGTCAACGATGGACCCCCCGTTGTACCGCACGCACGTGTGGACGGAGCCCGTGTTTAACAAACGGAGCTCCAGTCCCGCCGCCCAGTCGAGCACCTCGCTGCCCCTCGAGTCTGTCCTGGGAGACGACCAGGCCGTTGCCTTGGCGTTAAAGTCTCCCAGGACGAGTACCGGACGGGGATGGCAGCGGGAGATACATCTCCCCAACCTGTCCAAGTACTCTTCGAACTGCTCGAGGGGCCAACTCGGAGGTGCGTATACCGCCACCACCGCGAAGCCCTCCCACTCTACCGCCAGGTAACCCCGCCCACGCTCCAGCAGCGTACACGGCGGGGCACCTGGCCTCCCTCCCCAGAGGGTGGCGACGGAGCCCGCGGAGTCCCCCATCCAACTTGGATGGTTGGGGACTCTATATGGCTCCGCCACCACGGCCAACCCGGCCCCCTGCTCGGCCATGGTCTGCATCAGCAGATCCTGAGCTCTGGCCGAGCAGTTCAGGTTGACCTGGAGTACGGGGCCAGCGGGCCCCATCACTCCACCTCTGGGACAACCTCCATTGCGACCGCCGGGGCGGCGGCCGCTGGGGCCTTATCGGGCCCGCCTTCGACGGGTGCAGTGGGGGCTGATGCGCCCGCCACTGCCGCTGGTGCGGGGGCCGCTGCCTTGGCCCCCGCCCTCTTCTTCTTCCCGGTCTTCGCCTTGCCGCCGGCCGCCTTGGCAGCACTGGCAGGGCACCCCCGACCCCCGAGGCGGTGCGCTGACGGTCTCCCCTGATCCGAACACACGGAGCACTTCGGGGGAGCCGTACAGGCGCTCGCCGCATGACCCGGGTCGCCGCACACATAGCAGCGACCCGTGCGGTCCGCCTCATTTGTGCACCGCTGCCTGGTATGACCCAGTTCTAGGCAGCGGTAGCACTGCAGGGGTCGGGCCTGGAGGGCCTCGACCGTCGCCTGGGTCCACCCGACCAACACCTTCCCAGCTACCGCCAGTTTCCTGGCGGCAGCGGCCGGGCATCGGACCCATAGGGTGCCAAGACCAGAGGCGGAAGACCGGATCTGTCCGGTCTGCACTTCCTCCTTCCGGCACCCTCCAGTCGCAGCGACGGTCGCCGCAACTTCGTCCGGGGTGGAGCCGTCGACCAGGCCGCGGATCCTCAGTTCCGCCGTCTTGGTCGGCCTGGCCACCTTCACCCCGGTGCCCTCCAGCGCCTCTGCCATCTTGGCCGCCAATGCGTCGGCCTTCGCGGCACCCTCCGGACCGGCGACCTCCAAAACGAGACCGCCGGTCACTGCCCTCCTCGGCTTTAGGGAGGCGATGCCCACGTCCGCCAGGTTTATCTTCGACCTGGCGGTCGCCATCGCCTCCGCATAAGACACCTTCCCCCCCTGCGGGACCGTCAAGGTGACGGCCGCTGTCCGGGGGGGACGCGCTGGGAGGGCCTTCTTTTTCGCGGAACCTGCGGCTCCCTTCCCGTTCCCCTTCTTCTCCTTGGCCCCTGCCGTAGCCGGGGACTTCTTTCCTGCCTGTTGCTGGCGGGTGGGGGCTGCGGCGGGGGCAGCCTTTGCGGCCGCGGCCCGCCGTCGCTCCTTTCGACCTACCACCTTAGCCCACTCTTCCGTGGGTGGTGGTAGAGGAGCTGTCGGCTTTGGCGGCTGGGGTGCCGCCAAGGCCACCTAACCTAACCCTAACCCTAACCTAACCCTAACCTAACCCTAACCCTATTTTTTTTTTTTTTTTTTTTTTTTACGTGGAGGAAATCTGAACGGCAGACACCCCCCTGCCGCTCGGGGGAGCGACAGAGGGGTAGTGTGGGGTTCGACCCACTAAAACCTCCACGGCGACCTTCGGACGCTATTCCACCTCTGGCGGATTCGGGGGAGTCACGGGAACTCTCGGAGAACACAACCGCGACTCCCCCTCGCCATGGCCGGCCATCTATCCTCTGACGACCGGCCGCGTCCCGAGGAGGGGGAGTTTAATCCTCCCCCTCCTATGACCTCTGTTTCCGCAGTGCAGGGAGGCCGCGCCCCGCACCGCTCCATCCCGGCGGCCGTTTATCAACTACCCAGGGCCCCCGCCCTGGGTAACACGGCCGCCCGGGGGGACGGCTTTCAACATGCCGTCCCCCCGCTCCCGTCGACTACCACGTCACGATCTGCTGACGGCGGGGGAACAAGGGGGACCCCAAAAGAGCTCCACCCCCCGCCGTCAGCTACCCTCCTTAGTCCGGGGGTCCCACGGCGCGGCCTCTCACAGGCCGCACACGCCGCCCCCCCGGGTTCTTCGAGCGGGATCGGATCGTTCCCGATCCCGCTCGGCGGCCTCCTTCTGCTTTATTACTTCCTCGCAGAAGGAGGCCACCTGCTTCCAGTTCCTCTCGCTCTCCAGCATTGCCCCAACTACTGCTGGGAGCGAGAGGTCTCCTCCTATCTCACATCGGAGGACTCGACGCAGCGCTGAAAAGGCGGGGCATTCCTCCAGCGTGTGCTGCGCCGAGTCCTCCTCCTCCCCACAGTGGTGGCAAACCGCCGTCTCCTCCCGTCCTATCCGACACAGGTAGACACCGAAACAGCCGTGTCCGGTGAATACCTGTGTCAGACGGTAGGTGAGCCTACCGTGCCGCCGCTCCCGCCACCTTTGCAGGTGTGGCAGGAGGGCCCCGGGGACGCGTTCGCTGGCGTGGGAGGATAACTCCCTACGCCAGACCTCCCACATGCGCCCCCGGGCCTGGAGTTCCAGCTCCTGGACCGCCTCAGGCTCCAGCGGGGCCCCCCGAGCGCTGCGGCAAATGCTGTTGCGCCTATAAATATAGGCGCGCACCGCCGCGAGCAGCTCGAAGGGTAGTTCCCCAGCTAGAGCCAGCGCCGCCATAGTGGACGTGGTACGGTACCCGCGGACGAGGCGAATAGCCATCGTCCGCTGCAGCCGACGCAACAGTTGCGTGTTGCGCCGGCTTGCCATCCCGGCCGGTGCCCATATAGGGGCACCATACAAGGCCATGGACCGTACCACGCCTAAGTATAGGCGGCGCACCCAATCCCCAGGTCCCCCGAGATTCGGCAGCAGACGACCCATAGAGGCCGCTGCCTTTTCAACTCGAGGGACGAGGCGGTCGAAATGAGCCTCGAAACTCCAGTGGCTGTCGAGGATGAGTCCCAGATACTTCATCCGGGAACCCACCTCGACACTGGCTCCACCTACCAGGATCCACGACCGCGCCGGAGGCTTGGACCGAGGCCGGCCATGAAACCATATGGCCTCGGTCTTCTCCGGGGCTATTCTCAGCCCCAGGTCGTGGATCCTCCGGACGACGGCTGCCACCGCAACCTCCGCTCGTCGGATGGTCCTCCCGAACGTGCTCCCGACGGTCACCACCAGCGTGTCGTCCGCGTAGCAGACTAAGGTGGCGCCGTCGGGAAGCGAGGCCTGCAGGACCGTGTTGTATCCGAGGTCCCACAGAAGCGGGCCCAAAACGGACCCCTGTGGGACCCCACGGTCCACCTCCCTCCGCATCGTCCCGTCCCGGCCCGGGAACCTAACCCTATTTTTTTTTTTTTTTTTTTTTTTTTTTTTTTACGTGGAGGAAATCTGATCGGCAGACACCCCCCTGCCGCTCGGGGGAGCGACAGAGGGGTAGTGTGGGGTTCGACCCACTAAAACCTCCACGGCGACCTTCGGACGCTATTCCACCTCTGGCGGATTCGGGGGAGTCACGGGAACTCTCGGAGAACACCACCGCGGCTCCCCCTCGCCATGGCCGGTCAGCTAACCTTTGCTGACCGGCCGCGTCCCGAGGAGGGGGAGTTTACTCCTCCCCCTCCTATGACCTCTGGTTCCGCAGTGCAGGGAGGCCGCGCCCCGCACCGCTCCATCCCGGCGGCCGTTTATCAACTACCCAGGGCCCCCGCCCTGGGTAATACGGCCGCCCGGGGGGACGGCGTTAAACATGTCGTCCCCCCGCTCCCGTCGACTACTACGTCTCGATCTGCTGACGGCGGGGGAACAAGGGGACCCCAGATGTGATCCACCCCCCGCCGTCAGCTACCCTCCTTAGTCCGGGGGCCCCACGGCGCGGCCTCTCACAGGCCGCACACGCCGCCGCCCCCGGGTTCTTCGAGCGGGATCGGATCGTTCCCGATCCCGCTCGGCGGCCTCCTTCTGCTTTAATACTTCCTCGCAGAAGGAGGCCACCTGCTTCCAGTTCCTCTCGCTCTCCAGCATTGCCCCAACTACTGCTGGGAGCGAGAGGTCTCCTCCTATTTCACAACGGAGGACTCGACGCAGCGCTGAAAAGGCGGGGCATTCCTCCAGCGTATGCTGCGCCGAGTCTTCCTCCTCCCCACAGTGGTGGCAGACCGCCGTCTCCTCCCGTCCTATCCGACACAGGTAGACACCGAAACAGCCGTGTCCGGTGAATACCTGTGTCAGACGGTAGGTGAGTCTACCGTGCCGCCGCTCCCGCCACCTTTGCAGGTGTGGCAGGAGGGCCCCGGGGACGCGTTCACTGGCGTGGGAGGATAACTCCCTACGCCAAACCTCCCACATGCGCCCCCGGGCCTGGAGTTCCAGCTCCTGGACCGCCTCAGGCTCCAGCGGGGCCCCCCGAGCGCTGCGGCAAATGCTATTGCGCCTATAAATATAGGCGCGCACCGCCGCCAGCAGCTCGAAGGGTAGTTCCCCGGCCAGAGCCAGCGCCGCCATAGTGGACGTGGTACGGTACCCGCGGACGAGGCGGATAGCCATCGTCCGCTGCAGCCGACGCAACAGTTGCTTGTTGCGCCGGCTTGCCATCCCGGCCGGTGCCCATATAGGGGCACCATACAAGGCCATGGACCGCACCACGCCTAAGTATAGGCGGCGCACCCAATCCCCAGGTCCCCCGAGATTCGGCAGCAGACGCCCCATAGAGGCCGCTGCCTTTTCAACTCGAGGGACGAGGCGGTCGAAATGAGCCTCGAAACTCCAGTGGCTGTCGAGGATGAGTCCCAGATACTTCATCCGGGAACCCACCTCGACACTGGCTCCACCTACCAGGATCCACGACCGCGCCGGAGGCTTGGACCGAGGCCGGCCATGAAACCATATGGCCTCGGTCTTCTCCGGGGCTATCTTCAGCCCCAGGTCGTGGATCCTCCGGACGACGGCTGCCACCGCAACCTCCGCTCTTCGTATGGTCCTCCCGAATGTGCTCCCGACGGTCACCACCAGCGTGTCATCCGCGTAGCAGACTAAGGTGGCGCCGTCGGGAAGCGAGGCCTGCAGGACCGTGTTGTATCCGAGGTCCCACAGAAGCGGGCCCAAAACGGACCCCTGTGGGACCCCACGGTCCACCTCCCTCCGCATCGTCCCGTCCCGGCCCGGGAATTCTATCCCTCTGTCCCGCAGGTAATCCCCGATCACCGCCTGAAGGTAGGGAGGCACCTGGTGACGTACCAGTGCCTCCCTTATGGCGGGCCAGGGCAGGGTGTTGAAGGCGTTGACGATGTCAAGGGACACCGCCAAACACACCCCGCCCCTGCTGACAGCATTATCCGAGAGGGACTTGACGCGATCGACCGCGTCTACGGTCGATCGTCCCTCCCGGAATCCAAACTGGCTGTCAGCCAGATCGGGGCCAACACGGGACAGGTGGCTGGTGAGGCGGGCGGCAATGATGCGTTCAAACATCTTGCCCGCCTCATCCAGCAGACATATGGGCCGGTACGCGGAGGGAGAATCCGCAGGCCTCCCCTCCTTTCTCAGGAGGACCATCCTGCTCCTCTTCCATATGTCGGGGAAAGTCCCCGACACAAAACACTCCCCGTAGAGGGATCTAAGCCTCCCCCCCAGGACGCGCAAAGCGAGCGCCCAGGCTCGGCCGGGTATCCCATCGGGCCCCGGGGCGGTGTTCTTGCCCCGGAGCCAGCGGATGACGCCGACCATCTCCTCCTCGGTGACCCCCACGTCGGAGGACGTGTAACGTGCCTCCGTCTCGGGTCGGGGTCGGGACAACTCCCCACCAGGGGGGAATAACGTGTCCACGACCCTCCCGAGAAACTGGGGGTCGAGGCTCTCTGAAATGGGAGGCGCCCAGGGACGTAAACGTCCCATCACCATCTTGTAAGGGCGCCCCCACGGATCTTTGTTCAGAGAGCCGAGGAGATCCTTCCATGCCTGGGCTTTCGCTCGCTTGATGGCCAGCTGCAGGGCGACTACCTTCTCCCTGTAGTTCCCGTACAGCTGGGCAGCCCGATCTTCATCTCGTCGTCGTCGCCGACGGGCGCGGGTGTACTGGCGTCGCGCGCGGACGCACTGTGTGCGTAGTTCCGCGATTTCGCTCGACCACCAGTACACCGCCTTCCTCGGGTGGACCCTGGCCCGGGGCATAGCGACGTCACAAATGGACGTCATAGCACCCCGGAACCATCGGGCTTCCACCCGCCCGTCGACAGGCCCGGCCGGATGTTCGGGCCAGGCCACGACTTGGGCTGCCGCCATCAGCGCGTCCCGGTCCAGGCGCCGTAGCGCCCATCGCGGTGGTGGCTGCTGTCCTCCCGGGCGACGTCGGGGTGTCGCTTGGGGGGCAGCGGAGAGGTCGATCACGATGTATCGATGATCCGATAACGATTCGACCTCTTCCGCCACCCTCCACCCCGAAACACGGCGCGCGGCGGGGGGCGTTGCCCATGATAGGTCAACGATGGACCCCCCGTTGTACCGCACGCACGTGTGGACGGAGCCCGTGTTTAGCAAACGGAGCTCCAGTCCCGCCGCCCAGTCGAGCACCTCACTGCCCCTCGAGTCTGTTCTGGGAGACGACCAGGCCGTGGCCTTGGCGTTAAAGTCTCCCAGGACGAGTACCGGACGGGGATGGCAGCGGGAGACGCATCTCCCCAACCCGTCCAGGTACTCTTCAAACTGCTCGAGGGGCCAACTCGGAGGTGCGTATACCGCCACCACCGCGAAGCCCTCCCACTCTACCGCCAGGTAACCCCGCCCACGCTCCAGCAGCGTGCACGGCGGGGCACCTGGCCTCCCTCCCCAGAGGGTGGCGACTGAGCCCGCGGAGTCCCCCATCCAACTTGGATGGTTGGGGACTCTATATGGCTCCGCCACCACGGCCAACCCGGCCCCCTGCTCGGCCATTGTCTGCATCAGCAGATCTTGCGCCCTGGCCGAGCAGTTTAGGTTGACCTGGAGTACGGGGCCAGCGGGCCCCATCACTCCACCTCTGGGACAACCTCCATTGCGACCGCCGGGGCGGCGGCCGCTGGAGCCTTATCCGGCCCGCCATCCTTTCGGGCGGTGGGGGCTGATGCGCCCGCCACTGCCACTGGAGCGGGGGCCGCTGCCTTGGCCCCCGCACTCTTTCCCTTCCTGCCCTTCTTCTTGCCGGCCGCCTTGGCTGCGCCGGCGGGACACCCCCGACCCCCGAGGCGGTGCGCCGACGGCCTCCCCTGGTCCGAACAGACGGAACACTTCGGGGGGGCCGTACAGGCGCTCGCCGCATGGCCCGGGTCGCCGCAGACGTAGCAGCGACCCGTGCGATCCGCCTCGTTCGTGCACCGCTGCCTGGTGTGACCCATTTCCAGGCAGCGGTAACACTGCAGGGGTCGGGCCTGGAGGGCCTCGACCGTCGCTAGGGTCCACCCAATGGTGACCTTACCGGCCACCGCCAATTTCCTGGCGGCGGCAGCTGGGCACCGGACCCATAGGGTGCCGAGACCGGAGGCAGAGGACCGGATCTCTCCGGTCTGTACGTCCTCCTTCCGGCACCCTCCAACCGTTGCGACGGTCGCAGCAACTTCCTCCGGGGTCGTTGCGTCGACCAGGCCGCGAAAACGGAGTTCCGCCTTCTTCATTGGCCTGGCCACCTTGACCCCGGTTCCCTCCAGGGCCTCCGCCATCTTGGCCGCCAGCTGATCGGCCTTTGCCGCTCCTTCCGGACCGGCGACCTCCAGCACGAGGCCGCCGGTCACTGCCCTCCTCGGCTTCAGGGAGGCGATGCCAACGTCAGCCAGGTTGATCTTAGATCTGGCCGTCGCCATCGCCTCCGCATAGCTGACCTTCCCCCCCTGCGGGACCGTCAAGGTGACGGCCGCTGTTCGGGGGGGACGAGCCGGAAGGGCCTTCTTCGGCGGCGCAGCAGCTCCCATCGCCTGCCTCTTTTTGTTGTTGCTGCTGCAGGCCCCCGCCGCGGCCGGGGCCTTCTTACCTGCCCGCGCTTGGCGGGCAGGAGCAGCCGGAGGCGTGGCAGCAGCAGCCGCCGCTATCCTCCGCTTCTCCTTCCGACCCACCACCTTGGACCATTCGTCCGATGGTGGGGGTCGTGGAGCTGGGGCCTTGATTGTCTGAGAGGCCACAGTGGTCCCTTTTGGCGCCGGGCCCGCAGCCTTCCTCTGCGCGGCCTGTAATGAAGGCCCCTCCGCCTCGCTCCTTTGCCTCCTTGCCGGCGATTTTGCCGACGAGGAAGGAGCGGTGCCATGCTCCGCCCTCGCTGGGCCCGCCAGCGGCCCAAGCTCCCTCCTGAACGACGCCAGCTTGGCGTCGATCAGGGAGCTGATCTGCTGGAGCAGATCGTTGGCCGCTGGCGCTGGCCGCGGGGGCTCCACCGTAGGGGCAGCCGGTGACGCCGCCTTTGCCGGCGCGGCTTGACGCAGAGGCGTCGTCGGTATCGGCGGCCTTGGTGGCGCTGGCGGCCTGAGTGGCGGCGGCATTAGAGCGCGCCCGCCCTCAACTTCCTGGCGGAGGCGGGCCACTTCGGCCCGCAACTCCACCAGTTGCCCACGGAGGAGGAAATTCTCCTCCTCCAGCATCTTTGTGGCGGCGCTGGCTGACCTTGTGGCCAGCTCAGTCACCGCCGCGCGGGTGTTGAGGGCAGCCACCCTCAGGGCCCGGGCAAGATTGCCTTTCAGGCCCTTCGAGACCCCCGCCACCCTCTCAATGTTCGCCTGCGCCTCCAGGACAGCGGCTGCTACGTCCGCTGTCGGGCGCTGGCGAAGCTCCCGCGCCACTGCCACCTCGTCGGGGAGCGGAATGCTCCCCTTGCTCGGTGGCCGCGGGGGGGCCGCAGGGTCGAGGAGATCCTCCGCCTCCCTCCTCTCCGCCGCCAACTGGCGCGCCTCCGCGGCTTCCAACACCGCATCCGCGCGGCGCTCATACCCTCCGGTCGATAACGGCCGGCCCCTCTTCGACGAGGCGATCGACGACGACGCCCTGCCCGTCGTCGATCGCACGGACTCGAACGAGGCGTCCGAGTCCGCATCGCTTTCTTCATCGCCATCGGTGGGAGGTGCGCAACGCTTGCCGCTGCGCATTATGCGGCCCTCCCCCGATGTCGCCTCCTTCGCCTCACCATGTTCGGCGGCAAGACGGGAGAGGGAGGAAGCCCCTACCCTCTCCGCGCCATCTGCTCGCCGGACCGGAGACCGATCCCGGTCTCCACTCGCATCGCGCGACCGAGGCCGTGACCTCGGAACGACGATGCGCTCCAAACGGACGGTGGGAGTCCCAACCGTCGCGTCTTCGCTTGTAGCATTTAATGCTACGCAGGCCAAGTGGTCCACCTGCGTAGCACTGCAGTCGTTGGATAACGACGTCCGGGGGCCTGCTTTCGCACCCACAGCGGACGCCGGTACTGGGGTTCCGAGCCCCTGCACCGTAGTCGAAACACCTGATGAAACTGAGTCCATGGCTGGTTTATTGTTCAGGGTTCCTTCCCTTAGTCCATTTGGTCCGCGACTGCTTATTCGTCACCCCGTAGGATGCTTATTTCGCAGCTAACCAACATATCTGTTGGCCGTTCCCCTATCCGCCACCTGGGGACGCGCCGGGTTGCGGTGGACATCCGCGCCCGGAACCCTAACCTAACCCTAACCCTAACCTAACCCTAACCTAACCCTAACCCTATTTTTTTTTTTTTTTTTTTTTTTTTACGTGGAGGAAATCTGAACGGCAGACACCCCCCTGCCGCTCGGGGGAGCGACAGAGGGGTAGTGTGGGGTTCGACCCACTAAAACCTCCACGGCGACCTTCGGACGCTATTCCACCTCTGGCGGATTCGGGGGAGTCACGGGAACTCTCGGAGAACACAACCGCGACTCCCCCTCGCCATGGCCGGCCATCTATCCTCTGACGACCGGCCGCGTCCCGAGGAGGGGGAGTTTAATCCTCCCCCTCCTATGACCTCTGTTTCCGCAGTGCAGGGAGGCCGCGCCCCGCACCGCTCCATCCCGGCGGCCGTTTATCAACTACCCAGGGCCCCCGCCCTGGGTAACACGGCCGCCCGGGGGGACGGCTTTCAACATGCCGTCCCCCCGCTCCCGTCGACTACCACGTCACGATCTGCTGACGGCGGGGGAACAAGGGGGACCCCAAAAGAGCTCCACCCCCCGCCGTCAGCTACCCTCCTTAGTCCGGGGGTCCCACGGCGCGGCCTCTCACAGGCCGCACACGCCGCCGCCCCCGGGTTCTTCGAGCGGGATCGGATCGTTCCCGATCCCGCTCGGCGGCCTCCTTCTGCTTTATTACTTCCTCGCAGAAGGAGGCCACCTGCTTCCAGTTCCTCTCGCTCTCCAGCATTGCCCCAACTACTGCTGGGAGCGAGAGGTCTCCTCCTATCTCACATCGGAGGACTCGACGCAGCGCTGAAAAGGCGGGGCATTCCTCCAGCGTGTGCTGCGCCGAGTCCTCCTCCTCCCCACAGTGGTGGCAAACCGCCGTCTCCTCCCGTCCTATCCGACACAGGTAGACACCGAAACAGCCGTGTCCGGTGAATACCTGTGTCAGACGGTAGGTGAGCCTACCTTGCCGCCGCTCCCGCCACCTTTGCAGGTGTGGCAGGAGGGCCCCGGGGACGCGTTCGCTGGCGTGGGAGGATAACTCCCTACGCCAGACCTCCCACATGCGCCCCCGGGCCTGGAGTTCCAGCTCCTGGACCGCCTCAGGCTCCAGCGGGGCCCCCCGAGCGCTGCGGCAAATGCTGTTGCGCCTATAAATATAGGCGCGCACCGCCGCGAGCAGCTCGAAGGGTAGTTCCCCAGCTAGAGCCAGCGCCGCCATAGTGGACGTGGTACGGTACCCGCGGACGAGGCGAATAGCCATCGTCCGCTGCAGCCGACGCAACAGTTGCGTGTTGCGCCGGCTTGCCATCCCGGCCGGTGCCCATATAGGGGCACCATACAAGGCCATGGACCGTACCACGCCTAAGTATAGGCGGCGCACCCAATCCCCAGGTCCCCCGAGATTCGGCAGCAGACGACCCATAGAGGCCGCTGCCTTTTCAACTCGAGGGACGAGGCGGTCGAAATGAGCCTCGAAACTCCAGTGGCTGTCGAGGATGAGTCCCAGATACTTCATCCGGGAACCCACCTCGACACTGGCTCCACCTACCAGGATCCACGACCGCGCCGGAGGCTTGGACCGAGGCCGGCCATGAAACCATATGGCCTCGGTCTTCTCCGGGGCTATTCTCAGCCCCAGGTCGTGGATCCTCCGGACGACGGCTGCCACCGCAACCTCCGCTCGTCGGATGGTCCTCCCGAACGTGCTCCCGACGGTCACCACCAGCGTGTCGTCCGCGTAGCAGACTAAGGTGGCGCCGTCGGGAAGCGAGGCCTGCAGGACCGTGTTGTATCCGAGGTCCCACAGAAGCGGGCCCAAAACGGACCCCTGTGGGACCCCACGGTCCACCTCCCTCCGCATCGTCCCGTCCCGGCCCGGGAACCTAACCCTATTTTTTTTTTTTTTTTTTTTTTTTTTTTTTTTACGTGGAGGAAATCTGATCGGCAGACACCCCCCTGCCGCTCGGGGGAGCGACAGAGGGGTAGTGTGGGGTTCGACCCACTAAAACCTCCACGGCGACCTTCGGACGCTATTCCACCTCTGGCGGATTCGGGGGAGTCACGGGAACTCTCGGAGAACACCACCGCGGCTCCCCCTCGCCATGGCCGGTCAGCTAACCTTTGCTGACCGGCCGCGTCCCGAGGAGGGGGAGTTTACTCCTCCCCCTCCTATGACCTCTGGTTCCGCAGTGCAGGGAGGCCGCGCCCCGCACCGCTCCATCCCGGCGGCCGTTTATCAACTACCCAGGGCCCCCGCCCTGGGTAATACGGCCGCCCGGGGGGACGGCGTTAAACATGTCGTCCCCCCGCTCCCGTCGACTACTACGTCTCGATCTGCTGACGGCGGGGGAACAAGGGGACCCCAGATGTGATCCACCCCCCGCCGTCAGCTACCCTCCTTAGTCCGGGGGTCCCACGGCGCGGCCTCTCACAGGCCGCACACGCCGCCGCCCCCGGGTTCTTCGAGCGGGATCGGATCGTTCCCGATCCCGCTCGGCGGCCTCCTTCTGCTTTATTACTTCCTCGCAGAAGGAGGCCACCTGCTTCCAGTTCCTCTCGCTCTCCAGCATTGCCCCAACTACTGCTGGGAGCGAGAGGTCTCCTCCTATCTCACATCGGAGGACTCGACGCAGCGCTGAAAAGGCGGGGCATTCCTCCAGCGTGTGCTGCGCCGAGTCCTCCTCCTCCCCACAGTGGTGGCAAACCGCCGTCTCCTCCCGTCCTATCCGACACAGGTAGACACCGAAACAGCCGTGTCCGGTGAATACCTGTGTCAGACGGTAGGTGAGCCTACCGTGCCGCCGCTCCCGCCACCTTTGCAGGTGTGGCAGGAGGGCCCCGGGGACGCGCTCGCTGGCGTGGGAGGACAACTCCCTACGCCAAACCTCCCACATGCGTCCCCGGGCCTGGAGTTCCAGCTCCTGGACCGCCTCAGGCTCCAGCGGGGCCCCCCGAGCGCTGCGGCAAATGCTGTTGCGCCTATAAATATAGGCGCGCACCGCCGCGAGCAACTCGAAGGGTAGTTCCCCGGCCAGAGCCAGCGCCGCCATAGTGGACGTGGTACGGTACCCGCGGACGAGGCGTATGGCCATCGTCCGCTGCAGCCGACGCAACAGTTGCTTGTTGCGCCGGCTTGCCATCCCGGCCGGTGCCCATATAGGGGCACCATACAAGGCCATGGACCGTACCACGCCTAAGTATAGGCGGCGCACCCAATCCCCAGGTCCCCCGAGATTCGGCAGCAGACGACCCATAGAGGCCGCTGCCTTTTCAACTCGAGGGACGAGGCGGTCGAAATGAGCCTCGAAACTCCAGTGGCTGTCGAGGATGAGTCCCAGATACTTCATCCGGGAACCCACCTCGACACTGGCTCCACCTACCAGGATCCACGACCGCGCCGGAGGCTTGGACCGAGGCCGGCCATGAAACCATATGGCCTCGGTCTTCTCCGGGGCTATTCTCAGCCCCAGGTCGTGGATCCTCCGGACGACGGCTGCCACCGCAACCTCCGCTCGTCGGATGGTCCTCCCGAACGTGCTCCCGACGGTCACCACCAGCGTGTCGTCCGCGTAGCAGACTAGGGTGGCACCGTCGGGAAGCGAGGCCTGCAGGACCGTGTTATACCCGAGATCCCACAGAAGCGGGCCCAAAACGGACCCCTGTGGGACCCCACGGTCCACCTCCCTCCGCATCGTCCCGTCCCGGCCCGGGAATTCTATCCCCCTGTCCCGCAGGTAGTCCCCGAGCACCGCCTGAAGGTAGGGAGGCACTTGGTGACGTACCAGTGCCTCCCTTATGGCGGGCCAGGGCAGGGTGTTGAAGGCGTTGACGATGTCAAGCGACACCGCCAAACACACCCCGCCCCTGCTGACAGCATTGTCCGAGAGGGACTTGACGCGATCGACCGCGTCTACGGTCGATCGTCCCTCCCGGAATCCAAACTGGCTGTCAGCCAGATCGGGGCCAACACGGGACAGGTGGCTGGTGAGGCGGGCGGCAATGATGCGTTCAAACATCTTGCCCGCCTCATCCAGCAGACAAATGGGCCGGTACGCGGAGGGAGAATCCGCAGGCCTCCCCTCCTTTCTCAGGAGGACCATCCTACTCTCCTTCCAGAGGTCGGGGAACACCCCCGATCTCAGGCACTCCTCAAAGAGGGCCTTCATCCGCCCCCCCAGGACGCGCAAAGCGAGCGCCCAGGCTCGGCCGGGTATCCCATCGGGCCCCGGGGCGGTGTTCTTGCCCCGGAGCCAGCGGATGACACCGACCATATCCTCCTCGGTGACCCCCACGTCGGAGGACGTGTAACGTGCCTCCGTCTCGGGTCGGGGTCGGGACAACTCCCCACCAGGGGGGAATAACGTGTCCACGACCCTCCCGAGAAACTGGGGGTCGAGGCTCTCTGAAATGGGAGGCGCCCAGGGACGTAAACGTCCCATCACCAACTTATAAGGGCGCCCCCACGGATCTTTGTTCAGAGAGCCGAGGAGATCCTTCCATGCCTGGGCTTTCGCTCGCTTGATGGCCAGCTGCAGGGCGACTACCTTCTCCCTGTAGTCCCCGTACAGCTGGGCAGCCCGATGTTCATCTCGTCGTCGTCGTCGACGGGCGCGGGTGTACTGGCGTCGCGCGCGGACGCACTGCGTGCGTAGCTCCGCGATTTCGCTCGACCACCAGTACACCGCCTTCCTCGGATGGACCCTGGCCCGGGGCATAGCGACGTCACATATGGACGTCATAGCACCCCGGAACCATCGGGCCTCCACCCGCCCGTCGACAGGCCCGGCCGGATGTTCGGGCCAGGCCACGACTTGGGCTGCCGCCATCAGCGCGTCCCGGTCCAGGCGCCGTAGCGCCCACCGCGGTGGTGGCTGCTGTCCTCCCGGGCGACGTCGGGGTGTCGCTTGGGGGGCAGCGGAGAGGTCGATCACGATGTATCGGTGATCCGATAACGACTCGACCTCTTCCGCCACCCTCCACCCCGAAACACGGCGCGCGGCGGGGGGCGTTGCCCATGATAGGTCAACGATGGACCCCCCGTTGTACCGCACGCACGTGTGGACGGAGCCCGTGTTTAACAAACGGAGCTCCAGTCCCGCCGCCCAGTCGAGCACCTCGCTGCCCCTCGAGTCTGTCCTGGGAGACGACCAGGCCGTTGCCTTGGCGTTAAAGTCTCCCAGGACGAGTACCGGACGGGGATGGCAGCGGGAGATACATCTCCCCAACCTGTCCAAGTACTCTTCGAACTGCTCGAGGGGCCAACTCGGAGGTGCGTATACCGCCACCACCGCGAAGCCCTCCCACTCTACCGCCAGGTAACCCCGCCCACGCTCCAGCAGCGTACACGGCGGGGCACCTGGCCTCCCTCCCCAGAGGGTGGCGACGGAGCCCGCGGAGTCCCCCATCCAACTTGGATGGTTGGGGACTCTATATGGCTCCGCCACCACGGCCAACCCGGCCCCCTGCTCGGCCATGGTCTGCATCAGCAGATCCTGAGCTCTGGCCGAGCAGTTCAGGTTGACCTGGAGTACGGGGCCAGCGGGCCCCATCACTCCACCTCTGGGACAACCTCCATTGCGACCGCCGGGGCGGCGGCCGCTGGGGCCTTATCGGGCCCGCCTTCGACGGGTGCAGTGGGGGCTGATGCGCCCGCCACTGCCGCTGGTGCGGGGGCCGCTGCCTTGGCCCCCGCCCTCTTCTTCTTCCCGGTCTTCGCCTTGCCGCCGGCCGCCTTGGCAGCACTGGCAGGGCACCCCCGACCCCCGAGGCGGTGCGCTGACGGTCTCCCCTGATCCGAACACACGGAGCACTTCGGGGGAGCCGTACAGGCGCTCGCCGCATGACCCGGGTCGCCGCACACATAGCAGCGACCCGTGCGGTCCGCCTCATTTGTGCACCGCTGCCTGGTATGACCCAGTTCTAGGCAGCGGTAGCACTGCAGGGGTCGGGCCTGGAGGGCCTCGACCGTCGCCTGGGTCCACCCGACCAACACCTTCCCAGCTACCGCCAGTTTCCTGGCGGCAGCGGCCGGGCATCGGACCCATAGGGTGCCAAGACCAGAGGCGGAAGACCGGATCTGTCCGGTCTGCACTTCCTCCTTCCGGCACCCTCCAGTCGCAGCGACGGTCGCCGCAACTTCGTCCGGGGTGGAGCCGTCGACCAGGCCGCGGATCCTCAGTTCCGCCGTCTTGGTCGGCCTGGCCACCTTCACCCCGGTGCCCTCCAGCGCCTCTGCCATCTTGGCCGCCAATGCGTCGGCCTTCGCGGCACCCTCCGGACCGGCGACCTCCAAAACGAGACCGCCGGTCACTGCCCTCCTCGGCTTTAGGGAGGCGATGCCCACGTCCGCCAGGTTTATCTTCGACCTGGCGGTCGCCATCGCCTCCGCATAAGACACCTTCCCCCCCTGCGGGACCGTCAAGGTGACGGCCGCTGTCCGGGGGGGACGCGCTGGGAGGGCCTTCTTTTTCGCGGAACCTGCGGCTCCCTTCCCGTTCCCCTTCTTCTCCTTGGCCCCTGCCGTAGCCGGGGACTTCTTTCCTGCCTGTTGCTGGCGGGTGGGGGCTGCGGCGGGGGCAGCCTTTGCGGCCGCGGCCCGCCGTCGCTCCTTTCGACCTACCACCTTAGCCCACTCTTCCGTGGGTGGTGGTAGAGGAGCTGTCGGCTTTGGCGGCTGGGGTGCCGCCAAGGCCACCTAACCTAACCCTAACCCTAACCTATTTTTTTTTTTTTTTTTTTTTTTTTTTTTTTTTTTTTTTTTTTTTTTTTTTTTTTTTTTTTTTTTTTTACGTGGAGGAAATCTGAACGGCAGACACCCCCCTGCCGCTCGGGGGAGCGACAGAGGGGTAGTGTGGGGTTCGACCCACTAAAACCTCCACGGCGACCTTCGGACGCTATTCCACCTCTGGCGGATTCGGGGGAGTCACGGGAACTCTCGGAGAACACAACCGCGACTCCCCCTCGCCATGGCCGGCCATCTATCCTCTGACGACCGGCCGCGTCCCGAGGAGGGGGAGTTTAATCCTCCCCCTCCTATGACCTCTGTTTCCGCAGTGCAGGGAGGCCGCGCCCCGCACCGCTCCATCCCGGCGGCCGTTTATCAACTACCCAGGGCCCCCGCCCTGGGTAACACGGCCGCCCGGGGGGACGGCTTTCAACATGCCGTCCCCCCGCTCCCGTCGACTACCACGTCACGATCTGCTGACGGCGGGGGAACAAGGGGGACCCCAAAAGAGCTCCACCCCCCGCCGTCAGCTACCCTCCTTAGTCCGGGGGTCCCACGGCGCGGCCTCTCACAGGCCGCACACGCCGCCCCCCCGGGTTCTTCGAGCGGGATCGGATCGTTCCCGATCCCGCTCGGCGGCCTCCTTCTGCTTTATTACTTCCTCGCAGAAGGAGGCCACCTGCTTCCAGTTCCTCTCGCTCTCCAGCATTGCCCCAACTACTGCTGGGAGCGAGAGGTCTCCTCCTATCTCACATCGGAGGACTCGACGCAGCGCTGAAAAGGCGGGGCATTCCTCCAGCGTGTGCTGCGCCGAGTCCTCCTCCTCCCCACAGTGGTGGCAAACCGCCGTCTCCTCCCGTCCTATCCGACACAGGTAGACACCGAAACAGCCGTGTCCGGTGAATACCTGTGTCAGACGGTAGGTGAGCCTACCGTGCCGCCGCTCCCGCCACCTTTGCAGGTGTGGCAGGAGGGCCCCGGGGACGCGTTCGCTGGCGTGGGAGGATAACTCCCTACGCCAGACCTCCCACATGCGCCCCCGGGCCTGGAGTTCCAGCTCCTGGACCGCCTCAGGCTCCAGCGGGGCCCCCCGAGCGCTGCGGCAAATGCTGTTGCGCCTATAAATATAGGCGCGCACCGCCGCGAGCAGCTCGAAGGGTAGTTCCCCAGCTAGAGCCAGCGCCGCCATAGTGGACGTGGTACGGTACCCGCGGACGAGGCGAATAGCCATCGTCCGCTGCAGCCGACGCAACAGTTGCGTGTTGCGCCGGCTTGCCATCCCGGCCGGTGCCCATATAGGGGCACCATACAAGGCCATGGACCGTACCACGCCTAAGTATAGGCGGCGCACCCAATCCCCAGGTCCCCCGAGATTCGGCAGCAGACGACCCATAGAGGCCGCTGCCTTTTCAACTCGAGGGACGAGGCGGTCGAAATGAGCCTCGAAACTCCAGTGGCTGTCGAGGATGAGTCCCAGATACTTCATCCGGGAACCCACCTCGACACTGGCTCCACCTACCAGGATCCACGACCGCGCCGGAGGCTTGGACCGAGGCCGGCCATGAAACCATATGGCCTCGGTCTTCTCCGGGGCTATTCTCAGCCCCAGGTCGTGGATCCTCCGGACGACGGCTGCCACCGCAACCTCCGCTCGTCGGATGGTCCTCCCGAACGTGCTCCCGACGGTCACCACCAGCGTGTCGTCCGCGTAGCAGACTAAGGTGGCGCCGTCGGGAAGCGAGGCCTGCAGGACCGTGTTGTATCCGAGGTCCCACAGAAGCGGGCCCAAAACGGACCCCTGTGGGACCCCACGGTCCACCTCCCTCCGCATCGTCCCGTCCCGGCCCGGGAACCTAACCCTATTTTTTTTTTTTTTTTTTTTTTTTTTTTTTTACGTGGAGGAAATCTGATCGGCAGACACCCCCCTGCCGCTCGGGGGAGCGACAGAGGGGTAGTGTGGGGTTCGACCCACTAAAACCTCCACGGCGACCTTCGGACGCTATTCCACCTCTGGCGGATTCGGGGGAGTCACGGGAACTCTCGGAGAACACCACCGCGGCTCCCCCTCGCCATGGCCGGTCAGCTAACCTTTGCTGACCGGCCGCGTCCCGAGGAGGGGGAGTTTACTCCTCCCCCTCCTATGACCTCTGGTTCCGCAGTGCAGGGAGGCCGCGCCCCGCACCGCTCCATCCCGGCGGCCGTTTATCAACTACCCAGGGCCCCCGCCCTGGGTAATACGGCCGCCCGGGGGGACGGCGTTAAACATGTCGTCCCCCCGCTCCCGTCGACTACTACGTCTCGATCTGCTGACGGCGGGGGAACAAGGGGACCCCAGATGTGATCCACCCCCCGCCGTCAGCTACCCTCCTTAGTCCGGGGGCCCCACGGCGCGGCCTCTCACAGGCCGCACACGCCGCCGCCCCCGGGTTCTTCGAGCGGGATCGGATCGTTCCCGATCCCGCTCGGCGGCCTCCTTCTGCTTTAATACTTCCTCGCAGAAGGAGGCCACCTGCTTCCAGTTCCTCTCGCTCTCCAGCATTGCCCCAACTACTGCTGGGAGCGAGAGGTCTCCTCCTATTTCACAACGGAGGACTCGACGCAGCGCTGAAAAGGCGGGGCATTCCTCCAGCGTATGCTGCGCCGAGTCTTCCTCCTCCCCACAGTGGTGGCAGACCGCCGTCTCCTCCCGTCCTATCCGACACAGGTAGACACCGAAACAGCCGTGTCCGGTGAATACCTGTGTCAGACGGTAGGTGAGTCTACCGTGCCGCCGCTCCCGCCACCTTTGCAGGTGTGGCAGGAGGGCCCCGGGGACGCGTTCACTGGCGTGGGAGGATAACTCCCTACGCCAAACCTCCCACATGCGCCCCCGGGCCTGGAGTTCCAGCTCCTGGACCGCCTCAGGCTCCAGCGGGGCCCCCCGAGCGCTGCGGCAAATGCTATTGCGCCTATAAATATAGGCGCGCACCGCCGCCAGCAGCTCGAAGGGTAGTTCCCCGGCCAGAGCCAGCGCCGCCATAGTGGACGTGGTACGGTACCCGCGGACGAGGCGGATAGCCATCGTCCGCTGCAGCCGACGCAACAGTTGCTTGTTGCGCCGGCTTGCCATCCCGGCCGGTGCCCATATAGGGGCACCATACAAGGCCATGGACCGCACCACGCCTAAGTATAGGCGGCGCACCCAATCCCCAGGTCCCCCGAGATTCGGCAGCAGACGCCCCATAGAGGCCGCTGCCTTTTCAACTCGAGGGACGAGGCGGTCGAAATGAGCCTCGAAACTCCAGTGGCTGTCGAGGATGAGTCCCAGATACTTCATCCGGGAACCCACCTCGACACTGGCTCCACCTACCAGGATCCACGACCGCGCCGGAGGCTTGGACCGAGGCCGGCCATGAAACCATATGGCCTCGGTCTTCTCCGGGGCTATCTTCAGCCCCAGGTCGTGGATCCTCCGGACGACGGCTGCCACCGCAACCTCCGCTCTTCGTATGGTCCTCCCGAATGTGCTCCCGACGGTCACCACCAGCGTGTCATCCGCGTAGCAGACTAAGGTGGCGCCGTCGGGAAGCGAGGCCTGCAGGACCGTGTTGTATCCGAGGTCCCACAGAAGCGGGCCCAAAACGGACCCCTGTGGGACCCCACGGTCCACCTCCCTCCGCATCGTCCCGTCCCGGCCCGGGAATTCTATCCCTCTGTCCCGCAGGTAATCCCCGATCACCGCCTGAAGGTAGGGAGGCACCTGGTGACGTACCAGTGCCTCCCTTATGGCGGGCCAGGGCAGGGTGTTGAAGGCGTTGACGATGTCAAGGGACACCGCCAAACACACCCCGCCCCTGCTGACAGCATTATCCGAGAGGGACTTGACGCGATCGACCGCGTCTACGGTCGATCGTCCCTCCCGGAATCCAAACTGGCTGTCAGCCAGATCGGGGCCAACACGGGACAGGTGGCTGGTGAGGCGGGCGGCAATGATGCGTTCAAACATCTTGCCCGCCTCATCCAGCAGACATATGGGCCGGTACGCGGAGGGAGAATCCGCAGGCCTCCCCTCCTTTCTCAGGAGGACCATCCTGCTCCTCTTCCATATGTCGGGGAAAGTCCCCGACACAAAACACTCCCCGTAGAGGGATCTAAGCCTCCCCCCCAGGACGCGCAAAGCGAGCGCCCAGGCTCGGCCGGGTATCCCATCGGGCCCCGGGGCGGTGTTCTTGCCCCGGAGCCAGCGGATGACGCCGACCATCTCCTCCTCGGTGACCCCCACGTCGGAGGACGTGTAACGTGCCTCCGTCTCGGGTCGGGGTCGGGACAACTCCCCACCAGGGGGGAATAACGTGTCCACGACCCTCCCGAGAAACTGGGGGTCGAGGCTCTCTGAAATGGGAGGCGCCCAGGGACGTAAACGTCCCATCACCATCTTGTAAGGGCGCCCCCACGGATCTTTGTTCAGAGAGCCGAGGAGATCCTTCCATGCCTGGGCTTTCGCTCGCTTGATGGCCAGCTGCAGGGCGACTACCTTCTCCCTGTAGTTCCCGTACAGCTGGGCAGCCCGATCTTCATCTCGTCGTCGTCGCCGACGGGCGCGGGTGTACTGGCGTCGCGCGCGGACGCACTGTGTGCGTAGTTCCGCGATTTCGCTCGACCACCAGTACACCGCCTTCCTCGGGTGGACCCTGGCCCGGGGCATAGCGACGTCACAAATGGACGTCATAGCACCCCGGAACCATCGGGCTTCCACCCGCCCGTCGACAGGCCCGGCCGGATGTTCGGGCCAGGCCACGACTTGGGCTGCCGCCATCAGCGCGTCCCGGTCCAGGCGCCGTAGCGCCCATCGCGGTGGTGGCTGCTGTCCTCCCGGGCGACGTCGGGGTGTCGCTTGGGGGGCAGCGGAGAGGTCGATCACGATGTATCGATGATCCGATAACGATTCGACCTCTTCCGCCACCCTCCACCCCGAAACACGGCGCGCGGCGGGGGGCGTTGCCCATGATAGGTCAACGATGGACCCCCCGTTGTACCGCACGCACGTGTGGACGGAGCCCGTGTTTAGCAAACGGAGCTCCAGTCCCGCCGCCCAGTCGAGCACCTCACTGCCCCTCGAGTCTGTTCTGGGAGACGACCAGGCCGTGGCCTTGGCGTTAAAGTCTCCCAGGACGAGTACCGGACGGGGATGGCAGCGGGAGACGCATCTCCCCAACCCGTCCAGGTACTCTTCAAACTGCTCGAGGGGCCAACTCGGAGGTGCGTATACCGCCACCACCGCGAAGCCCTCCCACTCTACCGCCAGGTAACCCCGCCCACGCTCCAGCAGCGTGCACGGCGGGGCACCTGGCCTCCCTCCCCAGAGGGTGGCGACTGAGCCCGCGGAGTCCCCCATCCAACTTGGATGGTTGGGGACTCTATATGGCTCCGCCACCACGGCCAACCCGGCCCCCTGCTCGGCCATTGTCTGCATCAGCAGATCTTGCGCCCTGGCCGAGCAGTTTAGGTTGACCTGGAGTACGGGGCCAGCGGGCCCCATCACTCCACCTCTGGGACAACCTCCATTGCGACCGCCGGGGCGGCGGCCGCTGGAGCCTTATCCGGCCCGCCATCCTTTCGGGCGGTGGGGGCTGATGCGCCCGCCACTGCCACTGGAGCGGGGGCCGCTGCCTTGGCCCCCGCACTCTTTCCCTTCCTGCCCTTCTTCTTGCCGGCCGCCTTGGCTGCGCCGGCGGGACACCCCCGACCCCCGAGGCGGTGCGCCGACGGCCTCCCCTGGTCCGAACAGACGGAACACTTCGGGGGGGCCGTACAGGCGCTCGCCGCATGGCCCGGGTCGCCGCAGACGTAGCAGCGACCCGTGCGATCCGCCTCGTTCGTGCACCGCTGCCTGGTGTGACCCATTTCCAGGCAGCGGTAACACTGCAGGGGTCGGGCCTGGAGGGCCTCGACCGTCGCTAGGGTCCACCCAATGGTGACCTTACCGGCCACCGCCAATTTCCTGGCGGCGGCAGCTGGGCACCGGACCCATAGGGTGCCGAGACCGGAGGCAGAGGACCGGATCTCTCCGGTCTGTACGTCCTCCTTCCGGCACCCTCCAACCGTTGCGACGGTCGCAGCAACTTCCTCCGGGGTCGTTGCGTCGACCAGGCCGCGAAAACGGAGTTCCGCCTTCTTCATTGGCCTGGCCACCTTGACCCCGGTTCCCTCCAGGGCCTCCGCCATCTTGGCCGCCAGCTGATCGGCCTTTGCCGCTCCTTCCGGACCGGCGACCTCCAGCACGAGGCCGCCGGTCACTGCCCTCCTCGGCTTCAGGGAGGCGATGCCAACGTCAGCCAGGTTGATCTTAGATCTGGCCGTCGCCATCGCCTCCGCATAGCTGACCTTCCCCCCCTGCGGGACCGTCAAGGTGACGGCCGCTGTTCGGGGGGGACGAGCCGGAAGGGCCTTCTTCGGCGGCGCAGCAGCTCCCATCGCCTGCCTCTTTTTGTTGTTGCTGCTGCAGGCCCCCGCCGCGGCCGGGGCCTTCTTACCTGCCCGCGCTTGGCGGGCAGGAGCAGCCGGAGGCGTGGCAGCAGCAGCCGCCGCTATCCTCCGCTTCTCCTTCCGACCCACCACCTTGGACCATTCGTCCGATGGTGGGGGTCGTGGAGCTGGGGCCTTGATTGTCTGAGAGGCCACAGTGGTCCCTTTTGGCGCCGGGCCCGCAGCCTTCCTCTGCGCGGCCTGTAATGAAGGCCCCTCCGCCTCGCTCCTTTGCCTCCTTGCCGGCGATTTTGCCGACGAGGAAGGAGCGGTGCCATGCTCCGCCCTCGCTGGGCCCGCCAGCGGCCCAAGCTCCCTCCTGAACGACGCCAGCTTGGCGTCGATCAGGGAGCTGATCTGCTGGAGCAGATCGTTGGCCGCTGGCGCTGGCCGCGGGGGCTCCACCGTAGGGGCAGCCGGTGACGCCGCCTTTGCCGGCGCGGCTTGACGCAGAGGCGTCGTCGGTATCGGCGGCCTTGGTGGCGCTGGCGGCCTGAGTGGCGGCGGCATTAGAGCGCGCCCGCCCTCAACTTCCTGGCGGAGGCGGGCCACTTCGGCCCGCAACTCCACCAGTTGCCCACGGAGGAGGAAATTCTCCTCCTCCAGCATCTTTGTGGCGGCGCTGGCTGACCTTGTGGCCAGCTCAGTCACCGCCGCGCGGGTGTTGAGGGCAGCCACCCTCAGGGCCCGGGCAAGATTGCCTTTCAGGCCCTTCGAGACCCCCGCCACCCTCTCAATGTTCGCCTGCGCCTCCAGGACAGCGGCTGCTACGTCCGCTGTCGGGCGCTGGCGAAGCTCCCGCGCCACTGCCACCTCGTCGGGGAGCGGAATGCTCCCCTTGCTCGGTGGCCGCGGGGGGGCCGCAGGGTCGAGGAGATCCTCCGCCTCCCTCCTCTCCGCCGCCAACTGGCGCGCCTCCGCGGCTTCCAACACCGCATCCGCGCGGCGCTCATACCCTCCGGTCGATAACGGCCGGCCCCTCTTCGACGAGGCGATCGACGACGACGCCCTGCCCGTCGTCGATCGCACGGACTCGAACGAGGCGTCCGAGTCCGCATCGCTTTCTTCATCGCCATCGGTGGGAGGTGCGCAACGCTTGCCGCTGCGCATTATGCGGCCCTCCCCCGATGTCGCCTCCTTCGCCTCACCATGTTCGGCGGCAAGACGGGAGAGGGAGGAAGCCCCTACCCTCTCCGCGCCATCTGCTCGCCGGACCGGAGACCGATCCCGGTCTCCACTCGCATCGCGCGACCGAGGCCGTGACCTCGGAACGACGATGCGCTCCAAACGGACGGTGGGAGTCCCAACCGTCGCGTCTTCGCTTGTAGCATTTAATGCTACGCAGGCCAAGTGGTCCACCTGCGTAGCACTGCAGTCGTTGGATAACGACGTCCGGGGGCCTGCTTTCGCACCCACAGCGGACGCCGGTACTGGGGTTCCGAGCCCCTGCACCGTAGTCGAAACACCTGATGAAACTGAGTCCATGGCTGGTTTATTGTTCAGGGTTCCTTCCCTTAGTCCATTTGGTCCGCGACTGCTTATTCGTCACCCCGTAGGATGCTTATTTCGCAGCTAACCAACATATCTGTTGGCCGTTCCCCTATCCGCCACCTGGGGACGCGCCGGGTTGCGGTGGACATCCGCGCCCGGAACCCTAACCTAACCCTAACCCTAACCTAACCCTAACCTAACCCTAACCCTATTTTTTTTTTTTTTTTTTTTTTTTTACGTGGAGGAAATCTGAACGGCAGACACCCCCCTGCCGCTCGGGGGAGCGACAGAGGGGTAGTGTGGGGTTCGACCCACTAAAACCTCCACGGCGACCTTCGGACGCTATTCCACCTCTGGCGGATTCGGGGGAGTCACGGGAACTCTCGGAGAACACAACCGCGACTCCCCCTCGCCATGGCCGGCCATCTATCCTCTGACGACCGGCCGCGTCCCGAGGAGGGGGAGTTTAATCCTCCCCCTCCTATGACCTCTGTTTCCGCAGTGCAGGGAGGCCGCGCCCCGCACCGCTCCATCCCGGCGGCCGTTTATCAACTACCCAGGGCCCCCGCCCTGGGTAACACGGCCGCCCGGGGGGACGGCTTTCAACATGCCGTCCCCCCGCTCCCGTCGACTACCACGTCACGATCTGCTGACGGCGGGGGAACAAGGGGGACCCCAAAAGAGCTCCACCCCCCGCCGTCAGCTACCCTCCTTAGTCCGGGGGTCCCACGGCGCGGCCTCTCACAGGCCGCACACGCCGCCGCCCCCGGGTTCTTCGAGCGGGATCGGATCGTTCCCGATCCCGCTCGGCGGCCTCCTTCTGCTTTATTACTTCCTCGCAGAAGGAGGCCACCTGCTTCCAGTTCCTCTCGCTCTCCAGCATTGCCCCAACTACTGCTGGGAGCGAGAGGTCTCCTCCTATCTCACATCGGAGGACTCGACGCAGCGCTGAAAAGGCGGGGCATTCCTCCAGCGTGTGCTGCGCCGAGTCCTCCTCCTCCCCACAGTGGTGGCAAACCGCCGTCTCCTCCCGTCCTATCCGACACAGGTAGACACCGAAACAGCCGTGTCCGGTGAATACCTGTGTCAGACGGTAGGTGAGCCTACCTTGCCGCCGCTCCCGCCACCTTTGCAGGTGTGGCAGGAGGGCCCCGGGGACGCGTTCGCTGGCGTGGGAGGATAACTCCCTACGCCAGACCTCCCACATGCGCCCCCGGGCCTGGAGTTCCAGCTCCTGGACCGCCTCAGGCTCCAGCGGGGCCCCCCGAGCGCTGCGGCAAATGCTGTTGCGCCTATAAATATAGGCGCGCACCGCCGCGAGCAGCTCGAAGGGTAGTTCCCCAGCTAGAGCCAGCGCCGCCATAGTGGACGTGGTACGGTACCCGCGGACGAGGCGAATAGCCATCGTCCGCTGCAGCCGACGCAACAGTTGCGTGTTGCGCCGGCTTGCCATCCCGGCCGGTGCCCATATAGGGGCACCATACAAGGCCATGGACCGTACCACGCCTAAGTATAGGCGGCGCACCCAATCCCCAGGTCCCCCGAGATTCGGCAGCAGACGACCCATAGAGGCCGCTGCCTTTTCAACTCGAGGGACGAGGCGGTCGAAATGAGCCTCGAAACTCCAGTGGCTGTCGAGGATGAGTCCCAGATACTTCATCCGGGAACCCACCTCGACACTGGCTCCACCTACCAGGATCCACGACCGCGCCGGAGGCTTGGACCGAGGCCGGCCATGAAACCATATGGCCTCGGTCTTCTCCGGGGCTATTCTCAGCCCCAGGTCGTGGATCCTCCGGACGACGGCTGCCACCGCAACCTCCGCTCGTCGGATGGTCCTCCCGAACGTGCTCCCGACGGTCACCACCAGCGTGTCGTCCGCGTAGCAGACTAAGGTGGCGCCGTCGGGAAGCGAGGCCTGCAGGACCGTGTTGTATCCGAGGTCCCACAGAAGCGGGCCCAAAACGGACCCCTGTGGGACCCCACGGTCCACCTCCCTCCGCATCGTCCCGTCCCGGCCCGGGAACCTAACCCTATTTTTTTTTTTTTTTTTTTTTTTTTTTTTTTTACGTGGAGGAAATCTGATCGGCAGACACCCCCCTGCCGCTCGGGGGAGCGACAGAGGGGTAGTGTGGGGTTCGACCCACTAAAACCTCCACGGCGACCTTCGGACGCTATTCCACCTCTGGCGGATTCGGGGGAGTCACGGGAACTCTCGGAGAACACCACCGCGGCTCCCCCTCGCCATGGCCGGTCAGCTAACCTTTGCTGACCGGCCGCGTCCCGAGGAGGGGGAGTTTACTCCTCCCCCTCCTATGACCTCTGGTTCCGCAGTGCAGGGAGGCCGCGCCCCGCACCGCTCCATCCCGGCGGCCGTTTATCAACTACCCAGGGCCCCCGCCCTGGGTAATACGGCCGCCCGGGGGGACGGCGTTAAACATGTCGTCCCCCCGCTCCCGTCGACTACTACGTCTCGATCTGCTGACGGCGGGGGAACAAGGGGACCCCAGATGTGATCCACCCCCCGCCGTCAGCTACCCTCCTTAGTCCGGGGGTCCCACGGCGCGGCCTCTCACAGGCCGCACACGCCGCCGCCCCCGGGTTCTTCGAGCGGGATCGGATCGTTCCCGATCCCGCTCGGCGGCCTCCTTCTGCTTTATTACTTCCTCGCAGAAGGAGGCCACCTGCTTCCAGTTCCTCTCGCTCTCCAGCATTGCCCCAACTACTGCTGGGAGCGAGAGGTCTCCTCCTATCTCACATCGGAGGACTCGACGCAGCGCTGAAAAGGCGGGGCATTCCTCCAGCGTGTGCTGCGCCGAGTCCTCCTCCTCCCCACAGTGGTGGCAAACCGCCGTCTCCTCCCGTCCTATCCGACACAGGTAGACACCGAAACAGCCGTGTCCGGTGAATACCTGTGTCAGACGGTAGGTGAGCCTACCGTGCCGCCGCTCCCGCCACCTTTGCAGGTGTGGCAGGAGGGCCCCGGGGACGCGCTCGCTGGCGTGGGAGGACAACTCCCTACGCCAAACCTCCCACATGCGTCCCCGGGCCTGGAGTTCCAGCTCCTGGACCGCCTCAGGCTCCAGCGGGGCCCCCCGAGCGCTGCGGCAAATGCTGTTGCGCCTATAAATATAGGCGCGCACCGCCGCGAGCAACTCGAAGGGTAGTTCCCCGGCCAGAGCCAGCGCCGCCATAGTGGACGTGGTACGGTACCCGCGGACGAGGCGTATGGCCATCGTCCGCTGCAGCCGACGCAACAGTTGCTTGTTGCGCCGGCTTGCCATCCCGGCCGGTGCCCATATAGGGGCACCATACAAGGCCATGGACCGTACCACGCCTAAGTACAGGCGGCGCACCCAATCCCCGGGTCCCCCGAGATTCGGCAGCAGACGACCCATAGAGGCCGCTGCCTTTTCAACTCGAGGGACGAGGCGGTCGAAATGAGCCTCGAAACTCCAGTGGCTGTCGAGGATGAGTCCCAGATACTTCATCCGCGAACCCACCTCGACACTGGCTCCACCTACCAGGATCCACGACCGCGCCGGAGGCTTGGACCGAGGCCGGCCATGAAACCATATGGCCTCGGTCTTCTCCGGGGCTATTCTCAGCCCCAGGTCGTGGATCCTCCGGACGACGGCTGCCACCGCAACCTCCGCTCGTCGGATGGTCCTCCCGAACGTGCTCCCGACGGTCACCACCAGCGTGTCGTCCGCGTAGCAGACTAAGGTGGCGCCGTCGGGAAGCGAGGCCTGCAGGACCGTGTTGTATCCGAGGTCCCACAGAAGCGGGCCCAAAACGGACCCCTGTGGGACCCCACGGTCCACCTCCCTCCGCATCGTCCCGTCCCGGCCCGGGAATTCTATCCCCCTGTCCCGCAGGTAGTCCCCGAGCACCGCCTGAAGGTAGGGAGGCACTTGGTGACGTACCAGTGCCTCCCTTATGGCGGGCCAGGGCAGGGTGTTGAAGGCGTTGACGATGTCGAGCGACACCGCCAAACACACCCCGCCCCTGCTGACAGCATTATCCGAGAGGGACTTGACGCGATCGACCGCGTCTACGGTCGATCGTCCCTCCCGGAATCCAAACTGGCTGTCAGCCAGATCGGGGCCAACGCGGGACAGATGGCTGGTGAGGCGGGCGGCAATGATGCGTTCAAACATCTTGCCCGCCTCATCCAGCAGACAAATGGGCCGGTACGCGGAGGGAGAATCCGCAGGCCTCCCCTCCTTTCTCAGGAGGACCATCCTACTCCTCTTCCATATGTCGGGGAAGATCCCCGACATAAAACACTCCCCATAGAGGGAACGTAGCCTCCCCCCTAGGACGCGCAAAGCGAGCGCCCAGGCTCGGCCGGGTATCCCATCGGGCCCCGGGGCGGTGTTCTTGCCCCGGAGCCAGCGGATGACACCGACCATCTCCTCCTCGGTGACCCCCACGTCGGAGGACGTGTAGCGTGCCTCCGTCTCGGGTCGGGGTCGGGACAACTCCCCACCAGGGGGGAATAACGTGTCCACGACCCTCCCGAGAAACTGGGGGTCGAGGCTCTCTGAAATGGGAGGCGCCCAGGGACGTAAACGTCCCATCACCATCTTATAAGGGCGCCCCCACGGATCTTTGTTCAGAGAGCCGAGGAGATCCTTCCATGCCTGGGCTTTCGCTCGCTTGATGGCCAGCTGCAGGGCGACTACCTTCTCCCTGTAGTCCCCGTACAGCTGGGCAGCCCGATGTTCGTCTCGTCGTCGTCGTCGACGGGCGCGGGTGTACTGGCGTCGCGCGCGGACGCACTGCGTGCGTAGTTCCGCGATTTCGCTCGACCACCAGTACACCGCCTTCCTCGGATGGACCCTGGCCCGGGGCATAGCGACGTCACATATGGACGTCATAGCACCCCGGAACCATCGGGCTTCCACCCGCCCGTCGACAGGCCCGGCCGGTTGTTCGGGCCAGGCCACGACTTGGGCTGCCGCCATCAGCGCGTCCCGGTCCAGGCGCCGTAGCGCCCATCGCGGTGGTGGCTGCTGTCCTCCCGGGCGACGTCGGGGTGTCGCTTGGGGGGCAGCGGAGAGGTCGATCACGATGTATCGGTGATCCGATAACGACTCGACCTCTTCCGCCACCCTCCACCCCGAAACACGGCGCGCGGCGGGGGGCGTTGCCCATGATAGGTCAACGATGGACCCCCCGTTGTACCGCACGCACGTGTGGACGGAGCCCGTGTTTAACAAACGGAGCTCCAGTCCCGCCGCCCAGTCGAGCACCTCGCTGCCCCTCGAGTCTGTCCTGGGAGACGACCAGGCCGTGGCCTTGGCGTTAAAGTCTCCCAGGACGAGTACCGGACGGGGATGGCAGCGGGAGACGCATCTCCCCAACCCGTCCAAGTACTCTTCGAACTGCTCGAGGGGCCAACTCGGAGGTGCGTATACCGCCACCACCGCGAAACCCTCCCACTCTACCGCCAGGTATCCCCGCCCACGCTCCAGCAGCGTACACGTCGGGGCACCTGGCCTCCCTCCCCAGAGGGTGGCGACGGAGCCCGCGGAGTCCCCCATCCAACTTGGATGGTTGGGGACTCTATATGGCTCCGCCACCACGGCCAACCCGGCCCCCTGCTCGGCCATTGTCTGCATCAGCAGATCTTGCGCCCTGGCCGAGCAGTTTAGGTTGACCTGGAGTACGGGGCCAGCGGGCCCCATCACTCCACCTCTGGGACAACCTCCATGGCCGTCGCCGGAGCGGCGGCCGTTGGGGCCTTATCGGGCCCGCCTACGACGGGTGCGGTGGGGGCTGATACGCCCGCCACTGCCGTTCGGGCGGGGGCCGCTGCCTTGGCCCCCGCCCTCTTCTTCTTCCCACTCTTCGCCATGCCGCCGGCCGCCTTGGCAGCACTGGCAGGGCACCCCCGACCCCCGAGGCGGTGCGCCGAGGGCCTCCCCTGGTCCGCACATACCGGACATTTTGGGGGGGCCGTACAGGCGCTCGCCGCATGACCCGGGTCGCCGCACACATAGCAGCGACCCGTGCGGTCCGCCTCATTTGTGCACCGCTGCCTGGTGTGACCCATTTCAAGGCAGCGGTAGCACTGCAGGGGTCGGGCCTGGAGGGCCTCGACCGTCGCCTGGGTCCACCCGACCAGCACCTTCCCAGCTACCGCCAGTTTCCTGGCGGCAGCGGCCGGGCATCGGACCCATAGGGTGCCAAGACCGGAGGCGGAAGACCGGATCTGTCCGGTCTGAACTTCCTCCTTCCGGCACCCTCCAGTCCTAGCGACGGTCGCCGCAACTTCGTCCGGGGTGGAGCCGTCGACCAGGCCGCGGATCCTCAGTTCCGCCGTCTTGGTCGGCCTGGCCACCTTCACCCCGGTGCCCTCCAGCGCCTCTGCCATCTTGGCCGCCAATGCATCGGCCTTCGCGGCACCATCTTTGCCGGCGACCTCCAGCACGAGGCCGCCGGTCACCGCCCTCCTCGGCTTCAGGGAGGCGATGCCAACGTCAGCCAGGTTGATCTTAGATCTGGCCGTCGCCATCGCCTCCGCATAGCTGATCTTCCCCCCCTGTGGGACCGTCAATGTGACGGCCGCTGTCCGGGGGGGACGAGCCGGGAGGGCCTTCTTCGGCGGCCCAGCAGCCCCCTTCGCCTGCCTCGTCTTGTTGTTGGCCCCCGCCATGATTGGGGCCTTCTTTCCCGCCTGTTGTGGCCGGGTGGGGGCTGCGTCGGTGGCAGCCGCGGGACGCCGTCGCTCCTTCCGTCCCACCACCTTAGCCCACTCTTCTGTTAGTGGGGGTCGAGTGGCCGCCGCCTTTACCGGCTGCGACGCCGTCTTGGCCGCCCTTACCGCAGTGTTCGGCGCCTTACTTAGGCCCGCATGCACGGCGGACCCGCCGTCTTCCTTTTTCTTCTTCTTCGCCGGCGGTTTCGCCGGCGAGGAGGAGGAACCGCTGGGCGCCGTCTTTGTTGGGGCCGCCAGCGGCCCAAGCTCCCTCCGGAACCACGCCAATTTGGCGTCGATCAGGGAGCTGATCTGCGTCAACAGATCAGTGGCCGCTGGGGCGGGTTTCGGGGGCTCCGCCCGTGGGGGTGCCGGGGTCGTCCCAGCTGGAGGCGCCGACCGCCGCGTGGGCGTTGGCGGCGTTGGAGGCCGTCGGGCCGGCGACGGCTGCCGCGGTGGCGAAGGTGGTCGCGGCGGCGGTGGCATCAATGCCCGGCCGCTCTCCATGTCCTGGCGGAGTCGGGCCAGCTCGGCCCGCATTTCCGCCAGTTGTCCGCGGAGGAGGGTGTTCTCCTCCTCCAGCTTCCGCGTTGCAGCGCTGGCCGACCTGGTTGCCAGCTCCGTGACCGCCGCTCGGGTGTTTAGAGCGGCCAGTCGTAGGGCCCGGGCGAGGTTGCCCTTTAGGCCTTTGGACACGCCCGCGACTTTCTCCACGTCGGCCTGGGCTTCAAGGACGGCCGCCGCCACGTCAGCCGTCGGGCGGTGGCGCAGGTCCCGCGCGACCTCAGTCTCGTCCGGCAAGGGGATTGCCCCCTTGCTCGGCCTGCGTGGGGCGGCGGACGGGTCAAGCAGGTTTTCCGCCTCCCTCGTCTCCGCCTCCAGGCGGCACGCCTCGACATACTTCATTTTGGCCTCCGCAAGGCCAACGTATGCGCCGGTCGTTGGTGGCCGGCCCCTCCGTTTCGTCGACGCGACCGACGACGCCCTGCTCGTCGTCGACCGCACGGACTCGAACGATGCGTCCGAGTCCACTTCCTCCTCCTCGTCGTCGTCGGAGGCAGGTGCGCAGCGCTTCCCGCTGCGCATAACTCGGCCCTCCTCCGACGGGCCAGCTTCCGCGTCACCCGTGTCAGCAGCGAGATGGGAGAGGAAGGTAGCCCCTGTCCTCTCCTCGCCATCTACGCGCCGCACAGGCGACCGATCGCGGTCCCCGCTCGCATCGCGCGTTCCAGGCCGTGGCCTCGGGACGACGATGCGTTCGAGACGAACGCTCGGGGTACCGACAATCTTCTCCTCACTTGTAGCCAAGGATGCTACACAGGCCAAGCGGTCCACCTGTGTAGCACTGCAGTCGTTGGATAACGACGTCCGGGGGCCTGCTTTCGCACCCACAACGGACGCCGGTACTGGGGTTCCGAGCCCCTGCACCGTAGTCAACACTCCTGACGAAACTGAATCCATAATTGGTTTGAAATCAGGGTTCCTTCCCCTAGTCCATTTGGTCCGCGACTGCTTATTCGTCACCCCGAAGGATGCTTATTTCGCAGCTAACCAACATATCTGTTGGCCGTTCCCCTATCCGCCACCTGGGGACGCGCCGGGTTGCGGTGGACATCCGCGCCCGGAACCCTAACCCTTTTTTTTTTTTTTTTTTTTTTTTTTTTTTTACGTGGAGGAAATCTGAACGGCAGACACCCCCCTGCCGCTCGGGGGAGCGACAGAGGGGTAGTGTGGGGTTCGACCCACTAAAACCTCCACGGCGACCTTCGGACGCTATTCCACCTCTGGCGGATTCGGGGGAGTCACGGGAACTCTCGGAGAACACAACCGCGACTCCCCCTCGCCATGGCCGGCCATCTATCCTCTGACGACCGGCCGCGTCCCGAGGAGGGGGAGTTTAATCCTCCCCCTCCTATGACCTCTGTTTCCGCAGTGCAGGGAGGCCGCGCCCCGCACCGCTCCATCCCGGCGGCCGTTTATCAACTACCCAGGGCCCCCGCCCTGGGTAACACAGCCGCCCGGGGGGACGGCTTTCAACATGCCGTCCCCCCGCTCCCGTCGACTACCACGTCACGATCTGCTGACGGCGGGGGAACAAGGGGGACCCCAAAAGAGCTCCACCCCCCGCCGTCAGCTACCCTCCTTAGTCCGGGGGTCCCACGGCGCGGCCTCTCACAGGCCGCACACGCCGCCGCCCCCGGGTTCTTCGAGCGGGATCGGATCGTTCCCGATCCCGCTCGGCGGCCTCCTTCTGCTTTATTACTTCCTCGCAGAAGGAGGCCACCTGCTTCCAGTTCCTCTCGCTCTCCAGCATTGCCCCAACTACTGCTGGGAGCGAGAGGTCTCCTCCTATCTCACACCGGAGGACTCGACGCAGCGCTGAAAAGGCCGGGCATTCCTCCAGCGTGTGCTGCGCCGAGTCCTCCTCCTCCCCACAGTGGTGGCAAACCGCCGTCTCCTCCCGTCCTATCCGACACAGGTAGACACCGAAACAGCCGTGTCCGGTGAATACCTGTGTCAGACGGTAGGTTAGCCTACCGTGCCGCCGCTCCCGCCACCTTTGCAGGTGTGGCAGGAGGGCCCCGGGGACGCGTTCGCTGGCGTGGGAGGATAACTCCCTACGCCAAACCTCCCACATGCGCCCCCGGGCCTGGAGTTCCAGCTCCTGGACCGCCTCAGGCTCCAGCGGGGCCCCCCGAGCGCTGCGGCAAATGCTGTTGCGTCTATAAATATAGGCGCGCACCGCCGCGAGCAGCTCGAAGGGTAGTTCCCCAACTAGAGCCAGCGCCGCCATAGTGGACGTGGTACGGTACCCGCGGACGAGGCGGATAGCCATCGTCCGCTGCAGCCGACGCAACAGTTGCTTGTTGCGCCGGCTTGCCATCCCGGCCGGTGCCCATATAGGGGCACCATACAAGGCCATGGACCGTACCACGCCTAAGTATAGGCGGCGCACCCAATCCCCAGGTCCCCCGAGATTCGGCAGCAGACGACCCATAGAGGCCGCTGCCTTTTCAACTCGAGGGACGAGGCGGTCGAAATGAGCCTCGAAACTCCAGTGGCTGTCGAGGATGAGTCCCAGATACTTCATCCGGGAACCCACCTCGACACTGGCTCCACCTACCAGGATCCACGACCGCGCCGGAGGCTTGGACCGAGGCCGGCCATGAAACCATATGGCCTCGGTCTTCTCCGGGGCTATCTTCAGCCCCAGGTCGTGGATCCTCCGGACGACGGCTGCCACCGCAACCTCCGCTCTTCGTATGGTCCTCCCGAATGTGCTCCCGACGGTCACCACCAGCGTGTCATCCGCGTAGCAGACTAAGGTGGCGCCGTCGGGAAGCGAGGCCTGCAGGACCGTGTTGTATCCGAGGTCCCACAGAAGCGGGCCCAAAACGGACCCCTGTGGGACCCCACGGTCCACCTCCCTCCGCATCGGCCCGTCCCGGCCCGGGAATTCTATCCCTCTGTCCCGCAGGTAATCCCCGATCACCGCCTGAAGGTAGGGAGGCACCTGGTGACGTACCAGTGCCTCCCTTATGGCGGGCCAGGGCAGGGTGTTGAAGGCGTTGACGATGTCAAGGGACACCGCCAAACACACCCCGCCCCTGCTGACAGCATTATCCGAGAGGGACTTGACGCGATCGACCGCGTCTACGGTCGATCGTCCCTCCCGGAATCCAAACTGGCTGTCAGCCAGATCGGGGCCAACACGGGACAGGTGGCTGGTGAGGCGGGCGGCAATGATGCGTTCAAACATCTTGCCCGCCTCATCCAGCAGACATATGGGCCGGTACGCGGAGGGAGAATCCGCAGGCCTCCCCTCCTTTCTCAGGAGGACCATCCTGCTCCTCTTCCATATGTCGGGGAAAGTCCCCGACACAAAACACTCCCCGTAGAGGGATCTAAGCCTCCCCCCCAGGACGCGCAAAGCGAGCGCCCAGGCTCGGCCGGGTATCCCATCGGGCCCCGGGGCGGTGTTCTTGCCCCGGAGCCAGCGGATGACGCCGACCATCTCCTCCTCGGTGACCCCCACGTCGGAGGACGTGTAACGTGCCTCCGTCTCGGGTCGGGGTCGGGACAACTCCCCACCAGGGGGGAATAACGTGTCCACGACCCTCCCGAGAAACTGGGGGTCGAGGCTCTCTGAAATGGGAGGCGCCCAGGGACGTAAACGTCCCATCACCATCTTGTAAGGGCGCCCCCACGGATCTTTGTTCAGAGAGCCGAGGAGATCCTTCCATGCCTGGGCTTTCGCTCGCTTGATGGCCAGCTGCAGGGCGACTACCTTCTCCCTGTAGTCCCCGTACAGCTGGGCAGCCCGATCTTCATCTCGTCGTCGTCGCCGACGGGCGCGGGTGTACTGGCGTCGCGCGCGGACGCACTGTGTGCGTAGTTCCGCGATTTCGCTCGACCACCAGTACACCGCCTTCCTCGGGTGGACCCTGGCCCGGGGCATAGCGACGTCACAAATGGACGTCATAGCACCCCGGAACCATCGGGCTTCCACCCGCCCGTCGACAGGCCCGGCCGGATGTTCGGGCCAGGCCACGACTTGGGCTGCCGCCATCAGCGCGTCCCGGTCCAGGCGCCGTAGCGCCCATCGCGGTGGTGGCTGCTGTCCTCCCGGGCGACGTCGGGGTGTCGCTTGTGGGGCAGCGGAGAGGTCGATCACGATGTATCGATGATCCGATAACGATTCGACCTCTTCCGCCACCCTCCACCCCGAAACACGTCGCGCGGCGGGGGGCGTTGCCCATGATAGGTCAACAATTGACCCCCCGTTGTACCGCACGCAAGTGTGGACGGACCCCGTGTTTAGCAAACGGAGCTCCAGTCCCGCCGCCCAGTCGAGCACTTCCATGCCCCTCGAGTCTGTCCTGGGAGACGACCAGGCCGTGGCCTTGGCGTTAAAGTCTCCCAGGACGAGTACCGGACGGGGGTGGCAGCGGGAGACGCATCTCCCCAACCCGTCCAGGTACTCTTCAAACTGCTCGAGGGGCCAACTCGGAGGTGCGTATACCGCCACCACCGCGAATCCCTCCCACTCTACCGTCAGGTAACCCCGCCCACGCTCCAGCAGCGTGCACGGCGGGGCACCTGGCCTCCCTCCCCAGAGGGTGGCGACGGAGCCCGCGGAGTCCCCCATCCAGCTTGGATGGTTGGGGACTCTATATGGCTCCGCCACCACGGCCAACCCGGCCCCCTGCTCGGCCATGGTCTGCATCAGCAGATCTTGTGCCCTGGCCGAGCAGTTTAGGTTGACCTGGAGTATGGGGCCAGTGGGCCCCATCACTCCACCTCTGGTACCACCTCCATGGCGACCGCCGGGGCGGCGGCCGCTGGGGCCTTATCCGGCCCGCCATCCTTTCGGGCGGTGGGGGCTGATGCGCCCGCCACTTCCACTGGAGCGGGGGCCGCTGCCTTGGCCCCCGTACTCTTTCTCTTCCCGCCCTTCTTCTTGCCGGCCGCCTGGACGGGACTGGCAGGGCACCCCCGACCCCCGAGGCGGTGCGCCGACGGCCTCCCCTGGTCCGAACAGACGGAACACTTCGGGGGGGCCGTACAGGCGCTCGCCGCATGGCCCGGGTCGCCGCAGACGTAGCAGCGACCCGTGCGATCCGCCTCGTTCGTGCACCGCTGCCTGGTGTGACCCATTTCCAGGCAGCGGTAACACTGCAGGGGTCGGGCCTGGAGGGCCTCGACCGTCGCTAGGGTCCACCCAATGGTGACCTTACCGGCCACCGCCAATTTCCTGGCGGCGGCAGCTGGGCACCGGACCCATAGGGTGCCGAGACCGGAGGCAGAGGACCGGATCTCTCCGGTCTGTACGTCCTCCTTCCGGCACCCTCCAACCGTTGCGACGGTCGCAGCAACTTCCTCCGGGGTCGTTGCGTCGACCAGGCCGCGAAAACGGAGTTCCGCCTTCTTCATTGGCCTGGCCACCTTGACCCCGGTTCCCTCCAGGGCCTCCGCCATCTTGGCCGCCAGCTGATCGGCCTTTGCCGCTCCTTCCGGACCGGCGACCTCCAGCACGAGGCCGCCGGTCACCGCCCTCCTCGGCTTCAAGGAGGCGATGCCAACGTCCGCCAGGTTTATCTTCGACCTAGCGGTCGCCATCGCCTCCGCATAACTGACTTTCCCCCCCTGTGGGACCGTCAATGTGACGGCCGCTGTCCGGGGGGGACGAGCCGGGAGGGCCTTCTTCTTCGGGAGTCCTGCTGCTCCCTTCCCGTCCTTCTTCTGTCTGGCCCCTGCCTTGGCCGGGGCCTTTTTACCTGCATGTTCCGGGCGGGCGGGGGCTGTGGCGGCGGCAGTTCTGGCAGCCGCGGCACTCCGTCGCTCTTTTCGACCCACCACCTTTGCCCACTCTTCCGTTGGTGGGGGTCGAGGGGCCGCCGCCTTTACCGGCTGGGGTGCCGTCTTGGCCTCCCCTGCTGCCGGGCTCGGCGCCTTACTGGGGCCCGCACGCACGGCGGGCCCGCCCTCCTCCTTCTTCTTTTTCTTGGCCGGCGGCTTCGCCGGCGCGGGGAGAGCGGCTATGGGCGCCGCGCGCGCTGAGCCCGCCAGCGGCCCCAGCTCTCTCCTGAACGACGCCAGCTTGGCGTCGATCAGAGAGGTGATCTGTGTGAGCAGATCTGAGGCCGCTGGTACGGGCCGCGAGGGCTCCACCGTTGGGGCAGCCGGTGCCGCCGCCTTCGCCGGCGCGGCATGACGCGGAGGCGTCGGCGGCACCGGCGGCCTTGGTGGCGTTGGTGGCATGGGTGGCGGCGGCATCAGAGCGCGCCCGCCCTCAACTTCTTGGCGGAGGCGGGCCACTTCGGCCCGCAGCTCCACCAGTTGCCCGCGGAGGAGGAAATTTTCCTCCTCTAGCCTCTTTGTGGCGGCGCTAGCTGACCTGGTGGCCAGTTCAGACACCGCCGCTCGAGTGTTGAGGGCAGCCACCCTCAGGGCCCGGGCAAGATTGCCTTTCAGGCCCTTGGAGACCCCCGCCACCCTCTCAATATTCGCCTGCGCCTCCAGGACAGCGGCTGCCACTTCCGCTGTCGGGCGCTGGCGAAGCTCCCGAGCCACTGCCACCTCGTCGGGGAGCGGAATGCTCCCCTTGCTCGGTGGGCGTGGGGGGGCCGTAGGGTCGAGGGGATCCTCCGCCTCCCTCCTCTCCGCCACCAACTGGCGCGCCTCCGCGGCTTCCAGCACCGCTTCCGCGCGGCGCACATGCTCTCCGGTCGTTAAAGTCCGGCCCCTCCTCTTCGACGAGGCAATCGACGACGACGCCCTGCTCGTCGTCGATCGCACAGACTCGAACGAGGTGTCCGAGTCCGCATCGCTGCACTCCTCTTCGTCGGTGGGGGGTGCGCAGCGCTTGCCGCTGCGCATTGTGCGGCCCTCCCCCGATGTTCCCTCCTTCGCCTCTGCAGGTTCGGCGGCAAGACGGGAGAGGGAGGAAGCCCCTACCCTCTCCGCGCCATCTGCTCGCCGAACCGGAGACCGGTCCCGGTCTCCACTCGCATCGCGCGACCGAGGCCGTGTCCTCGGAACGGCGATGCGCTCCAAACGGACGGTGGGGGTCCCAACCGTCGCGTCTTCGCTTGTAGCATTTAATGCTACGCAGGCCAAGTGGTCCACCTGCGTAGCACTGCAGTCGTTGGATAACGACGTCCGGGGGCCTGCTTGCGCACCCACAACGGACGCCGGTACTGGGGTTCCGAGCCCCTGCACCGTAATCGATACTCCTGACGTAACACTGTCCATAATTGGTTTAAAATCAGGGTTCCTTCCCCTAGTCCATTTGGTCCGCGACTGCTTATTCGTCACCCCGAAGGATGCTTATTTCGCAGCTAACCAACATATCTGTTGGCCGTTCCCCTATCCGCCACCTGGGGACGCGCCGGGTTGCGGTGGACATCCGCGCCCGGCCCTAACCCTAACCCTATTTTTTTTTTTTTTTTTTTTTTTTTACGTGGAGGAAATCTGAACGGCAGACACCCCCCTGCCGCTCGGGGGAGCGACAGGGGGGGTAGTGTGGGGTTCGACCCACTAAAACCTCCACGGCGACCTTCGGACGCTCTTCCACCTCTGGCGGATTCGGGGGAGTCACGGGAACTCTTAGAGAACACTACCGCGACTCCCCCTCGCCATGGCCGGTCATCTATCCTTTGATGACCGGCCGCGTCCCGAGGAGGGGGAGTTTACTCCTCCCCCTCCTATGACCTCTGGTTCCGCAGTGCAGGGAGGCCGCGCCCCGCACCGCTCCATCCCGGCGGCCGTTTATCAGCTACCCAGGGCCCCCGCCCTGGGTAATACGGCCGCCCGGGGGGACGGCGTTGAACATGCCATCCCCCCGCTCCCGTCGACTCAACTTCACGATCTGCTGACGGCGGGGGAACAAGGGGACCCCAGATGTGATCCACCCCCCGCCGTCAGCTACCCTCCTTATCCCGGGGGCCCTATGGCGCGGCCTCTGGCCGGCCGCACCCGTCGCCGCCCCCGGGTTCTTCGAGCGGGATCGGATCGTTCCCGATCCCGCTCGGCGGCCTCCTTCTGCTTTATTACTTCCTCGCAGAAGGAGGCCACCTGCTTCCAGTTCCTCTCGCTCTCCAGCATTGCCCCAACTACTGCTGGGAGCGAGAGGTCTCCTCCAATCTCACACCGGAGGACTCGACGCAGCGCTGAAAAGGCGGGGCATTCCTCCAGCGTGTGCTGCGCCGAGTCCTCCTCCTCCCCACAATGGTGGCAAACCGCCGTCTCCTCCCGTCCAATGCGACGCAGGTAGACACCGAAACAACCATGTCCGGTGAATACCTGCGTCAGCCGGTAGGTGAGCCTACCATGCCGCCGATCCCGCCACCTTTGCAGGTGTGGCAGGATGGCCCCGGGGACGCGCTCGCTGGCGTGGGAGGACAATTCCCTCCGCCAGACCTCCCACATGCGTCCCCGGGCCTGGAGTTCCAGTTCCTGGACCGCCTCAGGCTCCAGCGGGGCCCCCCGAGCGCTGCGGCAAATGCTGTTGCGCCTATAAATATAGGCGCGCACCGCCGCGAGCAGCTCGAAGGGTAGTTCCCCGGCCAGAGCCAGCGCCGCCATAGTCCCTAACCCTAACCCTAACCCTAACCTAACCCTAACCTAACCCTAACCCTAACGCATGAAAACTAAATAAAGTAGAGTACGAACATACATACTTCAGTGTAAGAATCAATACACCTGTCACCCTTGCATGCTTAAAATATCCCCCTTATTTAATTCAAACACACCTAAGATCCTTGTTCAAATGATCCAATCACTATAACGTAAATAGATAAATAATACTTCAACATACTTTCAATTGGTAAACCAAAATTAAAATGGAGTTGAAAGGTCTTAGTTGATCTGTTAAAACCTTAAACCGGAACAGGGTTTATTGCCCTTAATTATCCTTTAATTTAGAGTAAATGAAATATTAGAAATAAAGAAGACTGCAAGCTATGTAAATCATAATTAAATAAAGCAGCCGTATCATGAAATTCATTAGCAGCATTATATACCTTAATTAAAACAAGATAAAACCAAATGTAGGCTTGACTATTGAGAAACAATTACACCTTTTAGTCTCACTATTAAACTAATAGATTTAGATTTATTAAAAAACAATCAACAATTTAACAATTTAACAATTAATGGTATCTTGAATCATTTGGAGAGTTGCAAAACGAAACATCACATGAAAAGCCACTCAGCGGATAATGTTAGTTAATGAAGTGTCAACATGTGAAACATATCGGAAGAGAAAGCTATGCAAACCTGACAAAGTACAAAATATTCTAATAAAAGGCAAATTGAAATATAACATGTAATATATGTAATTAATGAACAAAATAAATTACAGAAAGCGAAATGAGTGTAAAAACACAAACAGGATTCAAGATTCAATCATATGTGAGTATCCAAGCTGTAAACCGCAGACTGCCAATAACAAAATATGCCTCTCATATAACAATAACACATACATATTAGAACAAACGGCAATAAACTGTGAGTATTTAATGAAAGCATGATCAATACATATATGTAAAATAACATGAGTAGATCCAAAATAGAAAGAACTGACCGGACCGTGGTCTGACAGCAAATGAAATTGTGAACATACTAGAGTAAGTCCATAAACAATTGAATAGGTAATAATATAATGTAATTCTTGTATTTCCACAGCTGATAGCAGAAGAAAGACTTACAGAAATAGGAATGGACAAATGTGTGATTGTGATGGAGATGCAGAAGAAAACAGCTAATAAGGAGTACATAAGAGGAAATTCAAGAAAGCTAGCGACCATCCCCTATTGCAAATTGAGACAGGTATTTATGGCAGTAGTTCCAAGCCAATGCAGTAAAACAATACAATATTAGGCAAAACCACCAATGTATTTCAATTCCAGAATAAAAGCTAAAAGCTAAAATAACCCTACAGCGAACAAGCGCAAAGACAAAAGAGACCATCGCTACAAAAGTTTGGACGAATCTAAATATGAATATAAAATATAAATACAAATACAATGAAGAGTGAGAAAATATTAACTTAATGCATATAAATGCACATACAGTGACAACCAAAACAACCTGTAAGAGGCATTGAATTTGAATTATGAGGTGAGAGTTCTGTACTAATGCATGTAACGCATGAAAAACTAAATAAAGAAATAAAGTAGAGTAGAATAGAATACAAACATACTTCAGAGCAACAATCAGTACGTCTGTCACCCTTGTTTGTTTAAATATCCTCTTTGTTCAATTCGAATACACCAAGATCCTAGTTCAAATGATGCAATCACTAAGAACCTAGATAAATGTTCAACATACCGAAATTAAAGTTGAAATTGTAAAGATCCTAATTAGTCTGCTAAGACCTTAAACCGGAACAGGGTTTGTATCCCTTAATTATCCTTTAATCAGACTAAATGAAATGAAATACTAAAAATAAAGATAAAGAAGACTGTGGCACAAATGTCCTGAAGAAAATCATTAACAACATTATATACCTTAATTAAATTAAAACAAGATAAAACCAAATGTAGGCTTGAATATTGAAAACAATTACACCTTATAGATTCTTATTATTAAAGCTAATAGATTTAGATTTATCAATAACAATTAAGTCTTGGATCATTTGGAGAGTTGTAATACTAAAATATCACCTGAAAACCACTCAGCAGACAATGTTAATCAATGAAATGTCGACATGTGAACATATAAGAGTAGAAAGTTATGCAAGCCTGGTGATATGCAACCTGCTGTAGTAGATTGCAAGTTGAAATATTAAATATAAAGCACGTAGATAATAGACAAATATACTTAAAAGCAAAATAAAGGTCAAAGGGCGAATAGGAAAGAAGCATTCGAGCTACCATATTCCAGTAACCTGAAATCAGAAATGAGATTTGGGGAGCAAGGAAGGGAAAGGTAAGTTATGGAAAATAGGCACCACCCAACACTGCACAAGGTGCACCGCATCGGTAATATGTCGTCAGGAAGTGCCGCACTATAGGAGACGTCGTAAATAGCAATAAGAACTGTGCGAACAACACTCTGCCGAAATAACCGGGGAAAAGTAAACCGACAATTACACAGTGAAATCAAAGGCCAGAACGAGGTACAAGATTAGCAGTAGCAAGGTGGGCAAGTCACTAGTTATAGCTGACGTATGAATGCACACACCAAAAGAGCAGAAAAGAGCAAGCTAGAACCCAGACGCAAGTTAGATAATAAGTTGTGTATGCACGCGGTCGTAACATAAAGAGGGAAGGAAGGGAACAGTATTATGAAAAGGCAGCACACCTGTCCAATATAAAAGAAGAACTTATTACAGAATAGGGAATAAGCGAGGTTGAAAAGGGTCAATCTAAGGGCAAATGCCTGTACCAGCGTTCGCCATTATACAAATGCATCCAGTTAAATAAATGTTGACGGCAAAATAGGCACCCCCCCACCGCAGGGAATCAGGTAGCGGTAATAGCAGCGAATCAGTAGAACCCAGCATGGTTGGCCGCAGGACCGGTAAGCACTGACCCAGATAATGAAACAGATCAAATCAAGAGAGCACAAAACGCTAATCGCTACGCTGAAAATAGTACGCAACTCGCCATAGGATATCAAGCCGAAAACAGCAACCGAACTGGTTTATCAGTAGTGAATCAACCCCAGACACCGCTAGAGTAGTAATTCCCATGAATACATAAATAGAGTAATAGTAACAATAACTATAGTTAGGATTATATTAGATCACAGAAATGAATTGACGAGCCAAGACAGGGCTATGCCTTTAACGTGGGCATACAAGTCTCTGTCACGGTAAGCATCAAAACAGTGAAGATGCCCTTAAACCTTGTGCACAGAAAACAGCAAATCGTATTCCTGATACAACATAGGTCGTGTGACATCAGGGCAAGGTCGATAAAGCAGGCTCATATTATGCGTACCCTAGTACAGTACCATAAATTAACGAGTATCGCTCAATCATAATAACATATACCAGGTAATCTGACAATAGCAGTGAGGACAAGCACCACGGCGCCGTCCAGCAATACCTACAATTACAGCCACTAACATAAGGTTGGGTAAGAATTACAACAGTTTAACTAACCGAAACTTTTAAAATTGAAATTACCGCCAGGCCATGGCTAAACAAAGACGCAGATATAGAACGTAGTACAACCATCTAGGCCCAGGGACCAACCAGGTTGCAGAACCCCCCACCATGCCTCAAATGCATATTGATCCGGATCAGCACGCGCAGCGGGGTTACTGCGCATCAAGCAACTCACACACTCCGCGCACTAAAAGAGAGAAGGAAGTCCCAAGCCGCAACCAACTCACTGAAAAACACAGTCGCCAATCATTGTGCAAAGAAAATAGAAGTAAAAAGCAGCGTCCCAAGAAGGTAAGAACCAAATGTATCCGCATAATTAGCAAAAGTCGCAAGTTAACGCAAAAGTGCCGCGGAAACAGCGGTAGCAAACCCCCGAGATCTAACTCGCGAACCAGGAGGTAGACAGGAAATTCATACTTGTTATTATGTCAGTGAGCAATTGGAGGAACAATGAAACAATGAAAATTAGTAGTGCATTAAACGAGGATGAGGCACGGATCCGTGCCGTAGGGCGCCAAAGTAGCTAACAGAGATGAAGTCGCCCTACAACCAGCAATGTTCATAGCACAATCCAAGCCCACAATAATTAACCATGTTTCCAACAGGAGCAGTAGGAGAGAGATCTTGAGGAAGCAACCAAAAGAGCACACAATCGTCCCAATCACGCGAGGTACAAACACCGCCCAAGAGTTCGCACAGCCAGTAGCCAACGGCCAAAGGAATCTCCCGAAATTTAATAATAATTGTCTGGTTTAGTTTAAATTAATCTAATTAAGCTGGAAAGACACTAAGAGTTAACAATGATGCAGGGTCTAACGCTTCTCCAGATAAACCTGAATCACTGCAGGGCAGCCCAGCAATTAATGTATCAGGCAGCACAGGAGACCAAAGCAGATGTGGTAGTAATCAGTGAGCCATTCAACGTGCGAGACGACTGGCAGAGCAATGACACCGGCAGAGCAGCCGTATGGTGCACCGCAACCGGAAAGAACAAAGTGGGGTACGTAAAAAGAATACGGCAAGAAGAAGGTTTTGTAGTCGTAGAAACCAAGGATGTAACTCTCATCTCATGCTACCTGTCACCGAGCATGTCCATGGAGGAATACACCAGCCAACTTACCGCCCTACATGGAGCAATCCTTGCCCTGCCAAAGGCCAAGATTGTGCTGGGAGACTTCAATGCCCAATCACCCGCCTGGGGGTCAGATCTGGAAGACAGGAGGGGCAGGCTGCTCCTAGAGATGTGCATCCAGAGTGGCTTGATACCAATAAGTAGCGAAGGTGGATGGTCATTCGAAAGAAGAGGCAGAGGGTCACGAATAGACGCAATGTTGTGTGATCCTAGCCTGGCGAACATCCTAACGAGGTCGTATGTTTCTGATCAAGCAACTGGATCTGACCATAGATATTTAATACACGAGTTTTCAGGTCAAAGCACGTCCAGAAAGAGAACAGGAACGAGAGTGATGAACATGGAGTCAAGACTCGGGCGTGTCAATCCAGAGCGCTTGGAAGAGCTAGTACGAACCAAACTACAGATTCACACAACCGAGGAGGGCATAGTGGAGGAATCGCTAAGAACCCGAGAAGGCATAGATCGGCGAATCAAGCTGATTGAAGAGGTGGTGAACATGGCTCGCTCCAGGCTACCCCCACAGGTGGCCAAGAGGAAACCAGTATTCTGGTGGAACGACGATATAGCGGCCTGCAGGGATGAGGTACGCCGAGCACGCCGAGCTCTATTAAGAAAGCGAGGGAAGCGATCAGGAAGAGGCGCCACCCCTGAGGAACTGACACAGGCGTCGACAAGGGTGCGAATGCTGGAGAAGAAATTGAAGACCCTGATTTATAAAGCAAAAAGCGATTCGTGGCAAGAGCTGTTAGACGCCGTAGACAGCGACCCATGGGGTAAGCCATACAAAATAATAGTGAAGAGGTTAAGTGCAAAAACCACGGTAGTACAATTAGATGAAGAGAGATTCACCGAGGCCGTGAACACCCTCTTCGTGACCGAATATCGGCCAGAGTGGTCCAGTGGAGAGCAGGGAGCAGAGGTTGCCTCCGCCCAACCCCCCGCCGAGGCCGCAGTACCGTTGACGGGCAGACGATCGGGCACAGCACCCATCGAGCAGGACACACGAGTCTGGATAACTCCCAGCGAGGTTTTCGAGGCGTGCAAACTAATAAAGTGTGGAAAAGCCCCCGGACCAGATGAAATAACCGGAAACACCGTACGGACAATTTGCAACACCGACCTATCCAGTCTAGGGGTATTATTCAATGAGAGCTATCGCCAAGGATACTTCCCAACAGCCTGGAAGAAAGGTAGGCTAGTGCTAATTACCAAGGCAGGTAGGCAGTTTGAAACAATATCAGACCTGAGACCTTTATGCATGCTTTCCAATCTAGGAAAATTGTACGAATATGTGTTGAGAAACAAGATCAACTGGGCCCTGGAAGAATCAGGGGATCTTTCTGAAAGACAGTTTGGTTTCAGGATCGGCCGATCAACAATGCAGGCTATGAAGTTGGTAAATCACCATTGGAACGAGGCCACCAGACAAACCCAACACTGTCTGCTCGTGACTTTGGATGTAAAAAACGCGTTCAATACCGTGAGATGGAGTAGCATAATAGCTGCGATGAGAAAGAGGAAATTCCCTCCTGAGCTGGTGCATGTAATGCAGAGTTACCTACACAACCGCAAGGTTGTGATGAAATCTGTCGATGGGCAGTGGATAGAAAGGGACGTGTATGGGGGGGTGCCGCAAGGATCAGTCCTTGGACCCCTGCTGTGGAATATAGCCTTTGACGACCTGTTGAGGGTAGAGTTACCCCAAGGGGTGCTGAGTGTGGCTTTCGCCGATGACGTGGCCTTAGTGGTCACAGGCAAACCGATTGAATTAGTGAAGGAGAAGGCTGCAGAAGCCATGCGAATACTGGGAGAGTGGTATGAAAAAGAGGGACTGGTTCTAGCCGTCCACAAGACCGAGGCAGTATTGCTGACCGGGCGAAAGATGCCCCAAGGGATAACAATTAAATATAATAGCTATGAAATACACACTCAGAGACTAGTACGCTATCTGGGTGTGTATTATGAAAATAATCGAGTTTACAGGGGGCATGTCAACATGATGAGCACCAAGGCTACTCAAATAGCACAGCGTATGGCCATGCTAATGCCTAATCTACGCGGATGCGGCAGAAAACCACGAAAGTTGTATTATCGTGTGATAGAGTCCATCATGCTGTACGCCTGCCCCGCGTGGGAACAGGCCGTGACGTACACGTGCATGGTAGAACAACTTCGGAGAATACAAAGGACAGCTTTAATCAGGGTAGCTAGAGCCTATCGTACCACATCAGCCGAATCACTGTTTGTAATAACCGGATGCCAGCCGTGGGAGCTAACCATAAAAGAGCGAAGCCGGCGATTCGGAGTCAAAGGTGACAGTGACGAAGGCGCAGAGAAAATACAGCGACTACATCGGCAGGCCCTAATGACCTGGGAGTATAAATGGAGCCACGCCAAGAAGGGGGATTGGACGCGGCGTCTCATCCCGAGCGTAAAAAGCTGGGTAGAGGCCAAGGGTCCACACACGCTGAACTATTATGTTACCCAGGCCCTGACCGGTCACGGCTGCTTCTCAGCGTATCTGCACAGAATCGGCAGGCTGGACAGCCCAACATGTTGGATGTGCGGGGCAAGCAGCGATGATGCGGAGCATACTCTGTTTGACTGTCCCGAGTGGGAACACCTCAGAGAAGAACTTCAGCGAAAGGTAGGTGAGATAAACATACAAAATTTTGCTTTGAAGCTAGCCAAGGACAAAACAGGGGCAATCCGGCAATATGTAGAGAATATACTGAAGCACAAAGAGAGCGTGGAGCTGGACAGAGAGCTGGCCGGAATCACCACGCCGAGGCCAAGAAGTTCCAGACGACACTAGCTCGTGGAGTGCCGGGTGGCACACAGAGGGCACACTGCATATGGTATGTAGCGAGCAAATCATGTAGGAGTACAGCATAATGGTAGAGGATTAGGATTATTGGGTAACCTTTGAAAATTAACCGTAGGCAATAGCAACACTCTGACGTGGACAGATAAATAAGTAAATTGGATAACCGACGACCAGCAGATGTATAGCTGAATAGCTGAGAACCCGTATAATACCGATGCCAGAAGAGTCAAGGGATAAAACAGGGCTTGTAACTACTGCATGGTTAGGGCATTGTGCACTGAGGCAGCTACCAAGGTGCAGCAGCCCGAAGAGACCCATCTCCACCACCACCATTCGACCGCAAAACATCGGAGCCCCCCCCCCCCCCCCCCCAAGAAATCAGCTACAGAGCCGCGACATGCAGCATATTCGCCCGCCTAATACTGATCCCCAGACTGCCAGCAAAATGAGAAGGTAGACCTCGCATAAGAAGGTAAGCCTCACGTACCGTACATCCGTTGAAGCCTTATACATTCCGGAAACAATCATAACATTAACACAACTGAACCATCATTAGATCAAGAGCATCGCATGACATATCCGTCTCGAAAGGCAAACCCAGAGAACGAGCAGCAGAGGTAGCAGATGAAAATACACCAGGGGACTGTGGTCCTCCTTAGCGGCCCTCTGCAGCTGAACGCGCGGAAGGAGAATAGCTCGGCAACATTCACTCCGCAGAGGAACCCAGGACAGAAAGCAATCCAAAAGCCACCAGAGTAACTGGTATTAACCAACATACAAGAATAATAACATAATAAATGTTATTTATTTACAGACTAAAACGTGGAAAGGAGGCGAAGGCCGGAAATCTCAAGGCCAAGGACGTCCCACCAGCCCAGCACGACAATAGCCAGCCAGATATACCCCCAGAAACGGGCCCCAAAGACAGCGCCGGCACAGCCCGCGCGGCCCACGAATAACAAGGAGATAGGACAATAGCGAGCGAGGCTAAACAATAATAAAACCCTAAACCAATTTAATGCCCATGCAACAAGCACCCCAGAAATGTGTGAAAACTCAAACTCAAACTCCCCCCCCCCCCCCTTGAAGTAATGTAGCCTGTAAAGCATCTTATTATTAATAATATGTAATTTATTAAGACCCCCAGTATCCTGAAATAAACTGTTATTTAAAAGGAACGAATAGTACCCCTTCCTTTATTCCAAACCTTCAGGGAGCATAGAAACAATCTGAGATAGTTTGTAAACCGGACAACAAAGACACCGCAAGCCCACGAAAGTAGCTAAATTAAAATTAGGAGTTTGCTCTAGCTTTCCAAAAAACATCAGGGCGATAATATTTGAAGAAACAACGAGAGACATTAGATGGAAGTTAAGAAAGGGGTTAAGAAGAAAGAAAGAAATCGAGACACCCGGAATGACAGTGAAATACCAAGTTATAGCCACCGCCAATGCGCAAGCACTTGAATATGAAGAACCAATGAAGATACAGAACACTACAAGGAGACACAGGTTGGCAGCACTGCAGCACCATTTAGCGCGAGCCCGACGCCCCACAGAATTCAAATCAGCAATCTGAAGTGCACAGCATACCTCCCCTTTATTGAAACTCGCACCAGAGTCCTGCAGAGAAGCAAAGCATACGCAATCAAGAACTCCACCAATATCACGGCCAGGCAACGCAGCAGACATTGCAAAAAAAAAAAAACAACAGGTATTGGTATAGTTAATAAGTAAAATAAGCAAAATAATAATATGATATAAGCGGACATTCTCGCATGGCGGAACCACAACACCAAAACCCAGAATCGCGATAGTGTACCACAGACACATCAGACACGTGCCAGAGCAATACGTGATAAAAGTCAGAGTTGAAAAGAAAATAAGAAATTAGAAGCAAGATTATGAACAATGGACCCCCCCCCCCGCCGTGCCAGGGACTGTCACTACAAGAAAGGCAGGGCTTCCATCGCAGTGTAGATAGATTCGAGACACATAACATAGACGCAGAATACGTATGAATTGGTGTAAATTCATGTGAAAGTGGACGAAAGTGCAGTGGAACTTGTAGCTAAAGTGCCCCGTCAAGGCGCGAAGTTTCCTTTGTCAAACGAAAGTAGTTAAAAGAAAGAAAGAGAGTGTTAGCATCCCGACTGCAACGAGGGCAGAATACACCGCGAAGATAGTGACAGCTTAATATCGCGGCGCACGATACACATAATCGCAGATCCGCAGAATATTGTCAAAAGCTCAGGCCAGCAACATGCATAGATACATACACCCTTACCCGTACATCCACACACGCGCCCCTTTACCCACACGCATACAAGCACATGCACACCAGACGCTTCCTGAGAAAGTGCACCAACGGACACAGCCGCCCCCCACCCACCCCCCTACCCAACCCAGTTATGTCTACCGCACGCCCGGACCCTTAAGAGTCATCATAGTCATTCTCGCAGCCATGACGTGACAGCGGTCAACCAGACGCACAACAGTTTAAGAATGCCCTAGCTTAGCACAATTTCTCCTTCCTCCCCCCCCCCCAATACTTGCCGAATAGCACGCCACTAGCATCAACAGTATAACCCCCCCCCCCTCACTCCATGAATGACGCGTGGAAAATCCTAAACAACTCGAGCATCCTTGCAAGTACACACATGCGCTGCAACATATCGCAATGCTGACAAGCAATCATGCTATCGTCACAGCATACCATGTTGTGTAAAGTCACATGTAAATCAGTCCCTCCGACACCCGGATGACCTAACTATGCCTATACATTTTACAAAACTCGGCTACTTACGACATAATGAAAATCAAAGAACACCTACGAGCAGAACCGCATGAAAATACCTATCCTAACAGCGCACGCGCACAGACCCCCCCACGCACGCCACCGTCCCATCATGACGCACCCTCCCCAGAAGCCGATATGTTCATCAAACCACTCCTATCCCTGTGCAGAAGCCAAGTAAGCCCATCAAATACGCACCTGCCCCACTCTCAGCTCCGCCCCCATAGAATAGAATAACAAATCGTGCTACCTGTTACAGCCGCGGACCAGAGCAAAGAGAAGGAAAGGAGAGCCGAAGCCACAAGAGGAATCAACCAGCGTCGCAGCTTACGCCCGTTACAATATACCATATTATACTACCAAGCAAATAAGTAAGCAACAGCATGCCCCAATAAAAGAACTAACAACTCCCTGCAACATCAATCAATTAATTTGTGCAATAATTCAGGAAACACCTAGCTGAGGACCAGAAGAGTACTGGAAACGCCGCCAGCAGAATCATGGACTCAGAGACATATGCGTCCAACACGATGGAGGACCAGCTAATGCGCAGCCCCAGCCCCGTACCAATAAACACGGACATGGAGTATGACGAGGACACTTTACTGCAGGACATAGCCGATGCCCCAGGCTTCTTCAGCCCAATGACCGTGAATGAATTCGGAGTAGCCGCGGCACTGCACGAAGAACCGCAACCATCTCGAGGAGCCCCCGGCCAATCCACATACCACGGCGCAGCAAAGCCAACGTCCGACGACGCAAGCAAAAGCAGAAGAGAGACCGTGGCACTCCCGATAGGACTGCATCAGCCAATGGTCCAAGCGTTCAACGATTCGGGCAAGGTCATAATAATGGAAAGCTCAGAGAGCGATGAGAACTCGAGCGGTGAGCGAGTCCACCATAAGTCTTCCCATAGCAACCGCCACAGTAGACCCGTTATAAAACAGCCAGAAAGTGAAGAGAGCAATAAAACCCATTCCTGTTGTAGCACCAGCAGCGGAAAGAGGGCATCCAGATGACCTCACAGCGAAGACTGCCGACCAAGAGTTGTGCCGTCAATTCCAGCAGCTACAGGGCAGCTCTCTCCGCAGAGCAGCAACAGGAGGAAAACAAAAACAGCAGCGGGAGCAGAGATTCCCACGCCTGTCAAGACGCGCAACATCCACCGAACCGAGCAATCAAAAAGGTACAATACCATTATGCCATTGCACAGCAGCTCATGTACATATGTATGCCCCCCCCCCCCCCCACCCCCCCCCTATCAATTACAGCAGCTATCAACGATTGGCAATTTCAGCCGACCACTCGCCGGCACACAGTCCGGCATTAAGAAGACACGAAAATAAGGCAAGACCACAGCCAGGCCAGGAACTTGACAGGCAGAATGAAAGGACAAACACTCCACGCCTCGAAACCGCAATGCCAAGCGCATCGGGGCGCACAGCCGCACAAACGGCTCATCCCTGTCATCACTGGGGGACACGCCTCAGTCGGTTCGAAGCCATAGTGGTGCGACCCCCCACAAGATACCCATTCGTACGAATAGTGAGCCGCCTGAGACAGGCCTTGGGAGGACTGAACAAATATATTTTCAAGGTAAGAGAAGTACCGGAATCCCGAGATAGGGATACACTACTGGAGCTGGTGAGGGGAGCACCCATAAAAGAGGTACTGGCCGGACTGCAACCCATGGAGATGGAGGGATGGCACAGCTGGGCGTTAACAAAGTGCGTAACACTGAAAATAAGGGATGTAGATCCCACGGCCGATGACAACGAAATCCTGACCGCGCTCTGCGAGACGGCAGCCGTGGACCCGACCGAGATTAAATGCAAGAGTTTGACCACACAAAGAGGAGGCAGCAACGAGGCAGAGTTGGAATGCTCAGAGGATGCCGCCAAAAGACTACAGCGATGCGGGCGCATACGCATCGGGCTGAGCCTGGTGCAGGTCCGCCCCGCCACCGGCGGAGTCACGAAGCGATGTTTTACCTGCCGTAAAAAGGGGCATACGGCAGCAAGATGCCGTCGGGCTGCCGCAGCCAGCGCATCACGACGAAGCCCGATACCCGGGCACCGCCTGAACCGACGCACAGCCACCGAACCAGAGACGACACGCCGTCCAGAGGGGCGCCCGGACCGCCAGCATCAGGGATTAACATCCAACCCGCGCCAGGACCGGGCGCAAAGAGGGGAAGAAAAGCGAACATGGGAACGCCCCGCAGATCGCCAGGAGAGCGAGCGAGGTCATCACAGCCAAAGACGCCCTAGCGTCTAACACGATGGCAAGGAAACGCAGGACCCAAGACATTCGCATCATAACGCACAATTCAGCATGTCGCGTGGCAGGACAATCCATCAGTGGAAAGCCTGCACTAGCCGAGGACAATTAGCTTACACCCTATCCTGTGAATCAGCAATTAACCTTTAATGTTTAATTCTTTAATAGTATAACTATTTAGCGGAACATATAGACAAATCATATTATATTATCCCACCCAAAGCGCACGTTCACATTGGCAACCAGCAATGATATGTTGTAATACTAATAAGTAAGTAATAGGTAAGCAATAGGTAAGGTGTAGTGTAATATTCAAACTTATTCGATATGCGGATTTATCCTTACGATTACTATTCCTTGTACCCTGTAATAATATACTCAGGCTAAGCTTATTCGTGTTAAGATTAAGATTGAAATATAAAATTATAAGTATAGATGTAATGAAAGTAAGTTAATGTAATGTCTCAACAGCAAGTTACATGAATCGCAGAATAGTATCAAAGCATGCAATAACAACTCAAATGTTGCGCAGCGATCCGCCGAGTCACCATATTATTGTAAACCCTACGACAGCGGCACATGTTACCAGAATAAGTATATCATAAATATAAATACCCGTACCAGAATCCACTGGCCCACGATGTGTAATCATATGTAATAACAATATATAACCAATAATTAATAATTCATAATCCAAACTCCAAAATAGTATTTCATAATCCATAATTAATAATTCATTACACATAAAGTTGAAAATGCAGTTAGATGCCATGCAGAAAAGGAGAAAACCCCAGAAGGAGGGAGGCCCCACTAATCAGCAAAGCAAAAGCTGCATGGAACGAGACCGTCATAATTTAGAATTTGAAATAAAAGATCAGAAGAAGGAAATAAGGGTAAGGTAATGGAAAGGGCAAGGATAAGGAGAGGAGCAAAGTAAGAGGAAGTACAGACAGGCACTTCAAAACCTGAACCGAAGGCCCCGCGCAACAGGCGCCGAAGTATTAGTCAAACCCCCCCCCCCCCCCCAAGACGACCCGCAAAAGTGAAATATAGAGGAGAGAGAGGGGAACCGCTGTACAGATTAACAAAATCAACAAAAATTAAGAAGGTTAACAAAGTTACGTAACGCTCGCCCCCCATTTCGCGTTGCAAATCTTAATCCAATAAAGCAAAGTGAAAGCCTTACCCCCCCCCCCCCCCCCAGTATTTCAAGATCCCAAGATCAATCACGTCCACACACGGACGCAGGGCCACCAACCTCCCAGCAATAAAACTTGAAGCGCAAGCCAGGCGCAAAGGAGGATGGCGACACTACAAAATGTTAACAAGAATTCCAGCGGCAAACCAGCAACCCAAGCCAATTATTAGACTGAGTCCAACCCATCCCGAAGGAGAAGGAAAATGTAATAATTAAGTAAATGAATAACTGAATAAATGAGAGGCAGTGAAAACTGCCCTGCGGTTTCCCCCTCCCAGCCGAGTTTGACAGCATACGTCCCCCGCCCTCAGTTCAGAAAGCAAAAGAAAGAAAGTGCGCAATAGGCAATATCGTGCATAGCCAACACGTGGACGCAACAGGTATAGGAATCCACAAATTTCAACAATCGTTAAAGCGAGGAAAGCAATTAAACTTCAGTGACTAAATTCTCCCTATAACAGATTAACAGATTAAGATAGAAGGAAGGAAGATCACGTTAATATTGACAGAAGTAGTGTCAGGACGCGCCGTTCGTGCAAGAGAGGATTGAGGGGAGGCGAACCGAAGAAGGACCGAAGAAGAAGAAGAAGAGAGTCATCCACCCACGTGGCGTCAATCAGTTCAATCACAGGTAACAAAACACAGTCAAAGCAAGGGCTGAGCTCAGCCCCCCCCCCCCCCCCCCCCCCGGAAGTGAACCCTGTCAGGCAGAAGTCCAACTGTCGACCTTCACCACAGGTGCCACCCAGAGATTAATCCCGTTTAGCAGAGGTCATTTAAAAGGCGCAAAAAACGCACCAGCAGGCCTGAGAGGCGGGCCAGGGCGATCAGAAAGCCACCCTAAGCCCAAACGAACGTAATTTACAGCCGAATGCAAGAAAGGAGAAGTCACCGCAACATTACACCGACACGCCTAAGCCGCTGATTGAGCATAATAAGGAGAAGACCAGACAACGAACAGCCGCGGTATGGAGAATTCAGAGGATACAAGAGACTCGGCGCCAGTAATAGTCATCCTAGGCAGCTCAGAAGAGGAAAGCCAATACCCCGAAGGTAACCAAAGGAGCACATCCTGGTTGGTCAGTCCAGCAGGTCTGACCGAGAATTACATTAGCCAATTTTGTTTCAGTCACAATCCAGCAGCGACGCCCGCCAACCGCTGTCACAGCAGGACAGATGTTACCAGAAAACATTGCAATAAAGGTGGAACAACCATTACCCTACCCCCCTGCTCAGTCTAGCCCTAAGACCAGCCAAGCTTTGCTGTCAGTCACCAGACCAAACCGGCCCTCAGCACAAAAAGGTAACCGAAATCGAGCCCTCAGCATGAGATTTGAAAGAAACAGGCAAACGTAGAACCCATCCCGTAACGCACTTCCGTTCTCACAGATCAGTCAACCAGCATCAGCCGGGAAAGAGATACCCCAGATTCCTTAACACGGGACAACCAGGCATCTCGCGAAACCACCAAGGAGACACGCAACCAACCGCCCAGCCCAACTGACGAACAAAACAAACCCGTCGCCAGCAGCCCCACTAGACCGGCAGTCAGCAGAGTTCCAAGATGGGGAGCCGCAGTCAACCCATACAGCGCCATACTGGTACAAACCCTACAAAATACCGATTATCCGCACATCCTACAGCAGCTGAGGCGGCTACCGCGCACAGTGACCAAGAGCATATGCAACATAAGAAGAACACAAGCCGGGAGTATATTGCTGGAGCTGGCGCAAGGAACCAGCCCAGACGAGACAGTCCTAATAATAAGAAAGGCCATAAATAAAGACCACGAAGGATGGAAGTTCCTATCAATCAGAAGCAGCGCCATGTTAGGCATAGAAAACCTATCACGAACCGTGGAGCCAACAAAAATGTTGCGGGCACTGAGCAGCACCGCACGCGTACTGCCAACGGAAATACGCTGCTTGAGCATCCGGCCGCAGCCCGACGGGACCTCCCGAGCCCTGGTGGAGAGCACAAGGGATGCCGCCAAACGCCTCATGCAGATAAACGGGCTGCGACTGGATCGCCATAAGATCCGTGTGACAGCAGCTCCCGAGGGCATGACCCATCGCAGCCTACCAACAAACCAAATTTCCCAGCCTCTAACCGGACAGCCAGAGAATCCTAAGGATGACACAGCCGCCCCGGCTCTGCAGCGCTCCAGAGGGACGCTACTCTACAATTACTACAATCGGGTGGGGCAGCTAAGGGACCGCAAAAGAATCAGCTCACCACCCTCGACAATCATCAACTCAGGACAAGAACGCCGACGCCCACCAAAGATCGGAAAAACACGAGGCAACAGGAGTGAAGAACAGGAGAGATGCGTCCCCTAAGGCCTACCTAAACGCCGCTCGCACTCCAGAATTCACAGCAACGCAGAAAATTCATCAATAAACCCCCCACGCGTCACGTCGGACCTCTAATACCAAAGAGCCAATGTATTCACAGATAGTTACACATTAACTAAAACATAATATAATATCATAATACTAATTAATTTGGTTTAAGAGCATATCATATAATTAGATTAAGGGCATACAATTATAACGATTAACGATTAACCATAGCGAATAAGCAATTATATCAATTAATGGTAGTTAATTAAGGATATGGAATCTAAGATGTATACCTAAGAAGTGTAAACCTATACGGATAGCGTAGCAAGACAAGACCTTTACTTCCTACTCGACTTCTTGAATTATTCAAAATGATCCCAATCCTCAGAGGAATCGGTACCTACCCATCATTACCAGACTGCAATTGCCTGTTCATCCTCACACAACGGATAAAACAGTAAGATCGCACACAGCTACCGTGGACACAACACCGATCGGAGCAACTCCGCGCCTTAACCAGTAACCATAATCGCAGACTAGAGGAGTGGAGCGACAAGTCCGCAAAACCAAGCTCGCCAAGAGAGCAAATGAAGGACGAGCCCGTATTAGGGTCCAGCCCTGCGTAAACACGAATTGGAGGGCAGGAGCAAGGGATAAAACAAGGGCAGCAGGACAACAGCCAGAAACCAAAAACCAAAACCCAAAAGTCCAAGAATTCAAAATCCAAGAATACAGAAATATTAAAGTTATCGTCAACCACCCCAGCATCCCCATCATGTATCGCAATAGTGCACCAGGACCCATTTGTCCCCCCCGCAACCCCTGCATCATCCCCCTCCCGCCATACCAGCATCCATACTGCCAAGAGAGCAGCGCAGTGAAACGCCAGATCGTTCCATTAATCCAAGACCGAGCCGTAGAACCACCTACGCCATCTGTTGTCATAGTCCGAAGTCACAAACCAGTTGTTATCAATTCAGACGCGTCGAGCCCCAGCGCCATTACGCCGCATTCAGCACAATACATAATTCGTCAGAATTCAACGCCCCCTCCCCAATGACGACTCATGGATTAAACCGTCAGCACCAATCACGGCTCCTTGCTGCGCGAGTGGCAATGCCAACAACGCCCCGCCCCCCATCATACAGCATCCGCAAAGTACCCAACCGATCACATTCGATTGAGGCCGGGCTCAACTCCATACGTAACACCACACCCATCCCTAATTGCGGGAACTGCACTAATAGGACCATGGGAAAATGCAATAAAAGCCGCTCGGGGGGGAAATATCAAATGTATAGAACGGTTATCTTATATAAACATAATCAGACTTGATACTATCAGCAATAATTGCAAGAATTAGATAACAGGTATTTAGAGACGAAACGCTGCCTGTAAACCTGCAAACCTGCAAATAATAAGTAATTAGAGTACCTAGAGTACCAGTATGTCAGTACTAAGCCGAGGCAGCACAGAACAAAATATAACTGAGCTATTTCGATTTAAGAACAGAAAATTGAAAGAACCTACAGCGTACTGCAGTGAGCGTGAAGAAAAGAGAGAAGCCATCGTTCCATGACCCGAATGGGTAGAATTTAAAGAAATAAATATAAATATAAATAAAAATAAAATAAAATAAAATAAAATAAATAGTGAGTAACCCTTAGGTCAACATACAAAGACCACCAATAGAACTGGTTTAAAGTAGAAGATAAGGTTGTGGTAACGCCTGTAGGCTAAAAGGATAAAGTAAAGTGCAAAATATACTGTATGTAAAATTAAGATCGTCTGTCTTCCTATATAGTCTAAATTATCCCCCCCATCGAAATATATACAAGACCCTTTTAAGATGATTCAGCTATAATCGAGCCCCAGATACGACAGTTTACAAGCAATTGGCCATATCAGAGTTTACAGGAAGTGTAGTTAACTTGCCTGAGCCTTCAAATCTGAATAACGAGCTTGGTTTCCTTCTTTGTTATTATTCTTTATTTAACCCAGATCAAACATTAGAACTAAATAAACTGAAGCTCTGCTAGATGAAACTTGATTACAGCAAAATTACAGGATACAACAAAACGAAAATAAAATAAAATAAAATAAAATAAAATAAAAATAAAATGAGTGAATGCGTAAACATAAATAGTGTATACCATGGAAAATCAATGTGTATGAGCAGAATAATTATAGAAGAAATAAAATAAAGCATGCATAGCATATGCACAGTGATAAGCCTGTGTCTAATAAAATACTAATAGTAATAGTAAAGCAATAAAATAAAATACTAATAAAATCAACAATTAAACACTATGTGAGTAGCCAAACAGTTATAGGGTTGACTAAACGTTTAAACTAGCAACAACAATTAAATTGAAACCGAGGACATGAATAACTAGGCGCGAAATCACCTAAACAAATAGCCCGTTGTCCGAATATATAATGAAATGGCAGGAGTAAAATAAAATAAAATAGGATAACAATAATTATGCGAGTCATATGTTTAATGAAAGCACGCTCCGGAAAATTAAAACATTAAATATTGTAACCGCGCCATAAGGTCTCGTGCACAACGCAATACGCGAGCGGCAATAGCGCAATAAAATAAAAAACTGTGATGAAGGCAAATTGACAGAATTGATGAACTATTTATTAGACAATCAATTAGGTGTACAGTAAAGAAAAGAAAAGAATAATTCAAAATTTGATAAAGAAGTGTACCTGAGTATACAAGCAGGCCCCTGAACGCCATCTACGTAGCAAGCAGGGAGTTATAACAAAATAAAACCGCCTTATTTAATTTAACGCAAAGGTTGATGCGACAAAAGGAAATAAAAACCCGAGGGTACATTGGCAACCAACATATAAAGAGATTAATTAAATAATTTATTTCCCAAAGCAGTCGTGAACGCCGGTTGCGCCATCAGGCGACGCAGAGAAGAGAATCTCGGCACGCAAGGAACCGCGTAGCAACTCGCGCCATAAGACAAAACAATATGGCCGCTGAGCGGACGCTGCCCGTCTAAACGTCGGAAAGTATAACGAGTGCCGAAAATATTACATTATATTATGTTAAAAGGGTCGAACTATAAAACTGCAAAACTCGCTGCTTAACCTCCTTTAGCAGGTGACAAGCGGCAACAACAAGGAGGCCGCAGACAAGATTACTGAAATACGGAAAGGAGCATTGCCACTTGGATCAACAACAGCCGTTAGTTCACCACACATTAAGGCCATAGCGACTAGCTAGTCAAGCAGCAGGATTGAAACATCACAATTCCAAGGTAGTACTATAAAACCAATGCCTTAAGCCTTAAAAAGTATGACAAAGTATGACCTGTCCCCTTCACGACACACACCAATCTATTGCAATTTGTACTCCCCACAGCTGATACCAGCGAGGCCTGAAGTATGAAGTAATAAGTAGAATGCATGAAGCTGACGAAGGCGCAGGAGAAAACAGCCTGTGAAGGATACGCATCACAAGTTTAAGGAAGGCTGATGGCTAGTAACTATTATGGTTCAGAGTAAGTATTTAGAGCAGCAGATCTAAGCCAATGCAGCAATATACGCCTAGTGTGACCAAAGTATTCCAATTCCAGAATAGATAGCAGAAAAAACCTGCTGCGTACCAAGGCAAAAAGGAAAGAAGACCATCGCTACACAAGCTTGAGTGAGTGAATAAATACTAACAACAGCGACAGCCGCCCTAGCCTATAAAAGGTGTTTAAACTTGAAGGTGAGGAACTGTGGCAATACATGTAATGCATGAAGGGATTAATAAAATAGAGTACGAAACATATTTCGGAGTAAAATCAATACACCCATCGCTCCTGCTTGCTAAGGTCATCTTTAGTTTTAAATACACACCAAGTTCTCGTTAGAATAAATCAAAATTAAGAACTTGTATAAATCTATGAATTAATTTGTAAAACCAATACTCGAAAGATACTAGCCGATCGTTTAACCAAATAACCGGGTTCGTTTCCTTTAATTTAATTTAAATTAATCTAATTATCCTCAATCGAGTCAGCTATCAGAATTAAACTAAACTAGAGCACAACTGCGTAAGCCTTAATTAGGTTAAACCCAATTACCGTAGAGTTAATTAAATGTACCATATTCTTTGAGTGGAATTGTAGTTATTCTAGATAAGATTGTAGACTCAAAATCTGAATACACGATCTATTTATTCCTGTTATTAGCATTATTAGAATGGCAACCAAATTATCTTATCTTGGGTCGTTCAGAGAACTCTAAATATTAAAACACAACTTGAAAACCGATCAGCGAACAATGTTAATTAAACCAAGTGTCGACCTGCCAAGTGTGCAGAAATAGAAAGCAATGCAGACTGAGACCAGGCAGCCCACTCAATACTAATAAATTGCAGATTGAACTAAGAAGCGTGTCATCAATAATCATCAATAGCCCTTGCAAAAGGCAACTGTATAGATAAAACAAGGTACGAATATAGGTGAGTAGGCGTATAAATAAAACAAGGTTCAAATAGGTGAGTAAAAGTAAGAGTTGTATGAACCATAAACCGTAGTCCATCAAAATACAAAACGTACCCATCATAGTAATACCAACACATATAATTAAATAAATAAATAATGCACAACGTGTGTTTTAACAAAATCAATGAGTAGAGAAAATAACAAGACAAAATATGTGCAAAAGAGAAGGAGGTATCTAAATCATGGTCTGACAATACACAGAAGGAATATGTATTGATATAAATAAACACGCGGAACGCAAACTCTGACCAGCGTTCCTATCAAAAGAATGAGCAAAATAATAACTCCTTAGATTTAAAAGTAAAAATGTGCAAATAGGGATTTTAAAATATGCAACTTAAGGGTTAATCCAGACAACCATGTAGCAGTGTATGAGTTATATTGATATAATATAGGCCAGCCCATCAAACACGTAAATAATAAATACATGGAAATGTTTGCAAGCACTCCTAAGACATGGGAATGCAATAATTGCCGCTCAGGGATGTAAATGACGAATTTATAGAATAGTTATTTAATTAAATATAATATAATTAGGCTTGACAATTTCGACAGTAAATACAGGAGATAAATAACAAATATTTCATAGACAAAGCTTTGACTGTAGATAAATCACTAGTAGAGTGAATAGTTAAACGAAATGACAGTAGCCCAAAGTTGAGAAGTTAATTTAAAATTAAAGTAGCGACAACCTTTAAATTGAAACCGAGAACGTGAATATCTAGACGCGAAATCGCTTAAACAGGCAATCCATTGTTCCATAGTTCGAATGTAATAAAATAACAGGATAATAAGATAATAGAGAGAAGGAGTAAAATAAGATATAATTATGCAAGTTGTAAAAATTATTGATGAAAACACACTCTGAAAGATTGAAAACATTGAACATTGAACAATGCAACTGCGTCATAAGGTCTCGTATACAACGCACTACGCGAGCGGCAATTGCGCAATAGGTAGAAAAACCGGGATGAAAGCAAGTTGACGGAATTGATGAATCATTTCTATTAACAATCATTTAGATATTCACTAGAGAAAAGAATAATTCAAATTTGATAAAGAAGTATGACTAAATATACAAGCAAGCCCCTGGACGCCATCTGCGTAGCAAGCGAGAAGCAAGTTGTAACGAAAATAAAGCAGACTTATTTAATTAACGCGAAGGTTAATGCCGCGAAAGGAAATAAGTAGCGGGGATATCTCAACAACCAGTATTTAAAAGGATTAGTTGAATAAATTTATTTATTAAAGCGGTCGTGTACGCCAATTGCGCCATCTGGCGACGCAGAGAAGAGAATCCCGGTGCGCAAGGAACCGCATAGCAACTCGTGCCATGAGACAAACAAGATGGCCGCTGAACACACGCGACACGTCAAAACGTCACATCGGAAATAAGCATCGCGAGTGTCAAATATATTATAGTATAAAAGGCCGAACTATAAAACTCGCTACTTCAATCCCTTTTGTAGGTGACAGGCAACAACAGCAAGGAAGCTGCGGACAAAAATAACTGAAATGGGAAAGGAGCATTGTCACTTCGATCAGCAACAGTCATTAATTCACAAAACATTAGGCTGCAGCGACCAGTTAATCAAGCATGAGGCATGCAACAGGATTGAAAATCCCACTTTCCAAGGTAATACTTGTTTAAACACTATGAAACCTCTGCCTTAACTTTAAAAATGTATGACCCGTCCCCCTTATGATACACACCAATCTATTGTAATTCCTGTATTCCCCGCAGTTGACGCCAGCAAAACTTGCAGCGTGTAATAATTAACAAATTATAAAGCTGGTGAGAACACAGAAGAGAACAGCCAGCAGAGGATACATATGACAAGATTAAAGCAGACTAGCGACCAGTAGCAATTGTAATTTAAAGTGAGTATTTGGAGCAACAGTTCTAAACCAGTGCAACAATATAACCTGATGACCAAAGTATTCCAATTCCAGAATAGAAAACAGAAAACCTGCAAAAACCTGAAGTGTACCAAGGCGAAGAGGGAAGAAGACCATCGCTACCCGAGCTTGGACAAATATATATAACGGAGAATGAATAAATACTAGTTTAGATTGTATGAGCAAAGCAACAATGACAGCCAACCTAACCTATAAAAGGTGGTTTAAACTTGAGGGTGAGTGTTGGAGAATTCTCCTTTGAACACGCGCGGCCATTAGTGTTCGCAGCGAAAGTAGTTCGCTGGTGCGTCGTTACCGATAGCGGCAGCACCTCCCGGACACGCATGGCCACGATCGCGCCATCACCAAGGAGAAACCGGTACTGGCTCAACGGCCACGCGGTGCCGGTTCGACGCCATTAACGTTCTTACGGTCTACGCGCCAACACGTGCCTTTGTCATAGCAGAGTTTTGCGATTGTTCATTTCAGACCACGCTTAATTCTTGTCTAGTGCACGCGCACGAAGTGCATTTCCTTGCTTCATTTATCAGTGCATTGACTTTCTGCGATTACGTTTATTAGTTATAATTTAGAATAAGTCTCTAAGTCTCGCGTGTAAATAATCGTTGCGTTAACAGTAGGCTAGTGTAAGCTTTAAGTGTAAATATAGTTAAGTGAATTGATTTGGACGTGTCTCGTTTCAATTTCTGCCCGCTCTGCCCACGCAAAACGCTAACAGTGAGGGATTGTAGTGATACATGTAATACGTGAAGGACTTAATAAAATAGAGTACGCAAACATAATTTAGAGTGAAATCAGTGCACCCATCACCCTTGCTTGCTAGCGCGATCTTCTTTAATTTAAATACACACAAGATTCATGTCTGAATGATTCAATGAATAATAATTAGTGTAAAACTATGAATTCTAATTTAACTTAAATTAGTAGGACCAAGATTCAGGAAATACTAGGAAATCTTTAGGCCCAAATAACAGGGTTTGTTTCCTTTAGTTTAACTTAATTTAATTATCCTCCAATCAAATCAACTATCAAAATTAAACAAAACAAAGTACAATTACAATTATATGAGCTTCCATTAAATTAAAGCAATTTCCATAGAATTCATTAAATGTACTATATACTTGAATGAGAGTGTATTAATGCTAAATAAAATACTAATAGGCTCGATTACTGGAAAATAAACCAACCTAATTATTCTGATTATTAATATTATTAGAATTAGCAAGCAATTTGTAACATCCTGAATCATTTGGGGAACTCGAAATATTAGGCACAGCTTGAGAACCAATCAGCGAACAATGTTAAATTAACAAGGTATCAACCCGTCAAATATGTAGAAATAGAAAGCAATGCAAACTGAGGCCTGCCAATCCACTCAATACACTAATGGATTACAGATTGAACTATGAAACATGTCATTAATAAACGAGTATCCATTGCAGAAGACAAATGTGTAAATAAAACAAGATTCAAACATAGGTGAGTAAATGTATAAATAAAACAAGGTTCAATCATAAGCGAGTAAAGAGTTGTGTGAACCGCAACCGTAGTCACCAGAATGCAAAACGTACCTGTCATATAGTATTATCAACGCATACAATTTAGACGTATTAACAATACAAAACATACCTGTCGTATAATATTATCAGCACATATAATTTAGACATATTAATAATGCATAACGTGTATTTTAATGAAAACAGTCAGAGTGTAAAGAGACTAAAATAAATAAACAACAAATATGTGCAAAAGAGAAAGAACTATGTAGATCATGAACTAGCATTGTGTACAATAAGAAGGTGAAAGTCGCATACTAACAAGTAAGTACAAATGATCAATTGAGTAAATAAATAAATAAATGAATAATAATAACCGCGACATGTACATTGAGATACGTGAAATCAGTGCACAAAATATGCTCAAATAAAACATAGCAAGAATAACAGACCAGACCGTAGCCTGACAAAATGCAAAGTTATAGTACGTAAAGTGCAAATTAATGCCTGACGTGTCAAGTAATGCGTAAAAAGCATACATAATAAATGTAATAAACATATCGCATAAACAATAACTGCATCAATGCATAGAAATAAAAGACACGTCAAATAATTAATATAGTAAGGAGAGAGCTGTCCAAACTACGTCTGGCAATGAGCAACGTTATGTTTAAATATAATCAAACACCCAAACACAAATAATGATCAACGACGTATCAGAGAAAGAGATAACACACCACTAAATTTAAATGTCAAAATCTGCAAATAGAGACTTATCCAGGCCACGGTCTGGCAGAATACAGTTATAATAGACATAATATATAATGTACACACTATAAACTAGCATGTAAAACGCATAAATAATACATGAAATAAGTATAGGCAAGTGCTCATGGGACCATGGGAAACTAGAACATAACAAACGCAGCCCGGGGAAGTAAATAACTAATAGAATAGACGGCAACTAGTAAAATAAAGAGCATAAAATAACCTAATATAGTAATATAGTAGTATGACATAGCAATAGTTATAGCGCAATGTAACTCAGGACAGTAATAAAACACTAGCAGCGCGCCTGCTAAATATAATCTGAGTAATTGATAGATTATTAACTAACTAGTGACTATCGAGCAGGGAAATATTAGATCAACGCATGTAGGGAGGGAATAACCGGCACGTTAATTAACAATTTCGCATTGATGTGGTGTCGCAGCTTGAATAAAAGGGACATCCACTTGTCAGACAGCACGCAAGGTAATAAAGCACTGAATATAGGTTATATTAAACTGCACAGCATAGAATGCACTATAAGTTGTCGAATGTGTAACGACCCTAGGGCGTTGCGCGTATGAAAGGAGAGCGGTTCCGATCATACGCGGCTCGAGTAGTTAGGTGGGAGAATGGGTTCGGATGGCGCGCGGTTAAGAATTGAAATTCAAAGTAAGATCTTTCATAAAACGGTTTATTAAATATTAAAAATACGTATATGTATATAATTAAATAAAGATATGATTTAATCAATTTGTAATCGCGTGTAATTTCGAAGTTTAGCTTTGAGTATTTAAGTATCTAGATTCGATTTACATTCAAGTACGGTTACGCAAGTAGTTGTGAGAATTGATTTGGTTCTTTTAAATATAAATGAGATATCACTCAATACTGTATTCAATTCTCTAAATAACGAGTCTCAGAGACCAGGTCGCTCAATAGGGAGCTTCGCCCCTCGCTAGCTTCAATAACTTCCGCTATCCTGAACCTAGAGCGAACCCCGAGTGTCCGAAAGATTGAAACAGTAATTGACGTGAATCTATAAGTTAAAGTTAGATTCAGGTTGTCGCAAGAACCCTACGATTAACACTCCTCCTTAACAATGAGGTTCAGAGACCAGGTCGCTCAATAGGGAGCTTCGCCCCTCGCTAGCTTCAATAGCTTTCGCTATCCTGAACCTAGAGCGAACCCCGAGTTTCCGAAAGTTAACGCAGTGCTCCGGCTATACCCCGAATCGAGAGTCTTTTGACTCTTTATGGTCTGTTCTGTACCGAGGCCAGATCAATTCTGCTCTAAACGCTACCCCTGCACGTCTATTTATACCCCAGATTCCGCGTACTTTCACTTTTCAAGGTCGCGCTAGTACTATCTCTATCGCAGTCGCTCGCATTGCAGAATTGACTTATTATATTAATTTTACTTTAATTGCTAATAAAAATAATATTTATATAAGCGTTATAATTCTGTTTTACCTTTGAGATTATAGTTTTTAATAAATATTTAATTAATTATATTGTTTGAATTAATTATTATCCTACCGTGTCGCTAACGCTTGCTACCATCTTGAATATCTCGGACTGGCGCGAAATTCAAAGTAATCATACAAAAGGAAATGTATTATTTTATTAACTCTCTATATATATATATATATATATATTTATAATAATATTAGCTTATAACTATTACATTCTTCAGGGACGTTACAAATGCAAAACGTAGCAAGAAGGTAAATGGTGAATATGTATGGGCCAGCGCTCTTGACACGTTAACCAAATATCAAAACCGAATAACAACGTAATATTTACAAACAAAGTCAGGGGGGAAACCATGTCGCACGATGAAATATGAAAATTGATGGTCCCAGAGCTTGCCAGGGAGCAACGCAATACACAAAATACACAAAATGAAGAGCACACGCAATTCGTATAGCCACAGTCATAATCCAATTAACCTAAAACTTTAATGAGGACGTGAAGAAGAAATGTCGCCCAGCAAAACCCCATAATTGAATCACGAACAGTAATGCAGCCAAGCAGTATTATTGGCAGACATTTACGATTAAACCGCCGAGCAACACTCGAACAAATCGTACTATAATCCACGAAAAATGATTAATTGGATAAATAAGAGGGCAAACGAGCAGCCAAGCGGGTCGCTTCGCGCCAAAACATACAACAATCGTGACTATTGTCGAAACAAATGAATAGACGAGTTGAACAAGGCGACAAGTGCAAATGCTTGAAATTCAAAATGTGAGATTTGAAATTTAGAAATTTAGAAGGTGTATAATAAATATATATATAAAATGACTCGTAAGAGACTGGGAAGGAATGTAATAGGTAGGTAAGGTAAAATACTGTTTAAAGGCAACAAAACATCGGAACACTCGTTTATTGACCACAAGTAGAAGAGCGATCCGAAAGGCCGATAAACAACGCCGAGCGAGGCAGACCGAAGCGAGACGTAAAAACCGTAGTACAAAATTAACCGAACAAATCGCGTTCTCACGCGTGTATCCAACCAGCGCATAAACTTCGTCCGACCGAGACGCGACGCTGCATCGGCACGTGTTTGATTTTAACGGTTACGTTCAACAGCCTGCCAACCTCGCAAAGCAACCCCGCGTTGGCTGCACTACCTCGCTACCAACCCATTTGTCATTGCCAACACAAATTCAACAAGGGAAAGCCCACCCCACGCGAACGATTAATATCGAAACAATTGAATAAATAATTACAAATTTTCCCATGAACAAATTGCGTGCCATATTAAAGGCAATTATAAATCCTACTTTTCGCTGTCTTCAAGATACCCCCTGACTCTCGGAAAATCGGAAAATCCCCTTCCAAGCCTTGACGACGCCATGTTGCGATGAATCGACGGACGTCCCTCTGGCCATGCGGTCGACGACTCCTTCCTTCTCGCGGTTCCTCAAGCATATTCCTTGTAAAAATCCTGAAATCCTCCCAAAACCGAGATTCGCGATCGCGTAAAGCTACCGTGCATCATTTGGCGTCTCGTACAGTTCGTACACGCGATCGAGTCGCCGAGAAGTTCAATTTATTAACCGCGTCATCGCGTCATCACCGTAGCGTCCATGTTGTCTTCTCAACCGCGTGTTCGCCCTCGACAGTTTTGCACTTTTAACAGCAAATTCGCGAAACCGAGCCACCGAAACTTTCGCAAACGCGTTTCCCAGCCGAAATTATCGTGTCGCGAGTTTAATTAACGGCCGGGCGAACGAATTAGCTTGATTCTAAAATCTATCTCGTATCAAGGCGTCACGACGCGGCCACCATGACACCTCGAAAATCAGAAAATTGCAAATTACGCGAAATTCGGGATCGCGACCGGCCCAAATTATATATATTCGCACTCCCTATCACTAGCCGAACACGTTGACACCAAATTTATAATTAAATTCGCGAATTTTACCACTTTAATCCGCGATTCCCCACGGAGCGACGCGAAGCACGACCGACCGGCACGACGCTCAACGGAGGACCCCCGATCCTCCGAACCCTTTTTTTTTTTTTTTTTTTTTTTACGTGGAGGAAATCTGATCGGCAGACACCCCCCTGCCGCTCGGGGGAGCGACAGAGGGGTAGTGTGGGGTTCGACCCACTAAAACCTCCACGGCGACCTTCGGACGCTATTCCACCTCTGGCGGATTCGGGGGAGTCACGGGAACTCTTAGAGAACACTACCGCGACTCCCCCTCGCCATGGCCGGTCATCTATCCTTTGATGACCGACCGCGTCCCGAGGAGGGGGAGTTTACTCCTCCCCCTCCTATGACCTCTGTTTCCGCAGTGCAGGGAGGCCGCGCCCCGCACCGCTCCATCCCGGCGGCCGCTTATCCACTACCCAGGGTCCCCGCCCTGGGTAACACGGCCGCCCGGGGGGACGGCGTTCAACATGCCGTCCCCCCGCTCCCGTCGACTACCACGTCTCGATCTGCTGACGGCGGGGGAACAAGGGGGACCCCAAAAGAGCTCCAGCCCCCGCCGTCAGCTACCCTCCTTAGTCCGGGGGCCCCACGGCGCGGCCTCTCACAGGCCGCGCCCGTCGCCGCCCCCGGGTTCTTCGAGCGGGATCGGATCGTTCCCGATCCCGCTCGGCGGCCTCCTTCTGCTTTATTACTTCCTCGCAGAAGGAGGCCACCTGCTTCCAGTTCCTCTCGCTCTCCAGCATTGCCCCAACTACTGCTGGGAGCGAGAGGTCTCCTCCTATTTCACAACGGAGGACTCGACGCAGCGCTGAAAAGGCGGGGCATTCCTCCAGCGTATGCTGCGCCGAGTGTTCCTCCTCCCCACAGTGGTGGCAAACCGCCGTCTCCTCCCGTCCTATCCGACACAGGTAGACACCGAAACAGCCGTGTCCGGTGAATACCTGTGTCAGACGGTAGGTGAGCCTACCGTGCCGCCGCTCCCGCCACCTTTGCAGGTGTGGCAGGAGGGCCCCGGGGACGCGTTCGCCGGCGTGGGAGGACAACTCACTCCGCCAGACCTCCCACATGCGTCCCCGGGCCTGGAGTTCCAGCTCCTGGACCGCCTCAGGCTCCAGCGGGGCCCCAACGAGCGCTGCGGCAAATGCTGTTGCGCCTATAAATATAGGCGCGCACCGCCGCGAGCAGCTCGAAGGGTAGTTCCCCGGCCAGAGCCAGCGCCGCCATAGTGGACGTGGTACGGTACCCGCGGACGAGGCGAATGGCCATCGTCCGCTGCAGCCGACGCAACAGTTGCTTGTTGCGCCGGCTTGCCATTCCGGCCGGTGCCCATATAGGGGCACCATACAAGGCCATGGACCGTACCACGCCTAAGTACAGGCGGCGCACCCAATCCCCAGGTCCCCCGAGATTCGGCAGCAGACGGCCCATGGAGGCCGCTGCCTTTTCAACTCGGGGGACGAGGCGGTAGAAATGAGCCTCGAAACTCCAGTGGCTGTCGAGGATGAGTCCCAGATACTTCATCCGGGAACCCACCTCGACACTGGCTCCACCTACCAGGATCCACGACCGCGCCGGAGGCTTGGACCGAGGCCGGCCGTGAAACCATATGGCCTCGGTCTTCTCCGGGGCTATTCTCAACCCCAGGTCGTGGATACTCCGGACGACGGCTGCCACCGCAACCTCCGCTCTTCGGATGGTCCTCCCGAATGTGCTCCCGACGGTCACCACCAGCGTGTCGTCCGCGTAGCAGACTAAGGTGGCGCCGTCGGGAAGCGAGGCCTGCAAGACCGTGTTGTATCCGAGGTCCCACAGAAGCGGGCCCAAAACGGACCCCTGTGGGACCCCACGGTCCACTTCCCTCCGCATCGTCCCGTCCCGGCCCGGGAATTCTATCCCCCTGTCCCGCAGGTAGTCCCCGAGCACCGCCTGAAGGTAGGGAGGCACTTGGTGACGTACCAGTGCCTCCCTTATGGCGGGCCAGGGCAGGGTGTTGAAGGCGTTGACGATGTCAAGGGACACCGCCAAACACACCCCGCCCCTGCTGACAGCATTGTCCGAGAGGGACTTGACACGATCGACCGCGTCTACGGTCGATCGTCCCTCCCGGAAGCCAAACTGGCTGTCAGCCAGATCGGGGCCAACGCGGGACAGGTGGCTGGTGAGGCGGGCGGCAATGATGCGTTCAAACATCTTGCCCGCCTCATCCAGCAGACAAATGGGCCGGTACGCGGAGGGAGAATCCGCAGGCCTCCCCTCCTTTCTCAGGAGGACCATCCTACTCCTCTTCCATATGTCGGGGAACATCCCCGATATAAAACACTCCCCATAGAGGGAACGAAGCCTCCCCCCCAGGACGCGCAAAGCAAGCGCCCAGGCTCGGCCGGGTATCCCATCGGGCCCCGGGGCGGTGTTCTTGCCCCGGAGCCAGCGGATGACGCCGACCATCTCCTCCTCGGTGACCCCCACGTCGGAGGACGTTTACGTGCCTCCGTCTCGGGTCGGGGTCGGGACAACTCCCCACCAGGGGGGAATAACGTGTCCACGACCCTCCCGAGAAACTGCGGGTCGAGGCTCTCTGAGATGGGAGGCGCCCAGGGACGTAAACGTCCCATCACCAACTTATAAGGGCGCCCCCACGGATCTTTGTTCAGAGAGCCGAGAAGATCCTTCCATGCCTGGGCTTTCGCTCGCTTGATGGCCAGCTGCAGGGCGACTACCTTCTCCCTGTAGTCCCCGTACAGCTGGGCAGCCCGATGTTCATCTCGTCGTCGTCGTCGACGGGCGCGGGTGTACTGGCGTCGCGCGCGGACGCACTGCGTGCGTAGCTCCGCGATTTCGCTCGACCACCAGTACACCGCCTTCCTCGGGTGGACCCTGGCCCGGGGCATAGCGACGTCACAAATGGACGTCATAGCACCCCGGAACCATCGGGCTTCTACCCGCCCGTCGACAGGCCCGGCCGGATGTTCGGGCCAGGCCACGACTTGGGCTGCCGCCATCAGCGCGTCCCGGTCCAGGCGCCGTAGCGCCCATCGCGGTGGTGGCTGCTGTCCTCCCGGGCGAGGCCTACCTAACCCTTTTTTTTTTTTTTTTTTTTTCGTGGAGGAAATCTAAACGGCAGACACCCCCTGCCGCTCGGGGGAGTGACAGAGGGGTAGTGTGGGGTTCGACCCACTAAAACCTCCACGGCGACCTTCGGACGCTCTTCCACCTCTGGCGGATTCGGGGGAGCCACGGGAACTCTTAGAGAACACAACCGCGACTCCCCCTCGCCATGGCCGGTCATCTATCCTTTGATGACCGGCCGCACCCGTCGCCGCCCCCGGGTTCTTCGAGCGGGATCGGATCGTTCCCGATCCCGCTCGGCGGCCTCCTTCTGCTTTATTACTTCCTCGCAGAAGGAGGCCACCTGCTTCCAGTTCCTCTCGCTCTCCAGCATTGCCCCAACTACTGCTGGGAGCGAGAGGTCTCCTCCTATTTCACAACGGAGGACTCGACGCAGCGCTGAAAAGGCGGGGCATTCCTCCAGCGTATGCTGCGCCGAGTCTTCCTCCTCCCCACAGTGGTGGCAGACCGCCGTCTCCTCCCGTCCTATCCGACACAGGTAGACACCGAAACAGCCGTGTCCGGTGAATACCTGTGTCAGACGGTAGGCCTACCTAACCCTTTTTTTTTTTTTTTTTTTTTTACGTGGAGGAAATCTGATCGGCAGACACCCCCCTGCCGCTCGGGGGAGCGACAGAGGGGTAGTGTGGGGTTCGACCCACTAAAACCTCCACGGCGACCTTCGGACGCTGTTCCACATCTGGCGGATTCGGGGGAGTCACGGGAACTCTTAGAGAACACTACCGCGACTCCCCCTCGCCATGGCCGGTCATCTATCCTTTGATGGCCGGCCGCGTCCCGAGGAGAGGGAGTTTAATCCTCCCCCTCCTATGACCTCTGTTTCCGCAGTGCAGGGAGGCCGCGCCCCGCACCGCTCCATCCCGGCGGCCGCTTATCTACTACCCAGGGCCCCCGCCCTGGGTAATACGGCCGCACGGGGGGACGGCGTTAAACATGCCGTCCCCCCGCTCCCGTCGACTACTACGTCTCGATCTGCTGACGGCGGGGGAACAAGGGGGACCCCAGATGTGATCCACCCCCCGCCGTCAGCTACCCTCCTTAGTCCGGGGGCCCCACGGCGCGGCCTCTCACAGGCCGCACACGCCGCCGCCCCCGGGTTCTTCGAGCGGGATCGGATCGTTCCCGATCCCGCTCGGCGGCCTCCTTCTGCTTTAATACTTCCTCGCAGAAGGAGGCCACCTGCTTCCAGTTCCTCTCGCTCTCCAGCATTGCCCCAACTACTGCTGGGAGCGAGAGGTCTCCCCCAATCTCACATCGGAGGACTCGACGCAGCGCTGAAAAGGCGGGGCATTCCTCCAGCGTGTGCTGCGCCGAGTCCTCCTCCTCCCCACAGTGGTGGCAAACCGCCGTCTCCTCCCGTCCTATCCGACACAGGTAGACACCGAAACAGCCGTGTCCGGTGAATACCTGTGTCAGACGGTAGGTGAGCCTACCGTGCCGCCGCTCCCGCCACCTTTGCAGGTGTGGCAGGAGGGCCCCGGGGACGCGTTCGCTGGCGTGGGAGGATAACTCCCTACGCCAGACCTCCCACATGCGCCCCCGGGCCTGGAGTTCCAGCTCCTGGACCGCCTCAGGCTCCAGCGGGGCCCCCCGAGCGCTGCGGCAAATGCTGTTGCGCCTATAAATATAGGCGCGCACCGCCGCGAGCAGCTCGAAGGGTAGTTCCCCAGCTAGAGCCAGCGCCGCCATAGTGGACGTGGTACGGTACCCGCGGATGAGGCGAATAGCCTTCGTCCGCTGCAGCCGACGCAACAGTTGCGTGTTGCGCCGGCTTGCCATCCCGGCCGGTGCCCATATAGGGGCACCATACAAGGCCATGGACCGTACCACGCCTAAGTATAGGCGGCGCACCCAATCCCCAGGTCCCCCGAGATTCGGCAGCAGACGACCCATAGAGGCCGCTGCCTTTTCAACTCGAGGGACGAGGCGGTCGAAATGAGCCTCGAAACTCCAGTGGCTGTCGAGGATGAGTCCCAGATACTTCATCCGGGAACCCACCTCGACACTGGCTCCACCTACCAGGATCCACGACCGCGCCGGAGGCTTGGACCGAGGCCGGCCATGAAACCATATGGCCTCGGTCTTCTCCGGGGCTATCTTCAGGCCCAGGTCGTGGATCCTCCGGACGACGGCTGCCACCGCAACCTCCGCTCTTCGGATGGTCCTCCCGAATGTGCTCCCGACGGTCACCACCAGCGTGTCATCCGCGTAGCAGACTAAGGTGGCGCCGTCGGGAAGCGAGGCCTGCAGGACCGAGTTGTATCCGAGGTCCCACAGAAGCGGGCCCAAAACGGACCCCTGTGGGACCCCACGGTCCACCTCCCTCCGCATCGTCCCGTCCCGGCCCGGGAATTCTATCCCCCTGTCCCGCAGGTAGTCCCCGAGCACCGCCTGAAGGTAGGGAGGCACTTGGTGACGCACCAGTGCCTCCCTTATGGCGGGCCAGGGCAGGGTGTTGAAGGCGTTGACGATGTCAAGGGACACCGCCAAACACACCCCGCCCCTGCTGACAGCATTGTCCGAGAGGGACTTGACGCGATCGACCGCGTCTACGGTCGATCGTCCCTCCCGGAAGCCAAACTGGCTGTCAGCCAGATCGGGGCCAACGCGGGACAGGTGGCTGGTGAGGCGGGCGGCAATGATGCGTTCAAACATCTTGCCCGCCTCATCCAGCAGACAAATGGGCCGGTACGCGGAGGGAGAATCCGCAGGCCTCCCCTCCTTTCTCAGGAGGACCGTCCTACTCTCCTTCCAGAGGTCGGGGAACACCCCCGATCTCAGACACTCCTCAAAGAGGGCCTTCATCCGCCCCCCCAGGACGCGCAAAGCGAGCGCCCAGGCTCGGCCGGGTATCCCATCGGGCCCCGGGGCGGTGTTCTTGCCCCGGAGCCAGCGGATGACGCCGACCATCTCCTCCTCGGTGACCCCCACGTCGGAGGAAGGCCTACCTAACCCTTGCCCTAACCCTTACGTCAGCCCTGGTTCCTCCAATCCCTGCCTCCACCTTAACCCCAACCCCCGCCCCAGCCCAACCTTGACCTGGTCCTAGGCATAGCCTTGCCCTTCCCTGCCCCTGGTCCCGAGCCCGTCCTGCCACAGCCTTATCCTGACACCAACCAGCCCTGATTTTGCCCCATCCCCGACTCTTTTCTGCTCCCTTCCTCGTTCCTAAGCACACCCCAGATACTTTAACCTAACCCTATCCAGATCCACCCTTGGCTTAGCCCTTGTCCTATCCCCTACGGCAGACCTACTCCCTCTCATCCCGACTCTCGCCGTAGATCCATTCTCCAACCGTAATCCTAGCCCAACCTTAACCTAGCCCCATATCTTGTCCCGCCCTCCCCACCCCCCCACCTAATTCCGAGCCTACCCAGCCTTACCCTAATTTTGACGCCAACCGACCCCGACTCCAATTCTATCCCTGATTTTGCCCCGTCCCTAGTTCCTCTCCACTCCCCCCCCCCCCCCCCAGGCCCCGGCCTCATCACAAACCTGCCCCTATTCAGTTATTTAGAGCAGCAGGACTCCACTCCACAGAGCTCGTATAGGAGTCGGAATCACAATCGCATTATACAAACCATCTTTTCAGGACTCCGGCCCACAAAGGGAGCTGTACGCTCCTGTAGTGCATTCGAGCGAAGACGAAGGGCGGGGAAGAAAGGAATACATGCAGTGCATGCAGGTGCAGGGATGGGATGGCATTACTTAATTAATTAATTAATTAACTTGACAAGACTGATCATTACAGCAAGGTCTATATTAATACATGTGGTACACAACATATAACGCATAACGCATAGAGGGTAAGTAAATAATATAGCATCTTGGTTATGAAACATTGTATGAATTAGTTAATAGCACGCCGCATCGCTACACCGCTGGAACCTTGGGTTATGTCTTTTAGGTTATATTTAATTTGAGGTATACATTGAGAATGATACAGCTTACAGCACAATACAGCCGATTAACCCGCCGCCCTCATCCACGCCGTGCGTCATGCCACGACTCCACCCGCAGTTACTCTCACAGCCCGTCATGAATGCGAGATAGGACGTGAAACGTGCAACATCGCCGAGGAAAGGCCCGAGCGCAATCACAAGCGCATGCAGCGCAGAACATAGACACAGGATACAAACACAAGGCAAGGCAAGGGACCCCCCCCCCCACGTGAGGCGCACCACTTCTGCGGCCCAGCAAGCCGGTCGCAACATCGCAATATGAGCTCGGCCAGACCAAGCGCAGATCACCGCAGGCCGCCTCGCTGCCAGCTTGCAGCCGAGCAGGAGATGTCAGACAGTGACATATGGTAACATAGAATAAAGTAAGATAATGTAAGATAATGAAGTGTCGCAATAAGATAATACAGGATAAAATAAAGTATAATATAATATAGTAATATAATCAGATAATAAGATAAGATTAGATATAATTAGATATAATGAGGTAATGAGATAATGAGATAACAGGGCAGACGCACGCATGACAAAAACAGGATACAGGATGCAAGGCATAGTATACAAAATATAGGATACAGTAGCCACGCAGGTCGATATTTACAGCTAAGGTTAGGACTAGGACTAAGGCTAAACCAAACTAAACTAGATTCACGAGCATCTTAATTATTAATAAGTGTATGAATGAATGGGGGAGCGCCGGGATTGAGCTAGGCTAACTGAAACTAAAACTGACAACTAGAATTCAAAATTAAAAATTGACGGACCAGCAGCCGATGTCCAATGCCCACCCTAACATCCACCCCGGGTTTCCGTCCCGTTTCCGGACCCACCTACTCGGTCGGATGTCGCCGCCCCGCGCCTACCCCCGGTTAGCTCAAGTCTCCGCCCTGCATCGCCTTGTCTCTCTACCCTTGCTTACTTCTTACCCCCCCCCTGCGAACCACCCCTTCTTCTCAAACTTAACCCTTCTTACGGATTCTCCTGCAACGGCACTCACGCGCGGCGCCGGGGCGGACATGACCGTGTCTACTCTGACTATGGAGGCTACAATTGGTCCCCTCCCTGCCCCCGTTTCCCCTATTGCCGGAGTTGCGGTTGCCCTAACCGCTCCCACTCCCGAGGGGCCAGGTGCGGCGTTTGTATTCGGGATTGTCACGGGGACGGCACCGCCCGCGGAAGCAGAGGCCCCCGTCAGCGCCCTTGCCGGGCACCGAGTCGCCACGTGCCTGGTCCCCTGGCACAAGTAGCACCTCATGGTCTCGTCCGCGTATCTAATCTTTGGAGTGCTCCACCCCACCCGGAGCCTCCTTAGCCGCAAGAGCCTCCGGGCGGCCTCCGGAGTGGCCTCCACCCCCGCATCAAGAGCGCCGTCCCCGCGCCCACCCGCTTTGACCCCCACGCACCGAATTTCCCCCCGCCGGACCCTTGCTTGTTCCCTTAATGCTTCAAGTAGCTGCAGCTTAGAGACTGTTGGTTCTATCCCCTCGATCTTAAGTTTACTGCATCTGCGCACGCCCCGGAAGACCCACCTGTCGGCCCCCCCAGCCCCCCGGAGTAGTTCAAGGGCTTTTTCGTGCGTAACCTCTCTAGTCAACTCAATCATGATGGCACCGTCAGCCAACTTGGCGACACTTTTAACCTTGTTTCCCCACTCCCCCATCATGCCCCTGACCTCCCTAATCGCCTCACTATAGGATATGCCTCTCTGCCCCTCCCCCCTTCTGTGTTGCGCAATCACGGCATCGTTGCCGATCACTTCCCGGCCCCAGACCTTGGGTTGAGGGAGCGCACGCCCATCCTCCCCCTCGCTATCGTCAATAACTTCGGTCTCTTCCCCTTCGCAATTGAATTCACTGTCCAATAAACTCATCGGCATCTCCTGTACTTCCCCCCCGGCCGCTGATCCCCCCGCATGTCCGTGCATGGTTCTACATTCTTTCCCCCCCATCGCGCCGCCTACCCCTTGCATGCTCTCGTGACGCTTGCTCTCCCTATGTAGCGATTCCGCGGTGCGTCTTCTGCTTATTCCTGTCCTTGGCGCGCCGGAGGCCTCCCATCTGCCAGACTTACTTTCATCCTTGTTGTTGTCCGCCCCTCCCATCACCCAACGGTCAGCATTTTTTCTGGCTCGCGCTCTTCCTCCCCCATTCTTGCGACCCCCCTCCTTCCCGTTCCTGGCGTATCCCTCCTCTTCGTCCGAGATGGTGAGGATATCTTCCGCGGAAATTGATAGTTCACTTGAACCTCGCCTTGTCACCATTCCTGCTTCACCGGCATCCAGCTCAGCAGTAGTAGCAGTAGTAGCAGTAGTAGTAGTAGTATTAGTATCTTGGGGTTCCTCCTCCTTCTTTTTGTTTTCGTTGTCCTGAAACAGCCACCCCAGGCCTTCCTCGGTTTCTTCCAGCACATCCCGACGATTCCCTCTCTCCTCCAGCTTGCGGGCAAGCTTACGCTCCGCCTGCTCGATGGAGCTTACCAGCTCGATGTCCATGCCCAGGGTCTTGTTCTGTTGACTGCAGTCCATCTTTCGTAGATCCTGTTCGCCACACCTTGTTACTTGCTGGCGCCAGGTTCAGCTGACCTGCAACATGATCACAGTTAGCTACCTGTTGGTTTACATACCCAGATGACCCCCCCTGCTCCTTGCTCCCTCACCCCCCTCCCGCGCTAATGCCGCCACCGAACAGCGCCGCGTCCCCTCCTCACTCACAGTATACAAAAGCCAGTACCCATCGACAATTATTGACATTAGTGACGTTAACTGATATACGAGTAAGCGAGTAAGAACAGATGACTGACAAATGGGTAAGTAATGAATAAGCAGGGAAATAATTACACAGCCAAATGATCGACCAGCATCAACCTCCCCCCCCCCCCGCCGCCCGGTACCGGGCAAGCAGGATGCGACGAGCCCCCACCCCTCCCCCCCCCCCCCAACGGCCAACTCACCGCCGACCATTCACGCGACCAGCCACAAACCCCTATTTCCTCGCCCCACCAGACCGCCTCTGTGCCGTGCAACCGAGGTTAAGCGAAAAATTCTACGCACAGTTCAGATCAAAATTAAAGTTCTAAATCCTGCGAGCTAACATACAAAACGATTACCGGCCGAAATCGCTTCCAATTTGTAACTTATAATGTTAATTCGCGCTCGCGTACAATTTTACAACAGTTATCTCAGCACTGCTCTAACTTCTGCTTTAGACCATCCCAAGTTGAGCACTCGGCGGGGATCCAAAGGGGACAGGACGGCAACGATTACGAGCTACCTGTAGAGAAATAAGCAAACAGGCAGTGCGACGCAATAATCGCGGGTTAATTGACCCCCAAGCAAGCATCCGCCCATGTCATCACATTCTCAAGTATTATATTTGTCGCGCCGTCAATAAAAGCCAATAACCAAGCCGTGACTATTTCAGAATGACGACAAATCATTATCAACGTCGCAATTAACCGCCCGACAACCGACGGACAGACAGAAAGAGGAGAACAATTTTACACGCAGCCCATTTTGACGCGAAGGTTGTTCCGCAGGCCTAATATTAAATGTTAATTGACAAATGTATGAGTCGTTAGGTAAATAAACTTAGTAAAATAGTAAATTCTAGGTATACAGTACTGGATAATTAATAATAACACCGCTGACTAGTAAACAATAAATAAATAGTATGCGAGTAAGTGAATAGATAACTAAGTAAATGGGTATAAATGAATGCTTAAAGAATAATAGGTGATTGACCGGGGCCAAACTATTGTCCCCCCGGCCCCCCGGAGTGTCGCAGTGCAAGCAGACAGGATGCGCCGAAAAACTCCTCAAGCCAGCAGCCGACAAGACTATCAGGCAAAGCCTTGCCGGCATGGAGAGTTACTAAGTTTAACTCGCGTTAACATTTCCGGTTCTTGAAATAATTAAATCTGTAATCGTTAATTAACCATATATTAATCAATCAATTGAACAATTCATTCTGCCTTTGATTCCGATCGCGCCAAATTAAATCAGTCAGTGAGCAATCATAGTGGATGTGTCGATTGAAATTACAAATTACGCACAATCAAGTAGATAAACGGATATTGTAGCGTACTACTCGCGAGGTAATTGTTCAGTGATCGCGAGGTGATAGTTCATGGAACCACCGTCCACCCACGCCATGAATTCTTAAGCCAAATCGTCAATACACATTCCGCACTGCCAAAAGAAAGTCAGTGACCAGATCGCTAACGGGGTGAAATAAAATGATATAATTCAGTCAGTCATCAAAATTACGATTGCCCGCCCGGCGTCCAGCAAGCGCTCAGGACGGAGAAAAGAATTCCCGACACCTCCTCGCTTCTAAATAAGAAATGCAGGCTGCCCCCCGAGACCAGCGTTAAACATAACCCATAAATGCCTGAATGAGCAAGTAAGTAAAATAATAAGTGAGTAAATAATAAACCTAACAACTGGTAATAAATAAATAAATAACTAGATGGTTAAATAAACAGAGGAATGATTAGGTAGATAAATAAGTAACGAGTAAGTAATTAAACAGATAACTACATGTATGTATAAATACGCACTTAAGCAAGTAGATAAATACTTAAATAAGTGAGTAATACGTATAGAAATAATAAGTAATAATTAAACAAATGCATAAATGCGTAAAAAGTAAGTAAATGCGTAAATAAGTAATAAGTAAGCAAGTAATTAAATAAATAGAGAAACAAGTTAATGAATGAATGGAAATAAATCAATGAACGAATAAATAAGCACGCAGCCATTTTAACGGCCAGCTACAACTTCTTATTCTCTCGCCCCGCCAGCCCGACGCAGTGCCGCACGAACGAGGTTCAGCGCAAAATTCCACGCAGAGTTCAGAATCAAAATTTAAAGTTCTAAATTCTGCAAGCTAATATATGACACAATTACCGGCCGAAGTCGCGTCAAATCTGAAAATTACCATGCCAATTCACACTCGCGCGCCCGTTTTAGACAATTGCCTCATTATTACCCTCATTTCTGTTTCAGACCATGCCGGAATAAACCAGTCAACAGACATCCCCAAGAGGATGAGCCGATAATAATTACAAATTACCCGTGAGTACATAAGCAAACCGACCGCACGACGCATAATCGCGGGTTAATAGATCCCTAAACAAGTATCCGCCTGTGTTATCGTATTTTTCCCTATCGAATAGTTATTGTATATACCGCGTCGTCAATAAAGGTCGATAATCAAACCATTGTTATTTCAGAATGACATCAAATCGCCATCGACATCGCAATTACCCGCCCGACGACCGACGATCAAACAGAGAGAGGAGTACGATTTTAACAATTTAACACGCAAACACGTTACGACGCGAAGATTGTTTCGCGAGCCTAGTGTTAAAAGATAATTAACAAATGAATGAGCCGTTACACAGATAAGTTTGTTAACAATAGTACACTCTAAATATTCAATAATGAATAATAAATAATCACCGATAACTAGTAAGTGGGCAATAAATAGATAATATGCAAGTAAATAGATAAATAAGAAACAGATGACTATGTAAATGAGTAAATGAGTAAATGCTTGAATGGATAATAAATAGATGATCGCCCGGCGCCGAACTCCTGCCCCCCGCCCCCCCGAACTGTCGTAGTGCAAGCGAACAGGACGCGTCGAAAAACCTCCTCAAAGCCGGCAGCCGACAAAACTGTCAGGCAAAACCGCGCCGGCATGAGAATTTACCAAGTTCATTTGCGTTAACATTTCCGGTTCCTGAAATAATTATTAAATCTGCAATCATCGATTGACCGTGAATCAATCAATCAGTTAAATAATCCATTCCGCCTTTAGTTCCGATCGCTCCAAATTAAATCAACCAGTGAGCAATCATGGCGAACGTGACGACCGAAATTACAATTACGCACGATCAAGTAGATAGACGGATATTGTAGCGTACTAACCGCAAGGCAATAGTTCGTAGGACCATCATCCACCCATGCCATGAAATCCTTCAGCCAAATCGTCAATACTTATATACCGCGTTGCCAAACGAAAGTTAGTAGCCAGGTCGCTAACCGGCGGAGTAAAATAAAAATGATATAATTCAGTCAGTCGTCAAAATTGCAATTGCCCGCCCAGCGTCCAACAGGCGCTCGGGACAGAGAGAGGGATTTACGGTACATCCTTGCTTCTAAATAAGAAATACAGGCTGCCCCTCGAGGCAAGTGTTAAATATGAACTATAAATGCTTAGATGAGCAAGTAAGTAATGAGTGAGTAAATAATAATCCTAGTAAATGGTAATAAATAAATGGCTAAATAGACAGATAAATGACTAGGTAGACAAATAAGTAAACGAGTAAATAATTAAATAGGTAACTATATGTATATATAAATTAGCGATTAAGTAAATAAATATATAAATACTTAAATAAGTGAGTAATACATAAAGAATAATAAGTAATAACAAGTAGATGCTGAATGCAAAAGTAAGTAAGTGCGTAACTAAGTAGTTAAGTAATAGGTAAGTAAATAACTAGATAAATAGAGGAACAAGTCAATGAATGAGCGGAAATAGGTCAATGAACGAATAAGTACGCAGCCATTTAAACGGCCAGCTACAAGCTCCTATTCTCTCGCCCCACCAGCCCGCCGCAGTGCCGCATGAACGAGGCTCAGCGCAAAATTCCACGCAGAGTTCGGAGTCAAAATTTAAAGTCCTAAATTCTGCAAGCTAATATATGACACAATTGCCAGCTGAAATCGCGTCACATCTGAAATTGAAATTGAAATTGAAATTGAAATTGAAATTAAAATTACCATGCCAATTCACGCTCACCCGCCCGTTTTAAAATAATTATCTCATTATTACCTTCATTTACGTTTCAAACCCTGCCGAAATAAGCCAGTCAACGGACATCCCCAAGAGGATGAACCGATAACAAGTACAAATTACCCGTGAGTACATAAGCAAACCGACCGCACGACGCATAATCGCGGGTTAATAGATCCCTAAACAAGTATCCGCCTGTGTTATCGTATTTCTCTATCGAATAGTTATTGTATATACCGCGTCGTCAGTAAAAGCCAATAGTCAAACCATTGTTATTTCAGAATGACATCAAATCGCCATCGACGTTGCAGTTACCCACTCGACGGCCGACGGTCAAACAGAGAGAGGAGTACAATTTTATCAATTTAACACGCAAACACGTTACGCCGCGAAGATTGTTCCGCGAGCCTAGTGTTAAGAGATAATTAACAGATGAATGAGCCGTTATACAGATAAGTTTGTTAACAATACACTCTAAATCTCCAATAATGAACAATAAATAATCACCGATAACTAGTAAACAATAAATAAGTAAGTAGACAATAAACAGATAATATGCAAGTGAATAAATAAACAAGAAATAGATGACTATATAAATGAGTAAATGAGTAGACGCTTGAATGGAAAGTAAATAGATGATCGCCCGGCGCCGAACTCCTGCCCCCCGCCCCCCCCGAGCTGTCGCAATGCCAGCGTACAGGATGCGTCGAAAAAACTCCTCAAAGCCAGCCGCCGACAAAACTGCCGAGCAAAACCTCATCAGAATGGAAAGTTAATAAGTTTACTTGCGCTAACACGCCCGATTCTTGAATAATCAAATCTGTAATCGTTAATTATTAATTAATCATTAATCAATCAATCAATTGAGCAATCAGTTCAGTCCTCAATTCCGGTCGCGCTAATTAAATCAGCCAGCGGGTAGCCACAATGAACGAGACGGCCGAAATTGCAACTTACGCATCATTAAACAGATAAACAAACATTGTACCGTGATAATCGCGAGGTAATAATTCCAACATCCGTCCCTGCTATGATATTCCTCAGCCAAAAACGTCGTCATCAATATGTATGCCGCGTTGCAAACAGAGAACCCTAAACCTTTTTTTTTTTTTTTTTTTTTTTTTTTTTTTTTTTTTTTTTACGTGGAGGAAATCTGATCGGCAGACACCCCCCTGCCGCTCGGGGGAGCGACAGAGGGGTAGTGTGGGGTTCGACCCACTAAAACCTCCACGGCGACCTTCGGACGCTATTCCGCCCCTGGCGGATTCGGGGGAGCCACGGGAACTCTTAGAGAACACAACCGCGACTCCCCCTCGCCATGGCCGGTCATCTATCCTTTGATGACCGGCCGCGTCCCGAGGAGGGGGAGTTTAATCCTCCCCCTCCTATGACCTCTGGTTCCGCAGTGCAGGGAGGCCGCGCCCCGCACCGCTCCATCCCGGCGGCCGCTTATCTACTACCCAGGGCCCCCGCCCTGGGTAATACGGCCGCCCGAGGGGACGGCTTTAAGCTTGCCGTCCCCCCGCTCCCGTCGAACGCATCATCTCGATCAGCTGACGGCGGGGGAACAAGGGGAGCCCGAAAGAGATCCACCCCCCGCCGTCAGCTACCCTCCTTATCCCGGGGGCCCTATGGCGCGGCCTCTGGCCGGCCGCACCCGTCGCCGCCCCCGGGTTCTTCGAGCGGGATCGGATCGTTCCCGATCCCGCTCGGCGGCCTCCTTCTGCTTTATTACTTCCTCGCAGAAGGAGGCCACCTGCTTCCAGTTCCTCTCGCTCTCCAGCATTGCCCCAACTACTGCTGGGAGCGAGAGGTCTCCTCCTATTTCACAACGGAGGACTCGACGCAGCGCTGAAAAGGCGGGGCATTCCTCCAGCGTATGCTGCGCCGAGTCTTCCTCCTCCCCACAGTGGTGGCAAACCGCCGTCTGCTCCCGTCCTATCCGACACAGGTAGACACCGAAACAGCCATGTCCGGTGAATACCTGTGTCAGACGGTAGGTGAGCCTACCGTGCCGCCGCTCCCGCCACCTTTGCAGGTGTGGCAGGAGGGCCCCGGGGATGCGTTCGCTGGCGTGGGAGGATAACTCCCTGCGCCAAACCTCCCACATGCGCCCCCGGGCCTGGAGTTCCAGCTCCTGGACCGCCTCAGGCTCCAGCGGGGCCCCCCGAGCGCTGCGGCAAATGCTGTTGCGCCTATAAATATAGGCGCGCACCGCCGCGAGCAACTCGAAGGGTAGTTCCCCGGCCAGAGCCAGCGCCGCCATAGTGGACGTGGTACGGTACCCGCGGACGAGGCGAATGGCCATCGTCCGCTGCAGCCGACGCAACAGTTGCTTGTTGCGCCGGCTTGCCATCCCGGCCGGTGCCCATATAGGGGCACCATACAAGGCCATGGACCGTACCACGCCTAAGTACAGGCGGCGCACCCAATCCCCAGGTCCCCCGAGATTCGGCAGCAGACGGCCCATGGAGGCCGCTGCCTTTTCAACTCGGGGGACGAGGCGGTCGAAATGAGCCTCGAAACTCCAGTGGCTGTCGAGGATGAGACCCAGATACTTCATCCGGGAACCCACCTCGACACTGGCTCCACCTACCAGGATCCACGACCGCGCCGGAGGCTTGGACCGAGGCCGGCCATGAAACCATATGGCCTCGGTCTTCTCCGGGGCTATTCTCAGCCCCAGGTCGTGGATCCTCCGGACGACGGCTGCCACCGCAACCTCCGCTCTTCGGATGGTCCTCCCGAACGTGCTCCCGACGGTCACCACCAGCGTGTCGTCCGCGTAGCAGACTAAGGTGGCGCCGTCGGGAAGCGAGGCCTGCAGGACCGTGTTGTATCCGAGGTCCCACAGAAGCGGGCCCAAAACGGACCCCTGTGGGACCCCACGGTCCACTTCCCTCCGCATCGTCCCGTCCCGGCCCGGGAATTCTATCCCCCTGTCCCGCAAGTAATCCCCGATCACCGCCTGAAGGTAGGGAGGCACTTGGTGACGTACCAGTGCCTCCCTTATGGCGGGCCAGGGCAGGGTGTTGAAGGCGTTGACGATGTCAAGCGACACCGCCAAACACACCCCGCCCCTGCTGACAGCATTATCCGAGAGGGACTTGACGCGATCAACCGCGTCTACGGTCGATCGTCCCTCTCGGAATCCAAACTGGCTGTCAGCCAGATCGGGGCCAACGCGGGACAGGTGGCTGGTGAGGCGGGCGGCAATGATGCGTTCAAACATCTTGCCCGCCTCATCCAGCAGACAAATGGGCCGGTACGCGGAGGGAGAATCCGCAGGCCTCCCCTCCTTTCTCAGGAGGACCATCCTACTCCTCTTCCATATGTCGGGGAACATCCCCGACATAAAACACTCCCCATAGAGGGAACGAAGCCTCCCCCCCCAGGACGCGCAAAGCGAGCGCCCAGGCTCGGCCGGGTATCCCATCGGGCCCCGGGGCGGTGTTCTTGCCCCGGAGCCAGCGGATGACGCCGACCATCGCCTCCTCGGTGACCCCCACGTCGGAGGACGTGTAACGTGCCTCCGTCTCGGGTCGGGGTCGGGACAATTCCCCACCAGGGGGGAATAACGTGTCCACGACCCTCCCGAGAAACTGGGGGTCGAGGCTCTCTGAAATGGGAGGCGCCCAGGGACGTAAACGTCCCATCACCATCTTATAGCGGCGCCCCCACGGATCTTTGTTCAGAGAGCCGAGGAGATCCTTCCATGCCTGGGCTTTCGCTCGCTTGATGGCCAGCTGCAGGGCGACTACCTTCTCCCTGTAGTCCCCGTACAGCTGGGCAGCCCGATGTTCGTCTCGTCGTCGTCGTCGACGGGCGCGGGTGTACTGGCGTCGCGCGCGGACGCACTGCGTGCGTAGCTCCGCGATTTCGCTCGACCACCAGTACACCGCCTTCCTCGGATGGACCCTGGCCCGGGGCATAGCGACGTCACATATGGACGTCATAGCACCCCGGAACCATCGGGCTTCCACCCGCCCGTCGACAGGCCCGGCCGGATGTTCGGGCCAGGCCACGACTTGGGCTGCCGCCATCAGCGCGTCCCGGTCCAGGCGCCGTAGCGTCCATCGCGGTGGTGGCTGCTGTCCTCCCGGGCGACGTCGGGGTGTCGCTTGGGGGGCAGCGGAGAGGTCGATCACGATGTATCGGTGGTCCGATAACGATTCGACCTCTTCCGCCACCCTCCACCCCGAAACACGGCGCGCGGCGGGGGGCGTTGCCCACGAAAGGTCAACGATGGACCCCCCGTTGTACCGCACGCACGTGTGGACGGAGCCCGTGTTTAACAGACGGAGCTCCAGTCCCGCCGCCCAGTCGAGCACCTCCATGCCCCTCGAGTCTGTCCTGGGAGACGACTAGGCCGTGGCCTTGGCGTTAAAGTCTCCCAGGACGAGAACCGGACGGGGATGGCAGCGGGAGACGCATCTCCCCAACCCGTCCAAGTACTCTTCGAACTGCTCGAGGGGCCAACTCGGAGGTGCGTATACCGCCACCACCGCGAAACCCTCCCACTCTACCGCCAGGTACCCCCGCCCACGCTCCAGCAGCGTACACGGCGGGGCACCTGGCCTCCCCCCCAGAGGGTGGCGACGGAGCCCGCGGATTCCCCCATCCAACTTTGTTGGACTCTGGTTGGGGACTCTATATGGCTCCGCCACCACGGCCAACCCGGCCCCCTGCTCGGCCATTGTCTGCATCAGCAGATCTTGCGCCCTGGCCGAGCAGTTTAGGTTTACCTGGAGCATGGGGCCAGCGGGCCCCATCACTCCACCTCTGTGACAACCTCCATGGCCGTCGCCGTAGCGGCGGCCGTCGGGGCCTTGTCTGGTCCGCCTTCCACGGGTGCAGTGGGGGCTGATGCGCCCGCCACCGCCGCTGGAGCGGGGGCCGCTGCCTTGGCCCCCGCCCTCTTCTTCTTCCCGGTCTTCGCCTTGCCGCCGGCCGCCTTGGCAGCACTGGCAGGGCACCCCCGACCCCCGAGGCGGTGCGCTGACGGTCTCCCCGGGTCCGAACACACGGAGCACTTCGGGGGAGCCGTACAGGCGCTCGCCGCATGACCCGGGTCGCCGCACACATAGCAGCGACCCGTGCGGTCCGCCTCATTTGTGCACCGCTGCCTGGTATGACCCAGTTCTAGGCAGCGGTAGCACTGCAGGGGTCGGGCCTGGAGGGCCTCGACCGTCGCCTGGGTCCACCCGACCAGCATCTTCCCAGCTACCGCCAGTTTCCTGGCGGCAGCGGCCGGGCATCGGACCCATAGGGTGCCAAGGCCGGAGGCGGAAGACCGGATATTTCCTGTCTGCACCTCCTCCTTCCGGCACCCTCCAGTCGTAGCGACGGTCGCCGCAACGTCGTCCGGGGTGGAACCGTCGACCAGGCCGCGGATACGCAATTCCGCCGTCTTGGTCGGCCTGGCCACCTTCACCCCGGTGCCCTCCAGCGCCTCTGCCATCTTGGCCGCCTGTGCGTCGGCCTTCGCGGCGCCCTCTGGTCCGGCGACCTCCAGCACGAGGCCGCCGGTCACCGCCCTCCTCGGCTTCAAGGAGGCGATGCCAACGTCCGCCAGGTTTATCTTCGACCTGGCGGTCGCCATCGCCTCCGCATAGGACACCTCCCCCCCCTGCGGGACCGTCAAGGTGACGGCCGCTGTCCGGGGAGGACGAGCCGGGAGGGCCTTCTTTTTCGGGGAACCTGCGGTCCCTTCCCGTTCCCCTTCTTCTCCTTGGCCCCTGCCGTAGCCGGGGCCTTCTTTCCTGCCTGTTGCTGGCGGGTAGGGGCTGCGGCGGGGGCAGCTTTTGCGGCCGCGGCCCGCCGTCGCTCCTTTCGACCTACCACCTTAGCCCACTCTTCCGTGGGTGGTGGTCGAGGAGCTGTCGGCTTTGGCGGCTGGGGTGCCGCCATGGCCACCTTCGCCGGTTGGCCCGGCGCCTTGCCTTGACCCACGGGCTGTGCAGGCCCGTGGTCCCCCTTCTTCGTCCTCTTTGCCGGCGGTTTGGCCGGCGCAGAGGGAGCGGCTGTGGGTGCCGCGCGTGCTGGGCCCGCCAGCGGCCCAAGCTCCCTCCTGAACGACGCCAGCTTGGCGTCGATCAGGGAGCTGATCTGCTGGAGCAGATCGTTGGCCGCTGGCGCTGGCCGCGAGGGCTCCACCGTAGGGGCAGCCGGTGTCGCCGCCTTTGCCGGCGCGGCTTGACGCAGAGGCGTCGGTGGTATCGGCGGCCTTGGTGGCGCTGGTGGCCTGAGTGGCGGCGGCATTAGAGCGCGCCCGCCCTCAACTTCCTGGCGGAGGCGGGCCACTTCGGCCCGCAACTCCACCAGTTGCCCACGGAGGAGGAAATTCTCCTCCTCCAGCATCTTTGTGGCGGCGCTGGCTGACCTTGTGGCCAGCTCACTCACCGCCGCGCGGGTGTTGAGGGCAACCACCCTCAGGGCCCGGGCAAGATTGCCTTTCAGGCCCTTCGAGACCCCCGCCACCCTCTCAATGTTCGCCTGCGCCTCCAGGACAGCGGCTGCTACGTCCGCTGTCGGGCGCTGGCGAAGCTCCCGCGCCACTGCCACCTCGTCGGGGAGCGGAATGCTCCCCTTGCTCGGTGGCCGTGGGGGGGTCGTAGGGTCGAGGGGATCCTCCGCCTCCCTCCTCTCCGCCTCCAACTGGCGCGCCTCCGCGACTTCCAGCACCGCATCCGCGCGGCGCTCATACTCTCCGGTCGATAACGGCCGGCCCCTCTTCGACGAGGCGTCCGAGTCCGCATCGCTGTCCTCGTCTTCGTCGGTGGGAGGTGCGCAACGCTTGCCGCTGCGAATTGTGCGGCCCTCCCCCGATGTCCCCTCCTTCGCCTCCCCATGTTCGGTGGCAAGACGGGAGAGGGAGGAAGCCCCTACCCTCACCGCGCCATCTGCTCGCCGGACCGGAGACCGATCCCGATCTCCACTCGCATCGCGCGACAGAGGCCGTGACCTCGGAACGACGATGCGCTCCAAACGGACGGTGGGAGTCCCAACCGTCGCGTCTTCGCTTGTAGCATTTAATGCTACGCAGGCCAAGTGGTCCACCTGCGTAGCACTGCAGTCGTTGGATAACGACGTCCGGGGGCCTGCTTTCGCACCCACAGCGGACGCCGGTACTGGGGTTCCGAGCCCCTGCACCGTAGCCGAAACACCTGATGAAACTGAGTCCATGGCTGGTTTATTGTTCAGGGTTCCTTCCCTTAGTCCATTTGGTCCGCGACTGCTTATTCGTCACACCGTAGGATGCTTATTTCGCAGCTAACCAACATATCTGTTGGCCGTTCCCCTATCCGCCACCTGGGGACGCGCCGGGTTGCGGTGGACATCCGCGCCCGGAACGAAGCTCAGCCTGACGTAAGCCACGAAATGCCTTGAAAACGATAAGCAGAGGTAAGCACTTGTTGGCGAATCCTCCTTTGAACGCGCGCGGCCATTAGTGTTCGCAGCGAAAGTAGTTCGCTGGTGCGTCGTTGCCGATAGCGGCAGCACCTCCCGGACACGCATGGCCACGATCGCGCCATCGCGAAGAAGAAACCGGTACTCGTGCACCGGCCACGCGGTGCCGGTTCGACGCCATTACCGCCATTATCGTACACGCCGTTCACACGCCAACAAGTGGTTTTTGACTTTCTGCTTTTTCTGTGGTTTTCCACCTCTCAGATCACGCGAAAAGATCACGCTTGTTGTCCGCGCATTGTATAAAGTGTATCTCGTTTGTCGCAAGACTAATTGTTAGTTTATAGAGTGCATTTAATATTAATAGTAGTATAAGTGTACAGTTCGGTAGCGTATAGTTTAGAGTTAAGCGTTAAATCTAAGATACATTTAAATAAACCAGTGTAAATACGATTCAAGGTGCGTGTCTCGTTTTTCTGTCCTCTCTGTCCACGCGAAATCGCAAACATTTGGTCCTTCGAGCCGGATCGGACACGCCCTTGTCGTGACGATTTGAAAATCGCCGTTAGCGGACATCTTGTTCGACGCCGCTCGCGAGTGCCGTTATTTCACACCGTGAACTCAGTGACCGTTTGTGACACTCTGTGCCATTTTTGTGAGCTTCGTGACTCTGATTTAGTTTAAGTGGACTATTGAGACAGTGACTCGTTTTTTGGACATTGTAAGGTGTGACCCGTCGTTCAATTCAAACGGTGACTCGCTCGCGTGCGCGTGAGTGTCGATTGCTAGAGTGACGTGCGTCGCGTGATTGACCTTTCTGTGCCGCTTTTCTGTGACACTTGCGATGTCGAAGTCACGTGAGTCATCGCCGCCACCGCGCGCTGAATCGCCGCCGCCAAGCGGGGTACGCGAGGATGACACATCCGTGCCTCCAGCTCTCACGGTTCCCAAAGAGAAAGCGCAGCCCGCGACAGGAACCCGCGCCCGCTCTCCGGCACGGCTCTCCTCGGAGTTGCAGGTTCGTGCCTCCGTTCAAGAGGAACGACTTGGGTCGATGGCCTCCATGGTCTCCGACTTAGAGGCGGCGGCCACGACAGAACCGCTCCAACTCGGCCTGGAGGAGCTTGAAATCTGGAAGGAGACTCTGCTGGAAAGGCACACCTTGTTCCAGCAAGAACACGCAGCTCTCAGCCGCCTGTGGCCGGTCTCGCAACTCGACCACGGCTACTATAAGGAAAAGGTGGCCACGCAGGAAGAGCGGGTTGTGTTGAATGCGCGACAGCTCATCGCGCGCCTTGAGCGCCGATGGGCAAACAATCAGCCCGCCACGCAGACCGCGCCGACCACGCAGACCGCGCAGCCCGACCATCGTCGGGCACGTCTTCCAGAGGTCCCGATCCCGAAGTTCGACGGCGAGTACAGCCAGTGGCCGGCGTTCAAGGCGACGTTTGCCTCTGTCATCAGGGACCGCGCAGACCTCGCAGCGTTGGACAAGCTCCACTATCTGCAGGGAGCTGTCTCAGGAAGCGCAGCTCAGCTGATCAGCCACCTCCCGACCAACGACGAGGCATTCGAGCAGGCCTGGAGACTCCTCAACGAGCGCTTCGAGAATGAGCGCTTGAACGTCCAGGCATACATGGATCGGCTCTATGCGCTCAAGCCGATGAAGCTGCGGAAGGCCTCCTCCCTGCTGAAGATGGTGAACATCATCGGGGAGACCACGCAGGCGCTGAGAACGTTCGGGCTGGAGGACCCGCACAATTGTTACTTGCTGACCTCCCTCGTTCGATTACTCGATCACGACACTCGGGAGCGCTGGGAATCGTCCCTGTCGGACCAGAAGAAGTTTCCGACAATCAGACAGTTGACCTCCTTCCTACTCTCTCGAGCTGGCACGCTCGAACAGTTGGAACGCCTACCGGACGCCCGCAGCGCCTCTCAGCCCACGCAGCCCACGCCGCCTCGGACGTTGCAGCCCACGCACCACAGGGTCAGTGCCTCCAAGACCACAGCCCACGCAGCCACCACCAACGTAGCACCACCAGCTCGCAAGCCCGAGCAATCAACCGTGGTGGCGACGCAACCTCGGCAGGCACACTACCCCTGCGCATTCTGCAGCAAGCAGCATTATGTCTCCGCCTGCCCCGTGTTCCGACTGCTGAGCGCGGCTGACCGCGCAAACGTGGTGAAAGCGCACTCCTTGTGTGTCAATTGTCTCGGGCACCACAACCTTCGCAGCTGTCGGACCACGCAGCGGTGCAAGCTCTGCAACGAGCTGCACCACTCGATGCTGCATGGAGCTGACCTAAGCCATGTGGTGGTGACGGGTCCTCGTCCGCCCACGCAGCCTACGCCGGGCCCTTCGCAGCCATCAACCTTGACCACGCATCACCCCGGCCCATCCGCGGCCGATTGAAGAGTCGGCGCAGTCGTCGAGACCAACGCAGTCCACGCAGCTCACGCCTCCAGACCACGCACGGACGCCCACGCATCCAAGCAACGTACGGACCACGCAACGAGACCACGCAGAACACGGACAACACTTCTAGCAACAGCACTCGCCCGAGTGCACACCCATCTCGCAGTTCAGCAGGTGAGAATCTTGGTCGATTCAGGCTCTGAAATCTCACTTGTTTCAGAATCTCTAGTAACGCAGCTTCAATTGAAACGAACACGCTACACCTTGGATGTCCACGGAGTTGGTGGAGCAAGGACGTCGCAGTCGAACGGAGTGGTCAATATTACCCTTCATTCCAACTACCGGCCTCTCGCAGTCACCATTCAAGCTCACGTGCTTCCACGGGTGACAACTTGTCTACCATCGACGCCACCAACTCTCGCAACACCGCCCTCGCATCTGGAGAAACTGAATCTCGCAGATCCGCAGTTTCTTGTTTCCAGACCAGTGGACATCATACTTGGAGCTGACGCTTACGGACAGATCATCAAGCCAAACATTATTCGACATCCGTCAACGCAGCTGGTCGCGCAACTGTCTATCTTTGGCTGGCTCGTGATCGGCCCCATCGAGGGCCCCTCTACTCCACGCAAAACCGTTCATCAGGTCACGGTCAATAATACCAATCGCCAACTGGACGAGTTACTCAGCCGATTTTGGACGCAAGAGGAGCCACCACAGGATACGACACCATTGCTCACGCCAGACGAACAGGAGTGTGAAGAACACTTCAAGACCACGCATTCAAGGGACTCGACAGGAAGATACATCGTGCGGTTGCCGCTCAAACTACATCCTCGAGCACTAGGCAATTCTTATCAAACAGCACACGCCTGTCTTCAGCGAATCCTCAGACGTCTCAGCAAGGACGACCAGTACAATCAGCTGTACACCAAGTTCATGCTCGAGTATGAGCAGCTTGGTCACATGGTAAGACTGAACAACAGCTCAATAATCAGTTCGTTGCAGTATTATCTTCCACATCACGGCGTCCTCAAGTTGAGCAGCACGACCACCGCTCTTCGTGTGGTGTTCAATGGCTCCAGTTCAACTTCCTCAGGATATTCGCTGAACGATCTTATGCATACAGGTCCCAATCTTATGTTGAACATCGCTGATCTTCTCATCTGGATACGCAGGTACAAACATCTGTTTGCAACAGACATCACGAAGATGTATCGACAAATCAAGGTACATCCCGATGATTGGAACTTGCAACGCATACTCTGGCTTGATGATACGCAGAAGGAAACGCATTACCAGCTGACCACCGTCACGTACGGGACGAAAGCTGCTCCATATCTCGCTGTGCGCACACTTTTACAACTTGCAGAGGATGAAGGGTCGAAATATCCCCTCGCCGTGGATCCCATCAAGAATGGCAGGTATGTCGACGACATTTTTGGTGGCGCAGATACAGCAGATCATCTCCTCGAGGTGGCGCAACAGCTGACGCAACTTTGCCAGGCGGGAGGGTTTCCTCTGGCAAAATGGCACTCTACCAGTAAATCGTTGCTTGAAGTCTTCGCATCTAACCAAGGAAACGCAGCAATCTCATTCGACGACTGCGAGACCAAAATTCTCGGAATCAAATGGACCCCGCATCAAGATACTTTCAACTTCTCAACTATACCTTCTTCCAAACGCACGCAGTTCTCCAAACGCCTCATCCTATCCGAAGTAGCACAAGTCTTCGATCCTCTCGGTTTTGTCGCACCTGTAGTCATACGAGCCAAAATCTTAATTCAAGAGCTTTGGTTACAGGAACTCGGTTGGGACGACATTCTGCCTCCTCACATCACTCGCCGTTGGCTTCACATCAGGGAAGATTTAACCAGCTTGGCCAAGCTTTCCATCCCACGATGGTTCAACACAACGACCACGTCGACCGTTGAACTACACGGATTCTCTGATGCGTCAGTCTTCGCGATGGCAGCTGTCGTCTACCTCGTCGTCCGCTCACCGTCCACGGGTACCCAAATTTCTCTCGTTTGCTCGAAAACGCGAGTGGCTCCACTCAAACGCCTAACCATCCCGAGGTTAGAATTAACAGCAGCGCTGCTACTTTCCAAACTGGTAAGGCATGTTCACGCTACTTTGAACATGACCGTTACGCAGACATTTTTGTGGACGGACTCAGAAGTTACGCTAGCATGGATCAAGACACACCCCTCCAAATGGAAGGATTACGTACGCAACAGGGTAATCCAAATTCAAGAGATCACGCAGCAATATCATTGGAGACATACGCCAGGAACATCAAATCCTGCAGACTGCGCGTCGAGAGGCATTTCGACGGAGCAGTTACACCAGCATTCTCTGTGGTGGACGGGACCACCGTGGCTCAAGAAAACGCAGAACGCATGGCCCAAGCAGACTAGTGGTGACGCAGACGAGCTAGGAGCTCCAGAAGCTCGCTCTGTCGTCTCACTCCACACGTTGAACGCAGTCAAGGAATATTCATGGAATTTAATCTATCAATATTCTTCTGTTAACAGGTTGTTCAGAATCACGTCTCTATGCCTCAAATTCGTGGACAAACTGTTGAAACGATACAACGCATCGCCCACGCCAATGATCTCCGCAGCTGACATAGAAAAGGCCAGGATCTACTGGATTCAGGCCACGCAGTCGCTTTACTTCAAAGACGAACTCGCAGCACTCGCCAAAGGGACTTCGCTTTCATCGACACATCCGTTTACACGGCTGACCGCTTACCTCGACCATCAAGGGATCGCCAGGGTAGGAGGACGGCTGCAACACTCAGAGCTGTCGTACGAAGGCAAACACCCGGTAATTTTGCCTCGTGACTCACGGCTCTCAGCGCTTCTCATCGATCACGCACATCAGCAAACGATGCACGGAGGTACGCAAGACACCCTCGCTTTTCTCAGACAACGCTATTGGATCATCGGTGGAAGAGCTCCGGTGAAGACTCACATCCTCAGGTGCGTGAAGTGTGCTCGGCAGAGGGGGATCCGTGCCCATCAACTGATGGGCCAACTACCTCTCTGTCGGGTCACTCCATCGCGCCCGTTCACGCACACCGGCGTGGACTACGCAGGACCACTCACGCTCAAGACCTGGAAAGGACGAGGAGCGAAAACGCATAAAGGGTGGATTTGCGTATTCGTCTGCTTCGCAACCTCAGCTGTTCACTTGGAAGTTGTTTCAGATTACTCTACAGACGCTTTCATCGCAGCTTATCGCAGATTCACGTCCCGCAGAGGTATCGCAGCATGCCTCTACTCAGATTGCGGTACCAACTTCCAAGGAGCAGACGCACAACTTCGGAAACAATTCATCGAAAGTACACGCGAAAACCAGAACATCGCAGCTTTACTCGCCAAGGATGGTACGCAGTGGAATTTCAACCCGCCTGCCGCTCCGCACATGGGCGGAAAATGGGAGGCCGCGGTCAAGTCGCTCAAATTTCACCTCAAGAGGACGGTTGGAGATGCTTTGCTGACGTACGAGGAATCAGTAACATTGCTCGCGCAGATCGAAGCCATCCTCAATTCACGACCATTGGAACCACTCAGCGACGATCCAGACGACGTTTCAGCCCTGTCACCAGGCCACTTTCTCGTCGGAACGCAGCTGAACGCAGTACCAGAACCCGCACTGCTTGATGTCGCAGCCAGCAGACTGTCAAGGTGGCAGTTCATTCAACAGCGGCTCCAACAATTTTGGAAGCTCTGGTCCACGCAATATTTACAACGACTCCAGGCGATCTCTAAATGGCACCATCCAACCAACAAGATCAAGGTAGGCTCTCTTGTTCTTATCACTGACGAACGTCTGCCCCCAGGCAAGTGGCCCATGGCCAGGGTTCTCAGGCTCCTACCAGGGAAGGATGGACTGACCAGGGTCGTCGAGCTCAAGACGGCCACCACGACGCTCACGCGGCCTATCGTCAAGCTGGCTCTGCTTCATCAGCCCTCTCACGACGACGCGGACACGCAGACTTCATCATCGACCAGTCGCTGATGGCCGGGGGGAATGTTGGCGAATCCTCCTTTGAACGCGCGCGGCCATTAGTGTTCGCAGCGAAAGTAGTTCGCTGGTGCGTCGTTGCCGATAGCGGCAGCACCTCCCGGACACGCATGGCCACGATCGCGCCATCGCGAAGAAGAAACCGGTACTCGTGCACCGGCCACGCGGTGCCGGTTCGACGCCATTACCGCCATTATCGTACACGCCGTTCACACGCCAACAAGTGGTTTTTGACTTTCTGCTTTTTCTGTGGTTTTCCACCTCTCAGATCACGCGAAAAGATCACGCTTGTTGTCCGCGCATTGTATAAAGTGTATCTCGTTTGTCGCAAGACTAATTGTTAGTTTATAGAGTGCATTTAATATTAATAGTAGTATAAGTGTACAGTTCGGTAGCGTATAGTTTAGAGTTAAGCGTTAAATCTAAGATACATTTAAATAAACCAGTGTAAATACGATTCAAGGTGCGTGTCTCGTTTTTCTGTCCTCTCTGTCCACGCGAAATCGCAAACAGCACTAAAACAACCTATATACCTATATGCCTATGAAAAATCGCATAAGCACGAGGGTTGGTGACGGTTGCTTGACTCAATCACTCCGACCGAACCACCATGCATCGCAAGTCGCAAAACGTATAACCGTCACTGAAACTAGCCAAAAATTCGGTCGTCAGCAAGAAACCTCGGTCATTTCCAACCCTGCCAACCGTAAATTGGAGGACCGAAACTGTGACAGCCCAAGGCTGCCACTATAGCCAACGCGGACCCGCGGTCGCAGGCGTAGCCAGAGACAGCAGAGAGACCAGCGCGCACAAATTGAGTGAAACGATTCAAATTCAGGTGAGTATCCAAATTGAGAGACAGATTTAGATACAAAACACCATTAGCAGCGATCGCTGCCGCTCGCAGCGCGCAGCACTGCCGCCCGTCCCATTCACGAGAGTGTGTCCCGCAGATAACCTGGAAGCATACCACGATGGAGGAGCTAGTAATTCTGCAGATAAATCTGAATCACTGCAAGGCTGCACAACAGCTGATGTACCAGGCCGCCCAGGAGACCGGTGCCGACCTGGTGGCCATCAGCGAGCCACACAGCATTAAAGAAGATTGGGAAGCTAATGACCCCGGCACATCCGCCGTTTGGTGCACCTCAAACGGAAGGAGAAAATTAGGGTATGCCAAACGAGTACATCAGGGAGAAGGACATGTAGCAGTAGAGACTAAAAGGTTAACAATAATATCCTGTTACCTGACCCCGAGTGCCTCGGCCAGGGATTTTAGAGCGCAGCTCGCCGATGTGCAAATAGCCATTACAACACTGGCAAAGGGCAAGGTGGTGTTGGGAGACTTCAACGCCCGGTCCCCCGCCTGGGGGTCAGAGAGTGAGGATTCCAGGGGAAAGCTGCTCCTGGAAATGTGTATACAAAGCGGCCTAGTTCCTGTAAACAGCGAGGGCGGATGGTCATTCGAAAGAAAGGGCAAAGGATCGCGAATAGACGCAATGCTGTGCGATCCCAGCCTGGCAAACCTCGTGACCAGGTCGTATGTTTCCGACCAGGCTACCGGATCAGATCATAGGTATTTAGTACATCATTTTACAGGGCAAGGTACATCCAGAAAGAGAACGATGAACGTCGCACCAAGACTGGGGCACGTCGACCCGGAACGACTAGAGGAGCTGGTACGAACCAAGCTACAGATTGGGATGATTGATGGGTACGTAGAAGAATCGCTAAGAAGCCGGGCAGGTATAGACCAAAGGATCAGACTGATCGAGGACGTGGTGAACATGGCCCGACCCAAGCTACCCCCTCAGGCAGCCAAGAGAAAACCGGTGTTCTGGTGGAACGACGACATAGCGGCCTGCAGGAACGAAGTTCGGAGGGCCCAACGAGCCCTATCGCGTAAGCGAGGAAAGCGAACAAGAGGGGGCACAGAATCCGAGGAACTAGCTCAAGCCGCGTTAAGGGTACAAAGACTGGAGAAGCAAATGAAAAAGCTAATTTATAAAGCAAAAAGCGAATCGTGGCAAGAACTGTTGGACGCCGTGGACAGCGATCCATGGGGAAAACCCTACAAGATGATTGTTAAAAAGATGAATACTAAGACAACCGTAGTGCAACTAGACGAGGAAAGATTCACCGAAGCCGTGAATACCCTCTTCGTAACCGAATATCGACCAGAATGGTCCAGCGGAGAGCCCGGGACGGAGGCCGCCCCCGCCCCCGCCCCGCGACGCCCGGAAACAGCAACTTTGCTATGGCCCAGGGCAACAGTCGCCCCGCACAGCATCCCAGACACGCAGGTATGGATAACACCCAACGAAGTGTTTGAGGCGTGCAAGCTAGTCAAGTGCGGAAAGGCCCCCGGGCCCGACGGGATAACCGGAAATACCGTGCGGACGATATGCAACACCGACCTATCCAGTCTCGGCATGCTTTTCAACGAGAGCTTTCGCCAGGGATACTTCCCAACGGCGTGGAAAGCAGGTAGACTAGTACTGATAACCAAGGCAGGTAGGCAATTCGAGACGATTTCCGACCTTAGACCACTATGCATGCTCTCCAATCTTGGAAAGCTATACGAGTATATATTAAAGAACAAAATAAACCAGGCCCTGGAAGCCTCAGGGGATCTTTCTGAGAGACAATTTGGTTTCAGAAACAACCGGTCCACAATGCAAGCCATGAAGCTAGTTAATCATCAATGGAACGAGGCCACCAGCCGGGCCCAGCACTGCCTGTTCATAACCTTGGACGTGAAAAATGCATTCAATACCGTAAGATGGAGCAGCATAATCGAAGCAATGAAAAAGAGGGAATTCCCTTGTGAGCTAATACGAGTAATGCAGAGTTATCTTCACAACCGAAGGGTTGTGATGAAGTCCGCCGAAGGGCGATGGATAGAGAGAGACGTATATGGGGGAGTTCCCCAGGGGTCGGTCCTTGGACCTTTATTGTGGAATATAGCATTTGATGACTTGTTGAGAATAGAGCTGCCCCAGGGGGTGGTGAGCGTGGCGTTCGCCGATGACGTGGCCTTGGTGGTCACCGGCAAACCAATCGAGGTGGTGAAAGAGAGGGCCGTAAAGGCCATGGAGAAACTCGGAGCGTGGTACGCGAAAGAGGGCCTTGTGCTAGCCATACACAAGACTGAGGCCATTCTGCTTACGGGACGAAAGATGCCTCAAGGAGTTTCGATCAAATATAACGATTACGAGATTAAAACGCAAAGACTGGTACGCTACCTAGGTGTGTATTACGAGAACAACCGAGTTTATAGAGGGCACATTAAGCTAATGAGCGAAAAAGCTACTCGCATGGCTCAGCGCATGTCCTTGCTGATGCCAAATCTGCGAGGATGCGGCAGAAAACCGCGGATGCTATATTATCGCGTCGTGGAGTCCATTATGCTGTATGCCTGTCCCGCGTGGGAGCAGGCTGTAACCTACTCATGCATGGTGGAGCAACTGAGAAGAATACAAAGGACTGCCCTGATCAGAGTGGCTAGAGCTTACAGGACCACCTCCGCAGAAGCATTGTTTGTCATAACAGGATGAAAACCCTGGGAGCTGACTATAATAGAGCGAAGTCGGCGATTCGGAACTAGGGGCGACAGCGACGAGGGCGCGGAGAAGATTAAGCGACTTCACCGACAAGCCCTACTGACCTGGGAATATAAATGGAGCAAGGTAAGACAAGGAGGCTGGACACGGCGCCTTATACCCAGTGTAGTAGAATGGATAAAGGCCAAAGGTCCGTGCACACTAAATTACTACGTAACTCAGGCACTAACCGGACATGGCTGCTTCTCCTCATATTTACACAAAATAGGCAGGCTAGGCAGTCCAGCGTGCTGGATGTGCGGGGCAAGCGAGGACGACGCCGAGCACACACTGTTCGTCTGTCCAGAATGGGACCATCTGCGAGAGGACACGCGTCGTAAGGTAGGTGAATTAACGGTGACTAATTTAGCCATTAAACTAGCAAGGGACAAAACCGGCACCGTACGTAAGTACATAGAAGAGATAATGAAACACAAGGAAAACGTGGAGCGAGACCGAGAGCTAGCTGGTGTTACTGTGCCAAGACCAAGAACCAGCAGAAGGTGCTAATCGGCAGCCACAAAATTCATAACAAACAAGCAACCATCACCGACCAGAATCCGACCCCTTGTAAAGTAAAAGTAAAGACAATGAATAGGAGCAAAACAGATCAGAACAGAAATTACTTAACGTTTCCCTCATTGCAAATCCCTCCCTACAGAACCCCCGCTCCAGCAGGTGCAAACAAGAGAGGCTGTCCTGCCCCAGCAAGCAAACCAGCCCAAGACAATTGTTACCCCCCCCCCTCTCATCAAAATACAAAATTCGGCGGCCTTGCCCCCTCCCCCTCCCCCCGCTCCATCGTCACGAAACAGTTACCGTCATAGATTAGATGGACTAAGAAAGGGTTAACCTAAAGGAGAGAAGGAGAGACCGCGCTATAAAGCTCGCGTAGCAGCCCCGAAGCGCAGCCAGCGCCGGCCAATGAGCGAGCAGAACAGCCCAGCGAGAGTGAAAGTCGGCCCAGTTGGCAGGACTGCCTCACAATGGCGCAAGGCCCGTGCACCCACACAATTCAAACAGCAACCTGAAGCACGCAGCATACCTCCCCTCATGCGGCCGCTTGTAACAGAAGCAGGACGCCAGACAACGCCAACAGAAACGACAACGTGGACACCCAGTTAACGTCATCCAGAGAAAAAACACAGCCTCGATCCGTCAGGACAAGAAAGGACGTCCAAGAAAGAGGTAATTGTGTAATTATATATCTTGTTATAAAGCGATCAGAAAGAGAGAAAATAGTGCAACGCGTATTCGATGAATACTAACGCGATCGTGTCGAGTCGCAATCACATGTAGCATCGCGGCAGCAGAGCCATACACGTATAAACGCGCCGTGCACTGAAACATTCCAAGCATCCCTCAGATAAACCCCCAGAAAGAACAGCGTTTGGCGGGGATAGGGGCAGCAGTGAAAGCATAGATTCTATAGCCGGCCACAAGCCACCGGTAGGTAGGGCACGCGCGATTAAGATAGACAGCAGTGATGATCAAGATAGACAGCAGTGATGAACAACAGTGGCCGGAAAGAAGTGCCAATAACCTTATTTCACCCCCCCCCCCTCCCTCTTGCTTCCCCCCTCCCAACACCCCCCAACCCCATATTCCTTTCCTCATTCCAGTCTTCCCTCCCACCCCAAGTCCCGCCCAACGCAGCCAGCCCCATCGTCGCGCAGGTGCAAACCGCACCATCAAGCACCGGCATCGCCCACCAGCCCCCCCTCCCCCCCCTCCCCATGACCCGAGAGCCACTAGCATTCGTATCCAGCTCAGCTCAGGCGCTTATACGTGTAAACCCAACAAACCTTCCACCTCGCAAGGGCGAGGAGCAACCTATTGAGAAGGGGAGTTCAACACCGCAATGCATAACCATGCTTCACAGAACAGCCCGGAATACCAAAGAGGCAGACAGACATCAGCAAAGGGACGCCAAGGAACGGCGCAGACTCTACAAAAGGGGCGTCGCCCCAGACACCGATCGCTTCCAATCGCCGATAAACCTCACACTCCGCACATCCGCCCGAGCGTATGTATTCAAACTATTAACAAATCAATCAACAACGATCGAAGGCTAGCAGCACTATATCTTATGAGCTGCAATGCAAGTAAACCATCCGTACCATAAATAACGTATCCACTATACGCAGAGCAATTGATGGAATCCTTGATGGATGAGCTGGCCCCAGCCAATGAAACCATGGAGCAGTCCCCGCAGTTCTCAAGCCCTGAGTCAATGGACATGGACTGCTAAGAGGAGGAGACGCTCCTGCAGGACGTCACGGAGATCCCGGGCCTCTTCAGCCCGATGAGCCTGACAGAATTCAGGGCAGCCCCATCCCTAATCAATGAAACAACCCCCACTCGGCCCAGCCACGCCAGGAGGTTCCGGTCCATGGCCGGAAGTCAGGTGGAGTCAACCGAACCTGGCGAGTCCAACCTCCGCACCAGACCAAATGCACGCGCAGAACAACATCCACGTCCCGCGAGCGCGATCCAGGCCGCCAGCTCTCCGGAAGTAATAGAACGCTCGAAAGACGCCGAAGGTAAGAGGACAAGTGCCCGATGCAACAATCGTACACACACCCCACAACAAGTAGTAACCAATTCAGCAGCAGAAACGGGAAAGTACAGTGCTGTAGATTGAGCAGAGCGCGGACGTTCGCTTATCGTATAGCGTGAAAAATGCCGAAGCAATAATCATAGATCGATATAATAAAACCAAAACCGAAATCAACAAACAGAACGGAATCAGAATTAAGATCATTTCGGTAATAGAACCGCTAGTGACGCGAGCGATAACGAATATATCAGATAATAAAACGGCCCGAAATCGACGACAGCCCGGCAGCAATTAACGTGCTCCCAGCCCCCGTATCACGCCCCCGACCATGTAGTCGTCCAGGTCGTCTCGGAGCATCGAGACAACCCCGCAGAGCAGTCCCCGCTCCACGAAAAACCGCGAAAAACCCCCCAGCCCTGAGCAAGAATCGCCATTTACAGAACTCCTATCATTTGCAGGCGGGCTCCAGCCAGAGCAGGAAGGCCACCCGGCACACCCCGCGAGCAGGAAACCGCGTCAGGAGCTCCAATGCCTGCAAGGCAATCCACCTTGGAGGAGCAAGAAGGAAAGGTCAAAGAACCAGCAGGCCGCTTGCCGAAGCTCACAAACCTCCGACAAAGACAACCCCCACACCGCCCATCCAAAGCTTGGTAAGCACAAAACTCGCGGGAGTGCCCGTGCACCGCCACACGCTCCCCCTCCTCAACCGGCAACTTGTTTTCTAGCTGAGGCCCCGTCAACGTCGCGGCCAATCGTCGTCGCAGAAAGTCACCATAAAGGAAGCAAATCATCGGCAGAGGCTGAACCTCACGGTCAATATCAGCAGGATAAAGAAAACCAAGACCGCAACCAGGGAGCAAACAGATCAGGCCCCTCCGTCCACCGACCGCAGGCCCCCCCCCCAAGCCCCGACCCCAGTGGGGAACGCACGTAAGCCGCTACGAGGCGATCCACGTGTTGCCTCCCCCCGATCATCCCCACAACTACCTAGAGGTTGTAAACCAGCTACGAGGGACACTGGGGCAACTGAATCGCCATGTATTCAAAGTAAAGGAGTCACGGATAGAAGGGATAGTTCTGGAGCTGGTAAAGGGCCCCCCCCCCCCCCGGGAAGTACTAGCCGGGCTGCTGCCCCTCGAGAGGGAGAACTGGCGCTGTCGGGCGCTGTCAAAATGCGTGACCCTAAAACTAAGGGACGTCGATCCCACCGCAGATGATGAAGAGATACTAACAGCTCTCTGCGAAGTCGCCGCCGTCAAACCGGAGGATATCAGATGCCAAAGCATCGAAGCCCATCGAGGAGGTACCAACGACGTGGTGTTGGAGCGTTCAGAAGACACCGCCAGAAGATTGCGCCAATGCGGCCGCATACGCATCGGCCTCAGCCTCGTGCAGGCGCGATCCGCTCCCAGCGGAACAATGAGACGTTGCTATACCTGCCATCAAATGGGGCACACCGCCGCAAAATGCCCCCGCGCAGCCACCGCCCGCGCAAAACGCTACAACCCGATGGCCAGCCACCGCTCGTCCAGGCACCCAACCGCCAGCACCGGAACAGGCAGCCAACCAGAGGTGCACCCAGACCGCCCAGAGCCACCATCCACGCACCGCCAGAATCAGCGGGAACAAGAGGCCGCACGTTCCCGTCACCATCCCGCAGAGCAAAAGAGGACCGCCAGAGACCATCCAGCCCAGAGACGCCCCAGCGTTTAGCCTCAAAAGGCAGCCATCATGGCCCGCGCGCATCTCACCGCACCACAACGACCCCGGCAATAACTGGAGAAGCCATGAAGAAGAACGCAGACCCGCAGATGCGCTCACTCAAATTACTCTGCCAATGAGTTAACAGCCAGAAGTCTGGCTCCACGGCTTAACTGACAGAAATCATGCCCGACCCAATGTATAACCCGCCACACACACAATCATAAGTTATATTTAAATATTATAAGCAACCCTATATGCTATGTTAATCATACAATACCTAGAACTTATTCTGTATTCGTATCAATTTTAAGAGTCCAAATTATATTTCATATTATATTTAAATTTAAATTTAGCCTAAGCCCTAAGTATCTTAAATCTAGTAATAAATATTATAAGAATGTATGTACTCGCGCATCTAGTATTAAATATTAAATATTATAAGAGTGTATGCACGCGCACATCCAGTACTGAAACTTTATAAATATTATTAATATTACAAGAGTGAATGTGCTCGCGAGTCAGCAAGCCCCCACCCTCGTCATACATCCACAATAAAGCAAAGAAAGGAAATAAAGAGAAAAGAAAGGAAGAGGGGGAAGAGAGAAAGAAAGGAGCAAGAGAAAGAAGGGAAAGAAACATCTAGCAGCAGGACCCGCCCTCTCATACTCCGCACATTAACCTAGAACAGGAGGTTAACCTATACATCGCGACAAGCACTCCTCATCCCCCCCCCCCCCCCACCCAGAGATCAGACCCGCCACGGTTGGCAGCGGGACAACCAACCTTCCAGCTACAGGAACTTCATGCCCCAGCCGAGCGCAGGCACGAGAAAAGAAGTCAAAACGTCATTGAGACCGGAGTTGTGACTGAAATCAAGAAGACCAGAACCTCCCACAGCAAACAGCTTTTCCCGCCTCGAGCAACTATAGTCCATGTGTAACCTTAAACAAGAGGAAGCGAAAGAGAGAACCAGTCAACCTAACGCGCAGCGCCCCCACTCGAGCCAAAGTAGCCCTCAAACGACCCCCACCCCTTCCTGACGAGGCAAAAGACGGAAGAAAACGCGTAATAGATCAACCGTGCCTGTCAAGCATCCGTGGACGCCAGGATTAAACAGACAAGGAAAAAACCACCAATTAATCGGTAATTGTGCAAGTGTAGTACATTAAACCAGCACCCGCTCCCCCCCCCCGCAACAGGTCAAGGGACAGCGCAAGAACATCAAAGGTAACAGCAGGAGTGCATAATTACAACCAGCAACAACGCAAAAAAAGGGAAAGAAGAAACAAGAGATTCGGTAAAAACAGACGACAGCCCGACAGTCGAGTGCAACCAAAGACAGGTAGGACTGCCAAGACAAAGCGCAGTGCGTAAATATAACAGTTAACCTGGACAGGGTACCGTCGCAGAAGCGGTTTAAACGATTATAACCTAACCAAACTCGCGCCCCCCACCCTAATCTTAAAAGGGAACACAGCCGTCAAATTTACCACCGCCAACCCAATGTAAATTCACAGGCCAACAGCGATCCATCAGCAGGCCGCAAACCACACCCGAGAGCATTCACCGTGCTAACAAGGTACCAGCTCAGAGCACAAAACCCGACGCCAGGATGGAAAGTGCGTCAAGCTCAGCCGTAGTAATAGTAGATAGTTCTGAGGAGGAGAACCAGGACCCCAGAGGTAACAAACCGATACATGAGCATGTACAGGCCAGTCAGAACATTCCATATGACGAATAACCTAAATCGCTCCGTTGCTAATCACAGCCCAGGAACCCTCGCGGGAGCCTTGTGCTTCAGAAAAAACCGGACCAAAACCTATCGTAGTAAAGGTGGAAAAGGTAAAGGTATATCCCCACCCTCCCGGACAGCCCACCTCCCCCATCGGGCGTACAATGCAGTCCACCGACAGCCCAGACCGACACCTCAGAGCCGCCGGTAAGTATACAACGTACCGTGCAGCGGAGTCGATACAGGACGCGCCGCCCCATTATACGCCTTGCCATTGCAGAAACAACTGCCAGCCACAGCCATGAAAGGGCCCCCCCACTGTCGCAATTATCCCAAGGCTGGCAAACAACGCTAAGGGTCACCAGCGGGACCGAGGTAAACACGCCCAGTCCGTTCCGCCCAGAATACGCAACCCCTACAAACCGGAGCCACGCAGCGCCAACCAAGGAGCCGCCAAGATGGGGAGCTGCCATCAATCCCTACAGTGCCATCCTAATACAAACACCGCAAAGCTCAGGGTATCCATACGTCCTGCAAAAAATAAAAAAACTGCCCGCCGAGGCGGCAAAGGCAGTATATGGCATACGACGAGCGCAGGCCGGAAATGTGTTAGTAGAACTAACCCCAGGAACCAGTCCGGATGAGATGGTACCGGAGATAAGAGGAACCATGCGCAAAGACCACGAGGGGTGGAGATATCTAGCAATCAGGAGCAGCGCTATATTAAGCGTGGGCAACCTGTCGCGGACCATCAAGACGACAACGATGCTGCAGGCCTTGTGCAAAGCTGCCCACATCCAGCCAGCGGAGATCCGCTGCCTGAGTATTCAGCCGCAGCCAGACGGGACCTCACGAGCCCTAATAGAGAGCACAAGGGATGCAGCTAGGCGTCTACTGCAAATATCAGGCCTGAGGCTGGAACGACATAAGGTCCAGATAACGGCGGCCCCGGAAGGTGTGGCCCACAGAAGCCTGCCCTCCAACCTGCTGCCCCAGCCACATGCGAACCGACAGCCCGGACACGAGAGACAGACAACCGCCTCTACTCCACCGCAAGAAGAGAGAGTTTTATTATACAATTACCATCATCGAGTAGGGCAACCAAGAAGCCGCAAGAGAGACGTCTCGTCACCCCACACTCCCCCAACCCCAGCCCAGCCCAAGAAAGCAAGAGCATCAGCGGAGCCCTCAAGAGAAAGGGAGGAGAGTCAGGAAAGAGGAAACGCTTAAGGTACCCGACGCAGAGCCCACACAGAACAACCAAATACCATGCCCGAAAGCTATCTCGCAGCATGTAATTGCCAGAAGGCTAACCCGCAGCAGCTCAACGCCCCTACCCCATTCAAGCGATACCCAGATTATCAACCTAGCATGTAGTATCCTATACACTATGACAGCATATTGTTACTAACCTTATTGTTACTAATCTTTGTTATTAATCTTCATAATCAATCTTTATAATATTCTCAGTATTCTTTATAATTAATCCTTGTTAATTACTGTTACTAACCCTAGTTTATAAGGCGACCGACCAACTAACCCTAGCTAGTAAGCATACAGCGCATCCAGATATGTATACAATAAACAAATAAAGATAATAACGCCTTATAACAAACGAGACATACATGAACGCTAAACCCTGTCATTCCACCAGCCACCATAGCAGGACTATGCGCAGAATAAGTGCAAGGGAAAGGAGAGAAAGGAACCGCCCATCCAGACACACCAGTATTCAAATCAATGAAAAGCCGCAGGACACACCAGAACCCAAGGAAACAAGAAAACAAACGAGGGCTACTCGGCTTATTAGCAATAAGAGCAACAATGACGGTACACGGCAGTAATAGCAATAGTAAAACAAGACAAAGCAGAGGCACTGACAACACAGGTACCAGTAGAAAAATGATGTGGGCAACCCAAACAGGACCAAAAGTCCCGGAGCACCATCACCAATTCAACCAAGCACAAACATCCTTGCCCAGGTTACGATTGTCCAGTGGACAGGATAAAACAACAGACAGCAACAGGGTAAAAGCGGAAGGATTCGGCACCGATAAATTGAATACAAAAACCAAGGCTTAACTAGACAGAAGTTGAAGGACTGCAGGTCAAGCGCAAAGATGAGAACAAACATTCCCGCCACCCCGTCACATCACCATGACTCAAGCCAACCTGCGCCCCACCAAACCTACGGCTCCCCCCTCCCCCCCCCCTCCGACGCCTATGGTGCGCCGGAGGACCGCACAGCAACCTCTCAGGCATCGAACGGAACGAAAGCGCACGACAATACCACCCACGCCATCTGTTGCTGGATCCGGAAAGTTCCCCCGAGCCTGGCACACGTGCACCAAGCACCCAAACCCCCAAACATCAACCGCCGTCGCGGATTTAATAGCCAGCCAAACCGAAAAGAGAGAGTAGTGAAGGAAGCAAATAAAATAAAATAAGTAAAGTCGAAAGACACAGAATTCCCACCCCTGCCTTACGACAGAAGACCCCTCCCAGATAAAGGAAATGAAAAGAGATGAGAGATGAGAGCCGAGAATAATGAGAGCGCAGCCAGCCGGGGCATTTGCCAGTCCTGCAGCCAGCGCCCCCGGCAGTAGGTCTCCACCGAACGTAAACCCAGAAACCCATCAATAGCTTAACGGGCTCAAAAGAAATCAGAAAGATATTCAACCGCCAGTCAATCGCCTGGGCCCGCGTGGGCGTCCATCCAACCCAAACGCCACCGGCCATTATGCCGCGCTCTGCGCCAATCAACCCGCCAAGATCCCAGCGCCCATCGTGCCACGCCCCGCCCCCCCCCCTCCCCTTCTAACCAATCACGCGCATCAACATGCCGCTCCAGTCGCACGCCCCACAGCACCGGCAAGAAGATTGTATCAGCACCGCGCCCCCCACGAGATACACGCGAACGCGAAAACAGCTACTCCAAAATAGTTTACGCTTTAAATCGACGCTGACCAGATTGTTCCGCTAAAACAATAGCATCTATAGCTTAAGCGGGACCCCCACGCAAAGCCCAACCCATCAATGTCATCTCCACCACCATCCCCGATGCCTACAACAGTCACGAATGCGAGCAAGGCGTAGGTACAGGGCTACTAGCAGGGCGTCCGCACAAGTCAGAACATCGCAAGATAGCTTCAAGAAGCAATCAATACGTATAAACAAGATAGGTGTAAAAAGTAATAAAGCATATGAATGGTAATAATCCTGTATACTAGGCTCATGAGCAATGTATCACTAGAGGACAAGAACAATGTGTAAAGGAAAATGTATGTAGACTGAATTGAGACACGAAGAAACTAGCTAGCAAAGCAAGGTAAACTTTAGAGATATACAAAGCATGTCTGTCGTATAGTGATAAAACCAGAATGAATACGTAAATCACAACTAATGTATATCGTGAGGAAGCAAAACAATGTGTATACAGTAAAGAAATAAAAAAGCATATATATAGGGATAAACCTGTGTACATAATAAAGACGTAGTCCATAACCAGTATATCTATCGAATAGCATGATCAAAATCAGTATGTATAAGCAGCATGAAATGTAAAATGAAATAACATTGTTAGAATGGCTGTAAAACCGGACAAGCCTAAAATAAAATATATGCAAAAGAATATCCAGACCGAAATCTAGTAATATATTGAGAATATAAGTGGCCTATCGTAGAAGTAAAACGTGAAGACATAATGTATCGTAGGACAGATGAAGACGAATAAATAAATAAATAAACAACTGATCGGGTCGTGACCTGACAATATGCAAAATCAGAAATATGTATCGATATAAATAAACGCGTGAAATACAGATTATGGCCGGCATGCTTGCCGAAAGAATGAAATAAAGCTCCTCAGATTTAAAGTTAAATAAGCAAATAGGGATATCAAAAAATATGCAAATGAGGATTTAACCAGACCACAATGTGGCAGTGCATGAGTTATCTCGACATAATGTAAGCCAGCCCCTCAACGCATATCAAATACATGAAAATATTTGCAAGCACACCTAAGACCATAGGCATGCAATAATTGCCGCTCGGGGAGAAAATAACAAATTTGCAAAATAGATACTTTAATTGAATATAATTAGACTTGATAATTTCAGCAGTAAATACAGAAAATAAATAACAATATTACAGAGATGAAACGTTGACTGTAAACAAGGTGCTAATAAAATCAATCAACTAAACAATATGTCAGTAGTCAAGTAGTTGTGGGATTAATTTAAATATTAAATATTAAATAATTAAAGTAGCAACAAGTATTTAAATTGGAATTGAGAACGTAAATAACTAGACGCGAAATCGCTGAAACAAGCAACCTGTTGTCCAAATAAAATAAAGTAGCGGAAAAATAAATAATAGGAAAATGGAATAAAATAAAAATAAAATACAATTATGCGAGTTAAAGCATTTATTGAAAAAATCACGCACTGGAAGGTCAAAACATTGAACATTGCAACTGCGCCATAAGGTCTTGTATACAACGCACTGCGCGAGCGGCAATTACGCAATAAATAGAAACTGGGATGAAAGCAAGTTGACGGAAAAGATGCACTATTTCCACAAGACAATCATTTAGATATTCAGTAAAGAAAAGAGTAAATCAGAATTTGATAAAAAAGCATAGCTGAATATACAAGCAAGCCCCTGAACGCCATCTGCGTAGCAAGCGGGAAGCAGTTATGACAAGAATAAAGCAAGCTCATTTAATTCAACGGAAGTTGATGAAAGGAGATAAGAAACGAGGGTGTCTCAAGAAACAACGTTTAAAAGGGTTAATTAAATAAATATATTTATCAAAGCGGTCGCGAGCGCCAAATGCGCCATCTGGTGACGCAGAGAAGAAAATACCGACACGCAAAAGAATCACGTAGCGTCTCGTACCATGAGGCAAAACAAGATGGCCACTGAGCGGACACAAACGTCAAAATCGTCAGCCGGCAAAAACAAGGATAAGTACAATAAAGTAACAAGTATCCTGAATAGGTGAACAATATTAATTTTCCTTTATAGATGACAAGACATGAACATCGAAGAAGATGTACCAGATAAACTACGGATGCAATTCCAAAAGAAAAGAAGTGTTGCTACTGTAGGCAAGTCACCATCAGCACTACACCAAGTTTAGGACTACGAATAGCTACCAAGTTAATCATGCATGAAGCACAAAGCGCGTGTCGTGTTCGAGCGACGTAGCTTACAAGGTAAAAACCCAGTTCAATACTGCAAACAGTGTGTGGCCGTCCCCAGGCACACATATAACACCCCATTGTATTTCTCGTACTTCCACAGATAAAAGCAGAGAGGTAAGCAGCATGCAGCAAAAGGCAACCGCAATGCATGGATCTGAAAAGGCGCAGAAGGAAAATCAGCATGCAAGGTTGCGAGTGAGAAGAATACAAGAAGACTGACATCCATCTAGTATTATAACTTAAGCAAGTGTTCTAGTATATTAGTACTAAGCCAATATGGCAGCACAGAACAAAATATAACCAAGCTATTTCAGTTACAGAACAGGAAATTGAGAGGACCTACAGTGTACTGCAGCGAGCGTGAAGAAGAAAAAGAAACCATCGTTACATGACCCGGATGACTAGTAGAATTTAATAAAAATAAAAGGTAAGTAACCCTTAGGTCAAGTGAATGTACAAAGACCACCAATAGAACTGGTTTTAACGTGGAAGATAAGATTGTGATAACGCCTGTAAGCTAAAAGAATAAAGTAGAAATGCGAGAATATACTGTATGTAAAATTAAGATCGTCTGTCTTCCTATACTGTCTAAATTATCCCTCCCATCAAAATATATCCAAGACCCTTATTAAAATGATTCAGTTATAATCAAGCTAAAAGTTTACAGGAAGTGTAGTTAACTTGCTTGAGCCTTCAAATCTGAATAACGAGCTTAGTTTCCTTCTTTATTATTTTATTCTTTATTTTAACCTAGATCAAACATTAGAGCTAAATAAAACTGAAGTTCTGCTAGACGAAACTTGATTACAGCAAAGTTACAGGATACAATAAAATAAAAATAAAATAAAATAAAATGAAGATGAATGCGTAAACATAAATAGTGTATACCATGGAAAGTCAATGTGTATGAGCAGAATAAATATAAAAGAGATAAAGTAAAGCATATATAGCATATATATAGTGATAATCCTGTGTACATAATAACTCATAAACAGTATATCTATCAAAAACAAAATCAATGTGTATAAGCAAAGCAAAATGTAAATGAAATAAACACTCTTAAGATGATTGCAAAACCAGGTAAGCCCTGAATAAAATATGCACAAGGAAAATCCAGGTCGTAGTCTGGTCATATATAAAGAATACGAGTGACATATCATAAAACAAGTACATAAAACATAGTGTAACGTAGGGCCGATGAAGATTATAAACAATTGTCCAAGTCGTGACCTGACAAAACTAAAAATATGTATTGACACAAACTATGACCAATATGCTTGTCAAAAGAAAAAGATAAGGACTCCTTAACTTAAAGCTCAAAGATATGCAAATAAAAATTTAATCCAGACCACAACGTGGTAGTGTATGAGATATCTTGACACAATATAAGCCAGTCCGTCAATCGCATAAACAGTACATGAAAATGTTGCAAATACTCATAAGACATGGGAAAGTAAAAGATGCAATAATTACCGCTCGGGGAGTAAATAAGAAATTTATAGAATGGTTGCTTTATTTAAATATAATTAGGCTTGATAATTTCGACAGGAAATTGTGACGAGGCAAATTTCGCCTCGATCACGAGAGTCCGTCCGCTCCCTCCACCCTGGCGAGTCCCCGCCTCGACCGCGCCGTCCTGCGCCCCGGGCATTGTTCCCCACAGTCCCCCCCAGCATGGACAGAGCGAGTGGAGAGAGTCAACCCCCTTTATTGCAAAGCCACAACCGCGACGATTGCCCGCCGTCGGCCGCGGTCGCCCTCCACCCGGGCGAGGGAGGGCCGGACGGGCCCCACCTCAACGCAGGACGACCCGGCTGACCGGTCGCCACCTCCGCCCCGGCAGCCTCCCCGGGAGCGACCGGCAGCCGGACTTCGAAATTGCCGGGCCTGGGGAAACGACAAGCTGCCTCCCGCACCAGCCCACAGAGGACTCCCCAGGTCCCGGCTGAAGCAGGACGACTCCTGGTGGCCCGCCTCGGCACCGAAACTCCCTGGGGAGGGGGAACCGCGAGCCGGCGAGATCGCGACCGCGGATAATTAGCAATTAGCGTGCGCGCGGCGAGACAGAACGTACAGAGTCGTTGTTTCCTTTTTGCAATTTTTCTTCTTGGCGTGAAGGCCGATTCGAGTCGCGACGAAGGGGTGCACTCGCGTGTGTGTGGAGCAGTCCCCCGCCACGAAGGCTAGCATCGATCAAGGATCCGCCGATGCAGAGGTAGGATTCACGCCTCTTCACGTATATTTGGGTGTTTGGGTGCGAGAGTGCGAGAACGGATCGACGAGAGTGAGCGGGAAGCCGCCGGGCCCGCTACCGTCCCCGTCCCCTTCGCGACTTTGGCGACAGGACGCAATCCGAGAGGCGAGGACCCTCGAGGTCGATCCCTTGACCCCCGAATCGCCGCCCTTCTCTGTGCAGATTTCGAGCTGCGGCGACTCGAAAATCGGCGTAACGGTTCGCCCGCGCCAACCGCCGAGTTCGTCCTCCGCGTTTGAACGAAGGTCGTCCTCGTTCCGCGAGCCCGCGCATTGCCGCCGCTGTCGGTTTCGTCGAGGTCATCGAGACCCCGGATTTGAATCGCGGACGGGTACCCCCGACCCCCCCGCATTCGCGACTAATCTTTTTTTTCTTCTTGTATTTGAAACTCTAGGGCCACCGACATTTTGTACCGACCCCTAGCTTTAGTTTCTGCGATCGAGAATTTTCTTTGTATTGGGAATTTCCGCGCCGCGGTTCCTCTTCGCCGCACTTGGCGGCCGCGTACCTTTTCCCTTGCGCAAAAGTGTACCGCGGAATTCCCGTTCTTTGGTTGTCTAGCACGGCCACCTTGGCCTTGATTAAAATACACGTTAAACGACACTCGTGGGTCAAATTTTCTTTAACCTCCCCTGAGCCCCGCTCCCCTACTGAGCAGCCGGAAGGGCGAGGTTTCCGGATGAGTGCTACGGCACTGGCGCCCAGAAATCCAAATCGTCCGTGGAATTGTGCACGGGGCGCGTCGAGAGCGGTTTTCCCTGATCGCCTCCGCGCAGGGCCACCCTTAGGCTGCCCCCATAACCCGTACGTCACAAAATAAATAACAAGTATTACAGAAATGGAACATTGACTGCAAGCAAAGTACTAATAAAACAACAATTAGACACTATGTGAGCAGCCAAATAGTTATAGGGTTGATTTAAACATTTAAACTAGCAACAAACAATTAAAATGAAACCGAGGACGTGAGTAAAATAATGGGATAACAGTAATTATGCGAGTTGTATGTTTCCATCGGTGAAAACACGCTCCACAACATCAAAACATTGAGTATTGTAACTGCGCCATAAGGTCTCGTATACAACGCAACCCGCGAGCGGCAATAGCGCAATAAATAGCAAGCTGTGACGAAGGCAAATTAACAGAATTGATGAACTAGTTATTAGACAAACAGTTAGGTATTCAGTGAAGAAAAGAATAATTCAAAATTTGATAAAGAAGTGTATCTAAATATACAGGCAGGCCCCTGGACGCAATCTGCGTAGCAAGCGGGGAGTTATAATAAAATAAAACCACCTTATTTAATTTAACGCAAAGGTTGATGCGACGAAAGGAAATAGGAACCGAGGGTATATCAGCAACCAACATTTGAAAAGATTAATTAAATAAATTTATTTATCAAAGCGGTCGTGAACGCCAGTTGCGCCATCTGGCAACGCAGAGAAGAGAATCTCGGCACGCAAGGAACCGCGTAGCAACTCGCGCCATGAGACAAAACAATATGGCCGCTGAGCGGACGCTGCACGTCAAACCGTCGGGAAGTAAAACGAGTGCCGAAAATATTATATTATATTATGTTAAAAGGGTCGAAAGGGTCGAACTGTAAAACTCGCTGCTTAACCTCCTTCAGCAGGTGACAAACGGCAACAACAAGGAAGCTGCGGACAAAATTACTGAAATACGGAAAGGAGCATTACCACTTGAATCAACAACAGCCGTTAAATCACCACACATTAAGGCCATAGCGACTAGCTAGTCAAGCAGCAGGATTGAAACATCACAATTTCAAGGTAGTACTATAAAACCATTTTTTTTTTTTTTTTTTTACGTGGAGGAAATCTGATCGTCAGACACCCCCTGCCGCTCGGGGGAGCGACAGAGGGGTAGTGTGGGGTTCGACCCACTAAAACCTCCACGGCGACCTTCGGACGCTCTTCCACCTCTGGCGGATTCGGGGGAGTCACGGGAACTCTTAGAGAACACAACCGCGACTCCCCCTCGCCATGGCCGGTCATCTATCCTTTGATGACCGGCCGCGTCCCGAGGAGGGGGTGTTCACTCCACCCCCTCCTATGACCTCTGTTTCCGCAGTGCGGGGAGGCCGCGCCCCGCACCGCTCCATCCCGGCGGCCGCCTAACAACTACCCAGGGCCCCCGCCCTGGGTAACACGGCCGCCCGGGGGCACGGCGTTAGACATGCCATCCCCCCGCTCCCGTCGACTCCACATCACGATCTGCTGACGGCGGGGGAACAAGGGGACCCCAAAAGAGATCCACCCCCCGCCGTCAGCTACCCTCCTTATCCCGGGGGACCTATTGCGCGGCCACGAGGGGGCCGACCACGCCGTCGCCCCCGAGTTCTTCGAGCGGGATCGGCAGTCTCCCGATCCCGCTCGGCGGCCTCCTTCTGCCTCATCACCTCTTCGCAGAAGGAGGCCACCTGCTTCCAGTTCCTCTCGCTCTCCAGCATTGCCCCAACTACTGCTGGGAGCGAGAGGTCTCCTCCAATCTCACATCGGAGGACTCGACGCAGCGCTGAAAAGGCGGGGCATTCCTCCAGCGTGTGCTGCGCCGAGTCCTCCTCCTCCCCGCAATGGTGGCAAACCGCCGTCTCCTCCCGTCCTATCCGACACAGGTAGACACCGAAACAGCCGTGTCCGGTGAATACCTGTGTCAGACGGTAGGTGAGCCTACCGTGCCGCCGCTCCCGCCACCTTTGCAGGTGTGGCAGGAGGGCCCCGGGGACGCGTTCGCTGGCGTGGGAGGATAACTCCATACGCCAAACCTCCCACATGCGCCCCCGGGCCTGGAGTTCCAGCTCCTGGACCGCCTCAGGCTCCAGCGGGGCCCCCCGAGCGCTGCGGCAATTGCTGTTGCGCCTATAAATATAGGCGCGCACCGCCGCGAGCAGCTCGAAGGGTAGTTCCCCGGCCAGAGCCAGCGCCGCCATAGTGGACGTGGTACGGTACCCGCGGACGAGGCGAATGGCCATGGTCCGCTGCAACCGACGCAACAGTTGCGTGTTGCGCCGGCTTGCCATCCCGGCCGGTGCCCATATAGGGGCACCATACAAGGCCATGGACCGTACCACGCCTAAGTATAGGCGGCGCACCCAATCCCCAGGTCCCCCGAGATTCGGCAGCAGACGACCCATAGAGGCTGCTGCCTTTTCAACTCGAGGGACGAGGCGGTCGAAATGAGCCTCGAAACTCCAGTGGCTGTCGAGGATGAGTCCCAGATACTTCATCCGGGAACCCACCTCGACACTGGCTCCACCTACCAGGATCCACGACCGCGCCGGAGGCTTGGACCGAGGCCGGCCATGAAACCATATGGCTTCGGTCTTCTCCGGGGCTATTCTCAGCCCCAGGTCGTGGATCCTCCGGACGACGGCTGCCACCGCAACCTCCGCTCTTCGGATGGTCCTCCCGAACGTGCTCCCGACGGTCACCACCAGCGTGTCGTCCGCGTAGCAGACTAGGGTGGCACCGTCGGGAAGCGAGGCCTGCAGGACCGTGTTATACCCGAGATCCCACAGAAGCGGGCCCAACACGGACCCTTGTGGGACCCCACGGTCCACCTCCCTCCGCATCGTCCCGTCCCGGCCCGGGAATTCTATCCCCCTGTCCCGCAGGTAGTCCCCGAGCACCGCCTGAAGGTAGGGAGGCACTTGGTGACGTACCAGTGCCTCCCTTATGGCGGGCCAGGGCAGGGTGTTGAAGGCGTTGACGATGTCAAGCGACACCGCCAAACACACCCCGCCGCTGCTGACAGCATTGTCCGAGAGGGACTTGACGCGATCGACCGCGTCTACGGTCGATCGTCCCTCCCGGAATCCAAACTGGCTGTCAGCCAGATCGGGTCCAACGCGGGACAGATGGCTGGTGAGGCGGGCGGCAATGATGCGTTCAAACATCTTGCCCGCCTCATCCAGCAGACATATGGGCCGGTACGCGGAGGGAGAATCCGCAGGCCTCCCCTCCTTTCTCAGGAGGACCATCCTACTCCCCTTCCAGAGGTCGGGGAACACCCCCGACCTCAGACACTCCTCAAAGAGGGCCTTCATCCGCCCCCCCAGGACGCGCAAAGCGAGCGCCCAGGCTCGGCCGGGTATCCCATCGGGCCCCGGGGCGGTGTTCTTGCCCCGGAGCCAGCGGATGACGCCGACCATCTCCTCCTCGGTGACCCCCACGTCGGAGGACGTATAACGTGCCTCCGTCTCGGGTCGGGGTCGGAACAACTCCCCACCAGGGGGGAATAGCGTGTCCACGACCCTCCCGAGAAACTGGGGGTCGAGGCTCTCTGAAATGGGAGGCGCCCAGGGACGTAAACGTCCCATCACCATCTTGTAAGGGCGCCCCCACGGATCTTTATTCAGAGAGCCGAGGAGATCCTTCCATGCCTGGGCTTTCGCTCGCTTGATGGCCAACTGCAGGGCGACTACCTTGTCCCTGTAGTCCCCGTACAGCTGGGCAGCCCGATGTTCGTCTCGTCGTCGTCGTCGACGGGCGCGGGTGTACTGGCGTCGCGCGCGGACGCACTGCGTGCGTAGTTCCGCGATTTCGCTCGACCACCAGTACACCGCCTTCCTCGGGTGGACCCTGGCCCGGGGCATAGCGACGTCACATATGGACGTCATAGCACCCCGGAACCATCGGGCTTCCACCCGCCCGTCGACAGGCCCGGCCGGATGTTCGGGCCAGGCCACGACTTGGGCTGCCGCCATCAGCGCGTCCCGGTCCAGGCGCCGTAGCGCCCATCGCGGTGGTGGCTGCTGTCCTCCCGGGCGACGTCGGGGTGTCGCTTGGGGGGCAGCGGAGAGGTCGATCACGATGTATCGATGATCCCATAACGATTCGACCTCTTCCGCCACCCTCCACCCCGAAACACGGCGCGCGGCGGGGGGCGTTGCCCATGATAGGTCAACGATGGACCCCCGTTGTAGCGCACGCACGTGTGGACGGAGCCCGTGTTTAGCAAACGGAGCTCCAGTCCCGCCGCCCAGTCGAGCACCTCCATGCCCCTCGAGTCTGTCCTGGGAGACGACCAGGACGTGGCCTTGGCGTTAAAGTCTCCCAGGACGAGTACCGGACGGGGATGGCAGCGGGAGATACATCTCCCCAACCCGTCCAAGTACTCTTCAAACTGCTCGAGGGGCCAACTCGGAGGTGCATATACCGCCACCACCGCGAAACCCTCCCACTCTACCGCCAGGTAACCCCGCCCGCGCTCCAGCAGCGTGCACGGCGGGGCACCTGGCCTCCCTCCCCAGAGGGTGGCGACGGAGCCCGCGGAGTCCCCCATCCAGCTTGGATGGTTGGGGACTCTATATGGCTCCGCCACCACGGCCAACCCAGCCCCCTGCTCGGCCATGGTCTGCATCAGCAGATCCTGAGCTCTGGCCGAGCAGTTTAGTTTGACCTGGAGTACGGGGCCAGCGGGCCCCATCACTCCACCTCTGGGACAACCTCCATTGCGACCGCCGGGGCGGCGGCCGCTGGGGCCTTATCGGGCCCGCCTTCGACGTTTGCGGTGGGGGCAGATACGCCCGCCACTGCCGTTGGGGCGGGGGCCGCTGCCTTGGCCCCCGCCCTCTTCTTCTTCCCACTCTTGGCCTTGCCGCCGCCCGCCTTGGCAGCACTGGCAGGGCACCCCCGACCCCCGAGGCGGTGCGCCGCCGGCCTCCCCTGGCCCGCACAGATGGAACACTTGGGAGGGGCCGTACAGGCGCTCGCCGCATGACCCGGGTCGCCGCACACATAACAGCGACCCGTGCGGTCTGCCTCATTAGTGCACCGCTGCCTGGTATGACCCAGTTCTAGGCAGCGGTAGCACTGCAGGGGTCGGGCCTGGAGGGCCTCGACCGTCGCCTGGGTCCACCCGACCAACACCTTCCCAGCCACCGCCAGTTTCCTGGCGGCAGCGGCCGGGCATCGGACCCATAGAGTGCCAAGACCGGAGGCAGTAGACCGGATCTGTCCGGACTGCACCTCCTCCTTCCGGCACCCTCCAGTCGCAGCGACGGTCGCCGCAACTTCCTCCGGGGTACGCGAACCACCCCCTGTCTTAACCTTTACCTGTGCTTCACCCTTGCTTTTACCCGAGAGCATTATCACCGAGAGCTATTTGCAGCTCGGGTTGTGCAGACCAGTCCACACAACCACCCCCTAGCTAAACACCTCGCAGCTGCAGCTACGCGAGGAGTTCGTGTACCCCTTGCTTCTGTTCCCCATTCGAGTCACCCGCAGCTACAGCTACGCGAGTGACTCGTGCGCACTAGGCGCGATCCTCATGTATTACCTGGGTTTTCACTCTAGCGTGCTAAATCTTAATGGCCTCGCTCTTGTCCGAGAGCGTCCTTGCCAATGGCCGTTAAAAGCGACCGCCCATCATCGAGCTCTCCGCAGCTGAAGCTACGCGAAGAGCTCCCAAACCTCTCACCCTTACTTTTCGCCTTCGTTCCATCCGAGCTCTCCGCAGCTAAAGCTACGCGGACAACCCCCAGCCCCTGCTCAGTGCAGTCCTGCTGCGTCATCCTGTGCCATTCGCACTCACGCGTACCTGCCTTTCGACGTCGCCCTCGTTTAAGAGTGTTTCCATCAAGAGCCATTCGTGGTTCAGATTGCGCGGTCACCCGGACAACCACCCCCGGTCGAACACCCCGCAGCTGAAGCTACGCGAGGGATTCGTTTACCTTCTGCTTTATTACCATTCGAGTCGCCCGCAGCTCTGGCTGCGCGGGCAGCTCGCATGCCCATACTTGGATTAGGCCCTTCTGCGCTCGCGTTTGACCGCGTTCGTTTCCCGCATTTGCCCGTTAGCACTACCACCCGAGCTACCGTTCAGGCTGCATAGGTCGTTCCCCCGTGTCCTCTCTGTAATCCGAGTCCTTTGCAGCTGCGGCTACGCCGAGCACTCTCGCTGTTCCTCCCTCGGTTCGAGTACACCCGCGCTTCTTTTGTCCGCGCCTCAACTTGTTGCTCACACAGCTTGCCCCGCCGGTCGTCACTTATTGACGTCTTTGTCGCACACGCCTGCCAGCGACCGGGTCACCTCTAGTCCGCGCCTCTTTCCTCTCCTTCTCTTTAGCCTCTTTTTCCTTCATCACCTCGATAATGAAGTTGGTGACCTCCCGGTCGTCACCCTCCCTAACAAGCGCTCTCGCCAGATTTTCCGGGGCTAGTGCTTGTACCCTACCTCTGTTGACCTTTGCCCTCTGTTCTGCCCACTGAGGGCAGTGGAACACCGTATGCTCCGCGTCATCCGGCCGATGCCTGCAGAACCAGCATCTTGTGCTCCTTACCTTCCCGATCTTATACAGGTACGCCGCAAAAACTCCATGTCCAGTTAGGACCTGCGTTACATGGAATCTTAGCTTCCGAAACCCTTCAGCTTTCAGCCATCGCTCAAGATTAGGTATAATCCTGTGCGTCCACCTACCATGCTCGGCATGGTCCCAGTGCCACTGCCATTTGGCCACTGTTTGTCGTTTTATCCTTGCAATCTGCTCGTCAGATTCCGCCTGATATTGCCTGTATCTTTCTGTGATGAGCAGCTCCCATGGCGGGCGCCCTGTTAGTACGCACAGGGCCGCATGTGACATGGTTCTGTACGCCCCTGCTACCCTTGTCAGCCCTAGCCGCTGTACGCGGTGCAGCTGTTGCCTTACATAAGCCAGCTTCTCCGCTCCCGGCCACACCGGAGAGGAATACAGTACAATGCTCACCAATACTGTATAATACAGTACCCTGGGGCCCCGCCCACATCCCCTGACGTTGGGCATCAGCCTGGCCAGCTGTCCTGCCACCGCCGTTGCCTTCTTGCAGACCTTGTCTAGGTGCACCCTGAACGACCTATTGTTTTGGTACATGACCCCAAGATACCTAACGGCCTCCTGCGTTTGTATCACAAACTCCCCATATCTGATGGAGATCCCCTGTGGCACCTTTCTGCCCGTGAGCAGCACCGCCTCAGTTTTATGCACTGCTAGTAGGAGCCCTTCCTTCTCGTACCATTCGCCCAGTGTCCTCATAGCATCCTGCACCTTAGTTCGCACCGCTTCGGTAGATCTGCCTAGCGCGACGAGCGCTACGTCATCAGCGAAGCCAACGCTTACGGTGTCCCTCGGGAGCTCTATCCTGAGCAGGTCGTCGAACGCGATGTTCCACAGGAGCGGGCCCAATACCGACCCCTGTGGCACCCCGCCATGAACCTGCTGAGACGCCCACGTCCCTTCCTCCAGCATAGTCCCAACTTGCCTGTTCCTCAAATAGCTCCGGAGTATGTCCACCAGCTCGCGCGGGAAGTTCCTCCTCCTAGCAGCCGTAATGATGCTGCTCCATCGCACCGTATTAAACGCGTTCTTGACGTCGAGCGTTACCAACAAGCAGTGCTTGCCGGTCGCGCTGGCGTCCCGCCAACACTCGTTGACAATCCGCATGGCCTGTACGGTTGACCTACCCATCCGAAACCCGAATTGCCTGTCCGCCAGGTCTCCGGAACTCTCCAAGGCCGCATTGATCCGGTCCTTGAGTATGTATTCGAACGTTTTTGCCATGTTCGACACCATGCACAGCGGCCTCAGATCCGCTACCGTTGCGTACTGCCTGCCCGCCTTGGGTATCAGCGTAAGCCTTCCGCTTTTCCCGGCATCTGGATAATAGCCCAACCTTAGACAGTCGTCTAAGATGCCAGCGACGAAATGTGGGGCTACCTTGCCAAACGCCCTGACCGCCATAGCGGGGATCCCATCCGGCCCCGGGGCCTTGCCTATCTTAACCTGCTTGGCCGCCATTTGTACCTCGCCAAACGTGATGGCTTCCCTCTCATTCAGCTCCGAACTACTGCCACCCGGCTCAGCACTGTTACGAGAGCTGCGAGGACCGCTCGCCTCTTCACGTCGCCGGGCTACCCCGCTAGTCCATCTCTCGTCATAGTTTGTTATGAACAAGGTCGAGACCGCTTCGTCGAACTCAGCCTGATTCATTTCAACCCTTGTCTGGTTCCTTCGAATTCTCTTCATCACCGTTTTGTATGGTCTACCCCACGGGTCTCCTTTGACCTTGTCTACCAGCTCCTTCCACGCGGTATCCTTGGCCTGGTATATCGCCTTGGCTAGCCGTTTCGTGGCCACCCTTTCCTCTGCACGCAGTCTGACAAGCTTCTCCTGGCTGCTCCTTGGGCTTTTCCTTGCCCTGGCTGCGGCCCTGCGGGCATAGGCAGCCGCTTTCCTCAGCGCCTTGATTTCATCGCTCCACCAGTACACCGGTCTCCTATTACCCAGCGCCGGTGGCAACACCTTCCTGGCTGATTCAACTACCCGCTCAATCAGCGTCACCCTTTCATCGACCCCCGTTCGGGTTCCTCTGTGTTCATCCTCGTTAAAGGATGCCAGTCTCTCCAGGATACGAGACTCAATGATTTCCCCGTCCACCGGGCCCTTCGTTCTCACGTTGCCCCCCCCCCCCCCCCCTCCACGAGGGCTGTGCCTTATCGCTGATCCGATGCACCAAGTAATGATGATCAGACCCCGAGTATGTGCTAGCCACAAAGGACTTGGTTACCTCCCGGCTCCAGTTTGCGCTATGCATAGCCACGTCCACACGGGACCCCGTGCCCCTTCTCTCGAAGGTCCACCCTCCTTCTGTGCTAACTATCCGGAGGCCGGCGTCATCGCACATCTCCCGAACGACCTTTCCTCGTTCATTTTCCAGTACGGATCCCCATCTATCCGACCACGCATTGAAGTCTCCCGCCACCACTTTTGGTTTAGGTAGCTGTTCTACTGCGTCGTGTATCGCCCCCACCTGCCTTTGAAACCTGTCATAAGGCGCATTGGGCGTTAGGTAACAGCTAATGGCTGTGAACTCCTTGGTTTCCACCGCTACAAAGCCGTCACCACTACTGACCTTCTTGGCAAATCTCATCTTTTCCAGCCCTTCGTTAGGGCACCATATAGCCGCCCTGCCATTTGCATCAGCCATCCAGTTGTCCAGGACTCGATAAGGCTCGCTTATGAGCACCATATCAGCCCGGAACTCCGTCGCAACCTGAAACATTAACTGCTGCGCCGCCCTGCAACCGTTCAGGTTAATTTGTAGCAATACTACGTCCCCCATGGTAGCTGCACCGTTTCCAGTCTTTGCACCCCGTTAGCGCGCCCCTCCGGATGTAGAGCAGGCAGGCTTATGCTTCGCCCTTGCACCCGCCTGCAGCCGCGCGCCGCAGCCTGTTCGCTTATTTATTGCCCGACCACCTGTCTGCCGCTCGCCTTCCCGGTAAGGACTCACGAACCCACTCCTGGTCTGGAGCGGCTGCTGTAACAGATAACACCAAATGTAACTAATGCCAGCAAAGCGTTTTACTTCATGCAGTACTACAACAATTATAAGTGCCCCCAATCATACACCGCTATTGTCAAGCTACTACTCCGTCCATCTGTCGTACAGTAGCAAACATGTATGTATAATAAAACACATGAGTCCTAGGCGGTGTATATCTTAAAGAGATAGAAGTTATGTACGTAAGCAAAACACAATAAATGCCAAATGAGATGAAACACAGATAGAGGAAATGTAAAGTAATATAAAGTAAAACATAAAATATATGCGTAAAGGAGCATCCAGGCCGTAGACTAACCATATAAGATTTGAGTGTCGTGTCACAACAGTCACATGCGAAGAAACATGGGATGGGTGAGAATAAAGGTAAAGATAAAGACAAAGATAGAGAGCGAGAGCTGTCAGACCGTGACCTGACCACATGTTGGACTGAAGTTATGTATCAATACAAGCGAGCATGTAGACCATAATCAATGAGCAGCAGGCGTGTCAAAAGGAGAGATAATAAATCATTAATCTAAAAGTGGAAAATGCTCATAAAGACTTGTCTAGCCCGCAGTCTGGCAGCATCCAAGTTTTTTGCCATATTATAGCGCGGTACGTAAGAAGCATAAAACACATGAATAATTTGTGAAATATATTTGCAAGCGCCCATGAGACCGTGGGAGAGCTGAAATAAAATAAAATTGTATAACAATTGCCGCCCGGGGGGAATAAATAAGTAATTTAAGAAAAGTTAGTATAATAGAAGGTGATAATTGGATTTATCAGCTCACTAGTTAAGGGTGTGCAGGAGCCACGGCCGAACTCCGAGCTGACTTCAGCGACAGTTGCGGCGAAATTAGGAAGCTCTAGAACAAGGACAGATAGTTCCTTGTCGCTCGAATGGCGGTGCGACAGAGAGGGTGACGCAACAATCGCAGGAGTGACGAAGACAGACGAAATCAAACAGCGTATTTTCAGAATTTGATGATCGCCATAGTTTGACCTGAAGAAGCCACATTTTCTTACACTTTTTTTTTTTTTAACATTCCTCATGAAATTTCCAGTCCTGCTATAGAGCCCTTTTTTAGAAAAACGGCCCACGAAAGAATTTATTCTATAAAAACGTACACTTTTATTTTTTATAAATTATCAGAAGCGAGATTCCAAAAAAGGGCTCTATAGCAGGGTCGGAAATTTTGCGAGGAATATTTAGAAAAAAAAAAGTATTAGAAAATATTGCTTCTTCGGGCCAAAATCTTGCGGGAACTTTTCGCATCGAGTCGAGACGATTTGTATGCCAACATGGCTGCCTCGCTATCGCGCTCTTCACCACAGCACTGGTGACGTCACTGTTTTCTGTTACTGTATCGGCGGTCTGAACCGGTTTCAACTCGCTTCGCACATAACGTAATAGCACGAATGAAATATCGGAGGTTCGATCCCATCCTATCCTATACATTTTTTTTTTTTTTTTTAATTAGTATTTCTTATTATACTTCTTTTAGGTGTATTATATAAAATTAATACAAAATAGTAGTATGGATAACATGATCAATTTTTTATTGTAATATTTGTCACATATCATACCTAATAGCATGAATGAAATATCGCAGGTTCGATCCCATCCTATCCTATACATTTTTTTTTTCTTTCTATGAAACTTATTATACCCCTCTTCTTGTAAATATTACATATTACATACTTATTATTTTTTTTTTCATACTCTTTATTTTATTAAATACATTTAGTCAACATTAGCGGACAGAAGATTCGATTCTTCAATCCGTTTGTATTTTGCCGACGTCGACGAACGTAGAAAGAGACAGTTCGATAAAGAAGGAAGAAGGACTGAGAGTCGAGATGATTGTAAAAAATTAAATGCCTACATATCGGTGAGATAAACTAATGCAACGTACAGAACCATAAGAGGCATCGCGGATAAATAGGCAGTCAAGTGATGTTTGGTGTAGGGAGTAACGTGCCTGCCTACAAATCCGAGGTTCCCGGGTTCGAGTCCCAGCCAGAGTAACATTATTACGGTTTTTTCCACGATGGCTAATATTACTTTTTATAAGTAATATAGTTATGGGCAGCAAGTAACAAGTAAATCGAACTTGTGGAGTTGTGTTCTCCAACGATATTCTCAAACCCGAACCTGTGAATCGAGGATAAAACCGAAAAGGTGCCATCCTCGCTTCTCAGATTCTCGAGATCACATAGTCGAATTGTGTGTGTTTCTCGTGCGACGTTGTAGTGGTTATTCTCCCACTACACATTGATTCACACAGTTTCTCCCCATGCCCCTCGCTTCCGCCGATGTCGAAGTTGTAAGTTGTGGTCGACTACAGCAAAGATTCTAAAATGCTCGAAAAGACCGATTTATTCCTACCACTGCACTGGGGGGGACGGTTCCCCCTCGGCACGAGCACGGGTGCAATATGATACGGTGCGGCTTTCCTTTGAAATTCTGTATCGGTGAAGCATCACTAATGCAGCGATGAAACTTTATTTTTTATTTATAACAATTTTATTAACGTATTGATGAGGTTTTCCTGATCAAAATAAGACCAAACACGATATTGTTATAATAACTTTAACTACTTTTCTAGTTAACTACTTTAATCTACTTTCTATGAATGCTCGCTCCACATGCTAAATTAACGGCAAATGAACAGTTAAAGTTATATGTTAAATATTGAAATGTTCCTCAACGATCTCGTCGACGTCGGCAAAATACAAACGGATTGAAGAATCGAATCTTCTGTCCGCTAATGTTGACTAAATGTATTTAATAAAATAAAGAGTATGAAAAAAAAAATAATAAGTATGTAATATGTAATATTTACAAGAAGAGGGGTATAATAAGTTTCATAGAAAGAAAAAAAAAATGTATAGGATAGGATGGGATCGAACCTGCGATATTTCATTCATGCTATTAGGTATGATATGTGACAAATATTACAATAAAAAATTGATCATGTTATCCATACTACTATTTTGTATTAATTTTATATAATACACCTAAAAGAAGTATAATAAGAAATACTAATTAAAAAAAAAAAAAAATGTATAGGATAGGATGGGATCGAACCTCCGATATTTCATTCGTGCTATTACGTTATGTGCGAAGCGAGTTGAAACCGGTTCAGACCGCCGATACAGTAACAGAAAACAGTGACGTCACCAGTGCTGTGGTGAAGAGCGCGATAGCGAGGCAGCCATGTTGGCATACAAATCGTCTCGACTCGATGCGAAAAGTTCCCGCAAAATTTTGGCCCGAAGAAGCAATATTTTCTAATACTTTTTTTTTTCTAAATATTCCTCGCAAAATTTCCGACCCTGCTATAGAGCCCTTTTTTGGAATCTCGCTTCTGATAATTTATAAAAAATAAAAGTGTACGTTTTTATAGAATAAATTCTTTCGTGGGCCGTTTTTCTAAAAAAGGGCTCTATAGCAGGACTGGAAATTTCATGAGGAATGTTTTAAAAAAAAAAAAGTGTAAGAAAATGTGGCTTCTTCAGGTCAAACTATCGCGATCATCAAATTCTGAAAATACGCTGTTTGATTTCGTCTGTCTTCGTCTCTCCTGCGATTGATGCGTCACCCTCTCTGTCGCTCCGCCATTCGAGCGACAAGGAACTATCTGTCCTTGTTCTAGAGCTTCCTAATTTCGCCGCAAGTGTCGAAATTAGCGCCACTTTACCTCCTGCACACCCTTAATGCAAGAAACAGATAGCAAAATATCAAGAACTGAGCGACAACTATGTATAAAGCAATTAAAATTAGCAATCAATCAATGTGATAGTATTAAGTAGCTATGACATTAAATAGTTAAATAGTTAAATTAGTAATCAGGCAATTAAACTGAAACCGAGGACAGGGACAGTTAAATATCAAATCACTTAAACAAACGACCAATTGTCCGAATGTGAGAAGACAACAGGAATAATTAAATAATGGGATAATAATAATAAAAGATTAAATAGAACAACGAGTTGAATACATTCATTAAGGGTGTGCAGGAGGTAAAGTGGCGCTAATTTCGACACTTGCGGCGAAATTAGGAAGCTCTAGAACAAGGACAGATAGTTCCTTGTCGCTCGAATGGCGGTGCGACAGAGAGGGTGACGCAACAATCGCAGGAGAGACGAAGACAGACGAAATCAAACAGCGTATTTTCAGAATTTGATGATCGCGATAGTTTGACCTGAAGAAGCCACATTTTCTTACACTTTTTTTTTTTAAAACATTCCTCATGAAATTTCCAGTCCTGCTATAGAGCCCTTTTTTAGAAAAACGGCCCACGAAAGAATTTATTCTATAAAAACGTACACTTTTATTTTTTATAAATTATCAGAAGCGAGATTCCAAAAAAGGGCTCTATAGCAGGGTCGGAAATTTTGCGAGGAATATTTAGAAAAAAAAAAGTATTAGAAAATATTGCTTCTTCGGGCCAAAATCTTGCGGGAACTTTTCGCATCGAGTCGAGACGATTTGTATGCCAACATGGCTGCCTCGCTATCGCGCTCTTCACCACAGCACTGGTGACGTCACTGTTTTCTGTTACTGTATCGGCGGTCTGAACACGGTTTCAACTCGCTTCGCACATAACGTAATAGCACGAATGAAATATCGGAGGTTCGATCCCATCCTATCCTATACATTTTTTTTTTCTTTCTATGAAACTTATTATACTCCTCTTCTTGTAAATATTACATATTACATACTTATTATTTTTTTTTTCATACTCTTTATTTTATTAAATACATTTAGTCAACATTAGCGGACAGAAGATTCGATTCTTCAATCCGTTTGTATTTTGCCGACGTCGACGAGATCGTTGAGGAACATTTCAATATTTAACATATAACTTTAACTGTTCATTTGCCGTTAATTTAGCATGTGAAGCGAGCATTCATAGAAAGTAGATTAAAGTAGTTAACTAGAAAAGTAGTTAAAGTTATTATAACAATATCGTGTTTGGTCTTATTTTGATCAGGAAAACCTCATCAATACGTTAATAAAATTGTTATAAATAAAAAATAAAGTTTCATCGCTGCATTAGTGTTGTTTCGCCGATACGAATGCGATACAGAGATTCAAAGGAAAGCCGCACCGTATCATATTGCACCCGTGCTCGTGCCGAGGGGGAACCGTCCCCCCCACTGCAGTGGTAGGAATAAATCGGTCTTTTCGAGCATTTTAGAATCTTTGCTGTAGTCGACCACAACTTACAACTTCGACATCGGCGGAAGCGAGGGGCATGGAGAGAAACGGTGTGAATCAATGTGTAGTGTGAGAATAACCACTACAACGTCGCACGAGAAACACACACAATTCGACTATGTGATCTCGAGAATCTGAGAAGCGAGGATGGGCACCTTTTCGGTTTTCGGTTCGATCCTCGATTCTCAGGTTCGGGTTTGAGAATATCGTTGGAGAACACAACTCCACAAGTTCGATTTACTTGTTACTTGCTGCCCATAACTATATTACTTATAAAAAGTAATATTAGCCATCGTGGAAAAAACCGTAATAATGTTACTCTGGCCGGGACTCGAACCCGGGAACCTCGGATTTGTAGGCAGGCACGTTATTCCCTACACCAAACATCACTTGACTGTCTATTTATCCGCGATGCCTCTTATGGTTCTGTACGTTGCATTAGTATTATCTCACTGATATGTAGGCATTTAATTTTTTACAACCATTCTCGACTCTCAGTCCTTCTTCCTTCTTTATCGAACTGTCTCTTTCTACGTTCGTCGACGTCGGCAAAATACAAACGGATTGAAGAATCGAATCTTCTGTCCGCTAATGTTGACTAAATGTATTTAATAAAATAAAGAGTATGAAAAAATAAATAAATAAATATGTAATATGTAATATTTACAAGAAGAGGGGTATAATAAGTTTCATAGAAAGAAAAAAAAAATATATAGGATAGGATGGGATCGAACCTCCGATATTTCATTCGTGCTATTACGTTATGTGCGAAGCGAGTTGAAACCGTGTTCAGACCGCCGATACAGTAACAGAAAACAGTGACGTCACCAGTGCTGTGGTGAAGAGCGCGATAGCGAGGCAGCCATGTTGGCATACAAATCGTCTCGACTCGATGCGAAAAGTTCCCGCAAGATTTTGGCCCGAAGAAGCAATATTTTCTTATACCTTTTTTTTTCTAAATATTCCTCGCAAAATTTCCGACCCTGCTATAGAGCCCTTTTTTGGAATCTCGCTTCTGATAATTTATAAAAAATAAAAGTGTACGTTTTTATAGAATAAATTCTTTCGTGGGCCGTTTTTCTAAAAAAGGGCTCTATAGCAGGACTGGAAATTTCATGAGGAATGTTTTAAAAAAAAAAAGTGTAAGAAAATGTGGCTTCTTCAGGTCAAACTATCGCGATCATCAAGTTCTGAAAATACGCTGTTTGATTTCGTCTGTCTTCGTCTCTCCTGCGATTGTTGCGTCACCCTCTCTGTCGCACCGCCATTCGAGCGACAAGGAACTATCTGTCCTTGTTCTAGAGCTTCCTAATTTCGCCGCAACTGTCGCTGAAGTCAGCTCGGAGTTCGGCCGTGGCTCCTGCACACCCTTAATAAAATCACGCTCCGAAAATCGGAAACAACAAGCATTGTAACCGCGCCATAAGATCACATACGCACCGCACCACGCGAGCGGCAATTACGCAATAACCTAGAAAACCAGAATGAAAGCAAATCAAAGTCAAAGGATTAACGCACAAGCAGTATTGAATAGATATTAAAAGGAACAGATCAAATCTGATAATTCAAATAAGAGAAGTATGAAAGTAAAAGCGAGTGAGCCCCCAAGTGCCATTTGTGTAGCAAAAGGGGGGAAACTGGGGGAAACTTATGACAAACGTTATAAATCAATTAATTTAATGCAAAAGATAATGCCGCTATAGGGGATAACGAACGCAGACAAACTAGCTAACAAACAATATTCAGGAAAGTTAAATAATAAATTTATTAACGACTCTTGTACCCGCAGATCGCGCCATCTGACGATGCAGGAAAGAAAACACCGGCCCGCGAAAGAACCATGCCGCGGCTCATGTCATGAAGCAAATCAAGATGGCCGCTTGACAGACGCGACACGTCAAAACGTCAAAACATCGAAAGTGAGTATAACAAAATGTCAGTATATGAAATAGATCAAACAATAAACTTGTTACATAATCCCTTTTATAGGTGACGAACAACCACAGCGACAGGGAGAGAGGGCCGGATAAAGCAGCAGACTCGATTACTGTGGCAAGGAAAAGGAACATTGCCACTTCAATCAAGCAGAAACAATTAATTAACCGAAAATTGGAATCGTAATTAACTAAACGAGCATGAAGTATATATCAATCCAAAGCCTCACAGTTTCCCAGGTAAACGTCCTTGTTTAAACATTGTAGCACCATATCCTTAAACTATAACCTGTACCCTCTATAATATTTACTAATCTAATGTAATTCTTGTATTTCCGCAGTTATTGGTAGAAGAAAGGTTTACAGCATGCGGCGATGAGCAAAATGTGCAATTCTAGTGGAGGCGCTGAAGAAAAACCAGCCAACGAAGGATGCGTGTGAGGAAATTGAAGAAAGCTAGCGACCAACTGCCATTGTAAATTGAAGCAGGTATTTAAAGCAGCAGTTCTAAGCCAACGCAGTAATATTATACAACACTATGCAAAATAATGACCAACCTATTTCACTTCCAGAATAAAAGCTGAGAAAACCTACAGCGTACAAGTGCGAAGACAGAAAAGAGACCATCGCTACATAAGCTTGGACAAATATAATGAAGGATAAGAAAATATTAGCTCAATCTGTTTAAATACAGCTACAATGACAGCTAGCATACCCTGTAAAAGGGTATTTTAAAACATAAGGTGAGAATTCTGTAATAATGCATGCAGCGCATGAAAACTGAATAAAATAGGGTGCAAACATACTTCAGTGTAAGAGTCAATACACCTGTCACCCTTGTTTGATTAAAATATCCTCTTTTATTTAATTTAGATACACCTAAGATCCCTGTTCAAATGATTCAATAATCAAGAACCTAGATAAATGCTTCAACATACTACCAATTTGTAAAATTAAAATAAAATTGAGATTGAAATTGAAGAAGTCTTAGTTAATCTGCTAAAACCTTAAACCAGAATAACAGGGTTTATTTCCCTTAATTATCCTCTAATTAGGTTAAATCAAATATTAGAAATGAACAAGACTAAAGTTCAATTATGTGAATCTTAATTAAATCAAACACAAATACCATGAAATTCATTAACAATATTATATGCTTTGATTAAAACTGTATCTATACAAAACAAAACAGAACCAAATATAGACCCGATTACTGACCAATAATTACACCTAATTGGTTATTATTATTAAACCTAATAGATTTTAATCTATCAAGTAACAATTAATGGTATCTTGAATCATTTGGAGAGTTTCAATACCAAAGCATCACCTGAAGAGCCACTCACGGATAATATCAATTAACCAAATGTCAACATGTGAAACATATGAGAAAGAAAGCTATGCAAGCCTGTAAGTATACAAAATATTCTAGTAAATGGCAAATTGAAATATAAGACATGTAATATATGTAATTAGTAGACAGAAGACAAAACAATGAGTGTATAAAACACAAAGCAAGATTCAATTGTATGTGAGTAACCAAACTGTAAACCGTAGACTATCAATTAAGCAAAATATGCCTGTCGTATAACAATAAACACATATACATATTAAAACAATGGTAACAAACATTGTGTATTTAATGAAATCATAATCAATACATATATAAGATAACAGTGAGTATATCCAAAATAGAAAGAACTATCCGGGCCGTGGTCTGACAGTATATAAAATTGTGAATAACATATCAGTAAGTACATAAACAATTGAATAAGTAATAATGTCAGTAGTGCATACTTTAAAATACATGGTCGTGCACAAAATGTAATCAAATAAAGCATGAGGTGGATGAAAGTAAAGAACTGTTGTGTTCGTGAACTGCCAAGATGCAAAGTTCCAATATATTTCAATATAAATTAAGTTACAATATATAAACAAACACGTAAACCACAAATAATGAGCAGCAAATGTATCAGAAGAATGAGATAATAAACCATTAAATTTGAAATGTCAAAATATGCAAATAAAGACTCGTTCAGACCACGGTCAACAGCATACTAGTTATATTTGTCACAATATAACCCTCATGTAAAACGTATAAATAATACATGGAGCGTCCCTGCAACACTCGTGGGACCATGAGAAAGTTGAAATACAATAACATAATATAATGCGATTACCGCCCAGGGGGAGTAAATAAGTAATTTAAGAAAAGTTAGTATAATAGGAAAGATAATTAGATTTATTAGCTCAACACTTAAATTCAATAGTTAATACAAGAAACAAATAGCAAATATACCAAGAACTGAGCGATAACTATATATAAAGTACAATTAAATCAACAATTAACAACATGATAGCAGTTGAGTACCTATGAAATTAAGTCAAATAGTAGATAGTAAGATAGTTAAATTCACAATCAGATTTAAACTGAAACTGAGGACATGAATAATAAAATATCAGATCATTTAGACAAACAACCGGTCGTCCGAATGTGAGAAGATAACACAAATAATTAATAATGGGATAATAATAATAATAATAAAATGAAATAAAACGACAAGTTGTATATATTTATTAGTAAATCACGTTCAGAATAGTCGGGACAACAACATTGTGATCGCGCCATAAGGTCTTATACGCAACGCACCACGCGAACGGCAATTACGCAATAACTTGGAAACCAGAATGGAAGCAAGTCAAAGTCAAAAGGATTAACGAACAAGCAGCATTGAGCAATCCTGCATCAAAAAGAACAGATAAAAAACCTGATAATTCTGATAAAAGAATTATGAAAGTAAAAGCATGCGAGCCCCCATGCGCCATCTGTGTAGCGAAAGGGAAACTTGTAACAAGATGTAATAAATCAGTTTAATTTACTGCAAAAGATAATGCTGCGAAAAGGAATAACGAACACGGGCAGACTACTTAGCAATCAATATCCAGGAAAGTTAATAAATTCATTAACGACGCTCGTGAGCGGAGATCGCGCCATCTGACGACGCAGAAAAGAAAACACCGACACGCGAAAGAACCCATTGATATATATAACTGGATACAGCATACGACCTACAGACTGTGACGTTTTGAAGGCTCGATATCCCTGAAAATGAGCCATTTCGCCATCTGGCTCGGTAGATCGGTACTAAGGATTTTCAAATTCAGACATATATTTGCTTGTCTCCATTAATGTTGTCATTGATATATGTAAGATATATATTATTATATATGTATACACATCAATGAATGTCCCGTGTTTTTGATCCATACACAGCAATACAAAGATTTCTTCTAAAAGATAGGTGTAAAAATACAAATCAATAACAAATCCGTAAAAAAGATTTGTACTTGTATGCCGGAACACCTTAGTATCTATATACCGAGACAGAGGGCGCAGTGTTTATCGTCAAAGATGGCTACTGCTGAAAGGATCACACAGTCTAACTATGCTAAGACATCCTATGCTGTATCCAGTTATATATATCCTAGAAAAATACTTTTTGAAAAAAGTACAAAAAGGCGCCAAGTGCACGCTTCCTAAAATTAAGATATAATCTATACAAAGAAATGTGTAACACAAAGATTATTTTATCTTTATGAAAACATTTACTTTACAAAAATACCGTACTATGATATTGGTGTATTTCTCTCAATTCTTTATATATTTATTCATATTCTGTCTATAAAAGAGATGATATCACAAAATAGCGCCAAGCAAACAATTCGTATAATCTACCTGCAAAAAAGTTGGCGCTGCTTTTTTGTAGTTTGTTACATCCACAACTTCAATGAATTTGTTGTACAACAACAAATTGTACAAGAATGTAACGTTAAGTTGCAATATTTGACATGTTTGTTACAAAAAAGCAGCGCCAACTTTTTTGCAGGTAGATTATACGAATTGTTTGCTTGGCGCTATTTTGTGATATCATCTCTTTTATAGACAGAATATGAATAAATATATAAAGAATTGAGAGAAATACACCAATATCATAGTACGGTATTTTTGTAAAGTAAATGTTTTCATAAAGATAAAATAATCTTTGTGTTACACATTTCTTTGTATAGATTATATCTTAATTTTAGGAAGCGTGCACTTGGCGCCTTTTTGTACTTTTTTCAAAAAGTATTTTTCTAGGATATCACTCTTTTTTGTAGTACATTTATTTTATACAGTACAGTAATAAATGTATGTTAGTGTTACAACATTTGCAAACAAGAACCGTGGCAAGGTAAATGCATTTGGGATGTTGACCTGATTTGTACAGGTATATATATACTGTAGGTGCCGATGTCGGAACTGTATGTTTCTCATCGGACTTAGGACCGGGGATACCTGACACTCCAGGCGCGACGAATTGAAAGAATCGCGGATTTTCATTATGAATCCGCGATAGAGAGTGCAGTCGTACAGTTTCCAAAGTAGGTGTGTGTAGCCACTTAACCGTCGTTATGGCGCTGCATAACACATGTATTGTGTTAAGAGTTTCCTACATGGTTCTGGCCACGAAGTGGAAAAGATGTTGAATCTCGTGAAGGACCCTGAGAGACGGCATGGCACTTACCCCAGAACTTCCAAGGGAAACGATACTTATTGTTGACATGTAAATTACATTTTCTCAAAGAGAGCCCACCACCATCCCCGTCGTATTTTAAAATCGTGATAATACGACGGTTCTCTGGTATAAATGCATGATTATTTGTGATAATTTTAGAACGTTTCTAATTTGCAGTATTGTAAACTGATTGTTCACATGTACATTACATTTTTTGAAAGAGAGCCCGCCACCACCCCCCTCGTATTTGAAAATAGTGATAATACGACGGTTCTCTTCCATAAATGCATAAGTATTTGTGATAAATTTTCATCGTTTGTATTTTACAGTATTGTAATATTGCAAAAATATAATGTATATTATAGAAATACATGAAGCTGTTTGTTCGGTTTTTCTGTAAAGTAAATTTTTATTATTTTTATTATACAGGGTGTCCCGTAACTAGTAGTAACATCGGGAAATGGGGGGTAGCTGAGACGATTCCGAACAACAATTTCCTTTGCAAAAATGTCAGACGGGGCTTCGTTTTTGAATTATTAAGGAAAAACACTGACCAATCAGAGCGCGCGTACTGCGTGCGCTAAGCCATGATTCGTTCTAGTCCGACGTTCCGGCTCGAAGTTACCCTATCACGGCTGAGCGCACGCAGTACGCGCGCTCTGATTGGTCAGTGTTTTTCCTTAATAATTCAAAAACGAAGCCCCGTCTGACCTTTTGCAAAGGAAATTGTTGTTCAGAATCGTCTCAGCTACCCCCCATTTCCCGATGTTACTACTAGTTACGGGACACCCTGTATAAAGATAAAGTGATTGTGTTTTGACTTTATTTTGTGCAGATTATACCACAATTGTACAAACATGGACTTGGCGTCTTTTTAAAAAATTACTTTTTTTTAAATCAGTTTTAAAGTGCACATTATTCTTTTTTGTATTAAATGTAAATAACTGTAAAAGTTGTAACCCTTTTATACCGCACGGTAAAGGAACAGATTTGCATAGGAAAATAGTACATGTAAATTAGATTTTCTTAAAGAGAGCCCGCCACCACCCCATCGTAATTGTAAAGATATAGTTGAAGTACAATGGCCCACTTCAATAAATGTATAACTATTTGTGATAACAATTTTCTTTTTTACTCTGCAACATTATAATTCAAAAACATTGGATTTGGCTTGCAATATTCTATGTTGTCTTATTGTGTAGAGGAAGGAAATATACATAAAAGTGTGGTTTGTGCAAATGAAGTCGAACTTCGTTTTACCATAATGTAAAAAAATTACAAATATGAAATGTTACTTTATAAATTCTGCGAATTTTTTAAAAAAATGAGAATTGTAATTATAGAAATTGTGTATGTCCCGTATAATTAAAAAAAGAATTCCATAAAGATATTTAATTTTTATCAATTTTCTGCAGGAAAATAATATATACATTTTTAGCACTTCTAGGCCATTGCGTTTTCCTAATTTCCGCATCATTAGCTTCTATCCAAGTATTGGACATTCCTTCTCTGCATATACACGTATAAGGACCTTCTTCAATGCATGAACCATGATGAAACACAGCACTCATTACTTTGTATATTTATCCAAGTATAATAACTTTAGTTGTTGGGACAGCTCGCAAAGAAAACTGTGTTTTTCCTTATGTATTGTCTTCAACTGGTATTAACTGAATAACAATAATATTTCTGGTCATTATAAATTCACTTTTAATCAATATATCGTTTTCTGTACACTTTTCACATGATTCATTGTGCAAGTGCAACCAATGAAAGAACTTTCTATTTAATAACTCATTTAAATCATAACTTTTTTCTTTTTTTTATTTATCGGTATTGAAAGAAGTGTATTACGGAGAACTATAGTCTTTGTATAATGACAACTACTGTTGCATCGTTTAACTGTAGAAACTTGATGTTCAACTAAACTTTGAATATAATCGTACTTTTCACAAAGAGCTATAAAAAATTGGGATGTATCTCGTTTAACGTTTTTGGAGAAATATTCCCCTAAACATTGCCGTATTGCATATGTATTTAACTCAGGTAATTTACGTTCATATTGTTGTATTAATACGCTTAAAATGTTTAATTTATCACAATTAAATATCTGTTTTCTAACAACAGCAAAATGTAACAAACATTGCATCATTGCATTTGCATAAGAGGAAACCCCATCCTTATTTTGCAAGATCGCAAAGAAACCTCTGTTTTTCCTAATATATTATCTTTGACTGATATTCACTGAATAACAATTATATTGTTAGTTAGTATAAAGTCACTTTTAATCAATGTATAATTTCCAGTACACTTTTCACATAATTTGGTGTGCAACTGAAACCAATGAAAAAACTTTGTATTTAGTAACTCGTTAAGATCATAACTTTTTTCCCTTTTTTATTTATCGGAATTGAAACAAGTATATTATTCAAAGCTGTCGTCTTTGTATCATGTCAACTTTTGCAACATTGAATCCTATGTTCAACTAAGCTTTGTATATAATCTTACTTTTCACAAAGATAAACATAACCTACACACATTATATGATTTTCATTTATAATGCTACGTTATTGATGATTATTAATATTCATTAAATAATTTTGTATCGCACCTTGTCACTAATAAATAGCTGCACTTATACACATTTGTATTTATCATACTTTCGCCGTACAAAGAATCGCGAGTACGGCGTTACACTGACAGCTAACAGTTGTACTGCACTATTGCAATTTCCTTGCTTTTGTGCTATAAGAAGAAAGAAAATGTATAACTGAAATATATACGGCACAAAAGTATGTAATCTATAAATTTGTCGATGAAATCAATCATATAAATCTGATTAATAACAACAAACTTCTGAAGCTTGACAGCTGTCAAACTATGCATGGCGCTGCTGTAGCGCTGGACACGCTGTGTGCGAGAGGAAGACAAACTGACGTTAGAAAAGGAAACAACGAAAAAGGGACAAACTTATGCCGTTTTCGTTTAAAGACAAAGACACCAATAGTACATTTACCAGTCCCCCTGACAAAGAGGTGTGTATACACCGTAACAGGCGTTAGAGAAGGATGACGAACAGACGACGACGACGACGACGACGACGACGACGACGACGACGACCAAGACTTAAAATCTCATCATGCATTTTACGCAATCTCAACTTTAGCTTGTGATAACTTCCTTCACAAGGCATGTAGAGGAAAAAGAAAAACACTTTTGTTAACTAATTTGGGTACGCGCTATCGATTGAGCCTAATAGAAAACCGATCCGCCAACGCGTTATTGAGATCTGATAATCTCGGCTTCTCTGAACTTTCGGTCTCGCGTATAGATACACGGTCGGCCTTTCATGCAGCGCTCTGCGCGTGAACTTGGCGCGAGACACGACCGTGTCTCTTGATCAATGAAAGAACCACGTCGCAGCTCGTGTCATGAAGCAAAACACGATGACCGCTTGACAGGCGCGACACGTCAAAACATCGCTGGCCAGCGAATATCAGAGATAAGTATAACGACATGTCACATATATTATATAGATCGAACAATAACGCCCATTACATCAATTCTTCTTCACAGGTGGCGGATAACAGTGGCGAGGAGTAGCGAGGAAATGTGATAAGTTGCAGACGCGATCCCCGACGCGAAGGAAAAAAGTACTACAGTTTCAAGCAGGCAGCAAGCAGTACTGCACCAACCGTTAGAACCGCGAGCAATTGTCCAATTGAGCGTAAAATCCACATCAAGTTTAAAGCATCACACTTTCAAGGTGAATATCCCCAGTTAAGCATTGTATGATCATAACCTTAAAATATATGACCTGTCACATATATATAACATTTACTAATCTATTAATTACTAATCTATTAATAGCCAACCTCTATTGCACGTTGAAGTAAGTACTTTTAGAGTAACAATTCCAAGCAGCACCGCAGTATTATATGAAACATAACCAGATTGCTTCGATTCCAGAACAGAAAGCTGAGAGAACTTGCATCGTACCTCAACGAGTGCGAAGAAAGAAAGAAAGGAGACCTTCGCTATGCAAGTTTAAGTATCTCTACTAAAAGAATGAATGAATGCTTAATTAATTGAAGAATTGAAGATCCAGTGACAGCCACCACAACCAACAACATGATATTCTAAGCTTAAAGATGTGAAATTGTAATAATGCCTGCCAAAGTAAAAGGTTGAATAAAGCAGAGTACAAAATATTCGTTAGTGTGAAAATTATTGCGCCTGTTACCCTTGCTCACTTAAATTATCCTTTCCCACAAATTAAATACACCTAAGATTCTTAATCAAGCAGTTCAGTCATTGACACTCTCAGTCAGTTTGTCAACGCGTCAACATGCTTTCACCCTGCCTGATAAAACTAGTTTTCAAGATGTTAATTAGTTTACTAAGACAGCCCTTAAATTAATTAATTAAACTTCAGTTATAAGCAAATTCATTAACCTCCCTGTATTCATAAGGTAAAACCGTACCCTACATCACATCAATCTAAAACTGTCTTAATTAACAAATATTATTTAGATTAAATAGCCCCAAGTAACTAACACATTGGTAAGATTTATTTAAATAAGATTAACTGCTCGTTCCTGCACTAATCGACATATGAACAATAAATATGAAAAATGTTACATGGAAAGTTATTCGACTATGTGAGCCGTATGAGGCTTTAGCTAACTAATTAAAAGTACAACTATCACTTAGTGCCTGAATATGTAATGCCGGTATAAGAATTATTAATCAGCCCGTTATATAGAATCTTTTAATTTTAAGAAGTTTATTTGCTATAAGTATTATTTTAGGCAAATCGACCATTGAAAGTATATACAAGTAGACATCAATCAGTCAATCATCCATAGTTTTAACTCATAAAGCAGAAAACAATTACTCTCTACTGATAATTTACTGTAATACTTATTAGAGATTCTAAAATATAAATATAATTGAACAAACAGTCATAAAAGTACTATAATAGTGGTGTTATCAGTACACCAGTCCAATACTAACATTGACTAAACTATGTAAAACAGTTAAACAATTAATGCAACCATTAAGGGGTCAAAATATTCAAATCCTCTTATGACAAAGATTACAGGCGGACATTCAACAAGTATTCAGCCTAAATAAGTTCGAAATGAATAACTACCAAGACAAGATATGGACTGCGAACAGCAAATACAGGATAATCAAAATAATACATAAAAGGCAAAGCAGGTCTCACACTGCGTGATATCTGCAATATTGAATGACCAACGTGCAGACTGTTCCACAAATTCCCATCACAATTAAACAATTATAATCAAAAAACAAAAGGCATGTGTCAAATTAAACCATATTATATCATCAAAATTATGACTATTAAAATTATATTTATTTAAATAAGATTATTTACTCGTTCCTATACTACTTGAATATGATCAACAAATATGACAAATGTTACATGAAAAGTTATTCAACTATGTTAGCCGTATGAGGCATTAGCTAATTAATTAAAGTACAAATATCAACTTAGTTCTTGAATAGGTAATAATAGTATAAGAATTGTTAATCAGCCCGTTGTATAGAATCTTTAATTTTAAGAAGTATATTTGCTATAAGTATTATTTTAAGGAAGTCGATTGTTGAAAATACATACACATGGGCATCAATCAACCAATCAATCATGGTTTCAACTAGTAAGGCAAAACAATCATTCTCTACTGATAATTCACTGCAATAATTACTTAGAGATTCTAAAATATAAATATAATTGAACAGACAGCCATAAGAGTACCATAATAAGGTCATCAGTGTACCAGTTTAATACTAACATTGATCAAACTATATCAAACAATTCGACAATAAATGCAACCATCAAGGGGTCAAAATATTTAAATCCTCCTATGACAAAGATTACGGATGAATATCCAACAAGTATTCAGCTTAAATAAGTTCAAAATGAATAACCACCACGACAGGATGTCGGCTGCGAAGAGCAAGTATAGGATATTCAAAATAATATATAAAAGGCAAAGGCAAAGCACGTCTCACGCTGCATGAAATCTGTAGTATTAAAAGACCAACGTACAAGACTGTTCTGCAGATTCCAGCCAAAATTAAACAATTATAATCAAGAAAACAAGAGGCATGTGTCAAATTGAATTATATTATATCATCTAACTTATGGATATTAAAATTATATTTATTTAAGTAACATTATTTTCTTGTTTCTACACTATTTGAAATATGATCAACAAATATGAAAAATGTTGCATGGAGTAGTTATTCAATTATGTTAGCCATATGAGGCATTAGCCAATCAATTAAAATACAAACATCAACCTAGTTCTTGAATAGGTAATAGCAGTATAAGAATTGCCAATCAGTCCGCCATATAGAATCCTTAATTTCAAGAAGTCTATATGCTATAAGCATTATTTTAAGCAAGTCGATTATTGAAAATACATACAAATGGGCATCAATCAATCAATCAGTCACAGTCCCAACTCATAAGGCAAAAGCAACTGTTCTCCACCGATAATTCGCTGCGATAATGACTTAGAGATTCTAAACTATACTATAATTGAACAAACAGCCATAAAAGTACCATAATAGTGTTACCAGCATACCAGTTTAATACTAACGTTGATTAAACTATATCCAACAATTAAACAATTAATGTAACCATTAAGGGATCAAAATATTCAGGTCCTCTTATGACAAAGATTACAGGTGGATATTCAACAAGTGTTCAACCTAGATAAGTTCAAAATGAATAACTGCCAAGACAGGATATGGACTGCGAAGAGCAAATACAGGATACTCAAAATAATACATAAAAGGTAAAGCAAGTCTCCCACTGCATGATATCTGTAATACCGAATGACCAACGTGCAGACTGTTCCACAAACTCCCACCAGAATCAAACAATTATGATCAAAAACAAGGGGCATGTGTCAAATTGAATTATATTATGTCATCAGAACCATGGCTATTAAAATTATATTTTAAATAAGATTATTTACTCGTTTCTACACTATTTGACATATGATCAATAAATATGGAAATGTTGCATGGAAAAGCTATTCAACTATGTTAGCCATATGAGGCATTAGCTAATTGATTAAAATACAAATATAAACTTAACAGTATAAGAATTGTTAATCAGCCCGCTATATAGAATCTTTAGTTTTAAGAAGTCTATTTGCTACAATTATTATTTCAAACAAGTCGTTTGTTGAGAATACATACAAATGGGCATCAGTCAATTAATCAGTCATACTCCTGGTTCATAGAGCAAAACAATTGTTCTCCACTGATAATTCCTTGTGATAATTACTTCGAGATTCTAAAATATAAATATATTTGTAACTGAACGCACAGCCATAAAGGTGCCATAATAGTGTTATCAGTATACCAGCTTAATGCTAACACTGACTGAACCACATCAGACAATTAAACAATCAATGCGGCCATTAAGGGGTCAAAATGTTTAAATCCTCATATGACAAAGATTGCAGATGGGTATTCAACAAGTATGCAGCCTAAGTAAGTTCAAAATGAATAACTGCCAAGACAGGATATTGACTGCGAAGAGCAAATACAGGGTGGTCAAAATAATAATAATAATACAAAAGGCAAAGCAAGTTTCACACTGCATGAAGTCTATAGCATTGAAAGATCATCGTCCAGGACTGTTCCACAATTCCCACCAAAATTGTACCGTTACAATCGCAAACACGAGGCCTGTGTCAAATCAAGTTATATAATCCTCAAATCGTAATTATTAAATTCATATTTATTTAAATAGGATCATTTACTCGTTCCTAGATTATTGAAATGTGAAAAATGTTGCATGGAAAAGTTCTTCAACTGTGTTAGCTATCTGAGGCATTAGCTGGCCGATTATAATGTAAATGCCAACTTAGTTCTTGAATAGGTAATAATAGCATAAGAGTTAACCAGCCCGTTGTATAGGATCCCTCAACTTAAGAAGTTTGCCTGCTATAGGTACAATCCTGAGGAGGTCAATTGTTGGAAGTACATGCACACGGGCATCAACCAGTCAGTCAATTATAGTTTTAACTCCTAGAGGAAAAACAGTTGTTTTCCACTGATACTTGCTGCAATAATTGCTAGGAAATCTAAGACGCAAATATAAATGTAATTGAACAAACAGCCATAAGTACTGTAGTAGTGTAGCCAGTACACCCGTTTACTACTGACATTGAAGAAAGAAAGAGAGAAGCCATCGCTGCACAAACTTGAATAACCCAAATGAATTAAATGTAAAATGAGCAAATACCAGGCCAAACGAAGGCACAGCGAGAACCAGCAAAGGGTACTCAGACTTGGGCAAGAAATTCTAAAAGAAATACGCATGTAACGCCCAAGATGTGCAGATAAAGTGCGAAATATATTCAGTGTAAAAATCAGTTCGCCCATTACCCCCGTTCATTCAGATCATCCTCTTTCACCGAAACACATCCAAATGGTTCAATTATAGTTGACCTAGATAAGTTCATTGATACGTCAATGCACTATCAGCTTGCACATAATTAGTAAAACTAAAATTGCAAGAGGCACGGATAACAACTAAGCTCAAGATTCGCATCTTTTATTAATTTAAATATTGAACTAAATAATACCAAAATTAACTGGATAGATCTCAACCAACACAATAATACTCATTAGCCATACCATATTCGTTAACTTAAACTACCCGTTTATTAAGTAAAGTCAAATCCTGACTCGGTTATTAGGTAATAATAGCGGTCTGTTTATCCTTATCCTCAACGTTAACAAAATTAGCAACTAATAGTTTATAAAACTTGATTATTTGAACTTAAATACCTAAATACTTAAGCACTAGAGCATCACTGGAGAGCCGTTTAGCAAATAATGTCAATCATCTTAACCGTAGTCTATCATAGTACGAAATATGTCTTGTCATACAGTAGTAACGTGTATACATAATAAAACACATAAATCCTAAGCAGTGTATATCTTAAAGAGACAAAAACCATATATGTAAGCAAGACACAACGAATGTAAAATGGAACAAAACATAAATAAGATGAGTGTGAAATAGGATAAAACATAAAAGTATATGCAGGAAGGAGCACCCAGACCGCACCGCATACCCGTGTGTAATTAAAATGGAATGTATATTACAGTCTGGGGGTAAATAAGTAGCTAGCGTACAAATTAATTGACAACGACAGTTTAATAACGTGCGGCATCTGAAAGCAGCCGGAGACGTAGTCGCAGAAATTACATATTACATATTAAATGTCGCATAGCTCAACTGTAGTACAACGAGACGCTGAGGGTGCACCGTTATTACGGTTAATCCGCCGCCAAATTACAAATTGACGATTATCAGTTACCGGCAAAGAAAAAGCACTTATCAGAGCAGCGCATGCCAAGTGAAGCAAACCATTATGCCAGCTGGCAATTTCACGTTACAGTTGTCGCGGAATTTGCGAATGGAAGAGCATTATCCCGTCATACCGTACGCAGGGCAGTAATACCTTTTAGGCGTGGTTTGTCTCAGGTATTCAGCGCAGTGTGCACCGCAGGACAATGAGCATCAAGAAAGTAGAAAAATAATATAACATAAAATAGAAATAAAAATAAACTTAGACATAGACTAAAGTAATAGTGAATAATGAATAAGTAATAATAGTGGGTAATGAATAGCTATGAGCTGGTGCCCCAAACGTATACAGGCCGTTAGCAGAAATATGATAAAATAAGATAAGATATAGTAGTATAACATAAACAACATAACGTAACACTGAACCAGAGAGCCGATGAGGGGGAGATCATGCCAGACAAAGAGTGCTCGAGGGAGAAACAGCCAGGGACAACGCGCCGCCGCAGAACCGCTGTCAGCCCACACCTACCGTATACGTCCCACTCTATGTCACACTCGGTCGTGCCTAATCCTAATTAGTCGTAAGTATAAAACATAATACATAAATAACATAAATTGTAGCGCGTCTACCTCCGACGGCGAAACGGAGCAACCGGGCACTGTTCGTTTCAGTGTATCAAGGAGACAACCTCACTAGGCAGAATTCAAGTCTAAGGTATCTATTTTAGCTTTCATCGCAAACGCAGTACGTATCCCGAATATGCCACATGCTTATATCATTCCGTCCTAAGTTTGATTTGTTAACAACTATACCTATTTGACACGTTACGCACGGTAGACCAGTTCAGCGCGCGACACCCGACGCGGCACAATCAAGAGGGCAAGTGACACAACGCCAGCACGCACGGCGCTTTACGCCTCTTACAGTAACGAACGACGGAACGAAAGAACGAAGGAAGGAAGGCCGTATGAGGTTTCAGTGCCGCGCTGCACCAGGCTGGGATTGAGCCACCATTTGATATTATGCAACATAAACAGCGGGAAAAGGGAAAAAGGAAAAAGATGCAACATAGAACAACACATTGCAGCTCACATGCATCCCCGTATCGCCGCGCAGCAGGCAGTCGCAAGCAGCTCGCGCATCGGTGACAGCAAGTCATGCATAACACCCCCACGCATTACATACGCAATCAAACGCAATCAATCATGATGAGCCGACGCCACCCATCCGCAACGCAAGAGGACGCAACCGAGCAATCAGAGGGGGGGGGGGGGGGGACAGGCCCCGCGGCAGCGTTCGCCCGCGCCCGAACGTGCACATGCATCGCCGTCGTGTCCCAAGCAGAGTCACCGCCGAAGTTTAGCGCACGGCGAGCAGCCTGGCAGCATACCGTAGATTAAGAAGTAAAAGAGAGTAAGTAAGAACATATAAGTAGCTGCGCGATTGTCCATCACGCCGTATAATAATAATAATAATAGTACGCAATGAGTGCCAGGCGGCCCGTAAGGGACACGACGCCGAGCACAGAGTGCTTTAATGTCAAGAATATCGAGAAGGCACAAGAGAGCACAAGAGGACCACCCGCTACTCTCGCGGCGCGTCGCGTATCTACGGCTCGCGCCACCCCCCCGTGTTCGTCCCCTCGCCTAAGCCCGCTGTCCCCCGTCCCACCCGTCCTGAAGAAGAAGAAGAGGAGGAGGGAGGGACCGAGACCGCCCGCGGAACGCCTCACAATCGGCGGTGAAGTCGCCGCTGACCCCCCCCACCCAGGGAGAGGCAGGCCGCGACAACGCGGCCGAAACCGGCACGGGGAGGGCCGCTGCAGCGGCAGCGGAGGCGACCCCGGAGGCACCCAAGGACGCCGCTCGCCCCCTGGCAGGACAGCGAGCAGCCACATGCTCGGCGCCCAGGCACAGATAGCACCTGCGCGCCCTGTCGTGGTATTTAATCCTAGGCGTGCTCCACCCCACCCTGAGCCTTCGCAGTCTCAGCATCCGCCGCGTCGCCTCCGGGGTGGCCTCCACCACCGCGTCAAGGCTACCATCCCCGCGCCCGCCCGGCCCCATCCCCGCGCACCTGACCTCTCCCTTGCGCACGCGTGCCTGCTCGGCGATCGCCTGCAGCAGTTGAGTTTTCGTTACTGTCGGCTCTATGCCAATCACCCCCAGAGTGCCGCAGCGACGAACGCCCCGGAAGTCCCATTCCTCCGCTCCAGGTGACTCCCGGAGCCAGCCCAACATCTGCTCATAATTTGTGCCCCTTCCTAGCTCAAGCATGATACCCCCTCCCGCCATCCTAGCGACACCCTTGACGTGACGCTCCTTCTCCCCAAGCATGGTCCTCATCGCTGTGATCGACTCAGCATAGCCTCGCGATGATCTGTTGCCCCCCCGCGCCCTAGCCGCGGCCACGACCGCGTCGCTCCCGAGGACCTCGCCCCCCCGCACCCTCGGCCGAGCAGAAAGGGGATCCGCCGCCCCCCCCCTCCCCCTCCTCCTCGCTCTCCTCAATAAGGACGTCAGTCTCCGCGTCGTCCTCGGTAACCCCGACATCCCCGCCCTCCAGGACACTAACAAATTCTTGCGGCCGCCCCTCAACGTAACCCGCCTCGCGGCCCACCCGCCGTTCGTCCACCACCGGACCCCCCGACCACCCCTCGCGTCGTCCGCCGCTCCTGACTACTCGCTCGCTTCTTATAGATAGGCTACCCGCCTCCGCCCTTTTTCCAGAAATTGCATCCGCGTCCGCCGCCCGCTGCCCCCCCCCCGCCCCTCAGCCGCCGCACACGCCGCCCCATCACCGGGCTGCGATCCCCCCCCGCCTGCATCTTACTCCCCCCCTCCCCCTCACCGTCATCAGATATTACGAGGACATCGCTCCCCGCAACCTCCATCCCGCCACCCTCCCCGCTGACGCTGCGTCGACGCCTAACAGCCGGTGCCAATGATCCTTCAGCCGCAGCTCGTTTCTCCGGGGGATGCTCCGATTCAGCGTACAGCCAGCCGAATCCTTCGCCTACGCTCTTCTCTGCATCTGTTTCCCCGCCGACACCCGGTCTTGTGAATTGTTGCTCGCCACGTTCGATTCCGCTGGTTAACTCCAATGCGCTGCCATCTTTTTCCCGGAGATCGTCCATCCTGTTGACGGTCGTCTTGTCCAGAGCGAGCTATCTGCGATCTGCAATCACCCCGCACTAGTTAGTACCGCACTTTTATCAACGAGCATTATCCCCCCCCCCCCCCCACCCTTCCCACTCTGTCGTAGCTTGACTACGCATCACTACCCCCGCACTTACTGACCACGTCATCGTTGCCAACACTATGATCGACACCCATAGGCCCGTAGGTCGTGACCCCATCCGCAGTCAGCTTAAGACCGTATCAAATTGAACTTTCTACCACGCTCGATCGCGCCTACACGCCCGATATTGAAACAGTTAAACTGGTAAATTGGTTATTAATTAGTTTAGATCGTGCCGGATAAGATCGGTCAGCGGGCGTTCCCGAGAGGACGAGACGGTCGTAGCCACCGGCCAACAGGCAGGCAAGCAACATCCCAACTCGTCGATCGCGAGTTACTAGGTTACCGGACAGATATTCGCCCACACTGTCATATTACTCAGTCTGAATCATCGTCATGAATTCCGCGTGATCTATGGCAAGTCGAGTGAGCGGCCGATCAAGTAATCGATCAGCGAAATAATCGCATAATCAAATAATAAAATAAAATAATCAAATAGTCATATAGTCAATAATCAATAATCAAAATCAAATGATCAAATCATAATCATTTCGTAATCGTTTCAGTATGGAATTTATTAATGCCGAAATCGCAGTTGTCCGCCCGACGGCCAGCAAACGATCAGGGAGGGAAGAAGAGGGGAGGGGGAAGAATTCCCAATGCGTGGACACGCTTTTCTAAAGAAGGGCAAGGGTTACTTTACGGGACGGAAGATTGTAGATACATGACTGAGCAGGTAAGCAATGATAAGTGAGTAGACGCTAAATCATAATAGCTGTTTTTAGCTATACAGCTAAGTAAGCGAATGAATGAATAACAAGAGCTAAGTACGTACATAAATAAATAAGTGAATGAATACTTGAGTGAAAATATTCAAGTAAATAAATAAATAACTGAGCGACTGAACAACTATACAAATAAGTGGCCAGCTGCCAACTCTTGCCCTCCCAATTCAACGCAAAATTCTACGCAAAGTTCGTAGTTCAAAGTTCAAAATTCCAGATCCTACAAGGCTAACAGACTGACCCGTTTACCGGTTATCCGCGTAGAATTTGATATTCGGAGGTTACCATGTTCGTTCGCGCTCGCGTACCCAGATTTGACCGCTTAAATCAGCAAATAAACGAATAATCAAATAGTTCTACTTCCGTTTCAGACCCTGGTGAATTAATCAATCGGTGTGCAGCCACAGGGGGACGAGGCAATCAAAATTACGATTAACGCGTAGGTAAATAGGTAAACAGACAATGCGCCTTAATACTCGCGGGTTAAAAGATCCCCAGACAGGCTTCCACCCATGTTATCGCTCCCCTCTATCAAATACCTGGTGCATATATATACCGTGTCGCCGGTAAGATGTCAGTAATCCAGCCATAGTCACTTCAGAATGCTATCAGATCGTTATCAACATTGCAGTTGCCCACCCAACGGCCGACAGACAACCAGAAAGAGGAGAACAATTATAACACGCCAACAAATTCCGGCGAGAAGGTTGCTTCGCGAACCTAGATTAGTTGATAATTGACGGACGGATGAGCCGCCAAACAAGCAAGTTTAGTAAAAAATAGCAAATTCTAAATATTCAATAATGAATAGTAAATGCCGATGACTAGTACACAGTAATATAAAATAAGTAAATAGGAAAATGGATGACTAAATAAATAAATAAATAAATAAGTAAGTAACAATCAAATAACTAGACAAGTGATTGACCGGCGTCAAACACTTGCCCCCCCCCCCCCCCCGGCCCCCCGGAATGCCATAATGATGCCCAGCGAATAGGACGCGGCGCAAGCTCTTCGAAGTCAACGACCGACAACCTATCGGACAAAGCCGCGCTGGAAGGAGAAGTTACTACGTTCGCTCGCATTATCATGTCCGATTCTTGAAATAACTAAATCCATAATCATCCATCACCAATTAACTAATCAATCAAACGATCAATTCTGCTTTTAATTCCGATCGCGCCAAACTAAATCAGCCAGTAGGCAGTCACAGGGGACGAGACGGCCGAAATTACAAGTTACACATGAGCGAAATAGGTAAATAGATAAACAGACATTGTAGCGTTATAATCGTGAGGTAATAGTTCATAGATCCAACATCCGCCCATACCAAATTATTCTTCAGCCAAAATTGTTAGTATATATATACCGCGTTGCCAATAGGAAGCCAGTAATCAGATCACTATTCCATTGGAATAAGATACTAATATATTTCAGTCACCATCAAAATCACAATTGCCCGCCCAGCGGCCAGCAGGTGCTCGGGACGGGGAGAAAAATCTCCGATACAACCTCGCTTTTAAACAAGGAACACAGGCTGCTTCCCGGGACAAGTGTTAAACATTGAACTATAAATATTTGAATGAGCAGGTAAGTATCAGGTGAGCAGATCATGATCCTGACAAATGATAATAAATAAATAATTAAATGACTAAATGGACAAATGAGTAGCTAGGTAAATAAATAAGTAACACGTAAATAGTTGAATGAATAACTACATGAGTGTATAAATAGGCAAACAAATAAATAAATAAATACCTAAATAAGTGAATAAATGCGTAAATAAATAATAAGTGAATATATAAATAAATGCCTAAATGAGTAAATAGGTAATGAATACGTAATTAAATAAATAAATAATAAGTGGATAACTAACTAGATAAAGAAATTAAGTGAGTGAATAGGTAAGCGGTCATTTAAGCGGCCAGCTACATACTCCTATTCTCTCGCCCCACCAGACCGCCGCAATGCCGTCCGAACGCGGTACAGCGCAAAATGCTCCGCAAAGTTCAAAATCACACTTCAAGTTTCCAAATCCTGCAAGCTGATATACAACGCGATTACCGGCCGAAGTCGCGTCAAATTTGAAAATTACCATGTTAATTTACACTCGCCCGTCCGATTTTAAAATCGATTATCATAGCACTATTTTATTTCTGTTTCAGACCATGCCGAATTAAGCCAATCAGCGGACATCTACAGGGGAGTGAGACGGTTATGATTACGAGATACCCGTAGTCACATGAGCAAACAGACAGCGCGACGCAATAATCGCGGGTTAAAGGAACCCCAAACAAGTATCCGCTTATGTTATTGGATTTTTCTATCGAGTAATTGTTATATATGCCGCGTCATTAATAATAAATAAGAGCCAATAGTCAAGCCATAATTATTTCGGAATGACAACAAATCGCTATCAACGTCGCAGTTACCCGCCCGACGACCGACGGACAAACAGAAAGAGGAGAACAATTTTAACACACAGCACCTTTTGACACAAAGGTTGCTCCGCGGGCCTAATATTAGATGTTAATTGACAGATGAATGAGCCGTTAAATAAATAAGCTCAGTAAAATAGTAAATCCTAAGTATTCAGCAATGAATAATGAATAATAATACCGCTGACTAGTAACAGTAAATAAATAAATAAATAGTACACAAATAAGTAAGTAAATAGATGACTAAATAAATGGGTATATAAATGCTTAAAGAATAATAGGTGATTGACCGGGGCCAAACTCTTGTCCCCCCGGCCCCCCGGAATGTCACAGTGTCAGTGTCAAGCGAACAGGTGCGTCGAAAAAACTCCTCAAAGCCAGCAGCCGACAAAAACTATCGGACAAAGTCACACCGGAATGGGAAGTTACTATGTATGCTCGCGTCAACATGTCTGTTCCTTGAAATAATTTACTCTACAATCATTAATTAATCATTAATAACTTAATAAATCGGACGATCAATTATGCTTTTAGTTCCGATCGCGCCAAATTAAATCAGCAAGGGGGCATTCACAGGGGGCGAGCCAGCCGAAATTACAGATTGCGCGTAAGCAATTAGGTAAACAGACATTGTAGCGCGGTAATCGCGAGGCAATAGTTCTTGGAACCAACATACGCCCATATTATGTTATTCTTTGGTCAAAATCGATAATATATGTATCCCGCGTTAAAATAGGAATCGATATCAGATCGTTATTCAATCACAATGAAATAGAATGCTAATATAATTCAGTCAGTATCAAAATCGCGATCGCGATTGCCCGTCCGACGGCCAGCGGGCGCTCGGGAAGGGGAGAAGAATCTCCGATACAACCTCGCTTTTAAATGAGGAACACATGCTGTCCCACGGGTCGAGTGTTAAACACTAAACTATAAATACTTGAATGATAATAAATAAGTGACTAAGTGACTAAATAAACAAATGAATAACTAAGTAAACAAATAAATAACGTAAGTATTTAATTGGGTAAATACATGAGTGAATAAGTAATCAAGTAATGAATAAATAATACCTTAATACGTAAATAAATACCTGAATAAATAAATAAGTAAATAAAAGGCAAGTAAATAGACAAGTAAATAAATAAATAAATAAATAAATGAGGAGATAAATTAATGAATGAATAGGTAAGCGGCCATTCAAGCGGCCGGCTACAAACTCCTATTCTCTCGCCCCACCAGACCGCCGCAGTGCCGTACGAACGAGGTTCAGCGCAAAATTCTACGCAAAGTTCAAGATCAAAATTTAAAGTTCCAAGTCCTACAAGCTCATATACCACACGATTACCGGCCGAAATCGCGTCAAATTTAAAAACTACCGAGCTAATTCACGCTCGCGCGCCCGGTTCCAAAACAACCATCTCAGCATTACCTTAATTTCCGTTTCAAACTGTGCTGAATTAAGCCAATCAGCGAACATCCGCAGGGGGATGAGACGGCTGTGATTACGAATCACCCGGAAACACATAAGCATAAGCATACAGGCGGTGTAACGCAATAATCGCGGGTTAATAGATCCCCAGACAAGTATCCGCCTATGTTATCGCATTTTTCTATCAAATAATTAATATATATGCCGCGTCATCAATAAAAGCCAATAATCAAGCCATAATTATTTCAGAATGACAACAAATCGCTATCCACGCCGCAATTACCCGCCCGGCGGCTGACAAACAAACAGAAAGAGGAGCACAATTATAACACGCAAGCAGACCTTTAACGCGAGGGTTGCACCGCGGACCTACATTGAATGATAATTGACAGCTGAATGAGCCGCTAACCAGTTAAGTTTGGTAAAAAATAGTGAATTCTGACTATTCAATAATGAATAATAAATACCGATGACTGGTAAACAATAAATAAATGATGCACAATAAGAAAATAGATGTCTAAATAAATGGGTAACAAATGAGTAAGCAAGTGATTGACCGACGCCAAGCTCTTGCCCCCCCGGTCCCCCGGAATGTCGTAGTACCAAGCAGACAGATGCGTCGAAAAACTCCTCAAGGCCGGCGACCAACAGAACTATCGGGCAAGTCGCGCCGGATTGGGGAGTTACTAAATTTACTCGCGTTAACATATCTGTTTCTTGAAATAATTAAATCTATAATCATTAATTAGTGATCAAATACTTAATAAATCAGACAATCAGTTCTGCTTTTAGTTCCGATCGCGCCAAATTAATCAGCCAGTGGGTAGTCAGAGGGGACAAGACATCCAAAATTACAGATCACGCATTGACAGATAGCGAATAAATAAATAGTCATTGTACCGTGGTAATCGCGAGTCAATAGGTCATCAGACAACACCCGTCCATGCTATGATATTCTTTGGTCAAAATCGTTAATATATATATTCCTATTCCGTATTGCCAGTAGCAAGTCAATAATAAGGTCATAATTCCGTAAGAATAAAAAAAAAAAAAAAAAATAAAGTAAAAAATCAGGCGATATCGAAGTCACAATCGCCCGCCCGGCGACCAGCGGACGTTCGGGAAGGGGAGAAGAATTTCAGATACAGACTCGCTTTTTTAAAAAGTAGGTGACAAATCCTGATAAATGATAGTAAATAAACAGCAGCAAATCCCCTTACCGTGTAGGAGTACAAGTCGTGGCCTGCGTACACCCTGCGCACTCGCTCCCAGTTCAGCTGTTCAATGCCGGTGAAAGAGTCCCTGATTCTCAGTTTCTAGTTTTTAATTAGTTGTCAATCAATCAACAATAACTGATCAACAATTAACAATTAACAGTAGGCTATAGCCCTGTTGTCCTGTTTCAGGTCCCAATAAAAGTTTAAGTATTATAGTTTCCAATGTCACTTGTTAGCAATTAATTAATTAATTAAATTAAATAAATAACACGCGCGACACGGCAAATCGCGACGTATTCGGATGCTGTCCCTGGCCTCGCCTTCCCTGCACTTCACTATACTGTGCCACTTTGCACTTCGTATTTCCGTTTTAATATTCGACAGCTTGCACGTATGCTTTGCGCCTTGTCTCCGGTCACAATGATGAACTGCTGCGCCGTTTACCGTCGCTCAGCCGCTGCTTGAGATAATGCAGCCTCACCATTCGCTCCCCACCAACGCCCCATTGGTCGACATTCGCCCTGCCAACCACGTCCATAACCACTCCCCCCCTGCGGCCGCACCACCGTACGGATGGTCGGCCGGCCGGCCGGCGGCGACGCAAATCGTCACGTCGTCAAAGAACAGGGCAAAAAATGTGTAGCGATGCGACGTGCGCATACCAATTCGCTTGCCGCTTACAACCAACATCAAAGCGCGCTCAATCATGCAGAAAACGTTTTTATACTTTAATACTTTTATCATGTTACTTTGCGTTCGCACGCCCGACTTTTAGAAAACACAATTACCTCAACAATACCTTTGTTTCTGTTTCAGGCCATGCCGAACTAAGCCGAATTAAGCCGATCAGCGGACATCCACAGGAGAATGAGACAGTCATGATTACGAACTACCTGCAGAGAAATAAGCAAACAAGCAGCGCGACGCAACGAGCGCGGGTCAATTAGTCTTCAAACAGGTATTCGCCCATGTCATCACGTTTCCTATCAAGTAACTATTATATATGCCGCGTCATCAATAAAGACCAATAACCAAGCCATGGTCATTTCAGAACGACAACAAATCGTTGTCAACGTCGCGATTTCCCGCCCGACGACGGACGAACGGAAAGAGGAGAACAGTTTTACCACGCAGCACATTTTGACGCGAAGGTCGTTCCGCGGGCCTAATATTAGATGATAATTGACAGATGCATGAGCCGTTTAGTAAAAATATTAAATTCTAAGTATTCAGCAATGATTAATGAATAATAACGACTGACTAGCAAACAATAAATAAATAGTATACAAGTAAGCAAATAAGAAGAAAATAGATGACTGTATAAATGGGTAAATAATGCTTAAAGGATAATAGGTGACTGACCGGCGCCAAACTCCTGTCCCCCTCCCGACCCCCCGGGATGCCATAGTACCAAGCGAACTGGATGCGTCGAAAAACTCTTCAAAGCCGGCAACCGACAAAACTATCGGGCGAGTCACGTCAGAGTGGGAAGTTATGTTTGCCCGTGTTAACATATCCGTTTCTTGGAGTACTTAAATCTATAGTCTATAATCATTAATTAATCATTAATTGCTTAATAGATCGGACAGTAAATTCTGCTTTTAGTTCCGATCGCGTCAAGTCAAATAACCAGTGGACAATCACAGGGGGCGAGACAGCCGAAACTACAAATTACGTGTAAGCAAATAGATAAACAGACATTGTAGCGTGATAATCGCGAGATAACAATTCTTAGAACCAAAATACGCCCATATTATGTTATTCTTCGGTTAAATCGATAATATATGTATCCCGCGTTACCAATAGGAAGTCAATAATCAGATCGCTAATCAATCAAACTGGAATAAAACGCTAATATAATTCAGTCAGTATCAAAATCGCGATCGCGATTGCCCGTCCGACGGCCAGCGGGCGCTCGGGAGGGGGGAGAAGGATCTCCGATACAACCTCGCTTTTAAATGAGGAACACATGCTGCTCCACGGGTTAAGTGTTAAACGCTAACTATAAATACGTGAATGATAATAAATAAGTAGCTAAGTGACCAAAATAAGCAAATGAATAACTAAGGAAATAAATAAGCACGTGAGTATTTCAATGGGTAGATACATGAGTGAATAAGTAATCAGGTAAATGAATTAATAATACCTTAATACGTAAATGAATACAAATAAATAAGTAAGTTAATAAAAGGTAAGTAAATAGACAAGTAAGTAAATAAATAAATAAATAAATAAATGAGGAGATAAATTGATGAATGAATAGGTAAGCGGCCATTCAAGCGGCCGGCTACAGACTCGTATTCTCTCGCCCCACCAGACCGCCGCAGTGCCGTACGAACGAGGTTCAGAACAAAATTCTACCCAAAGTTCAGATCAAAATTTAAAGTTCCAAGTCCTGCAAGCTCATATACCACACGATTACCGGCCGAAATCGTGTCAAATCTGCAAGTTACCGAGTTAATTCACGCCCGCACGCCCGATTCCAAAACAACCATCTCAGCATTACTTTAATTTCCGTCTCAGACCATGCCGAATCAAGCCAATCAGCGGACATCCACAGGGGTTTAGACGGCTACAATTACGAATTACCCGTAGACAAATAAGCAAACAGGCAGTGTGACGCAATAATCGCGGGTTAAAAGATCCCTAAACAAGTATCCGCCAATGTTATCGCATTTTCCATCGAATAATTCATATATGCCGCGTCATCAATAAAAGCCAATAATCAAGCCATAATTATTTCAGAATGACAACAAATCGTTATCAACGTCGCAATTACCCGCCCGACGACCGACGAACAAACAGAAAGAGAAGAACAATTTTAACACGCAACACCTTTTGACGCAAAGGTTATTCCGCGGGCCTAATATTAGATGTTAATTGACAGATGAATGAGCCGTTAAATAAATAAATAAACTTAATAAAAATAGTAAATATAGTAAATTCTAAGTATTCAGTAATGAATAATGAATAATAACACCGCTGGCTAGCAAACAGTAAATAAATAAATAAATAGTACACAAGTAAGTTAATAGATGACCAAATAAATGGGTAAATAAATGCTTAAAGAATAATAGGTGATTGACCGGCGCCAAACTCCTGCCCCCCCCCCCCCCCCCCCCCCGACCCCCCGGAGTGTCGCAGTGTCGAGCGAATAGGTGCGTCGAAAAACTCTTCAAAGCCGGCAACCGACAAAAACTATCGGGCAAAGTCACGCCGTAATGGGAAGTTACTATGTTTACTCGTGTCAAGATGTCCGTTTCTTGAAATAATTAAATCTACACTCGTTAGTTAATCATTAATTACTTAATAAACCGGACGATCAATTATGCTTTTAGTTCCGATCGCGCCAAATTAAATTAAATCAGCCAGCAGGTAATCACGGGGGACGAGACGTCCAAAATTACAGATCACGCGCAAGCAATTAGATAAACAAACATTGTAGCGCGATAATCGCGAGGTAATAATTCTTAGGACCAACATACGCCCACATTATGATATCCTTTGATCAAAATTGGTAACATATATACCACGTTTCCAATGGAAAGTCGATAATCAGATCACTATTCAGTTACAATGGAATGAAGTACTAATATAATCCAGTCAACGTCAAGAACGCGATTGCCCGTCCGACGACCAGCAGGCGCTCGGGAAGGGGAGAAGAATTTCCGATACAATCTTGCTTTTAAATAAGGAACTCAGGTTGTCCCCCGGGATAAGTGTTAAACATTAGACTATAAGCACCTGAATGAGGAGGTAAGTAATAGGTGAGTAGATAATGATCCTAGTAAATGATAATAAATAAATAACTGCATGGCTAAATAAACAAATGAATAATCAAGTAAGTAAATAAGTGACACGTAAGTAATCAAATGGGTACCTACATGAATGTATAAACAAGCAAGTAAATAAATAAATAAATACCTAAATAAGTGAGCAGATACATAAATGAATATATAAGTAAATAAATAAATAAATGCATAAATAGGTGAATAAATAAATAAATGAGCAAATATTAAGTGAATAAATAATTGGATAGATCAGATAAATCAATGAATGAATAGTGAGTGGCCATTTACGCGGCCCACTGCGAACTCCTGTTCCCTCGTCCCGCCAGACCGCCACAGTGCCGTACGAACGAGGTTCAGCACAAAATTCTACGCAAAGTTCAAAATCAGAATTTAAAGTTCCAAATCCTGCAAGCTAATATACAACACGATTACCGGTCGAAATCGCGTCACATTTGGAAATTACCATGTTAATTCACGCTCGCACGCCCGGTTTTAGAACAATTATCTCAACATTACTTTAATTTTCGTTTCAGACCATGCCGAATCAAGCCACTCAGCGGACATCCACAGGGGAATGAGACGATTATGATTACGAAATACCCGTGGTCACAAGAGCAAACAGACAGCACGACGCAATAATCGCGGGTTAAAAGAACCCCAAACAAGTATCCGCCTATGTTATTGGATTTTTCTATCGAATAATTGTTATATATGCCGCGTCATTAATAAAGTAAGAGCCAATAATCAAGCCATAATTATTTCAGAATGGCAAGAAATCGCTATCAACGTCGCAATTACCCGCCCGACGACCGGCGGACAAACAGAAAGAGGAGAACAATTTAACACGCAGCACATTTAACGCGAAGGTTGTTCCGCGGGCCTAGTATTAAAAGATAATTGTCAGATGAATGAGCCGTTAAACAAATAAGTTTATTACCAATAGTACGTTCTAAGCATTCAATAATGAATAATAAACACCGATGACTAGTAAACAATAAATTAAATAACTAAATAAATAAATAAATAAATAAATAAATAAATAAATAAATAGTATGCAAGTAAATAAATAAATAGGACGATAGCTGGCGAAATAAACAAGTAAATAAATGCTTAGATGAATAAATAAATAAATAAATGAATGATCGCCCGGCACCAAACTCTTGCCCCCCGTCCCCCCGGAACGTCGCAATGCCAAGCGAACAAGATGCGTCGAAAAAACTCTTCAAAGCCAGCGACCGACAAAAGGCTACCGGGAAAAAAGCCGCGTCGGAATGGAAAGTTACTAAGTTTACTTGCGTTAACACGCCCAATTCCTGAAATAGCTAAATCTGTAATCATTAAGTAATCATTAATTAATTAATCAATTGAGGAGTCAGTTCAGCCTTTAATTTCGATCGCGCCAAATTAAATCAGCCAGCGGGCACTCACAGTGAACGAGACGGCCGAAATTACGACTTACGCATGACCAAATAGATAAACAGACATTGTAACGTAATGATCGCGAGGTAATAGTTCCAACATCCGCCCATGCTATGATATTCTTTAGCCAAAATCGTTAATATGTATACCGCATTATCAATAAAAAGTCAAAATCAGATCACTTATTCCGTTGGAATAAAATACTATATTCTAGTCACCATCAAAATCACGATTGCCCGCCCAACGTCCAGCAAGCGCTCGGGAAGGGGAGAAGAACTTCCGACACCAATTTGTTTTCTCACCGGACAGGTACTAAACAATAAACTGGAAGTACTTAAATGAGCAGGTAAGTACTGTAACGAGGCAAATTTTGGCCTCGTTACGAGTCGTTGGCGCGCCCCGCTCCCTCCGCTCCGGCGAGTCCTCGCCTCCGGGACGCGGATATTGTGTGTGTGAATGAGTGAGTGCGTGTGCGTGCGTGTTTCTTTTTTCTTGTTGCGGCCGACCGTCTCGCGCTCCGCCACGGCGGAGCATCGCCGCCGCCGGTCGTGGGGACCTCCACCCAGGAGAGAGAGGGGCCAGATGGGTCCCCCACCTTCGCTGGCCGACCGGCTGGCCGGTCGCCGTGCCTCCACCCAGCAGCCGCCTTGGGAGCGACCGGCAGCCGGCTCCAATTGGAGCGATTTGAATTGTAATTTAGTCTATTTCGTTTGAGTGTGTCCGGTCCTTCTTAATTTTCTCTTTGTTGTAATTACTCTTTATTTTTGGCGTTATTTTGATTTTCGTTTGTCCTTGTGCGTGCGTTTTTTGGTGTCCGCGGAGCGACCCACCCCCACAAGGAACATTCGTATTTGGATAAGTCGCCGCACTCCATGTCCAGGTAGGACTCACGCCTTTTGGTTTGATTTTTATTGCGTGTGTGAGTGTGAGAGGATCGGTGTGAACGCGGGAATACCGGAGTATTCCGTATCGTATCGTGTTCCGCGACCTAGGCGACAGGACCGACCCAAGGAGACGAGGACTCTCGAGGCCCGTCCCTTTTATTCCGCTCCCGACCGATTCGTTGTCCGGTACCGTCCGACGGTCGAGCCCCGGCGGCTTGACCTCGGTGCCGTAACCGTTGACGCTCGTACTGCGCGTTTGAACGAAGCGCAGCTTCGTTCCGCGATCTCGCGTGCCGGAAGTTATAGTCGGTTTCGTCGAGGCCCCGGCGCCTCCGTCTCAGAATCGCGAACGGGTCCCCCCATACCCGCGACCGCGATCCCGACTAATCTTTCGTTTTCTCCTGTATTTGAAACTCTAGGACCACCGACATTTTGTATCCGGCCCCTAGCTTTAGTTTCTACAGTCGAGATTTTTCTTTGTATTGAGAATTTCCGCGCCGCGGTTCCTCTTGCCGCACTTGGCGGCCGCGTACCTTTTCCTTTGCGCAAAAGTGTACCGCGGAATTCCCGGTTTTTTGTTTGTTTGGCACGGCCACTTTGGCCTTTATTAAAGTTACCGTTAAGTTACCGAAACACTCGTGGGTCACTTTCAATTAACCTCCCCTGATTTCCGCTCCCCTACTGAGCAGCCGGAAGGGCGAGGGTTCCGGACGAGTGCTACGGCACTGGCGCCCATAGAATCGAATCGTCCGTGGATTTGTGCACGGGGCGCGTCGAGAGCGGTTTTCCCTGATCGCCTCCGCGCAGGGCAACCCTTAGGCTGCCCCATAACCCGTACGTCACAGTACTAAGTAGGCAGTTGACATACCCTGATAAATGATAGTAGATAAATAACTAGATAGCTAAAGAAGCGAATGAATAAACAAGTAACTGAATGAGCGCGTGAGTAATTAAGGAGGCAAATAACTGAATAAATAAATAAATACATAATAAAGAAATAAATACGTAAATGAATAAGTAGATTTTCTGTTGACCGCATCATCATTCGCGGGACAGCCTAATAATAAATAGTAGGCAAACCTAATAACTATGCATACAATTAACTAGATATGTGAATACATACATGAATAGACTAAATTTGCAAGTAGGTAAATGAATATTCAAATAGATAGATAAACAAATAACTACCTAAATAAATGAATAGGTAAATGAGCAATAAATAAATAAGCAAGTAAATTCCCGCCCTTCTATCCCCAGCGGTGCCACGATTGCACGTAAAAGAGACAATGTATCTATATAACAATCTCAACTAGCGAACCAATCAATTACTCGGTCAGCTTGTACCCAATACCTTGTACTTTATATTTTATGCTTTAAGCGTGACAAAATTGCAGAATTTCCACCCGCGCCTCTGTGTTCACTTGCACGATGACTCGATCAACACCGATTTAACAGGCGGACAGCCGAACACGAAAGAACAATCAGGCCGAAGTTATGCGAGAATTCTAAGATGTAGTAACAGCGAATTACCGAAAATGACATATTGACATATTAACATATTAACGTAGTAAAACATCGCAAATATCACGACACTTGATACAAGCACACAATAGTCAACAGCATATTATAGTAATTTAGATCAGATTGAGAATATAATACCAGCAAATACACTTACCGTATAGCACCACAAGTCCCGATCTGCTTACGCCTTGTAATCTCACTCCTAATCCAGCAATTGGCTTATTAATTTGTTTGTTTGTTTAATGCCGGAGAGAGAACTCTCAACTCTCAGATTATTATTAATTAGTTAATAATTAATAAACAATAGTCTTCTTATAGTCTTATTGTCTTGTTTGTTTCAAGTCCGACTATAGATATTAAGAATAAGTATTATAATAATTAATAATTTGTATTAATGTCAATGTGCACAGTTATTATCACTGGTTTCTATTTTCGATTTTCGCTGCACTTCGCTATATTATGCCACTTTTGCCACTTTTGCACTTAGTGTTTTCGTTCGTTCGTTCAATATCCGACAACTTATTATACGTACGCTTCGCGCCTTGTCTCCGATCACAATGACTAACCATTGCGCCGCTTGCCGTCGCTCAGCCGCTGCTTGGGCCAATGCAGCCCCACCATTCGTTCCCTGCCAACGCCCCATTGGTCGCCGTTCTCCCCGCCAACCACATCCATGATCACCGCCCCCCGCCACCGCCACGGTCGCGCCGCCGTACCAATGGTCGGTTGGTGGCGACGTTGAGCCGGCACGTCGCTATAAAAAAACATGGCAAAAAATAATAAGCGGCGCGACACACGCATAGAACATTTAACGGTTCGCTAGCTTCTCGCGCTCGATATCGCAGCATGCTCAATCATGCAGAAAGTGTTTTTATATTCATTCTTCAATTTCTTGCATCCATAAATTCGCGGAACCCGCCTCAGCGAGCGGCGTATGTGCACGTTGCACACGTGTTAAGCTGAACATTCCGCCGATTGAGATTGGGCCCCGACCCGACCTCCCCTTGCACCCGGCGGTTACCTTTGCCAGAATCTGGCGGCGAGAACCATAATGACAACGGTGCCGTACGCCCCACGCAAGCGGAAGAAAACGCAAAAACTTATTTGCCGTAACGGACAACTCGCCTTGACCCCTGCCGCCTAATTCACCCCCCTTCCCTCAGTCATCCCGTATCTAATTTAGATGATTCAATTATCTAAATAAATCTGTTGATGTCTCCGGTTAATTATCGTGAAACCGTAACCTAAGAGTATAAGACCTGTCGCCGCATAGCATGTATCAATTAATTAATTGCACCCTCCGCATTTCCAGCTGATGACAGAAAGGCTCGCAGTGCGCAGTCATGAGCATAATGTACAAGCCGTGGAAGCACAGGAGGAAATACCCCACGAAGAATGCGTGTGAGAGGAAATGAAAAAATATAAGAGCAACCCTTTTTTTTTTCTTTTTTTTTTTTACGTGGAGGAAATCTGATCGGCAGACACCCCCCTGCCGCTCGGGGGACCGACAGAGGGGTAGTGTGGGGTTCGACCCACTAAAACCTCCACGGCGAACTTCGGACGCTCTTCCGCATCTGGCGGATTCGGGGGAGTTACGGGAACTCTCAGAGAACACCACCGCGACTCCCCCTCGCCATGGCCGGTCAGCTAGCCTTTGCTGACCGGCCGCGTCCCGAGGAGGGGGAGTTTACTCCTCCCCCTCCTATGACCTCTGGTTCCGCAGTGCAGGGAGGCCGCGCCCCGCACCGCTCCATCCCGGCGGCCGTTTATCAACTACCCAGGGCCCCCGCCCTGGGTAATACGGCCGCCCGGGGGGACGGCGTTAAACATGCCGTCCCCCCGCTCCCGTCGACACAACATCGCGATCTGCTGACGGCGGGGGAACAAGGGAACCCCAGATGTGATCCACCCCCCGCCGTCAGCTACCCTCCTTAGTCCGGGGGCCCCACGGCGCGGCCTCTCACAGGCCGCACACGCCGCCGCCCCCGGGTTCTTCGAGCGGGATCGGATCGTTCCCGATCCCGCTCGGCGGCCTCCTTCTGCTTTATTACTTCCTCGCAGAAGGAGGCCACCTGCTTCCAGTTCCTCTCGCTCTCCAGCATTGCCCCAACTACTGCTGGGAGCGAGAGGTCTCCTCCTATCTCACATCGGAGGACTCGACGCAGCGCTGAAAAGGAGGGGCATTCCTCCAGCGTGTGCTGCGCCGAGTCCTCCTCCTCCCCACAGTGGTGGCAAACCGCCGTCTCCTCCCGTCCTATCCGACACAGGTAGACACCGAAACAGCCGTGTCCGGTGAATACCTGTGTCAGACGGTAGGTGAGCCTACCGTGCCGCCGCTCCCGCCACCTTTGCAGGTGTGGCAGGAGGGCCCCGAGGACGCGTTCGCTGGCGTGGGAGGACAACTCCCTCCGCCAGACCTCCCACATGCGCCCCCGGGCCTGGAGTTCGAGCTCCTGGACCGCCTCAGGCTCCAGCGGGGCCCCCCGAGCGCTGCGGCAAATGCTATTGCGCCTATAAATATAGGCGCGCACCGCCGCGAGCAGCTCGAAGGGTAGTTCCCCAGCCAGAGCCAGCGCCGCCATAGTGGACGTGGTACGGTACCCGCGGACGAGGCGAATAGCCATCGTCCGCTGTAGCCGACGCAACAGTTGCGTGTTGCGCCGGCTTGCCATCCCGGCCGGTGCCCATATAGGGGCACCATACAAGGCCATGGACCGTACCACGCCTAAGTACAGGCGGCGCACCCAATCCCCAGGTCCCCCGAGGTTCGGCAGCAGACGGCCCATGGAGGCCGCTGCCTTTTCAACTCGGGGGACGAGGCGCCGAACCCTAACCCTTTTTTTTTTTTTTTTTTTTTTTTTTTTTACGTGGAGGAAATCTGATCGGCAGACACCCCCCTGCCGCTCGGGGGAGCGACAGAGGGGTAGTGTGGGGTTCGACCCACTAAAACCTCCACGGCGACCTTCGGACGCTATTCCGCCCCTGGCGGATTCGGGGGAGCCACGGGAACTCTTAGAGAACACAACCGCGACTCCCCCTCGCCATGGCCGGTCATCTATCCTTTGATGACCGGCCGCGTCCCGAGGAGGGGGAGTTTAATCCTCCCCCTCCTATGACCTCTGGTTCCGCAGTGCAGGGAGGCCGCGCCCCGCACCGCTCCGTCCCGGCGGCCGCATGTCTATTACCCAGGGCCCCCGCCCTGGGGGACGGCTTTAAGCTTGCCGCCCCCCCGCTCCCGTCGAACGCATCATCTCGATCAGCTGACGGCGGGGGAACAAGGGGACCCCAAAAGAGATCCACCCCCCGCCGTCAGCTACCCTCCTTATCCCGGGGGCCCTATGGCGCGGCCTCTGACCGGCCGCCCCCTCCGCCGCCCCCGGGTTCTTCGAGCGGGATCGGATAACTCCCGATCCCGCTCGGCGGCCTCCTTCTGCCTCATCACCTCTTCGCAGAAGGAGGCCACCTGCTTCCAATTCCTCTCGCTCTCCAGCATTGCCCCAACTACTGCTGGGAGCGAGAGGTCTCCTCCTATCTCACATCGGAGGAATCGACGCAGCGCTGAAAAGGCGGGGCATTCCTCCAGCGTGTGCTGCGCCGAGTCCTCCTCCTCCCCACAGTGGTGGCAAACCGCCGTCTCCTCCCGTCCTATCCGACACAGGTAGACACCGAAACAGCCGTGACCGGTGAATACCTGTGTCAGACGGTAGGTGAGCCTACCGTGCCGCCGCTCCCGCCACCTTTGCAGGTGTGGCAGGAGGGCCCCGGGGACGCGTTCGCTGGCGTGGGAGGATAACTCCCTGCGCCAAACCTCCCACATGCGCCCCCGGGCCTGGAGTTCCAGCTCCTGGACCGCCTCAGGCTCCAGCGGGGCCCCCCGAGCGCTGCGGCAAATGCTGTTGCGCCTATAAATATAGGCGCGCACCGCCGCGAGCAGCTCGAAGGGTAGTTCCCCAGCCAGAGCCAGCGCCGCCATAGTGGACGTGGTACGGTACCCGCGGACGAGGCGGATAGCCATCGTCCGCTGCAGCCGACGCAACAGTTGCTTGTTGCGCCGGCTTGCCATCCCGGCCGGTGCCCATATAGGGGCACCATACAAGGCCATGGACCGTACCACGCCTAAGTACAGGCGGCGCACCCAATCCCCGGGTCCCCCGAGATTCGGCAGCAGACGGCCCATGGAGGCCGCTGCCTTTTCAACTCGGGGGACGAGGCCGAACCCTAACCCTAACCCTAACCTAACCCTAACCACCCCTAATCACCCAATCTCGTTCCCCGTTTCAGCGCGTATCTCTTTCAAATCAAGTCAACCCCTCTATGCCTGCCACTGTTCCAAACCGCCTTCAGCCGCACTATTATCACTATCACTTAACTCCCTGCCTCCTATCCCTAACCCTGACAATTATCACTGCCTCCCTCCCCGGTCATTTACACCTCATTGGTACCCGCTGCTCTAACTTACAGCCGACATCCCATTGCCAAATCCGCTCATCGCCAACGCCGAGGCCGAGCTCTGCGCTAGGCTGAGCCTTTTGGCCGACAGCGCGGACAGCGGGAGCGACGCCGCAATGTCGCTCGTCTCATCCCGCCCCGCTTCTTTGCGCGGAGCCACGCTTGGTATCCTGAGCGATTACTCGGATTCGCCGCTCGAGGCTTCAGAGGACGAGCCAATGGATCTCCGCTCAGAGGACCATTACTCGGCCGATCGTGCAGCGTTACTGTCGTCTGCCATCCCTATGGCCGTCTGGGGGGCGCGTCTAAGCCGCTATGACGCCGTATTTGTGGCTCCACCGAGGCCCAGGCGCCACGAGTTGGCCTTGCGAGAGCTCAAGGCTCTCCTGGGGTCCCTGTCCCACCAGGTCTACCGGGTGCGTAACACACGCACCCAGGAGCTGAGCTTAGAGCTGCTACGCTCTGCTGATCTCGATTCATACGCCGAGTCCCTCCGAGCCGCCACCCACGGGCAGTGGAGCGTTCGGGTTGCCCGAAGCGCGCAACTGCTGCGCGTCACCGGCATCGAGGCCACGGTGGAGCAGGAGGAGCTGCTCCTGAACTTGAGCCTGGCCGGCTCAGTGAACCCAGACTTCATACGCTGCCTGGGTTACTACCATCAGCGGGACGGCACAATTGAGGCCTCAATTGAATGCGCCTCCGAAGCCGCCCAACAACTACTTAGCATACACAACGTCCGGGCGGGGATTAGCGTATGCCAGGTGCGCCTCGTGCCATCCCGAGGAGACCGGATGTGCTTCGTGTGCCGTCAGAGCGGGCATCCAGCACGGAGCTGCCCGCGCCGCGCCGCTCGTCGCGCCTCTCGCCGCCGTCAGCCGGCCGCAGAGCCCTACGGCGCCGTCCGCCGGGGCCGCCAGGCCAACCCGCCAGGTCCCGCGCATCTCAGCGCTTCCCCGATACGCTTACGTCGGCAACGCCCGTCCGAGGTGTCCAGTGCCGTCGGCACAGCTCGGCAGCGCCGGAATGAACGCCGACGCGCCGAGCGGCTCGGCCGCCCCTCAGTCGTCGCCGCAGCAGCCAGCGCAACCTCCGCCGCCAACCCTACACCGGGAGAAATCCCATCAGGCTCTGTCTGATTACGCCACTCCACGGGCCAACACCATCCCCCACCTGGTTTATGATTATTCCAGTTCTATCGTTATATCTACGCATTCATTCTTGCCATTATATATTTTTTATTTTTTATTTTATATATCTTGCACTTTATTTTATTTTATGTATTCCATTACTTTCCGGGCTCCAGGCCAGTACCACAGGGGCAGTCCACACACGTGCAGGTACTGGAACCTGATGGTAACGGGCAAAGGGACTGGACTTTAGTGTCCAAGGTGGTCACACTAGACAGGGTCAGATGGGCCATTGGCTCCTTCAAAAGATACAAAAGCCCGGGCGTGGACGGCATCTTCCCGGCCCTCCTACAGGAGGCTGGAGAGGACCTGTTAAGGCGCCTGGTGCATATCTTTAGGTCCTGTCTGGTTTTGGGTTATACACCCAATATCTGGAGGGAGGCAAAAGTCGTGTTCCTGCCCAAACCAGGCAAGAGCAGCTACGACTCGGCCAAATCCTTCAGACCAATCAGCCTGACATCCTTTCTTTTAAAAACGCTTGAAAGATTGGTGGACAGGTATATTAGGGAGCACGCACTGGTAGCAAATCCAGTGCAGGCCTCACAGTATGCGTATCAGGCGGGTAAATCGGTTGAGACGGCGCTCCATCACCTAGTGGGGATGATTGAGGGGGCCCTGTCCCAGGATGAATCCGTCCTGAGCGTCTTCATCGACATAGAGGGAGCATTTGACAATACTCCCTTTGAAGTCATGTGCGAAGCTGCTAGCAGCTTCGGTATTGAAAACCCTTTGGTCGCATGGATCCGCAATATGTTGCGGACCAGGACCCTAACATCTAGCATTAATGGGACCACGCTCAGCGCTCATGCCGCCACGGGGTGTCCGCAGGGGGGTGTTCTATCCCCGCTTCTGTGGACGCTCGTGGTGGACGGGCTGCTCCGGGGGCTCAAGGATGAGGGTTTCATGGTGCAGGGATATGCGGATGACATTGTCATCTTAGTTAAAAGCAGACACCCGCACTACGTCGCGAGGAGAATGCAGATTGCACTCAAACTCGTGCAGGAATGGTGCCTCTCCAAAAAACTGAAGGTAAACCCCAGTGAAACGGAGATGGTACTATTTACCAGGAAGCGATGCTTCAAATTCAAGGCACCGTCCATCTTTGGGGTAGAGCTCAGCACTTCCACAGAAGTGAAATACCTAGGGGTTACCCTGGACACGAAGCTCACCTGGAAACAACACATCACGAAGCAGGCTCAGAAGGCCACGGCCACCTACTGGGCATGCAGAAGGATGTTCGGCGCAACGTGGGGTCTCAAACCAAGAGTAGTCAAATGGATATACACAGCCATTCTGACACCCCAGATAACGTATGCCTCTGTCGTGTGGTGGACCTCATTGAAGAGGGACAGCAACCGGAGGATACTAGAGAAAGTACACCGCCTGGCATTGCTAGGGATAACTGGTGCCTTGCGTACCACACCAACCCTGGCGATGGGAACGCTCCTGAACCTGGCACCACTTCACACGATGGTGGAGGCTGGGGCAAAGAGAGCGGCCCTGAGGCTGTACTTTGCAGGTTCATGGAAGGAGGTAAAGACGGGCCACACCAAGATCCTACAGGTGCACGGGGACCTTCGAAGGGCTCTGTCCCATGGTGGAGACCGGTGTGACCGTTCCTACCACTTCACGCGTAGATTCAGGGTGCTTCTGCCATGCAGGGAAGCATGGCTGACGAACCCCAAAGAAATTTTAGCACCGGGAGGGCTGATCTGGTACACAGACGGCTCTAGGACCAGCACCGGCACCGGAGCCGGGGTATGGGGCGAAAGGCCCAGGGTAAGGCTGTCCTTCTCCCTGGGCGCGCTTGGATCACTTCAAAATACGGTGGTCGAATCCAGGCTGGTAAGGGACTGCATCGACACACTTATGAGGTTGACAGAATACAACAACCATGTCAACCTGATATGGGTACCTGGGCATGCCGGGGTACCGGGTAACGAGGGGGCGAACACACTGGCACGGGAAGGTGCCACAAGGCACAACCCGGGCTGGGTTTGTCCCATCGGCATCTCAATGGGCACGGTGAAGGGGATGATAGAGCATTGGGTGAGAACCCAGCTCTGTCAGACCTGGAACCGGGCCCAGGGCATGAAGCACTCGAAGGCCCTGGTGAAGGAGCCTTCAAGGTCTCTAGGCGAATACATAAGTCGCCTAGACAGGAACAGATTACGCCTGCTCGTAGGGATCGTCACAGGTCACTGGTACACGAGGAGGCACATGATGCATCTGGGTATCGTATGCGAACCTGGGTGTCTAACAAGGAATGTTTTCGAGGTGTCCGCCTCCGATTGTTTTGATTTTTGGATATGTTTTAAAGGACCGAAAAATAAGACATACGTATTTTTTTATATCGGCCCGTTTTCATATTTAGGGGGTGAAACGACCCCCTAAAGTTTCAGCTAAAATAGGCTATCTCCAAAACTATCATAGATAGAAGAAAACTTTATAAGGAAAAGTTTCATGGTTATTCATGGCCATATAAAGGCTGCCCATAAATTTTGTAAAAAATAATTTGTTTATAACAAAAAATTTGTTTATAACATTATTTTAAAAGTAATCACAATAGACGTAATAACAAAAAAGAACAAGCATTTTTTTCTGAATTCATTGATGTATCATATAGCATGATTGCCTCTTACATTTTTGCATATTATAACATTACATGTGCATTGCGCATATACGCCGGGTCGCGGTCATGCCAAATATGACGTACGGTCAACATTCATTATGATATCTGGCGTTTACCATGTATACTGGGCATTAGTAAAATTATTTATAGCTAACAATATTAATAAAGGTTACTTTAGTACCTACGTATTAATATGCGATACAGATTCCAAGGAATATAATAAATGTAAATTAATTTCTGTTTTTAGTACCATGATTGGTGCAATTATATTTCAAGTGTATATTAAGTATGTGTCTGTGATATAAATTTATAATCTTTATTTTTTATGTGTGCAGTTTAGAATCTGGTTCGCTTAATATTCATATTTGTCGCAGAAGTGATATTCATGAAAAAAATGTTTCAAACAAAATGCTTTTTTACACCAAGAGCATGTAACTATCGGTGTTTCATCACAGAGTGCACATTTCAGTTGTGTGTTTTGTTCAAAAGCAAAGTCTACAGGATTCACAAAATCTCCAGACTTTTTCTGTATACCCACTTTTGTACCAAGCATACCGGAATAGATTTTTATATCTTGGTGAAGACAGTTAGTTGTGTACAAGTGATTGTAATTTAATTACATTATTTCTTAAATGAAGATTAAGATCGTAATCATGTAACAGTACATCGTCGGAGAAATGTCTAACATAATTCTTCCACACCCTAAATCCATAAACATCTAAAGGTTGGATTCGCCCTGTGGTACTCTTTGGTATCGTCTTAATTATAACTTCTTTATCCATTGGTTTCGCATTATGTACATCTTGTTCACAGTGTCCACTCCAAGAGTCTAACAACAACACAGACGTCGTTTTGGTATTAGGAAAAAAGACCTCTTCCAGCCAGATTTTAAAATGTGCTGCAATATTAAATTAAAATCTTTAGTAATTAGTACCACTTCTTTATGTATTCACTGATACAATTTCATGGCGTCAATGTCGATTTACGGTCATATGATATGACTCATGCTCGGCCGACAGAACTTCTTTGGTCATTTGATATATAGATTGTAGTGTGGTAAAAACAAGAAAAAGAAGGAAATAACATGTAGCTAGTAATATATGCTGTTTACAAATAAATATCGCTGCAAGAAAGATATTGACCGTACGTCATATTTGGCATGACCGCGACCCGGCGTATATGCGCAATGCACATGTAATGTTATAATATGCAAAAATGTAAGAGGCAATCATGCTATATGATACATCAATGAATTCAGAAAAAAATGCTTGTTCTTTTTTGTTATTACGTCTATTGTGATTACTTTTAAAATAATGTTATAAACAAATTTTTTGTTATAAACAAATTATTTTTTACAAAATTTATGACCAGCCTTTATATGTCCATGAAAAACCATGAAACTTTTCCTTACAAAGTTTTCTTCTATCTATGATAGTTTTGGAGATAGCCTATTTTAGCTGAAACTTTAGGGGGTCGTTTCACCCCCTAAATATGAAAACGGGCCGATATAAAAAAATACGTATGTCTTATTTTTTGGTCCTTTAAAACATATCCAAAAATCAAAACAATCGGAGGCGGACACCTCGAAAACATTCCTTGTAAGATGTGGCGAGGAGGATGAAACTCCTCTCCATCTGATTTTGCGTTGTAGAGGTCTGAAGGCGCAAAGGCTTTCAACCCTGGGTGCCTCTAACCTCAACTCCGTGAGTTTGGAGGACGTCGGTGTAGGCAGGCTCCTAAGTTTTGCTAGGGTTGCTGGTCTACACAGATCCCTCACTGTTTAGAGCTTGCCCGGATGGGCTCGGGTACAATGGTCCTATAGGACTGAGTGCCCGGCAAGCGCTCAGAAATAATAATAATAATAATTATGTGTTCCATTTATTCCATTTACTTATCCAATTGTAGTTTTATTTCGTTTATTACTTGATCTATTGATTGATTGATTTTGTTTTTGCTTTATATTTTTGTAATAATAATAATAATAATAATAAAAATAGTAATAGTATTAATATTTGTTTGCTTTATTTTTAACCCTAGATATTGGATATATTTCGATTTAATTCAATTTACTCCAGTTCAATTTACTTTAATTTACTTTGTTGCCTAGTTCTTGTTTTTTCGTCTCACGGTTGCAATTTTGCCTATGTTTCGTATTATTTTCTTTTCTTTCACCCAGATTAGCCAGCTGCAATGTTACTGGCTTTGGTATTCTGCGTTATGTATTATGTATTATGTATTCTGTTAAGCTTGTTCCGTGCTCCAAACCAGAGACGGCAGAACAAAGCTAAAACTAAGACTGAAACTACTAAGATTCTGTAACACTATTATTGTGCCTTTCTTTTACTTGTTCCTCGGTCTGTGGGGCGGCTCCCTATCCTAGCTTCAGGGCCTTCAGCCTGGCTTCTCGCATGCGCGCACAGGCGAAACGCGCCAGCGCTCGGATTAAACGCGTCTACTTTCAGCGCGCGTTCGCTGATACGAATCGCGGGGCTAGGGGGGGGGATGAACATCTTGAGCGGGCCAAGGGCTGGACGCATCCCGCCCCACCCTCAACCCCTCTCACCAAAACTACAGGAAGATTCAAAATTTACTTCATTCCACCCCCCCCCCCCCCCACCCGCCCCGCGACATTTCGGAGGCTCGCCCGGGGGGACGCAAACTATTCCGGTGGCTGCCCAATTTAATTATCCATCCCTAATTTTTGAAAAAAGCTTGAATTTAGAGCTCAAATCACGAAAAACCACAAATCGAGACTATCCGCCATCTTGGAACGCTCAACTTTTGGCGATGGGGGTAAACCGACCCCCTGATCCCGATAGACCGATAAAAATTTTAACTCAAATTTACGCCGCCGGCGGCGCCCTAGGAGGCCTCGGGTGTTGACCTCACCCATAAAACCACCGTCTGGCTATCCAAAAATCGAATAAAAATTTTTTCCCCCAAACACATTCTCAAAATTTAATTTTGGCCGAATTCGACCCCCCCATGACTGTTTGACGCGTCAACAACCCTTATTTTGCCACCACGAGTCGCCCCCCCCCCCAGGGCCACCTCCCCCCCATCAAACGAACGCCCTAGACCCCCTCGTGACGCGATGAGCACTAATTGCCCACCCGTTACCTATCATTTCACCCTACACGCGAGAGCCACCTACGTCACCCTACCAATGCGCCATCTACCGCGGTTCTTCGTTCCCTTGCCTCGTGTTATTTCCTAACCTAACCGCTTTTATTTAACCTAAACTTTCACTAACATCGCGAACTATTTCGGAGCACCGCGCACTCCATTCGCGCCTCGCGTCACGGTCGCGTCACGCCATCTGCTCGCGGCCATCTTACGCCTGTCAAAATTTCCGAGTCTACCCTTTTCGATTTATTTAACCTAATTCTATCGCCCATAACCTACTTTAACATCGCGCGTTATTGCGAACCCCCGCGCACCCTATTCGCGCATCGCGTCACGATCGCGTCACGCCATCTGCTCGCGTCCATCTTTCGGCTGTCAAAATTTCCGAGTCTAACCCTTTCGATCTATTTTAACCTAATTCTACCGCCCATAACCTTCTTTTACTTCGCGTGCTATTACGGACCATCGCGCACCCTGTTCGCGCACCGCGTCACGTTCGCTTCGCCTGCGTCACGATCCCCCCTCGCGCCATCTATTCGCGGCCATCTTTCCTCCTGTTCGAGTGACAGGTCTAACCTTTTCGATCTAATTAACCTACACTTTTCACCCATAACCTTATTTGCCCCGCGAACTATCTCGAGACTCCGCGCACCCTGATCGCGCATCGCGTCACGCTCGCATTACGCCATCTACCCGCGTCATTATTTTCGCCTGTCAGAATTTCGATTTAACCTTTTCGATCTATCTAACCTCTATCCGTTGCCCATAACCTACATCGTCGCTCGTAATACTTCGATATCCCGCGCACCCTATTCGCGCACCGCGTCACGCTCGCTTCGCGCGGCCATCTTTCACCTGTCAAAATATTTCGTGCCTAACCTCTTCGATGTATTTAGCCTACAACCGTCGGCCATAACCTTTTACTACTCCGCGTACTATTTCGAGGCCACGCGCACCGTATTCGCGCATTGCGTCACGCGCCGCTCGCCTACGTCACGGTCGCGTCTGTCTTCCCGACTGACAGTTCTAGCCTCTTCGTACTACATAACCTACACCTGTCATTCATAACCTTTTCGTCGTGCGTTTACTCGACTCAATGTTCCGATTCATCGCGCATCCATGTCGCGCATCACGTCACTCGCGTCGCGTACCCCGTTGAATGACAAGCTCCTCACTATCGATATACGCAATCGATTTATCTCGAACTATCTGGACTCGACACTGCTAATAATTTTAATTATTTTATTTGGTGAGATCCTACCTTACGATGTCTTCGCGTGCCGTCTCTTACTCACTCTACCTCTATCTCCCTCAGTCCCATGCATCGTTCGACGTTGACCCTGTGACGTCACGTTCGATGTATCGAACGGCCATGATGCCTACGTCATCCTCTTCCTCGCTCGTCTTGTCGGTTGAGGCGTCCATGTTGGCGGCCATGATGACCTGTCAACCGCGTGCACAAACCACGGCGTCTTAATTGTTTTTCGCGCTAATTGCACCCGATCACTTGCATAAAACCCGATAATTAGCATTCCCGGCCGGCTGCGAACACCACACGAGGTCGTTTTCCGCCCGTAAATCGATATTCGGCTGAATCGTGAATCTATCGCGTGTTGTCGCGTCATGACGCGGCCGCCATGACACCCCGAACAACTTATAATTACAATTTCCGCGGTCCTCTTTTCGAGGACCGAGGACCCACGGCGCGCCGTGCTCATTGGAGTATCTGACGCGAGAGTGCACGTATCCCGGTAGAGTTTTTCCGCAATTATTTCTTGTTCTCCACAGTTGTTTCTCGAGCTTCTTGTGTGTCGAGTGTCTCCTTGTGTGAGATAGCGATCTTTCGATTTTGCGAGTTTGCCTTTGTGTTTCCGTTCCAGGATTGGAACTTGGTGTTTGCACTGCGAATTACTCCGGACTACTCCGAACTGAAGTTGAGCTTTGGTGTTTCTGCTCCGATATCGAACGTCGCACCTGCGCCATTTAGCTAGCTGATAGGTGTGTTACCTGCGGCACGGGAGTAGATTGTGGATACGGATTCAGCCCTGCGTGGACCGGTGGACGGGAGTGCGCAATCAAGTGCTTGGATCGTTCGGTCGCAGGAGGCTACAAGGTGGTCCCGGCCGTTTCGACGTTAAGGGTAAGCTTATTTGATTTTGCGCCTGATTACGCCGTTGTTTGCCCGCGTGTCGGTACCGTATCTCTTTCCCTATCGGCTGCAGTGTCGCGGCTGTACCGGCGGGGCAGGTTCCTCCCTTATGTTTATTTTAACTTTAGCTTAACGCCCTTCCTCCTTTTATTTTAATTGTACATTGATTAGCAACTAGTTAGTTGTTTGGTTTGGTATTGGTATCGTTGATCTCTTATTATTATTCTTTTTTTTTCCCTTTTAGATATTAATTAATAAATAGTTAGTTATTTGGTTGGTTTGGTGTTGGTATCGTTGGTTTTTTCCCTTCTTTTTTTTCCCCCTTTTCTCTTTTTTTTTTCTCCCCTTTTTTCCCTTTTAATAATTATTATATGTAGTATGTGCCCGTTTTGGGTAATTGTACCATATGTATGTAGGGGTAAACGATACAGTTGTTGGACATTTGACAGTGATTGGCCCTATTTTAGAAAAGCCGCGAATATTAAGGAATAACTTGTACCAAGCCGTTTTTAATGAGCAGAGTAAGTATTATGTATTTTCGTGCTTCAAATCCAGTCAACAATCCATTACTCGCTCTTATACTTATTAATAGAAAGGATTACTTCGTTTTGATGTTGCAGAATTCGAGTGATTCAGTCAAATAACCATAAGGTTTGAGCTGACAGTTTACGGGTATTTAATGTATTTATGATATGAATATAATTATCGCGTTCGCTATATAGGTCAGTAAAGCTTAGGACTTAGTAAACAGAGAAGGTTACTTATTAAAATTGCATTTCATTATAAAATTTTGGGGCCAATGACTATCGTGTAAATAACATCGGACGGCAGTAATTGGCCGGGGGGCCAGCTACTGTATTATGTACGTAGCAACGGCAATACAGTTATTGGTCTTTGAAGAAATAATATAATAATACAATAATAATAAATATATGTTAAGAAGGAATGATAAAAGATGATGAAGATATAGAGATAAATAAGGAAGTTACGAAAGAAGGAAGTTCGGTCACTGGGAGAAATCGAAAATACAGACGAAAAATGTCTTCAAAATGAAAGCACTATTCAAAAGTAGGACCAGCGATTTTAAGTACTGAGTTATTTCCCCAGAAAGTGCTTTTAATCAGAGAGTAGTTAGTAATAAATACTTATATAAGATGTATTTGAATTAAATAGTACTATACAAGTATGACACAATAACGCGGTAGAAAATACGATTTGCAATTTATTATTTTCGTTATATCATTATATCATATAAGTTCAACAATATTTATATTTGTTTCTAATTCTCATATTCTAATACCAAATGTTGCTGCTTACTAAATGAATTTATTTATTTGATATTCAATATAAAATGCCTAAAATAAAATATGTGTATCTGATCATTTTGATTTAATAATTTAACTCTTGTATTTCTTGTCAAGGTAGTTATTTTGCCATTTAAACTATTAGGTTAGGCGGGTAGAAGCTAGAATTAGCGGCCAGTCGCTGTCGCGTGATCGGCCAGTCATTGTCCTGGCCTGGCCAATAGCTCTGTTTCTTTGTAGTAAACATATTTGTGTAAAACTTTGCGAATCCTTGATCTTATTGTCTTTTTTTTTATTTTATATTTTATAGTCAATGTTAGTTATTTTAAATTACGGGAGTTTTTTAATGGCATATATACTGTTACGCCGGGGAGTATTATTCGAAGAAGAACTCATTGTTTACGAAATAATAACACGGCACTGTACAGCGATTTATTTAACAGGACTGAAAGGAACTTTATACAATAGCTAAGATATTTCCTATATGTCGAGCGCGCGTCCGAATCCGACGGATCGTCGTATTCGACTCTTCGAATATTTGCCGGTTTCTTGATACCAACCGGAAGCTCGAATGCTCGCTTCCGCTCGCTCTCCGGGGCAGCTTCACATCGTTGCGGAACATCTTCACGCTGTCGCAACGATGCAGCTTCGTGGCATTGCGCGGCACCTTCACGCCGTCGCAACAATACCAATTATGTTTTTAAGTTTAATGAATTCGGTTTTATAATACAATTGTTGTTAGTCTCTCCTGCTTAAGCGGCCAATCATTGTACCGTTTGCCCCCATTCGTATATGTGCTGTTGTTATATTCCTATGTATATATCTATCCCCTTAAAGTCTCCCTTTTTATTCTTTAATTTTTTTTTCCCCCTTTGCCCCTCCTTCCTTATGCCTATTCGTTTCGTTAGTAGTTTGTATGCTTGGTTCTCTGTTCGTTCTTGCTTATTTATTTATTTCTTTATTTGTTTGCTTATTTGCTGATTTGTTTGTCAGTTTGTTTATATGTATATGTGTATATATCTCTTACATTTATCCCATTAAAAATCGATATAATTATTACTATTGTTTATTATTATTGTTGTTGTTGTTGTTATTTTATTATTGCTCTTCCCCTTTTTAGGGATTTAAAAGGAAATTTTTTTTTTTTTTTTTTTAATTTTTGATCCCCCCTTCAATTATATGTGCTATGTACCCGATTTGGGTAGTTGTACTATGTGCATGTTCATGTATGTATTGTTAATATAATCTTGTGTGTATACAGGGTGTCCCAGAACTAGTGTAACTCCCGGAAATGGGGGGTAGCTGGGGTGCATCTGAACAACTTTTTCCTTTACCAAAAAGTTGGTTGAAGCTTCGTTATCGAGTTATTAACGAAAAACACCGGCCAATGAGAGCGCGCGTAGAGCGCGGGCTCAGCCACGAGAACGTTAGTGGCTCTCAATCGCGCGCGGACGTGGCCGTGAACGAATGCCTCTTTGCATCGGAGATATCGAGAGAATCACACGGCAAATGTTACATTGTATTAAATTAAGAATAATGTAGAATTATTTATGAGTAACAAATTAATGAATATGTTGTTTAATAACTATGCTTGACACTTTTTAATGTTATCCGAAAGGGACAAAGTGTTGTAGTAGTTATGTAAATAATTTTTTTTTAATACCACATCAACAGTTGGATAATTTATGTTTAAAGAAAAACGATTTCGCAAGCTAATGTTAGAAAAAGCTGGTTTAATTTACCCATTCGTCCCCGAATGAACCTGTCACGGTTGAAGTGGGTCGTTGAAACTGGGTCACTGTGCCGATTCTGGCCCTTTTTCGAAACCTTCAACAGCTGATGTCATGGTCGGGTCAGCGAACTCACTGCACTGCACGGTCACTTGTATTGTACGGTCACTGTCACTTGTCACTGGAAAATGTGGGAATATTTAAACATGATTTATTCTTCCTACGTGTAACCAAATCGGTCACTCAGTGACGAATGAATGCAGTACTGCGTAAGGAAAACTTGATCTCACGTCGAAATCAGTGAATTGAATTTTCATTCTGTAGTCCAGGGTGCCATAAAGTAGAACCGTAAGCAAGGGAAGATTCGGCTATTTTACGACGAATTTAGTGACGACGGAAGCACGTGTGCACGAGACAAACGGACTGAGGACTTTACACGCAGAGATGTCCGAATGGCACTGCAGTTCTCCCTCCCCCACCCGCACAAGCAGGCCCGCGGTTCAAGGATTGTTAGAAATGAATGGAGGACGAACGAAATTTCTCCGGAAAAAGGTCTGCTTGTTTAGCTACGGTGTAGCCTTTTTCCGGAGAAATTTCGTTCGTCCTCCAAACAATTCTAACGACCCTTGAATCGTGGGCCTGCTTGTGCTGGTGGGGGAGGGTGAACTGCAGTGCCATTCGGACATCTCTGCGTGTAAAGTCCTCAGTCCGTTTGTCTCGTGCACACGTGCTGCTGTCGTCACTAAATTCGTCGTAAAATAGCCGAACTTTCCCTTGCTTACAGTACTACTTTGTGGTACCCTGCACCACAGTATGAAAATTCAATTCATTGATTCGGGCGAGAGATCAAATTTTCCTTACGCAGTACTGTATTCATTTGTCACTGAGTGACCGACTTGGTTACACGAAGGAATAATAAATTGTGTTTAAATATCCCCACATTTCTCAGTAACAAGTGATAGTGACCGCGCAATAAAAGTAACCGCACAATAAAGTGGCCGTGCAGTGCAGTGAGTTCGCCGACCCGGCCGTAACATCAGCTGAGGGTTTCGAAAAAGGATCAGGATCGGCACAGTGACCCAGTTTCAACGACCCACTTCAACCGTGACAGGTTCATTCGAGGACAAATGGGTAAGTTAATCCAGCTTTTTCTAACATTAGCTTTCAAAATCATTTTTCTTTAAACATAAATAATCCAACTGTTGATGTGGTATTAAAAAAAAATTTATTTTCATAACTACTACAACACTTTGTTCCCTTCGGATAACGTTAAAAAGTGTCAAAAATAGTTATTAAACGACATATTCATTAATTTGTCACTCATAAATAATTCTACATTATTTTTAATTTAATACAATGTAACATTTGCCGTGTGATTCTCCCGATATCTCCGATGCAAAGAGGCATTCGTTCACGGCCACGTCCGCGCGCGATTGAGAGCCACTAACGTTCTCGTGGCTGAGCCCGCGCTCTACGCGCGCTCTCATTGGCCGGTGATTTTCGTTAATAACTCGATAACGAAGCTTCAAACAACATTTTGGTAAAGGAAAAAGTTGTTCAGATGCACCCCAGCTACCCCCCATTTCCGGGTGTTACACTAGTTCTGGGACACCCTGTATATATATATATATATTTTTTTATAATTACTTACATATATATATGTACCCACATACACACATATATATATGTTTTTTATTTTGTTTTTTATTATTATTATTATTTTTTTTTCCCTTTCCCTCCTCCGCCCGTTTCCCTTATGTCCATTCGTTCGTGGGTAGTTTGTTTGCTTGGTTCTCTGTTTGTTTCTTGCTTATTTATTTATTTGTTTATTTGCAACTTTATTTAATTGTATGTATGTATATGTGTCCATGCATACACATATACACGTGCGTGTGCCTCTTCCATTTACCCTATTTGAATTGCCATAATTATTTCTATTACTTACTATTGCTGTTATTATTTTAGTTATCATTATTATTATTATTATTATTTTTTTTTTTTTTTTACCTTTCCCCCGGCTTTTTATATTTTAATTTATTTCGGGTTTGTTTCGGATTTCGCGAATAGAGTCGCGAGTCCAAACTCGTTTTCGCTGATTTCGCCCAGCGATGGGCGTGCGCGCGAATACGGGGGCGGACCAGAAAGAATAACCACTGGAGTTCGAGGTGACGACGAATACAGTTTATTTCACGATGCGACGAATTACAAGAGCAGCAAAACAACGGACAATCTTGATGTACAAACGGACGATCTTCCCCGCGACGCGGACGATTACAAGAACAGATAACGAAAAAACAGGAAAGAACGGAAAGGCGACACAACGACGCTCGACGCGTGCACCGATCGGGAAATCGCAATTTGGATTTCACGCAAAGTTCGGAAATTGAAACTGTCGCTCACGGTATTGTGTTTTACTCGTTTACTGCTCGCTACGGTAACGGATAATAATAACGACGGCGGACGCTCGCGTATTTATCTCCGCGGGGGAGACCCTCTGGAAGGGAATTTCGAAATTCGGGAGATCGCTGGTTGGCGGATTCGTCCGCCAAACGGTTTGGGACGAGGCCTAACCGGCAACGCGACGGGTAAATCTGTAACGAACGTTTCGCCGAAATCAACAAGCGACAGTTGAAGAGTCGTGCGGGAGACTGACAAACATGCAAAAACCGTCGATTGTTGATTTCGGCGACGGGTGCCGCTTGAAGTTTTTCAGGAGAAATCGGCGGTTTGGTCGTCCTCGGCGGACGAGCACAAACCGCCGTTACAATTTTGAACAGGGTTATTTACGTACTTGTATATTCTATATTTATATTCTATTTCATATTTAATATTTAATATATTATGTTTTTTTCTTTTGTAATATTGTTAAGATTTTAATCGGTTTTTAAAAAAGAAAATTTTTTTTTTTTTTTTATAATATATATTTTATCGGTTTGGATCTGTCCTGTTACGTTCCCGCCCTCAAAATTTCCTTATTTGGAGTTGGCTGCGTACACCCGGTATTAGTCACATCTAGAATTTTCAAGATCAACGCGAAGCAAGGGCGTTGTCCCTCGAAGTCACGTAGCGCACTTCCCCACCACCCTTTTTATCCTGATTTTTGGGTATAAAAGGGGTTGCGGCGAAGGCACTTCGGGTCTAGTCAAAATCTAGAAAGGGCACGTTACCCGTCGGTACGTTTCCCTTACGACGTATTACAACTTAGCGAGATCGGGTTCAAGTCCCCTTCGAGCATTTTCTTTAACCATACAGTACACAGTCTACTGTTAGGCATTTCATTTACGGTTGTAGTCGTCCCCCGTTTGCTCGCGTTCGTTAAAACCGAGAAGGATTAGATTCTTGCTTCGCGGAATCGAAACTAAACTAACTCAAGTAACTCCAATAATATTGTAACTTAATTCAAGTTAGAACACCGCGACAAATTACACTATAACAGTTGTAAGTTCCGGTGCATTAGAATAAACTGAATCAAATAGATTTAGTGTTGATCAATTATAATAAACCGTCCTGAACCCACTAAAGTGTACCTTTACCGCTCGAGGTGCACCGAATACGTTACGAGCACTAATACTAACATTTCCTGCGGCTCCCTACGTTAGCCATACGTAGGTTCGTCCGCATATCACTTTCCTGAGGCTCCCCACGTTAGCCATACGTGGGTTCGTCCTCGCGTCTTGACCTTTCCTGAGGCTCCCTACGTTAGCCATACGTAGGTTCGTCCTCGATAACCAACCTCCTGGAGCTCCCTACGTTAGCCATACGTAGGTTCGTCTCCGCGTCTATTTCCTTTTAACAAATTACCATATACCTAAAATAAAGCCCCGGCTACGCAGCCGTGCCCCTCCGGCTCGTAACAGAAACTGGTGGCAGCGGTGGGATTCCACTGATAACATCCGTTAAGGATACCGTGGAATATCTGGACCTTTATTATAATTGTTTGTAAAGTTTTTCAACGTCGAAATGAGTCAGTCACAAGCCACGCTTTCTGCTGACGACGTTGCAAATCTAACCACGTCGATGGCCAATTCAATGGCGTTATTGACGCAGCGTAATTGCGTTCAATTTGCTACCGCGCCGATTCCTACTTTTGACGGCGAGAATCCACCCTTGTCGGTTTTCGCGCAAAGTGTAGAAAACGGGCTCGCGTTAGTACCCGAGAATTCGGAGTCAGACTATCTGAGCATAGTTTTGACGAAACTCACTGGTCCGGCACGGATCAGTATTCAAGATAAAAGTTTTTATAACGTAACGCAACTGTTGCAACATCTTAAAAAACGGTACGCTCCTGGGAAGAACTTAGCGTATTTCCAAGCCGAAATTTCGCATCTTAAAATTCGGGAAGACGAGTCGCTGAGAAAATACATCGACAGAACTAGCCAACTTGCCCACGGTTCACGAATCGCGATCCGCGAGAGGTATCCAACCAACCCAGATCAAATCATCAAGGAGATGGAAAAGGACGTCCTGGAAAATTTCCTTGAAGGATTACCAGAGCGAATAGCCTGGAGGATCGCCACTCTGGACAAGAAAATTAAAACATTAGAAGAGGCCTACGATGCAGTGCTTCTGATTGAACGCCGCTTAAAAAACCGTCGAGAGATTCGAGAGAGAGAATCGCCGACCCGCCGCAACGAGGAAGAGTTTCACAGCTGGAAACGTTCAGGGGACTCTGAACGCCGGAATGTTTACCCTCAGTCACCGTCGCCTTATCGACTATGACCAAGGATTACCGCCGTCCTTGCAACCTACAACGGTATAGATTCCAAAAAATATACAACTTCAAGCAAACACCCCGACGCACTTCAGCAGCATTATACCAACCTGCTATGAACCATCTGTTGACTCGTCATCTAACCGATCTGGAAGAAGAACGCTAACCGATACTGGTTATCTCGGAAGGGATAATCTCAGAAACAATAATCCAAGGAAGGACAAGTGATCGTCACAGCCATATAACAGTTCAAATATTTACCACCTTGGTTACACAACACTATTGGGAGGAAACCAAGGAAGAAGATATCATTTCATCAATGCAAAATTAAAAAGAAAAATTGCCCTCGGACAACACCATCACCACCTGGATACCTGGAGATTCTCCGGGAAAGCGAAGGAGGCCGAGAATAGTAATCAACCACCAATCACTTCTTGATGACCAAACATCCGAGACCAGATCATCGTGGACAACCCGACCAGCCAACCCACAGCCGCAAGGACTTCAACTGAAGACCCCCATACAGATAAGTCCCACACATACACTCACAACACCCACACTACACCGCAATAGTTCGTTTCGTTCATGAATATTGACAGTAAAATCATTTCCTATCAAATTTTTTTTTTTTCTATTTAATTCAAATTTATTTATATATTCCTTTTAATTTTTATTTTTTTTTAATTTTTGCTACGCACCCAACTCAAAATTGGGAAAGCATCGTAATAAACGATGTTTCATCTAAGGGGGGAGATGTTACGTTCCCGCCCTCAAAATTTCCTTATTTGGAGTTGGCTGCGTACACCCGGTATTAGTCACATCTAGAATTTTCAAGATCAACGCGAAGCAAGGGCGTTGTCCCTCGAAGTCACGTAGCGCACTTCCCCACCACCCTTTTTATCCTGATTTTTGGGTATAAAAGGGGTTGCGGCGAAGGCACTTCGGGTCTAGTCAAAATCTAGAAAGGGCACGTTACCCGTCGGTACGTTTCCCTTACGACGTATTACAACTTAGCGAGATCGGGTTCAAGTCCCCTTCGAGCATTTTCTTTAACCATACAGTACACAGTCTACTGTTAGGCATTTCATTTACGGTTGTAGTCGTCCCCCGTTTGCTCGCGTTCGTTAAAACCGAGAAGGATTAGATTCTTGCTTCGCGGAATCGAAACTAAACTAACTCAAGTAACTCCAATAATATTGTAACTTAATTCAAGTTAGAACACCGCGACAAATTACACTATAACAGTTGTAAGTTCCGGTGCATTAGAATAAACTGAATCAAATAGATTTAGTGTTGATCAATTATAATAAACCGTCCTGAACCCACTAAAGTGTACCTTTACCGCTCGAGGTGCACCGAATACGTTACGAGCACTAATACTAACATTTCCTGCGGCTCCCTACGTTAGCCATACGTAGGTTCGTCCGCATATCACTTTCCTGAGGCTCCCCACGTTAGCCATACGTGGGTTCGTCCTCGCGTCTTGACCTTTCCTGAGGCTCCCTACGTTAGCCATACGTAGGTTCGTCCTCGATAACCAACCTCCTGGAGCTCCCTACGTTAGCCATACGTAGGTTCGTCTCCGCGTCTATTTCCTTTTAACAAATTACCATATACCTAAAATAAAGCCCCGGCTACGCAGCCGTGCCCCTCCGGCTCGTAACAGTCCCATGCCCCTGGGTCTGGGACCTTGGGTTAATGTTGTCGTCGTCCTTGTTGCTATTGTTACTACCCTGATGCTACAGTATTATTGCTGCTGCTGTTGCTATTATTATTATTATTGTTATTCTTTTTATTATTACTATTGTTATCCTTGTTGTTATTATTGTCATTATTATTATTGTTATTATTATTATTATATATGTGTATGTTTCCCCGTTTTGATCATTCTCATATATCATTACTAATATGATAGCTGGTGGTTATTTATTTATTTTATTTTATAGCGTCGATGTCATTGTTATTATTGCTATCGTTATTATTATAATACTATACCATACTTTTCTGTCTGTGCCGGTGCTGCCCGCGCTGGTTGCTGTTTTTGGGACCTCTGGTATAGGATAGAATAGAATAGAATAATAAAATAAAATAGAATGATAGGTCTAAGGGCTTTAGGCTTGGGTCGTAAGCGCCTGGTGTCCGTCGTTATTGCGGGAGCAGTGTGTTAGTTGTGTGTTAGCGTTGGTGTTCGCGTTGGCATAGCTTGGCTATCGTTATCGTTTCCGTTTGCTTGTTTTGGTTTGCTGGAATCTCTCTCGTTTTCAGCTTTTGTCGCTGTTGGCTGTGATTGCGGCAGGGGTGGAATGTCGTCCAGTGGCAGTGTTGTTGGGGTGCGCTGCGGCCAGCGGCTTCGTTCCTCGGCGTCCGGGGGGGACAGGAGCCCGGACCTAGTGGACTTGGACCTGCTGGCCCGTTATATGAGTCCATCGCCGTCCCCGTGCCGCCAACGTGAACGTGTGTCGCGTGCTGTCACTCCGGCCGAGGGGGTGTTAGAGGCCGGCGCCCGAGCTCGCCGTGAAGGGGGGACTGGGCTTCAGCGGCGCGCTTCGATGGCTGAGCAGCCCTATTCTCGGCCCGGGCCCAGCTCGAGCAAGCCCTGGAACCGGAGGCGTACTCGTGGGCCTGGTGAGTGTGAGTGTCTGTTTCCTTCTGATCCGTGCGGCGTTGGCAGTATTCGGCACTGTCCGTGTGGTTGCAACTCTGATCTATTATCTTTGTAGGTGGACCTGTGCGGGCCCCATCTGCGCGTGGCAGCCCTTACGACGCGGACGACGAGGACCTGTGCAACCAATTGAGGCGATTAAGTAGCGGTAGCGTCGCCCGGGTCGGCGAGGAAGTGGAGCCAGTCGTGGTGCTGTCCCTGCTTGACGCTGAGGAGAGAGACAAGGCGGCTCCAGCCGATTCCTCAGGTGTGGTGCGCGTGCCAGGAGCTTCCGTCGCGGTAGTCGAAAAGAGCCCGCCCGCGGTGGCAGGATCACCTCGTAGATCAGTTTCGTTGGCCCGATCGGACCGGTCGTGGGTCGGGCCGTGGGACCGGCCGTGGAACCGGTCGTCCGAGTCGTCTCCTCGGGCGCCTGTACCGGAGACCAGGGCCGAGGCCAATACGACTCCCGTTTGGGGGTCGGGAATCAGCCGTTACGAAGCTGTGCTCCTGGAGCAGCGTCGGGGGCAGGGGTTCCGGGACTCACTGCGGGACCTGAAGCAGTGTCTAGGGGACTGGGCTCTCCGGATCTATAAGATCCAGGAGACGTCGTCAGGCGACATTCTCATAGAGTTAGTGTGGGGGGAGGAACCCGATATATTTGCGTCGCACATTGGGATGGCCATTAACTATCAGTGGAGATGTCGTTCGTTGCGGAAGTCCACGACGTTGGCACTGAGAAGTGTGGATCCGACCGTGGAGGAGGAGGAACTCCTCCAGATATTATGTCGGGAGGCCTTCGTGGATCCCGCGGACATCCGCTGTCGGGGGCTACAGACCCAGCGGGACGGGACAAATGAGGCACTCATAGAGTGCGCTGAAGAGGTGGCAAGGACGCTGCTGGGAATCGGGCGCATCCGTGTGGGCTTGAGCATAAGCCATGTTCGTGCGGTTGTGACTGGTGCCCAGCGGCGATGTTATCTGTGCCAGCAGATCGGGCACATTTCGGTCCGATGCCCTCGGGCGTCGCACCCCGCGACTGTGCGGCCGCCGCGGGGGGGGGGGGGGGGGCTGGGTCGATAAGTGGGGGTGGCGGTGGGTCGGGTCAGGGAGTGTCGGGCGGTTACGGCTCCCGCGAGCCCTTTCAATCTCGTTGCCGCGAGGAGCGCCGGAGCCGAGTCCGGGAAGCCCGTCGTCAGCGCCGCGCCGCACCAGCGCGTCCGGCCGCACGGCGCCTATCGCGAGATTGTTAGCGCGCCAATGCAGGGCGAGTTTCCCTCTCCTGCGTATTCCTAGGTTAAGTTAAGTTACGATGCATTTCCCCTCTTGGTCTCAGTATGCTGGTTCTTCGTGCGTTTATTTGATTGGAGCGAGGGGTCCAGGAGCTGCTAAGTTCTTGCGTTGCTCCCTATCGTGTCTGTACTTGCTTTTATTTCCTTTCATTCAATGTGCCAGTTAGTTAGCGAATTTAAGATTAGTTAGCAGGATTAGGATTGGTTTTCTAGGTTTAGCTTGTATGGTTGTTACTTTTGACTTGTAATCGGGGACCGGTATGTGTATGTGTGTTATCGTCGTTCTTCGTTCTCGAGTGCTTTTATGTTTTTGTTTTTGTATGCTCTCATGTTTAGCGGTTAACGGTTAGCGATTATCGATTATCGTTTAGTGATTAAAATTAAAATTAAAAGTATCGGTGTGTGAGGAATGCTTAGAGGTCATCCTCTCTCTTGTTCCGTTATGACTCTCGTCTAGGTTGAGTTAGGCTAAGTTAAACTCCAGTGTCGAGGTGGGTTCCCGGATGAAGTATTTGGGACTCATCCTCGACAGCCACTGGAGTTTCGAGGCTCATTTCGACCGCCTCGTCCCCCGAGTTGAGAAGGCAGCGGCCTCTATGGGCCGTCTGCTGCCTAATCTCGGGAGACCTGGGGATTGGGTGCGCCGCCTATACTTAGGCGTGGTACGGTCCATGGCCTTGTATGGTGCCCCTATATGGGCACCGGCCGGGATGGCAAGCCGGCGCAACAAGCAACTGTTGCGTCGGCTGCAGCGGACGATGGCCATTCGCCTCGTCCGCGGGTACCGTACCACGTCCACTATGGCGGCGCTGGCTCTGGCCGGGGAACTACCCTTCGAGCTGCTCGCGGCGGTGCGCGCTTATATTTATAGGCGCAATAGCATCTGCCGCAGCGCTCGGGGGGCCCCGCTGGAGCCTGAGGCGGTCCAGGAGCTGGAACTCCGGCCCGGGGGCGCATGTGGGAGGTTTGGCGAAGGGAGTTGTCCTCCCACGCCAGCGAACGCGTCCCCGGGGCCCTCCTGCCACACCTGCAAAGGTGGCGGGAGCGGCGGCACGGTAGGCTCACCTACCGGCTGACACAGGTATTCACCGGACACGGCTGTTTCGGTGTCTACCTGTGTCGGATAGGACGGGAGGGGACGGCGGTTTGCCACCACTGTGGGGAGGAGGAGGACTCGGCGCAGCACACGCTGGAGGAATGCCCCGCCTTTTCAGCGCTGCGTCGAGTCCTCCGGTGTGAGATTGGAGGAGACCTCTCGCTCCCAGCAGTAGTTGGGGCAATGCTGGAGAGCGAGAGGAACTGGAAGCAGGTGGCCTCCTTCTGCGAGGAAGTAATAAAGCAGAAGGAGGCCGCCGAGCGGGATCGGGAACGATCCGATCCCGCTCGAAGAACCCGGGGGCGGCGGCGTGTGCGGCCAGTGAGAGGCCGCGCCGTGGGACCCCCGGACTAAGGAGGGTAGCTGACGGCGGGGGGTGGATCTCTTTTGGGGTCCCCTTGTTCCCCCGCCGTCAGCAGATCGTGAAGTTGAGTCGACGGGAGCGGGGGGACGGCATGTTGAACGCCGTCCCCCCGGGCGGCCGTGTTACCCAGGGCGGGGGCCCTGGGTAGTTGATAAACGGCCGCCGGGATGGAGCGGTGCGGGGCGCGGCCTCCCTGCACTGCGGAACCAGAGGTTATAGGAGGGGGAGGAGTAAACTCCCCCCTCCTCGGGACGCGGCCGGTCATCAAAGGACAGATGACCGACCATGGCGAGGGGGAGTCGCGGTAGTGTTCTCTAAGAGTTCCCGTGACTCCCCCGAATCCGCCAGATGCGGAAGAGCGTCCGAAGGTCGCCATGGAGGTTTTAGTGGGTCGAACCCCACACTACCCCTCTGTCGCTTCCCCGAGCGGCAGGGGGGTGTCTGCCGATCAGATTTCCTCCACGTAAAAAAAAAAAAAAAAAAAAAGTTAGTTGGATGGAATTGTCTATCTTTCTTTCTAGGTTGCTGTTGGCAAGGTGTATTCGGATGAATAAAGTGACGTTCGGTCAGTTATATTATAATCATGAACAATGCTCATTTAACCCTAATATTTCAATATTTCATCAGCTGCGGCTATGCTTGCAGGGACTAACCCCTTATTGGCCGCTTATTAGCTTAGTCAGTAGATATCGGTCGTTTGGAATGCTTTAAGTCACCGTACTGCTACCGCAGGACCTATTTAAATGATGTAATCATATTCCTATGCGCCTTGGGGTATGGCCCATTCAGGTTTTCCTTGTTAAATAGCCAGTCACATAAAATTTAATTGGCTGCCATGAGCCTGATCATTAAAGATGGCCGTAGGGTGATTATAGACGTTAAACATTAAAATAATTATTATTAAACATTAGTCATGTGAGTAGTTGAGCTTCTTCCAGAGCGTAAGCCCATTTCAGAGCCCATTTCCCGGCAGAAGACGGTGCAAGCAGTGCTAGCCAGTGTTATCGACAGCTACCCTGGTTGTAGCTTGTCGGGTTACCAGGTTGCGCAGAAGGGTATGAGCGACTAAGTGGTCTGTTAAAGGAGGGGAGTTAAGTAATTTGATGTAAGTACCGCAATTATCGTTGGAGAGAAGACGTATGATTAAGTAATTTATTAATGACTCAGAATACTATTGCTGGTTATTTCAGTGGCAGGTGGAGGTGCATTCAGGCTGCCCTTTACTTAAGTATGTGCTAAAACTCCTCAAATGTTAATTGCAATAAAAGTAGTATATGATGGTTGTATGTGGGGAATATGGTATGCCTATATACTGTACCATAGTTCTGTCAGTCTGAATGTGGGTGCAGGCAGACCGTAAGGGGTAAGATATCCTGCCCTGTCAAGCTTCCTGTGCGTTGAATGGTATCAGTTGCTTAAGGTAAGGTTAACCACAAAAAGTACATTACATGTAAGAAAAGGTAACGCCAAGTAGTTTAGGCACTGTGAGCGGAGCACTTCTTTGCACCAATACACAATGCATATTGAAAACATTTGGAAGCTATTACATATTTTGTGAATTTTCTAAAAAAGTAATGGATATCATGCGAAACCAGCCAAGTATTGAGTTATATATATTTTTCAAAATATTTATGCTTGGCGTCTGGCTGCCTCGTTGCGATCCAACAAAATTAATTATACGTTATTCCAAATCTGTGAATATATTATCGACTTTATATAAAGTTAATTACTATAAACAGTTGTTTAATGCTATATATATTGGATCACAACGAGGCAGCCAGACGCCAAGCATAAATATTTTGAAAAATATATATAACTCAATACTTGGCTGGTTTCGCATGATATCCATTACTTTTTTAGAAAATTCACAAAATATGTAATAGCTTCCAAATGTTTTCAATATGCATTGTGTATTGGTGCAAAGAAGTGCTCCGCTCACAGTGCCTAAACTACTTGGCGTTACCTTTTCTTACATGTAATGTACTTTTTGTGGGATATCACGACGTTTTCAGGGCCACATTGAAATGCATTGTATATCAGTGCAACATGGTGCTCCGCTCGTAGTGCCTAAACTACTAAGCGTTACATTTTTTTACATGTAATGTACTTTTTGTGGGTTATTTTATTAAATGTATGTAGAAGAAAAAGGTAAGTAGGAGAAAATAGAAGAAAACGTAAAAGAATAAAAAAAGAAATTAGAAGGAAATAATAAGGAAAAAAAAATTAGAATAAAAGAAGTAGAAAATAATTAAAATAGATTGTATGTATAGTGTGAAAAACTTACAAAGCTAAGAAAAATGAACGAACTGCTACCATGCACCGGGTAACATATGCGCATTAGGGAAATTTATGGCAACAGGACAGTGTCGTTCACCGGCATAAAGAAACAAAGTACAGTGATGCTCGGCTAAATTTTATCGTAAAAGAATTGATGTAATAACAAGGGGAAGTGAGATAGATCGTATAGGTATACGTCGAGCAACGACGGTCGAGCTACGGCACCTCAAAGGGATGCCGCGAGTAAAACAAATGAGCATCCAGTAAAGAAAATTTCACTTGTAATAATTTTCATCTAACCTCAATGAAAATTGCACCAACGGATTGCTAGGAATTTTTCTTATTAAAATGAGTCCAAACACGGCTTAAATCGGTTTAATTTTACTTTAATTGGCTATTAATGGTTCATTCAACCACTTTAAGTTGATTACTGTAATTACGCTATACGTATATGTAATTTCTCATCAATACTCCTAAAGTTACGACAAGCAACGAAAAGAGGTCGTGGTTACAAAAGGTATTTTACATGTGTAATAACAGGATGATCTTACGTTATGATACGCGTGTAAAGTAAATAGACGGACAGTTCATTATTTCCATAAGGTGTGATCAGAGTTAGGTATTGCTTGAAATAATCTTGTGATAATTTGTGATGTAAATTAACATTTACATTATTTAAAGTAAAATAAATCGTTACTCCTCTGCTGTTCTCATGAAATAAAGAAGATTACTTAAAAAGATTATAATTTCTAAGTAAGTAAAGGAAATATTTTATTCAAAATAATGGATAGGCGATCGATGTACTACCGTTTTGAATTTTGTACGCGCCACCGCGACGCGGTTGATATCGCGCGCCGTCGCTATACGATCTTAACGTGTTAGAGAATCGCACGCCATGATGTTAAACTAACGCGGATATCAGTGTAACGCTATCGCTTGAATTTGATTCACGTAGTAGGTTGATAGAACCGCGTGAACATTGTTACGTAGAAATTGCGCCCCCTTGATACTGCGATCATAAATTGAGAGCGAAATACGAATAAACTAAACATCTGTGTACTACGAACAGGAAATTCATTGTTAAGAAATATTCGCCGTGGGCGATCGAACAAGGGAAAGCTGAAGAGCCAGGAAACGAAAACTCGTCAATTAGGAAACTCTCGAGTAAATTTATTAGAGACCGTACCAAATTTGTTGTTTTTAGTTAAGTCACGTACGAGTTCGGACAATAGAAGATTCCTCGCGACGTTGTCTCTATTCATGCGCTTCAAGAGGCTCGTAAATTTCCGTAAGGGTCGGTTGGGCTCGCCAATACAAGTTATCTTAGTTTTTTCGTAGTTTTTCCTGGGTCCCACGCTTTCTCTTAGCACATGGGCGCGATGACGTCCGGGCCCTTGGCGGGGACACCGCCACCTCCACTCAACCGAGGGTGGACCAGGACCAGGAGAGAGGGATGCCACCGGACGGGGTGGGCATCACCCCCATTGGACCAGGGGAGGACCAGGAACTTTCCGGAGGGAGGACCCAAAATTCCAGCGAAGAGGGGATCAGCCGAAATCGCGCGAAGACTTCACCCGCCAAAACGGAGAACGATATCGCACTCGCTAACAGACGGTCGCATTCTTGTAACTTTACATTGCCGCGTTGAGTAGTATTTTCGCCAAGTATATTTCAACTTAGAGAATAAATTGAAGTCAACCTAGATCGTGTGTTGTTTATTAATCGCGCCGCGAGCAGAGCGCTTCAGCGCTCCACGGGCACCTTACCCACGCCTTGAAAACCACAAAAATCCCTATTCCCGCACGGCGACGCCGCAACATCAGTAACGGCGCATGTGCGTAACGTAAGCCACAGCGCTAACAGCGCCTCTAGCAGCAAAAATGTGTGATCGACACTGACGTCAGCATGACGTAGGTGGTTAATGAAACTGATTGAAATTTTTCGATGAAAAACAGTTAATATCTCATAAATAAATGCACCGATTGAGACGTTCTTGGGCTTAAAAGAAGGAGAAAGACAAGTCGAAGCAGACTGTGTTATTAGAATGAAGCTCAGTTGCGTACTTTTTCTGCAATAGCAAATTATTTTTTGCAAAACGCCCAAAACGCTCTGCTTCGGGATAATATACTCGGTAGAGTCTCGCTGTCGCCGGCGGAGCAGCCGTCGGCCTAAACTACTTGGCGAGGAGACTCTACCGAGTCTCCTGATAGAAGGCTCCTGCTGAGCTTGTAAGTGATAGGGCACAACGGGTTAAATAACAGCCCTGTACATGTGTTGAAGGAACTGAGCATCATGACCGGGCCAGTGAGGGTCAAACTATTAGGATAGTGTGAATAGGCCGGACCAAGCCGTGGCAGACAACATGTAAGGTGTAGCTGGTACATTATAGACCATCGCATACGGCTGTCTGTATTGGCAAATTCCCTGGACTAAATGATGTAAGTAAATAGAATAGTCGTACCAGCGTAGCGCCTGCAAGGCCTGAACCACGGCAGCAGGGACCATAAGCCTAAATATACCGGAGGTATCAGCTAGTATGTAGTACAAGATTTAAAATCAGGGTCCAGTGGTAAGTTAAATTGTCGAATTGTCGAAGTTATGTCAAAATTATATGAACAAAACCTTTCCAGGCCGTGGTATGGTACTATACGGGCTATGTCTGCCATATTGTAATTAATCGCGTAAGCTATCTGTAATAGGTGTCCTGTACGCTAGGTAATTAAGATCCAGCAAGAGGGAAGGGAATGGGATATCACCTGCTGAACTTGTATATAATACCAAGGGTCGTAATGAGTTGTGTAACGGTGTCGACACATGTAAATCAGATGGGGTCCATAACCGGTAGGAGGTAAACTATCAGACCCGTGTGAATAGGATCTGTAAAATTTGTCCGTGCCGTGGTCTGGCAGCGTGGAAGATGTATTTGTGGTATAATTATAGCCCCACATAACTTGTCTGTATCAGTGGCTTGGCTATGCGTTAAGTAGTTACTCTAGTCAAAATGAGGGTGATAAAACCACCCCTGTAAGACTTAAAGGTTGCAGCGCACTGCCTAATACTTTAGCTAATAGTGTCGACTAGCATGTAAAAGAGAATGAAATCGCAGTCGAGTACTAGGTAAATTATCAATTTGTATGAATAGAACCTGTCCAGACCGCGGTCCGACACATTCAGCACTATATGTCAATACCTAAGCCAGCGCATGAAATACATAAGATACACAACCTGTACTTGCCAGTACTCGTGAGACGTAAGAGAAGTAAGTGACTAATGCAAAGGGGAGGTTATCGCTGCCGATTTGTGTAGAGAGATATGAGAGTAAACTGGGGTCGTGATGGTATAGCGTGACATAATAAATGTCGTCCAACTCAGTTATGATACAATAAAATGAAGCAATAAGGGAGCAACTGCTAGCTTCTAAGTTAAGTAATTACTACCTTGCTGATTAGTAGCTGTAAATCGGAGGAGCATCAAGGCAGCGCGTATCACGAGGGAATAGCCAGCACGTCGACAACAATTTCACGCTGTGGGGCTTGCGCAACTTGGGTGGAAGGGGCTTCCTCTAGTCGAACAACCCGTAAGGTAAGAGTGCACTAAATATGGATTATGTTAGTACCCAGTGTGGTGCGCCTTGCTGGACAATGGGTGCAAAACACATGAGAGAATAAGTAATGAACTAGTGAATATTCGCGTACCGGCGTCCATGATGCATTCACCTAGTATCGCAACCCAGCTGTGAGATAATAACAAGCAGAATTCAGGAGGGGGCCCTGACGCACCTGAAATATGAGAGTAGATGTCCCAGAGCTTGGGGGAAAAAAAAAAAAAAAGTAAAATGCACAGAACATAGAGTACACGCAAATTGTGTAGCCGCGACCGCGGGGAAATACGTAGAGCATTTAGTGAAGAGGTAGTGAAAGAAGTCGCCCAATGGGGTATTCTAATTGATATATTGAGAACAGAATTACAGCCGTACGGTACTATTGGTTGGCGCTTTAATACTATAAATATCGCGTCTAGAGAGCATTAAGTCGCGATCGAACTATAATCCACAAGGAATACATGAATACATTAAATTATATTAAACACTCGTTTATTGACAATCAGATAAAAACACGGCACGAACTCGACAAATAACACAGAGCGTATCGACCGAGCTCCGGCAATAGAAAACCGTGTCACGATAAGTCTTTAATCGATCAACTCGCGTTCTTTCGCATGCAACCAGTAAACATATAAAATATGTTAACATATAAAATATGTAAATATATAAAATTGTCCGCATCCGGACAAGACTCGAGGTGGACTCGACGCGTGTTTGACGTTTAGAGGTTATGTTCAGCGACTGCTGCCACCCTCATGACGGGGCAGCGCGTTGGCTGCATTGCGCCACTACCAACCCATTTTCGTTGTTGCCAACGTAAAATCCAGCAAGGCGACGCCCGTCTCCCGCGTTCGATTATTATCGAAATAATTAGATAAGTGATTCTGATTTTTCTCAGGAACAAATTGCTTGTCAAATTAAAGGATATTGAAATTCCTACCTTTCGACGTCTTCGTACTCCCTCGTACCTTCCAAAATTCCAAGATATTCGTCATGTTACCTGAGCGTCGCCACGCTTCGATATATCGCACGACGCCATTATCGCCGTGCGGTCGGCGTCTTCTTGCTCCTGTCTTCTTGATCCTTTTCCCAGTAAATATCCTGAGTAGAACCTCCTCGGCACCGGTCTTCTCTCCTTCGTGGAAGTGTCCCGCGTCGATTAATTACCGCGTACAGTTCGCGCACGCGACCAGAAATTCGTAATATTCGTTTCCGGTCGCGGCCTGTCAACGACGCGGCCATGTTGTCTCATCGACCGCGTGTTCGCTCGCGACAATTTCCACACTTTCCACCGTTATCACGCGCGATCTATCGCCTGAAACGCTTATATACGCATTCGAATACGGCAATTAACATTCCGCGTGGCTGTTTTTCGCCCGAAAGCCCCTTTTCAACGATATCGAAATTCTACTGCGTGTCGTGGCATCATGACGCGGCCGCCATGACACCTCGAATTACAAAAAATTGCAATTTACGCGTAATTCGGGATCGCGACCGGCCCGAATTATATATTTTCGTGATCCCTATCACTAACCGAACAAACTGGCACCAAATTTAGGTCACTTTTCGCGTTTTTTACCACTTTGAAACGCGATCGATCACGGAGCGACGCGGCGCACGTCCGACCGCTACGACGTCCAACGGAAGACCTCAACCCCTCTATACCTGCCGCTGTTCCAAACCGCCTTCAGCCGCGCTACTATCACTGCCTCCCTCCCCGATTATTTACATCTCATTAATTCCCATTGCTTTAACTTCTACAGCCGTTATCCAATTGCCGAATCCGCTCACTCCCGACGCCGAGGCCGAGCTCTGCGCTAGGCTGAGCCTTTTGGCCGACAGCGCGGACAGTGGGAGCGAAGCCGCAATGTCGCTCGTCGCGTCCCGCCCCACCTCTTTGCGCGGAGCCTCACCTGGAATCCTGAGTGACTACTCGGATTCCCCGCTCGAGGCTTTCGATGACGAGTCAATGGATCTTCGCTCTGAGGACCATTACTCGGCCGACCGTGCCGCGCGACTGGCATCTACCACCCCTGTGGCCATCTGGGGGGCACGTCTCAGCCGCTACGACGCCGTCTTTGTAGCTCCACCAAGGCCCAGGCGCCACGAATTGGCCTTGCGAGAACTCAAGGCTCTTCTGGGAGCCCTGTCCCACCAGGTTTACCGGGTGCGTAACACACGCACCCAGGAGCTCAGCTTAGAGCTGTTACGCTCAGCTAATCTGGATTCCTACGCCGAGTCCCTCCGAACCGCCACACAGGGCCAGTGGCGCGTTCGGGTTGCCCGAAGTGCGCAGCTGCTCCGGGTCACCGGCATCGAGGCCACAGTGGAGCAGGAGGAGCTGCTCCTGAACCTGAGCATGGCCGGTTCCGTCAATCCGGACTTCATTCGCTGCCTGGGTTACTACCCTCAGCGAGACGGCACCATTGAGGCTACCATTGAATGCGCCTCCGAAGCCGCCCAACACCTGCTCGACGTACGCAACGTTCGAGCAGGAATCAGCGTATGCCGGGTGCGCCCCGTACAGCCACGAGGAAACCGGCTCTGCTTCGTGTGTTGGCAGAGCGGGCATCCAGCACGGAGCTGTCCACGCCGTGACGCTCGTCGCGCCTCTCGCCGCCGGCAACCGGCCGCAGAGCCCTCAGGCGCCATCCGCCCGGGCCGCCAGGCCAACCTGCCAGGTCCAGTTCATCTCAGCGCTTCCCCTATACGCTCCCGTCGGCAGCGTCAATCAGAGGTGTCCAGTGCCACCGGTACAGCCCGGCAGCGCCGGAACGAACGCCGACGCATCGAGCGGCTCGGTCGTCACGTCACCTCCGGGCCCCCCAGCAGGGCCAGCCCAACGCTCGGAGCACCAAGCCATCGTCATATCAGAGACGTCAACACAGCAGCCAGCGTAGCCTCTGCCGCCAACCCTTCACCGGGAGGAGTCCCGTCAGGCTTCGCCTGATTACGCCACCCCACGAGCCAACACCATCCCTCGCCTAGTTTCTGATTATTCTGGCTCTGCCATCATATCTACGCATTCTTACCATTACATATTTTATTTTTACATATTTTATATATCTTACCCTTTATTTTATATATTCCATTTACTTGTCTAGCGCTAATTGAAGTTACATTTCGTTTACTACTTGATTTCCTGATTGATTTTGTTTTTGTTTTATACTTTTATAATATTTGTTCGCTTTATTTTAACACTAGATATATTCCGATTTAATTCAATTTAATCCAATTCAATTTACTTTAATTTACTTTGCATCCTAGTTTCTTGTTTTTCGTTTCCTGGTTACAATTTGCCTACGTTTCATATTATTTTCTTTCCACCAGTTTAGCCAGCTGCAGTGTTATTGGCTTTGGTATTCTGCATTATGTATTCTATATTCTGTTAAGCTTGTTCCGTGCTCCAAACCGGAGGCGACAAAATAAAACTAAAACTGAGACTGAAACTACTGAAATTCTATAACACTATTATTATGACTTTCTTTTAATTGTTCCTCGGTCTGTGGGGCGGCTCCCTATCCTAGCCTCAGGGCCTTCAGCCTGGCTTCTCGCGTGCGCGCGCCGGCGAAGCGCGTCAGCGCTCAAATTCAACGCGCCTACTTTCAGCGCGCGTTCGTTGATACGAATCGCGGGGTTAGGGGGGGGGGGGGGGGATGAAAATTCTGAGCGGGCCAAGGGCTGGACGCACCCCGCCCCACCCTCAACCCCTCACACAAAACTACAGGAAATTTCAAAATTTACTTCATTCAACCCCCCCGCACCCGCCCTGCGACATTTCGGAGGCTCGCCAGGGGGGACGCAAACTATTCCGGTGGCTGCCCAATTTAATTATCCATCCCTAATTTTTGAAAAAAGCTTGAGTTTAGAGCTCAAATCACGAAAAACCACAAATCGAGACAATCCGCCATCTTGGAAGGCTCAACTTTTGGCGATGGGGGTAAACCGACCCCCTGATCCCGATAGACCGATAAAAATTTTAACTCAAATTTACGCCGCCGGCGGCGCCCTAGGAGGCCTCGGGTGTTGACCTAACCCATAAAACCACCGTCTGGCTATTCAAAAATTAAATAAAAAATTTTACCCCCAAAAACATTTTCAAGATTAATTTTGGCCGAATTCGACCCCCCCTCGACCGTCTGACGCGTCCACAACCCTTCTTTTGCCACCCCGAGTCGCCCCCCCCGGGCCACCTCCCCCCCATCAAACGAACGCCCTAAACCCCCTCGCAACGCGATGAGCACTAATTGCCCACCCTTATCTGCTGGCTGTCAGGGAGGCACTCAGCCCCGCCAGCTCTCCCATGCACCACTGGGGTTTGCGACTGACCCGCTTTGCCGCGGTACTAGTTACACCACCCAAGCGCAGGCGCTTCCAGCAAGCGCTCCCGGATCTAAAACCCTATCTCGGCACCCTGGCCGCCCAGATACTCCGCGTGCGGAATTGCCGCACCCAGGAATTAAGTTTTGAGTTGGTACGCGAAGCTGACCTAAACCTATTTGCGGATACCCTCCGGCAGTCCACCCAGGGCCGGTGGCACATAAGAGTGGCAGGAAGTTCGCGCCAACTACGCGTCAACGGGGTGGAACCCACCATCCTACAGGAAGAACTCCTCCTGACGCTGAGTCGCGTCGGCGCCATAAACCCTGAATATATACGATGCCTGAGCTACCGGACCCAGCGCGACGGCACAATTATCGCATCAATAGAATGCACCGCTGATGCCGCAGAACTGCTGCTGCGTGTCCGCGATATACGGGTCGGACTAAGCGTCTGCCAGGTCAGGCCCAGCCCGCAAGAGGGGGAGCGTCGATGCTTCCTGTGCCGTCAAACCGGGCATCTGGCACGGGGGTGCCCCCGTCGCCAGACCCGCACCCCAGCACCACGACAGCATCTCTCCACAGGGCCACAAGACCGGCCAGTCCCCCCAAGTCAAATGCGGCGCCCAGGCCGCAGCCATCCAAACAGCACCGGCACCCGCCGCCCGCACGCACGACAGCAGGAGGCTATGCAAACCGCTGACACAGCGAGGCAGCGCCGCAACGAACGTCGACGCGCCGAACGCTCCAGGCGCCAGGCCGCCGCCAGCATCACCACAGGGCCGAGCCATCCACCCGGAACAATGCCCAGCCAACACGCCAGGACGGACACCCGGGCAGCCACCACGGACCCACCCCGCGGAAACGGAAGCGACCACACGAGCCCCCCGTAGGCTTTCGTTCTCTCGCGACCATCACATGCCGCCCTTATTTTTATTATTTGTACCTACTATTATTTACTCTTTTACGTCTATCTGCGCCTTTGATCGGCCATGCCCGGAATGCAGGCCATATTTAGTTTTTAGCAGTTAATAATCTCAATTAATTAATTACTTATATATTTACAGCATGTTCACCTAGCTTTAGTCTGTTTTTGCTTTTATTTTGATTTGTTTGATCCCAATTTTGATGTTTGTTTTTTATTCGTTTTTTTTTCCCCAGCCTAATCAGCCGTCCTGTAGACAAGTCTTGAACGCCTGTATCTAATTACTCATATATTTACAGCATGTTCACCTAGCTTTAAGTCTTGTTTGTTTTTATTTTACTTTTATTTTGATTTGTTTGATTCCAATTTTGAATTTGGTTTTATTCGTTTTTCCAGCCTATTCAGCTGTCCTGTAGACAAAGTTTTTGAACGCTTGTATCTTATTACGCCCTTCTCCAATCGGAGCCGGCAGAATAAACTAATTCGAAAAATATTACCTCAAACGTTATTTATCGCCTTGTGTTTTGTTATTGCGTTATTCTCTACCAGCCTTACCAGTTCCACCCCTACTTTGCTTTGTAGCGCGGCACCGCGCCTCCTGCTTGCGCATAGCCTCCCTCGCGCATTGCATCGTCTACTCGCGGACAACCTCCTGCTCCCCGCGACACCTGCTCTAAGCCATCTTCTCAGCCGTCAAGATAGGCAACATGTCTAACCTTTCCAATCTTCTTAGCCTATATTCATAGCACATGATCAGCCTTGCTTCGCGAATTATTTCAGATCCCCACGCACCCCTTTCTCGACTCGCGTTACTTCTCATCTCACGACGCTCCGCCTACCTGCAGCCATCTTTCACACCTACTGCACGCCGCGTCGATCTCACTTCGCCTACGTCACGGTCCCTCTCGCGCCATCTATTCGCGGTCATCTTCCCGCCTGTCAAAGTGACCGGTCTAACCTCTTCGATCTATTTAACCTAAACTTTTCACCCATAACCTTATTTACCCCACGAACTATCACGAGACTCCGCGCACCCTGTTCGCGCATCGCGTCACGCTCGCATTGCGCCATCTACTCGCGTCCATCTTTTCCCCTGTCAGAATTTTGATATAACCTTTATAACCTTTTCGATCTATCTAACCTATCTCCGTTGCCCATAACCTACTTCTCAGCGCGTAATATCTCGATTCACCGCGCACACTTTTCGCACATCGCGTCACGCTCGCTTTGCGCCACCTACTCGCGGCCATCTTTCACCTGTCAAAATATGTCGTGCCTAACCTCTTCGATGTATTTAGCCTAAAAACCGTCGGCCATAACCTTTTTTCTACTGCGCCTACTATTACGAAGCTACGCGCACCCTATTCGCGCATCGCGTCACGCGCCGCTCGCCTACGTCACGATCGCGTCCGTCTTCCCGACTGGCAGTTCTAACCTTTTCGAACTACATAACCTACACCTGTCATTCATATCAAGAGACACGGTCGTGTCTCGCGCCAAGTTCACGCGCAGAGCGCTGCATGAAAGGCCGACCGTGTATCTATACGCGAGACCGAAAGTTCAGAGAAGCCGAGATTATCAGATCTCAATAACGCGTGGGCGGATTGGCTTTCTATTAGGCTCAATCGATAGCGCGTACCCAAATTAGTTAACAAAAGTGTTTTTCTTTTTCCTCTACATGCCTTGTGAAGGAAGTTATCACAAGCTAAAGTTGAGATTGCGTAAAATGCATGATGAGATTTTAAGTCTTGGTCGTCGTCGTCGTCGTCGTCGTCGTCGTCTGTTCGTCATCCTTCTCTAACGCCTGTTACGGTGTATACACACCTCTTTGTCAGGGGACTGGTAAATGTACTATTGGTGTCTTTGTCTTTAAACGAAAACGGCATAAGTTTGTCCCTTTTTCGTTGTTTCTTTTTCTAACGACAGTTTGTCTTCCTCTCGCACACAGCGTGCCCAGCGTTACAGCAGCGCCATGCATAGTTTTACAGCTGTCAAACTTCAGAAGTTTGTTGTTATTAATCAGCTTTATGTGATTGATTTCGTCGACAAATTTATAGATTACATACTTTTTTATGCCGTATATATTTCAGTCAGAAAATTTTCTTTCTTCTTATAGCACAAAAGCAAGGAAATTGCAATAGTGCAGTACAACTGTTAGCTGTCAGTGTAACGCCGTACTCGCGATTCTTTGTACGGCGAAAGTATGATAAATACAAATGTGTATAAGTGCAGCTATTTATTAGTGACAAGGTGCGATACAAAATTATTTAATAAATATTAATAATTATCAATAACGTAGCATTATAAATGAAAATCATATAATGTGTGTAGGTTATGTTTATCTTTGTGAAAAGTAAGATTATATACAAAGCTTAGTTGAACATAGGATTCAATGTTGCAAAAGTTGACATTATACAAAGACTACAGCTTTGAATAATATGCTTGTTTCAATTCCGATAAGTAAAAAAAGGAAAAAAGTTATGATCTTAATGAGTTACTAAATACAAGGTTTTTTCATTGGTTTCAGTTGCACACCAAATTATGTGAAAAGTGTACTGGAAATTATACATTGATTAAAAGTAATTTTATACTAACTAACAATATAATTGTTATTCAGTGAATATCAGTCAAAGATAATATATTAGGAAAAACAGAGTTTTCTTTGCGATCTTGCAAAATAAGGATGGGGTTTCCTCTTATGCAAATGCAATGATGCAATGTTTGTTACATTTTTCTGTTGTTAGAAAACAGATATTTAATTGTGATAAATTAAACATTTTAAGCGTATTAATACAACAATATCAACGTAAATTACCTGATTTAAATACATATACAATACAGCAATGTTTAGGGGAATATTTCTCCAAAAACTTTAAACGAGATACATCCGAATTTTTTATAGCTCTTTGTGAAAAGTACGATTATATTCAAAGTTTAGTTGAACATCAAGTTTCTACAATTAACCGATGCAACAGTTGTCATTATACAAAGACTACAGTTCTCCGTAATACACTTCTTTCAATACCGATAAATAAAAAAAAGAAAAAAGTTATGATTTAAATGAGTTATTAAATACAAAGTTCTTTCATTGGTTGCACTTGCACAATGAATCATGTGAAAAGTGTACAGAAAACGATATATTGATTAAAAGTGAATTTATAATGACTAGAAATATTATTGTTATTCAGTTAATATCAGTTGAAGACAATATATCAGGAAAAACACAGTTTTCTTTGCGAGCTGTCCCAACAACTAAAGTTATTATACTTGGACAAATATACAAAGTAATGAGTGCTGTCATGGTTCATGCATTGAAGAAGGTCCTTATACGTGTATATGCAGAGAAGGAATGTCTAATACTTGGATAGAAGTTAATGATGCGGAAATTAGGAAAACGCAATGGCCTAGAAGTGCTAAAAATATATATATTATTTTCCTGCAGAAAATTGATAAAAATTAAATATCTTTACGGAATTCTTTTTTTAATTATACGGGACATACACAATTTCTATAATTACAATTCTCATTTTTAAAAAAAATTCGCAGAATTTATAAAGTAACATTTCATATTTGTAATTTTTCTACATTATGGTAAAACGAAGTTCGACTTCATCTGCACAAACCACACTTTTATGTATATTTCTTTTCTCTACACAATAAGAGAACATAGAATATTGCAAGCCATATCCAATGTTTTTGTATTATAATGTTGCAGAGTAAAAAAGAAAAATGTTATCACAAATACTTATACATTTATTGAAGTGGGCCATCGTACTTCAACTATATCTTTACAATTACGATGGGGTGGTGGCGGGCTCTCTTTAAGAAAATCTAATTTACATGTACTATTTTCCTATGCAAATCTGTTCCTTTACCGTGCAGTATAAAAGGGTTACAACTTTTACAGTTATTTACATTTAATACAAAAAAGAATAATGTGCACTTTAAAACTGATTTTAAAAAAAAGTAATTTTTTAAAAAGACGCCAAGTCCATGTTTGTACAATTGTGGTATAATCTGTACAAAATAAAGTCAAAACACAATCACTTTATCTTTATATAATAAAAATAATAAAAATTTACTTTACAGAAAAACCGAACAAACAGCTTCATGTATTTCTATAATATACATTATATTTTTGCAATATTACAATACTGTAAAATACAAACGATGAAAATTTATCACAAATACTTATGCATTTATGGAAGAGAACCGTCGTATTATCACTATTTTCAAATACGACGGGGTGGTGGCGGGCTCTCTTTCAAAAAATGTAATGTACATGTGAACAATCAGTTTACAATACTGCAAAATAGAAACGTTCTAAAATTATCACAAATAGTCATGCATTTATACCAGAGAACCGTCGTATTATCACGATTTTAAAATACGACGGGGATGGTGGTGGGCTCTCTTCGAGAAAATGTAATTTACATGTCAACAATAAGTATCGTTTCCCTTGGAAGTTCTGGGGTAAGTGCCATGCCGTCTCTCATGGTCCTTCACGAGACTCAACATCTTTTCCACTTCGTGGCCAGAACCTTGTAGGAAACTCTTAACACAATACATGTGTTATGCAGCACCATAACGACGGTTAAGTGGCTACACACACCTACTTTGGAAATTGTACGACTGCACTCTCTATCGCGAATTCATGATGAAAATCCGCGACTCTTTCAATTCTTCGCGCCTGGAGTGTCAGGTATCCCCGGTCCTAAGTCCGATGAGAGACATACAGTTCCGACATCGGCACCTACAGTATATACATACCTGTACAAATCAGGTCAACATCCCAAATGCATTTACCTTGCAAAAAAGTTGGCGCTGCTTTTTTGTAACAAACATGTCAAATATTGCAACTTAACGTTACATTCTTGCACAATTTGTTGTTGTACAACAAATTCATTGAAGTTGTGGATGTAACAAATTACAAAAAAGCAGCGCCAACTTTTTTGCAGGTAGATTATACGAATTGTTTGCTTGGCGCTATTTTGTGATATCATCTCTTTTACAGACAGAATATGAATAAATATATAAAGAATTGAGAGAAATACACCAATTTCATAGTACGGTATTTTTGTAAAGTAAATGTTTTCATAAAGATAAAATAATCTTTGTGTTACACATTTCTTTGTATAGATTATATCTTAATTTTAGGAAGCGTGCACTTGGCGCCTTTTTGTACTTTTTTCAAAAAGTATTTTTCTAGGATAACCTTTACGTCGTGCGTTTACTCGGCGCGATGTTACGAGTCACCGCGCATCCAAATCGCGCATTACGTCACTCGCGTCACTTGTCCCGTTGAATGACAGGTTCCTCACTATCGATCTACGCTATCGATTTATCTCGAACTATCCGAACTTTAATAATTTTAATAATTTCACTGGTGAGATCCTACCTTACGATGTCTTCGCGTGTTGTCTCTTACTCACTCACTCTCGTTCTCCCTCAGTCTCATGCCTCGATCGACGTTGACCCTGTGACGTCACGTCCTTCGATATATCGAACGGCCATGACACCTACGTCGTCTTCTTCCTCGCCCGTCTTGTCGGTTGAAGCGTCCATGTTGGCAGCCATGATGACCCGTCAACCGCGTGCACGACGACGACGAATTAATTGTTTATCGCGGTAATTGCGCCCGATCACTCGCATAAAACCCGATAATAAGTCTCACCGGTCGATTACGAACACTACACGAGGCCGTTTTACGCCCGTAAATCGATATTCGGCTGAATCGTGAATCTATCGCGTGTCGTCGCGTCATGACGCGGCCGCCATGACACCCCGGACAACATATAATTGCAATTTCCGCGTTAATTAGGATCGCGCCCGGCCTAATTAATATATGTACGCACTCGCGATCACTAGCCGAACATTTTAGTACCTAATTCGCAACTGAAAACGCGTTATTACCCGAATTAATAGTGATCGACCGCGGAGCGACGCGAAACACGTCCGACCGCTACGCCGTCCGGCCGGAGACGGCGGGGACGGCCGATCCGAGGCCGGCCATGAAACCATATGGCCTCGGTCTTCTCCGGGGCTATTCTCAGCCCCAGGTCATGGATCCTCCGGACGACGGCTGCCACCGCAACCTCCGCTCTTCGGATGGTCCTCCCGAAAGTGCTCCCGACCGTTACCACCAGCGTATCGTCCGCGTAGCAGACTAAGGTGGCGCCGTCGGGAAGCGAGGCCTGCAGGACCGTGTTATATCCGAGGTCCCACAGAAGTGGGCCCAAAACGGACCCCTGTGGGACCCCACAGTCCACTTCCCTCCGCATCATCGCGTCCCGGCCCGGGAATTCTGTCCCCCTGTCCCGCAGGTAGTCCCCGATCACCGCCTGAAGGTAGGGAGGCACTTGGTGACGTACCAGTGCCTCCCTTATGGCGGGCCAGGGCAGGGTGTTGAAGGCGTTGACGATGTCAAGCGACACCGCCAAACACACCCCGCCCCTGCTGACAGCATTGTCCGAGAGGGACTTGACGCGATCGACCGCGTCTACGGTCGATCGTCCCTCTCGGAATCCAAACTGGCTGTCAGCCAGATCGGGGCCAACGCGGGACAGGTGGCTGGTGAGGCGGGCGGCAATGATGCGTTCAAACATCTTGCCCGCCTCATCCAGCAGACAAATGGGCCGGTACGCGGAGGGAGAATCCGCAGGCCTCCCCTCCTTTCTCAGGAGGACCATCCTACTCCTCTTCCATATGTCGGGGAACATCCTCGACATAAAACACTCCCCATACAGGGAACGTAGCCTCCCCCCCAGGACGCGCAAAGCGAGCGCCCAGGCTCGGCCGGGTATCCCATCGGGCCCCGGGGCGGTGTTCTCGCCCCGGAGCCAGCGGATGACGCCGACCATCTCCTCCTCGGTGACCCCCACGTCGGAGGACGTGTAACGTGCCTCCGTCTCGGGCCGGGGTCGGGACAACTCCCCTCCAGGGGGGAATAACGTGTCCACGACCCTCCCGAGAATTGACTCAAGTCAGGTCAACCCCCCTATACCTGCCATTGCTCCAAACCGCCTTCAGCCGTGCTACTATCACTGCCTCCTGCCCCTATCATTTTCATCTCATTTATTTACACTGCTTTAACATCTACAGCCGTCATCCAGTCGCCGAATCCGCTTATTTCCGAAGCCGAGGCCGAGCTCTACGCTAAGCTGAGCCTTTTGGCCGACAGCGCGGACAGTGGAAGCGAAGCCGCGATGTCACTCGTCGAGTCCAGCCCCACCTCTTTGCGCGGAACCTCACCACCAATCCTGAGCGACTACACAGATTCCCAGCTCGAAGCTTCCGATGACGAGCCGATGGATCTTCATTCCGAGGACCATTACTCGGCCGACCGTGCAGCGCTGCTGGTTTCTACCTCCCCTATGCACATCTGGGGGGCGCGTCTCAGAGGCTACGACGCCGTCTTCGTAGCTCCACCAGGGCCCAGGCGCCACGAAGTGGCACTACGGGAACTCAAGACTCTTCTGGGATCCCTGTCCCAACAAGTTTACCGGGTGCGTAATACCCGCACCCAGGAGCTCAGCTTAGAGCTTTTACGCTCAGCCGATCTAGACTCTTACGCCGAGTCCCTCCGAACCGCCACTCAGGGCCAGTGGCGCGTTCGGGTTGCCCGAAGTGCGCAGCTGCTCCGAATCACCGGCATAGAGGCCACAGTGGAGCAGGAGGAACTACTCCTAAACCTGAGTATGGCAGGCTCCGTCAACCCGGACTACATTCGATGCCTGGGCTATTACCCTCAACGTGACGGCACCATTGAGGCATCAATTGAATGCGCCTCCGAAGCCGCCCAACTTCTGCTCAGCGTACGCAATGTCCGAGCAGGAATTAGCGTATGCCAGGTGCGCCCTGCACCGCCACGAGAAAACCGACTCTGCTTTGTATGCCAGCAAAGCGGACACCCGGCACGGAGCTGCCCCCGACGGGCCGCGCATCGCACCGCTCAGCGCCGCCGACCACCCGCAGGCACTCCAGGCGCGGCATGCCCACAGAGCCAGGCCGGACAAACAGATCGGGGTCACCCAAGCACGCGTCCCGTACGCTTCCATCACCAGCGCCAACAGGAAGCGCTTCATGTCATTGACACAGCCAGGCAGCGCCGGACCGAGCGCCGTCGAAATGAGCGATCCAGTCGCCATACCGCCGCCGAGAACACCGGCAGGGCAAGTCCGCCGCTCGAAGCGCCAAATCGGCACCGCGCCAGAAATACCAGCGCAGCAGCCACCCCAAACCTGGCCCAAGGAGCGGCCGCATCAGGCTCCGTATGATTGTTTCACATCACGCGCCAGCACCCCCCCCCCCCCCCCCCCCCCCCTCGGGCTGCTTACCCTAACTCTAACCATCTTATCTCAATGTTCTGATGAACGCTTGTGTTTAGTATTTGATTGCCAAGCGTTAAGTTACTTTCTTAATTAATTAATTAGTTTTTAATTTTATAATACTGTTGCGACAGCGTGAAGATGTTCCGCAACGATGTGAAGCTGCCCCGGAGAGCGAGCGGAAGCGAGCATTCGAGCTTCCGGTTGCTATCAAGAAACCGGCAAATATTCAAAGAGTCGAATACGACGATCCGTCGGATTCGGACACGCGCTTGACATACGCGAGATATATTTGTTATTGTATAAAGTTTCCTTCTCTCCTGTTAAATAAATCGTTGTACAGTGCGGTGTTATTTTGTAAACTATGAGTACTTCTTTTTTTTTTTATTTACGTAGAGGAAATCTGAACGGCAGACACCCCCCTGCCGCTCGGGGGAGCGACAGAGGGGTAGTGTGGGGTTCGACCAACTAAAACCTCCACGGCGACCTTCGGACGCTCTTCCGCATCTGGCGGATTCGGGGGAGGCACGGGAACTCTCGGAGTTCTCGAGTGGCCGTGTCAACCAACGAACGGGAATTCCGCGGTACACTTTTGCGGAAAAGGAAAAGGCACGCGGCCGCCAAGTGCGGCAAGAGGAACCGCGACGCGGAAATTCCCAATACAAAAAAACGGACTACAGTAGAAACTAAAACTAGGGGCCGGATACACAACGTCGGTGGTCCTGGAGTTCCAAATACAGTAGTAAAGCGAAACATTAGTCGGGATCGCGGTCGCTGGTGCGGCGGGGGGGGGGGGGGGGGGGGGGGGGGGGCGTTCGCGAGTCTAAAACGGAGGCGCCGGGGCCTCGACGGAACCGACTATAACTTTCGGCGCGCGAGATCGCGGAACGAAGGTGCCCTTCGCTCGGACGCGCGGTACGAACGTCGACGGTTACGAGTCCGAGGTCGAGCCGCCGGAGCTCGACGATCGGACGATACCGGACAACAAATCAGTTGGGAGCGGGGTCAAGAGGACGGGCCTCGAGAGTCCTCGTCTCCTCGTGTCGGTCCTGTCACCTAGGTCGCGGAACACGATACAATACGGAATACCCCGGTATTCCCGCGTTCACACCGATCCTTTCACACTAACACACGCAATAAAAATCAAACCAAAATGCGTGAGTCCTCCCTGGACATGGAGTGCTGCGACGTATCCAAATGACGACGGTGCGGGTGGCTCTTCCTCAAACCGGGCGCCACACAAACGCACACACAAAACGAAACGAAAATGCAAAATAACGCAGATTCGAAAAGAAAACACTAAATAAAGAATGACTACTAAAAAGAAAATAAACTGGGACCGACACACGCTCAAAAGAAATAAACTGAATTAAGGGTGTGCAGGAGGTAAAGTGGCGCTAATTTCGACACTTGCGGCGAAATTAGGAAGCTCTAGAACAAGGACAGATAGTTCCTTGTCGCTCGAATGGCGGAGCGACAGAGAGGGTGACGCATCAATTGCAGGAGAGACGAAGACAGACGAAATCAAACAGCGTATTTTCAGAATTTGATGATCGCGATAGTTTGACCTGAAGAAGCCACATTTTCTTACACTTTTTTTTTTTAAAACATTCCTCATGAAATTTCCAGTCCTGCTATAGAGCCCTTTTTTAGAAAAACGGCCCACGAAAGAATTTATTCTATAAAAACGTACACTTTTATTTTTTATAAATTATCAGAAGCGAGATTCCAAAAAAGGGCTCTATAGCAGGGTCGGAAATTTTTCGAGGAATATTTAGAAAAAAAAAAGTATTAGAAAATATTGCTTCTTCGGGCCAAAATCTTGCGGGAACTTTTCGCATCGAGTCGAGACGATTTGTATGCCAACATGGCTGCCTCGCTATCGCGCTCTTCACCACAGCACTGGTGACGTCACTGTTTTCTGTTACTGTATCGGCGGTCTGAACACGGTTTCAACTCGCTTCGCACATAACGTAATAGCACGAATGAAATATCGGTGGTTCGATCCCATCCTATCCTATACATTTTTTTTTTTTAATTAGTATTTCTTATTATACTTCTTTTAGGTGTATTATATAAAATTAATACAAAATAGTAGTATGGATAACATGATCAATTTTTTATTGTAATATTTGTCACATATCATACCTAATAGCATGAATGAAATATCGGAGGTTCGATTCCATCCTATTCTATACATTTTTTTTTTCTTTCTATGAAACTTATTATACCCCTCTTCTTGTAAATATTACATATTACATATTTCTTATTTTCTTTTTCATACTCTTTATTTTATTAAATACATTTAGTCAACATTAGCGGACAGAAGATTCGATTCTTCAATCCGTTTGTATTTTGCCGACGTCGACGAGATCGTTGAGGAACATTTCAATATTTAACATATAACTTTAACTGTTCATTTGCCGTTAATTTAGCATGTGAAGCGAGCATTCATAGAAAGTAGATTAAAGTAGTTAACTAGAAAAGTAGTTAAAGTTATTATAACAATATCCTGTTTGGTCTTATTTTGATCAGGAAAACCTCATCAATACGTTAATAAAATTGTTATAAATAAAAAATAAAGTTTCATCGCTGCATTAGCGATGCTTCACCGATACAGAATTTCAAAGGAAAGCCGCACCGTATCATATTGCACCCGTGCTCGTGCCGAGGGGGAACCGTCCCCCCCAGTGCAGTGGTAGGAATAAATCGGTCTTTTCGAGCATTTTAGAATCTTTGCTGTAGTCGACCACAACTTACAACTTCGACATTGGCGGAAGCGAGGGGCATGGGGAGAAACGGTGTGAATCAATGTGTAGTGTGAGAATAACCACTATACAACGTCGCACGAGAAACACACACAATTCGACTATGTGATCTCGAGAATCTGAGAAGCGAGGATGGCACCTTTTCGGTTTTCGGTTCGATCCTCGATTCTCAGGTTCGGGTTTGAGAATATCGTTGGAGAACACAACTCCACAAGTTCGATTTACTTGTTACTTGCTGCCCATAACTATATTACTTATAAAAAGTAATATTAGCCATCGTGGAAAAAACCGTAATAATGTTACTCTGGCCGGGACTCGAACCCGGGAACCTCGGATTTGTAGGCAGGCACGTTACTCCCTACACCAAACATCACTTGACTGTCTATTTATCCGCGATGCCTCTTATGGTTCTGTACGTTGCATTAGTTTATCTCACCGATATGTCGGCATTTAATTTTTTACAACCATCTCGACTCTCAGTCCTTCTTCCTTTATCGAACTGTCTCTTTCTACGTTCGTCGACGTCGGCAAAATACAAACGGATTGAAGAATCGAATCTTCTGTCCGCTAATGTTGACTAAATGTATTTAATAAAATAAAGAGTATGAAAAAGAAAATAAGAAATATGTAATATGTAATATTTACAAGAAGAGGGGTATAATAAGTTTCATAGAAAGAAAAAAAAAATGTATAGAATAGGATGGAATCGAACCTCCGATATTTCATTCATGCTATTAGGTATGATATGTGACAAATATTACAATAAAAAATTGATCATGTTATCCATACTACTATTTTGTATTAATTTTATATAATACACCTAAAAGAAGTATAATAAGAAATACTAATTAAAAAAAAAAAATGTATAGGATAGGATGGGATCGAACCACCGATATTTCATTCGTGCTATTACGTTATGTGCGAAGCGAGTTGAAACCGTGTTCAGACCGCCGATACAGTAACAGAAAACAGTGACGTCACCAGTGCTGTGGTGAAGAGCGCGATAGCGAGGCAGCCATGTTGGCATACAAATCGTCTCGACTCGATGCGAAAAGTTCCCGCAAGATTTTGGCCCGAAGAAGCAATATTTTCTAATACTTTTTTTTTTCTAAATATTCCTCGAAAAATTTCCGACCCTGCTATAGAGCCCTTTTTTGGAATCTCGCTTCTGATAATTTATAAAAAATAAAAGTGTACGTTTTTATAGAATAAATTCTTTCGTGGGCCGTTTTTCTAAAAAAGGGCTCTATAGCAGGACTGGAAATTTCATGAGGAATGTTTTAAAAAAAAAAAGTGTAAGAAAATGTGGCTTCTTCAGGTCAAACTATCGCGATCATCAAATTCTGAAAATACGCTGTTTGATTTCGTCTGTCTTCGTCACTCCTGCGATTGTTGCGTCACCCTCTCTGTCGCACCGCCATTCGAGCGACAAGGAACTATCTGTCCTTGTTCTAGAGCTTCCAAACTCGCCGCAACTGTCGCTGAAGTCAGCTCGGAGTTCGGCCGTGGCTCCTGCACACCCTTAAGCTAAACCAAACTTCCGAAATGACTCTTACGACCGCTCTCTCTAACCGCTTGCGCGCTTCTCCGGATCCTGCCGCAGGTACCCCCCCCCCCCCCCCCCAGGGCTCTCGTAACGAGGTCAAAATTCGCATCGTTACAACCCCCCCCCCCCCCCATTGTCTGGCGGTCTCCTTCTTCCTCCCCTCCCGCGTCTCGAGGCCGCGAAGCGCGGCGAGCACGCGAGAGACGTGGCAATAAAACAATGGTCGGTGATGGTCCTCTGAAACAAAACTCAAAAGAACTGAAAAGAAATTAGAACCGGCACACCGTTCCACGTCCATGGAGGAATCACGCCTCTACCCATGCATACAACCGATCAACAGTCAATCGTTCATTCATACCTGCGAGTCTGGATCGACGATGGGACCGCGGGGTGCGGAATGCGGTACACTTCGCGCACGTACGACCGACGGGCCTCGGAAGAACTGGCGCAAGAAATGGTCGCGCCTTCTTAATCCGGGCGCGCCAGCCAAGCCACACCGAAACACAAAAACTAATAGGATTATCATAATCCAATTCGGGGCTTGGCGTTTTTCATCGTCGTCGATACCGACTTTAAAGATTTTTAAAATCCGCTTTGTCCATGTGATTCGGAATCGTTTGTAGTGATTTCCGTTTCGTTTGTAGTTGAATAGTTTAAAAGTTACGAGCAATTGTTCATACTGTCAAGAGTGAACTTTGTCAATTTTAAAGATTTTTTTAAAATCCGCTTTTTCCATGTGTTTCAGAATTGTTTGTAGTTGTTTGTAGTGATTTCCGTTTCGTATGTAGTTGAAGAGTTTAAAAGTCACGAGCAATTGTTTACACCGCCAAGAGTGAACTTTGTCAATTTTAAAGATTTTTAAAATCCGCTTTTTCCATGTGATTCGGAATCGTTTGTAGTTGTTTGTAGTGATTTCCGTTTCGTTTGTAGTTGAATAGTTTAAAAGTTATAAGCAATTCCTGATACACCTATGAACAACGACTCATAACTTTTAAACTATTCAACTACAAACGAAAAGGAAATCACTACAAACAACTACAAACGATACTAAAGAAGACTGCGCCAGAGAATTTGAGATATCTCAATGTCGGGTGCGGGTCATTTTCTCAATTTTTTTTATTTATTAACTGATGCAACTACAAACGAAAGTATTGTTACTACAATCAACTACAAACAAAATACTACAAGTTTCCATTATAAAAAAAATTAATTTTTTGAAAGTCGGGTGCCAGGTTCACATAGCCCTGACCAGGTCGATCTTCGAAAACACCTTCCAACCATGCAAAATGTTGTGCCCGTCGGGTATCAACAATTAATTTATGGGATAGCTGAGGTTCTGGAGCGTTTAAAGAATTGGAATTCACCGGAACTTCACGAGAATAGACGAAGTGATACTTGGTTTATTGAATATTTAACCGACTTCGAAAAGGAGGAGGTTACTCAATTCGACATGTATGTTAATTTTTTTTTAATGTATGTTCGCCGATTACGCCGAGATGGATGGACCAATCGGAACAAAACCTTTTGCATCTTGTAGAGTATGACTAACAGTTAGTCCCGTAAAAAAACCATTTTGGATTTTTTCATTTTTTTCCACTTTTATCGCAAAAAACGTGGTATTTCACGTTTACTCGGCCTGATATCGATGAAGCCTAGTGTTACATTTTGCGGCCGGAGATGTTTCCACGATGATCCCATTTGCAACATTCCCTTCACTTTCCTGCACTTTCCCCGCATCCCTGCACTTCCCCTCGCGCCCCTGCACTTTCCTTCACTTCCTTATCTTTCCCTTCCAAACCCAACTCCCCCTGCCCCTTCCTTTCCGCCCCTCCCTCCCCTTCCCTTTCACTTCAATCCCTTTCCCTCCCTTCTCTACCCGCCCCTGCTGTTCCCTCCGTTGCTAATTGCTATTGTTATCGCAATAATTGTTGCAATTACATTTTGCGGCCGGGGATGTTTCCACTATGATCCCATTTGCAACATTCCCTTCACTTTCCTGCACTTCCCTTCGCTTCCTTACCTTTTCCTTCCACACCCAACTCTCTCCCGGCCTCTTCCTCCCCTCCCTCCCACCGCTCCCGCCCCTTCCCATGCATTTCAATCCCTTTCATTCCCTTCTCTACACACCTCTGCTGTTCCTTCCGCTGCTAATTACTATTCTTATTGCAATAAGTATTGCAATAATTACTGGTATTATAAAGTTCTTATTATAATTTGATTGTACTCGGCAAGAAACTTTCCCATCGCGATGAATTCTTCTATGCGAAATAGCAGATGTTTCCGTACTGCTTCTATTTGCAGCAAAGTTCTTATTGTGCTTTTCTGTTATTACTCTGCTGTTATGCGGTGTGCAGCTACCACGTTGCATCGAATGTAGCATTCGTGATCTGGGTATAGACGTTGGAGGTTTCTTAACCACTTGGTCGCCAATAAATACAACACAGACCATGGCTTGCTTCTTTACGTTTCGTTTGCTGGTAGCTGATTCGGCCTGTTTCTTTGTAATAACAGAAGCCGCCGTAATCTTTCCATTTCCGCGAATGCTTTTTCGTCGTGCGGTTTACTGAGGACTTTGTTTGGTGCTAAATCAGACAAAACTAGACCATACAAACTTTTGACACGACTAAGAGCGACGTAAATTTGTTCTTTTGCAAAATTCTTTTTGCCAAGATCAATTACAGCTCTATCCAACGTTGTCCCTTGTAATTTGTGCACTGTTACTGCCCAGCTTAGGATAAGTGGTAACATTCTTCGTTCGACGTCTCCATAACCTTTTGTTGCTTGAAACGTTGCGCATACTGGAGATATTGGGATATAACCATCGGTACCTTTGAATCTACCACCAATGGATTCGTCGTCAAATTTTATAACTGTCGAGTCCGGTAATTCTCCCTGTTCCAGCTGATCTCTTCGAAGTGCCGGCCATATAAATTTCTTTACTATTCCCATTGCGCCATTTATCAAACCATCAGAAATTGATATATTTCGTCGCAGCATGATTCGCGATCCCTCACCTAACGATATTGTATGTAACAGTCCGCCACAATTATTTACATTTGCTGGTATGACATTTGTCGGTGGCCTCCTTCCATATGTAGCTGCCTCGCGGGACTCGTCTACTGAATCAATGACGTACATTCGGCGTGATTCAGCTAATTTTTCGGTCATTTTCCTGTTATATTCATCCACTAATTTTACAGTTGGGAATATTCTAACAGCTGCTCCGTCTTCAAATTCTCCGGTTAGAGGAACTCTTCTTCGTTCACACAGTATTTCTAATTGCGAGGTTGTCACTTCCCCAAATCGTAGGTTATTCAGTAAGTCGATGAACTCAACATCATCTTTTTGTCGCATATTAATGGTGAGTTCGCTGAATGAGAATTGGTGCCATAAATTAATTTCGGTAGTACACCAATGTGGTTGCACAAAGCACCAGTGGCGTTTCACTGGAGGTAATTGCATGATGTCGCCAAAGAGAAGTACATTTATGCCACCAAACAGTTTATCATTGGTCTTCAATTCCTGCAATCTTAAATGAATTATTCGCAAATTGTCGTACGACACCATTGATATCTCGTCAACCACCTTGTGTGACGCCACTTGCGCCTCTCATGTTCAAGCCTTTGTCCTGTTAGCCGGCGATAGGTCATTGCGGTGCCTTTTTCAATAGGCAACGAGAACATGGCATGCAGTGTTTTTCCAAATATTTGACGGGCGGCGACACCGGTCAAAGAAGCTACTTCGATGAAACACGGTTTTATCATCGTATCAACTGTAGCATTATAGCAGCGTTTTAAATGTTCCACAAGTAATTTTAAAATGAACGACTTGCCACTACCAGCTCCTCCGGTAATGAACAGCAACATTTGTTCTTTATTTTCATCATCGGCATGTTTAACATCTTTCTCAATTACTGCGGAAACTGATTTTAATAGGTCCTTCTGTTGAATATTGAGACTTCGAATAGTATTTAGGAATACGTCTTCCGGCATTCCCACTGTTTCTTGTTGTTGTTGTTCGTATAAATCTAGTTGATCACAATATATTACTTCGTCAGCATGAATCCTGCCTAGATCTCTTAAATGCTCATTATTATTACTTTCGTCTTTGTTCACAACATTCAAAGCAGCGGCCTGGGCGAGCGCCGCTTCAATAATGTGCTCTGCGTGAGTAAATTGTTCGACGGTTGCATTTCCCAACATAGGTTTTAATTCGTGATGACGTCGCAGGAAACAATAGTGTAAGGACGCGACCCCGCCCAATTGACAACCCGTCGTACCGCCGGGCCACGCGCTCCACCACGCACGGCCGCGAGCGTGAGTCGCGACGTCGCCGCGACGCGGCGCCTCGCGACTCGCGGTTTCTCGCGGCTGAAATTCGCGACTGCGAGTACAAGTACCGCGGCTCGCCCACGGTACGACAGCGCGAGCTACCCACCGAAAGCGTACGCACTGATGCGATACAAGACGCTATTTTTGTTACTTGGGTCTCGAGCTATCCTATCCTCCTACGGCGAGCGTTGGGCAGGTGTGTTCGCCGCCGTCCAGCGACGTAAGCGCCGTTCATCCGCTGGCCCTTACCGGAGGATATTCCTCTCGGTGGCCTCCCACCACCGCCGAAGGACCGCTGTATTCGCCGGCGTCCGACGGATCACGGTTCCACCGCCGGGGCAAGGGGAGGTGTGTTCGCCGCCCCCCGAACCCCCGAGGGCAACCCTCCCTTCCGAGCTCCTCCGCACCCACCACCACACCGCGCCGAGCCGCGACCGCGTACTAGTGTAGCATAGGATAGGATTAAGGCGACCGCGTTAGGATTAAGACGACCGCGTTAGGATTAAGCCGACCGCGTTTCACCTGTAAATAGCCCGCGAACTTGTACATACTAGGATAATAAACCGCAATCAGCGCTACAACCAGTCTTGCTCATTTTACCCCGACTCCGGCGTTCCGACTGAGTCGGCAAGCGACTGGAGACGGTCCATCCGAAAGTCTTACACATTGTTCCGCGGATTCGTTTTCACCCACAAGTGTACTTTCAAAGCGAAATGGAATGTGACACACTATTAAGTTATAGAAATATCCTTCTCTATCACTATTCAAGGTATAATATCGGTGGCGAAGTACAGCTGGTTTATTTCTTATTCGCATTCGGATATTGTTCTTCAAGTTTATATACGTCGATCTCGATATTTCTTCATCGTTATTTCTAAGTTCTGCATCGCCGTCCTCTTCTGTCCACATTCCACTAGAAACTGTTTCATATCGGACAGCAAATTCTGCCAAGCTCAAGTTCTCTAGGTTGTCTGGCCTTTGTACGTAACGATCAAATATGTTATTAAAAAAGGACGTCTCATATCCCTCGAATCGCAAAATTCTATACCTCTGTTCAGGCCGACAGCTGTTTATAAACACAGCTTTGCGGGAACTCATTTTTAACCGACTTCGAAAAGGAGGAGGTTACTCAATTCGACATGTATGTTAATTTTTTTTTTTTTTTTTAATGTATGTTCGCCGATTACGCCGAGATGGATGGACCAATCGGAACCAAACCTTTTGCATCTTGTAGGGTATGACTCCCAGTTGGTCCCATAAAAAAACCATTTTGGATTTTTTCATTTTTTTCCACTTTTATCGCAAAAAACGTGGTATTTCACGTTTACTCGGCCTGATATCGATGAAGCCTAGTATTACATTTTGCGGCCGGAGATGTTTGAATCGATGATCGCATTTGCAACATTCCCTTCACTTCCGTGCCCTTCCCTTCCCATCCCTTTGTTGAACTCTTCAAGGAATGCTCCGATCGCCACTAAAAAATGTGAAATAAAAAAATTTTTTGGAAAAAAATACAACCGACTTCGGAATGCACTAAAAAGGACAAAATAATTTTAATTTATATTTCGGAGACAGTGTAAAACTAAAAATTTTCTACATTGGAAATTGTCAAAATCCTTTAATCCTTTTACATATTTTCACATTAGCAACATCTTTCATTTACACAATTTTTAATTTTGCGCCGTCTCCGAAATATAAATTAAAATTATTTCGTCCTTTTTAGTGCATTCCGAAGTCGGTTGTACTTTTTTCCAAAAATTTTTTTATTTCACATTTTTTAGTGGCGATTGTCAGAGGTAAATGGCATAATCGGTAAGCACATTCTGCGGCACTAACCATACGTTGGGACAGAATTGCCATAGATATCGAAAATAGTTGATTTCAGGTGCCGCCGCCCCGGCATTTTGTCCGTGGAACGGCATCTTTAATAATATCTCCCGTGTCCTGCGGCTCACACTTACTTGCATATTTAGCAATATAATATGCCACAGCTGTAACATTTCCGCACGGTTGGATATCCATATTTGCTTCCCACATCTTCAAAAGAGCGGGGTTGTAATTATTAACCATAACTTCATTTGCGGTTCGTTTAAGTATGCAGAAACGTCCGTTATTGGCAAGTGTGTCATCAGCACCTAGGCACATCGTGCTTCCGCTTACCGGTCTGGGAAATCCAAATCGACAGCACCGATTATTTCGATCTTTATAGCATGTAGCAGAACGTTTGTGAATTTGGACTGTTTCAACTATGCTGTTCATATTTTGTTCCCCTGTTTCCAGTGAACAAGATATCACATTCTCAATAACATTGCGGCCTTCATTGGTTAGGAAATCAGGCACGTTTGCACACCAAACAAGCATGTGCATATGTGGACTTCCCCTATTTTGAAATTCAATTCTATACCAAAAATCGACAACAACGCCACCTAGACAAGGTGAGTTTTTCAAATACTGCATTAAGGCGTTAACACGCACCGTAAATTGCCTTGCTATAACTACTGGGTACCTCTGAACCAACTTCAATCGATCTGCAAACGTTAGGTTTCCAGCTTCGGTAGGGGACCGGCCTTCAGATATTAGTAAAGCTTTCAACATATCTGGCCAGTTCAGATCATTGCAAGAGAATGTAGCAAACCATGTGGGCGGTCCAAGACATCGGACCATGGCGATTGATTCTGAACAGCAGCGTCTCAAGTATGATGCCGATCCTCTTATGTTTCTCATCGTAAGGTGAATATTATCTGTTAATCCCGCCGGAGTATGTTCGCCTTGGCGCATTCTACACGATACTGAGACGCTAGCTTTGGCGCGGTAATATTCAACGACGGATAGTGCAAAGAACAAATAATCTGTTCGTTGGAATCGTCTGTCATTGCTCAAGGTACGTGCCCGAAAGTAATCCAGTGGTGTTATTGGGATATCTCAGTGCTCTCCGAACCCATTTCTTCCGTCTGGAAACAGGAAGAACCAAGATAGTTCCTCCATCCTTCTTTCCTTTTCTAGGTTCAACGGTGGCGCTGTTTTTCTATGAATATTTGCCAGTTTTATCAGTTCGTTTTCCTCGTTACTATTAGCACCATTATTACTTACAGAGATGATACTATCGATATTAGGAATATTTTCGTCAACCGCGCGTAACATGCTTGTTGCGAATATAATCTGTGTTTCACCTGATTGTCTTCCAGGGGTCACAACAGACAACTGTTGTACCGTCCGGGCTTGTGGAGACCTACCCCTTTCAGGTGCGACTGTTAGAGGTGTTACATTCAGCACATTGCTATTGCCTTCTTTAGCACGCAAATTACGATGCAATATGGCGTGTAAATCATCAATATTAGTACATTTCATACAGCATGAGACTCCCCTTAATGGTGCTTTATATCCTTTCGGACCTCTTGGATAAGAATCAAACAACCAATAGCTGGGATTATTCGGCTGGTTGTTTCGCGATATAGCTACTGATGTAAAATTCACAGTAAGAATTCCGTGCGTGTACTGTTCGAAAAACCTAATCAAACCATTTTTTAAATTTGGAAATCCCTCATCACCGTTATCAATGTCCATATGACCATTTACAGTCGATTCGTTGCCTACGTTAATATTGACTTTAATGTTATTAAATGACAACTGTGGCAATAATTCGGTTGCGGCTAGGTAGTCTATGTTGGCTTCCGTGGGGTCGGGATTACTTCGCGCCTCAATGCAATCACGGTAACATTTATCTCCTACTAACACTACGTAATCGACATCGCTAGAACACCACGTATTGGGATCAATCAAATGAAACGCGACACAAGCAACTGTTGCTATGTCGGTACATTGCTTGCCGCGAGATTCGATGCCGAAGCGATCGCTTGCTTGATGGAACGAGCCTCGCAAAATAGATACATTACGGCCGACATTTAGAAATCTACTGATTGCTTCAGTATTTCTTTCGCCAACTTCGGTTTCCTTTCTTACGTAGGACGGCTGTTCCATTACATGAGTTATTTCCGAGATGTTATTACTTACATTAGAAAAACATGATCGCACATCTTTGTACAAACCGTTATTTTTTAATAACCACTGTAAAGCTGTCCGAAGTTTGCCGACATCTATTTCAAACTGTCGCTGTCGGCCCAAATTTTCAAGATTTTCGACTATAATCATTACACCGGTTTGGTCTAATCTAACTGGAAGTTGCTCCGCTACTTCCAACACGTCACGGGCAAACAGAACTACCTGGCCTTTGAACCAATCTTGACTAAAGCGATTTTGGATTTTCATGATTTTAAGAAACGGTACTATTCTACACAACATCTGCTTTTCGATTTCCGATAAATTTGCTATCTCTGCAGGTACAGACATTAGTTCCATTTTATTCCAAAACGCCTGTGCAGGAACTTTGTGTTTTTTAAGATGCTGCAGACACCGAGAGCATGTTATTATCTTCTCTGATTCTATGAGGCGTGCGGGAATTATACGAGAAGCAGCCTGCGTGTGTAAAGTGTGCCGTTGCTGCGGATACTATGTCTTACAACACACTGAGCATGGGACATCGGCAAAAGTATTAATAGCCGATTTGAAGTACTCCTCCTGAACCAGGCGTTCCTTTCTTCGGTTATTAGCTGATTGACGCATCTTACTTAAATGTGTATTTCTTGATTCGGATCGTTCATTTGATCTTAAGCCTCGCATGCGATTTCTTATGTCGGAAATACGACGGGAACATTTGTCATTAGATTCATTCGCTAAACGTCGTCGGATTGTTTCGAAGCGACGTGAACGTTCCGCGGGAGTTTCGTTCGCTAAACGTCGCCGAATTACTCCCATTCGACGGGCCCGCTCGGCGGAAGTTTCGTTCGCTAAACGATTACAAATTCTGTTCAGCCGACGACTTTTCTCTCTTGCCGTTTCACGTAACAATCTGGATTGATTATATTTCCGCATTAGAGATAATCTTGATTCGCGTTTTGTATCAGTTTCTTCGCGCCGCGTCTCGGCATTTCTTTCCCTATTTTTATTGAGACGTAATTGTTTGGCAATCTCGGACTCGTTTGCACGATTCCGTCTCATACGGGACGAATTTTTTGTTGGCCTTCCCATAGTTGCGTACTTGTTTCTTGCGAAAAATAGGAATTATTCTAAATACAGTTTACGTCGGGTAATGCAGATTTCACCGTTTTACTTTTTTATTAACATAGTTTGGGTCGCGCAATGTTGACCTGGCCCTTTTACTTTTTTATTAATATAGTTTGGGTCGCGCAATGTGGACCTGGCCCTTTTATTTTTTTATTAATATAGTTTGGGTCGCGTAATGTCGATCTGGCCCTTTTACTTTTTTTTATTAATATTGCTTGGGTCGCGCAATGTCGACCTGGTCCGTTCATTCTTTTTTGGCCTAGAATTACTCACAGAGAGCACAGCGCACTGTGCCTTAATGAAATAAAAATTGCAGTAGATCTTACCTTCTGCGCGGTGTTGAGTTGAACACGTTGAAATTTCCGAAAAACGAAATTATTCAAAGACGTCGCGTTCGGTCGTTAACGTATTCGTTTCAAGTGATTACACGATTTAGTTGTTCCCGCTACCTGTGTTTACTTACGTTGTGAGCACAATTGAAGCAGTACAGTCCATGTCATGTACGTTTGTTCGTACACCGGGCGAATCGGGAGAAACATTCTGTGGCCACGGAAAAATAGAAACCGATAAAATCTGGACTATTTTCATCAATACCCTTTGGAGCGCTTATCCACTTAAAAATCACATTACACATGTTTGTTCGTCATTTCAATGTCTGTCGTTTGGTACCAAGAACGACCAAATCGGACACATGTCGCTCCATATGTGGGTTTTAAATTGAAAAGAGGTCAAAAAAAATGGAAAAAATTACAATATCCTAAAAACTGTTCCATAAAGAAAATTTTAACCTCGATTTTCGAATTCAGCGGGAGCAAATGTGTAACAAAAGTTACCTCTCATCAAATGCGCATGAAATCAATTTAATTTTATAAACTAGTGATATTATTAATATTTCGCTTCTTTTTTCTTGCCGGCAGCTGTTTCATAATTAAACACGTCTGATATCGCGAAATGCAGACTACTATGTAACAAATAATATATCATCAATGGAACAATGACAAATTTATAAGGACACTCATTTTTCGTAAAAATTTGATGGTATTTCCATACTTTTGGTCGGTATTGTACATACCGCCAGGAATGTCGACATACACAACAATTGCTTCGATCGCGGATTGTGTCCCCATCAACTTTCTTCGGTTCGTACAGACTGATTGTTTGGCTGATAGGTTTAACAGTGACCGTGACGGTAAACAGTGGTACGTATGACAGAAATAATATTTTAATACTACATTTGCTATTTATTACATACTACTTCCAAGCAGCCGGTGCTGTAGTTTTGTTAGTTGGTGTTTCGTAACTAGGTACTGCAAAATTTTATAATATATTAGGTCGTGTAACATGAAATGTCGACTTTATAACGGGAACTGTACATACACACGCTTTTCTATTGCACGTTAATAATACATACAGCATCTACTTACAATCTATTCATTATTTTTCAATAAATTGTAATGCAATTTTCCTACCTGCTTTTCGTTATATTTCTGTTCCAATTTCAATTGCGCGTGCTTCACAGAAATGTATAGAAGACACGTTTGAACGCGTGAGTCGTAACACATTTCGATGATACCGCTATTCGACAATTTCGGACTGTTTTTCGATTTTGTAACCTCCAATATGCAATTCTTACGGCTTTTTGCGAGCTGAATAAGACTGTGAAAACCGTTTCTCTCCGGAAACCAAAGGGTTTGAAAATATCAGTGTTAAAAACAATTGCAAATGGTCATCGTTGAAGATACTTCTGTTTTTTTTTTTTTGCACAGCAGTTTGTAACCGTGCTGGTTACATACCAAGAGACGACACACGAACAGCCGAGTGTAATTGTGTGAGTGTGACAGACTCCCCTACCACCGTAAGGATCCGCGGTCCTGTGTCGCGTGCGAAAGAATTTAGGAGAAGCGCCCCACTAATTAAATATGCGTGCGCATCGATCCCCACTCGATATGGATCGAAGGAGATCGATGCTCGTACAACAAGAATTACTCTACGTCTGGAAGCGAACCAGGTAACACGCGTTTCCAATTCCGTTCAGCGAAAACCGGTATATAATTGAGAGGTCAAACCGACCTGGTAACTTAGTCAAACCGCCTAACTTACCCTCGTTATATACGCGCCTCAAACCGAGGAGTCACGAGCACAAACCGCGCCGTGGCACAGCTAGAACGCGATCTTTTTCTTTGTGTTGTTCCGGCGTGTACAGCGTAGTAGTCACAAATAAGATCAAATCAAATTTTAACATCATAACGAGTGGTAAATATTAGAATCTCAATTTTCGCCGAGCGGAACGAAACGGTGAGTAAGGTTGTTTGGAGTCACTGCTAATGGTAGAATCTCGCGTGGCAAACCCACAGAATCCGTGAACGATTGAGATCGGATAATTCTCATACATCCTGACTCAGCTCCCAGGCTCATACAGGCAGTCGAAGTATCGCTCGGCCCACGTAAAGTGTCCCGCCGTAACTTCTGGCTGTCCCTGTGTGCCCTTGTGAGACGTGGACTCGATTGTGAGCATTATCACAATTTCTGCCGGCATTTGATCGTGGCATCGCTCACAGACTCGTTCGAGCATTCAAAGTGTCGCTCAGCTCACGAAAGTGCCCTGCCGTCACTTCTTGAATGTACTCGGATGCCTTTGTGAAGAGGTGGATACGACCGTGTGGCACGGTGATCGCTCTGTTTGGTGGCATCGCGGTATATTAATCTTTACCGATTCTAGTTGAGTAACCAAAGTGTCGCTCAGCCCACGATTCGTGCCTGCCGACATCTTCTGGTTGTTCTCAATTGATCGTGTGAGGTTATAGTGCAGGCACCACTTGATCTTCCCCGAATTGCTCGGCAGGATCAACCTGAGTGTTGCTGCACCGTACGTATCGCGAAATTCACGATCGGATTGTACACAGTCGAAGTCAGGCGTCCGGCATCGGAGAACACCTCGAGCCCACATTCGTGCCTCAGGTGAACTCCTAGGTGTCACAACCTGATTGAGGCTTCGTGGCGTCTCCACCCAGACTCCTCCTCCGATTATTCGGCCGAGAGCGAGGCACAGTGGGGCGATATGGTTGAAAGTTGGACATTGGCTGCGCTCAGCAGACACAACTGTTGAGTTCGTCTTATTATTTTATTTTAAAAGTGTATTTTTATATTTTAATATCATTATATATTTTAAAATGTGTTAGCGTTTTTATCTAATCAAAATTTAACTTTTATTTATTTGTTTGACATTATATAGAATGATTCGAAACTTTGTAATAATACTTTATTGCGTTATTATAAATTTTAACGCAATTTTTTCATAAAAGGTGCTCAGGGGTGGGTACAATCGGTGGTTTTTGGAAGCTAGACACTTTTCACAAGCGATGGAGACATTGCACCTGTTGGACCGTTCTGGACCGTTAAAATTTATAATAACGCAATTTTTTCATATAAAAGGTGCTCAAAGGTGGGCACAATCGGTGGTTTTTGGAAACTAGACACTTTCCACAAGCGATTGAGACATTGCACATGTTGGACCGTTCTGGACCGTTAACTTTTAAGAACTTTGAAAATCAAACTTTAATTTTGTCGACAGTAATTAAGGAAATTGTTTATATATATACATACCGGAAAATTAAGAACTTTTAACTAGCATAAATGTTATTAGTAGGGGTTGCTAAATAATTGCTAAAATGCGTTTTATGTGGATTTTTTCTTTGTGCGACTCACGATGTTTTAAAATTAAGCAACGAAATTATCAAAATCCTTTCATCCACTTAGTACCAAACTTCATCATATGTTTTCTACAACAATAACAAGTAAAATAGATTTTTAAAACTTACTAATAGATGTATTAATTAGTCGTCTAAATAAGAATAAATTTATTTTTAGAATCTGAAGACTTTTTTTTCTTTCTTCGAATGTCCGGTTTTTGACCGAATCGCCCCACTGTGCGAGGGTGCTGCGACAGATCCTCAATCGTGCGATTGGAGAGCAGTGATTCAAACAACCATCCATTATATTCATTGTCGAGTACTGTATCGCGAATCGGATTGTAGAAGTCACAGGGAGGGAAATTAGTGTGCAATTGCGGGTGGATATTCAAAAGTATCCACGCGTCGTTGCACACTAGTAGTAGGGTTTCATTAAAGCCAATTAATAATAATTTTACATTTAAAGCTAATCTTTTATCCGTTACGTAAAACATTTAACTTGTATATATATATATATATATATATATATATATATATATATATATGTCTATATATATATATATATATATATATATATATATATATATATATATATCTTAATCTGCCGAAATAATTTCGCGCGCAAATACCGATAAACATCCGTTTCCCCACAACCAAGGTCGAAATATTCGCGTCTTCACGCGAACGCGTGACCGAAGAAAGGACTAAGTCATTTGCATTCGCGAACGCGAGAAGACTGTACGAAACGTAATCAAGCCTGTACAAAGCACGAAGTTTTCTACATTTACTAGAATTGGTGACCAGCCGAATATAATTTGTTCACTCAATTTTCACCAGAATATATATATGTATATATATATTTCGTTTACATCATAAATTGTTTCCAACTTCTTCAACAACCGATCAGAACTCCCCGCTATCCAGTACCTGGAGGCCCGAATCCCTCCATCTAATCAATTCCATTTTCTGACATCCTAATAGCTACATTGCGTTTAACAATTTCAATCGCGTACGGTTAATTCATCTAGAAACCACGTATCTAAAGAGATTATGTAACCGTCGCCAAGGGATATCCCGTGGGTGAGAAACAACGGTTACAAGTTGTTCAGTTGATTTCGACATGAGACAAATCTGTGACCTTTCACGATCGTCGGGACCACGCTGGCTGCCACGTGGTTTGCAGAACTATTTCGTTTCTACACTAACAATGAAACGAATTTATTTCCGGTTCTGTTGCATGTTCTCCCTTGCTGAAATATCGACACTATCACGCAGAATTGTTATATGTTTCATATAATTTGCAACTTTTCTTTCCATCATTGATTCTTTCAAAACCCGTGGGTTCTGGAGGGAAACGGTTTTCGTATTCAGCTAGCAAAAATCTATAACAATTGCATATTGGAGGTTACAACATTTTGATGTTGTTGCATACTGCATATACACTTGACAGAGAAACGTGAATATAAGCAGATATTCATACATGAATATTGTATGTGAAACAGGAGATGAGATTGAGAGATTGAACACACAAACATCGACACTTCATATTCCTCGACATGATATTCACATGCAAATATTCGTAATGAACAGAGTAACATACAATTTCGTAAATTGTAGGGATTTTCTTGTGATTCACATAATTGCTTAAATGTGTGCCTAATGCAGCAAACATACTTCTTTAAAATGTACAGAACACCATATAATTTCGTAGCATTTAGGGGCTTTTATTTATGTAAGAAACTTGTTCACATTGTATTGCACTGTCAAATTGCAAACTAATGTATTTATTTCTTTTTGTAGATCACAGTATGTCCACCGACGATATCCGTACGTATTTCTCCGATTTCATCAGTAATGTATGATCGCATATAACAACGTACATGCAACGATAATTTCTTTTTCTTGCAGACATGACGGCGGCAAGTAGCGGCAATGGTAGGTATACCTTCACTTTCAACACTAACATGTGTCTAAACTTAATCGCACACTACATATATATATTTCTTTCCTCCTACGTTCAGATCAGGACCGCGGCGCTGACGTTGCCCGGCTGCGCGCAGCGCTGCAGCAACAGCAACAGCACCTCCAGCAGCAGCAGCAACTGCAACCCTGCCATGAGCAGCAGTCGCAGCAGCAGACGGCGGAGACTCAAAGCATCGCGGGGTTGGAGCCGCAGAAGCGAAGTAAGTCTGACAGCATCTTGTTAGCCAAACGACACTGTACAACCGCATGTTTTCATTTCTTTCGGATTGAGTAACCGCCGGTAACACAACTGTTACATTCCATTATTCTCTGATTATTACGAATATGACGTACACTTCCCTCGTTTATCTGGTGATGCGTTTGCGGGTGCATTATTCTGCCATTGCAATGTACTGTATTAGAAATGTAACTATTTATCTGTTACATTACAGAGAGAGGAAAGGCGGGCGGTGCCAGCCGAGCCCGGTGGCGGGTTGCCCGCGGCTGGCGGGGTGGCGGCGACCACCGAAGCACTCGAGGCAGTACCACCAGCTCCGGGGGTCGTGGCTGGCGCGGCGGTGGCGGCTGGCGCGGCGCTGCCGGCTGGCGGGGAGGATTCTTTCGGCGCGGCGCGCCGTCGAATAAAAATATATATATTTTTTAACGATAAATAAATCCCGATTTTTCCAAAATGTATTCTTCTATTTTTTTCGTTGATATTACATACTTCATTACTTGGACCGTTCAACTTGAAAGTGGTGTAAGTCCATTTTATACAAAAAAAGGAGATATCACATACTTTGTGAATAATTTGGTGTAACATTTATATTTATAACTAGAAAAAAATGGACCAGCCAATGGACTTGCACCACTTTCAAAATAAACGGCCCACTTATTACAGTCTCGACGCTGTCTGTCGGTATTATTAGTTAACGTACGATTTCAGGTCCGTTTCGTGTATGCTTGCCGGTTAATCGGCAGAATGTACCGCCGCGCCGGCGTTATGCAACCTTTCGTATCGTGTAGGAGATCCAGTCGCGATGATTCTACTTGGAGCAACTATTGTGTTATGCTATACGGCCATGCGCTGCGCGTTGCTATTTATTATCTGCTACGAATGCTTCGGTCGCCACTAAAAAGCGTGAAATAAAATAATTTTTGGAAAAAAAAATATAACCGACTTCGAAATGCGCTGAAAAGTATGAAATAATTTTTATTTCATATGTATAAATTCTATTGGGCTCTTTATAACATTGGTTAAAGTATTACATTACATTTTAAGTACAATGAATACTTTTCGGAGGCGGCGCAAAATTAGCAATTGTGTAAATGAAAGATGTTGCTAATGTGAAAATATGTAAAAAGATTAAAGTATTGTGACAATTTCCAATGTAGAAAATTGTTAATTTTGCGCCGCCTCCGAAAAGTATGCATTGTATTTAAAATGTAATGTAATACTTTAATCAATGTTATAAAGAGCCCAATAGAATTTATACATATGAAATAAAAATTATTTCATACTTTTCAGCGCATTTCGAAGTCGGTTATATTTGCTTTTCCAAAAATTATTTTATTTAGAGTTACAAGTCTGATTGTTCTAGCGTTACTTAATGTTCTGTTCTGCTTACGATCTTTCGGTTATCTCTTCTGCCCGCGCGGCGATGCGCGGTGCTTTTATATTCTTTTGTCGTGTCAATGGCGTAATTGGAATGTCTTGATTATTTGGGATATTTCCCAATAGATCGAAGTCTTTTGCCGTTCGTTCGGCACGTGTCGCTGAGTTAGACATTCCTCGCTCGCCGGAGGTCGGTCACCGCTCGCTTTGTAGAAGTTGCTGAATTGTGCATTCCTTATGTGCGTATCCGGGCACAACAAAAGCCTGAACGAAGTCCTCTATATGCGGTACCGGATTTCTGTCAGGCACCGTCTTTGCATTTAGAGCTCTGTAGTCTCCACATGGTCGCCACTCGCTTCCCTTCTTCGGTACAAGGTGCAATGGCGATGACCAGTTGCTTTTTGATGGACGTGCGATCCCTTGGTTGAGAATGTACTGGAATTCCTTCATTGCCGCAGCCAGTCGATCCGTGGTGAGTCTTCTTGGCTTGCATGGCACCGGTGGTCCAGGGGTTGTCACGACATGGTGCACTGTTCCGTGTTTCGGATTCTTCAGTTAGCTTGGAGGTCTTGTTATTTCCCGAAACTCCTCCAACAGCTTCTGCACCTCGCGGTCCTCCACTTTTGCAACACTCCGCACAGATTCGACGAGTGTTTCGTCCTCTTGTCGACCGGCTACTGCCCTTCTGCCGATTCGTTCTGCATAGTTCGTCGCGTTTATTTTATTTTTTATGTCTCGATGGTTCGGTCGAACGTGTCAGCGATCGAAAGTTTTCGGGATCGATTACGTATTTCTTAAACTCGAACAATAACCTGTTAAGTGTCTACAATCGAGGAAGGAATAATATGTTTATTAGTTTATTGCAATGTGAAAGTGACAAGTGTCAGGGATTGTGAAGTGAAATAATTTTGTGGTAAATAAAAGGGTTCAGTGACCGGACCATTCCGTCAACTGTTCTGCCATGGGGTGTTCGTCCATCCTTGGTCAGGATACGTACGATGACCATTGACAACGAACAGGGTCAACTTGCAGGTGAATGGGTAAGTCGAATTCAAATTATTTATCAATTTTCATAACGTTACAGTCGCCTTTTTATTGCGAAATCGTTATTTATTTCCAAAAAATTCCGAGAGCACCTTCTCACATTTCATTCATTCTTTTTTTCAAACAACGAGTACAAATAATTAATAAATTCGATTTAAGGTTAACAGTTGCGTACATACTATTTTTAATTAATCGTATTCGTTGCTCGGTAGAACTTCAATTAAATATTTCCGGCTTTATCGACGCATTAGCCTAGTTCGAACATCCGAGGGCCCAACCCTATGCTCACGCGCCTGAGCGCGCGAAAAGCGCGCGCTGTGAGTGGTCAGTGTTTTTCCTTAATAACTCAAAAACGAAGCCCCGCACGACATTTTTGCAAAGGAAATTGTTACTTAGAATCGTTTCTCCCCTACCCCACATTTCCGGCTCCTACACCAGTTACGGGCCACCCAGTATAATCTGCCTTCGCTCGCGGTCCATTCAGTTTTTTTCGCCAAAAAACGCTGACCTCAGCACTGTGCCTTAGATCGCTTATCGCTCACAAAAAGGCGACACGCGGTTTCCCCAGGGTCACCTGTCGCCGTCAACGTCCCTGGTCTTGATTTTCCTTCTTCTGGTAAGTACACGGAGGCACGCACTTGAAACACTTTTCCTTGAACCTCCAATGGTACCGGCAAACGCCGCCGCGCTTCGAGCTGGATCGCGATCTTCGTCGCCAGCCTCGTTTATACCGACCGCCAGAACTACTGCGCCCTCGGCTTACCGTTCTCGGAACCCTTAACTTCTCGATCACAAGCGCTGCGATCTGCGCTACCTACGCTTCCTGGTCGGTAACTGCTGCTATCGAGCTCGGTCTGGTCGGTGGAGTAACCTCGCCGAATTTGTCGGCTAACGCTGCCAGCTTTTCCAACTCGATACCCTCTTGGACCGCTAACACCGACTGCATGCTGGTTGGAAAACTGCTTGTCCACAGCGTCCTTAGGAGTTCTTCCAGAACATCCGATCCCACCAAATTCTTCAAATGGCACAAGAACTGAGATGGCATTCTATCGCCTATCTCCTCGTGTTCCAACAATCGCTGCATTCTCTTTTTCCTTGAAGTGGAAAGCCTCGCAATGAATTCATCTTTAATTTTTTTATAGTTTCCTTCTGTCGGCGGCTCGAGCAACACGTCATCCACCTCTTCCACCGTCTTGGCGTTCAATTGCGCGACCACGTGCTAAAACTTTGTATCGTCCTGCGTGATGCGCCGCAAGGCGAATTGTGCTATCAAATGCACGAACCATAGTGCCGATTTTTCCGGCCAAAATTTTGGAACATGGATCCCAATCACGTTACTTTCCGCGTTTTTTTCACCGTCTGCATTTGCCATCTTTCTTGTCACGGGTCACTACTGTAGGAATGGGTTAATCACTCGACAACAATTTCGCTTGGTACAACACCTTATTGCCGCGTGCTTACGCGTCTCCTTCTTTCTATTGCCACCAACAGCTCCAGTGTCTCTAGGCCCGCTCGTCGCGTCCTCTAGGGAAACACCGTTGTGCGGGGACTAATGTTCCTAGAGGAATCTTGTCCCCGACAGCCTATATAAGATAATACATATTCTGTTGCTAACAGTGACTCTGAATATACTAGTTTTCAGTGTGGTTCGAAGGATCTTGGCACCTTTAAAGAGAATTCAATCTCTCAAGATACTCTAAGTAATATAAGTTATACATATTAGCACATCAATATTAAAGAATATATCATTATTTTGAAAAATAATTTATATGATTTAGTCGAGTGAAATAAATACGTTGTCACTAGAAGCAGCGCAGTATGAAGATGTAAATAGCATGACAGACATTTCACTTTCAAAAGTGGATAATATATTAACATCAACAGCTCAGAATATGAATACCTCTTTGACAGGTAATACATATAAATCAATGTTGGATAATACTTGCACCGTTTATTTCAATGTCTCTACTTCATTGTCATTGATATCTCTTTCAGAGGATGAAATACCTGGAACGCGCGAAAATGTCACATTTAGTGTTACGAGCCGGAGGGGGCGGCTGCGTAGCCGGGGCTTATATTAGGTATATGGTAATTTGTTAAAAGGAAGTAGACGCGGAGACGAACCTACGTATGGCTAACGTAGGGAGCTCCAGGGGGATGATTATCGAGGACGAACCTACGTATGGCTAACGTAGGGAGCCTCAGGAAAGGTCAAGACGCGAGGACGAACCCACGTATGGCTAACGTGGGGAGCCTCAGGAGAATGATATGCGGACGAACCCACGTATGGCTAACGTAGGGAGCAGCAGGAAATGTTAGTATTAGTGCTCGTAACGTATTCGGTGCACCTCGAGCGGTTGAGGTACACCTTAGTGGGTTCAGGACCGTTTGTTATAATTGATCAACACTAAATCTATTTGATTCAGGTTTATTCTAATGCACCGGGAACTGTTATAGTGTATTTTGTCGCGGTGTTCTAACTTGAATTTAAGTTTGAAATGTTACTTGAAAATAGTTGAATTAGTTTAGTTTCGATTCCGCGAAGCAAGAATCTAATCCTTCTCGGTTTTAACGAACGCGAGGAAACGGGGGACGACTACAACCGTAAATGTAATGCCTAGCAGTAGACTACGTATTGTATGGTTAAAAGAAATGCTCGAAGAGGACTTGAACCCGATCTCGCTAAGTTGTAATGTGTCGTAAGGGAAACGTACAGAAGTGTAACGTGCCCTTTCTAGATTTTAACTAAACCTAAATGCCTTCGCCGCTACCCTTTTTATACCCAAAAATCAGAGGAAAAAAGGGTGGTGAGGAAAGTGCGCTACGTGACTTCGAGGGACAACGCCCTTGCTTCGTGTTATTCTCGAAAATTCTAGACTACGTGACTAATGCCGGGTGTGCGCAGCTAACTCCAAATAAGGAAATTTTGAGGGCGGAAACGTAACATTAGCATAAATGAAACCGTTTTCCCTGTGCATACAGAAACAAGATCTTTCCTACCGGAGGATCACTTGATTGGTCACGAGGATCATAACAGTGACGATACTTCTGAAGATAATATAGATGATAGTTTTCATTTATCAGATTGTTCGTCGTCATCGAGTGATCAAGAGAGCGTTAGTGATGATTCTTCACATATGAGTAAAACCGATAATAACAGATGCAATTTGAGTTTATTATTTATATTTACATTTTGAGTTTATGAGTATATTATTATAATAATTAACATACTCTAAATGTGACCACTGCAGATCCATGTGATGATACTAGGATGCAGATTGAATTTTCTTCAAGTACTAAAAGCAAACAAAACATGTGTATGTGTTGTAAAAAGTTGCAGGCGCAGCTTGTAAGACATTCGGAGTTAAAGCATTGTACAGAAGACGAGGTAAAGAAATTTCATCATTTACCGAAAGGTACGTTACATAATTGGTTTCATTGTAAATTACATTTGTAATCTATTAATGTAATCTATTCACTACTTTAAAACTGCTTTAATTTTAGGTAGTGCCGAGCGGGAAAAAATTATTGGGATTCTGAGAGAAAAAGGCAATTTTATGTATAATATTGATGCTAGTCTAAATCAAGGAGATCTAATTGTATGTCGTCGACCTAATATAAATTTAAAGAGAAACGCAACAGATTTTACCGCATGTGCAAATTGTAAAGGCTTCTTTGCCAAAAATAACGTAAGGCATCATTTTCAAGTATGTACATCAAAATTGGCTGTAAGAAATGAACGAAGTTGTACAGGTATTGGGGCGTGCTGTATCATGTCGCATACATCATAGTGCAAAATCTGTTTTAAGAAGAAAGGTATTTCCCGTAATGAGAGAAGATGAGATAACCAGACTCATTAGATATGATGAACTTTTAATTGTCTATGGGAATAAAATTTGCGCAAAGTATCGCTGGGAACATCAGCACGATATGATTCGAGCACGATTGCGACTTCCAGGACAGTTTCTGACTGCTCTTATGGAGATAGATAAAGAAATAACAGACCTTACTTCGATATATAACCATAAAAAATATGATAATTGTATCCAAATTATTAATTCTCTTGCGCAATTCGACGAAACACTTGGTATCTTCAAAACTCCTTTTATTGCATCAAGTTTAGGTACACTTTTAAAACAAATTGGCCAAATCTTAAGAAGTATTTGTATTATAAAGCAAAAGACTGCAAAGCAATCCGAGGTGGAAAATTTTATGAAACTTCTTGAAGAAGATTATTCTGTTACTATAAATAAAAGGGTACACTAAACACACATGCTTAGAAAAGCACAAAAAAAGGTTAATCCGCCATCTATGGACGATATTAAAAGATTAGATACATTCCTAAGAATTCAGCTAAAAGAATCCTATAAAACGTTACATGAAATTGGTTATAGCTTCATTGCATGGCGTGCATTAAGTGAGGCAACATTAGTATCCATTCAATTATTCAATAGAAGATTGAATTAGTGAATTAGAGCGGAATGAAAACAATAAAAAACCGTTATCAGAAATGTTTACAATGTAATGGAGAAGCGTTTGAGCATTTTCTTTAATAAAGAAATTTTTTGAAAATATCTCGAGAACTGATCATTTTTTTGCCATGGTACCCTAATCATTTTTTACGTAGAATCAACAGAAGAATCGATCTATTAAACAAAAAATATGCATTTCCATTTAAAGAGATGATGCAATTGATAATTGCACATGCACTGTTACACTTAAATAAAATCTGAGGGCCCTCGGATGTAGTGCGCTTCGAGCCATTTATCTTTCTTCTTTGATATTTTTTCGTAAATACATTTATAACGAAGTTATGACCTGAAACAGTTGCGTGGACCACCCTGTATACGCGCCGCGACAAGCAGTCAGCGGTTCGAGACAACCGCCGCCGGATAGTACTCGTTGTACACACCGTGCCGCCGATTTTCTTACACGTCTCTCGCCCTTCCTCTTTCTTCCTCCTACGGTGCGCAGGAGCTGGTTCGCTTAAGCGGCCGCTCGCGTGTCGGTATCGCCGTTTAACCGCTGACCGTACGCGGAGGTTCGCCTCTCGCGGGTCTCCTTACACCTCGCCGGGACTGTAGGGTGGCGGCTTCGCCCCCGCGTCCCAGAAGGCACCGCCTGTTTCCGTACCCGCCGATCCTCCCCCCTTGCGATAGCGGAGCGCCGCTAGCGACCGGACACCGCCGGACAAACCGCATAGCACCGCGAAGCCGTCGCTTACGAGGAGAGGGCAAGGCCTTCGATTCACCGATTTCATCGAAACTTTGCACATTTATAGATCTTGTTCTCCTGATTACGAATATATACCATTATAGGGGCAGACACTCAGTAATTTTTAACCGACTTCGAAAAAGAAGGAGGTTACTCAATTCGACATGTATATATATATATATATATATTATTTTATATATATATATATATTATTTGCAGTTGCATGCAAAAGTGTCCGGCCAACAAAATTTTTATGATTTTGTAATGTTACGTACGCTGTACGTTTTTCGCTTTTCTTTTAATTTTGGAGCTGGTCGTTCGGGCGTGGTTCGAGACCTCCGCGAAGCGAGAATTTAGCCTTTCCCACCAATTTTCAACTCCTTATATGGTTCGAGTTAGAAATTTCGAGCAACTCGGGACCAACGCAAAGGAGAGTCTTTTCCACGAAAATGTCGCGTTGGCTTTTCCCGCGCAGTCCCCACCATGGCCTTTTTCCGCCGATTTTCGGGTATAAAAAGGGTTATGATGAGGACATAGCGGGCCCAGTTGTTCTTTAGATCTAGACCGAGTAACGTCAGTTTAAAGTTCAAATCAAGAGTCTTTGCAATTCTTACGAGATCGGATATCAAAGTTCCAGTCGAGTCAAGTAAACCATACAGTACGTAGTCTACTGTTAGGCATTACCTTTTATTTAACATTGCTCTCGGGCCTCCGTTTTCTTGTTTCCGTCAAAACTGGGAAGGATTAGATTCTCGCTACGTCGGAATCGAAACAAACTTTAAATTCAACATTAATCATTTTTAAACAATTAAAACTCTTGTAAAGCTAGAGTCAATTTCTTAAACCGTCAAGTACACATACAACACTTGTAAACCCGGTTTGGAAGAATATATTATCATTTTTATACATAACTTTTGCATCAATTCACTATCACCAAAGCCCAAGGGAACCCATTCGTCGGTATGCCTTAGCCGCTCGAGGTATTACCGTAAAAATCTAGTTACGAGACCTAATACTAACATTTCCTGTGACACCCGGCGTTAGCCATACGTCGGCTAGTTCACATATCACTCTCCTGGAGCACCCTACGTTAGCCATACGTAGGCTAGTCTCCACGTCTTGACCTTTCCTGTGACACCCGGCGTTAACCATACGTCGGCTAGTTCACCATAGCCAACCTCCTGAAGCACCCGGCGTTAGCCATACGTCGGCTAGTCTTCGATTCTAATTCCTCGGGCGCTCAGTATATTAACAATACTGGGCTAACCCAACTAACAAATTACCATAACCTATAAGCAGCCCCCAGCCACGCGGCTGTACCCCTCCGGCTCGTAACAGTAACATATAACCGGTGTGAATCGAAAACCCAAATATATCATCGTAAAATATGTGTGATATGTAATTAAAATTTGTAATTCTAAAATTTATTTAACCGCTTGAGTCCGGGGAAGCGCTATCGCGCTTCACTTGTCGTATGCCAAAAAGACGGCGCAGCGCGATAGCGCTTCTCCTGTTTTGTATCGAGAATGCGAAGACGCTGCTGTTGGTAGTACTTTACGTCATTATTGAGAGCAGTTGTAGTAATATCGGTAGCAGTTTTTATACATTTAACTCAGTTGTGGCTTTTAAGAATATAAGAATTAAAATAATATACAGTAGTAACCCACGGCTCTGGTACATTATTGCTTACCACTGTGTGTTATTTATTTATTTATTAGTAGGAAAAATCTTTTCGTTGTTTTATAGGAATTAGAAATTGTTTTCATTTTTTTACCAAGTGTTATACTGATAATTACGAAATACACCATGTCAAGTTCTGATTAATCTGAAAGTGACTATGTTATGAGAAGTGAAGAGTATAGTAATGACCTTGAAAGTGATAGTGGAAGTGACATCATCATTCGTTCTAAGAGATTACGAGTTATTAGTGATAGCAGTGATGATGATGAAGTAACTGCAAGTACCTCCGATGACGATATTATTGATGAGTTTTTACCCGTGGACACAATTTTTTCGAACGAATCGAATACTTTTTCTGAAGTACCTGGTCCAAAGCATGCCCCTCCTCCTGATGCGAAACCAATTGAATATTTCAATAAATTTGTTTCAATGTCGCTCTTCACTACAATGGCGACAGAAACGAATCGCTATGCCGAGCAATTTGTGAATTCCAGACGAAGATTAGGACGACATTCACACGTGAAATCCTGGGTGCCAGTAACTACTACAGAAATGAAAGCATTTGTTGCGGTTCTGTTTGAAATGGGCATAACAAAACGAGCATCAATAAAGTCCTATTGGAGTAAAGGTTCGAGAAACATCCCGTGGTTTGGCAAAATGTTTGCTAGGGATAGGTTTCAGTTGATTTTGAAGTTTTTTCACCTGGTCGACAATAACAGTTTAGCGCCATCAGGACAACCAAATTACAATCCGTGTGGTAAATTCAACTGCATGGTGGACTACGCGAATAAAATCTTCCGAGAACAATATACGCCACACTGTCAGATGAGTATAGACGAATCTTTAGTTGGTACTCATTGTCACTCTATTATAAAGCAGTATCTTCCCAACAAAAAACATCACAAATGGGGAATCAAGTTTTGGATGATGTGTGATTCTATTTCAAATTATTGTTTGGGATTTTTTTGTTATCAAGGTGCAAAGTCAAACGATGATAAAGATGAAATAAAAAAGAATGGTCTCGGTTATGTAGTGGTTGAGAAATTGTTAACACTAGGAGATTACATGAATAAAGGATACCATATATACATAGATAATTTTTTTCACAAGCATTCACCTTGCCGAAGCTCTGTCACAGAAAAACACATATCTAACTGGCACCATTCGGAGAAATAGAAAACAAATTCCAAATGAAGCAAAATTTGCACAAACTGGTCATCCGAAGTATTTCAAAAGCAATAAAATACTTATGTGCTCTTACCGAGACAAAAAATCTAAAAAAAATCCCGTCATATTGATCTCCACCAATTGCACAACGGGAAATATAACCGTTACAAAGAAGAAAGGAAATATTCAGTATGTAAAGGAAAAACCAATTATTATTCACAATTACAACAAATTTATGAACGGAGTTGATGAATCCGACAAAATGTTATATGTATATCTCGATGAAAGGCGAACTCTCAAATACTGGAAGAAAGTTGTTTTTAACATTTTTGCCAGAATGCTGCTAAACGCTTATATAATATATTCGGAAAATTGTCGTGGTGAAAAATTAACTAGACTGCAATTTACTTCAAACATTATTGACACTATAGAGGAGGAATGGTTAGCAAGCAAAAATGCCACAGGAACATCACCAATAAGTAAAAGGTTTTCTTTAGAAAAATTGCCTGGGCGAAATTTGCGGCAGTGTGATGTATGCAGTAATAAAAATGGTAATGGAATTAAACGATCCAACTTAATTTGCGCTTTATGTAAAAAAGGAATTCATTGAATTTGTGCAGCAAAACATTTTCGTTATAAGTGAAAATAAAAATTTTTTTTGATCAAAAAAACTTGTTACATAACAATTAGTGGTAATTATAACCATTTTCATTGTCCCCCCCCCCCCCCCCCCCCCCCCCCCAAAAAATACTCCGCATTTCATCCCGGACTTTTAACATATGCATAAGAAAATTCTCCCGTACTCAAACGGTTAAATAATTAACAAAATTTTCTAACGAAAATAACATATTTTGCTTGTTCATAAATATCCGGCCAAATATTACATCGGTATTCTTCGCTTAGCTTTGTTTATTTATCGGTCCCGAAGGTATGTAAACATTGAAAGTTCTATTTCTGTTGTACTCTACAATGGGTGTCAATCAGTGAACATGACGAAACGGACGTCTTTAGACGTTCGTAAAGTGGTTATCAAGTTACACAATGAAGGAAAAGTTTCACGTGAAATAGCTACAATTTTGGCAATAGGAAAATCGACTGTTAACGATATAAGAAATAAATTCAAGACTACTGGCACTCTACAAGGTAAAAAATGTCCTGGGAGACCGAGGAAAACTACTAATCGTGTCGATAAAGTGATTAAGAGAAAAGCTGTTGTAGATGTGAAAAAGAATGCTGCCATCATTGCACGCGAATTACGAGAAGAAAATTTGGCAGATGTAAGTCAAGGTACTGTTTCACGCAGATTAAAAGAAGTGGGACCTTTTGGACGCGTAGGGGAGAAAAAACCGCTTATCAGTAAAAAAAATAAGAAGGCTAGATTACAATTTGCAAAAGTTCACCAGAGCTGGACTGTTGACGACTGGAAGAAAGTACTATTTTCGGACGAAACTAAAATCAATTTGTTTGGAAATGATGGGAGGAGGTATGTACGACGACCAAAAGGTAGTAGATATGATTCTAGATATCAAATACCGACTGTGAAACACGGTGGAGGCAGCATTATGCTATGGGGAGCATTCTCTTGGCAAGGCGTCGCGTCGGTCCAATTTTTAAAATAGAAGGCACTATGAACTCTGCAATGTATAAGGATATCATATTAAAGCAGATGCTACCTTATGCTCGTCAGAGCATGCCACGAGGATGGATATTTCAGCAGGATAATGATCCAAAACATCGATCACAGCTCCTTCAGCAGGTCTTTAGGAAGAAAAATATTCGAGTTTTAGACTGGCCAAGTCAGTCTCCGGACTTGAATCCGATAGAACAGTTATGGCAAGAGTTAAAATTCAGATTAGGAACTAAAACTTATGCTAGTAAAGCTGTTTTGTGGGAAAAAGTTCAAGAAGAATGGAAAAGTATCTCTCAAGATAGAATTTTGAAACTTGTTGAATCGATGCCTCACCGATGTGCTGCCGTGATAGCTTCTAACGGCATGGCTACTAAATATTAATGACAATGATACATTTACTACTATTTCAAGTTATTTTTGTTCGTATTTCTATTGTTTTTCTATGTATATAGTGCCAAATTCATACTTGGCCGGATAGTTATGAAAAAGGATAATTTCTTATTTTTGGTATAAATAATTATCAAATGTAAAATAAAATTTTTTAATCACACACTTTGATTGTTTAATAAAAGAACTTTACGATAGTATATTTGTGTTTCAACACTACACCCTTTATACATTATTAAATTATAAAATTATCTTTGGCCGGACACTTTTGCATACAACTGTATATATGTATATATTAATGTATTGCTTTTCGCGGGACTTCTCCTACGAGGATACTGCAAATGAGGTATCCGACGTAGGAGTCAACGTGGAAATATTGTCATCGGAGACAATTGCAGCGTGGTTCCGCTATTGTCGAGAGATGATAGTGGACCGCGTTTGCGAAATGCAAGCGGGCAAGCCTAAATTAGACGGGATCAATGAAGACGGATCTGCAATCGTTGTACAGGTAATTTAGATACTGTTTTAAGTAAACTTTACGTTTAGGGGAGGCAGCTGCGATGACCTTGACCCTGACATATGTTGTAAATTGTGTTCAATATCTACTTACCATTAAGGGGGGCAATCCATTAAGAACTTTGAAAAAATGCAGAATTTTTTTTTGCATAAATTGTTAGTTCAATATCTCTAGAATATAGTCCCAAAATTTCAAAAAGAAATTCGAAGTAGTTTTGAAGCTATAGCCTCCGAGCCTGACGCTCCTCTTGAGCATCGCCGAGGCTCAGCGGCGCATGTGTTTAGCCTCACTCGATGCAGAGAATGGAAGTCTTTAATAGACAATTGCCAAATCTGTATTGCTTGCATGTAACAAAAGAGCTTTTAAACTCGTTTTAAACGTAATCGCCATAATTTTTTTTTCCAAACTTCTGCTTGTCCGGTTAGATTTATTCAGTGCGTTAAAATTGGGGTTTAAATTCTTTTTATTTGCAGTATCGTAGTTTTTCGGAGCTCTGGTGTAAGAAACCATAGCTGTAAGAGTAGCCGTAAGTTTGTAGTTTTAAGAAAGAAGGCAATAAAAAAGAAGGGACCGATGGGTTTTTCCCAATGACGTCGCCGAAGTCCTCTTTTAGAGGGCCTACGGCCGAGGGTGGAAATGACCATATTTGGTTACAGTCGAGTTTGACAACGGTTTACATAGTGGGGAAAGTGCGAACACTTCTAAAGGGATGTTTCGGTGGGAAAAGGCATAATTGCAGAAGTCAAGAGTTGTCATAGGTCGTGAGAAGTGTGAAACGTTGAAAGAGTTGTTGAATAGAGTTGGGACCGTTAAATAGTGTCAATTAGTGTTAAATAGTGTTAAATTTAGTTAGCCTATTTTTATTGCTCATTTTAATTTTAATTTTTAATAAACTGTATATATTATTATTAAACACGACACATTAACATAAAATGTCGTACCCGAAAGGTGGGAGAAGCATGTCAGAACGTGCATCAAAAAGGCACAAGAGGAAGTTTCAGGGTAACCAGTTCAGTGAAGAATGTGAAGAAAGTGCAAGCACAAGTGCCAGAAAAATCTCCACTGCCAAATCCCACGATATTCCGTGGAACTATTTTACACGGCTATCGGGTGATAGAATTTTACACCGTTTTCGCTGCCTTGGCACAAATGGTTGTTTGTCGAGAATGCAAACAAACGTTGAAATTCGAAGAAACTGGGAATCGAGGCCTCGGTTTCAAGCTTGTGTTATTATGCCGCTGAGGTCGAAGAGACATAAATTCCGGCCCTTTAATCCATACTGGTTATGAAATCAATCGCCGAATTGTTTTTGTTATGCGCCTTTTAGGCATCGGCGTATAACCATATTATTGTGCATATCCATTACACTGCCAAATCTGTATTTGATCGCCTGTGCAAGAAAGTTGTAGAAGAAGAAAAAAAGATCAACGAGCAACACGAACGTCCGATTTTGAATTTAAAAGTGTCCGGTGATGGCTCTTGGAAAAAACGTGGGTTCAAATCGTTGAACGGAGTAACTGCGCTCATAGGATATTACACGGCAAAAGTTATTGATTTAGTAACTAAAAGCAGTTACTGTCAAAGCTGTACATACTGGAAAAACAAGAAACATAGTTCTGAAGGATTGCGTGAAAAATCATGAGGGCTCCGCAGGCAAAATGGAAGTAGACGCGATCAAAGAAATGTTTTTAAGATCGGAGGAGAAGTTTGGCGTGAAATATGGGAATTATATCGGAGATGGGGATGCAAAAACTTTTAAAGCTATTTTAGATGTGAATCCGTATGGCGAGGAATTTGTTGTAACAAAAAGTGAGTGTGTCGGTCACGTGGAAAAGAGAATGGGCACTCGACTCCGAAACGTGAAAAAGAAGGAGAAACTCGGAGGAAAAGGGAAATTAACGGAAACACTTATAAAAAAAACTTACTACATATTATGGTCTAGCCATTCGAAGAAACGTTAACAGTGTTGAGGACATGAAACGAGAAATTATGGCCACTTTTCATCACATGTGTTCTACAAACCAAAATCCGCAGCACGATTACTGCCCGCCAGGCGCAGACAGCTGGTGCAAGTGGCAGAAAAGCAAGGCGACTGGAGCAAAGGCATTTGAGCATCCTGAACCGCTGCACCCAAATATTCAAAAACATATTCTTTCGATTTACCAAGACCTGTCAAGGGAAGACCTCTTGAAAAGATGTTTAGGCGGCCATACCCAGAATGCGAATGAAAGTTTTAATTCAATGATCTGGCGACTCGCTCCAAAACATTTAAATTCTGGGTTTAAGATCGTAGAAATAGCCGCTCCAATTGCTGCTGGAATATTTAATGAAGGTCACGCTGCACTGCTACAGTTAATGGCAGAGCTGGAGTTGACCATAGGAAGCCAGTGCAAGAGATACGCGGACGAAATGAACGAGCGCCGGCTGGTTCGTCAGGAGCATCGTAGCTCTTTATCCTCAAAGGAAAGTCGAAAAGCGCGAAAAGAAGAATTAATCCACCAGAATGAGTTCTTCGAGGAAGCTGAAGGACTGCTGTATGGCCCTGGAATTGTCGATTAGCCGGTAAGTTGGAAATATTACGCAGTTTTCATGTACCAAAACTTTAAACGCGTTTTTCTCGAAACATGATTTTTAAAATTGGTGGGAAAGATAACTCGAAAACTATTCAACCGATCTTTCTGAAATTTATACCACAACTTCATAACACTTTACCTTGTCGATGAACCTAATTGTTTTTGTAATAAGTGCTTTTTTGTTGCAAAAAATATTAAAAATGTAGCAGAAAAACACATAAAAAACGAATCTTTTTTTATAAATGCATATAAATCTTCCAATTTTCAATCGTTTGATGTATATTTAGGTTCATTTAGAACAGACCTGTGTAACTTGTTGCTCGCGGGTAAATTTCCCCTCTCGAGGTACCCCCACTCCGACCGAAACAAAAGCGCGCGAGATCTCCCGTGTCCTCTCGCCGCACCTCGCGCGCCATGATTTCGGTCAGAGTGGGGGTACCTCGGGAGGGGAAATTTACTCGTGAGCAAGAAGTTACACAGGTCTGATTTAGAAGCTGTAAGCATCAGTAATAAGTTACTAAAGCCTTTTATGTTTCAAAAGGATATAACAGGCGCCACACGTCACACAGATTGCCCACTCCCGCGCAGACGTGCTTAACTAACGGTTGAATAAGACGGCCATTTTGAAACATGGAAGATTAAAAAAAATATATTTTAGTACCTTAATATAGGTGTTAATAAATGCCAATGTCTCAAAAATATACAACTATTTTTTCCTATCCAAAAAAATTCTCGAATATTCTGCAAATTTCGCGTCTCTAAATGAATTGTCCCCCTTAAAGGGGGGCGCAGCCCCCCAGTCAGCTAAACGATTTTAATATGATACTGTTCAACTCGTTAAATATTATTTCAGATTGATGAAGCCAAATTCGGAAAACGAAAATACAACCGCGGCCGAATTGTCGACGGCCACTGGGTCGTCGGCATGGAGGATACAATCACCAACGATTGAAGGATGTTTGTCGTTGAAGACAGGGAAGCGACAACATTGACCCGCCTAATTAAAGATAATGTTGCTGCGGGCAGCGAGATCCATACGGACTCGTTTAGGAGTTATATGGGTCTCGCTGCTGAAGGATTCATACATAAGATGGTCAACCACAGTGTCGAATTTGGTGGTAAATATCTCGGTTATAGTTAGGTTATATTGAAACTTCTAATATAAAATAGATGTTCATTGCAGTTGAAGCCTAGGGATTGCAATACCGGTATACCGGTATACCGGTATACCGGTATACCGGTATACCGAATACCGGTATTTCGTGCTATTTTGTAATTTCGTGAAACCGGTATTTGCTAAGGTAAAATACCGGTATTTTCGGTATTAGCTATAAAATAATAAATATTTTTTTGGGCATCTACTATTATTTGAAATACATCTTTACAGTAGTTTACAGTACCAACACCAATCATTTGTTGTCTTGCCATTTGCTGAAACCTATCCTCACATCCTATCGTTCACAAAAAGATTGATTAAAAAAAAAAATGACGCAGATTTATCGACCTCAAGAAACAATAAAACTTCTGTTTCAACCATTTTTTTTATATCTTTTATTGTTTACAACTTATAAGCACATACATAGAAAGGGCGGTTCGGAAAAAAGGGTTGATATTTCCCTCAAAAAGACAAACGGGCACGAATGAATTACACCTGTCTTCTTAGATAGGTCTAATTAATATTTATGCAAAGTTTCATCCAATTCGGAGTGTATCAGTCCCCGGTGTTCCGTTGTTAGTATCTATACTATCTCATTACTCTACTTACACTGTCCAACAAATTTTAACTTTTTTTCGACGTTTCGATTTCTGTTAAGCAATTATTGTAGTGTTTCTTGTGCTGATTACGAATCTGCAACCCGTTTTTCTCCAGCACGTACAGTTTTTGAGAAATTTGATTTTGAAAAAAAAAAAACACATTTTTCAAATTAAAACCAATTTTGTGAAGTAACTATAAAAGATACAAAGATTCTGTTTGTATATGAAGATTCTATGGAATTTGCCGAACACAACGGTATCTGCTTTTTATGCATTCGGAATATTTAAATATGTTTAAACGATGATTAAACGCGTACAGACACCGATCTTGCACCAATTTTTACGTATATTTTTCAATTTATCTTAAAAAGTAAGGGTCTAGTGAAAAATCGAACTATATCACGCGATAGAGCAGACTTTCACCTTTAAGAAACACCTAAACAAAGTTGCAACATCGATTTTTTTACGATGCCAAAAAGCAAAATAGCAACGCGGGAGACGGTGCGAAGGCAGTGGTGCTCTGCGTCAGTGCGGTCGTTCGGTGTCGCGCTAACATAGACGGTATGCGGAGCATCACTGCCCTCGCACCGTCTCCCGCGTTGCTATTTTGCTTTTTGGCATCGTAAAAAAATCGACGTTGCAACTTTGTTTAGGTGTTTCTTAAAGGTGAAAGTCTGCTCTATCGCGTGATATAGTTCGATTTTTCACTAGACCCATACTTTTTAAGATAAATTGAAAAATATACGTAAAAATTGGTGCAAAATGTGCGGTGTCCCTCCGCGTTCAATCATTGTTTAAATATATTTAAATATTCCGAATGCATAAAAAGCAGATACCGTTGTATTCGGCAAAGTCCATAGAATCTTCCTATACAAACAGAATCTTTGTATCTTTTATAGTTACTTCAGAAAATTGGTTTGAATTTGAAAAATGTGGTTTTTTTTTTCTTTCAAAATCAAATTTCTCAAAAACTGTACTTGCTGGAGAAAAACGGGTTGCAGAATCGTAATCAGCACAAGAAACACTACAATAATCGCTTAACAGAAATCGGAACGTCAATTGGCTGTTGGACAGTGTTATTAGTGTCTTCTTAATAATATTTAATACTATATGTTTTGCTCCTTTATTGTATTACAATACTGTAATGGTCTATGTTTTATATTATATTTTTTGTTTCTAATGTTAAAAATTATTATTTTACTGCTCTTATTAATAATATTTGATTGCAACATTTGCTCCTTTATTTCATATTTGTATATAACAAAATCGTTTATATCTTTATAGTTAATTACTTTTTGTATAAAACTAATAAATATGGAAAAGAAACAACTGTGTTTTTGTACCTTCTCGAAAATTCCTAATGCCGGTATTAATACCGGTATTCCGGTACAACGTTAAAAAAAAATACCGAATACCGGTATTGAATTTTTGGTCTGGTATTGCAAACCCTACTGAAGACGGAACGCACACCCAAAAAATTCAGGCAAATTGACGACCGGTAAAAGACTGGATGCGTGGAAGGAGCCGCTTCCACGATGAAGATTTTGCCGATCGCCTATGCGAATTTTTGTGGAAGAGGTTCTGTCGGATCAATAAAATCGATCGTATGGAATCCTTAATCGCAGCAATTAAGGAGCACTATGTTTTCAAATAAGGTAAGGGGAAATGACCAAACCATTTAAGCGAACCAATCTGAGCATACGCGGAAACAATATGGTGTCGTACTAACCTCGCATAGTACGCTCAATACGTCACTCTTTATAACAGTATATCTTACATGTTATTAATTTCCTAGACTTCTAAACTTATTTTTTCGTTATTTCTGACACTCCGAAGAACATTCAGGTACTGGAACCCCCGCTTCTTTTGCGCCCCTGAGACAAAGTTTAACCAAAAAAAAATATAATCATCTTCGAGATGCAGTAAGAAGTACGAAATAATACGCTTTTCACTGATTTAGACGTGAAATCAAGTTTTCCTTACGCAGTACTGCATTTATTCGTCACTGATTGATCGATTTGATTACACGTAGGAAGAATAAATCGTGTTTAAATATTCCCACATTTCCCAGTGACAGTGACCGCGCAATAAAAGTAACCGCACAATAAAGTGGCCGTGCAGTGCAGTGAGTTCGCCGACCCGGCCGTAACATCAGCTGTTGAGGGTTTCGAAAAAGGATCAGGATCGGCAAAGTGACCCAGTTTCAACGACCCACTTCAGCCGTGACAGGTTCATTCGGCAACGAATGGGTAGGTTAAACCAGCTTTTTCTAACATTAGCTTTCGAAATCGTTTTTCTTTAAACATAAATTATTCAACTGTTAATCGACGTGCGTTACGAAAAGTAGCACGTTTCAAATTAGCCACGATAGGTAGCATAATTCACAGTTTGCCACGAACAACAGCTTATTTCAACCACTGCAACGAAAAATAACACATTTCATTTGTCTTGCCAGATGGAAACTCAAGTAATATTAAGTATGATTCAACTGAAAATAGCATGCAAATAAAAAAATGTTGAAGAAAAAAAAACAACCGACTTCGGAATGCACTAAAAAGGACGAAATAATTTTTAACCGACTTCGAAAAAGAAGGAGGTTACTCAATTCGACATGTTTTTATTATTATTAGTATTATTATTATTATTATTATGTGCCCCGATTACGCCGAGATGGATGGACCAATCGGAGCCAAACCTTTTCCATCTTGTATGACTCCCAGTTGGTCCCGTAAAAGAAAACCAGTTCGGATTTCATTTTTCCCACTTTTATCGCAAAAAACGTGCTATTTCGCGCGTACTCGGCCTGATAGCGATGAAACCTAGTATTACATTTTGCGGCCGGTGATGTTTCCACGATGCTCCTATTTGCAACATTCCTTTCACTTCTCTGCCCTCCCCTACGCTTCCCTTCGCTACCCTTCCCATCCCTTCTCTTTCCTTCTCTTCACTCCCCTTTCTCTTCCCATCCCTTTGCTGCTAACTGCTATTCCCATTGGAAAATTCCTATTCCTTGATGCTACTCTGCAAGGAATGCTCCGATCGCCACTAAAAAATGCAAAATAAAAAAATTAAAAAAAAAAATTACCGACTTCGGAATTCACTAAAAAGAATGAAATAATATTAATTTATATGTTAGAAATTAATGTAATTAGGGAGAGTTTGGGGACGTTCTCTCGGTCAAGGTTCTGGGGTAAGTGCCAAGAGGTTCATCATGGTCCTCTTACCAGAAGGTACGTCACCTTCCCCACTCCGTGGCCAGATCCTTCGAGAAAACCCTTATCGCCCTGCACGCGCCACGCAGCACCATGACGTCGGGTCATCGGCCACGAGGCACGGTTCGTTCGGCGCTCTTTAAAAGAAGGGTATCGGACTTTAATAATAACATCCGCGACTCTTAGAATTCGTCGCGGTCCTAGCTATCGGATACCACCGATCCTTCGCCCGACGACAGACATAGGTCCTCGAAAGTACGTCGAAGCCCCATTGTGCAACGACCCTGACACGTGTATCCCCCTTGTACACGGGTCGACGCTAACATATAATTGATCAACACTAAATCTATTTGATTCAGGTTTATTTTAATGCACCGGGACTACAACTGTTATAGTGTATTTGTCGCGGTGTGCTAACTTGAATTTAAGTTACAAATATTACTTGGAAATAGTTGAATTAGTTTAGTTTCGATTCCGCAAAACAAGAATCTAATCCTTCTCGGTTTTAACGAACGCGAGCAAACAGGGGACGACTGCAATCATAAATATAATGCCTAACAGTAGACTACGTACTGTATGGTTAAGAGAAATGCTCGAAGGGGGCTTGAACCTGATCTCGCTAAGTTGCAACGTGTCGTAAGGGAAATGTACCGACGTGTAACGTGTCATTTCTAGATTTTAACTAAACCCAAAATGCCTTCGCCGCTACCCTTTTATACCCAAAAATCAGAGGAAACAAGAGTGGTGGGGAAGTGCGTTACGTGACTTCGAGGGATAACGCCCTTGCTTCGCGTTGATCTTGAAAATTCTAGATGTTCATGACTAATACCGGGTGTACGCAGCCAACTCCAAGTAAAGAAATTTTAAGGGCGGAAACGTAACACCTGCAAAAGCAACGAGCCACGCTCAAATTTACAGAGAATTTCCCGTGTATTGTGCACATTGGAAAAAGAAGTTCACTCACCCCCACCTTCTCATCGCACGACATGCCCCCCCCCCCCCCCCCCCCGCAGCTAAGGTTTTAATATCAGTCCCGACGAAAAGTAGTAATCCGATCTGGCTATGTCAGACGGATCGATGCCGGTCCTGTTATATTCGTAGGGGAAGTCCTAGCAACCCAACAAGACGGTTTAGTTAAACTATTCGCCATCAATACTATGTTCGATCATGTTACTTTTACCGTACCTCAAGTTGAACTTGAAGAATTCGATTCGAAACCCCCTGCACCCTGCTCATCTCGAACAGGAAACCCAACCGTAGGCAAGTCAACTGATCATGCCCGGAGACTGAGCGAACTGCTCATACTGCTCGATGTGAGCCATCTTCACGAACAGGAAAGGACGAGCATTCTGAAAATCATAAACGAATGTCCTTATCAGTTTCATCTCCCCATGAATAAATTAAAAGCGGCTAGCGACCCTCAACACACCATTAACACAACCGACAATATCCCGATAAACACAAAACAGTACAGATTCCCCCCGGTCCATAAAGACGATATAAAGACGCAGGTGAATTCTCTACTTCGCGATAATATCATTCAGCCATCAGCATCCCCTTATAATTCGCTACTTTGAATAGTTCCCAACAAGTCCGATTCTTCTGGAAAACCCAGATGGAGCATGGTCGTCGACTATCGGAAATTAAACGAGAAAACCGTGGTGAACGCGTACCCTCTCCCGAATATCACCGAGATATTAGACCAATTAGGAGGTGCCAAGTACTTCAACACAATGGACCTAGCCTCGGGTTTCCACCAAATCCGCATGGATCCAGCACCTAAACCTAAAACGGCTTTCTCTACCCCTCATGGCCACTATGAATTTAATAGAATAGGCCATTCGGCCTGAAAAATGCCCCGGCTACCTTTCAAAGGGTTATGTACGTAATATTATCCGATCTGCAAGGTGTTGAGCTTCTCATCTACAGGGTGTCCCAGAACTAGTGTAACACCCGGAAATGGGGGGTAGATGGGGTGCATCTGAACAACTTTTTCCTTTACCAAAATGTTGTTTGAAGCTTCGTTATCGAGTTATTAACGAAAAACACCGACCAATGAGAGCGCGCGTAGAGCGCGAGCTCAGCCACGAGAACGTTAGTGACTCTCAAGCGCGCGCGGACGTGGCCGTGAACGAATGCCTCTTTGCATCGGAAATATCGAGAGAATCACACGGCAAATGTTACATTGTATTAAATTAAGAATAATGTAGAATTATTTATGAGTAACAAATTAATGAATATGTCGTTTAATAACTATGTTTGACACTTTTTAACGTTATCCGAAAGGAACAAAGTGTTGTAGTAGTTATGAAAATAAATTTTTTTTTAATACCACATCAACAGTTGGATAATTTATGTTTAAAGAAAAATGATTTTGAAAGCTAATGGTAGAAAAACCTGGATTAACTTACCCATTTGTCCTCGAATGAACCAGTCACGGCTGAAATGGGTCGTTAAAACTGAGTCACTGTGCCGATTCTGGCCCTTTGTCGAAACCTTCAACAGCTGATGTCATGGTTGGGTCAGCGAACTCACTGCACTGCACGGCCGCTTGTATTGTGCGGTAACTTTTATTGCGCGGTCACTGTCGCTTGTCACTGGGAAATGTGGGAATATTTAAACACGATTTATTCTTCCTACGTGTAACCAAATCGGTCACTCAGTGACGAATGAATGCAGTACTGCGTAAGGAAAATTTGATCTCACGTCTAAATCAATGAATTGAATTTTCATTCTGTAGTCCAGGGTGCCATAAAGTAGTACCGTAAGCAAGGGAAATTTCGGCTATTTTACGACGAATTTAGTGACGACGGCAGCACGTGTGCCCGAGACAAACGGACTGAGGACTTTACACGCAGAGATGTCCGAATGGCTCTGCAATTCACCCTCCCCCACCAGCACAAGCAAGCCCGCGGTTCAAGAGTTGTTAGAAATGAATGGAGGACGAACGAAATTTCTCCGGAAAAAGGCTACACCGTAGCTAAACAAGGCTCATAAATAATTCTACATTATTTTTAATTCAATACAATGTAACATTTGCCGTGTGATTCTCTCGATATTTCCGATGCAAAGAGGCATTCGTTCACGGCCACGTCCGCGCGCGCTTGAGAGTCACTAACGTTCTCGTGGCTGAACCCGCGCTCTACGCGCGCTCTCATTGGTCGGTGTTTTTCGTTAATAACTCGATAACGAAGCTTCAAACAACATTTTGGTAAAGGAAAAAGTTGTTCAGATGCACCCCAGCTACCCCCCATTTCCGGATGTTACACTAGTTCTGGGACACCCTGTATATGGACGATATCGTCGTGTACGCGGTCTCGCTCAAGGAGCATACACATAAATTGAGAACTCTTTTCGCCCGGTTGCAAAATGCTGAATTAACTCTCCAACCCGAAAAGTGTCGTTTCTTGCAGAAGGAAATAGCTTATTTAGGCCACATAATCACCAGCGAGGATGTAAAACCCTCACTTGTACTTATTTAATTTTCTGTGCTTCGACTTCTTTATTTTGATCTATTTATGCAAATATTGTCTTTGAAATGAACGTTTCCCGACGCTTTTCTAGTTTCATTCTAGTTCCAGCTCTTGATCAGGGAACCTATTTAATTTTCTAAACTCTCCTTATTAATTTTTCGTTTGTTATCGTGCAATGAATGTTAACATAGGCATTATGTTGCGTGATATTATTGCGTCGCATGTTCACTGGTATGAATTCTTTAGCTTTAGACAACGCGATTCATGATCATGTCATTAATATTTAAGCTATCTTATTTTATTGTGTTCTGACTTGTCTATTCGATTTACTTATGCAAATATTTGTCTTTTTGGAAGGAACATTTTGGAACATTTCGCGACGCGTTTTGTATTTCGGGCAACGGCACTTGCTGCGTTCATGCCTTGTGAAATTCTTGTTAAATTTTGTTTCTCAACTTTCATTGTTAGCATGTGATGAATGTTGATTTATGTATCAAGAGCCACTATTGCGATGCGCGGCCTTCGGGTATGAACCCTGTATCTTGCGCAGCGAAATTTGTAGTGCTGTGCACTGTATTTTATTGAGTACTTTCGGTCCTTTTCATGCAGATATTTCCGACGGTAGGAGGGGGGAGGGGGCAGTTCGCTGCGCAGTGTTTAGGCCGACGTCACCCTTATATGTTTCTGGTTCGGCCTTTGATCAGAGAATTTGTTTAATTCTCTTCCGCTTTCTAATTCTAGACTGATATTGTGCGATAAATGTTAACACAAGGATTAGGTATCACGTGGTATCATTGCGGCGCGTGGTTCTTGAGGATGAACTCTTTAGTCTTATTGTTAGATAATGAAATTTAAGATTCTGTCAATAATATCTACCTTATTTTATTTTATTTTATTCTTCTGTGTTCTGACTTCTTTATTCAATCTATTTATGCAAATATTTACCTCCTCGAAATGCACAGTTCGCGACGCGGTTCGTCTTTCCGGCCGACGCACAGTGGGCGAAATTCGGAAAAAGTGATCAAAAATCGAATTTAACATGTATTAAAATTGATTAAGTTAATTATGCTCTCGCTTTTATAACATCTTAAAGTATACAAAACGATTTAAAATACACTAAAATACTGAAAATGTAATATAGAATTTATTTATAAAGATTAATATAATTTCCTGTTCTTTCTTTTCTGAATTTATTTTTATTTATTCAACATACTCATAAATAGCCAAAAACCCTCGAAAAAATCTGCAAAAATTTATTTTGTTAGCTCTAAGTGTACTTTATACAAAAATATCTTCGTTATTTAATTTTCGAAAAATATTGTTGCATTTAGTATTAATAAACGAAGTGCTAATTTGAGCGCTTAAAATAGAATAAAAATTCAATCTTTCGATATATGATTTAATATATGAGACTGTATGAGACTGAATCGAATTAGGCTAAAACTCTTTCTCAAAGTGTCCAAAATGTTTTAACAAAATTTCACTTGCCTCTATTTGCCTCTTCGGAAGTTATAAACTATTATATAATTATTGTTATAGACGCGCCCGTGTATGCTCGAATGTGTGCTTCCTTGAGAAAGCATTAATATGTTTTTTTTTTTTGCTTCTAATAACATGGTTAGAATAGATGATAGAGTATCTACGAGACTTCAATTGCAACCGCTAGGTGGCTATTTTTCTTGCATGTGAATGTTGTCTCACAATCTTTATAAGCGGCAACGAAAAGTAAAAAAATTACTTTTGATACAAATACATATACAGGGTGGGGCATTTAAAACAGGTCACCTGAATAATTTCTACATTTTGTGAGATAGGAAGAAATGTTTCAGGCGAAAGTTGTTTGGTTTCGAGGGGCTCATTACGTGGTGTGCATAACTTTTCTTCAGGTGGAGGCGCTTAGGAGATTCGAAGGTCAACTTAGGTTTTTTAAATGGGACCACATATTTTTGAACACCTACGATTATAGCCTTTATCGAGACAATTTCAACGACTATAGTCAGTCGAGGTGATTCAAGGTCATAAACGTTGGATTGGGCGATCTGAACATCGAAAATGGCCATCGCGATTGCCAGACCTAACGCCATTGGATTTTTTTTCCAAACAAAGTGCTTAAATCCGAAATAATCTGCTACAGGAGATACTCAAAATGATGACCAGCCACAAAAAGACAACGTCTGAAGCGTTCGCCCACTGATTGCGTTACGCAGTAAAGTGTGTGCTGATTAATAGCAGCACAGGCTCATTGTATACGTTCCTGCATGTCTTCTTTTGTGGTAGGTGCTTCACGATAAACATCTTCCGTTAACTTTCCCCATAAAAAAAAAAATCTAATGGCGTTAGGTCTGGCGATCGCGGTGGCCATTTTCGATGTCCAGATCGTCCAATCCAACGTTTATGACCTTGAATCACCTCGACTGACTATAGTCGTTGAAATTGTCTCGATAAGGGCTATAATCGTAGGTGTTCAAAAATATGTGGTCCTATTTAAAAAACCTAAGTTGACCTTCGAATCTCTTAAGCGCCTCCACCTGAAGAAAAGTTATGCACACCACGTAATGAGCCCCTCGAAACCAAACAACTTTCGCCTGAAACATTTCTTCCTATCTCACAAAATGTAGAAATTATTCAGGTGACCTGTTTTAAATGCCCCACCCTGTATATTTGGGTGATTCTCTGTAATTTTTTGTTTATATTTTATGTGATTTATGTAATATTCTATATTCTATTGTATATGCAGTTCTATATAATATTTTCTATATAATCTATAATTTTCGTTTCTTTTTTATTACAATTTTTAATCCTTTCATAATGGCAGATTTTATAATTCAAAAAGGAGAGTTTTGCAGATGGATTTGGGAAAATACAGATACAAGTAAAACAGATACAAATATAATAATGGAAAACATTGAAAAAAAAATAATTTTAATAATAATCAATTAGAACAAATTCGAAGAAAAATAAGTTGTACTTTTATTTCGCAATATCACAGATACTGGAAAATTGCCAGACGAACGCAATCCATATTTGAAGAAAAAAACCAACTTTTTATGAAAACTAACTTCGCAATAGAATTTAAGAAAGTAAATTCATTATGCTTCGAAGATATAGCTTCCAACAATTTACAATCACATTCTAATCCAAGAGGACGCGGTCGTCCCCGGAAAAACTTTGAAAATTGTTCTCGCCAAACCCAGAAAAGACGTTCTAAGGAGCTTCAAAAGAAGTATAGTCAAGCAGAATTAACTACTGCTATTGTCTTTCCGAAGACAAACCATCTTGATAAATCGAAAAATAAATTTTCAAAAGATCTTACAAATGGCACTTTGGCCTTGTATATGGATATGGGTATGACAAGAGAAAAATATGATCATCTTCGAAAATATAATGCACGGTATTTTGGTAATAAGCAGTGCCCTCCCTATGCAAAAATACAAGCTGCTAAAATTGATTGTTATTCGCGTGATATAACAATAACTGAAAAGGGAGCTGAAATAAAATTACAAGCATTGCTTGATCATTCAGTGTCTCGTATTATCTCATTAATTACGGAAATAAAAGATTTTCAAGAAATAGATTATAATGATTTTGTGCTATATGGTAAGTGGGGAATGGATGGCGCCTCAGGTCAACAAAATTTCAAACAGCAGTGGTCTATAAATGATGAAAGTAATGATGATAATGATGCGACTTATTTGAATGATAACACGGTATTTGTAATATCGTATGTACCTCTTGTCTTGTCGTCTAATAATGATATCTTATGGAAAAACGATCGACCATCATCTGTCCGCTACTGTAGACCAATAAAATTTGAATTCATTAAAGAGACGTCATCCAATATTTTGCGCGAGAACAATTTTTATACAACTGAAATTGATAATTTGAAACCTACAATCGTTATTCAAGATCAGAAAACAGTAAAAGTCGCTCACAATTTGCGGTGCACCATGATTGACGGAAAAGTTTGCAACGTTCTGACAAATCAAAAATCTTCGACGTCATGCAACATTTGTGGAGCTACCCCTAAACAAATGAATGATTTAGAAAAGATAAAACAATTGAAATGTACTGAAGACAATTATAAATTCGGTTTGTCTACTCTGCACTGTTGGATCCGTTGCATGGAGTGCATTTTGCATATTTCATATAATATCGATTTTAAGCAGAGTTCTGCCAGAGGAAACAATAAAATTTTAAAGCAAAATAAAAAAAAAAACAAGTTCAACATGATTTAAAATCGCAACTAAGCATAACTGTTGATGTTGTCAAACAAAATCATGGAACGACAAACGATGGGAATACAGCTAGGCGATTTTTTGCTGACTCTAAAGCTGTTTCAAAGATAATTAATGTTGATCAAAGATTAATAGAAAGATTTGGCAATATTCTACATGTTATGGCAAGTAATTATAAAATAGATTGCGATAAATTTGAAAAATATGCTCACGAAACCGCTGAATTATTTGTTCATTTATATGGTTGGTATAACATGCCTCCCTCCGTACATAAGGTTCTGATTCATGGTGGCGCAATCATAAAAAAAATGATTTTTCCTATCGGATGCCTTTCCGAGGAGGCTCAAGAAGCAGGAAATAAAATATTCAAAGCTGCAAGAGCCTACAATAGTAGAAAATCTTCACGTACAGTTAATAACGAAGATATTATACACCATCTTTTAGTATCGTTTGATCCAGTAATAAGCAATTTAAGAGTTTTAAAGGATCAAAAACCAAAAGACTTATCAACGGACGCAAAAAATTTGTTAACAGATAATCAACGAAATGACGTCCAAATTAATAATATGGAAATAGACGAAGATAATTCTTTGATAGAATCAGACAGTGATGAGAGCTTAATATAATAAATCCGTAAATAATGTTATTCGTTTCGTTTATTTTGTTCGTTTTGTTCAATTAGTATTTTTAATCATTTTTTTTTGTATTCTATGTTGCTTATATTTGTTATATCCGGCCCATGTTCGTCTTTCGCTGTTCCCTTGTCGCTGTGTATGAGCAGCGTTCCCACGAGGAATCCGCGGAACATCAGCGTTTTCGCCAAGGTGACCCGCGCTTGGCCACATGCCGCGGTCGGTAGTAGCTAGACGCGCAGTCAGAGTTCTAGGAATCATACTTAGGACAGCTTTCATACATCCGGTCTACCGCCCGGCAACGAAGCGCGCGACCGAGGAATCCGTGGGAACGCTGATCAGCGATTTTGCGCTGACGATCGGGCGTGGCCGATGCCGAAGCGATAAAACGCCAAACATCGCGGCCCGCGCGTCTTTTTGTCGCCCGTCTTTTGAAAGGGTCAGAAGTCCCGTACCCGCGAGGATGAACGTCCTCGCGGTCGGCATGAGCCGCGCCGCGTAACAGAGAAAAACATCATACGAGACGCGAGAAGGAGTGTGAACGTGTGAGAGTGTATGATACAGGAGCGGTCCGCTGAGATAAACCGCCACGAGCGAGCGAGGCGCAACCCAAGTCGCCGCCAGCAGGGGTATGTAAAACGTTGTTTGAGATAATATAATACACATAGTGAACAAAGATATCCGCATCCGAGTCAATGCAAACCCTCTCCTCCGCCGTCCTATCCCGCGATCCCGCGACGTAAAGGTAGGTCAAGGTGCGCTTTAGCGCTTTAACAGGCAGAACCCGCGCCGCGTCCTAGAGGACCCGCGGTCCCGCAACGCGGGACGTAACATATTAATACTACTTTTAATTAAATAATCAGACAAAACTTAAAAAAAAACAATAAAATAAAAAAATTGGTTATACAGTGTGTCCGCGCTTAAGTGATACAGTCCTATTACGTAATAACTGTTCACGTCAGAAAGAATTGGTTATATGGAAATTGCATGGTAAAATAGAAAGAATGTTTCTGTGTGCACGGATTTTTTTTTACATTAATATTTTAAGAGATATGAGGATCAAGTTTTGTTTTTTAAATGGAACTGTACATTTTTGTTTAGGTCATTTGATAGTACTCTTCAAAACAAATTCATTGACCTTAAATGTATACACCCGATTTTTATTAGTTTTCAAGATATAGCGTTAACAAGTTTACTAATTTTTTAAAGAAAAGGTTCGGTTCTAGCAGGGTGTACCCCGGGTGGTCCCAATAAAGCGGTAAGTGCCACATGTTTTGACACTGCCCATTGAAACAGCCACAAAGGATCTGTGACCTGCGACTGGGGCGGCAGGCATAAAGAAAAAGATGGATAACTGTTGTCCAATACCAGTGTTAAATTTGCGGCAGTGATAGTAGTACTGTTAATAATTGAAATGATCCCAGCATTTACGTACAGTTTTTAAGTAAGTATAGGTGTGAAAGGAACAACTAACTTAGAGTTTTAATAGTATTTTATTATTAATTTCCTTCTACGTGTCTCCGATTGCTTGCAATACATCTTTCAATCCTTTTAAGGAATTCATAAATGTTGCGACTAGAAATGCCACACCATGCGATTAAAAAACATCAAACATTTGCTTAAACGATTTGACATTATTCTTCTGCAGAATTTTATGAAGGGTAATTTTCGAGAGCTCGCGGTTCGATGGGTTAGTGGTTGGTATGCAGATGTTTCCTTCAAATGGTCAGTGTAATAAACTTTATGTTCTCCTCTCTCATATTTTTAACAATTTGCTTTTCCAACCAATTGCAAAAATTTCCTTTCTTTTGAAAGGAACCAATAGTACCGCCTGAAAAATTATCGTAGTAGGTAGGAAGCAGAATTGGAAACAGAAATCTTTAGATTCTTGAGGTGTAAGCAAGTCGTCCTTAGCAGAAGTGTGAAAATTTATTTGTGAAAATGTCGTATAGTCTTGCGGAGAAAGTGGAATTTGTGCAATTGCGGGGTAATAGGTACTTATCGTATCGTCAAGTGGCTGAAGTTTTTCATCAGCGGCATCCTGATCGGCCGAAACCACAGGCAATGACGGTATAGTAGTCTTTACTTTCATTTAAGTAAACCCTGTTAGATACTGAAATTTTAATTCCTTCATTGTTTATTTAATTATTACGGTGTAATAATAATAAATCTAATAAAAAAGAAGTATGTTACATTTATCTAAACTCTCACTAGGTATAAAGTAGAGATTCTATTTCATGTGTACTTTCAGAAAGAGTTAGATACAACAGTAATTGTAATAACAATTGTGATCGAGAAATCAGCGTTCTGGCTGTAATTAGCAGTACTCCTACAACCTCGCTGCGACATGTAGCATCACACTGCGGCATCTCCAAAACAACCGTTCACAAAATTTTGCGTAAAAACAACTTAAAACCATTCAAACCAATGTTACGTTCCCGCCCTCAAAATTTCCTTATTTGGAGTTGGCTGCGTACACCCGGTATTAGTCACATCTAGAATTTTCAAGATCAACGCGAAGCAAGGGCGTTGTCCCTCGAAGTCACGTAGCGCACTTTCCCCACCACCCTTTTTCCTCTAATTTTTGAGTATAAAAAGGGTTGCGGCGAAGGCACTTCGGGTCTAGTCAAATTCTAGAGAGGGCACGTTACCCGTCGGTACGTTTCCCTTACGACGCATAGCAACTTAGCGAGATCGGGTTCAAGTCCCCTTCGAGCATTTTCTTTAACCATACAGTACGCAGTCTACTGTTAGGCATTTCATTTACGGTTGTAGTCGTCCCCCGTTTGCTCGCGTTCGTTAAAACCGAGAAGGATTAGATTCTTGCTTCGCGGAATCGAAACTAAACTAACTCAAGTAACTCCAATAATATTGTAACTTAATTCAAGTTAGAACACCGCGACAAATTACACTATAACAGTTGTAAGTCCCGGTGCATTAGAATAAACTGAATCAAATAGATTTAGTGTTGATCAATTATAATAAACCGTCCTGAACCCACTAAGGTATACCTTTACCGCTCGAGGTGCACCGAATACGTTACGAGCACTAATACTAACATTTCCTGCGGCTCCCTACGTTAGCCATACGTAGGTTCGTCCGCATATCACTTTCCTGAGGCTCCCCACGTTAGCCATACGTGGGTTCGTCCTCGCGTCTTGACCTTTCCTGAGGCTCCCTACGTTAGCCATACGTAGGTTCGTCCTCGATAACCAACCACCTGGAGCTCCCTACGTTAACCATACGTAGGTTCGTCTCCGCGTCTATTCCCCCTTAACAAATTACCATATACCTAATATAAAGCCCCGGCTACGCAGCCGTGCCCCTCCGGCTCGTAACACCAATAACGGTGCATAAAATATTAGAAAGAGATCTGCCAATACGTTTGGAATTTGCCAGATGGATAATGCAACAGGTTTCGCAAAACGAAAATTTTTTACGTCATATTATGATAACAGACGAATGTCTGTTTCATACAAATGGAATGACATGCCACCAAAATACCAGAATGTGGTCCACAGAGAACCCTCACTGGCTGAGACAGGTGAACCGACAGTACCACACATCAGTATTAGCCTGGTGTGGCATTTACAATCGAAAGATCTATGGACCGTACTATTTTGAGGGTTCAGTAAATGCAGACGTTTATCTCCAATTTTTTGAAACATTTCTGTACAATATTTTGGAGAACATGCCGCTGAGGGAACGTCAAAATTTGTGGTTTCAGCAGGATGGCGCACCTCCCCACTATGCCGCGAAAGTAAGATCATGGTTAAATCAAGTATTTCCCAACAAATGGATCGGACGTGGTGGACCAATTTGTTGGCCACCCCGGTCACCAGACTTGTCCAGCTGCGATTACTTCCTATGGGGCCACATAAAACAAGAGGTGTATAAAACCGAAATCAGAAATATCGCAGAATTAAAAGCAAAAATTACAGACATTTGTAATAACGTCTCCACAGAAACGTTAGTTAATGTGGAAGCACAATTCTTTAGACGGATTGAAAAATGTATTGCAAATAATGGGGGACACGTAGAAGGAAATTAGTAATAAAATAATGTTAAAACTAAATATTATTCTTTCCTTTTACACTTATCTTTACTTAAAAACTGTAAGTAAATATTGGGCTCATTTAAATTATTAACCGCTTAAAAGGAAGAGTCAAAACAATATGAGAAAATGTCTCGTTAGAGGTGTTTTAAATTATTTACATTAATAACTGTATTTTAAATGATGGCAAACACGTTAAATAAATTTTAGTGTAATAAAGTGTTAAAATTACAATTGTGTTACTTATTTGTATTTATTCATGCATAAAATTTTCGGAGTTGTAAATATAGCATCAGTGATGGACAATACTTTTCACGTTTTTCTCTCTTTCGGCCTGCCGTACCTAGCCGCAGACCCTTCGTATCCATTTCAACAAGAAGTATCAAACGCGTAGTACTTACCGCTTTACTGGGACCACCCGGGGTACACCCTGCTAGAACCGAACCTTTTCCTTAAAAAAATTAGTAAACTTGTAAACGCTATATCTTGAAAACTAATAAAAATCGGGTGTATACATTTAAGGTCAATGAATTTGTTTTGAAGAGTACTATCAAATGACCTAAACAAAAATGTACAGTTCCATTTAAAAAACAAAACTTGATCCTCATATCTCTTAAAATATTAATGTAAAAAAAAATCCGTGCACACAGAAACATTCTTTCTATTTTACCATGCAATTTCCATATAACCAATTCTTTCTGACGTGAACAGTTATTACGTAATAGGACTGTATCACTTAAGCGCGGACACACTGTATATGTTAAAAGAATGTATGTTGCTTTAAGTTATAATTAAAATATAAAAAAATTAACAAAAATAAAATAAAAAGATGTAAAAAATATCTCGGTTTTTAAAACCTAAACATTATATTGCATTTACATGTAAAAAAAAATTAATAAATACTTTGTTTTCATATTGAGTCCGCCAAGTTCAGATTTGAAATTCCCGACCTAAAAAACCTACAGGTACCAAGTTTCAGATAATTTTGTTCGCAATTAATTGAGTTATCCATTTTTGATCACTTTTTCCGAATTTCGCCCACTGTGCGACGGTACTTTTCTGCGTTCGTGCTTTGTGGAATCTTATAAACTCCATTCTTTAGTTTCATTGCTAACGTGAGACGGGTGTTGATACATGTAACAGGTGGCACTGACGCGATGTGTGGCCTTCTGGTTTGAATCCTGGATTTGGGCAGCGTGGTTTGGATTTTTGCACGGGTACTTTGTCGGGCATTCTCGGCTCCTTTGAAGCAGGTATTTGCTGTCAGTATTATTGGCTGACGGCTCTCTCGTTCCTGGTACGGCTTTTGATCGTGGAACTATTCTTAATTTCCAAGTGCACCTTTCTAAATTTTCGTTTGTTATTGTGTGATAAATGTTAACATAGACGTATGCTGCGCGATACTGTAGTTATAACACAATTTGTTCAGAAAAGGCGCAACTGCGAGAGATGGTTACTTTTTCTATCTTAGTTTATGAACGGAGCTTATCGATTAATTATTAAACTATTGTACACGTACTTAACCGCTATTATTTACACTATTTCCACGACTTATCAGTAAACTATATTAAAGTATTAACAACACTGGACTGCTGTGAGTTTCTTTAAATTTGGTAAGGTCGCCTGAATAAATCGTAAAGCGTAAAACCCGAGCACCGGGCACGTATTCATACAATTCTCATTCGACGGAGATCCGTGGAGAGAGAGCCTTTCTCTTTCGCTAGGATGGGTGAGCCGTCGTCAGGTGATCGCCAAGAAAAGGGGTTTCCACTGCCTGTTAATAACGATCGACGTAAAGAATGCTTTTAACACCCTAAGGTGGGACGACGTACACAGAGACGCAGAAAAAAGAGGCTTCCCACAGTACCTGCGGAGTATGATTAGATCATACCTGAAGGATAGGCGGATCGTGGCTGACACATCTGACGGAGTGTACACGGGAGAGGTACACGCCGGGGTGCCGCAGGGCTCAGTACTGGGACCGACCCTGTGGTCAATGGTCTATGATGGCCTCCTCAAACTGGACCTTGGAAGAAAGGTTAAGTTGATTGGCTACGCGGACGACGTCGGAATACTCGTGACGGATAAATACGTGGAGGACATCCGTAGACACGCCGGGTTGGCCCTGGATAGGGTCAGCGAATGGATCAGAGGCAGGGGACTACAGCTGGCAGAAGATAAGACGGAGGTTCTCTTACTCACATGCAGGAGACATAAAGCTGAGCTGAACATCTATACAGGCAAACACAAGGCCAACCAAGTCACGATGATCAGATACCTGGGAGTGCACCTGGAAAATAGTCGTAAGTTTGGGGCGCACGTGAGGATAACACTGGAAAAGGCAACGAATATGGCTAGAGCGCTACGTAGACCTATGCCACGGATGAGGGGGGGGGGGGGGGGGGGGGGGGTACCAAGCACGGTACCTCTACTACCTGGTGGTGCAATCGATTATAGTGTATGCAGCGCCGGCATGGGAAGAAGCGTGCGGCTTTACCTCGGTTAGAAAGTCCTTGGCACGAACACAAAAGATGATCCTTGTTAGGCTGGCTAGAGCCTACCGAACCACGTCGACGGACGCGCTCTGTGTGATAACAGGAGTCCCACTGATCCTGTTAAAGATAAGGGAGTTCGGCAGGATCTACCGCAGGTGCGGACAGGCCGGGTGTGATACAGCAGACAAAATAAACATCAAGAAAGAAGAGCAGGAAAAGTCGCTGACGGAATGGCAAAATGCGTGGGAGAACGCGGAGTACGGAAAGTGGACCAGGGCCATTATCCCAAACATTAGAGAGTGGGTTAGCTGGGGACCACCGTTGGTGGACTACCACCTCGCCCAAGCATTATCGGAACACGGATGTTTCAAGAGCTACCTGCACAAAAGGCGGAAAACCGAGAGCGAGGGGTGCTGGCACTGCGAAGCCAGCACGGACGACGTGGCACATACGCTCTTCACATGCCCCCGGTGATCGGTAATGCGAGGTGAGTTCGAGAGAAAGCATGGGGCCCTCTCCAGGGACACAATGCGGAAACTGCTGGAAGGAGAGGAGAGCAGAGGGGAGACAATGAGGTTAATCAAAGAAATAATCAGCGACAAGATACGGTATGAGACGGATAGGCAGAGAAATTCAGGCGCACGGGGCTAAGTACCAAGTGAACACTTGAGGGACAAAGTTCCCTCCCCCCTCCCTGCAGGTATACCTTAACGGGTGGGTCCGGGGACGTGTTGGAGGGCTGTCAATGAAGACACAAGAGGAAAGAGGAGGAGTTTTTTAGTGGAGACCAGCACCACATACCCCCGGGGAGCGGTCCCCCGGGGTATCCGAAGGGATTTTTCTCCTCCTCACGAAAAAAAAAAGTGATCGCACACGCGAGTGCAACGGAACGCATCGGCATGTGAAAATGAAAAGTGCCTGTGACCGTAAAATAAAGTGTTTTCGGCTGTTCTTCGTTGGGGTCTTCGGCCTTGCGATTGTTGACAACCGTACGATGACCCACCGGCCGTGCTTTATTACCATGGCAGGTCAACTTGCAGGTGAATGGGTAAGTCTAATTCCAATTATTTTATTATTAACCTTTTGCACTCGCGGATTGTTTTGGTACGCACAGATCTAGTCTGCTTTTTCAGTAAAGTTTTCAAAAGCAAACAGTTACAAATGGTTCACATTGGATTTATTTTGATTTCCTTAAAATAATTCTTATTTTTATTTTAAAATACTATGTTGAAAAACGTCACTTGAGTACAAAGGGTTAATTTCCTAAAAATTCCGAGAGGCCGTCCCACATTTTATTCCTTCTTCTTTGGATACAACGGATACACATAATTAATAAATTCGATTAAGGGATAACAGTTGCGTAGATACAATTTTAGTTATTTGTATTCGCTGCTCGGTAGAACTTCAATTAAATTTTTCCTGCTTGACTGACGGTTTCGGCCAGCCTACTCCGAACGTCCCAGGGACAGGGCCCGAGGCTACGCTCACGCGCCTAAGCGCGCGTGCAGCAGGCGCTGTGATTGGTCAGTGTTTTTCGTTAATAATTCAAAAACGAAGCCCCATCCGACATTTTTGCAAAGTTAGGTTAGGAAATTGTTGTTCAGAATCGTCTCAGCTACCCCCTATTTCCGGCTCCTACACTATTTACGGGACACCCTGTATATCGCGCGAGTTTTAAAAGCTACGGCATTGGGCGCTGCCGCGTGGCCAATCCTGAACACAATTCAAGATTCTGTTGCTAACCCTTATTTTATTTTATTCTACCGTGTTCTAACTGTTATCCGATCTATGTGTACAAATATCTGCCTTTTCGGAATGAACAGTCCGTGATGCGGTTCGTGCTCTGGTCGACGGCACCATTTTGCGCCTCAGGCTACGGGTGTTGGACATGGAATTCCTTGAACTCGTTGCTAATTTTTCGCTGTGATGCAATGATCGGAAACGGTGTTGTGCGATTCGCGGGTATGAAACCTTTATCTCTAGGCAACGTAGGCTGGGATTAGGTGATATATGGATATTACTTATTGGGGTTTGGCTGGTGTTGCGGTTCTTTTATACAAATACTGGTCTTCCTAGAGGGTACAGCTGGCAGCGCGGTACGTGTTTTCGGATGGCAGCGTTCTCTTGCGTCCGTATTCTGGAGTTATACAGGCTTGACTTTCTTTGCATTTGCTATAGCGCAGTGAATAACAACACGAGTATTACGTATCATTATCTCGTCATGCGACTCTCGAGTATGGACTATCCATTTTTAGATCGCGAAACTTAAAATTCAAGGTTCTGTGTACCAACCTCTTCACATCTTCATTTCATTGCGTGTTGATATGCTCCATCTGTCTTGCTGTGGTATTTGTGAAAGCATCTGTCTTTATCCTTCTTAAGGGTGCGCAGGAGGTAAACTAGCGCCTTTGTCGACAGTTGTGGAGAAATTAGGAAGCTCTAGAACAAGATAGAGAGGGTGATGCAATAGTTGTAGGAGAGACGAAGATAGAGCGATGGAAGCGGCTTGATTTTCCGCCAACTTTGGTGCAACTTTTTGAGCTTAAAAAGCAATATTTTCTTACACTTTATTTTTTGAAAAATTTCTTGTATCATTACGGAGGGGGGTACAGAGCCCGATGTTGCAATTTCCATCTGAAAAGTTTATAAAAAATAAAAATGTATATCTTTATAGAACTTTTTTTCTGGACACTTTTTCGAAAAAAGGGCTCTGTACCCCCCTCCGTAATGATACAAGGAATTTTTCAAAAAAAAAAGTGTAAGAAAATATTGCTTTTTAAGCTCAAAAAGTTGCACCAAAGTCGGTGGAAAATCAAGACGCTTCGATGCTCTATCTTCGTCTCTCCTACAACTGTTGCATCACCGTCTCTGTCGCACCACCGTTGGAGAGACAGAGCTTCTTAATATCTCCGCAACTGTCGCTGAAGTCAGCTCGGAGTTCGGCCGTGGCTCCTGCGCACCCTTAATCTGCAGTAGCGACGTAGTTCGCGTTCTTGGTCAATAGCACTCACGTGCGCTCCAGTCACGACTTTGAGTATTGAAATTGCTAAATCCTAAACCCTCCTGGCAATTCTTCGTGTGATATCATGCGAATGATGCGTTTAATGTGAGTTAACGGCGTGTAATGCGAGGGGGAGTCGGGGCTGCGACGGGGGAGGCGCCAGGGGGAGGTAAGACGGCCGAAAGAGAAAGCGGCGGAAGAAGCAGAACGATCAGGCGTGCTACGGGTGAGGGAGAGTCGTGGTACGCGACCACGACACAGCGTGGCTGATGCGGAGGGTGACGGTTGCCGGGAAGGGGGCTGCGGGGGGGGGGGGGGGCAGAACGATTAAGAAAGAAGGCGGCGGGAGGGGTAGGTTGAGCAGGAATCGGGTGGAAGAGGGGGGGGGGGGGGGGCGATGCACGCGTCTGATTTATCAGTAAGAGATAGCGTGGCCGGTGACGAAGGTAGCTGGCGGCGGGGAAGGGACTGGGGGGGAGCAGATGGGGGAGGGAGCGGCGGGGGAAATAGGCGGAGTAGAAGCCGGGTGAACGAGGAAGGGCCGTCATACGTATCTGTCACAAATTTAGAAGACAGCGTGGCCGACATAGAGGACGACGAAACGAACGTGATAATCGACAGCGATGAGGTGGACGGGGAGCGCGCGGGAATCGCTCACAATAGTTGATTCGAGTGAAGTTAACTATCAACTGGTTATGACAATGGTAGACGGAAAAATCTGCAATGTATTGTCAGAAACGCGTTCCTCTATGAGATGCTATATTTGCGGTTTAACACCAAAGAACATGAACGATTTGAAACAAACTGATAGAAATTTATGTAATGAACAATACTATAAATTTGGACGCGAAGCTGGCCCCTTTACACGCGAAGGTTTTTTTTTTATTTTTTTTTTTTATGCCTTCTACACCTATCATACAGCCTGGATTTCAAAAAAAAATGGTCAGCTTCTATACCAGAATATAAGAAATTACTGGCAGGTAAAAAATTATTAATTCAAGCAAAATTCTAAGAGCGTAGGCGCGTTCGCGAATAGCATCCCCTCACTTGCACAGGAATCCGCGAGGAACGACGTGTCGGTCGATCCTTGATCGATCACTCGTCGCTGAGCAAAGAATCAGGCAGGATGTATACTTGCAAGGTTAACTATTAGACACGATCTCGACACGGGTTTTGATCGCATCGTAGGGATCCGTCTCAATTCGCGAGTGTCAGAGCTGGGATGACGCAGTCATACGGTATCTGCTCTTTCAAGATCTCCGGCCACCCAGAGCGACCCGTGGGGAATTCTCAGTGATTGACCAGAGTGCTGCGATTGACCTGAGAACCCAACGGCGAACCTGGGGGTTGGGAGTGAAAAGGGACGGCGATAGGCCGTAAAGCTCAGCGACGGGCCGCAAGACGGCAACGCGCTTTTCTCTTGCTCGAGAATAGGAGTATTTTTATACGTTTATATAGAGTAGATAACGTCTCAAGTTCCTAATAGCTTAATTTCGCTCATAGGATATTTCTGAGAGCTCCCACTAGTCAAATCTAGAGATCTACGTAATTTCATTATCATCTATTGCGTTAGGAAGCGTATTTCAAACATAAAAATTCATTTGCGCATTTCCAATGCGTTCGTACACGGGTATTCGATTCCTATGTTTTGTAATTCGACGCGCTACGAAGGGTACTTTGCCCGACGCGAACCGGTACGCCGAAGGCCGCGAGGCCGATGTTTACTTTCTTCATCCTAGTCGATATAGCTCAAGAAACGCGTGCGTTAAATATATATTTTATTTTATTTTGTACGAATTCTAATATTCCGTTAATTTCTTTGATCCGCAAGATGCGATGTACAACGTCTCGACCGAGGACCAATTTTCCGTCGTTTCCGTTACCTAAATGCATGTGAGCGTTTCCATACGCCGCGTCGCGTTTCGATTCTGTTAGATTCAATTTCTTTTCCCTTTTGCGTCCTCACCACATTACGTTGTCGAGTCCGATACTTAAATAACACTGTGCAACAAATTTTAACTTTTTTTTAGGCCACTAATAATGAATAGACAATTTTCGTAGATTTTTGTGCGCTGATTCCGAATCCGCAAACCATTTTCCTCCTACACGTACAGTTTTTGAGAAATTTGATTTTGAAAAAAAATTCAAATTTTCAACTTTGAAATGATATTGTGGTTGGGCGATAAGAGTTTTTCAGTTTCATTCAACGCAGAATTATTCTAGGTACTCTCCCAAATAAAATGATATAAGTTATTGTTACATCCAAGACATGTAAATATGTTTAAACAACGATCAAAGTGAAAATGACACCCGAAACGCACCAATTTTCGCGGATATTCTTCAATACATTTTCAAAACTAAAACTGTGAGAGTGAATCTAATCACACCACGCGATAGAGCAGACATTTTCCCTACGGAAACGACCAAAGAATACTGTTGGCCCGCTTTTGTTTCGAATACTGAATACAGAATCAAAATAGTTTGGCAAAACGCATGAGACCGGCAGTGGTACTCATCGCCAACCAGCGCCTCTCCTCTCACTCAACGTAACAGAACCGACAAATGCGAGCGGCGCACACGAGTGGTTCCTCCTCCGTGGCTACATACTTGTTGACTGTGGATGTGTCTATGTTTCTACTTTCTACGTGTTCTATTCTCTGTATTCATGTCATGTTATGTTGCGTTCACTCTATGTTTATGTGTTTATTGTGTTTATTGTGTTCATTATGTTCATCCTGCCGTTTTGTCATTTTGTTTATTTTACTCCTATACCTGCTCATGTCTCTGTAATGTGTGTGTACCGCAAAATGTGACCACTGTAGGGTATAGTATGGCATGGTTGTGACAATAAGTGAATAAACAAATTAATTAATAAATGTCAATTGGCTAATAATGTAATCCATTATTCTACGCGTCTTAGTAATTGGCAATGCAGCTAGGGAATCTCCTGTTGGGAGCTGGCTGTACCGGCCGGGGTATCTTACCGTGAAGAAATATTAGTTGTTTGATCATCTTATTGGATTGGTGTTCTGGGCTGCGGCCTGGCGTAGCGCGGGAATCCGATGCCGGGTCTGGAATAATGTGTGAGACAATCATGGGACCTGCCCTTTCTGAGGTATGCGGGTTCCGTTTCTCATGGACTTAGTTCTTTGCCCATGGCCCCTTCTTCCCTTTATGGTGTTACGTACGCTGTACGTTTTTCGCTTTTCTTTTAATTTTGGAGCTGGTCGTTCGGGCGTGGTTCGAGACCTCCGCGAAGCGAGAATTTAGTTTTTCCCACCAATTTTCAACTCCTTATATGGTTCGAGTTAGAAATTTCGAGCAACTCAGGACCAACGCGAAGGAGAATCTTTCCACGAAAATGTCGCGTTGGCTTTTCCCGCGCAGTCCCCACCCTGGCCTTTTTCCACACATTTTCGGGTATAAAAAGGGTTATGATGAGGACGTCATGGGCCCAGTTGTTCTTTAGATCTAGACCGAGTAACGTCAGTTTAAAGTTCAAATCAAGAGTCTTTGCAATTCTTACGAGATCGGATATCAAAGTTCCAGTCGAGTCAAGTAAACCATACAGTACGTAGGCTACTGTTAGGTATTACCTTTTATTTAACATTGCTCTCGGGCCTCCGTTTTCTCGTTTCCGTTAAAACAGGGAAGGATTAGATTCTCGCTACGTCGGAATCGAAACAAACTTTAAATTCAACATTAGTCATTTTTAAACAATTAAAACTCTTGTAAAACTAGAGTCAATTTCTTAAACCGTCAAGTACACATACAACACTTGTAAACCCGGTTTGGAAGAATATATTATCATTTTTATACATAACTTTTGCATCAATTCACTATCACCAAAGTCCAAGGGAACCCATCCGTCGGTATACCTTAGCCGCTCGAGGTATTACCGTCAAAATCTAGTTACGAGACCTAATACTAACATTTCCTGTGACACCCGGCGTTAGCCATACGTCGGCTAGTTCACATATCACTCTCCTGGAGCACCCTACGTTAGCCATACGTAGGCTAGTCTCCACGTCTTGACCTTTCCTGTGACACCCGGCGTTAACCATACGTCGGCTAGTTCACCATAGCCAACCTCCTGAAGCACCCGGCGTTAGCCATACGTCGGCTAGTCTTCGATTCTAATTCCTCGGGCGCTCAGTTATTAACAATACTGGGCTAACCCAACTAACAAATTACCATAACCTATAAGCAGCCCCCAGCCACGCGGCTGTACCCCTCCGGCTCGTAACAATGGCTTGGTCGTGTTGTAGTGGAATTGAGATCGATCGATGGGTAGGGGAGTTTAATCTATTTTATTTATGTTATGCAAATATGTAATCGGTTAGGACGGGGGATCTTGATCTTGAGTGCCGAGAATTTTGTCTGCGTGGGTGCGGTTGTTGCATGGAATGATGGGGCCAGGCGATTGATTTTATATCAGGTTCTGTAAGGGGCGAGGGGCGGGAACCTGGTTTTAGGGACACTACCCATGCGTTAAGGGGGCCGGTCCGCTTCGAGTGAGAGTGTCTGAGTGCGCCGACTCAAGCAAAGGAAAGCATGTAGGTATACGGATGTGCGAGAGAGAGATCCGATTTCTATTTTTAACCGACTTCGAAAAGGAGATTACTCAATTCGACATGTATGTTATTTTTTTATGTATGTTCGCCGATTACGCCTAGATGGAAACCTTTTCCATCTTGTAGGGTGTGACTCCCAGTTGGTCCCGTAAAAAAACCAGTTCGGATTTCTTCATTTTTTCCGCTGTTATCGCAAAAACGTGCTATTTCGCGTGTACTCGGTCTGATATCGATGAAACCTGGTATTACATTTTGCGGCCGGAGATGTTTCCACGATGATCCCATTTGCAACATTCCCTTCACTTTCCTGCACTTCCCTTCGCATCCCTGCACTTCCCTTCACTTCCTTATCTTTCCCTTCCAAACCCAACTCCCCTTGCTTCTTCCTTTCCCCCCTACCGCCCTTCCCTTTCATTTCAATCCCTTTTCTTCCCTTCTCTACTTACCCCTGCTGTTCCCTCCATTGCTAATTACTTCTCTTATTGTAATAATTATGTTTCTAGCGTGACAGCGACATGGCAAGTGGGAAGTGCGAATCAAGCAATATCCTACTTTCCTATATGTTACATCAGACACAGTAAATACCAGTTGTTACGTGAGATTTGAAAGAATTATGTATAATTTCGTAAATTTTGTGTGGTTTGTGTGGTTTTACGTATTTTATATAATTGATTACTATTTATTCCTATACAATAAGATTATTAAGGATTTCAGTAGAGGAGTTAGGTATATTGCAGCGTTAGTATCCATGTTCATGTCTGAAACAAAAGTACGCACGCACGGAACGCACGCCCGCATGCACGACCGCGGGTTGTGTGGTTATACGTATTTTATATACGTACCTCCCCCGCGTGCGGGCGTGCGAGCGTGCGCGCGGGCGGTCGGTCGGGCGGGCGTACGTGCGGGCGGGCGGTCGTGCGTGCGTGCGTGCGGTCGGGCGGGCGTGCTTGCGTGCGGGCGGTTGGTCGGTCGGGCGGCGTGCGTGCGGTCGGGCGGGCGGGCGGGCGTGAGGTCGGGCGGGTGTGCGTGCGGGCGGGCGTGCGTGCGTGCGTGCGCATGAGCGGTCAGTCGGGCGGGCGTGCGTGCGGGCGGGCGGGCGGCCGTGCGTGCGGGCGGGCGGGTGTGTGTGTTTTTCATCTTTTTACTACGATTATACTACAGAGACATGTATGTACTTTTGTTTCAGAAATGAACATGGATACTACCGCTGACAATCGTATGTATACCTTGATTTCATAACGATGAGATATAATATATGAAGAAAGGAACACCGTTGTACAGTATGTGGCTATTACTTCGCAGGGAATGCAAAGATCGTTACTAAAAAGTGTGAAATAAAATAATTTTTGGAAAAAAAAATATAACCGACTTCGACATGCACTCAAAAGAATGAAATAATATTTAATTTTTTTCGTGGGTTTCTCTCCAGCTATGTATAACATTGATGACAATATTACATTACATGCTAGATAAAATGCATATTTTTCGGAGGCGGGGCAGGGTCAAAAATTTTCTCAGAATCAAACAATTTTCGTAACTTTCAGTACAGGAAATGTTTAATTGAAAACTGTCTAACGAAACATGTTGCTGATTGCAATTTGTTTGGGGTATGGCGGGCTTGATAACAGATGAGCGTCAAGAAAAACTCATTGATACGTGACAACGTGGAAGAATGAAACTGTATAGTGGTCAGTTTCGGCGTACAAAATGTTTTTCAATCAAAACTTTCTATATGACAGATGTTGCTGATTATGATTTGATTAAAGGTGGACTTGGTACTGAACGGTCGGAAACAGAAAATGCATTTTTGATCCTGCCCCGCCTCCGAAAAATATGCATTTTATCTAATATGTAATGTAATATTGTCACCAATGTTATACATAGCTGGAGAGAAACCCACAAAAAGAATTAAATATTATTACATTCTTTTTAGAGCATGTCGAAGTGGGTTATATTTTTTTCCCAAAAATTATTTTTGTTGGATCGCAACGAGGCCAGCCAGGCGCCAAGCATAAATATTTTGAAAAATATATATAACTCAATACTTAGCTGGTTTTGCATGATATCCATTACTTGTTTATAAAATTCACAAAATTTGTAATAGTTTCCAAATGTTTTCAGTATGCATTGTGTATTAGTGTAAAGAAGTGCTCCGCTCACAATGCCTAAACTACTTGGCGTTACCATTTTTTTACGTGTAATGTGCTTTTTGTGGGTAATAATAAGTTTTGGACGTACTCGTAGAAGAGACAAACGGGTGCAAAAGAAAGAGAAGCTGCGAGCGTGTCGACCGGCAAAGATCAAACACCTGATGTACTGTTTAAAGTATTGACGCGATGCTAACTTCCTTATTTTCACTTCTTTGTTTATTCAACTTTCAACAGCATATTGATGACATACATTAGTATATCATGTTTGATTTTATTGTAATAAGAGAAATGCCACAAATATGTTGGTCAAAGTTTCATAATAAGAAGTCAAAGAGTGTGAGAATTGTTTTTGATTGAGTGAGAGATAAGAGTGGATGGAAAATTTTTTAAGTGTTGGTATGGATGGATGCGAGTTGGCAGGAGTGCGAGAGTTCGTATGACTGAGCGCGTGAGTGGGAAGAAGGAGATTCCGGGGGAAGTGTAAAGAAAAGAAGCGAAAAGCATAGCGCCACAATGTGTACAGATAAAGTTTATATATGTAATATCGTTATTATTAACCCTTTGGCCTATAACCACGAGTCTGACTCGTGGTAAAGAATTTGTGCCATAAGCGAAAACCACGAGTCTGACTCGTGGTAAGGAATTTGTGCCCCAGACGTTTTAAAATGACTGGTTGTCCCCAAACGTTGCTTATTATTTCACAATTCCTTTTGTTGCACCGAAATAATACATGTCATGAAAAGTATACATTTTACGCCAGTTCGGGTACACGGCTAAACAGCTGAATGGCGCGGCGCGCGACCGACCTTCTGTTTACTATGGCTCGCGCAATCGGCAGATACTGTGTAGGCCAAGGGGTTAATAAGAATTAGAATATAAGCGAGGATAAAGAAAGAAAGTGTTAAATATCTATAATTCCCACAAAAAGAAAAAGATTTCATCGTTGTATTATCATTATCTCACCAATGTTTCCGATTCCGAATCATTTTACAATAATTCGTATAATAATTATGTATGTAAAACAGTAGTAAGTAATTGTAGAAGGCATTTAAATATTAATGATTATTTATATTTAACCAAATTTTGTTATTTTTGTGGAACTTTGTGATAGCTATCCTTTGAAGTGTACATGGTTCAAAACGAGCGCAGCGCAGCGATCAATTATTGGTGACTGGGCGATCCATCGGCACGGCACCCAATGTCTTGCAATCTTCAGCCTGACTATAATTATGAAATGATACTAATGAAATTTGGTACGCTTATCAATAAACGTTAAAGAAACAACATATATGTGTTGTAGTTTCTATTCTGATACAAAAAGGTATATTTAACATCCGCTTAGCAAGTAAACCAAAGCGCGTACTCCTCGCTTATTCTGCTCACCCGTCGCGTTTTCATCGTTGACCATTCGCGGTTTTTTCTCGCTCTATCACGCATTCCCTCCCGTTCTTTCTTCATTCAACTTATTATTCGCTTTCAAACATTCCAATCACCTATTCGTTCCTTCATGCACTTCTTTATTCGCTGAGTCCCCCCCCCCCCCCCCTCTCTCTCTCTCTCTCTCTCTCTCTCTCTCTAAGGGAAAGATCTTCTAAGGGAAAGACAAAAATGACTGAAAATAAATGTTTGTTTTTTCAGCCTAGGCGTCCCTTTGAAATGCCGAGTTTCGACAGTCGCTGCTCGACGTACTTGTCTATTTCGCTTTTGCTCGTTATATCGATTCTCTCACTTTGTTGCGCCGTGATCGAGCCAATTCTTGGGAAAAAGTAGTGTCCTGTGTCCGCGAGAATTTACATACATACTGGCTACCGAACTCATAAATTAAACCGTGCATCACTGCATTATTAACTTACTGATATGTACGATAATTATTATTAATTTATCATCAATTTATAAAGTAATCAAGTATTGTTGACTCTTATAGCTGAAAATTTGTACTCGTGTACAGGGTGTAAAGAAATGATATGTCGCGACTACGATAGGATGATTCTACACCCTCGGTTTGGTTGAGATTGAACTAAGGAATGTGCCGCAAAATTGACCTTGACTTTGAACTTCAAGGTCAACATTTTTTTTTTATTGCATCGTATTTTTCGTGTTGCGGGAAACAAAAGTGCAAAAGGAACTATAGGTCGCAACTCAACCGTTCTCTTGAAATATGATGTTAAATACTTATAAATTCTCAAACTCATTTTATTCGCATTTGGAGCTCAGATATGATACTCAGTAACGTCTGTGTTATTATTTATTTCCTTGTGAACGTATTGAAGGACTAGGCTGACGGCTTTACCCGAGTAAGCTATCTAGGTTGAACCAACAACACAACGGATGCCGATCATCTACTGGTGAAATCATATTTCTCAGTCTGTTACTGGGTTTTATATGAATCGAAATGGCACGGCAACGTTACAGAAATATTCGGTCAATGCTGCGTGCTATTGATGAAGCCGCTGGAAATTATGGCTTAGCACGTGAATTATATCGACAATCGGCTAGGAATAATGGAAGGCGACTGCGTCCAGGAGAAGTTCCAGACCGTCGCGATTTTCAACGGTTAGATCGACAGTTCAACGATCAGGAACTGATAGAGCAACTTCTCACTCGGCAGCAAGGAGCTGGTCGTCCTCGAATCCACCGGCGTAAGGAGGAACAAATGATTGCTTGTGCTCGTGCCTTTCCACTGATGGGCTTACGTAGAATAGCTCGTTGTGTTGGCGTTTCATACACAACAGTGAGAAGAGTGATACGTGAAGAAGGCTTACGACCTTACAAAGTTCATCGTGTGCAAGAACTTCGCAGAACTGATTATGCTGCTCGACGAAATTTTTGCCGCTGGTTGTTAGGAAAGGTAGAACACAATCCTGACTTCCTTAAAAACATATTATTTACGGATGAGAGTAGCTTCTTCAGTTGCAACATTCTAAACCATCAGAATGCTAGAATATGGGCATACAGAAATCCTCACGTTATAACACAGCGATTCAACCAGGGCCGCTTTACTGTTAACGTACGGGCAGGCATAATTGGAAATAATATTATTGGTCCTATCTTTTTACCTTCTCCATTAAGAAGTGAAATCTATTTACGATTTCTTCGTTCTCGCCTTATTACGGAACTGCGGCACATCATTCCTCGACATAGACGACACACCGTTGTTTTTATGCATGATGGAGCTCCGCCTCATTCCAGTCGAATAGTTAGGGAATTTCTAAATAACATGTTTGGAACTCGTTGGATAGGTCGCAGACCTGTACCACATATATGGCCCCCTCGTTCACCGGACTTGACCCCACTCGATTTCTTTCTTTGGGGTGCAGCCAAAGATATCGTATACCGTTCGGGTCAAGCATTTACCACTGTAGAACATCTTAAATGCAAAATAGAAGAAGCATTCCTGGAAATTCGATCGAAACGTGGACTTTTTGTTAAAATACGCAATAATGTAAAACAGAGGCTAGAAAGTGTTTAAAATATAATGGTGGGCATATTGAAACACGAGCACAGGCGCGTCTATTAAGGTGCATACGGCAAGACGGCTCCATTTTATGGATGCGAAGAAGAAATAGGAGACGAAGAAATTGAATAGGTATGAATAACAAATACTAATTTCAAAAGAAATATGTTAATCTGATTAAAGAATGAAAATATAATATAAAAAAAAATGAGTGAGGATTTATAAGTACAGTGAAAACTCGATAAATGTCGCTGCTCTGGGTCCGGCCAGCAACACTTATGGGATAGGAGAATCGTTTTTCGAATTTGATTGTAGTTTGCCGAACGTAGAAAGAGTCAGTAGCTGAAGAAGAAAGAGGGACTGAAAACCGGATTTATCGCCCCAGTTTAAATGCCCGTGTCAGTGTGACCACACTAATGCACAGAAGAAACTTTTTTATTTTTTACTTTTTGTTAATAAAAATTGTACTATCATGTAGGGGAGAATTTTCTGATTAAAATGAGACTAAACACGATATAAATCGGTCAATATTTAGTAGCATAATATTGGATTAAATATTGAACTTGCGAGTCTTTCTCTCTTTGTTTATCCTTCTTCTGCTGTCCTTTTCTATGTTCGGAAACATCAAAGGATGACGGATTCGAGCTGCTGGTTACATTTATCGAATAGAAGGTAGCTATTTCCAGGCGAAACGCTTCCACTATTCGATAAATGCTCACAAACAGCAACACTTATGGGATAGGATGTTTCGTTAGCTACCACTGTGCGATAAATGTACCACCGCTAGTCTTGCGAAACTAAAGACTAAATACTGACCGATTTATATCATGTTTGGTCTCATTTTAATCAGAAAAATCTCCCCAACATGATAGTAAAATTTCTATTAGTAAAAAGTAATAAATAAAAAACTTTCTTCTGTGCATTAGTGTGGTCACACGGACACGGGCATTTAAACGACGTTGACGAAGGCAGTCAAGATTTGTAAAAAAAGCTGCTACGTCTCCGATTACACTTCGCTTCACTGGTTCAAGGGGGAACCCCCCTAGTGGTGGGGATAGAAATGTTACATTTACGGAACAGCTCCTGAGGACATTTATCGAGTTTTCACTGTATTTAACATCATATTTTAAGAGAACGGTTGAGTTGCGACCTATAGTTCCTTTTGCACTTTTGTTTCCCGCAACGCGAAAAATACGATGCAATAAAAAAAATGTTGACCTTGAAGTTCAAAGTCAAGGTCAATTTTGCGGCACATTCCTTAGTTCAATCTCAACCAAACAGAGGGTGTAGAATCATCCTATGGTAGTCGCGACATATAATTTCTTTACACCCTGTACATACTGCTGGAATCCTGGGTGGGAGACGAACACCAGTTTCTAATACGATTAATACATTATTTGCGGTAGGCAATCGAATTCACCCGTTTTTTTTATATATTGTTCGGGACGTGATACTGCACAAATTATTTTATTGTCGTTCTATGATGACTCATTGGTAGTGATACGTCACTGGTATCCAAATATGCCCCCCCCCCCCCCCCCCCCCGCGGGTATCTATGCTTGAACGAGGTAACACTACATCACCAATACGTATCTTTCGATTGTTTTGACTGTCGAACCTCTTCCTCTTTCACCGTCTGTCTTCTTCTAAGTTTGGCAACACTGCAGGACTCTCCGATCCGGTCAAATCACAGTCGACAGTCAACGCCTTCGCGTCATTTGAATCAACACCCCGTTGCATTCGCAGTATTGATTCAGCGATAATTGTCTGAAGTGATTTATTTCCTATATTTCATCATTACTTTTTTTTTAATTATTTTTTAAATTAATTTTTATTGCCTTAATTCTTTTAATTTTTATTTGTTTACATATAAGATATATTTTGCATTTATAGTTTACGTATCATTATTAATAACGTGTGTGTTCAATAAAAATGAAGTGGCGCAGAAACAGGAACACCAAATTGCTGTCCTTCAAAAAAAGAATGAAGGCTATCCGAGAAAGGAGAAACATCTAACAATTGTAATGCGTCTACGTCGTTTGCGAGTACATCTTCTCATTTATCTGCCGATACATACGTTGCAGTTAATGAGGAAAGTATTACAGAAAATACAAGTTCAGCAACGTATGATTGTGAAGATGAATGATTGTGAAGATGTGCCGGCTAACGATACGTTCCCATTACAATTAGTGTCTGATACGTTACCTGGAACGTCTACAAATACATGTGCGGTACAGTGTGCAGCATCGGGAATGCAAAACGATACGGACGAAGATAACGAAAGTATCGTTTTGCACGAAGATGGGAACATCGACATCGATCGTATGCGTCCGGTCGAGATCAGTGGACGGAGCACCGTCGATTTTGGTCATGTTTTGGCAGAATTGCAAAGACTGTCTACTCAGTGACAGAATGTATGCAATTTCACTGATCTCGTCATAACGAAAACGATTCGTCACGGTCTCAAAATCCAATATTTTGTTCAATGTCGAATGTGTCACTTCCAAGATAATTTCTGGAGCGAACCGACAACTGACAACATGATGGATGTCAATACAGGTGCCGTATGTGGTAGTATATTGACGGGGACCGGTCATAAGCAGCTAAAAGAAATTCTGGCTGCTATGATGGATGTTCCATGCATGAGTAACAAAACGTATCTACTGTACGAAAAAGAAGCGTCCGAAGCTTTCGCCGCCGCCGCAGAAGAAGAAATGCGAGTGGCTGACGAAGCTGAAAAACAATTAGCAATTGCTCGAGGTGATATCACGAACGGTATTTCTCACGTACCCGTGATAACGGACGGCTCATGGATGAAGAGGTCGTACCGTACTGGTGGTTACGATTCTCCATCCGGAACTGCAATTATCATGGGTTACTATACCCAGAAAGTATTGCTTGTAGGTGTCCGTAGTAAATATTGAGTTGTGTGCGCACGCGCAGCAAATTTAAATGTGACACCAAAAGAACATATTTGTTATAAAAACTGGGGACGGAATCAGAGTTCCACCAGTACGGAGAGTGATACCATCCTCGAAGGCTTCCGTTGCAGTATAGAAATGCACGGAATAATGTACACTCACCGCCACACTCGGCTTCCGCTAGGGAAAAACACTAGTGAGGGGAAGGTTCCCCCACCACCGACTCCCAGGATAATTCCTAAACTTTACAGGAATATAAATTCGAACAATTATGTGCATCAATACGCGAAGAAGCAACCATATTTCAGAATTGAAGCATTCAGAAGCAAAAATTATATGTAAAATGACATTCCATTGATAATTATCATTCTCGTCGGTTTCTTCGACCGAGATGGCCACAGTGGTCCCAATTCGCAGAAACCTGGCCAAAACCTCGAAAATGAATTTTTCGTTGGGACTATTTTAATACCTGGGTTGTATACTCGAATAGTGTGTCTATAAGAAAACGAAGGAGCAAAGGTTTTATTATTACTTATACCTGCAAAATGGTGAGCTGTCAATTATCGCGTTCATTCGTCACGCAGTATTCGTGTAGTGAAGTGCAGTGTGCAAGAGCAAAGTGTAAAGTGATTAACTTTAAACAGACTATATTAATTCCAATTCTGCAAAATGGATGCTGTTCCTGGAAGTAAGCAGAATATTTATTAGTATTATTATATTAAAAAAAGTTAACGGTAGCGCTGTACGATAGGAAAATTTATTATAAAGAATAAAAGGTAAAACTTCATGCATGAATGTTAAAGATGTAGACTAAAAGTTGCATATTCCACAATATTCCACTACAATTCTTGTTTAGGCTTGTAGCTAACATTTTTACCTTACAGTATTTGCAAAAATTAGCTGCCACTAGGTGCCACCCGGGTCGTACGGACATTTTTTTTAATACAGGGTAGGCGCGTTACTGTATGTATGGTTCTGAGTGGACTTAAAATTAGATTTAATGAATTTCTGTTGGTGTGTAAATTAGATCCTTTTACTCAAAATTGTATACTTTTTAATAAACCAATTGAATTACTTAATTATTGACTATAAAAATGCATCAAACTAATTAGGAGAAATTTATTCACAGGATCTTCTGATAGTGAAATACGTTTCACTAGAAAAGAAATTTATTTGATGGTTAAAGCCTACATAAATAGTCCACTGAAGATTATTCTTGAACATTTAGAAGAGAAAACTGGACACTCTATTCGAATAGTTGAAAAGCAAATGAAATCGGCGTTATCAAAATTATTTCTTGTAATGAGGAAGAAATGGAACGAAGTGAAACGAACCGAGGACAAATTTTTTACAGCTTTTGAGGAACATACTTCAACTCTAAAGGGACAACCAAAAAGGAAGCTCAAACAATTAATGCCAGAAGCTTTAGAACTCTTAACCAGTTAACTGTGGCGCCCTCGTTTGAGAGCGCGCACCGTTTTGTGTCGCCAGAATCGAGCCATGACGAGTATACTCGTCAATCACAGAGTAAGTTGCGCTGGTAAGATATTGGATCAAAAAAATGGGTTTGTTATATAAAATTGACAATTTTATTACTAATATTTACTTATTTGGTTAACATACACATATATTACATACATATTAAACTAAAAACGCAATAAAAACTAAATATTATACATATAAAAGCAAGAATTTAAATTCCTGCTGTGGCGTGGTATTCAGCGAAACAAGGTACTATACACAATGGGACATTGCAAATGGAACACCAGTAACGCGATTCCTATCTGATCTTACGTTTATAGCAGTGTGAACACCTTCGCGTACGGGGACGCATGAGTTCATCTCAAATTATTTATACTTTTTATTTGCTTGTTTTATTCCGCCATGGCCTCAAAATATTCTAAACATCTTGAAATTTGAGAATATGTTTTGTTTTTCTCAAAAATTACAATTTAAATAGCCAATGGTCACTACTTTATACGCATGACGAGTATACTCGTCAATACACAAAATCGTGCCACTTCTCCATGACGAGTATACTCGTCAATCACAGTTAACTGGTTAATTCTACCTGCCTCCACTGAAGAAAGTACCGACAATGACACTGACAGAAATTCAGGTGATTCCATGTAATATTTCTTTTCATTTTTACATTTTTTATCTTTACTGCTGATATTTAATTTAATAAATGCAATATAACTTGCGACTTAAGTATCCCTCAACAAATCCCTAATACTTCCATCACGAGTTACTATTTGGATCGACAATTAAAAAACTATAAATTTATAATTTTAGGTCTTTATTTAGAATATTTGGAGTTTTAATCCTGATGTTGCTGATGTGGCTGACGCCGGGGGAAGCCGACTGTGGCGGACCGAATTTTCGGCTTCGCATAAGAGCCTCTCTCCCGCACTCACGGGGACAAGCCGGCTTCGAGCATCCTTGTCTTGACGACGTTGTTACCATGATCGGTGTGGCGAGATGGCGCTAAACGAAGAACCACACGAATCATGTATTTATTTTTGCATAATAAAATTACTTTCGTTCGTTGAAATCATTAATGAATTTACCAATTTGCTATCAGAATTTTCCTGACAATGAAAATTACAAGCATCATACGCATCATACGTGTCATGGTCAAAAACATGTTTAGCACGACATGAATTTTTTAACACGGGTTGATAATTATTATTAGTTGCTGTTTCTCATTTATTGCTACGTATATATTAACAAAATAATGGAAGATTGCAATAATAAATGTATAAATAATTTTTTGGAGAAAATCCGAGTTCACATCGCGCCTACAGATGGAAGTAGCATCTCGCTCAGCTATTGGCTGGTCGGTTCGCCGCGTTTCGACGCGGGATCGCATCAAATGGAAAACGATACAAACTATACGTTTTTCCGCTATCCTTATCACGAATGGGCGAAATAAAAATTAATTTCGTCTCGTAAATTGACAAATATCTCATGATTATTTTCTAATTCGAGCGAATTGTAGGAATCGTCGCGCTTTGCCGCCTATTCGTCTTTTGTTTTACCGTTCAGCGAGAAACAAATGCAATTAGGCGTTGAGCTATTTCGTTAGGAACGATTAATCCGCCCAGGTCCGTTGAACAGTCCACTTCATGGCACCGAATTTATTGGTTGCTGATAGAGGCCGAATTATCGGTTTATACAACGCGGGGTGACCGTTAGCCGATATTAGCAGAAGAATCGGCTGCAGCACCAAGACCGTGCGGTATTGGATTCGGGTGTGGGATGAAGGAGGCAGTTCGGCACTTGACACCAATCGTCGGGGTATCCGGTTGCCGAGGAAGTCAACTCCTCAGCAGGACACTCTACTTGTCCAACAAATGCGGGACAGACCATTCTCCTCTGTGACGGAAGCATTAGTTTCTTTAGATCTGCCGTTTTCCGAGACGACTGGCGGACGCCGACTGCGCGAGGCCGGCTTGCACTGTCACCGACCGGCTCGGAAAATAGCATTGACGCAAAGCCATCGCGAATCTCGCGTTGGCTTTGCTTTGGAAAATTTAACTACTACGATCCGCTGTTTGTAATTCCACAAGAACGAAGTGGCCGGATTACCTGCGCACTGTGGGGCTGGATCAGTGCAAATGGTCCTGGTGAACTAGTCGAGATTTCTGCGCGTATGGGTTCCGAGGAATACGTAAACATTTTTGAGAATGTGCTACTGCCCATTCTCCGAAGTGTGTATCCCTCGGAAGACATGCCGGAGATTCGGCGAGTTCATGACAACTCGGCCGTGCACACAGCCCGCAGTGTGAGGGAATGGCTTTCCCGGCATCGAGAATTTCGTGTTCTTGACCGGCCAGCTCTCCCGATCTCAACCCCATCGAGAATGTATGGGGTGAGATGGTAAGGGGATGGGTGCCTGGTCAGCCACGAACACGCCGAGCTCTTGTAGCACACGCGAAAGATACGTGGGAAGCCTTGCGGGCCAAGCCTCAATTTTTACCGCCCTCCGGAATTCCATCCCGAATCGATTGGCGCAAGTCATAGATCACGAAGGTTACTGGACGGATTATTGAGTTGTTCATATCCATTTTTTTTAATTAATTATATTTAGAATTTGTAATATTACTCTTTTTGTTCATTTTATTCTTCGTATTAATATTATTTATGTCGTTATCAATATTATTATTATTATTAGTTTTCGACCGTATGGCTACCGGTCTTTTCTTACAATTAGAGCCAGTAGAGTCAAAACGTGGGGCTGCTATGGTGGGAGCCCGGAAACGGTGCTTGTTAGCGCCCCACAATTTAAAAGCTCCAACACCTCCGGATTCATACAAATGAAGCCGTAGAGGACGTATGAATGAATGAATGACGTACTGAAAACGTCACGTCTGTCAATGAACGGTAAAACAAAAGACGAATAGGCGGCAAAGCGCGACAATTCCTACAATTCGCTTGAATTAGAAAATAATCATGAGATATTTGTCAATTTACGAGACGAAATTAATTTTTATTTCGCCCATTCGTGATAAGGATAGCGGAAAAACGTATAGTTTGTATCGTTTTCCATTTGATGCGATCCCGCGTCGAAACGCGGCGAACCGACCAGCCAATAGCTGAGCGAGATGCTACTTCCATCTGTAGGCGCGATGTGAACTCGGACTTTCTCCAAAAAATTATTTATACATCTATTATTGCAATCTTCCATTATTTTGTTAATATATACGTAGCAATAAATGAGAAACAGCAACTAATAATAATTATCAACCCGTGTTAAAAAATTCATGTCGTGCTAAACATGTTTCTGACCATGACACATATGATGCGTATGATGCTTGTAATTTTCATTGTCAGGAAAATTCTGATAGCAAATTGGTAAATTCATTAATGATTTCAACGAACGAAAGTAATTTTATTATGCAAAAATAAATACATGATTCGTGTGGTTCTTCGTTTAGCGCCATCTCGCCACACCGATCATGGTAACAACGTCGTCAAGACAAGGATGCTCGAAGCCGGCTTGTCCCCGTGAGTGCGGGAGAGAGGCTCTTATGCGAAGCCGAAAATTCGGTCCGCCACAGTCGGCTTCCCCCGGCGTCAGCCAATGGCAGAGCGAGTTGCGGCGTTCCTCCCGGCGGAGAGATGTCGCTTTACATTTCTCACGGAACATTGATTATGAGTTTTATAATTTTCAGTATCAAGACAGTTAGGGTAGGAAATTGGTAAATATAATGACAAATTTGGACAATTACAGCAATTTTATTCGGCCAATTCGTTAGAGGAATAGCGAAGAAAGAAATATATGGTTCATGTGATCTTTCGTTTGAGGCGCCATCTCGATCGAAGAAACCGACGAGAATGATAATTATCAATGGAATGTCATTTTACATATAATTTTTGCTTCCGAATGCTTCGATTCTGAAATATGGTTGCTTCTTCGCGTATTGATACACACAATCGTTCGAATTTATATTCTTGTAAAGTTCAGGAATTATCCTGAGAGTCGGTGGTGGGGGACCCTTCCCCTCACTAGTGTTTTTCCCTAGCGGAAGCCGAGTGTGGCGGTGAGTGTACAGCAGATATATCGGTGACGGCGATAACAACGTGCTTAAAAAATTGATAAAAGATTTCCCATCGTATCCCGATATTGTTGTGGAGAAGATTGAGTGTACGAATCATCTTTTCCGCAACCTTTGTAATAAAATACGAGAAGCGGGTAGTACTGGTGGTCGAAGTCTCTCAAGATTAAAGAAAGCCGTTACAAACAGCGTGATGAAAATTCGAAACGCTGTTGTAAAGCCTGTAACGTTTCGCCACAGCAATAACGTATGGTTGCAACACAAAATTGCTGGGTTGATAAAAGATTTGCAAAATATTCCCAGTCATGTACTGTGCAGAGCTGGAAAGAATATTAGCGGAAAGAATGCGGGTACGATTGGTCGCGTGGATTAGTTGACACCTCTACGCACACGTATTCTCAATCGTCGTATATTATTGGCCGAAGCAGTTACAACTACTAAGCGCATCGTGTGACAAACAAAACGCATCGCATTGTGTTTAGTTATGGGAGCGTCAGAGGTGGAGATCTGGTGGAGCTTGCGACGTGCTCCCCTTGCCCCTGTGCCGTCCCGCTAATATTCTTTCCAGCTCTGCACAGTATGTATTTGGCGAACATAAAGATTGCGCTTCGCTTCAATATTTCTGTAACGGAAATTTAAAAGAAGGTGAGACAAATCTTGTTCCCGATTTACAAACGACAGGATTATATTTAAAAATAAAAAATACGATGAAACACTTAATCAATAATGCTGATAGTTTATTATATCAGTATACCAGCAATTCTGTTGAAAGTTGCAATGCGATTATTTGTAAATTTATTGACGGCAAACGTGTACATTTAGCCCAAAAAGGCTCTTACCAAACACGCGTGAAAACATCGGTAGTACAGTCAAATAGTTTGAAATCGATGACTGCTGTTTGCTCGGCGATAGGTAAAGAGCTGCCAACACGTACAGCAATATTTGAAGAAAGAAATATTGCTCGACGTGAAAAACGTAATGAACATCTGCGCGTAGCTAAAGAATTGGGTCTCTCTGTTCGTGCATCGAACTATTCGACCGGAACGTGTAAAGGTGAGCAAGATTATGGACCGAATGCGAAACGGCCGGATATTGACCATAATATGTATGTACAGTTGAAATCCAATCATTATAAGATGCTACAAAAAGAACAGCAGAATCGAGATGTATTGGAGTATGCTACGCGGAGTCAGTATAAAAACCCGCAGTGGCGTCACGTACGTAAGAAATTGCTGATTGCTTCAAATTTTGGAAAAATTTGTTGCAGAAGAGATACAACCTCGTGCCGAAGTCTTGTTAAAAAATATTGATTACCCTCCACGATTGACAGGCATTGCTGTTGAGTGGGGTAAAGAAAAAGAGACACTAGCACGAGAGCAGTTGCAGGAGACTTTGGGATTGGATATCAAGGATTGTGGAATATTTATTGATAAGGAAATCCCATATTTTGGCGCGACGCCTGATGGCATTGTTGGAAACGAAGGGGTTGCACCACAATAATCAAAATACGTATTTTGAGAGCTCTTGAATCAATAAACAATATTTACCTGCAAAAGACTTAAATTTCTTCATTTTGAATGTAATTCTCTTTTGAGTTATATTATTCAAGGGGTTGTTTTAGGGTTAAAACGATGAGCTCAAAAATCTGAATTATATTGTCTTAAAAGCTCCTAATTCTGCCGCAAAGAGCGATCCGATATTTTTATTTTTAAGGGGTGAAATTTTCACTGAAATTTTCAAATTCCTGCTTAGTTTGACGAGCTCAACATTTTTGATTTGCAGAATATGAAAGTTCATAAATAGCTCATAATTTACATGTATTTGTTTTTTTAGTTTTGCAAGGTGGGGGGAGGGGGCTAGCTCGACAGACGTAATCCTTCGCCTGTCGCGGCCCAGTCCTATTGCCATACCGTTTCTTTCACGAAACGAAGAAAAATTGTCCGAGCCGAAGCACGCTGCGTGTCGCAGCGACGCAACGCGTGCCTCTCCAAAAGGATACGCAACGGTGATACGATACGGACGTTTAACACAAGTTGTTACCCGGCTTTACACCGAAGTATACATCAGTTGCACCTGATAGCATATATCTGGTGATGCGTTTGCGGGTGCATTATTCCGCCACTGGAATGAACTGTATTGGAAATGGAAGTATTCATCTGTTATATTACAGAGAGAGGAACGTCGGCGGGAAAAAGCCGGGCCCAGTGGCGGAGCGGCTGCGGCCAGCGTGATGGCGGCGACCGGTGAGGGGGTGCCGGGTGGCAGGTCCGGGGGTGGCGCGCCTAGTGTGATGGTGGCGGCTGGCGGGGGAGTCCCGGGAGGTGCGGCGCGTGGCCGACACAAAATATTTATATATTTAAAAACAAATAACTGATCCGAAATGTTTTTTTTATTTGTTTGGTTGATATTACATACTTCAATACTTATTGTAGTCATGAAGCTGTCTGTCAGTATTATTAATTAACGTACGATTTCAGGTCCGTTTCGTGTATGCTCGGCGCAGCGATTAATCGGCAGCATGTACCGCCGGCGTTATGCAACCATTCAGATCTTGTAGATGTAGAAGATGCACTCGCGATGATTCTATGTGGAACAACTATTACGTTATGCCACGGTCATGCACTGTGCGCTGCTATTTCTCTGCCACGAATGCTTCGGTCGCCACTAAAAAGTGTGAAATAAAATAATTTTTGAAAAAAAAAAAAAAAAAAATATATATATATATATACCGGGTGATTCACGAGAAACAGAACACCTAGTTATCTCCGTTGTACCACATCGTTGTACTCGTCCTGCCATCAGCTACAACCCTATGATGTTAAAAATATATGGTGCAATTTAAAAATCGTCGATGACCTTCAAAAGACCTTGAGAACGATAATAATCGGAAATTTTTTTTATATCCCTATATTTGCCTCCTTAAACAGTACAACTTTTTTCTTTAACATTTTCTTCTATCTTCAAACCGAACGGAGATAACTAGGTGTTCTGTTTCTCGTGAATCACCCGGTATATATGTATATATATAACCGACTTCGAAATGCACTGAAAAGTATGAAATAATTTTTATTTGATATGTATAAATTCTATTCGGCTCTTTATAACATTGGTTAAAGTATTACATTACATTTTAAATACAATGCGTACTTTTCGGATACGGCGCAAAATTAAAAATTTTCTACATTGGAAATTACCAAAATTCTTTAATCGTTTTACATATTTTCACATGTACAGTGGCGGCCATATACTTACGTACACTTCATATCTTAGCTTTTAAACTTCATTTGTTTCTACGAAATTCAGGTTGCGTTGAAACCAATTGTTTTCTAAGTATCTTATAGACCCTGTTGCGTATATCTACGGCAGGACTTTCATTTGTTCCGAGAAACGAAGTACTTTGTAAATATTTTGTTCCGATTCGACGACTTTGTAGCGGACAACTACTTACGTACACCACAGTTACGCAATGTCAAATCAAAATGTAAACAAGATTTACCAGTATCTGCTGAAAACTATTGTTAGACAGACGTATTGCAAGAGTTCTGCAATGAGTAAAGCAAAAAATATTACGCCAGAGCAACGGCGACTAGAACAGCAGCTTCGAAAGGATGGAATGTCATGCAGAACGATTTCTGCAAAACTGGACATATCCGTTATGACTTGCTATCAAGCCATACGGCATATCAAACATCATGGAACAGTAGAGAATGTTCCTCGAAAAGCAAGAAGCTAGAAAAACTGATCCAAGAACTGATCGCAAAATCCATCGCTTATCTGAAGCGGATAGATTCAAAACAGCAGTTGCGATACACGAAGAAATATCACCAGATCTCGCTAAAAAAATAAGTGTAAGAACCGTTCAGCGAAGGCTTAACGAATTTCAATTATATGGACGCGTTGCCAGAAGCAAACCTTTGATTTCCGAAAAGAATCGTCGGGCGAGACTTGCTTTTGCGAAGGAACATCTAAACTGGACGTCCCAGCAATGGTCCAAAGTCATTTTTACCGATGAATCAAAATTTAATCGATTCGGTTCTGACGGTAAACTTTACATCAGACGCCGTAAAGGAGAAGAGTTTCGCAAAAACTGTATAAAACCGACAGTAAAAGGTGGTGGTGGTTCGGTACTCGTATGGGGGTCTATGACAGCAAAGGGTACAGGCCCCATTCAACAAATAGCAGGAATTATGGACCGATATGTGTATTTGGACATTGTCAAAAATGTATTGTTACCATTCGCCGAAGGATACATGCCAGACGAATGGATCTATCAAGCCGATAAAGATTCGAAACATTCCGCAAGGGTTGTCAAGGCATTTTTGGATGACAAAAATATTCGTGTCATGAAGTGGCCAGCACAATCTCCAGATCTGAATCCCATCGAGATGCTGTGGATTGATATCGATAAATATGTCATACGACAAAAGCCGAAAAACATTCAAGAATTGTACAATATTGTACAAGAAGAAGGTGGAATTCGATACCTGTCAGCAGGTGTAGCCGTTTAATCGAATCTATGCCGCGGAGGTGTGCTGCTGTTATCAGAAATAAGGGTCTACACACCAAATATTAACGTATTATAATTTTGTATTTATGCATTGTAATTACAAGTAAAAATAGTTCTAAAAATGGAGGCGTTTTGATGCGTACGTAAGTATATGTCCGCGGAAAATGTTGCACCAAAGCATAGAAATGTGAAAAACTTTATAACTATGGTGAATTAAGAAGAAACTGTTTTGCTATTTCGTTATGCATATTGTAAACGCCCAAAAAATATATTAAGTTTAGTATATTTGTTTCACGTGTGAGTGCATAACGAATATTATTTACTCTTACGAGGTGTACGTAAGTACATTTAGGGTGGCCCTTAGCTATAGAGCTTCAAATTTTTTTTTTTAACTTTTTTATGGTCGCACCCCCTAAAATTGTGACACTTGGTGAAAAAATTATAATTTCAAAGTTTTAGCATGATTGGATAACAGGAACCCGTGCCGCAATCGAGTTGGTTTTAAAATTTGTACGATTTCAGGTTAACATCGGATATGTTTGGGGCCCTTTATTTTCAAAGTATCAATGAATATTTTATAATAAAAATATAATTTTTTACACGTGTAATACTAGCATTTGCATTCGGCTTTCAGCAGTATACAAAAAATGATTAAATTTTAGCGTTAAACTTAATATGTAACGTAGCGTTTGAGCCACCGGATAATGTGACTGCTCGGCAACTGGGGGCTGTATACAATTTGTTCAAAAGTTGGTAAATTTTCTAATAATCTTGATTGTATTGTTCGATTTTAATAATATTTAAAGCGTCAGAATGAGCGATGTCAAAAAAGGCATCCAACGAATCAAGAAACTCTCTTTCCGTTCTTTCCTATACCTCATTCCGTCGTTTTCGAGATTTTTGCAACAAACACCAATTATTATGCAATTTTAATAGTTCATCGATGCTATGGTGCGTTGTTCTTGTAGTTACACGTCCTTTATCCCAGAAAACTTCCGCTTCCTTTATCACTATAGCTGCCTCTGGACGGAGCTCCAGTTTAACTTTACGCACATTATAAAACAGAACACGCAAAACTTGTCCACTGCTTGGTAATCTGGAACTAATAATTTGGCTTTCATCATGTCCCAACAAAAATAGTCAGCGCTTTTGATTTCCATCTTTCCAATTTCACTATACTCTTACACTAAATACACGATACGAACGCTTCGAACTCACAAAACAGAATGAAAAATGACCGCTGTGACTTACAGTAGATGCATTTAATCATCGGAGACTTTACCAGGTAATATCATAAAACAAAATATTCTGCTGGGAAAAACCAAGAATCCTGTGATCCCTTGATCAGGTAAAACGCGGTAATATTCACCACTCCCGGGAACTCTGTTATATGTATATCTACCATGCAGAGCTTCTACTATACGTTTTTTTAATATCGGAATATATTGTCTTATTTGTTTTATTTTATATAAGAACTCTAAGGACTAGTTGAATAGGAGATTGGTTTTCGTATTTGAAATAGCCGATTCCGCAACTACGCAATAAGGCTCATACTAACTTTAGCGGTAAGATTCAGTAATTCTTAGTATATTTTTGAAAATCGTACACAAACGCTGAAATTATACATGTAAAAAATTATATTTTTATTATAAAATATTCATTGATACTTTGAAAATAAAGGGCCCCAAACATATCCGATGTTAACCTGAAATCGTACAAATTTTAAATCTACAACTCGATTGCGGCACGGGTTCCTATTGCTAAATCATGCTAAAACTTTGTAATTATCATTTTTTCACCAAGTGTCACAATTTTAGGGGGTGCGACGAAGAAAAATTGGAAGTCGAAAAATAAGGGCCACCATAGGCGCTCGACGCAGTTTGGCTTATATGTTTTCACAAAAATGCATCCCTACCTAAAAGTTCGCCGTTCTCGGCGCACATCGTAACTCAATTCCTGCCGTATGGTACGGCCGGTGCGTATCAAAGTCTGCCGTAGTCAAAGGGTTAAGCATATAAAACAACATCTAGACAAAAAGCTAACGCACCATCACCAGACTTGCCTTGTTTGTAAAAACGGTGTGCACAATGAGAGAATAAATAATACTTAGTAGCAAAATAGTAGCAAAATAAAGTAATGTGAAAATAATGTAAAGTAATATAAACATGAAATGCACAAACCATATTGAACATCAAAACTTCATGAATATTACCTACCAAATCAGCAGTCCAATCCACGTACCATGCAGTATATATTTGCAAGTGCTCGAAGGACCATGAGAGTATGATTATTATAAAATAATTACAGCCCGAAGGGAATATAAATACAGAATCTTTATGAGATAAATAAGTGTAAACTAAGTTTGTAGTACAAGCCTAAAATAAAGCGAGTATGCTAATTATAGTATGATGTGATATAGTGTAGTATTGTATAACATAAAACATATGTAGTATAATAAAAACTGTTTATAACCTGTGCTTCTAGACTTTCAATTAAATACCAGCTCAAGGGTTTCTTAAAATAGCCTACACCAAAATGAGAATAAAACCAACCTATTAAATAATGACTTGACAAGACTATGTCTTTACAGATTGAAAGGAAAGATGCCAAGGCAACTTCTTGTCAAACAAACGTATAAGAATAAGTATTACAATGAATTATAATAGGTCAAGTATAAATTAAGGCAAGCAATTATACGGCCTGCAAAATATCAAATACAAGGCAAAATAAGAAAAACATATTGTGAATACCAACAAACCAATATTCATTAAGTATTGAACAAATATCAAAGTTCAGCAAGCACAATATCAAACATAGATTTAAAAGGGAGATAAGATAACATGTAATGAAATTATAGGAATCTGATGGTCCTAGAGCTTTGCAAAATATCGTAATGGATGAAAATATAAAATACATAAAATATGCTTAATATTTATAACCGTGAACACAGATATACGTGCAATGTAAAATATGAAACGAAAGAAAATAAAAGAAGTGCCGCACGCTAGAATAGTTTATCAAAATACTCTGATGAACAATCTTGAAATCCCAAAAATCATTTTTACTTAGCATATCCAAAGTATAGAAAGTTACGTGCAAAACAATTTCTCATGATGTTTCTAAAGACTGAAAAATAGATAAATAAACCAACACGCTGCTCCGCATCAATGCCCACCGTCACCGTAACCAACAATGATCAAATATGATATGTTAAAAGCAAAGTTCGTTATATTGATACATAATGAATAGATATTGCGTAGACTCGAAGGCAACAAGGAATAAGGTATAATAACTAAGACACTTTTTACAAGCCAGAAAAGGCATCCAAACCCACGTTTATTAACACTAGATCTACTAAACCCGTCAAAATGACGGGTGGAGGGATCCTTATTTTAAATCCCGTAATTGATTAAGTAGCTTTTATTAAAATATCCATTAACTACCTTCAAGATAAAGACTTGCCGTATATGCTAGTATATGTTTCGTTTCATATTTATTTATTTTTCTATTTTATTTTCAACTTGAAAATAAGCATAAATAAATCGTCAGTAGTTCTAGTGTTAATATAGGAAATAAAACTCGAGCTGAATAATCGGCAGATCAAACCAGACGTGTCGAGAACGGAAATCATAGTAATAGAGTACACGGATCGTCGTTATACTTAATTAGCTGATACAAGTTCTCGTGCGTGCAGTCAGTGAACAACAATAGCGCGAAGATACACAAAACAAAACGCGGGACAGAACCGCCGTATGTACTGACGTTTAAAGGTTATGAATCGTGACGGCTGCCAACCTCGTGGCGATGCGGCGCGTTGGTACCACTGCAACTATCACCCATTCCAATTTTCGCCAACCTAAATTTCGGCAATATGAACGCCCACCCCACACGTTCGGTTAATATCTAAATAATTTAATAAATAATCCCGATTTTTCCCAGAGACAAATTGCATGTTAAATTAAAGGAAATTCCTACCTTTCGATGTCTTCATACACGCTCATACCTTCCGAAATTTAGAAAAATCCCCTGCGTATCTGCAACGTCGTCACGCTTCGATGTATCGAACGGACGTCTTTCCGGCCATGCGGTCGACGTCTTCGTCTTCATGATTCCTCGATCCTTATCCGCGAGAATATCCTAAAGAACTCCTCGGCGCCGGTCTTCTCGTCTTCGAAGAAACATCTCGCGCCATTTTATCGTCAGGTACAGTTCGTGCACGCGACCGGTTTTTCGTAATGTTTGTTTATCGACCGCGACCAATCATCGTCACGGCCATATTGTCCCGTCAACCACGTGTTCACCTGCGACAGTTTTTGCACTTTTCTCACTAATTACCCAAAATTGTTCACTCGGAATACCCGCGCACGCCTTCCCAGACTGAAATTAACGTGTCTCGAGATTGTTTCACGCCCGGACCACCCCAATACCCGGAAGTGAAAATCTAACGCGCAACGAGACGCCACGACGCGGCCGCCATGACACCTCGAAAAACAGAAAATTGCAAAATTCGCGAAATTCGGGATCGCGACCGGCCCAAATTATATATTTTCGTAATCCCTATCACTAGCGGAACACAATGACACCAAATTTAGATTACTTTTTGCGTCTTTGCCACCTAACTCCGCGATCCCCTACGAAGCGACGTGACACACGTGCAGCGTTAGTTAGTCTCAGGGCCACCAAGTAGGCCCTCCAACAGTGTTGCCAGCAGTGCTGCCCAGTGCTGCCAGATGAGCCGGGCTGGACGCGCATGCGCGGCCCATCGAGTTGTCACTGAAGTATTATGACGAGTAAAAAGAAGTGCTATATGACCCCCTCTAAAAAGCTGTTTTAAAAAATATATGTAAAGATTGAAAAAACTAACAATCACTTCTTATTCAGTTAAAATAGTTGTATAAAATGTATAATTATGTTAAATATGTAGATATAAGTAATTGTGTATATAGAAATACCTATAAATTTGTAGGCCATATAGCACCTCTTTTTACTCGTCATAATACTTCAGTGTGTAACGCTATCGCTTGAATTTGATTCACGTAGTAGGTTGATAGAATCGCGTGAACATTGTTACGTAGAAATTGCGCCCCCTTGATACTGCGATCAGAAATTGAGAGCGAAATACGAATAGACTAAACATCTGTGTACTACGAACAGGAAATTCATTGTTAAGAAATATTCGCCGTGGGCGATCGAACAAGGGAAAGCTGAAGAGCCAGGAAACGAAAACTCGTCAATTAGGAAACTCTCGAGTAAATTTATTAGAGACCGTACCAAATTTGTTGTTTTTAGTTAAGTCACGTACGAGTTCGGACAATAGAAGATTCCTCGCGACGTTGTCTCTATTCATGCTCTTCAAGAGGCTCGTAAATTTCCGTAAGGGTCGGCTGGGCTTGCCAATACAAGTTGTCTTAGTTTTTTCGTAGTTTTTCCTGGGTCCCACGCTTTCTCTTAGCACATGGGCGCGATGTCGTCCGGGCCCTTGACGGGGGCACCGCCACCTCCACTCAACCGAGGGTGGACCAGGACCAGGAGAGAGGGATGCCACCGGACGGGATGGACACCACCCCCATTGGACCAGGGGAGGACCAGGAACTTTCCGGAGGGAGGACCCAAATTCCAGCGAAGAGGGGATCAACCGAAATCGCGCGAAGACTTCACCCGCCAAAAAGCAGAACGATATCGCACTCGCTAACAGACGGTCGCATTCTTGTAACTTTACATTGCCTCGTTGAATAGTATTTTCGCCAAGTATATTTCAACTTAGAGAATAAATTGAAATCAAACTAGATCGTGTCTTGGTTATTAATCGCGCCGCGAGCAGAGCGCTTCAGCGCTCCACGGGCACCTTACCTACGCCTTGAAAACCACAAAAATCCCTATTCCCGCACGGCGACGCCGCAACAACGGTTGTGGCGATACTCTCTTTGAATTTCGCGCCGCCCGAGCGAGGAGCGCTCGTCGGCCGAAATAGTAATCCCCATTTGGTGGGAGCACAATGATATAAGCGCGTGTGCCGCACGTGCTCGTCCACTTCCGCCCAGGATTGATTATAATAAGGACATATAGTGAATCTGACGACTGTCTATTAAGGGTGCGCAGGAGCTGCTAGTGAATTTTTCGTTGACTTCAGCGACAGTTGCGGAAAAAGTCGGAAGTTCTCGAACAAGGATAGAGAGATCTTTGTCTCTCCAACGGTGCTGTGACAGAGAGGGCGATACAAAACTCGTAAGAGAAACAAAGACAGAGCAAAATCAAGCTGCATGATCTCTTTATGCAGCTGATCAAGTTTTTTGAAGCGAAGAAGCAATATTTTCTTATAATTCTTTTTTTAAAATGTTCCTTATACCTGGGCGCATGCCACTATAGAGCCCTTTTTTGGAAAAAGTGTATGTGCAAAAATTTATTCTATAAAAACGCACACTTTTATTTTTTTATGAGGTTTTGAAGGCGAAATTGCAAAAAAGGGCTCTATAGTGGCATGCGCCAAGGTATAAGGAAAATTTTAAAAAAAGAATTATAAGAAAATATTGCTTCTTCGCTTCAAAAAACTTGATCAGCTGCATAAAGAAATTGTGCTGCCTGGATTTGCTCGGTCTTTGTCTCTCTTACGAGTGTTGTATCTTCCTCTCTGTCGCAGCACCATTGGAGAGACAAGGATCTAGCTATCCTTGTTCGCGAGCTTCCTACTTTCTCCGCAACTGTCGAAATTGGCGCCACTTTACCTCCTGCGCACCCTTAAGTGAAACTACTTGGTTGTAACAAGGCGATTTCGGTCCTGAGCGGGAGGGCTCACACCATTACAGCGCATAAAAGATAAGCAGATCAATTTTTATTTTATTCACGTAAAAAAACGGCCTTTAATGTTCATTTTACTCTCGCGCATACCGAGATGTGCATTTCGTTCATTTCACTCATCATGAATTCAGAATTTACATAAATTCTCTTGCTAGTTTGTGTCGCATTCGTCAAAGCTCGTCATCAATGATTATTACTTTTAATTCTATATTGTGTAAACTGTGTTCATCACCGGAAAATATAACAAAGTCCGACTAAATTCATCCTCGTTTTATTTTTTTTTATTCGTTTATTATAAATTTTCGTCCCTTTATTTTCCTTTAACTTTACTATTTGTCGGTGTTCCGAGAGAGCACGTTACACGGTTTTCAACTCGCTTCGCACATAACATAATAGCACGAATGAAATATCGGAGGTTCGATCCCATCCTATCCTATACATTTTTTTTTTTTTTCTATGAAACTTATTATACGCCTCTTCTTATAAATATTACATATTACATATTTCTTATTTTCTTTTTCATACTCTTTATTTTATTAAATACATTTAGTCAACATTAGCGGACAGAAGATTCGATTCTTCAATCCGTTTGTATTTTGCCGACGTCGACGAGATCGTTGAGGAACATTTCAATATTTAACATATAACTTTGACTGTTCAGTCGCCGTTAATTTAGCATGTGAAGCGAGCATTCATAGAAAGTAGATTATTTTAAGATTATTTAGATTAGTTAAAGTTATTATAACAATATCGTGTTTGGTCTTATTTTGATCAGGAAAACCTCATCGATACGTTAATAAAATTGTTATAAATAAAAAATAAAGTTTCATCGCTGCATTAGTGTTGTTTCGCCGATACGAATGCGATACGGAATTTCAAAGGAAAGCCGCACCGTATCATATTGCACCCGTGCTCGCGCCGAGGGGGAACCCTACCCCCCAGTGGAAAGGATAAATCGTCTTTTCGAGCATTTTAGAATCTTTGCTGTAGGCGGTCACAACTTACGACTTCGACATCGCGTTGAGCGAGGGGAATGGGGAGAAGAAACGGGTGAATGAATGTGTAGCGAGAATACCACTACGACGTCGCGCGAAACACACACAAATTCGACTATGTGTGAGATCTCGAGAATCTCAGAAGCGAGGGATAGCACCTTCGGTTTTCGGTTCGATCCTCGATTCACGCTCGGGTTTGAGGGCTTGCGAATCGTTGGAGAACAAAACCTCCACAGTTCGATTTACTTGTTACTTGCTGTCCATAACTATATTACTTATAAAAAGTAATATTAGCCATCGTGGAAAAAACCGTAATAATGTTTTACTCTCGCCGGGACTCGAACCCGGGAACCTCGGATTTGTAGGCATGCACGTTACACTTTTTTTTTTTTTTTTTTTTTTTAATACGTTTATTCAGACAGGCCAACAATTATTAATTTACAAGTTATATGAAAACGTACAGAAAAATATAACGATTAATTACAAAACTTCGCGGTCTTATGGCTAAGTGAGCGCTTAAAGACTACCTTTGGGACAGGATTGCACAATGGCTTACTCGAGTACATTTTTTTTTTTTTTTGGTTTCCTTCTGGGTAAGATACCTAGTATAAGATTTACGTGAGTACGTTAGGCATTAGGGTAGGTGCTGCTTTGGTGGAGATCATAAAACTAGCTTATGAACTAATTAACTTAAGACTAGCCTATTACAATCCTATTCTAATTTATAAAACTAGGATTAATGCTAGATGAAATATTTACATATTTACATATTTACATAAATTACATATTTACATATTTACATAAATTACATATTTACATAGTTAACGATGTATTTTATACTAGGGGATTGTTAGCCTATTTTGTTTTGTTTTGTAGCCACCAGAATTTAGCGTTTGATTTCGGGTTTTCGTTTTTATCTTTGTTGGAGATATGTGTGCAGTATTTTGGTGAGATTGTGGCGGGGTTGGGGTGACTTGTGGGGTTGAATTGTAAGGCTTTGGTGTTTCTGCCTCTTTGTACGTGGTACAGAAGTGGGATGTTGTTGCTGTCAGTTACGTAGCCTTTTGCGTCTAGGTGTGGGAATATTTCGGGGGGGGGGGGGGGGGGGGGTGTAAATCCTGAGTTGAGTGTCTTCTCTATGTACTGCGTGTTGTCTAAAATTTTGTGTGTTATGTCCTGAAGGAAGGGGGATTCGTGTGTTTTGGCGAAGTAGTTTCTGCAGATTTTAACTATAGCGATGTCGATGCGATGGATGTTTGCTTTGTTTAGGAGTACTGTGTTTTTGTAATTTTTTTTTGTAGTTGTAGTCCTTAGACAGTGTCGTTCGAATAATCTTAGCTCTTCCATTTTGTAATCTGGGATGTTGTACCAGATGGGGCATGCATAAGTTAATATGGGTCGTATCAGGGGGATGTAACAGAGTATTTTTACGTTTTTGTCGAGGTATTTAGATAGGAATAGTCTTGAAAGGGCTTGGAATGCGCTTCTTGCTTTTTTTAACTGTATATCTAGGTGAGGGAAGAATTTAAGTTGAGTGTCTAAGGTTACTCCGAATTATTTAACTGTGGGTTTGTGGGGTATTAGGTTTGGGGACCTGGTGGATTCTTTTAGCTGGAAGTTTTTCCAATATTTTTTGGTCTTAGTGTTTGTGTTTTTTAGGTTTGGGGGAAATAAGATAGTTTCGCATTTGTCCGTGTTTATTTTCAGTTTCCAATTTTTGTAATAAGTGTTTATTTTCTCAAAAAGTGCTTGAAGGGTTTGTTTAATTTCTGTGGAGTCTTTTCCAGTGCAGTAAATGATTAAATCGTCGGCGAAGGCTATTGCTTTTTAACCGACTTCGAAAAGGAGGAGGTTACTCAATTCGACATGTATGTTAATTTTTTTTTTTTTTTTTAATGTATGTTCGCCGATTACGCCGAGATGGACGGACCAATCGGAACCAAACCTTTTCCATCTTGTAGGGTATGACTCCCAGTTGGTCACGTAAAAAAAAATTTTGCATTTCACCACCGCTTGCCCCTTTTTTATTGCAAAAAAGCGTACGATTTCGTCCCCGTTGTGTATGGTCGTCGATTACTCCAAGGTGGATGGACCAATCTGAACGAAACCGTTTGCATCTTGTTGAGTATGACCAACAGTTGGTCCCGTAAAAAAAACCAGTTCGGATTTCTTGATTTTTTCCGCTTTTATCGCAAAAAACGTGCTATTTCGCGTGTACTCGGCCTGATATCGATGAAACCTAGTATTACATTTTGCGGCCGGGGATGTTTCCACTATGATCCCATTTGCAACATTCCCTTCACTTCCCTGCCCTTCCCTTCCCATCCCTTTGTTGAACTCTTCAAGGAATGCTCCGATCGCCACTAAAAGATGTGAAATAAAAAAATTTTTGGAAAAAAATACAACCGACTTCGGAATGCACTAAAAAGGGCGAAATAATTTTAATTTATATTTCGGAGACGGCGCAAAATTAAAAATTTTCCACATTGGAAATTGTCAAAATTCTTTAATCCTTTTACATATTTTCACATTAGCAACATCTTCCATTTACACAATTTTTAATTTTGCGCCGTCTCCGAAATATAAATTAAAATTATTTCGTTCTTTTTAGTGCATTCCGAAGTCGGTTGTATTTTTTTCCAAAAATTTTTTTTTGGAGGAATCGATTCTTTCCGGTGAATCGAACATCCCTAACCAGGGCCTCCAAGCTCTACTCTTGTGAACTTGAAGCCGTTTTTCACTCGCGCCCGGCTCTATCGGCGGCGCCACTGTCACTCTTTACGTGCCATTGAGTTCATATTCATTGTCAGTGTAAGTTTATTATATAGTGTATGCGCCCGTCATCTGAGTCCGGTACAATTTTCATTGTGTATAGTTCATATAATTATCATTTCAGTAGTATATAATTTACCTATATTCATAAAATGTTTGTTTTTTTCATTTTTAGTAAAAGCTCGGATGAAAGTTTTAATTTACACTTTCATTTTCCTCGTCATTTTTGTCAAAGCATGGCACTTACATAATTACTAAACTAGTTTCTCTAACTTTATGAGAAAGATTCTAACGGGATCAGTTTATTTTTTGTATATACACGTGTAACGATGCTCAACGCCTAGATTCTCGCGACAGACGACCAATACCGACTTCCAAAAACCCTTACGCTGCACCCATAGAATAAAAGCCTAGAGCTCCACTCTAGGTGGGGCATACGTTATAAAAGTAAGAAGCTAATATTGAATAAAGTTCAGTCTCTGCCCATTAATTAAAGGTGTTACAAGTTTCTAACCATGTCCACTAAATTTAAGTTGCGTGAATTAATACGTAAAATCATTCAGAAGTTCGTAGCTGGGAGGAAACTCTCAGAGAATTTCTTTTTTTTATATCTTCCGCGACAATTTCCGTCACACACGTATAAATAAATAATAAACTATATAATGTATATATTATATATTTCTTATACAGGGTGTTTCAGAACATCGGGCACATTTTTGGAGGATCGATACTAGAAGCCAAAATAAGTGAAAAATCAAGAATACCAAAATCCCGTTTGAGGCTTATTTATTAAGTTATTAACAAATTAATTTCCGCCAGTAGGATGGCAATTGCGCTGCACCATGGTCGACATTTCGACAGCTGATCGGGCCTGAGCTACGTCACACAGTAACGTATTGTAATGTCGTTGCATCGGGGGGCAATCAGGGCCCTATGGCGGAAAATATTAAAGACGAATATTATCGTGTAATGTCATGTACACGACTCGCTATACCGGTATTAATTGAAATTTCTATATAATGCAAAACATGAATACCATCATAAAAAATAATGTTTTAATGATTTTTAGGACTACATTCACGTCATCTAGTATTTAATGCAATAAAATCTTACCTTGTTGTAAGCAGCGTAAAATTTTACTAAGTCCTCCGACATCTGATTACATATTATCGATGAATGGGCATTCAACCTACCTACTTGCCGAAATCCACATGAGTAAATCAAATATCCACCCATGGGATTCCTGAGTAGAGAGAGTGACTGCCTTTACCTCGTACAAGTCATATTATTCACTTTAAAAATACACACACACCTTACGATTGTCCACATTAAAGTCCAAAAATGTCCACACACACGCACCGCGATTGTCCCGGCCGCGAATGTGCACACAAAAGTCCAAAAATGTCTGTGTGACGTAGCTCAGGCCCGGTCAGCTGTCGAAATGTCGACCACGGTGCAGCGAGATTGCCATCCTACAGGCGGAAATTAATTTGTTATTAACTTAAAAAAATAAGCCTCAAACGGGATTTTGGTATTCTTGATTTTCGACTTATTTTGGCTTCTAGTATCGATCCTCCAAAAATGTCCCCGATCTTCTGAAACACCCTGTATATAAATATGTTTTTCGTATTTTTATACAATTGTATCTTAGATATTTTTTTTTTCTCAATTTATATCAACGTAATAAATTTCATTTTATATAAGAACAGCCTTTTTTTCCTTCCATTATTTTTTTATTCAGATTAATTTTAAAGCAGGTATAAATCAGTATAAATACACATATGCATATAGGACCATGCTGTTGTGTGTGTGTCTCGTTGATTATATGGTATGTGGTAGTAACGACACTAGCGCTGCGATAGAGGCGGGTGCGAATTAAAATCTGGCTTCAACGCGAACACCGACGAGGTACTATTAAAAACTGCCAGCCCCTGTGTATTTTGGCGTACCACTAAGTGGGCTCTGTTGGGCTCTGGCGGCTCTGGCGGCTATATACGTCTAGCGATGATGGAAAAGCGGTAAATGCATTGAGCAGGGTAGGAAAATGAGCGCCTCCACCAGCGGGGAGATAAATGTAGATCTCTGACTTATTCATTATATAACTGCTTCATCATAATATGTGAGTATATTATTTTGCTATATAACTTATTACACTCTTATTGCCTCATTATCGTATTATACGTTGTTGGAATATTTTATAGATGTAAAAAAAAAGTAAAAATAAGTAGTACGTAACTGTTACGAGCCGGAGGGGCACGGCTGCGTAGCCGGGGCTTTGTATTTGGTGTCTGGCAATTTGTTAAGAGGAAATAGACGCGGAGACGAACCTACGTATGGCTAACGTAGGGAGCCTCAGGAAAGGTCAAGACGCGAGGACGAACCCACGTATGGCTAACGTGGGGAGCCTTAGGAAAGTGATATGCGGACGAACCTACGTATGGCTAACGTAGGGAGCCGCAGGAAATGTTAGTATTAGTGCTCGTAACGTATTAGTTACGATATTAGACTAATAAAAATGTTCGAAAGCAACGATTTATCCTTTCTACGGGGGGAGGGTCCCCCTCGGCGCGAGCGCGGGTGCAATCTGACACGGTGCGGCTTTCCTTTGAGACTCTGTGTCGCATTCGTATCGGCGAGACAACACTAATGCAGCGATAAAACTTTACTTTTTATTTATAACAATTTTATTAACGTATTGATAAAATTTTCCTGATCAATTTTATATTTTTATATATTTTTACACTTTTAGATATAATAAATAGATAAAATAAATATACGTAAAGATAACACGCCAAAAAATTATTTTATTCCGCTATCATACTTTATTCCTTTATCACACCTCATTCAGTTCCTTTATTTTTTCTTTGTCTTATTTTTGTTGTAATACTGATAGGTTTATTTAACCCTTTGCGGACTACAGCTGCACATATGCGTTCTGCGTAAACCATAAATTTGGCCGATAAATCCATATAGGTATGTGTTCGGCGAAAACAACTGATAGAGCCGAAAGACTATACATTGTATCTCACGTATGCACTGCTGTGGTCGATGTGTGGTGGTTTCCTTATTACAGATTGTGTTGATCGATGTTTTGGAACGATATCACACACAAGAAAATTATTGATTAAACATTTATGGTTTTTTCTTTTAATTTGACAAAGAATTGGTAATCTAAATTTCTATAAACAAATAAACATTTTATTTATCCTGCGGACAATCTATGCGCGTACGTATCTTCAGAATTAGAAATCCTGGCGGGGTATTAACGATATTAGCGTGTAGGCAGAAATGTGCGCTGGCAATTTCAAATGATTATCGCGATAGTAGTTCTGCCCCACGAAACGCTTGGCTTCGAGCCGTCACGTTCGCAAGGGTGCTAAGGGATGTCGACTTTGTTTTATGACGTTCGGGTTATGGGGCAGCCTAAGGTGTGCCCTGCGCGGAGGCGATCAGGGAAAATCGCTCTCGGCGCGCACCGTGCACAAATCCACGGACGATTTGATTCTTTGGGCGCCAGTGCCGTAGCACTCGTCCGGAACCCTCGCCCTTCCGGCTGCTCAGTATGGGAGCGGAAATCAGGGGAGGTTAATTGAAAGTGACCCACGAGTGTTTCGATAAATCGTTAACTTTAATATTGGCCGAAGTGGCCGAGTCAACCAACAAAAAGACGGGAATTCCGCGGTACACTTTTACGAAGAGGAAAAGGGCACGCGGCCGCCAAGTGCGGCAAAAAAGGAACCGCCACGCGGAAATTCCTAATACAAAGAAAAAAAATCTCTACCGCTGAAACTAAAACTAGGGTCCGGATACAAAATGTCGGTGGTCCTAGAGTTTCAAATACAGGAGAAAAACGCAAGATTAGTCGGGATCGCGTATTCAGGTTCGGGGGGGACCCGTTCGTGATTCTAAGGCGGAGGCGCCGGAGCCTCGACGAAACCGACTACAACTTTCGGCGCGCGAGATCGCGGAACGAAGACGCCCTTCGCTCAAACGCGCGGTACGAGCGTCGACGGTTACGATTCCGAGGTCAAGCCGCCGGAGCTCGACAATCGGACGATACCGGACAACGAATCGGTCGAGAGCGTGGTCAAGGGGACGGGCCTCGAGAGTCCTCGTCTCGTCGGGTCGATCCGGTCGCCTAGATCGCGGAACACGATACGAGATGGAATATTCCGATATTCCCGCGTTCACGCCGATCCTTTCGCACTCACACACGCTAGCAAAAATCACACAGAAGGCGTGAGTCCTACCTGGACCTGGAGTGCGGCGACGTATCCACAAAATGGTGCGGGTGGCCCTTCCACAAACGGGCGCCACACAAACACACACAATGAAAAATAAACGGGGACTCGACACACGCAAACGGAAACTAAATCAAAATTCAAATTTCGCACACTACGACCCTGCTCTGCACCTGCTCGCGCGCTTTTCTCCTTTCTTTTCGGCTCCCCCAGGTAGTTCGGCAACCAAGATGGGCCGCTCGGTCGTCAGATCCTGTGGCCGGGTCCTGGGAGCCCTCTGGCGTGCTTCAGGCAAGATGGCGGTGGTCGGCTGCTCCCAGGCCCGGCGTCCTCCGAGGCTGGCTGCCGGTCGTCCCCAGGGCAGCTGCTGGGGTGGAGGCGCTGCGACCGGTCAGCCGGGCGGGCAGCGGTGGTGGTGGACCCATCTGGCACTTCCCTCCTCTGGTGGAGGTCCCCACGACCGGCGGCGGCGATGCTCCGCCGTGGCGGAGCGCCAGGCGGTCGGCCGCAACAAAAAAAAGAATCCATTCATACACGCACCTCACGCACACAAAAATCCGGGTCGCGGAGGCGAGGACTTGCCGGAGCGGAGGTAGCGGGGCGCGCCACGCGTTTTCGTAACAAGGCAAAATTTGCCTCGTTACAGTTTATAATAATTTTACTTTTTTAGGTTACAGCACTGTCTCGGTTGTATCGTGACACCTTGCAAAGACCACATGCTCCTCAACCATTTTCTCTATCATCAGCTTATCATTTATACAGTTTGTTATTATTTATCTATTGTCACGACTTCCTAACAATTTCCCCTATTTAGACAGCAGAGTATGTATACGTCATACACTTCGCCATGCAAATCCATTCGAAGTCGCGGAAGTACGATGTATATACCACATACACGTGTAGTGTTTGCGTGTGTGCGAATCGTGTCAGTTGCGTTTGGAACGATTATCGTGATGGCGCCACAATCAATATCCTACGGCCGCGATTTGCAGCTATCTGTAAACTGTTTTACCAACACAGAATTCGGAGTTCGTCCTCGGGTCCCGCATCGCCTTAAGGGGGTAGACACGGGTAATGCAGTGAGCTGTATACCGACACATTTTGGCTCAAAATATGGGTTTGGGGGGCCCCGTTGTTTGTCCATATATGAGCAGATCACAGGCTAAGTGAGGGCTCATTCGAAAGAAGAAGGTTCAATGCAGCGCGCAGAACGCATGATTTAACGAGCTTGTGTTGATATCTAATAATATGAGTGTCCAAAGTATAGCAAAAACCGGCAAAAGCACCCGCCGATTCTAGGTATTGTAACTGCACTAATAGAGTTTTGTGGCTCAAACAATGCGTTCAGCGCGCTGCATTGAACCTTCTTCTTTCGAATGAGCCCTCAGTCAGCCCATAATGTACTCGTATAACGATAAACAACGGGGCCTCCTGACTGCATTTCCACAGACGAATTTCACCATATTGCCGTTAATACAGAGCAAGTCGTGACAAATTTAGTTCAGGTAGTGGATACAAGATGGCACCTACTCACAATGACTGCCAACGTGGAATCGAGGCAAAATTGAAGCGTTAGCTTGATACATACATATGTATGTACGTCACAGTAAATGCGAGATGCAGTCAATGTGTGCATTTTCCTACGATTGTAGGGTAGGTTATATGCATTTTAGGCATGCATTCATTAGGAAGTAACTGCTGAGAACAACATACATTTACTAAATTAACGGTTTTAGTGTAACACGTACATCATAAAAAATCGCTGTCGACTATATGTTATAATTGGCCACATTATTTAAAATAAAAAGAGAGAGATTGAAACTTTTTTGGTAATACTGGAAGTATTGATTGATTGATTGATATAATTTTTTTAGACTGGAAGTTACAGCAGTTATTTGAAATGATTGTTCTTATCATTACTCTTTTTAATTTTTCCGGCTATTGCATAAAGCATATCGTAAGAAAAAGTCTCTGAATCAGTCAACAATTGATCCCTGGTTGCCGAAAAGCATCGAGTGTTTTGTCGCGCTGTTGCCGTTCTAGCCAGCAGGAAAACGCGTATGAATCGGCTCGAGCTGAGATTTTGATTTTCATTGAGTGAACGTAGCAAAAGACAGCGCGAGCAAAGAAAAAGAGGTTCGAGAATGAAATGATACGTACTAATGCGTGCAATGATAGAGAATTTTATTCATACTTGCAATAGTATTTTTTTAACCAATGAAATTATTTCATTATATTCATTATATTTTTTATATTCTCTTATATATTCGATAAAATTTAGGTTCTTTTTTTACATGAGATCAAAGAGCAGTCCACACAGAACAGTATATTGTTCATTGCAGAAATGTCATGTTCATACAGTTCAAGTTTCAGTCAAAATTAAGACAATAAATGCGGTGTACGATTTTCACTGTGACTAATTATCAATAATTTTTTTTTTAAATTAACTTTATAAATAAAAAGTAATATAATTCTGCAAATTAGTACTGCTCTATCATTATCTTTCATCCATTCTATCTGACCTTCGCAATTTAATATATTAAAATCTCAATGTCATCTTTTAAATTTGACAAGGCAAAGAAACAATCTCAAAGATCAAATTATATTTATTAAAATTTGCAAGGGCAGAATTGAAATAAATGCAACAACAGCGTAGCAGAACCCACATACGATAAGATTTGACAATTATGCCTTCGAGATTTTTTTCGAAACGAAAAAAAGTGATCATTATCAATAGTAAGATGCGAAATTATCAGAAGCTATCGATATAACGACTATCGATAGTTCTGTACCTTCCTTCAGACGCTGAGCTGGCTCGAGGCAGGAACAGAATTCCTTCAAGATTTACAAATGAGCAGAATTGCAGTAGATACGGCAACATCGTTAAAGAACGATGAGATCTGGCAATTATGCCTTTGAGCTTTTCATTTGTCATTTAGGAAAATGACAGGCAATGGGATAATTGACAGATAATACAGAAAAAGAATTCAACTGTAAGTACTGCCGTCGGATGTCGCATTACCAAATGTCCACTTTTCATTAGTTTGTATAAAAAGGCGCTTCGACCGATTCGGAGAAGGCCTCGAACGTGTCTACCCCCTTAAGAGAGTTAAGTCCGCTCCTGTGTCGACTAACATTCGTACCTTTTGAGATTTTAATTCTTGCGCCACAATTTCTACTATGTTCCTTAGTTTGCGAGTTCTTTCTGCACAATTTATTTTGTACGATCGAAGAGGTGCTCCTTGATTCGATTCTGGTTGTCGCGGTCTATTTGGCAGGTCGCTATTTCGTGCGTTAAATTCTCTATTACCGTTTGAGCTGCGTTGATTCACGTATTGTTGCCTAGTGTCGTTATTGTTTGTCCAGCCTCCGTTATCTCTCATTAACGTTCGACAGTTGCGTTGAACATGCCCCGGCCTTTTGCAGTAATTGCATACTACTGTAGTGTAATTCACCTCTCGTTTAATCCCAAAGCTTTGGCGATCGGACGAGGTACGATCTGAAGGAAAGGCTGGTCGCGGCATGCTCAGTCGCGCGTCGCAATTCTTAGCGAGATGCCCTTGCCTGTGGCATCTTTCGCAAGTCTGAATATTAGGACTGAATCGACTTCTATTTTGTCTGGAACTATTGGGGTTTCTATAGTTATTAAAGTTTCCAAAACTCCGTGACGGGATTAAACCTAGTGACTGCTCCCCTTCTATCGCAGCTGTTATAGCCGCCTTAAGGGTATCATATTGCCTCGACCGTATGATGATCCTTAACTTTTCCTTTAACCCGGTAGTAAAAAGATTGAGCGCTTGTTCATTAACTGAATTTGCTAACGCGAGGTTTACTGCATTCGTGTTTCTTGGATTCATCGTTAATTGTGATAATTCAGTAGCTAGTTTTTCTAGCCTTGTTGCGTAGTCCCTAACGCTTTCTCCGTCTCTTTGTCTGCACGCGTTAAATTCTGTCTGTACTGTGCATAGCGATCGTTTTTCGGTAAACAATGTGGTTAAAGTCGTCCGTAATGTTTCAAAATTGTCTATGTCTCTGTATTCAAGTTCTAAAGCCGCCTTGTTCTTTAATTTAGTCCCTAAAATTGCTCGTAATAATAGTGGGTGTTCGCGTTCTGCCACCAATTCTTTCGCGATATTAATTGATTTGATAAATGACACTAGTTCGAGTGCCGATTCTCCGCTAAATTCTTTTACCAGCGAGAGTGCTGTGACAACCGAGGTTGTTGGCGTTGCCATGTCTTGTGATTCGAATAAACTAAAGTCGGTTATGTTGATGGGAAATTCTCTTTCTACAATTACGTGTTCAAAGTTTTCGCTATCGCTCGACGTGTCTGAGTCGAAACTAAAATGTGGTGCGCTTAGGCGTTTACGTGTTGGTGTTGGAGGGTCGGAAAAAGGTGTATTCTCTACTGTTCTAGTATACGAAAGATAGTCTTCAAAGATTGATTCAAAAAATCTTGATATGACCTTGCTATTTGGTAATCTAAAGCGATTTATGTCGCCACCTTCTTTCGACATTCAAGATTCTGGCTTACAGTTTTAAGATTTATAACCGTGTTTAACTGACTTACAGTATTAGTTGTATAAGCATCTCGTACGTCTGCTAGCTGCTGCTGCTGTTGCTCCTTCAACTTCCTTCTATCCAACCAATGGTCCTCGGACTGCTATTGGCTGCTTGCTCGTGTCCCGTTTCCTCCTGCTGCCTGACGGTGAAGGGTTGTCTGGATCGTCGATCTCCTCAGATGGTCGGCTGCCAAGAATCCTCCTTCGTTGTCGTTAATCGGCTGTCGGGTATCGCCAAGGTCGTGCGGTCCACACCTGAGCCTGGTATCGGCTTGCTGCTTTAGGGCTGCTGTACGTCTCTTCAAAGCACGTTCAGGATCAGCTCCTTGATGCCACCTCAGTAGCTGACAGTTCCCTTTTTCGTTGGACGTCGCTAATGACGAACCAGTACTCGTCAAGTGTTGACGCTTACTTAGCGATCTTGAAGGGAATTGCACTTTTGCGTTGCAATTCCACCCGGTTTCACGTGCTTCTCGAAACACTTTCTTCAACGACTTTCAGCGTAAATCCCATCGCTGCCACCAAAATGTTGTGCCCGTCGGGTATCAACAATTAATTTATGGGATAGCTGAGGTTCTGGAGCGTTTGAAGAATTGGAATTCACCGGAACTTCACGAGAATAGACGAAGTGATACTTGGTTTATTGAATATTTCAGAGTTACAAGTCTGATTGTTCTAGCGTTACTTAAAGTTCTGTTCTGCTTACGATCTTTCGGTTATTTTTTCTGGCCGCGCGGCGATGCGCGGTGCTTTTATATTCTTTTGTCGTGGAATGTCTTGATTATTTGCGATATTTTCCAATAGATCGAAGTCTTTTGCCGTTCGTTCGGCACGTGTCGCTGAGTTAGACATTCCTCGCTCGCTGGAGGTCGGTCATCGCTCGCTTTGTAGAAGTTGCTGAATTGTGCAGTCCTTATGTGCGTATCCGGGCACATCATCCTGAACTCCGAGCTGACTTCAGCGACAGTTGCAGAAAAAGTAGGAAGCTCGCGAACAAGGATAGATAGATCCTTTTGTCTCTGCAACGGTGCTGAGACAGAGAGGGTGATACAACACTCGTAGAAGAGACGAAGACAGAGCGCTAACCAAGCTGCTTGCTTTTTAACCGACTTCGAAAAAGAAGGAGGTTACTCAATTCGACATGTATATACTATTTTTTTTTATTTTCTTTTTACGTGTGTGCCCCGATTACGCCGAGATGGATGGACCAATCGGAACCAAACCTTTTGCATCTTGTAGGGTATGACTCCCAGTTGGTCCCGTAAAAAAAAATTTTGCATTTCACCACCGCTTGCCACCTTTTTATTGCTAAAAAGCGTACAATTTCGTCCGCGTTGTGTATGGTCATCGATTACTCCAAGATGGATGGACCGATCGGAACGAAACCTTTAGCATCTTATAGAGTATGACCAACAGTTGGTCCCGAAAAAAACCCGGTTCGGATTTCTACATTTTTTCCGCTTTTATCGCAAAAAAACGTGCTATTTTTTTTTTTCACATATATTCGGCCTGATATCGATGAAGCCTAGTATTACATTTTGCGGCCGGAGATGTTTCCACGATGATCCCATTTGCAACATTCCCTGCCCTTCCCTGCCCTTCTCTTCCCATCCCTTTGTTGAACTTTTCAAGGAATGCCCCAATCGCCACTAAAAAATGTGAAATAAAAAAATTTTTGGAAAAAAAATACAACCGACTTCGGAATGCACTTAAAAGGACGAAATAATTTTAATTTATATTTCGGAGACGGCGCAAAATTAACAATTTTCTACATTGGAAATTGTAAAAATTCTTTAATCCTTTTAAATATTTTCACATTAACAACATCCTTCATTTACACAATTTTTATGCAGTTTGGTTTAGACCATTTCCTGCGGCGAAGAAATAATATTTTCGCATGACGCTTTTTCTAAAATATTCCTTGTTACATTCTACGTTGCAGTACAGAGCCCTTTTTTGGAATAACGTCCCACAATAGAATTTCTTCTATAAAAACGTACACTTTTATTTTCTTTATAAGGTTTCACGAGTGAAATTGCAAAAAAGGGCTCTGTACTGCAACGTAGAATGCAACAAGGAATATTTTAGAAAAAGAATCATGCGAAAATATTACTTCCTCGCCTCAGGAAATAGTCTAAACTTCGTCGCTCTGAAATCAGTACGAGTTGTATGTCAACATGGCTGCCTTACTATCGCGCGTTCCACCGTAGCGCTGCCGTCGTCTCTCTTTCCTATTGCTATGTCGGCGGCCTAAACATGCTTTCCAACTTGCTTCGCACATAACGTAATAGCATAAATTGCAAATGAAATATCGATGGTTCGATACCATCCTATTCTATACACTTTTTTTCTTCTATGAAACTTATTATACACCTCTTCTTGTAAATAAATATTACATATTTCGTTCTTTTCTTTTTCATACTCGTTATTTTATTTGAAGGGATCTGGAGTACAGGTGACGTAATGAACAACGAATGTCTTTATTAAAGCATTTATTCCGCGAAACGAAAGCTTAGTAAAAACAGCAACACAGTGCGACCGTTAACGGCAAAGGACCGGGAACGAATGTTTTCGTCCTGTTTTCTTCCCCGGAAAAACGTACCTCTCCTACACGAGGAAAGGCCGAGCTCAAGGGGAGAAGAGACCATTGACAAATTTATGGGCCTCGGTCTTGCGGCCCTAAACGCCTCGACCAGAGTCGAGAAAATCTATTTTCTTTCTCCTCGCTCGAACTTTCCGTGTCGCCACATATTAAATAGATTTGGTCATTTTTAAAAGTCTCATGAAGGTATAATAATTTATATGTAGTGTTGTGCCCCGGGTACGCACATAAGAAATGCACAATTCAGCAACTCCTACAAAGCGAGCGATGACCGACCTCCATCGAGCGAGGAATGTCTAACTCAGCGACACGTGCCGACCGAACGGCAAAAGACTTCGATCTATTGAGAAATATCCCAAATAAGTAAGACATTCCAATTAAGCAATTGGCACGATTAAAGAATATAAAATAACCGAAAGATCGTAAGCAGAACGTACATAAAGTAACTCTAGAACAATCAGACTTGTAACTCTAAAATATTCAATAAACCAAGTATCACTTCGTCTATTCTCGTGAAGTTCCGGTGAATTCCAATTCTTTCAACGCTCCAGAACCTCAGCTATCCCATAAATTAATTGTTGATACCCGTCGGGCACAACAGTAGTGTTCATTTTCCATGCACGTTATAAAATTGCATTGTAATCATATAGCTTGTTCAATGCATGATTCATAGAAACGTATGGGCTTGTTTCAATTATGTTGTCAATTCTCCTATCTGCTAATAACATGTACAGTCAGTCCCATAAGTATTTGTACACCTTTTAAAACACAATTCCCTCGTTTGAAATTGGACCAAATGACTTGACTTTTTTCGAGAAGCTAGAAGAACTAGTTTACTGATTAACAAGAAAAAAGAAATGTTGAAAAAGTCCCAGTTCGTTTGAAATTATGAAGGATACAGTGAGGATCACTTTTCTCAACTTTTTTTATCCGAGCTAATAATGAAAATTTAAAACATGCTTTTCGTAGATTTCAGTAAGTTGTATCTATACACAAAGTTTCATCGAAATCGGTTAACGCATCTAGAAACTACAAGCAATTGAAATTTACCAGAATCGCAGTTTTTTACCTAAGATCATGGCTAATCACGTTCTGATTATGGCGATGCCGGACACGAGTGACGCCCGAACACACGAGTGAGTAAATCGTACGCCCTTGTTGCATACGATATTTTTTGCAACTATGTGCGTAAAATTCGTTACATGCCTATACACAATACTACGATGGGGAAAGAAAGGAAGGTGGGATCGGTAGGGGCGGGAAGGAGCAGGTCCACGGTATCTATGATACAGATAAACTGTATCATAAAGTGACATTTTACGCACTCAAAGTAGTGCGTAAAATCGAATTTTACGCACAGTGTTGCAAAAAAAGATAAACGAACATACTACGAAACATACTGCAATCGACAAGGATCATAAAATTTTCTGCTTGCTAGGTATATACTTTTGACGTCACGATCGTCATAGGAGCGCATGCGCATCGCGTTACATGCGCAGAAGGAACGAAAACTCGTCCTTCAGCCAGTACGTTTCTTTCCTGAAAGAAATAACAATTTCCAGTGTTTTACTTCTACTCCGATAGAGGCGCTAATTCACTCCCCTATACCCTTAAGGGTGCGCAGGAGCCACGGCCGAACTCCGAGCTGACTTCAGCGACAGTTGCGGAGATATTAGGAAGCTCTGTCTCTCCAACGGTGGTGCGACAGAGAGGGTGATGCAACAGTTGTAGGAGAGACGAAGATAGAGCATCGAAGCGGCTTGATTTTCCACCGACTTTGGTGCAACTTTTTGAGCTTAAAAAGCAATATTTTCTTACACTTTTTTTTTTTTTTATTCCTTGTAACATCACGGAGGGGGGTACAGAGCCCTTTTTTCGAAAAAATGTCCAGGAAAAAAGTTCTATAAAGATATACACTTTTATTTTTTATAAACTTCCCAGAGGGAAATTGCAAAATTGGGCTCTGTACCCCCCTCCGTAATGATACAAGGAATTTTTCAAAAAAGAAAGTGTAAGAAAATATTGCTTTTTAAGCTGAAAAAGTTGCACCAAAGTTGGCGGAAAATCAAGCCGCTTCCATCGCTCTATCTTCGTCTCTCCTGCAATTGTTGCATCACCCTCTCTATCCTTGTTCTAGAGCTTCCTAATTTCTCCACAACTGTCGACAAAGGCGCTAGTTTACCTCCTGCGCACCCTTAACAAACTTTTTCTCTTTACAGCTCTGACGTCTATCATTATTTTATTTGCAATGCTACCACCAGAACGGCGCGAGCTTCGGAACGCGACGTTGGCAGCATTGCCGCCGGTGACGCTACTAGAGCGCCACAGGTTCTATCAGCCTACTACCACCTACAGGGGGTCGATTCTGTAACTTTTTTCGTGGTGAAAATGCGAACCAACTCACATTTCTTTGTGGCGACCAGCTGGGGACTTGCGTGAACCGGCAGAGGGTTCACGGGAAAAGGTTGGCAAGCCTTCAGTGGCGCCACATGAGGACAGTTGAATGTTAGAAACGACGCGTGCAGGCACGAGGATCTGTACGTTCTTGTAATAAAATAATTGTTATCGTTAATAAGCAGTTAGTTCTTTCCGGTGCATTCCCACATCTTGATTCTGTAACTTTCACCATAGTGAAAATGCGATCCATCTCGAAATTTCTTGTCGAATGGTGAGATTAGAGAGAGAGGTAGGGATGTTCGATTCATCGGAAAGAATCAATTCTGAATCGGAACGAGAGATTCGATTCCTCAAAAGAATCGGAACCAAAGAATCGATTCAAAAAGAATCAGTTTAGAAATTAAAAAGAATAGATTCTTTGTTTCTTTTTTTATTTTCATTTTGTAGGCGGACTATCCTATACGATTCTTGCCTGTCACATTGATTATTGTAAAAAATGGATTTTTTCAGGCCGACTTTTTTTACTAAATCGATTTTGGTTAGGTTAGGTTAGATTAAGTTTATAAAATCAATCCTTTCAGGCCGACTTATTTTTTGTCATTGGAAAAGACAGCAAAAAGCATATGAACATGAGAAATGCATAAGAATAAAATCATAAAATATCACAATATTAAAAGCTACATTCAGCAGATATACTTATGCAAATAACTAATTAAATTCAATACAAACCAACTTCTGTATTTATTTGTTACATTTAATAAATCAATAATATTCCAATAATGCTCTTTATTCCTTCGCGTCCTTGGCGACTCCACCGTTATTTTAGTAATTTAGTTTACAATTAATTCCCTAGAAGGAAAAAATCGATCTTCGATTCTTACATAAAAGAATCGATTCTGGGAAAAATTGAACACCAAAGAATCGATTTTTTTACCGAAAAAATCGATTTTCTAAAGAATCGATCGGAATCGAACATCCCTAGAGAGAGGCATTGAGAGATACAGCGAGGGGGAAATAATGGGTGCATTCCGAATTTCGCATGAAGCGCGTAGAGTACATAGAAAGTCGTTCCGAATTAGCTCGTAACGCTATCGCTTGGATTTGATTCGAGTAGTAGATTGATAGAACCGCGTGAGCATTGTTACGTAGCAATTGCGCCCCCTTGATACTGCGATCATAAATTGAGAGCGAAATACGAATAAACTAAACATCTGTGTACTACGAACAGGAGATTCATTGTTAAGAAATATTCGCCGTGGGCGATCAAACAAGGGAAAGCTGGAGAGCCAGGAAACGAAAACTCGTCAATTAGGAAACTCTCGAGTAAATTTATTAGAGACCGTACCAAATTTGTTGTTTTTAGTTAAGTCACGTACGAGTTCGGACAATAGAAGATTCCTCGCGACGTTGTCTCTATTCATGCGCTTCAAGAGGCTCGTAAATTTCCGTAAGGGTCGGTTGGGCTTGCCAATACAAGTTGTCTTAGTTTTTTCGTAGTTTTTCCTGGGTCCCACGCTTTCTCTTAGCACATGGGCGCGATGTCGTCCGGGCCCTTGGCGGGGGCACCGCCACCTCCACTCAACCGAGGGTGGACCAGGACCAGGAGAGAGGGATGCCACCGGACGGGGTGGACACCACCCCATTGGACCAGGAACTTTCCGGAGGGAGGACCCAAATTCCAGCGAAGAGGGGATCAACCGAAATCGCGCGAAGACTTCACCCGCCAAAAACACAGAACGATATCGCACTCGCTAACAGACAGTCGCAATCTTTTAACTTTACATTGCCTCGCTGAGTAGTATTTTCGTCAAATATATTTCAACTTAGAGAATAAATTGAAGTCAAACTAGATCGTGTCTTGTTTATTAATCGCGCCGCGAGCAGAGCACTTCAGCGCTCCACGGGCACCTTACCCACGCCTTGAAAACCACAAAAATCCCTATTCCCGCACGGCGACGCGCCGCAACACAAGAATAGGCCCCCTGGTTTCAACGCGAAATACGCATTGATATATATATAACTGGATACAGCATACGACCTACAGACTGTGATGTTTTGAAGGCTCGATATCCCTGAAAATTAGCCATTTCGCCATCTGGCTCGGTAGGTAGGTACTAAGGATTTTCAAATTCAGACATATATTTGCTTGTCTCCATTAATGTTGCCATTGATATATGTAAGATATATATTATTATATATGTATACACATCAATGAATGTCCCGTGTTTTTGATCCATATACAGCAATACATAGATTTCTTCTAAAAGATAGGTGTAAAAATACAAATCAATAACAAATCCGTAAAAAAGATTTGACTTGTAAGCCGGAACACCTTAGTATCTATATACCGAGACAGAGGGCGCAGTGTTTATCGTCAAAGATGGCTGCTGCTGAAAGGATCACACAGTCTAACCACAGTATATACTGTGGTCTAACTATGCTAACAATAAGATATCCTATGCTGTATCCAGTTATAGATATCAATGGAAATCACTGATATGTATACTATGGATACGAGATTCCCATAAGCCTGCTGTACAGCGGTTGAAGCGAATTGAAGCAGACTTTAGATGCCAACGCCGTCACCGTTCGACCGATGTATTAAAGGAAATAGCGCGAAACTTGAAAAATATGGTTTATAAAAGACTAAAAGAATACTGTAATATAAGGTATTATTGTAGTTTGTACATAATGTAGTATAATAATATAATACGAATTGCTTGTACGATGGTTAAAATTCAGAAAAGTTGATCAGAGCAAATGAAATTCATGAAAATACAGAAATAAATATATAAATGTAATATTAAACAAACTGAAGTAATGATTTATGAAGTTCGCAAAAAGTAAATTTCATATATTTGTAAACAGTTTTGTCGTTTGCCTTGTTGTTTGGGATAAAAAAGATGTAAGTATCCATTTCTTACGTTTTAAGAGAAACATTAAATGAAATTGAATTCTGTAGTCGATGAATTGACTACAGCTGCACAATTTAACTATTTTTGCCAATAAATACTTTTTATGTTCTGATCTAAGTGCATACATACACTCGCGTTGGCATCAGTGGCGTGGCAAAGTGAGCAAAAGTGGGGCAAAGTATTGAGCACCACGGGTGATCGCGGGGTGAAGGGAAGTAAAGTACATCGGTCGAACGATGGTGGCGCATCATGCCAAAGCCACCTTCAAATCGCTTCAAGCATCTCCAATCCATAGTATCATTGATATATATAACGTTATATATATCAATGCATAGTATACATATCAGTGATGGAAATACGGTAGCTTGGCGGCCCTGCACCTACTACTTGAATCAACTTCATACGATAGCTTTACAATAGTGTGTTTATTACAGTGAGGTTATGTGGATCAGCGGATAAACAAGATCTGAAAGTGTTTTCATAATTAATAAAACACTTGTGTTTTTCTATATCTTCAGTCAAGCATCTTCTTCCCCCGCGGTCCAAAACGAATTAAGTTTTGGCCCTCCAAAATTTCGTCGGCATCCGCTCTTTAGTGGTGCGAAGAGTCGTTCTCGTAACGTCTGGTAACGTCGGCAATCTCCTTCCGTGATGGTTTCACGTAATTTCGGTTCTGAATTACTGCGTCTGAAAGTGAAATATAATTGGTATGCACAAGATATACAATAACGGAAACACAATTGTACCGAAAACGCACGTCTCGCACAGAGGGAGATTACCTTCTTCGCATACCAAGCAAAAATATTTGGTTAGGACGCAATTATCGAAGACTTCCTTAAAGTAGAGGCTGACTGCCTCCTTCAAATTAAAACGGCCTACGTATTGTAAGTGGTTCACCTAAACAAAGTAACTATCAACTTAAATAAACATTTATTATAAAAAGATATAAAAAAAGTCTTGCTTTTGTTTCACTTACGGTTTCTTTATAACTTTCTTCTGTTGCTTCTTCAAATTGGGCCATTCTGGCCAGAGACGAGAGGGCCAGTATCAATGGTTTTAACCTAAGCAAGGATGGGCTTTGAAGGCAACAGGTAATTACCTACACACCCCAATCACAGTCAAATGCGCAATGCATCTCGATGCATCTTTTTCAATATCTCTTTTTATTGCAGGTTGCAACAAATGCGAAGTGAGGAGGGATTTTTAGTGGGTACACCAAGCATGGGGAGTCCCACACTACCCAAGTGCACCCCAGGTTATGCGTAATACATTTTCCCCTCCTCGTAAAAGTATTCATAAAAAAAAAAAGAGGAGAGAGGATGGACAACTTAGAGAAAAGGTAACAAATATGCGTCACACACTCGCTTTACTAAACATTGCAAATCAACACTTTCTTTTTGCACCACTTCACATACCTACTGTCTTTCCCAGATGTGGATGTACAATCTTGACATTGCAACGAAGATGTTTACATTCCATGCTTCAACAGTTTCCATTTTAAGGTATGCATCAATCATCTTCATTTTCTTATAAAATTATTCTTAATATTGCGATACTTCTCACTATTAATCTATCTTTTTCGAGTGGTACTAATGAACTATGTTTCTTTTTCACGAGGGGCACTGGAGGAGCTTCAGCAACAAGCCGATCGACATACTGACTACACACGTGTGACATTCAACCTGGATGCAGTTGAAGTTAACAGTTTTAAATCTGTTAATATATACATATATTACACATATTTAGTGTTTAACACTAAACGTACCAAGTGGGATCAAATGGTCCCATTGTCTGTGGAAACTGTATGCAGGTGAAACCAATCATATGTAAATAGTGTAATTAATTGATTATTTTATTAGAAATCAGAAGTTTTGTTGCGAATTATTTCCTTTAATATCGGTAACTATCGTAGGAATAGGTATCTGTAAAATCCCGGTACGTTTAGCGTTAACAAATTTTTTTTTTTGATACTGCATTTAACACATTATCTGCCGCTCTAAAATAGACAAATAAGCACTACAGTTGACTCTCGTATAACGCGGTAAAGATATCGCGGCCATTGTTTTTGTACAACGCGTAACGTATTAACCGCGTTATACGAGAGTCTACTGTATTACTTTATAGCTTTATAGCTATACCTTTAATGAATAAGGGGAGTAACCCTTACTTTCAATTTTCTATGCACTGTCATGGACTTAGCTTTCATTATTTTAACAGTTACAGGCGAAAAAATAATCAAACCTTCATTAATTGGTTCTCAGTCGACAACCGACAATATTGAAATTTAATAGGCCTCCGGTAGATAAAGTGTTAATGTCAGTTTTTGTTATTATATAAAACTTGTAAAGATATCCGAAAATGTAAATTGAAATTGTAAATATTATGTAGCCTACAACAAAAAAGATGTACTTATCAATAATAAATATTTGTTTGAGCAAAAAAATTAATAATGGTACGAATAAAAAGAACTATTTAAAGCGCCCATTTAATGCCAGTGTACGCGCGTCCCTTTAAAATTTAAATGGCTGAAATTGAAGAATCTGCTGCGTTTTTGGCAACAGGTCATGTTAGCAGGGCCTGCTGCGTTTCTGGCACCAATCTGGCAACAGGTTCTGCCAGCAACATCTACTGCCTTTCTGCCGCCAATCTGCGCTCGATTCTGTCGACAGATTCTGTTGCCAAAACCGTAGTCAAATGCGGAAATAGATGGATAAATGGATATGGATCTGGCAACAAAATCTATCGCAGTTTGCCAGGGTTTGCTGCCAATCTGCACGCAGATGGCTATCTGGGTAGTAAGTTGGTGATATTAATTGAAAGTTTAAGGCACACTTACTTTTCAAAATTCAATATTTTATTAAAGCAATAATGTGTGAAACACTCATTTTTCAGAATTTAATGTAATTTGTAGAAGCAATAAAGTATAGTTTATATATGATAACTTATTTTGTCTGTGAGACTTTATCAAACAATATTTTGTTTAATTAAAAAATATACGTTATAAACAAATGTTTTTAACATTTATTTTTATTGTCATATACATACATGAATAAATAATTGTGTCAATTATACATATAATTTCTTCTCTAAACTGAACAATGGTTTATATCATAATTTTCATAAAAATCATTAACTGCACAGACTATATACGTTATTATTACAATATTATAAAAATATTAAAAAAAAAAAAAAAAAAAATGATCTATTTGATGATAATTCCACTACTGAGATTAAACTTTTATACAGCAGTGATACATTTTTAATTCTTTTTATGTACAATCATAATAACTATTATAAATAAAAACCATAAATTAATTTTAAATGTTATATTTGTACTGTTTCATCTTGTTTTTAATAATGAAAATTAATTATTTTATGTATGTTATCAATTAGTATACAGGGTGTCCCAGCTAACTCTGGCATCACAAATATCTCGCTTGTTTTTCATGGTAGATAAAAATGTTAGAAGAAAAAGTTTTTGTATTCGTTGGGGCACATATTCTGATTGGTGAAAAATTTTGCTCAAGGTCATTTTTTTCGAGATTACAAGGTCATCGGTGTTTTTTTTAATGGAACTCAATGTCATTTGAAGGTCGTAATGTTATAGGTCAATGAACTCGCCTTGCCCTCAGCTATCATCGTATGATAACAAAAATATATGGTTCCATTTAAAAAAAACACCGATGACCTTGTAATCTCGAAAAAAAAATGACCTTGAGCAAAATTTTTCACCAATCAGAATATGTGCCCCATCGGATACAATAACTTTTTCTTCTAACATTTTTTTCTACCATGAAAAACAAGCGAGATATTTGAGATGCCAGAGTTAGCTGGGACACCCTGTATATATGTGAGGTAGTTAAACCTTTGACTATGTATCGCTCTTAAAGCTATCCAATACTAATTGCTTATTGATAATAAACAACGCCAACAGACGTCTAACGCAAATTTCTTATTGAATGAGATCAGCGTCTATCATTTTGTATTGAACGTCTTAAATTTACATGTTACTTATTTCATGGATATAGATAGCAAATGATAAAAAATAAAAGATTCTGATATTTATTCATTTTAATCAAGAACATTATTGTCACCTCAATGTACCATAATAGGTACATTTCGCTTACGAGCTCTCCACAGTCAAAGGACTAATTAATATAAAATTGTGGTGTTAAATTCCTGTGCGCAACCTGTTCTATGTGCAATCAAATAGTTTCATATTCTTTAGAAATGATGCTTAATTGATTAAACAAAAACATAAGCCATTTAACATTTAAGTATTTCACAAATGTTACAGTAAATGAATAATATAAAATAATTGTACCAAATTATATTGTTTGCATCTTCAATTCCACACAATTAATTTAAATAATTTTGAAATGTTTTAAAATTGTTCTTTAAAATTATCAAGATGATATAATCATTTTTAGTACATCACCTAACTCATCCGCATAATAATCTGGAACTATAAAGTTTTTGGGGTTTCCATTAGATGCATTCAAAGCATCTACATCATTTTTTGTTGTAACACCTGTTAATACGAGAAGAGTTTTAAACCCGCAACGTTGTCCAAGAAGAATATCGGTGGTACAACTGAAATAAAACAATTGTATTTTTAACAGAATTTAATATATCAAAATAAAGTATATTATAATAATAACATTATATTTACTTATCACCAATCATAAGCGTCCTTTTGGGATTTAAATCATACTTCTTTGTTACATATTTAATTAAAAAAGGTTCTGGTTTTCCAAGCATTACTGGTGTCCTATTACATGCTGCTTCTATAGTTTTTATGAAACATCCAGTTCCTATAATGCAGAATATACATGTATTGTAATTCCATAAAAGTTATAAAAAATTCACATTCGAAAGTTTATAAAACAGCCCTGGCAAACAATTCCAAATAAATATATTTTTAACCTGGAAATTTATTAGTATTTGGCGAAGGTCTCTCTGCATCACAATTTGTTCCTATAAAATGAACCCTTGGGTCTTGTAAATAAGTAGCAGCTTTTAAAAGCTTAGGAAAACTGAAATCTTTATCAAAGCCGACTATAACTGCTCCGACTTCAGGATCTGGTTTAAAATTTTTTACCAAATCCAATTCATCACCATCCATAATATCAGGCTGAAAAAAGTATAGATATAAAAGTATAAATGGGTTATACTAAAATAGGTGAATAACTTTTATCTGACATCATCCATTTCCTAAACATATATGTATTTTTGATCTCTCTCCACAGCAGCTATCTTTATCTTACAAATGGTTAAAGTAAAAAAAAAGTAAAACATTTCATTATTTAATTAAAAAAAAAAAAAAAAACTTAGGAGACAGCTAGATATATAATGTCAATTACGTCACAAAGATACATGATGTTAGTTAAGGGTTAGACTATAAAATATTTATATGCGAAACATACTCCAATGCCACAATGTTTGATATTTTCTGCTTCAAGCTCTTTAGTAATGCCAACACTGCCAACTACATATGCTTTTTTATCAAATTTTTTTTCTTTAAGATACACTGCAGCTAAAAATGAAGTGCATACTATTTCATCCTAAAACAATTATAAAGAAATATTCTATATATGCATCATTTATTATTGATTAAAACAATTTATGAAACTTACCATTGTTGCATCGTATTTAAAATTTTTACATTTTTCTATAAATTCAGATCTGGTTTTGGTATTGTTGTTTGTTATGTAAAAAAACTTTTTACCCAATTGTTTAAATTTATTTACTGTCTCAGGTGAATTTTGTATTACTTCTGTTTCTCTCCATAGTACGCCTAAGGTTTACTTAAATTAAAGTGCCATTTATCACATTTCATATAAAATTATTTGTCTATTATATATTATTCCTGAATAACAATATTTCAGTACCAAAAGTATAATATATAGTAGATGACAATAAAATTATCATTTTTATTTGCAAAAATATGTATCAGAAAAATGAAAATAATTACTTACCATCACAATCTGATAAAATCACATCAATGGATTCCATGAAATCGTTAAATTCTTTTTTAGATAATGATGTTATGTGTTTTGCTGTCATTTTGTGAGTACTAGCAGACACAAGTTTCCAAAGAGAAATGTGCTTAACTTCTCCTTTGCATGTAAATCGTCCTCTTTATCAATTAACTTCTACAACAACTGAAACGACAATCTGAAACGTATATAAATAGTATTCACTAAATACTGCCCCCTGACTCCTGACTAATAGAGTTTCACGCATTCGAAACGTGTCCTAGCGCGCTTATTACATAATATAGGGATATCAATTGTTTCAATTTCATTCGTAAGTATCAGTAAATATAAACTGATGATGGTTCCACTATATTATTACTATCAGTGGGAGTAAAATAACATGTTTTATCATATATTACTTTTCTATTCATTTTCAATTATTCGTTTAATATTTTTGAAATGCATTTATTTTATATGAAACTGTACAGTGGATAACAAAAGTAAGTGAAAACTTGGAGGTAGCAAAAACGAAAAATTTTGTATCAAAGCAAATAATTAATTTTATAAAAGAAATTATACATGTAAACTATGTATGTATATGAAATAAGCTACATAATCGTATTCATAAAACCTTAAATTTATGAATAATCTGTGCGCAAAAGAAATAAAAATATATATACGCGGGGCTGCAAGTAATGTTCGAAAAATAAGTAAACGCGATCTACATTGTTCGATCATTTTTTAATCTTCCAGATTTTGTGATCTCAAATAAACTTTTCTCTTTTGTTCTTAGCCTTGGTTTTGTAAACTGTTTTCCTATAGTGCTTATTACTTATGAAAAAATCGAATTTAAAGAACAACCTGAAATTTTTAATTTTGGCAATGTTTTGAAGTTTTAACCGACTTCGTTGTAATTGCAGAGATCCAGTCCATATTTTGACACAACTATCCAACAAATTTCAACTTTCTGTCGACATTCCAATTTTCATTTTGCACTTCTTGTGTGGTTTAATACACTGCGATTACGAATTTGCAAACCGTTTTTTTCTATACATACAGTTTTTTGAGGAATTTGATTTTTTTAAACAAAACATATTTTTCCTTTGCAAAAATGTCGGGCGAGGCTTTGTTTTTAAATTATTAACCAAAAACACTGACCAATCAGAGCGCGCGTAGAGCGCGCGCTAAGCCGTGATAGCGTAATTTCGAGTCGTGACGTCAGACTAGAACGTCCCATGGCTTAGCGCGCGCTCTGATTGGTCAGCTTTTTTCGTTAATACAAATTCAAAAACGAAGCACCATCCGACATTTTTGCAAAGGAAATTGTTGTTCAGAATCGTCTCAACTATCCCCTACTTCCTAATGTTACACTAGTTACGGGACACTCTGTATAAGATGCAAGCGCCAAATTAAGAGTTTGAAGTGGTTTGTAGTGTACAAAACAAAAGAAGCCAACGGTAAGTATTGTGGACATTACTAATAAATTTACGTACAGTTCATAATATAAATTAACAATTAATTCAATTTGTTTAACAGTTATTTAGAAACATCGAAATATGAATTGCTGATTAAACATATGCAGAAGAATGAGCAGCTGAGGACTGGAAAATTTTCAGCAACATTTACAGTAAATGTGGCTCAGTATCAGTGAAAGAAAAAACTGATACAAATACAAATGCTTCAGCAACGCGATAATATAATTTACGACTATCGTCTGATGTCGCCAAAGCCCGTACGAGTGCGCTGCCTCGCGTACATTTCGTATGCGATATTTGGGTGCATTCCGAATTAAGCATGGAACGCGTAGACTGCAATACTGATGCGCAACGCTTAGGAATCGTTCCGTTTCTATAATGCACGCATAAAACGCATGAGCGTCAATGAGTGCTTGAGAATTTTGGAACGATTTCCTAAGCGACCTATGCGTTGCGCCGCAGTGGACAGCAGCCCACTGTAGTATTGTGTTGTGTGTTACACAATATTTGTATGTATATTGCAAAACTATCGGTGTCCAACATTATGAACAACATGAGATACAAATTCGTAACAATAACAATGACTTGGGAAGTACTAAGAGAATAACAATAATGAATGCGTTACAAATAAGAATAAATTAATGATTAATATTAAATATCTTTGCTGTAATTGCACAAAAAAATTTCATGTTCATTTAAAATGAACTTCTAAATCTATGTTGTATCAATGAATTTACGCGAAAGATTTTGTATATTATTCTTTTAATAAATGAACACTTAAGTTAATAAATATACGTTCGTTTATAAATAATATCTGTTTTTATTTTTATTAAAATATACTTTCTATTTTTTCTTTTCATTTTCCATTATTGATATTCAACATCATTAATACTTATAATCAATGAATAGAATTAAAACTATAAACTTAAAAAGAAAAATAACGATGTACAATCGGTGAAAACAGTGAAAATATGTTCCGAAATACGCAACAAACGCTCAGAACGCATAAACGCATCGAACGCATCCACTGCCTCTGGTCGAAAGAGAAGCAGCCAGTGATGCCAGAATCGTGGCCAGCAGCTCATGCGCTGGAGGGGTGCTAAGAATTCAGTACGGTTAGTACACTCTAGGGAATTCATAGCTCCCTCGAAGCGCTTTTGAAGCGCGCAATAGCTTGCTGCGGCGTCGCCGTGCGGGAATAGGGATTTTTGTGGTTTTCAAAGCGTGGGTAAGGTGCCCGTGGAGCGCTGAAGCGCTCTGCTCGCGGCGCGATTAATAAACAAGACACGATCTAGTTTGACTTCAATTTATTCTCTAAGTTGAAATATACTTGACGAAAATACTACTCAGCGAGGCAATGTAAAGTTAAAAGAATGCGACTGTCTGTTAGCGAGTGCGATATCGTTCTCCTCTTTGGCGGGCGAAGTCTTCGCGCGATTTCGGCTGATCCCCTCTTCGCTGGAATTTGGGTCCTCCCTCCGGAAAGTTCCTGGTTCTCCCCTGGTCCAATGGGGTGGTGTCCACCCCGTCCGGTGGCATCCCTCTCTCCTGGTCCTGGTCCACCCTCGGTTGAGTGGAGGTGGCGGTGCCCCCGCCAAGGGCCCGGACGACATCGCGCCCATGTGCTAAGAGAAAGCGTGGGACCCAGGAAAAACTACGAAAAAACTAAGACAACTTGTATTGGCAAGCCCAGCCGACCCTTACGGAAATTTACGAGCCTCTTGAAGAGCATGAATGGAGACAACATCGCGAGGAATCCTCTATTGTCCGAACTCGTACGTGACTTAACTAAAAACAACAAATTTGGTACGGTCTCTAATAAATTTACTCGAGAGTTTCCTAATTGACGGGTTTTCGTTTCCTGGCTCTTCAGCTTACCCTTGTTCGATCGCCCGCGGCGAATATTTCTTAACAATGAATTTCCTGTTCGTAGTACACAGATGTTTAGTTTATTCGTATTTCGCTCTCAATTTATGATCGCAGTATCAAGGGGGCGCAATTGATACGTAACAATGTTCACGCGGTTCTATTAATCTACTACTCGAATCAAATCCAAGCGATAGCGTTACAAGCTAATTCGCAACGACTTTCTATGTACTCTACGCGCTTCATGCGAAATTCGGAACGCACCCATATGGCGTCATCAGACGACATTCATAAATTATATTGTCGCGTTGCTGAAGCATTTGTATTTGTATCAGTTTTTCACTGATACTGAGCCACAATCTTGCTGAAAATTTGTCAGTCCTTAGCTGCTCATTGTTCTGCATATGTTCTATCAGCAATTCACATTTCGATGTTTTTAAATAACTGCTAAACAAATTGAACTTTACGTAAATTTATTAGTAGTATCTACAACACTTACCATCAGTGTAGGGCATAATTAAATTAGTCTGACAATTAATAATTGACCATTAAATTAGTTATTTGTGAATATGTATTCGTTTTGCAGGATTACAATTAATTAATTGTTAATTGTCCTTACAATTTAGAAATTTAAACTAATTATTTCTTTATCAATTTTAACTGTTAAGGGTGTGCAGGAGGTAAAGTGGCGCTAATTTCGACACTTGCGGCGAAATTAGGAAGCTCTTGTCAACAAGGACAGATAGTTCCTTGTCGCTCGAACGGCGCTGCGACAGAGAGGGTGACGCAACAATAGCTGGAGAGACGAAGACAGAGCGAAATCAAACAGCGTATTTTCACAATTTGATGGTCGCGATAGTTTGACCTGAAGAAGCAACATTTTCTTACACTTCTTTTTTTTTAAATATTCCTCACGAAATTTCCAGTCGACTAGTTTTTATTGTGATGATGATTTGATGTATTACTATGATGATTAGTTGCAATTTGCAATTAAAAGGTTAGTTGCAATTAAATTTAATCGCGATTGAAATGCCACAATTAAATGATTAATTAATTCTTTTGTTTCGTACGCTACAAATCGCTTCAAACGCTTAGAATTAGTTTGGCGCTTGAATCTTATACTTTGACGTTCCGTTATTCCCCAATTCTGATTGGTTCATATTTACACCGTACACTTGGCAACATCGCGACTCGTCGTAAGCCTATCGCACGCGATAATTTTCGAATGGAAATTTTCACTTCATTTCGAGAATAGCAACCGCTGTCTTCGCTGTGTCGCATGCGATATTCGTCGTGCGCTGTGCACGATAGTTATCGCACGATTTCAAGAATAGGCCCCCTGGCCCACTCGATATTTATCGCATACTAGCTACTTGTGAAATCTGGAGAATATCAATTTACTGTCGAATGCGATATTCTAGTAATATTCGTAAAATATCGCATACGATATTTTTCAACAATAGGCCCCCTGAACTCTTACGCACCCTTTCAGTTTTCCTGATAGGTATACTAACGACATCGTGCATTTGGTACGCGTATTAGCCACTATATTTGTACCAAATTCGTACTAAATGTTTAGTACGCACGATGTAAACACTGCCGAATCAATTTGGTACGAGCGTATCAAATAGGAGTATCGTCCAAAGCTGATATCCGTACCAAATGAAACAAATGACGGTGTAAACGAATGAAACGCACTTGAAAGGAAAGCGGTTACTTGTGGTCTGCCAATTATGTACAAATGTTTGAAAAAGGGATTCAATTGGGGAGTGGAGGAGACGAAAACATTAAATTCGTATTATTTTGATCCACTATAGCCAGAGCCGGTCTTCTCTGTAAAGAGGCCTGGGTGCAAGAAAACATTTGGAGCCCTAAATTTTTTGTAAATTTGAAAAAAAAATTACAAACAAACAGCGTCGCACATAAGTATTGGCACACCATAAGTGACAGAATATATGTATGTAAATGCACATAACTACTAAATAAACTGATTTAAGCAACAAACTTTTACACTTATTTGTACGTTGTCTATCGTAGTTTATTGTGTAATTGCAAGAAATAAAATAAATAAAGCGATCTACGAAATAATGACGTAAATATACAATATCTTGAGCACTTTATACCGACACAAAAGTATTGGCACACTCATCATTTTTTTTTTTTAAATTTACATGTAGATCAATTGTCTACAGATCTTCTTCTTACATCAATTCCTACAGATTTTTGTGCGCTGAATTCAAATCTGCATGCGGTTTTTTTGTAGTGCTCACCATTTTTGAGAAAATCGTATTTGAACAAAAAGTTTAAGTTTTTAACTTCGGAGATGTTTTGTGCTTTTACAATAGCAGTTATTTAATTCGTGTTGGTATAGAACAATTCTACGGACTCTCCCGAATAAAATGGTGTAACTTATTAATACATTGTCACCATTTAACTTTGTTTAAACAACGATCAAAGTGAAAAGGACACCAAAATCGTATCGGTCTCTGCTGACATTTTCCAATTTATTTCGAAAACCAAGAGTCTAAGAGAAAATGTAAGGATAGCACTCGACAGAGGAAACATTTCTGTTAAGCAAAGCATTAAAAAAGTTACAAAATAATGTTTTGTTTTCAATTTACAAGCCTGTCCATTTTGCATAACACGCGGCAACTGAACGGTTAAACGACATGGCAGTCGAGACCATTGTCGGCGTTGAGCACTACTGTCACTACCGCGTAGTGTCGTCATTTGTTCGCTTCCAATACAGAAACCAAACGCATACATATAATAAGAAGAAGATCTATAGACAATTGATCTACATGTAAATTTAAAAAAAAATGATGAGTGTGCCAATACTTTTGTGTCGGTATAAAGTGCTCAAGAAATATATTTACGTCATTATTTCGTAGATCGCTTTATTTATTTTATTTCTTGCAATTACACAATAAACTACGATAGACATCGTACAAATAAGTGTAAAAATTTGTTGCTTAAATCAGTTTATTTAGTAGTTATGTGCATTTATATTCTGTCACTTATGGTGTGCCAATACTTATGTTCGACACTGTACATTACTAATGCATGTTTATTTAATGCGTCATTTTGTTTTTGCTAATACATTAATTACTTCAGAAGAATTACAATTTTTTGCAATTTATTTTTCGATGAATAATATACCAAGTGCATTTAAGCGTTCTGCACACATGCTTCACCGAAGATAATTCTTTATTAATTTTAATTTGCTAAAAGAGCGCTCAGCACTTGCTATAGGGTCATTCCACGCCAAATCGATAACTTTTTGCGGTCACCTTCGGCGATTTTTAACCGACTTCGAAAAGGAGGAGGTTACTCAATTCGATCAGTTTTTTTTTTTTTTTTTTTTTTTTATGTCAGGCGATTACGCCGAGATGGCTGGACCAATCGGAACGAAACCTTTTGCATCTTGTAGGGCATGACTCCCAGTTGGTCCCGTAGAAAAAACATTTTGCATTTTTTCATTGTTTACCCTGTTTTACTCTGTTTTGTTGAAAATTGTTTCGAAACGAAGATTGCTGTTTCGTTCACGTCATGTATGTCCATCGATTACTCCGAAATGGATTAACCAATGGGAACGAAACCTTTTGTATCTTGTAGGGTATGACTCCCAGCTTGTCCAGTATAAAAAACATTTTGCATTTTATCATTGTTTACCCCCCTTTTATTGCATATAAGCGTACTGGTCCCTCCACGTCATCTATGGTCACCGATTACTCCATGATGGATTGACCAATCGGATCAAAACTTTTTGTATCTTGTAGAGAATGACTTCCAGCTGATCCCGCAACAAACACATTATGCATTTTTTCATTTTTTTCCGCTTTTATCGCAAAAAAACGTGGTACTTCACGTTTACTCGGCCTGATATCGATGAAGCCTAGTATTACATTTTGCGGTCGGGGATGTTTCCACGATGATCCCATTTGCAACATTCCCTTCACTTCCCTTCCCATTCCCTTGTTGCTAATTACTATTCCCATTGCAGAATTCCTATTCTTTGATGCTACTCTGGAAGGAATGCTCCGATCGCCACTAAAAAATGTGAAATAAAAAAATTTTTGGAAAAAGAAAATACAACTGACTTCGGAATGCACGAAAAAGGACGAAATAATTTTAATTTATATTTCGGAGACGACGCAAAATTAACAATTTTCTACATTGGAAATTGTCAAAATTCTTTAAACCTTTTAAATATTTTCACATTAGCAACATCTTCCATTTACACAATTTTTAATTTTGCGCCGTCTCCGAAATATAAATTAAAATTATTTCGTCTTTTTTGGGGCATTCCGAAGTTGGTTGTATTTTTTTTCCAACAGTTTTTTTATAGCTAAAACGAGCTCCACTTATGAATTTTTATCTCAGGAATTATTTATCCGATGGAGCTAAATTTCTTTCTGTTTTATACAGGAAGGATTGTGCTATTATAAAATAATTTTTTCAACCCCGACAAGTAACTTTATAATGTTGAAAAATGTAAACAAATTCTTTTATTTGCATTTTTTTTTTTCGATGGTGGACCAGAGTAATTTAAACTTTGAAAAAAATATCATCATATTCCTTGAAGTTCCCGCTCAAAATGAGCCGTTCAGAAGGATGGAAAATTGAAAATTGGCGTCACTATGAGCTGGAAAAGTCGCGGTGTACCCCCGTTACAGGTAGGCAAGTCGTGCGCTCCGTTATTATGCTTTCCGTCACACTGACAACGATAGGAATATTGTCAAGCTTTCGTGTGCAAGAGTATATTATTTTAATTCTTGATCATGTTGGAACCCCCTGAATCGCGGGGCCCCGGTGCATAGCATCCGCCGCACCCCCTCCCAGATGGCCGGCCCTGCCTATAGCCGTGCTGGAGGTAAAAACGGCAACAGTGCAGGAGTCCGGCTTCGATATACCTAGCTGAACCTGCTCTATCAGCCCCCAAGGTCGCGAGCCAAGATCTCAGCGCCACCATGTCCCAAAACGCGGGAAAAATTTAAATCGCTTTAAAACTGATTCGACGAGGAAAATATTTTTCACGATGACATATATTATAATAATTTATGTAAATCTACATATGATACAATAAAATATACCTGAAAATAGAAGAGTATAACAAAATGATTATTAAATATTATTTAAAATAATATAAATATTGGATTATGCTTATAATGAACTAGTATTTTAATCAGAACGAACACTATATTATTAATATAAACGAAAGCCTTAATTACTATAATGTTTAATATAAGTAGTTAAACACACAACACACACAATATTTAGCGATTTCGTAGATCGCATTTTTCGGGACGCGCACGCTACCATATTACAAGAGAAGACGCACAAGAACGGTAGGTATAGTCGCCTCGCTGCGTCCCGCAGTTCCCGCACTGTATTCTCCACTCGTCGAGAGCGCGTAGAGATCGCAATACTGCCAACAATAAATAATATTTTATTATATTTATTGGCCCTTAAACAATATTGTTTTAGTTAAATGTTTTCTCAAATACTCCAAATGAGCTTCTCTGGTAAGTTTTATACCGTAATAGTGTAATTTTACTTTCAAGTACAATTCAATAATTGTTGTTATTAATTCGTATTTATGATTTTCTATCAAATCGCTGTCTCTAACATGTGCATCAAAATTTGTAAATAGGTTTTCAATGTTTAAATTCCTAATAGTGTTTATAGTCATTTCCTGAAAAACAGTTTTTGCTTTTAATTTGTTCTGTACTCTATAAATATTAAATATTTTATCCGCTACAGTTAGTATAGAATACGTATCTTGCCTCGGATATCGCAAACCTCCAAGGCTTTTCGCATGAATAAAAATTGAATGTGCCTCTGCTAATTCATTTAACAGTTGAATGCATGTGCAGCAGGCAAGGTTTTTTATAGCACGCATTTCAACAAACCCCGCGACCTATAACACAGCGTGGTGTGTTGTTGAATTAATAAATTCAATCGGTATATCGTCCATAATGACATCTTCGACGTCTTCTTTGAAAAGTTCACACGCAAACACATTTTGCATTTTATCATTGTTTTCCCTGTTTTACCCTGTTTTGTTGAACATTGTTGCAAAACAAAAGATTGCTGTTTCGTCCACGCCGATTACTCCGAAATGGATTGACCAATCGGAACGAAACCTGTTGCATCATGTAAGGCGTAAGGCATGACTCCCAGCTAGTCCCGTATAAAAAACATTTTGCATTTTATCATTGTTTACCCCTTTTTTATTGCATATAAACGTACTGTTCCCTCCACGTCATCTATGGTCACCGATTACTCCATGATGGATTGACCAATCGGATCGAAACATTTTGCGTATTGTAGAGTATGACTTCCAGCTGGTCCTGCAACAAACACATTATGCATTTTTTCATTTTTTCCCGCGTTTATTAAAAAAAACAAAAAAAAAACGTATTATCTCGTGTATATTCGGCCTGATATCGATGAAAATTAGTATTACATTTTGTGGCCGGAGATGTTTCCACGATGATCCCATTTGCAACATTCCCTTCACTTTCCTTCGCTTCCCTGCCCGCCCCTTCCACACCATCCTTTCCGTTCCCTTGCCGCCCCTCCCTATCCTACTAATAATCAGTCTCATTTCAAAATTCCTATTCTACGAAGTAACTCGGCACGGAATTTACTGAGCGCGATGAAATTTTGGACATTCAGTAGTATATGCCCTTCCCTTCTCTTTCCTTCCCTCCTCTACCCACCCCTTCCTTTCTAATCGTTGATAGTTACTATTCTTATTGCAAAATTCTTATTCTTCGATGTATCTCGGCAAGGAATTTACGGATCGCGATGAAACTTTGCACATTTAGTAGCAGATGTTTTAGTGATGATCCAATTTCCAAAAAATGAATTTGTTTACTGGTTACAGCTATTGTTATTCCAGAAATCGTACTTTTTGATGTTACTCTGCAAGGAACGCACTGATCGCAACTACAAAGTGTGAAATAAAATTATTTTTGAAAAAAAAAAAAAAAAAAAAAATACAACCGACTTCAAAATGTACTAAAAAGTATGAAATAATTTTAATTTATATTTCAAAGACGACGCAAAATTAAAAATTTTCCAGATTGGAAATTGCCAAAATTCTTTAATCCTTTTACATATTTTCACATGTAAATGTATTTTCTCTTTCCGCCCATTCAGTACCAACGCCACCATATCCCAATCAAATCATAATTAGCAACATCTATCATTTACACAATTTTTAATTTTGCGCCGTCTTCGAAATATAAATTAAAATTATTTCATTCTTTTTAGTGAATTCCGAAGTCGGTTGTATTTTTTTTTTTCCAAAAATTTTGTTTGGAAGATATCGTCAACATGTTTGTGTTGTCAAGTGGCAGACAATTCGCTGTCGCTGACGATTTTACTTCATTGTTATGGAGGAAGCGTTTATAAGCTGCGGTGAATTGGATGCAATTGGGATTATTATTGTATCCTCCCATTGATCGGATGCATGAAAAAAACATTTCGAGATGATCCTGAGAGACTTTATACGACAAAATATATTTTAAATATTTCGTTTCAACATAATCTTAATATATTTTTTTCAGATTTTGAATATCAATAATGAATTCCAAAAATCCCGTCTTTGATTTTGTTTCCGTAATATATTTTCCATCGGGATAAATTTTGATACTGGAAAAATATTCTATGGCTTTATTACAAAATTGAAAGATTTCAGCCGCTGTTTCCAATTTTAATGGTCATTAGAAACCATAAGCGAATAAGCAACGAGAATTCAAACAGTCGAATGTATTATTCACCATTCTCAAAAATTGAATGGTCTCAGTGCAGTCTAAAAAGTCAGGATGTTTATCCTCCATCAATACTTGTAAAGCCGTTGCACAACTGTCACTCAATGTTTGAGCCGCTAACAGTACGCTCATTTTATTTTTTTGCCACAGGATATGCTTGTCGTTAATTTCATTGGCTAAATGAAAATAGCCATTTTCTTGCAAATGAACCAGCTTTTCAATATACTTCCACTTTATAGCATTTCCATCGCTGTCGTACAAAACTCCTTTAGTGGTCCAAGCTGTCCTCACCAATTTCAGCATATGCGCAGTGTCAAAAAATATTACTACGTCATGATTATACATTGGATGTCTGAAGTATGACTTATTATTGTGTATTTCTGCATTCAACTCGGTGCATATTTTAATATTTGCTAAAAGTCCATCAAGTGTTAATGCGATAACGTTGACTCCTGAGGTAGCGACAAATTCTAGTATTTGTAAAGTGATGTCTTCTGCCGTTATTCCGGTAATGAAAAAGTAAGCAACCGGTATCTTCCACCTTTCATTGATTCCTGGTAGAATATACACCAGTGATTCTTTTGCCAAAGGCAGATCGTCAGGTTCTGGTATGACGGTTCCACAATCTACATACCCAACAAAATTTGTTTCATAATGACTCCACTCAAGTTGTTTCCTGATTGCCATTTCATCCATCATCAATGCAGCATAAATTTTTTTATCTCTGGCAGCCTCACTCTCAAATTCCTTTTTTTCAAGTCTGATAAAAGTTGTTGCAACCATTCAACCTTCTTTACAAATCGGGTCTGCTGAGATTGCAAACGCTTTATCCTGCTAGCCTTCCTTTTGCAAGATTCTGTGAGTAGACGAATGGACGCTTTCAATCTTTTTGGAGTCATTTCATCCAACAGATCCTCAGAGATATCACCGAGATATCTAATTTTCTTTCTTGAAGTGGAAGGTGTCTCCAATGAACGCAGGATAACCAAATTATTTTTCATCAATGCTGGCATTTCAGGCGATTGTTCTTGAAGGCTAACTTCAGGATAGTTGTCAGTTGACATCATTTCCGGTCTATGCATAGAAAAAACATTATATATTTACTTTGTTTTGTTATTTTCAAAGTGCATACAGACATGCAACAAAACAGCAAACCAAATGCCATCGCAAACAAATTTCTGGTTCAAAACAATCTGCTTTACTTAATTACTTAACTATTTCGTTATGTTTCATTTTTGTTTTTCATACCTTTCATTGTTTGCACGAGGAAATCGCGTTGGAATCGAGTTACGCTTAAGACGTAAAGACGATAAGCCCATCTTTACAAAACAATTTTCATAAAAATATTCTGCACATATCGATGCCATTTTTGGCAAGCTCAAAGCACTCTTCTGGCCATTCAAAGTAATTAAAGCTTGCACCCATTCTTCTCGAAGTTGAGGATTTCTTGGAAACCTGAAATTGTATAACACATAATAAGTACAAGACAAAATGGTTTTTGCGGTTAGGTTAATACAAATTTAGAACTTACATATATAATGGTACACATTTAGAATCATTTGCTCCTTTTGCTTTGTATCTTGTGTTTTTACACAATTCTACAAAACAATAACGAACCATTATATTTTTTCTAGCACTTGTATATTTCCCTCGCTCTCTGAACCATACTGTACAGTTATTAGTTCTTAGTTTGGTTGCTTTTGGGATATGGCTTCGCCACCGGTAATGGTACGCACCTTGGCGGTCGTTAGCAGTCTATAGGTATGTATATAGTCAAAGATTCAACCGACTCGGTTGTATATAGTCAAAGGTTGTAATTTATTCTTCTCTCTTTAGTTACATTATTACCTCCGAGATAGCGCTGTTGTGTCATCGGCCGACTTCAAAGGTTCCGCCCGGAGTGTCGCTTCTTATTATACCTACCCTATGGTCAAGTGGTGTGGGGCCCTTCCCATGCCTAGAGTTTTCCCCTAACTAAAGCCGAGTATTCACGTTAGTATTTAGTATACATGAAACTTGTGATTCTTTTAATAAAAAAAAATCTGCTATTTTTAGTATCACTCAAAGAATCTCTAGGTCTTATTTTATATCTAAATGGATTAAAAATCTGCAATTTAAATATGGATTTTACGATTGAAGTTGAAATATAATTCTAGTACTATTTTATTTTAGCAAATGCAGAACTTGATATTTGACGTGAAGGAACGAATGATAATTTCATAAGACAGAGCGGTCATGTGGACGTGTCTTTTTCAATCTGTTGTTTATTCATTAAATAATATTGAAGGTGTATAGTTTATAGAAACATATTAGGTTTTGAAAATTATAAAACCGTGATTACACAGATAAATTGATTGCGAGAATGCAATGCCAGCACGTAGACGGCACATTAGCTCAGAGATAGACCATGGTTTCGTGAATACAACCTCAAAGAGTCCTTGGCAGGGCAGTACAAGTCAACTGTATAACCATGATAGTGAAGAGTACGATTTAACAGAAAACGAAAAAAAGAAAGCGGACATCGCATCAGCAACAATGACGTCGCGCGACAGAACTAATGAATTTGTTAATGCCATCCGGACTATGCAAAGTAGAACCGTCACAAGAACAGCAGTTTTGCAAAATTCTCGTCGAGCACATCAATTACAAAGCTACTCAAATTTTATGATGATAGCTAAGAATATTGGAAAAAATATAGCGAGTACATATACTAAATTAGAAAAACTTGCTCTATGTAAGATCACAGTAAATACTTTGTATATCACCTTATCATCTTAAAAAGATTAAACCGAAACATATGTTGCGATCATGCTAAATCTAATATAGTTTAATATAAATACAAATAGAATGGAATATTTGAGTACCATTTGTATTGTGTACTGAATACATTATGTATTATCAATTTCTCTCTAAATCTTTTCTTAAATTATTATTTTTTGTTTATGGAAAGCTTTTATTTCCGTAATTGTAAAAAGATATTATATGTTAATAAATTATTTTAGTGGCAAGAAGGAAGTCTATATTTAATGATAGACAAATGGAAATTTATGAATTAACAAACATCATAAAAACAGATCTAAAAAGTTTAAATTACCAGATTGGTAAGCTACAGGGGCTTGGGAAACAGCAAAGAGAAGGACATGGTGCATTCCAAAGTCAACATATGATTTCGCATTCATCTTCTATTGTAATGACCTTACAGTCAAAGCTGGCAAATATGTCAAACCATTTTAAAAGTGTATTAGAAGTCCGTTCAGAGGTATGTAGAAAGAAAAAGATATGGTAAGATTAAATATAATATTTCTCTTAAAATGCACAGAATATGAGAGAAGAGCAAACAAGAAGGCAACAATTTACTCAAGGTTCAGTATCTACAATGCTACCTCCAAGTGTTGCTGGAAAACAAAATTCATTGCTATTTCAAGAACAAGATTCTCCTTCATCTACGGTTGTAGATTTAGAACCAGCAATGGGACAGTTAACATTGCAACAAGCAGTTCAAGATGATACCGTAAGTTGTTTAATATATATCAAAATTTAACTTTGAACTGAATATACTTTGACACCAGCAAATAAATCTGTTTATTAGATTGCATATGCTCAATCAAGGGCAGAAACAATGCAAAGCATAGAATCTACCATAGTTGAACTTGGAGGCATTTTTCAACAGTTAGCGCATATGGTTAAAGAACAAGAAGAAATGGTGGAAAGGTAGAAATATTTTTATCAGAATATATATAATTTTATATCCGATAATACTATTCAACACATTTTATTTTGCAATAATCAATAAGTGATGCTTGTAGATTTTTGTGCATTAATTATAAATTAGAAAATCATTCTCCACTATTATTTAGTTTTTGAGAAATTCAATAGTAGAAAAAAATGTCAAGTATAAAAGAATAAGGAGTTCAAATTGTCCTTGAGACTATATCACCTCACGATGTAATATCGGTTATCCAAAAGAAACATCGTACACCAGTTTTCAACTTCTTACTTCCGTCGAAAAGATTACAGGGTAAACTCCAATTACAATCAGTTTTTTTAATTTACTTTCGCTATTTAGTGGTATGTAAAAATTTTTAAAACACTGGGACACGGTAGACATAGCAACATATATTATAAAATTTCTTAAGATTTCCTTCCTTATAAATCCTCAGTGCAAAAAATAAAAAAACAAAAAATAGTGGAGAATACAGATTTCGCATTGAAGTTTTAGACCAATCACTTCTTTATTCTTACAAATAGTAATATATGGGGATGGCTATTATCCTCAATATTTTTCAGATTATTTAGTGGTGTGCGTCTTATTGTTAGTTATAAAAATTAAAAATTGAATTTTTTCGAGGTACTTCGTGACAATGAGTTAAGTTCACTTAAAGATGTCTTACAAATATTTTGAAAATTCTTTATTTAATTCTTTGTTACGAGCCGGAGGGGGCACGGCTGCGTAGCCGGGGCTTTATATTTGGTATATGGTAATTTGTTAAGAGGAAATAGACGCGGAGACGAACCTACGTATCGCTAACGTAGGGAGCTCCAGGAGGTTGGTTATCGAGGACGAACCTACGTATGGCTAACGTAGGGAGCCTCAGGAAAGGTCAAGACGCGAGGACGAACCCACGTATGGCTAACGTAGGGAGCCGCAGGAAATGTTAATATTAGTGCTCGTAACGTATTCGGTGCACCTCGAGCGGTAAAGGTACACCTTAGTGGGTTCAGGACCGTTTGTTATAATTGATCAACACTAAATCTATTTGATTCAGTTTATTCTAATGCACCGGGACTTACAACTGTTATAGTGTAATTTGTCGCGGTGTTCTAACTTGAATTTAAGTTGCAAAGTTAGTTTAGTTTCGATTCCGCGAAGCAAGAATCTAATCCTTCTCGGTTTTAACGAACGCGAGCAAACGGGGGACGACTACAACCGTAAATGTAATGCCTAACAGTAGACTACGTACTGTATGGTTAAGAAGAAAATGCTCGAAGGGGACTTGAAACCGATCTCGCTAAGTTGTAATACGTGGGTAATTCCACGCCAAATCGATCACTTTTTTAGGTCGATGTCTCGGATTTTGTTCTAATTGAAATATATTGTAGTTCACGTGAAATTAGGGGGGGGGGGGGGGGGGGGGTCTAAGTCATCATTTTGCTCATTTCGAAACCGTTTGAGAAATATAAGCCTTTAAATTTCGCGATTTTTGCCCATTTTCGTGAAAATGGGTTGTACGTTTGAATTTTTATCTCGGGAACTATTTATGATATTGACCTACTTTTTATTTTATTTTATTAGGGAAGGATCACTCTTTTAGAATATATTTTTATTGAATTGAAAAATGACTTTTACAGTATTGAAAATTATAAACAAATTCTTTTTTTGCAAAAATCACTTCAAGGTCGCGTTTTTAAAAATCTGAAAAAATTATTTTCGGATTCCTTGAAGTTTTCTCTATAAAATATCTAAATTTCAGGATGGTGTTTTTCCTATTAACGTCGCAATAAAATATTATAGACAGCCGCTACGCACCGTAACAGGTAGATGAGCCGTAATTCGGTTCGCTATTGTTATTATGGCCGGGTTATGAGACCGATATTACCCTATATACCTGTTAATACAGTGAATTCGAAAAAATTGAGATGGTTTTACTAATGCCTAAGTACTGCTACTACTTGTAGAAAAATGTTAATAACCCACCTTTAAACAATGATATTTCCTTTATAATAATAATATTTCTACCAGTTCGTTTATTTTTTTTATTATTTGTAAGGAAATGTCATTGTACAATAGAAACCATGGAAAAGTGGTGGGCTTCTACTATCAGAAAGGGATGAGGATGGGATTGGAGGGATGATATGAATGGGATAATTTCAGATGTCGGAACTATAACTGATAAATAGGAAAGCGACTGAAACTATCTAATTTTGTGTAAAATTAATGACATTAAACAAAAAAATGATGGATTTAATGTGGAATTGAACTAAGGAAGCGCCATTGCCTAAAAGTGGGTTATTAACATTTTTCTGCAAGTAGTGGCAGTAAAACCTTAGGCATTAGTAAAACCATCTCAATTGTTTCGAATTCATTGTATTAACAGGTATATAGGGTAATATCGGTCTCATAACCCGGCCATAATAACAATAGCGAACCGAATTACGGCTCATTATAGGAAAAACACCATCCTGAAATTTAGATATTTTATAGAGAAAACTTCAAGGAATCCGAAAATAATTTTTTCAGATTTTTAAAAACGCGACCTTGAAGTGATTTTTGCAAAAAAAGAATTTGTTTATAATTTTCAATACTGTAAAAGTCATTTTTCAATTCAATAAAAATATATTCTAAAAGAGTGATCCTTCCCTAATAAAATAAAATAAAAAGTAGGTCAATATCATAAATAGTTCCCGAGATAAAAATTCAAACGTACAACCCATTTTCACGAAAATGGGCAAAAATCGCGAAATTTAAAGGTTTATATTTCTCAAACGGTTTCGAAATGAGCAAAATGATGACTTAGACCCCCCCTAATTTCACGTGAACTACAATATATTTCAATTAGAACAAAATTCGAGACATCGACCTAAAAAAGTGATCGATTTGGCATGGAATTACCCACGTCGTAAGGGAAACGTACCGACGGGTAACGTGCCCTTTCTAGATTTTGACTAGACCCAAAATGTCTTCGCCGCTACCCTTTTTATACCCAAAAATCAGAGGAAGAAAGGGTGGTAGGGAAAGTGCGCTACGTGACTTCGAAGGACAGCGTCCTTGCTTCGCGTTGTTCTCGAAAATTCTAGACTACGTAACTAATGCCGGGTGTACGCAGCCAACTCCAAATAAGGAAATTTTGAGGGCGAGAACGTAACATCTTTATATATAAAAGTTCCCGGCCAGATGGTTTTTGTAATTTTTGATCCAAAAGAAAAGTGTTAAGAAATTTTTATTACTATCATACGAGCCGTTATTTTTGAAAGTGGTGTAAGTCCATTTTCTTTTTTTTTTCTTTTTTTTTTTATAAATATAAAAAGAGGATATCTACAGCGTGTTCCGTTTAAGTGAGTACGACGGAATATCTCGTAAAGGATTAAAGTAATAAAAAAAATGTTCGGATAAAAGTTGTTTGATTTTAAGGGGCATATTATGCAATATTAGTGGTAGTTCCGCAAGTCGAGCGATAGCGGAGATTTCAAGGTTAAGTCATTTCTTTTAAATGGGACCATGTATTTTTCTTTTCGGATTATAATAGCTAATTTTGATACAAATTCAACAACCTGCTATTTGATATCATTTCATGTGTGAATCATTAATTAGCAGCGATTGGAATTATGTCAATGTGTACCGTACGTGATTGGAATGACCAGCTGTGTCGAATATCATTTGAAATGTACGCTAGAAACATAAGAAGTTGGAAACCCATTTATTTCCCCTTATATCTCTTGCATTAATAGCTTTGACCTCGGCAGTCAACTTCAGCAATTCAGAATCGAAAACGAATAGAAAAAGTTATAATTTTTGATCCATCTTTTTTATTTTATGTATCTCACTGTGTTATTTTATTCATTGTGTATTTTTTATATGGTAATAGTACATTTAATTTGTGAAAATGTCGTTACCTCTGCAGGAAAAAGAGGGGCTCAGTGGCCCTCAAGATTGCCCGATCTGTCACCATGTCTTTTTCCTACGGGGTCATTTGAAACATGAAGTTTTCAAAACACCAACTGAAGATGTCAATGACATAAGCGGCAAAATTATAGTCACGTGTGAACAAATATCGGTCACAACATTGAAAAAAGGTGAAAAACATTTTTTAGGTAGATTACATAAGTGTATTGTGTATGATGGTGGCCACGTTGAAGGATAAGATACATAAAAAGATTTTTAATAAATTCTTAATTTTACAAATTAAATAGCGGATAGTAATAATTAAAATTGATCATTAATGTCATCGGATAAAAAATCTTTTTGCGTTTAGTTTAGTACAGTATTGGAATTTATTCCATAGAGGTGCATTTGGTTAAAGTCGGCTTCAGTAATCTGACCTGAGAAAGTAGCAGAGCCATGCAAAACTTAGATAACTAACACCTTATAATCGCTCCAATTAATAATTCACGCATGGAATGATATCAAATAGTAGGTTGTTGAATTTGTATCAAAATCAGCTATTATAATCCAAAAAGAAAAATACATGGTCCTATGAAAAAAAAAAAAGAAAAAAAAAAGGATCATATACAGGGTGGGGCAATAACTATTAGGACCTTAAATATCTTTGAATCTATAAGGCTGAGTGGAAGATTTGTGTAACCAAAATTGCACGGTACGAAGGGGGCTATCATATGGCGATAATAATTTTTGTCCAAGTTGGAGGCGCTTCGGAGTTACCTAGGTCATCTTCATTATTTTAAGTGCATCCAATATGGTTTTTTTTTTTTTTCACATAATATGATAGAGGAGATCGGAACAAATTCAGAACTCACGACACAAGATCATTGAACAAGATTTAAAGTAAAAAAAGTAAACAAACACTCTTTAAAAGACATCGTAACAAGTTCACCGTAATAATAAAAGTAAACATGACAAGATTAGTATCGACAAATCAGTCAATCGTATAAGATGTACCAAAATTCAGTGCGAGCAAGAATTTTGTAAATTTCATTCAATAATAAAAATGTACTTTTTATATCGATTTTTCTTTACTTAAAATCTTGTGTCGTGAGTTCTAAACTTGTTTCGAGCTCCTCTATCATATTATGAGGGGAAAAAAAACATATTGGACGCACTTAAAAAAATGAAGATGACCTTTGTATCTCCGAAGCGCCTCCGCCTGGACAAAAATTATTATCGCCATATGATAGCCCCCTTTGTACCGTGAAATTTTGGTTACACAAATCTCCCTCTCGACCTTATCGATTCAAAGATATTTAAGGTCCTAATAGTTATTGCCCGACTCTATATGAAGGCATGTTACGTGAAAGGATAGTACCAAAAAGAAATCGACGCTATTTATTTTTCTTACGAGTTTATTTGCAGAATATGTATATTAACGTGTTCAAAAGTTCCCGGCCAGTGTGTTTAACAAAAAAATTATACTTGTTTTTCATTGTGTAACAATTTTGCGGTACATTATTTATCATATTATAACTAATATTTCGTAGCCATGCCTTTTGCAGCAACAACAGCAGCACAGCGACGAGGCATGAATTCAATTAACCGAGTAATGTAGTCGTATGGTATTTTATTCTACTCTCCTATTAAATTTTGAAAAAATCGTGTCTTATTAGAACTTCCATAATTTTTCATTCGATGTTTCGTCTCGCCTGAACGATGTTCTATTGGATTTAAGTCCGTAGATTGAGAAGGCCTGTCTAATACTTGTACTGTATTTGTAGACAACCACCTTTTTACGATTTTCGATGCATATTTGGGGTTGTTATCATGCGAAAGCTCTTATGAGAAAGCTCCCCATGCTATAATGCTTCCTCCACCATGTTTAACAATTGGTGTTTGGTACATGTTGTCTTCCATCGCTGTCCAATAGATTAAATTTAGAATCATCCGAAAAAAGAACAGCTTTCCAATTTTCAACAGTCCAGTTAAAATATTTTTTGGCAAACTTTAATCGGGCTACTTTATTTTTCCTATTGATTAGTGATTTTTTAACGCTAACTCTGCCAAATAGTCCTACAGCGTGTAGTCTTCTTGATACCGTGCATCGACTAATATTAGCAACGTTTATTAGCCACTTGTAGTTCTGCTGCAATATTACTAGCTGTCTTCATTGCGTCAGCAATTGATTTACGTTTTATAATCCTATCAATTTTTTTAGTGATCTTTTGGGGCCTTCCACTTCGCGGCCGATCTTTCACGCCATTCCCTTCTCGATATCTGTTGATTGTATCGTTCATTGTACTTTTTCCGATAGATAATGTTGAAGTGATTTCGCGAGACGACTTTCCCTTTAACGACAATTCCATCACAATATTGCGTACTTCGACAGATGTGTTTTGAACCATGTGTACGTTTCAGCGATTGACTGCCAACTGAAGCAATAATACAATGCAATATTATTTGAATGTAAACGCTTACTGACATTTTACAGACCTGAGGCTGTACATAAATCGAAACTGGCCGGGAACTTTTGAACACGTTAATTTACTTATTCTGCAAATAGACCCGTAACAAAAATAAATAGCGTCAATTTTTTTTTGTACTATCCTTTCACGTAATATGCCTTTACACATGTGTATATGATAGTAATAAAAATTTCTTAACGCTTTTCTTTTAGAAGAAAAATCGCAAAAGCCATCTGACCGGGAACTTCTGCACGCAACTCTATACAATACGTGGTTCATTTATTACTCTAGAGTTATAGGCATGGCTTAATAAAGGCATATCCAACGGTGCACTGAGGTTCTTCGTGCAAGTATAAATAGTTGCGTGTTATACATACGTATTTTTATAACTCATTAATCGACACAGCGGTGAAAGTGTTAAATAGATTGAGTCAATAGAGGATACATACATACAGTCAGTCCCATAAGTATTCGTACCCCTCTTAAAACACAATTCCCTCGTTTGAAATTGGACCAAATGACTTGAATTTTTTTGAGAAGCTAGAAGAACTAGTTTACTGGATAACAAGAAAAACAAATGTTGAAAAAGTCCCAGTCAGTTGAAATTATGAAGGATACAGTGAGGATCACTTTACTCAACTTTTTTATCCGAGCCAATAATGAAAATTTAAAACGTACTTTTCGTAGATTTCAGTAAGTTGTATGTATATACAAAGTTTCATCGAAATCGGTTAACGCATCTAGAAACTACAATCAATTGAAATTTATGAGAATCGCGGTTTTTCACCTAAGAACGTGATTAGTCATGATCACTGTATCCTTCATAATTTCAAAGGACTGGAACTTTTTCAACATTTTTATTTTTTTTTTAATTACTTAGTAAACTAGTTTTTCTAGCTTCTCAAAAAAATTCAAGTCATTTGGTCTAATATCAAAAGAGGGAATTGTGTTTTAAAAGGTGTCCGAATACTTTTGCACGCCACTGTATCTCCTATCTATTATTATAACTATCACATTCAATTTGTAAGTTTGCAAATAAATAAATTAAATTTAATAACATTTATAAAATTCACCTAAATTATAGAATAAATTTCAATTATTATATATACCTACAATTAATTGATAAAACAAATTAGAAGATGCAAATGAGTTGCGAATAGGTAATTTAAAAGTAAATTACCTTAAAGTTACCACGAGTCTCTCCTCTGGCGAAATGCATTTTCGGAAGTTAGATTGTTTCTCAATAACATCGTGAATCAACTCTAGAATGTAGTAAAAAGTTTCCTTCTTCATTCTCATGTATTCGTAACATTTTTCCGCTTGTTCAAGCAATTCCGGAAAGAGTGTATGATACTCGCCCCTTTCTTCTCGCGATATATAAATTGGATTCACGTGGAATCTTTTTCTTTTTAGTAGTAAGTATCTTAAGGCAGGATTCGTCTCTAAACATAAAATCGTTGCTACATCCATTTTGCCGACAACTGACCAACTAATCGAAAATAATGTAACCGAGTTATCGGCCGACGTCGGACGAAATCAGTTTGATCTCATGCACGTAACTACCAACACATTTAAAAAGATTGGACGAGTTTGGCCGACGCGTGATTAGTCATGAAGAACGTGATTAGTCATGATCTTATTGTTAGGTGAAAAACTGCGATTCTGGTAAATTTCAATTGCTTGTAGTTTCTAGATGCGTTAACCGATTTCGATGAAACTTTGTGTATACATACAACTTACTGAAATCTACGAAAAGTATGTTTTAAATTTTCATTATTGGCTCGAAAAAAAGAGGTGAGAAAAGTGATCATCACTGTATCCTTCATAATTTCAACCGACTGGGACTTTTTCAACATTTTTTTTTTTTCTTGTTATTCAGTAAACTAGTTCTTCTAGCTTCTCAAAAAAAATTCAAGTCATTTGGTCCAATTTCAAACGAGGGAATTGTGTTTTAAAAGGGGTACGAATACTTATGGGACTGACTGTATATCCTAAGACAGAAGGTATAGGATAGAGTCTACAGGGTGTCCCGTAACTAGTGTAAGAACTGGAAATGGGAGGTAGCTGAGACGATTCTGAACAACAATTTCCTTTGCAAAAATGTCGAATGAGGCTTCGTTCCTGAATTATTAACGAAAAACACTGACCAATCGGAGCACGCGTAGAGCACGCGCTCAACCGTGATTCGTTCTAGTCCGACGTCCCGACTCGGAAGTTACCCTATCACGGCTGAGCGCGCGCTCTGCTCGCGCTCTGATTAGTCAGTGTTTTTCGTTAATAATTCAGGAACGAAGCCTCATTCGACATTTTTGCAAAGGAAATTGTTGTTGAGAATGGTCTTAGCTACCTCCCGTTTGCGGCTACTACACTAGTTACGGTACACCCTGTATTCTGTTTTGATACAGTTTGAGAGAAAGCGGCATGAAATGAAGGAAGTTCAGTGCTCCGCTGGATATGCCTGATTTAATATGAATGCATAAAACTGGCATTAAACTGTTTTTGTAGTACGAGGGTGAATCAAATATAAGCCGGAATTATTATTATTTTTTTTTTTTTTTTTAAGTATTGAAGCATCATAAAAATACAAACATACAAAGTTATTTTTCTACCTAATCTCCTAACTTGGAAATACATTTTTTCCAACGGATAGGTAGCTTTTTGATCCCGCTATCATAAAATGAAGATGGTTGTGACACCAGCCAATCGCGCACAAACGCTTCGACAGCAACATCATCAAATCTCTGTCCTCCAAGTGCTTCTTTTAATGGTCCAAACAAGTGGTAATCACAGGGCGATAAGTCCGGACTATAGGGAGGATGTTCCAGTGTATTCCAAAACAAATCCTTAATTTTGTGTCGAGTTTGGGCAGTTGTATGGGGCCGGGCGTTGTCTCGTGAAGCAGGATAACATCTCGGATTGGAAATTTACGTCTTTTCCGACGATATGCGAGTTTTGTTTCGTCTGAAAGTTGGCAGTAATATGCGGAGTTTACAGTACGACGTACGTGGAGAAAATCAGTGTGCAAAACTTCTTTAAAATAAAAAAATACAGTTGCAAGAATGATGATGTTGCTGTCGAAGCGTTTGCGCGCGATTAGCTGATGTCACAACCACCTTCATTTTATGATAGCGGGATCAAAAAACTACCTATCCGTTGGAAAAAATGTATTTCCAAGTCAGGAGATTATGTAGACAAATAACTTTGTATGTTTGTATTTTTATGATGCTTCAATAATTAAAAAAAAAAAAAAAAAAATAATAATTCCGGCTTATATTTGATTCACCCTCGTATATAAATGAATGGAGAAAGAATTCTTTTTTTTTTTTAAAGATGATTGTTTTCCTATTTACCATGTTGTCTTTTATACAAGGATCATTGAGAATTGGCACAGCATTAAAAAAATACTAAAAAATACTGCTTCCAGTAATACACTCCTCAAAAAAATTAAAGGATCACCTCTGAGAACCCGGAAATGTAGTCGAAATTCAAACGATCATAACTTCGGAAAAAATGATCGGATCGATACAACTCTGATAAATAAATAAATAATGATAAATAACTCGGTAAAAAAAAATCGTACAGAGATCAAAAAACACTGCTTTTACACATAAAGATCGCCGCTTTCGATAGGCGTAAATGCAGTTCACTAAAAAAATTTTGTTCGCCTCGTGTAACATTACGAAGTTCAACAAATTTTTCTTTAATTTTCACATTGGTCTTTGTATCGCTATAACTTTGCTAACTAAAAACTCAGCGAAAATCTTCGAGAAGCACATGACAGCGTATATTCCATGCTTTCGATCGGTATTTTACCGGTATCGATCCGATCATTTTTACCGAAGTTATGGTCGTTTGAATTTCGACTACATTTTCGGGTTCTCAGAGGTGATCCTTTAATTTTTTTTTAGGAGTGTATTGTATGGTATCCTACGATTTTGAACGGTGATTTTGGGAACTATCTTGGGTAAAATAATCGAAAATGGTTAGCATCGTAAACGGGATTACGTATGCAAGCCGAATTTGTGTCATCAATAAATCCCCAAATCCCGTAATATTAATTCCACTGCTTACATCTATTCTAATTTATACTCTGATATTATTTTAAATTACCTCTTTCCGATGTCATTTTTTATACCTAATTTAAATTAATATGTACTGTTATTAAAATTTGGAAAATACAAGGGAACATGCTTATAACTTAGAAATATCTAAAAAATATTATGCATTATTGTCTATTAAAATAATATAGAAATATAAGAACATGTGATATTTAAGACGTCTGAAAAGCGTCGTCTGTCATTAGGTTTAAAAGTACCATTTCTGTGATCTTTTTTCGATCGACGCGTCGATGACCAAGAAGGTAGAAATTTTTGGGTAGCGAGACCGGGTCTTGTAGGAGGTACATTTGCGGCTTCGTTTTCCAGGTATAAAGAATTGGAAACGGAATGTTGGCATGTATTTCAAAACGAGTGATCTGTCCTTTAATGGTGAGGCATTATAAAAGTAATGTGGAAACTTTTTTTCTCTAGCTCGGTTGAAAATGGTACCTTGGTGTAATTGTGAGACTTATCTGATTAAAATAAGTCCAAATGTGACGTAACTCGAAGCACATTTGCTTATTTAACATATAATAACAACTTATTCTGTTCCGTTTATTAAATAAGTAAATATGAAATAGAGTATGTCATGTTGGTTTCATCTTAATCAGACAAGCCTTATAAATATTGGCAAAATTTTGATAAAAAAATAATTGAAAATAAAAAGGTTTAATTGTTGATTTTGTGTTATCTCAAGTTCGGCTCATACACATGGGTGTATCAAAAGGAATCGCTTCCAGGGATGTAGTTGAACAGCACTTTTAGCTAGTAGCTAAGATAGAATATCAGCATATAACGTATGTTACGAGCCGAAGGGGGCGGCTGCGTAGCCGAGGCTTTATATTAGGTAAATGGTAATTTGTTAGAACGAAGTAGACGCGGAGACGAACCTACGTATGGCTAACGTAGGGAGCTCCAGGAGGTTGGTTATCGAGGACGAACCTACCTATGGCTAACGTAGGGAGCTCCAGGAGCTTGGTTATCGAGGACGAACCCACGTATGGCTAACGTGGGGAGCCTCAGGAGAGTGATATGCGGACGAACCTACGTATGGCTAACGCAGGGAGCCGCAGGAAATGTTAGTATTAGTGCTCGTAACGTATTCGGTGCACCTCGAGCGGTAAAGGTACACCTTAGTGGGTTCAGGACGGTTTATTATAATCGATCAACACTAAATCTATCTGATTCAGTTTATTCTAATGCACCGGGACTTACAACTGTTATAGTGTAATTTGTCGCGGTGGTCTAACTTGAATTTAAGTTACAATGTTACTTGAAAATAGTTGAATTAGTTTAGTTTCGATTCCGCGAAGCAAGAATCTAATCCTTCTCGGTTTTAACGAACGCGAGGAAACGGGGGACGACTACAACCGTAAATGAAATGCCTAACAGTCGATTACGTATTGTATGGTTAAGAGAAATGCTCGAAGAGGACTTGAACCCGGTCTCGCTTTGTAAGTTGTAATGTGTCGTAAGGGAAACGTACAGACGTGTAACGTGCCCTTTCTAGATTTTTACTAAACCCAAAATGCCTTCGCCGCTACCCTTTTTATACCCAAAAATCAGAGGAAAAAAGGGTGGTGAGGAAAGTGCGCTACGTGACTTCGAGGGACAACGCCCTTGCTTCGCGTTGTTCTCGAAAATTCTAGACTACGTGACTAATGCCGGGTGTACGCAGCCAACTCCAAATCAGGAAATTTTGAGGGCGGAAACGTAACACGTATATAGACTTATGGTACACGTAATGGACTCAAAGAAAGTCAAAATCATATTCCTCATTTTTTCCCCCCATAATAAAAAGCTTTAATTTTAATTTGTACCACAAAGACCGCTGAGATGTAATACCACTTTCAGTTGATATTGTAAGATGTGATATAAAAATGGTAAGGGGGCTTTAGAGCCCCCGAGACCTTAGACAAGGAAAAGCATTTGATGAGGTCTATTCTGACGGACGTAGGGAACAAGGAGTCAGTAAATAAGCCGTTAGGCGATGGCTCCTGGGGTCGCAGGGCGGGATTTAAAACTTGATTTTGCACACATTGATACTTACGTCTATGAGTATTTATTTATGTTTGTGTTACGTTTTTGCGTAACTGACAATGAGCACCGCTGAGCCGTGGCGCTAGGACCGCCGCATATACTTTTTGATAGTATTTAATTGCAAGTTTCCAACATACCGAGTCTTGTTCTTCCCTTACTGCAGTTTTTGCTATTCCCCGCGCCTAAAGTTGGACTTTATTTACCGACCCTTTATTCCACGTCCGTAATCTATTCTATACCCCGTCTTTGCTAATACGCTATAATCGCTGAACTTTATGTTCACTGGATTTCTCGCCTTAAAACTTGCATTTTTATAATAAATGCTATAACATATACCTACTTTTTTCTTTTTCCAAAAGAAATTTCTCAGGACTAAAGCGAAGGGCTAGAAAGTAACAGTGTTTGAATTAGTAATTTGTGTATTAAAATCTGTAAGAATTATTCACTGGTTATTGCAAAATATGAAAAAGGTTAAAATTTGTTGGAAAGTATGAACGTTATATTAAGTATATCATATCAATGTGAATTGTGCAAGTACTTTTAAAATTTACTTAAGCAATTTAATTATCTTTCAGGATAGATAGTAATATAGAAGATACAGAATTGAATGTGGAAGCAGCACATGCAGAAATTTTGAAATATTTTCAATCCGTAACAAATAACAGGTGGCTAATGATAAAAATATTTGCAGTTCTTATATTTTTCTTTATATTTTTTGTAGTGTTTTTGGCATAAAACAATTATATTATCATTATACATATTCCTTCATGCAACATTGTAGTTGGTCATTCATATCCATTTGTGATATAAATTGATGAAAAGGAGACGAATTTTTATAAAACTGTGACTCATTAACTATAGAATAATAATATGTATATTCAATTGCATTCCTCAACCTCTGTATTGAATTGTGAATACTGTAAGTATTAATGGTTAAAGAATACGTCAATGTGGATTAATGCTGCATTGCTGTTTATAAATTGTAAAAAGGAAGCTATTGGTAATAAATGTATAAATTTCAATTTTTGGTTATGAATATCGAAAAGTGACATAAATGATACAATTTGTGACAAAAGTAATATATTCAACACAAAGAATGCGATTTTCAAGTTATCACTAAAGAAGGTTTTACAAATAGTGTTTAACCAATTATGAAAATCTTATTTTCTCTTTATAAATTGGTTTATACAAACCAGTTATATCACTGTTTCTGATTCATGTGATACTGCATTGTATTTTTAACCGACTTCGAAAAGGAGGAGGTTACTCAATTCGACATGTATTTTTTTTTCTTTTTCTTTTTTTTTTTTTATACAGTTACTCGCAAAATTAAGCGTATACTGAAGATGCGGAGTGTATTTATTAAAAAAATTATGAAACAGCTTCAATTCTTTTAAAACAAACATTATATACAGATAATGTAAACATTGTGCTTTCAGTTAGTTATAAAAAACATATGTGGTGTACCCACAAGATTTTATTTAACAAAGTAAGAAGAGAACATGTACTTCATACACACAACATTGAGCGTACATCTAATAAAATTACTTTTTTACCTAAAATTAATGCTTTATTGTGTAATTTTTCATATCTGTGACCATTTGTAGACTCCATAGCATTGATTCCATCACTTCTTAGTTGCTACAATAGTTCCGAAATGGAATACTGCCCATTTATTGTTCCGTCGCGCGTCGCTCAGGTCCGCGTGATTAGTGATTAGTGATGCACACGAGACGAAACAAGACGAGATTTCTGCGATCTCGATCTCGAAACATGCGTATCAAGCTCGAATTTTCGAGAATCTCGAATATAGGATCTCGATCTCGATCTCGACGAGATCGTGGTGAGATCTTGACGACATTGGCGATACAAAATATAGTTCAAGATATGCCAATATTTGTTAAAATTTTAGCAGAGAAGTATGTATACTGTATAATATACAGGGTGTCCCGTAATTACCCTAGTAGCCGGAAATGGGGGGTAGCTGACAATGAGACGATTCTGAACAGCAATTTCCTTTGCAACAATGTCGGATGAGGCTTCGTTTTTGAATTATTGTATTAAGGACAAACACTGACCAATCACAGCGCTCGCTTCCCGCGCGCTCAGGCGCGTGAGCATAGCCTGGGGCTCTGGCCCTAGGACGTTCGGACTAGGCTGGCCAAACGCGTCGGTAAAAGGGGAAAATTTAATTGAAGTTTGGCCGAACAACGAATACAAATAATTTAACCGACCTCGAAAAGGAGGAGGTTACTCAATTCGACATATATATATAACTGGAACACCCTGCATGCATATATATATATATATAGGGTGTCCCAGTTTTAACCGATCAAACTGTACCAGTATGTTCAATGAGTAAAGATAAGAAAAAAATGTTATATAAACATAGGTCTGAAAACGCTTTATAAAAAAGTTGTAGCCTAAGCTTAATAGCGAGAATTGTTGGTATGTACGTCGGAATGTAACAATAAGTCGAAGGCATTAATGAAATCTATTGTACGAAAATATGCTATTTATAGTCTATATTCTGTACTTCACAATCTCGAAGCTCGCGAAAGGCCACTTTGTTACTATTGAGTATCTTAATTTGCAAATAAAAATAGACTCAATCGACTGTAGAGAAAAGAAAACTGTTTATTAGAAATAGTGAATATAAAGGAACGGAGGCGAAACAACCCGAGAGGTAAAACGTTACACGGCTCAGGGCTGTTGCACGACGACTGACTGTGAACAAAAATTCGGAAAGACATTGTACATACATAGTCTGCGTTGCCGAACGGTCAGCGGACCCTTGGCTTTTATGGCCTGACCTGGGCCTACGTCAAGTAGAGATTCGCTGTTTACAAAAAGCTAAGAATTCAAAATATAATCTACACTCAACAGTTACAAAAATAGGCGCTTAACGTCTCTATATGTTTTCGGAATGGTCATTCAATCAAAAACGGTGCCACGTGCAAAACGTCCGATGTTGTTCGTTCCTCGGTACGAAAGGGAATGACTTCCCTGTTAAAAACCGGGGCCTTGTTGCCACGTTCAGGTCAACTCCTCTGTCGTCCTTTTGTAAGTGTTTTTGGACACGTCAGCGTAGCGTATCCTTTCCAGATGCCCTTAATTACTTAGGCCGACGGCCAGTGAAAACCATTGCTTGCCGAGAAATATTATATGCCTTACATTCGGCAGCCTGACAACCGGTCTGTCCTCAGACTTGTATCTGAATGCATAATCACAGTTAGTATTGTTGACCGAGCCCCTAGTAGATATTCTACGACGGTCCCCTTTACCCTCGGTCCCAAACCACGCACTCTCCGTTTTTCAGGTATTTTATGTGTCCTGACCCTTTTTCCTGCTTTTCCGATCAGATATCCTTAGAAAAAGGTCCCACGTATCCTATCCTCCGGAAACCTCGATATTTATGTATCCGGGACTGATTCCCGCGCTTTTTCCAGAAAACCCTCACTGCTCTCCCACCTACCCCTACCACTACTTTCCCTACCAAAAACCCCTTATAAAAGGAGGACCCAAAAAGTCAGCACAGTACAGTAAGAACAGTCAGTATAATCAGAACATTTGTCGAGACTCCGCAAGTCCGTGCGCGTAGTTAATAAGATCCAGTACTTGTTTGTGTAATCTTCGAAGTATTAAATAAAGAACATTTTTAAACCAACTCATCTTGTGTGACGTTGACGACGGTATCAGGTTGTAAATAATATAATTCATAGGGATCCAAATGAAATAAACTTATTCGTGTATGTTTGGCTACGCTCGACCGTCTACTAGTCGAGGGTATCGCTTTACCATTCAATGGTACCCTTAATCGACATCTCATTCTCGGGTCCCCCTTACTATTGGCCTGGTTGTTCATTGTCAGGGACCTCGTTTACATTCCTTGCTTAATTGCTCCTGGCTACGATGAGGTACCCTTGTACCTGTCCGGCTCCGTCATTGATACTTGGTAGTGAGAGAGTACCGTTGTACCCCCCCCCCCCCCCCCTCCCCCCACCCGCTGCGTTTTGGTCGCCTAAGCGACGCACCGTCGTACACCCTTAGGTCGACCGTTCGTAGGTATAGTGTGGTAGTGCCGTCGCACCCCAAACACTCGTTACTTTCGTATATCGCCTGAGCGACGCACCGTCGTACGCCCTTAGGTCGATTGTCTGCGGTTGTAGAGTGGCGGTGCCGTTACACCCCCGCCCCTCCTACTTGCCTCTCGTGCACCGCCCAAGCAACGTGCCGTCGCACGTCCTTAGGTCGGTGGTTCGGTACCGTTGTACCCTGCATTTTTTTTTTTCCCCCAAGATCGAGCTCCGTTGGGGACATCTTCGTTATTCATCGTGGTTTAGCTCATCGGCTACAGAATTAACTGTCCTCCTGAATCGTGATCCACGGCTTCATATGATCGGCAGCGACCACCGTGCGTGTTCGCCTACATCCTTCCCGTAGATCTTCCACCTCGTATCGGTCGTTTAGAAGAACCTTACAAACTCGGAAAGGTCCCTTGTATTTTGGACATAGCTTGCGGCTAGTTCCGGTTGCAGGTTCGCTGGTAATTTGTATCAGTACCAGGTCGTACTGATTATATTTCTTCGCTTCTCGTCTTGTTCGATCGTAACGTTCCTTTTGTTTTTGTTGATCCGTCGTTATGTGATCTGATATCTTGCTTCGTAGCTCTGTCAAATCCACTCGTTCTACTTCGTCCTGTAGTTCGTTCAGTATACGAGCTTCGGCAATGCACTTCACATTGCATTCTATTAAAGCTCGTATCGGCGTCGTGCCGATGCTCTTATTATGCATGGTGTCTAGGGCACTCTGCACCCCCTTTACCTCTCAGTCCCACTTCCTTGGGTCCCTACCTGCGGCCGTCGTTGCCAGTGCGCTCACAATGGTTTTATTATAGCGCTCGCACTGACCGTTTGCCCTCGGCGTCGCAACAGCATTCAGCACATGCTTTATTCCGTAGGCTGTGCAAAACCCTTTAAACATTTGTGACGTGAAGGCCGTTCCCCTATCGCTTATTATGCGCGACGGCGCTCCAAACAAGTGTATAAAGTCAGTTAGCACTTTTAATACATAGCGCGTTTTTTGGCTTTTCACTGGTTCTATGATTGTGAATTTCGTGAACCCGTCCACCAGGACTAACAAGTATTTATTATGCCTTCGGCTCGTTTCAAAAGGGCCCACATGGTCGACGTGGACCGTGTGGAAAGGGATCGATACCTTTTTGATGATGTTCAACTTTCCTTGGTCTTCTTCTTGGCCGTGTTTTTGTAATACGCGCAATTCAAGCATGCCCCCACATACTTCGTTACGAATTGTCGCATACCCGCGAACCAGTAATTTCTTCTGATTCTCTCCAACGTTTTTTCCGTACTCAAATGCCCCGCATCATCGTGGCATAACCTGCAGATTTGCATGCGAGCATTCCGCGGGACCACCCAAGCCGTTGTCTGATCTGGTAGCTTTCTGTGAACTTTATCATTCTTCAGTACGTATTCCAGAAAGTACTGCTTCGTATCGTCGGTCTTCTTCCTGCTTTCCAACACCTGTCGGACGCGTCGCAATTGCTCGTCTTGCAGCTGAGCTGATAACAGCCAATCAGCCTCCGTCAGGTCGATTTGGCTCACCTCTAGGACTGGCGCAGAATTTCGACTCAGAGCGTCCACGTGCGCCATTCGTGGTGCGGCCCTGTATTCGATGTCGAAGGTAAAATCCTGTACCTCAAGCCACCACCTGCCTATACGTGGTAGCAGGTCCTTTTTTGAGAAAGTTCTTCGTAGCTCACTACAATCGGTTACTACTTTCAATCTCAGGCCCAATAAGTACACCCTAAAATATCGTAGATCTAACACTACGGCCATGGTCTCCAGTTCGTATGAATGGTAGTGTTTCTGATCCGCTGTTGTCTGTCTGCTATAGTACGCTACCACCACCGTCTACTTATCAGACTTCCTTCGTACCAGCATCGCGCCAACACCTAACGAACTTGCATCCGTGTGCAACTCGGTCTCTCTCGCTGGGTCGAATATCGCCAATATCGGCCGCGTCGTGAGTCTTATTTTGACTTGGTTAAATGCGTCCGCCTGCTGCTCCGTCCATTGCCACGGGACATTCTTCCGCGTCAATCGGGTTAGCGGCTCGATGATGATGGCGAAATTTTTGACGAACTTTCTGAAGTAGTTCGCCAGCCCCAAAAATTGCCTAATCTGCTTTACTGTTTGTGGCGCTTCCATGTGCACCACCGCTTCAATTTTTCGTTGCCCCGGACGCACATCGTCTTCGCTAATTTCCCTCCCCAAATATTCGATGGTAGTTTGGAAAAACGAACATTTGCTCAACCGCAACGTCAGCTTGTTTTCCCGTAGAACGGTCAGTACCTGTGGCAGACGATCCAAACCTTCTTCCACAGTCCTAGACGGGATAATAATGTCGTCTATGTACGGAATTGGAATACCATCCTTCAGCGGTTCCAAGACTCGGTTGATCGTCCTTTGAAATACGGCGGGCGCGTTTGCCAAGCCGAAAGGCATCCTTAAAAATTCGTAATGGCCTTCCGGAGTGACAAAGGCGGTTTTGGCTATGGATTCTTCGGCGATTGGGATTTGGTAGTAACCGTTAGCTAGGTCCAACCCGGTGAAATAGCGGTTACCGCCCAACTTGTCTATTTGTTCCTCAATCAAGGGCAAGGGATATTTGTCTTTTACCGTTATTGCGTTTAATTTACGAAAATCGATACATATTCGGTAATCGTTGGTTTTTTTCTTCACCAACAGCATCGGGCTAGCGTACGGAGAGTTTGATTCGCGAATAATCCCATTATCAAGCAACTCGCGGATCATTTCTCTGACGATCTTCTTCTCCGCCTCAGACAGTCAGTATGGCCGGTAGACTACGGGTTCGGGGGATATGCATTTTATCTCCATGGATGCTGCGTTCGTCTTTCCAAGCTCCTGCATGGAGGATGAAATGCAGTCGCGAAACTCTTCTAGCAGATCGCTACTATTGGATATAGGTGGCGAAATAAAATAGATTACACAGTTCCAATATTGTCTTTAAAAATTTCAACTTTATCTAAGCGCCTGGAAGTGCACGTCTTTACTGCGCCGAAGAAACTAACAGAATAAAAGAGAGGTCAGTGACGAAGAATTCGTCACGCACCCATAGACCCCATCGGTCCTATACTTTGTCTAAACAAGTCAAGAAGGGACACGGCTGTACCCTCTTGACTTGTGTCTCGCAAAGAAACTCAATACGTGCAGCGATGATTTTTGAATAAGAAAACTTTCTCTTCTCGGAAGAGAAAAACCAACAGCTACATTTCCGCCTTTGGTCTTCATTAAGGTTACCGTAATGTATTTTATCTTTTGCTCGGACCTCACAAAAATTTACACTCACGGCCTTTTCCATATCAATGCTATTATCGGGCGTTTGTCTGAGTATCAGGTCTTGTCCTCGTTTTAGCATTATTACCCCTTCGTCATCTAAAAAGTCGCGACCAACGATAACATCGTACACTAGTTGTTCGTCCGGTACAACTAGTGCGTCGACCGTAGCCACTGCTTGCATTACTCTTATCATAACGCGGGTATTTCTATCGGTCGTGGTTACTTGTCCCGAAAATCCCCTTAGGATAGTCTCCGAAATTTTTGTCACGGGCAGTTTAAATCGGTTTACTATCGATTCTCGTATCAGTGTACACGCGCTTCTCGTGTCGATCAGTCCTTGGACTTTATGGTTCCCCACCCGTACGGCCCGTTCATACATATTTGCCGCGCGCCTTGTCTCAACCCCAACCGCGTTTACCTCGCTTGCACCGGGGCATTTCTCTTTTGTATGGCCTAATCGCCGGCATTTGGAACACTCCAGTCGAGGTTTCCTGCATTCATTGGCAAAGTGACCCTCGATGCCGCAGTTGTAACATTTGCCAATCGGCCGTTTCTTCCGTTCTTACCGCGGTTGGCTGCGATTTAACCCTTTCTACCGCATGTTGGTACGTTTTGCTCCGCTGGAAACTAGTACTAGCGCGTCGCGATTCATTCGTACCCGACATATTCCCCAATGTCGACATGTACGCATACAATTCGTGAGAGTTCGTCTGCTGCGCGGCCCGGATCGTTCTCGCGATATTGTCGTCTTTGATACCGTCTATCACCATGTCTATTAGATACTCTTCCCGGATAGCAAGGTCGAGTTTTCGTAATTTATTTAATTTTTGGAAACAGTAATCTCCTAATGCCTGTCCCGGACTAGCATCGTACAACGCGGCTTCCCTGAATAGTTTTGAAAATGGAACAGACTTACGGAACTGCTGCAACATTCCTTGTTTCGTTTCTGCCCACGTGGTTGTGACCTGTGAACACGTGTCGTGCCACTGTCTTGCGTGTCCACGTAATCGAGATGCGATTAGTCTCAGCACAGATCGATCGTCCCAATCTAACTGTTCCGATAACCCATCCACGCGTTCGACCCATTTCTCCACCACCACGTCATCCTTTGATGGGTCGAAAAGAGGGATCATTTGCTCGTCCCCAGGACGGACATTTGATCCACGTGTTTGAGGTTGAGGTGTTGATTGTTGCGACTGCGATTGGGAGTCCAGTCGAGCCACCAGTACCTCCAATTCACGTAGTCGTTCGTCCTTGCGTTTTCGCTCCGTGCTTCTGTCGGACCCGGAGCTGGATGATGATCTTGTTCGATTTACTATACGTGGATTGGTATGATAGAGTAGATAGAGACGTTATGATTTTCTGTCTATATATTTTACAACTTACACACTATGTAGTATTACACATAACTATATATAATATTCTCTTTTCTCTTACTCGAGCCGCTCTTACGTGAACTACGTACTACCGATTTTATTGTACTACCTTCCTATATCGCACGGTGTCGCTACCGGTCGCGCTAAGTTTACTCGCGCCAACAGATCTTCTGGGCAATGATCTCCTTCTCCTCTTTGATCTTTCGCGATCGTGATCACGATCAAGTGAACTCGACAAGTCGTGCCTTAAATTTATCAACTTCTCCATCTGGTCTAATTTTTACACGATAAACCCATTTTACGGTTAGCGGTCGCATCCTTGCTTGAGGTTTCACCAACTCCCACGTTTTATTTTTTCAGTGAGAACGCACCTCCTCTTCCATTGCTTCAATCCAATTCTTCCTTTCAGGCATTTGTACCGCTTCCGTGTAGGATCTTGGTTCAGCAACAATTTTACGACACAAACAAGCCAGTCGCTTTGGTTTTTCAATGTTATCACGATTTCTAAGCTGATACCTCGTGTTCGCACACGGCTGATGAATCTCCTGCTCGGTATGTTGCTCCTGCTGATCAATTTCCTGTTCAGTATGTTGTTCCTGCTGATGAAATGTCGTGCAATCTCCCCCCTGTTCACATGGCAATTCAGATTCCCCATGCACCATTTCATCGTCGTTTAGCTCTCCCTTGTTCAGTTCCACCAAGGATTCTGGTAAAGGTGCTTCGTGGAATTCAATGTCACGATTGATTTCGACTCGTCCCTCGTCTGGCACCCAGACTCTGTAATTTCCGGTAACTTCTTCATAACCAATCAGAATTCCTCTTTTACTCGTTGCACCGAATTTCTTGTTATGCCTTTCTTCTTAAAATCTCTGAAATCTTTAGATGATTTAACCTCTTACCGTGCCATTATTTCGGTAGGTGCGTCAGACTCAGATAAATATTTGTTGCTACAGTATTAAAACAAAGCAGGAAAATTGAAATGTTACATGCAATTTACGTTTAACAATAGTTTGTTATCTCAATTACAGTTGGAATTATACTTAAAAGTCAAGTGTACTGGATAGTGCGAGTCAGATTTGTAACATTTGTACTGCAAAGTGTGTCACGAGCCAAACTCGTCAATGCACGGGAAGGGGTTAAAGGATACTCCTTACTATACCAGGTTTCAAAAGGACTTTTTCCTTTCTCACGGCTACTTCCCGTCCTATGCAAAATATAAGCAGCACGCATAATTGCTTCAGCCCAGAAGCGTCTTGACATTCTGTCCGTTAATAGCATTGTCCTGGGCATCTTAAGCAGCACGCGATTTGCTCTTTCTGCTCGTCGATTTTGCTGGGGGGTGTAGCTTGCAGAACGTCCCAACTCAACACCTGAATTCTCAGCGATTTCAGGAAACTGCTTATTGGTATACTCGGTACCATTATCTGACATAACAATTTTAACCACGTTTCCATTCCGAGTTTGCACATAATTGATATGGTTCTTAAAACAAGCAGCAACTTCATCCTTATGACGAATAACATACACTTTTCGGAACTGCGTATAGTCATCCTTGAAGGCAACAAAATACCTGCATCTACCAAGTGAGAGCTCTTCCATGGGACCACAGACGTCAGTAACTATCAACTCTCCTGGGTCAGTGGCTTTTGGGATTGTTCCAAAATTGGTACGTTGAAATTTTCCAAAGGCACATCCCTCGCATTCTTCTGTTCCATCAGTTCCAGACTTCAATGCCCCTCAACTTCAAAAGATTCTTAACACGAGACTTGTTTTGATGTCCCATTCTTTCGTGCCACACTTGCAATGAGTTTTCTTTGCTATTTCGAACTGAAAGACAGAAATCCCTGTTTTGTATTACATCAATATCTAGAACATACACTCCGCGACAAAAAGATAGCACACTATATGGATATTATGTTTTTTAACATTTAAAGTAATATGTTGTACTACTTGTATGGGTGCATAGTGTTCAGTAACAACAAAACAATTATTTCAATATACTTAAACACATTTATTACAAGAAGAAAAGATTTTATTATATAATATGTATCCAAAAACGAAATGCCGGTGCGTCAAAAAAGTAGCACAAATTCCTTAAAATAACTCAAGAATAAGTATTTGTATGAAACAATAATATTTCAATATATTGTATCTCCATGCTTAAGGTGGAAATTAAATGACACTATTTTTGTTGAGTTAAACGGTTCACTCTTATTGTAACAATATTAAGTTTAAGCACAAGCGACAATTGTTGTTATAAAATTTGTGCAAAGTACCGTGATTAAGCGCAAAACCTCAATGTTCTTTCTCCTTTCACTCCCACTCACTCTCTGTCTCTCTTTCTGACTGCTCTCTCTGGCTGTTCCAAGAAATCTGTTCTCTTGCCGCCACGCCGCAGGTGGACAAAATTACAGGAGTAAGGAGAGGGGAGAGGTAGAGCTTCCGAGCTCTCCGCGTGAGAGCTCTACTAATCGCGTCGGTAGTAAATCGCTCGGATGGTAATTGGCGCGTTAGATTCTTAACACTCCACCTTTTACTGCTATAACAGCTAGTAAACGTCTGGGTATAGATTTAAATAACTTTTTAACAAACTTTCTGCTTAACCCTGGAGTGGGCGCGTGCCCAAATGTTACTTGATTGGTCGCATGGTTGACAGGTGTCACCCAGTCTTGTTTATTTTTCTTTTTTAATTATCCATGTATTTTTTTTTACCTATGGCAGTTTAATAAATAGTATATGGGTTAATAAAATGAAACAATTAATAAATATAATTTTATTTAAAAACATTACATTAAAAAAGATAAAATAAACAAATTAGAAACAATCATGACGAACATTTTTTAAATGCTCTGTGCACATCCACTTATTGCATTTATCACACCATTTCCTAGTGGTTTTATCTCTTTGACGTCCACAGGCATAGCAATGACCGCGGAAGCCTTCTCGTCCAGTTGTTGATGGCGCATCTGTTTGCTGAAAGCCTAATAGTACCCTAGCCCTTCGTTGTCAGTTCAATCGGGATTTGTGCTACGGTTTCACGGTACTGAATTTGAGGTTTTACCATATGCTAAGCCAAATCAATTAAAAATTCATTTCTTGGTATATATTTTTTTTTGGTATTGCATCTTAAAATTATTGCTGCATTTAGTGCAGAAATATTTAATAAATTAAAAAAATGCACTAAAGGCCATCTTTGGGTGTTACGGGAAACATCATGGGTAATTTGGTCAAGTAAGTCGACGCCAATTTTAGTTTGATTATAAAAAGTAATCATTTCCGGTTTTCTTTGACTTCCGGTTCCTTCATCAACGTTATCGTCCTGATGAAGTGACAATACAGGGTGCGAGGAAATAACGTGGACAAACATTCTCAGTCATAACTTTATTATAACATAAAATTTGAAAAATTTATATTTAGCAAGAATATCATATACATCTAATAGTAACAAAATATTCATGTGCTTTCGAAGTGGCCACCCTTGACGTCGATACATAGTTGCAAACGTGTTTTGAAATTTTCGGTGATGGGCCGCAACTCCTCCGGCGATAATCGGTCCCATTCCCGACGCAGCGACTGCTCCAGCGACTTCAAACTTTTGTGGTGCTTAGCACAGGCTCTAGCCTCCAAAATCGACCACACGCTGTAGTCCATTGGATTGAGATCCGGCGAGTAGGGCGGCCATTCCGATGATGCGATGAAACCCGGAAAATGGGTCTTGCACCACTCCTGAGTCGTTTTTGCCCTATGGGCCGGCGCGGAGTCCTGCTAGAAGGTCCAATGCTGATCGCCGAAGTGTTGCTGTGCCCACGGAAGCACTTTTTCCAATACTTGTCGCCGATACTCATCTGTATTGATTTTTACTCCCTGATTTAACAAAATCAGGGGTGTTTTGCCGCTGGCGCAAATTCCACCCCAAACCATGAGAGCCTGGGGGTTTTGGCGATGTTCGATGATGGCAGACGATCCAGGGGCTTCTGCGGACCAGTATCTGTCATTTTGGCGGTTGTGCGCTTGCTCCACGGTGAACAACTTCTCATCGGTGAAGAGAATCGTTTCCCAGCCGATACCTGCGGCCCGGGCCTTCAGATGGCGGCATCTTTGCAGCCGCACGCGCTTGTTTTCGTCCGTGAGGAGTTGACATTTTTGGAGTTTGTAGGGCTTCAGTCCAAGCTCCTTTTTGGCTATTTGTCGCACTGACCAATCGCTCATTCCAGTCTCGCGTGCAATTTTTCTCATGGAGGCCCTTGGATTTCGCCGCACTCGCTTCCGGATGATCTGTCGGTTCCTGGACGTGTTGACGGTGCGCTTTCTTCCTCTACCCTGACGGTCGCCATCATGTCCAAGCTCTTTGAATCGGTTAATCGCTTTGGACACCGTCTGTCGAGGCATATTGAGCAGACGAACAATTTCACACTGACGTTTTCCCTGACGAAATAGCTCCAAAATAGCACTACGTTTATTTGGCATTCTGAGACCATACATTAACTAAACAATACAAAGCTGAACAAATAATTACTATCACAAAACAGTGTGGAGAATTCAATAAAACAAACGTTATTTGGCTGCACTGCAACGCTTTTGTTTTAGGACGCATTGAACTTTGTCCACGTTATTTCCTCGCACCCTGTATAACTAATACAGCTTTGTTCTTTTTAGGACAGTATGACACCAGAGATATATTTTTTTGAAACCCAAAGCATGATGAGCATGGTTGACGCTGTTTATTTGGCAAAAACTCTTTTGGAACTTCTACTTTGATTTTTCTAAGCGTACCTACATAAGTTAGTCCCATTGTATCCAAAAGTTTTATGACAAGTGGGTAACTGCTGAACCAGTTATCAGCTGTCAAGTTTCTATGTGAACCCTTGACAGGTTCGACTAATCTGAGGACAACATCTGATGGTGAATTACTCTGTTTGAAAAGACTTTGTGGTTGAGTCCCGACGTACGGCTCTAAATTCAATGTGTAGGCCATTTTCGTGTCCACAAGAGCAAAAGTCTTCAAACCATATTTTGATGGTTTCGACGGTATATATTGCCTGAAAGAGCATTTGCCATGAAAGCCCAGGAGTTGTACGTCCCCAGTGAGATATTCACTGGGCATAAAATGTTTTGAGAAATTATTATTGATGATTTCAAATATTTCCCTAATTGGGGCAAACTTATCTATTTCCCGTCGAGAAACCCTGTCTGTCACATCATCAAAACGAAGGCAGCTTACAAAAAATCTAAATCTTTTCTCGCTCATTGATAGATAGCATAATTCGAGCCCATTTCCCTTAGAACTTAGAATTATCCGAAAATTTGTGAACGTTTGTTCGCGAACATTTATTATATGTTCCAATAAAAAGAAGCAGACCGAATAAGGCTCTTATTTCTACTTCGTTGGTGTATCTGGCGTCTCTGTCTCTTTCGTATTTATGTTTTATTGTATCAATATATTGTTGCGCCGGGGAGTATTATTCGAAGACGAACTCATACTTTTATAAAAGTAACTCGGCACTATATAACGAATTTATTTACAAGGGGGAAGGAGACTTTGTACAATAGTAAAGGTTTCTCGTATCGCGAGAACACGTCCGTATTTGACAGGTCGTCGTATTCGACTCTTCGAATATTTGCCGGTTTCTTGATAGCAACCGGAAGCTCGAATGCTCGCTTCCGCTCGCTCTCCGGGGCAGCTTCACATCGTTGCGGAACATCTTCACGCTGTCGCAACGATGCAGCTTCGTGGCATTGCGCGGCACCTTCACACCGTCGCAACACTGCTCCCTTCTCTTCAAAGAGCGGTCGTCCCGACCGCGGCAAATTCAGTTCAGTCAGCGAACTTCAACCTGCACCTTCTTAACCTCCAAGCTGTCGAACTCGTACACCTCTGTCTGTAAAGGAAGTAAACTAACAGACCAAAACATTTACCTGAGTGGCCTTTATCAGACAGTTAGCGCCTTGACATTTGTCCGCCGTCTCAAGGAAAACCACTCAAAAACCTTGAGCAAGACGCCGGTGCTTTCTTCCTTTAACCTAGTTAAGGAATTCCTCTAGATGGACCTGATCTTGATAACATCTTCGAGGAAAAGGATGTCCTGACTGTTCCTCGCCCTTCCACTTGATTCTTGTGACTTGCGCACTTCTTTCTTGAGGACTTCCCGGATGTGGATCCTCCCAGCCTCACGGAACAACTCTCCTAGGGATGTTCCCCCAATCACCAAGGAGAATTTCCTCAATGACTGGTTGTGTGGAACATACCACAAATTCGCAGTCCGACCGCCAGAACCCTATCGAAATAGAGCAGTGACTGAGGGGCGACCCTCCGAAGAGAATCGCACTTCCTCGGCCGTTTAGACTCGCGAAGAAGGAGAGTCTACCGCAGCCAGTAAGTAATCCCCACCCTAGCCTTCTGCGACGAGGCGTCCTCTTCTTGGGCGAAGATGTCGGATATTTCCCTCAACTAATTTTCGCTCCTCTTCTCGAAGCAGTTTCCCCGTGAATCGTACCGAGCGAGTCGATTCACGTGTACGACCTTTGGTTTGGATTTCGGAGAACGAACTATTCGATAAATTAACTCGTTGAGCCGGTTCTTCACTACGTAGGGTCCTTCCCAGTCGAATTGAAGCTTCGGACATCTTCCTTTCGTTCTCCGAGGGTTGTATAGCCAAACCTGTTCTCCAGGAGCAAAGGAAATTAATCTCGAGAAAGAATCGTACCAAGCCTTCGTCTTCTCTACACAAATTTGCATTCGATGGCGGACAAATTTGTGTACTTCAATGATTCTTTCTCTCACGTCTTTTACATAATCTTCTTCCTCCTTCTGTTCAGCGGGATCAATCCCTCTTAACAAATTCATTGGCAGTCGGAGTTCTCGTCCCATAAGAACCATTGATGGAGTATATTGAGTAACTTCATGCCGAGAAGAACGGTAGGCCATCAAAAACGTTGGTATCCACTCGTCCCAGTCCCTTTGATGTTCTGCAACATACTGAGACAAGTACTGCAACAAGGTTCGGATCATCCGCTCTACAAGTCCATCCGACTGAGGGTGCAGCGGAGTTGTCCTTGTCTTCTTTATCCCTAGGAGCTTCATCAACTCCTTGAAGATATTAGATTCAAAACTCCGCCCCTGATCAGAGTGTAACTCCAACGGAACTCCATAACGGCTAATCACCTCCTTCAGCAGAGCTTTGGAAATCGTCGTCGCTTGCTGGTTAGGAAGTGGCATCACCTCCGGCCACTTTGTAAAATAATCCACGACAACCAGCGCGTACTTGTTACCAGCCGAAGACCTTGGTAAGGGACCCACAACGTCGAGCGCTATCCTCTCAAAAGGTGCCCCAACGTTGTAAACCTTCATGGTTCCTCTTCCCTTCTCCACAGGTCCTTTCCTCGCTGTACATTGATGACATCGACGACACCAGTCTTCTACATCTCTTCGGTGATTAAGCCAATAAAAACCTTGTCGGACCTTCTCCAACGTCTTCTTCACTCCAAAATGACCTCCAGCAGGCGCATCGTGGCAATCCCGTAATACTTCTTCGACTTTACTCTCTGGGACTACCACCAATTTCGAGGCTTTCGCCCCGTCTACAGACTCCCATCTTCGAAGTAGTAGACCTTGATCCACTTCCAATGAATCCCAAATGGACCAGAGGTACTTCGCTTCGGAAGAGAGAGAGGAAACCTCTTGCCACGTCGGTTTATTCTCTTCAATTTTTCGTAGACGGATAAATTTAAGATTCTCATCCTGTTCTTGAGCACAAATCCAATTTTCCATTCCAGCTGAGCGACATATGGTCCTTAAGATCTTCGGTTCTTCTCCAGCATCCCTTTCTTCAAGTCGCGAGCAACGCTTGCATTGGGAAGTTTCGCAGGGTCTTCTAGAGAGGCTGTCCGCATTCCCGTGATTCTTTCCCTCTCGATGTTTTATCTCGAATTCGTATTGCTGAAGACGCTCTATCCATCTTGCAATCTGTCCCTCAGGATTCTTGAATGAGAGGAGCCATCTTAGCGAAGCATGATCCGTCCTCACTAAGAATTTGCGACCATAGAGGTAATGATGGAAATGCTCTATGGATTTTACAATGGCTAAGAGTTCTCTCCTTGTCACGCAATAATTTCTTTCCGCCTGTCCCAGCATCTTCGAAAAATAGGCGATCACTTTCTCTTGTCCACCTTGAACCTGGGAGAGGACTGCTCCAATTGCGTCATTCGATGCATCGGTGTCTAGGATGAAATCCGCATCGAGTGATGGATAAGCCAAGATAGGGGACCTCGCAAGATGCGTCTTCAACTCTTCAAAAACCTTTTGACATTCTTCCGTCCATCGAAAAGAAACCTTTCCTTCGGTCAAACGATGTAACGGTTTTGCGATTGACGAGAAATTACGGACAAACTTCCTGTAATACGTGCAAAGCCCCAGGAAACTCCGCAGCTCCGTCTTGTTCTTCGGCACTGGCCAGTCTTGAACCGCGGTAATCTTCTCGGGATCAGTCCTCACTCCTCTTTCGGAGACTATGTGCCCTAGATACTTCACCTCGCGGCAAAAGAAGTTACATTTCTTCGGGCTCATGATTAATTTCGCGCGGCGGAGACGGGTGAAAATTCTCCTCAAATTTTCTATTTCTCCTTCAAAACTCTTTCCGAAGATTATTATGTCGTCCAGATACACAAGACAGATTTTCCAATTACAATCAGCCAAAACTGTATCCATTAGACGTTCAAACGTAGCGGGAGCGTTGCAGAGTCCGAATGGCATTACCTTGAACTGCCAAAGTCCGGTCCCGACACAAAACGCAGTTTTCTCCTTGTCCTCTTCATCCACTGCGATTTGCCAGTAACCGCTCTGCAAGTCTATGGTCGAGAACCAGGTTGAGCCAACCAAAGCGTCCAACGTGTCCTCGATCCTCGGGAGTGGATAGGAATCCTTCTTAGTGATTACGTTCAGTCGACGATAATCTACACAGAATCTGATGTTCCCATCCTTCTTCTTCACCAAAACAATTGGTGAAGACCACGGGCTATTTGACCTTTCAATGACTCCTTGCTCCTCCATCTTCACAAGCATCTCCTCGACCTCACTCCGACGATGAAGAGGTAATCGCCGTGGTGGTTGTTTGATTGGAGGATGGTCCCCAGTATCGATCTTATGTCGAACAATATCGCATCTTCCGACTTGATCAGGGTTGCTTGCGAAAACGTCTTGATACTCAATCAATAATCCTCGGAATTCATTTCTCTGTTCATCAGACAGGCAGACACAGCAGCGCTTGTAGAGGTCTTGAAGATGATCAGGAACGGAAATGTGCTCTTCCTTTCCTATCAAAGCTGAAACCTTTTCTTCAAAACGTTTCCTCTTCAAGTCGGTGTCCTCGTGTCCGTGAATCCGAAGCTTGTTCAGAAGGAAATCTAATTGACACGAATGTTTTTGTAGGAAATCTGTCCCCAAAATGCATTCTTCGACCATGTCAATCAGAAGAAAATCCTCTTCAGTCTCCAGGGTACCGATCTTCACCGAAAAGCGCTGTCTTCCATGGATCGGTAGCCTTTCTCCAGAGACCGAATACAGACAAATCTTTTCCTTCACACCCGCCGCGCGAAATTGACTGCCCTCGTCGAACTTCTTCAAGTTTACTGATGAACCCGTGTCGATGATAAGGTTCGCCTTACGTCCATCGATGTATCCTTCGACATGTGTACAATCTTCAGTCAGACGAATTTTCCGCACGACGGGGGTAGAAGGGAAAGAAGCCGAAGGTTCCCCCTCTACGTCGACTTCTTCCCGTTTCCCTTCTTCCTCTGCTCGGTGGTTTTACGCCTAGGACAGTCTCGCTGGAGATGTCCGGCTTCTCCACAGCTCCAACACGAAGGTCGCCATTTCACGGGTTCGTCCGCCTGGTTTCCGTCAGGAACTCTTCTTTTTCGCGAGTTCCTCTCAAAATGGGAAACAGGTTTAAATTTCGGTCCATTCTGATCGTCGGCGTTTGTAACGGACTCGATGGCTTCAATCTCCAGGGCCCTGATAACAGCTGCCCTGAGAGACACGAAACCACCGAGCCTCAAACTCCGCTTCATTTCTTCGTTGGCCAACGAGGACACGAATTGGGAGGCCGCGAGCTTGTCTCTGGTTTCGTAGGGACATTCACTGAATGCGCTCTGTGCCAGCCTCTCAATCTCAGTAGCCAACTCTGAAATGGACTGCCCTCTCTGTTGCTTATAATTTTGAAACACCGTGTAATTTAAATTAGAAAAATTTTTAGTTCCATAACGGAACTCCAAAGCCGAAATCAGTTCTTCGAAATTATTCCGCTTTTCAACGGATAGAGCAGTCAAAATGCTTCGCGCCGGTCCCTCCAAAGACGAGACCAAGGCCAAAGCTCTCCTTGGTCCGTCCCAACCATTTGCCGTCGCAATTGCTTCAAACTGGATTTTATATTCCTCCCAGCGAGTCTTCCCATCAAAAACTGGCGGCCTCAGGACGTATCCTAAATCGGATTCGCCCCGAGTCGCTTCACTCACCAGTCGAGGAGGAAACGGCCGCGAAATAGGAGGAACCACGAGCCCCGAAGAAACGCAACTATTTACACGGGCGGACTCGCGTTCCTCATCGCGGTGGTCGGAGCTACGGGGGTGTGAAAGAGAGGAAAATTTTTCCGATAGGACCTGATACTGTCTCTCAATCGTCCCGAATCTCTCTTCCAGAGCAGCTTCCTTGGCCGAAACAGCTGTCCTCTCTGCAGCCTGCCTCTCCTCAGCCCGCGTCCGTTCCTGCTCCCATCTGGCCTCGAACATCCGCTGCTGCTCCTGGAATTGCGTGGAGATACTTCGCTGCAAGTTCTCGAACAGAGACTCCAGCGAAGAAGGGACCACTCCCTCGGCGGTAGAAGAACGGGTCTGCATCCCACTTCTGACACCAGTGTTGCGCCGGGGAGTATTATTCGAAGACGAACTCATACTTTTATAAAAGTAACTCGGCACTATATAACGAATTTATTTACAAGGGGGAAGGAGACTTTGTACAATAGTAAAGGTTTCTCGTATCGCGAGAACACGTCCGTATTTGACAGGTCGTCGTATTCGACTCTTCGAATATTTGCCGGTTTCTTGATAGCAACCGGAAGCTCGAATGCTCGCTTCCGCTCGCTCTCCGGGGCAGCTTCACATCGTTGCGGAACATCTTCACGCTGTCGCAACGATGCAGCTTCGTGGCATTGCGCGGCACCTTCACACCGTCGCAACAATATATATTAGTAGAAGTAACAATAATTTTATACACATTATTGTCAATGAAAAGGTCCAGTAATTCTATATGAGAGGAAATTTTTGATGCTTCCTTTTTAGGTCCCGGAGGATGTGTGATGATATTTTCTTTTCGAGTTCTGACATTCGTTTTAGGTACGCATTTCGACCACTTTGTCTTTCCGTCTCTTCCCAGGTAAAAATTATTACTATTCTCACCATCATTATCAGTATCTTCTTCGACAGCAGATTGCTCGGTCTCTGTATTGTGGTCACTCTCTTGTACGTGATCACTCTCACCGGAATCAGATTCCAAGACGTCACCTTCATCAGAAGAAATTTCTTCATTGAGCCACTCTAACCAAACCTTAGGATCTAATGAGAATTCAATTTTTCTTTTCTTTGGCTCGGTCATATTAGCCTAAAATAAGAATAAATAAATACAAGAATAAATATAAAAATATAAAGTGAGATCAATTGTCAAAACTAAAAATTTTGAATGATTAGAGTAATCTAAGGAAAGTTACTAGAGGGGGAACTTATAAAAAAATGTAATACAAGAAAAGCGGATGTTTTATGCAAATAAAGACTTACCTTAAATAGAGACGAGACAGGTTGCGTGGGGGACAGATGTCAACCAGCACAATACACGTTACTTGTTTCGTGTGTAGAATGACACTAACAAGAGCTCTAATGGGCTAAGATTCAAGTTCAGACACGCGTGGACAGGTACTGACATGTTCAGCGTGTAACCTAGACGCGGGAGGGAGTTCCAAGAAAATAACTGCAGGTGGGTGACATATGTATGTCAACCACGCGCCCACTCCAGGGTTAACGATGTTCAGTTTCGTTCGATGCAATTTTTTAATTCCTGAACAGTGCGAAATTGTCTTCCTCCAGCATATACAGATTTGGCTAAATGTGCCCAGCAATTTTCAATAATATTTAAGTCTGGGGACCTGGCTGGCCATTCTAAAATTGGGATATTTTACTTCTTAAAGTATGCTTTTACAGACTTTGCAGTGTGGACACTTGCATTATCTTGTTGGAAAACAAAGTTCGTGTCCGCAATTTTTATAGCATGTCTCTTCAACTGTTCATCGATTAAGGTAATGTAATTTGAACTATTCATTTTTTTACTTATAAACTTAATTTCAGTGTTTCCATGGTATCCAATTTCAGCCCACACCATTACTCCCCCACCACCTAATTGCCGACGACTTAAAATCTGTTGTTCCTTACGCAAATCATGGAAATAATAACGATAACCATCAGATCCATCTAATGTAAAGTAATGAAAAATATTCTACGGCTTGATTACAAAATTCAAAGATTTCAGCCGCTGTAAATATCTATTTTAATTCATGGAACAATATAAGGTGAGCAATAAAGAATTAATCAGTCTAAATCTGAGTAGCAATGGATACATATATAATAAGGGACATCTTTGCCACATTTTACGTGAGCCCATTTCATACATGAGTTGCACTGAATCCATTTGTCACCTTGTTCAGTATTTGAAAATGGTTTAAAACAAATTAAACATAAAGCGTCCTCATTTTCTGATTCTGATTCATTTATATCATGTACGGATTTATTATTAGTTTTTTTAATTGATCTTTTATTTATATTTTTTTTATTGCTACATATAGCTTTGATTTCTTCATCACCATCAGTTCTCATGAAAGATTTACGTAATTTTTCCTGTGCTCTTTTTTCTTTTATACATTTTTTATTGTCCTTTAATTTTGCTTCATTTTCAAGTCTTTTTTTTTACAGGCGTGTCAGTAAGGATCATTGACGACAGCCTCTTCTTGCCTCTTAAATTGTTTTTCCTTTGGTCAGCTTTGGGATAGGGCCGTAACGTTTTTGGGGTGATAACATTTGGATTTTCTAAACTGGTAGATGGAGTCTCTTCTATTTCACGTTGTGGAATTATAGTAGTTAGTCTTTCTAGATTAGCAGAAGAAGTCTCTTTTATCTCACCTTCTCCAATTATAGTATTAGGTCTTTCTAGACTAACAGAAGGAGTCTCTTCAATGAAAGGGCGATCAGTTACTGAAGAGGACAAAAAATCTTCTTCAGTAAATATATGAGGATTTAACGGCATAATTCCCGTAGCTTGAAACCCTGATACGATATTCTTTTGCGTTAATGCGATAGGCAATATATTTTTAATGATACTAGGAATATCGTAAATTGAAAATGTTTTTCCGGGATTACTAGTCATCCAGTTATCGACTGCAGCAAAATAATATTTTTTAGAAGGTCCATACACTGATGCTCTAGATAGTGGCTGTAGTCGATGAGTGGTGTGAGGTGGAAATGATAATAAAATTATGCCATTGTCTTTACAAAAATTAAGTACAGGTATAGATAAATGAGATTCATGATTATCTAGGATGAGTAGACACGGTTTTTCTGTTGAAGATTTTACATGATTATGAAAATGTTCGATAAATTTTTAAAATGATGGACCAGTCATCCATCCCGTTGGATATGCTGTGCCAATACATCCAGCAGGTCCATCTCTAATGAAATGATTTTTAAAATGCACCCTAGGAAAAATAAACATAAGGGGCACTGAATTCCCTATCGCATTTACCGCAATGATCATTGTCACTGTGGTTCCTCTTTCTCCCGATGTAGTTTTGCCTACTTGACGAACTCCTTTTGCAGCAACAATTTTCGCAGGTCTCTGAACTGTTTGTACCCCAGTTTCATCCGCATTCCAGATGTTGTTTTCTGTCAATCCATATCTATCTATGACAGTCTTCAAATTTGTGAAAAATAACTGAATATTCGTTTTATTAAAACTTGTTGCACGACCTAAACCAGTTGCTTCTGGTGTCCTTAAGGCGAGCGTAGGATGTCTTTTCATAAAGCAATTGAACCATTCACTTGTAGCAAATTTGGAATTTTCCCATGTCTTTGGGATTGAAATATTATTTGCAACAGCTAATTCGTACGCTAAACTTCGAATATCTCTCGGCGTTAAGCCGTAATAAATTCTTGAAGAATCAAGAATATATTCCTGTAGTTTTTGCTCTAAATCGTTGTTTAAAATTTGACGGTGATTTGAATAACCTATATTCACATTAGGATCTCTATTTTTTTTTATTAATATATCTCGATAGCGTCATTTTATCTATTTTAAAATTAGTTGCACATTGCCTCAGCGATATTGAGCCTTCTTTCATCGTAGCATAGGCGTTTTCAAAAATATCTTTCGATATTTCGCCACGTTTTGTTTTTTTTTATATAATTTCGAACCACTGTTCTACAAATAGAAGAAAAGAATTCAATTGAGTAAATGAGAAATAATCGGGGCAAATTGATACACCGTCTCAACGTGCCCCAAAGAAGATGTATCAATGTGCTCCACCAGAGGTAGGAATATAAAAACATCTCTATAAAAAAGTAGTGATTATATAAACAAAAGGACAAAACGTAATTACCTTCTCTTGAAATCACTTAATACCAAATCACAGTACTTTGTAATAGAATATTTTCTATAGTGTCTCTAGACCAGACCTGTGTAACTTCTTGCTCACGAATAAATTTCCCCTCCCGAGGTACCCCCACTCTGACCGAAATCAAGGCGCGCGAGGTGCGGCGAGAGGACACGGGAGATCTCGCGCGCTTTTGTTTCGGTCGGAGTGGGGGTACCTCGGGAGGGGAAATTTACCCGCGAGCAACAAGTTACACAGGTCTGCTCTAGACGGTATGGAAAGCCAACACGAATATTTACTTCGTTGTCGTGGAAACGAAAAAAATTGAATAATAATTATCAATGCCCCTGAACATAGACGTAAATTCCATTGTAAAGAACAATTGGCCAATGAATTCTAGATACCTAGTCATAATTGAGTTACATGCATATGGTGACTAGATAATATCACTGTATCAACCTGCCCCTGTATCAACTTGCCCCGGTCTCCCCTAAGCAATATCATCCGGATTAGCAATTAATCACAATAAATTTGAAATCTACGTCAAAGAAACAGCTGAAATGTATTATGTATATCCTCGTATAACTGGTACTACATGCCTGTGACAGTTCATAAACTTTTGATTAACAGACCAGATATTATAAAAAATGCAATAGTTCCAATATGACAATTAGCAGAAAATGCACAGGAAACAAACCACAGACTTTTCCGCTCATACAGAGAATTTCACTCTAGAAAGATGTCGATAATCCACAATAACAGGGATATTTTGAACAACTTGTTAATTAATTCTGACCCAATGATTTCACATCTAAGGCCTGCAATAAATATACACCAAAGAGAAGTATTACCAGAAGCCAGATAACTTCTCGAAGAAGAAGTGGATTCGGATCCATAAAAGGTAATGAATAAATATCTATATTAAACAATAATATAAGTACAAAAATGACAAAAATAAGTGTTAATATATAGACAGCTAGTTTCTGTGAACAATTTGTATCAAATATTTAACATATGTTATATACCAATTTCATACTTACAATTAATTATACCAATGTCCAATCGTACTATGCGCTCGGCCCACTGTGCGCCCCTTCCCTTCCATTCGTTGATAATTACTATTCTTATTGCAAAATTCTTATTCTTTGTTGTATCTCGGCAAGGAATTTACCGATCGCGATGAAACTTTGCACATTTAGCAGCAGATGTTTTCGTGATGATCCGATTACTAAACAAAAATTTGTTTACTGGTTACAGCTATTGTTATTCCAGAAATCCTACATTTTGATGTTACTCTGCAATGAATACACTGATCGCAACTACAAAGTGTGAAATAAAATTATTTTTGGAAAAAAAAAATACAACCGACTTCAAAATGCACTAAAAAGTATGAAATAATTTTATTTCATTCCCGTGACCATAAAATAAAGTGTTTTCGGAGTGGCAAGACGGTTCAGCAACTTGGCCGTCCTATCAGCTGTTCTTCGTTGGGGTCTTCGGCCTTGCCATTGTCGACAACTGTACGATGACCCACCGACCGTGCTTTATTGCCTAGGCAGACCGACTTGCAGGTGAATGGGTAAGTCTAATTCCAATTATTTCTCTATTAACCCTTTGCACTGGAGAAATGTTTCGGTACGCATAAACCCAGTCTACTATTCCAGTAAGGTTTTTAAAAGCAAACAGTTACAAATGGTTCTCACTGGATTAAAAAGCTTTCGTTGGCCAAAAGTGGTTAAAAGAAAATATAGTTCTCGAGGTGTAAACACGGTTATTTAGTCGTATACGAAGTCTGCTGGTATTGCTTTGAGACCAGCGGTATAGACAACCGATCATAATAGCGAAGCGCACGACTCGCTTACCTGAAACGGGGGTACACCGCGACTTTTCCAACTCATTGTGACGCCAATTTTCAATTCAATTCAATACAATTTTTTATTAATATTAGCATTTAACTTCTAGTTATTAATCGAATGAATTTTCGATACTTCTATATTTTTTATTAGCTTGAAAATCCAGTTTTTGTCCCATTTTCCCTATTTAACCCTTTCGTTACGGCATTCCGCTCCGCTGGAATAACGCCACCAAACGGGGCACCGCGCCGTCGGAGTAGCGCCACTGAACGGAGAGCTTCTCCGCAAATGTGCGTTTGAAATATACTGTTAGTGAGATTAACTCAATATAGATCAATGGAATTGCACCTCAGCTGGCATCAAAAGACGAACTGTTTCGCGCTTTGAAGTTTCGCAAACACTGTTAGTTTCAAGAAGAGTGGAGCGTGATGTTTGTCCCGATTGCTTCGAACCCAGTGCATGTCTTATTTTTAGAGTAAAACAAATGAAAACGAACTAAAGAATGACAAGTGCTATCGATGTGCTACGTGCATACGAACGAAAGAAATAAAAGTTCGCGGGTCCGTTGGGTGAGCGGTATGACGCTGGCGCCGGCTACAGCCGACGCTCGTACACACAGGTCATCGAATGGATGCCGGCTATATCCGGCGCTCGTACACAGAAGTCATCGAGTGGATGCCGGCTATATCCGGCGCTCGTAACGAAAGGGTTAATGGCATGCAAAAATTCCGAAAAAAATTTGATACGTTGCAGAATCGGCAGCGCATATTAGGGATTTTTTTTCAGATTTTTTCATTGCAAACTCTGGTTGTAAAAAATAAAAAACCGTAACAAAATGGGGAAAAATGTGATTTGCTATTGAAGATATAGACACACAGGTTTTATATTATACAGGAATGAAACCTTCTGCATCTTGTAAGGTATGACTTCCAGTTGGTCCCGTAAAAAAAACATTTTGCATTTTTTTGTTAGGGTTTGAAAAAGAATAAACACATAACCGTATATATAATATTTGAACATAAAAGTAATAGATATATTTAGAAGTTAGCAAAAGAATACATAATATGTGGAAATGTCTGAATTACGAAAGAACACGCGTCCACTCACTTCTTACAACGTAACGGAACAGAAGAAGGTGGCGCAACACACGCGGCAACTTAAGAAAAAGTTATTCTGTACAATGGTGCCAACCTAGTGGCTTACATGGGCCGAACAACTCTTCATTTTTCATTCTTTACCCCTTTTTTTTTCAAAAAACGCAGTTTTGTACAAGCTATGTATGGTCACCGATTACGACGAGATGGATGGACCAATCCGAACGAAACCTTTTGTATCTTGTAGGTTATGACTCCCACTAGAATAGGGATAAAACACATTTTGCATTTTGTCATTGTTTTCCCTGTTTTACCCTGTTTTGTTGAAAATTGTTTCGAAACAAAGATTGCTGTTTCGTCCACGTCATGTAAGTCCGCCGATTACTACGAAATGGATTGACCAATCGGAACGAAACCTTTTGCATCTTGTAGGGTATGACTCCCAACTTGTTCAGTATAAAAAATATATTGCTTTTTATCATTGTTTACCCCCTTTTTATTGCATATAAGCGTACTGTTCCCTCCATGTCATCTATGTTCACCGATTACTCCATGATGGATTGACCAATCGGATCAAAACTTTTTGTATCTTGTAGAGAATGACTTCCAGCTGGTCCCGCAACAATCACAGTATGCATTTTTTCGTTTTTTTTTTTCACGTTTATTGCAAAAAACGTACTATTTCACGTATATCCGGCATAATATCGATGAAGCCTAGTATTACATTTTGCGGCCGGGGATGTTTCCACGATGATCCCATTTGCAACATCCCCTTCACTTCCCTACCCTTCCCTTCCCATCCCTTTGTTGCTAACTACTATTCCCATTGCAAAATTCCTATTCTTTGATGCTACTCCGGAAGGAATGCGCTGATCGCCACTAAAAAATGTGAAATAAAAAAATTTTTGAAAAAAAAAAATACAACCGACTTCGGAATGCACTAAAAAGGACGAAATGATTTTAATTTATACATATTTCGGAGACGGCGCAAAATTAAAAACTTTCTACATTGGAAATTGTCAAAATTCTTTAATCCCTTTACATATTTTCACATTAGCAACATCTGTCATTTACACAATTTTTAATTTTGCGCCGTCTCCGTAATATGTATAAATTAACATTGTTTCGTCCTTTTTAGTGCATTCCGAAGTCGGTTGTATTTTTTTTTTTTTTTTTCAAAAATTTTTTCTATAAGTCTTTTTTGTGTTGGATAGTATACAAAACAGCCATAATCAATATGTGACCGAATAATACTCTTATAGAGAGTAATATACAGATCTTCACTAGGTACCACATAAGTACTTTATGATATTAAGTGCCTTCATACATTTGTTCTGTACATAATTCAAATGAGATACAAATGTCAACTTATAATCATAAATGATTCCCAAGAATCGAGTAAAATCGTATGATTTGATAGATAGTTTTAATTTTAATTTCCGTTTCTCTTGGAAGGATGTTCTTTCTATTAAAATGAAGAAATGTTGTTTTTGGAGGGCACAGTTCAAGTCCCAAGGAAAGGAGATTATTTTGCAGGATTTTTATGGCTTTTTCAGTAAGATTTTTTCATTTTTGAACTGGTGAAATTTTAGAGTACAATGCAATATCGTCTGCAAATTGCGATATAACAACGTTATTAGGAAGATTATCAGCTATGCCTTTAACATATACCAGGTATAATAACGGACTCAAAACCGTACCTCGAGGGACACCTTTATGAAGTAATCTACCTTGGTTACCCGTAATATCTGTAAAAATCTCCCTTTGGTAGGTAAGAAATTGAACGAAAGTAATTAGACGAGCGGAACAACCGACAGAAACTAGTTTCCCCAGCAAAATATCGAGAATTACGTTATCGAAAGCCCCCTGCACATCCAAGAAAACCGCTAAAGTATCCTTTTTATTAATCAGTCCATTCTCCGCATATAAAGTCAGATTAGTAAGATTGGCTATACACAACTGTCCTTTACGAAAGACAGTTTGACTTATCGGAAGAAGGTTATTATGATCAAGCCACCACTGTAACCTATTTTTGATTAGAGTTTCGAATAGCTTACAAAAACAAGAAGAAAGAGTGATTGGACGAACACTTTTACCATCTGGCTTTTTAATAAAATCTATTAGGTTGGTGCGAATGAAATGTCGGATTCTTAAGTCAATATATTAAACTGCATATCTTTTTCCAAAAGCTGTTTATTTAATCAAAATATGCTCCATTTACTTCAATACACTTTTCCCAACGAGATCTTAATGCATAGATGCCTGTTTTGAAGAAATTCTGATCTTTAGAATCAATGAACTCTGATATTGCATTTTTCAGACTGCCTTTATTTTCGTACTGTTTAGCCCGTAAAAACAGTTCTAAATGTTTAAATAAATGAAAGTCGGTTGGCGAAAGATCCGGTGAATAAGGTGGGTGCTGCAAAATTTCATATTTTAATTCATTTAATTTCGCAATTATTTTGTAGGAGGTATGCGGCCGAGCGTTGTCGTGGAGAAGTATTGGGCCATGCCGATTAACAAGTGATGGGCGTATAATTTTCAATTTTTCATGCATTGCTTCAATGTACTGGCAATACTTTTCGGCTGTAATTGTCATTCCAGTTCGAAGGAATGAGTAGTGTATTACTCCAGTCACATTCCACCAAACTGTGATTAAAATTTTCCGTGGATGAAGTGATGGCCGTGGAGTATGAGCACAAGCCTCGTCCCTATCAAGCCACTGAGCACACCTTTTCCTATTGTCGTAAAGAACCCATTTTTCATCACAAGTAATGATCCGATCGAAAAATGGATCTCGATTAAATCGGGTTAGCAATGATGAGCATACGTTCAAGCGATCCAGCTTATTTCGCTCGGTTAGTTCGTGCGGTATCCACTTATCCATTTTTTTCACCTTGCCACTTTCAGAAAGATGTCGCAATATTGTTGTATGGTCAACTTCCATTCTGGCAGCAAGTTCTCTTGAAGAAACAGTTGGATTCGTTTCCACCAATGCTTTCAGAGCATCATTTTTCACAGACGTTTCGGGTCTTCCACGCGGTTCATTTTGCAGGAAAAAATCATCAGACCGAAATTTTTCAAACCAACGCTGCACTTTTCGATCGTTCACAGTATTCTCCCCAAACGCCTGGTTTATATTGCGTGCAGCTTTTGCAGCATTATTACCAAGTTTATACTCATATAAGAAAATTACACGAATATCGGTTGAATTCATATCGGTGCAAAATTCAAAGCAAATAACAAAAGGGAATACTTTTGAGAAAATCTTCTTTGCTAAAATGTGACTCTGGCAATGGACAGTACGACTATAAACCAGGTTATGTAAAAAACAAAAGCATAACAAAAACAGGGAGACAAACGTTCACATTTAAAGAAAATCCGACATTTTATACGCACCAACCTAATATGTAAGATTGTTTCCATTTTAACGGATAATTGGTTGTACTGTACATCTGATTAAAAATATCTAGCAGTATTAACCTATATTCAAGGGGTAATCTCTGAATAATATCGTAATTAATCCCATCTATATCTGGGGCTAATTTGGAGTTTCGGAAATTTAGCCCTAAGTTGAATTCAGTCAAATTAATGTAATTGTCAAAGAATGTGTTTGAATTGGAATCAGGCAAGAAATCAGGATTATTTGGGATCCATGGAGGGCTAATCTTATCAAAGACTGTGACTATTTGATTTTCAATCTGAGGAAGCTCTGATGTGTGATGCGAAGTGTTCGCCCATTTGTTCTTTAATATCTCAGTTCTATTCAATGTAAATTTCATATTGGTTTGAAGATTAAGACTTTTGACAAACTCCTTAAAATTTTCCCTCTTCTTGCCTCTGAATAGCTTTTTGGCCTGAGCAGCCACCTTTTTATACATAACTCATTAAATCTGACATGTCCTTTGTATGTTCCCATTTTTTATAGAAAGCCTTTCTTAACCTTTTAATTTTGTCGCATTCGTAATCCCACCACGGAACTGGATTTCTACGTTCGAATCGGTTTATAGTTCTTTTTTTATGTGTGTTAATTTTAATTGAATTCGCAATTATATTTACGAAGATATTATATTTTTCTGTCGCTGGCAGTGAATCATAATCTGGGGAGTAGAATTGCTCATAAGAACTCTCCCAGTATGTAAGAATTTTACTCCAATCGGTACAAATGGTGTATAATTTAAATGATTTCCTATGGTAATACCTTTTCTCTGTATTGATATTTATAAACATTGGGGTATAAAGTGGTCAGAGTCCAAGGTTTCGTCAAGTACTTCTACGTGTATCTTATATGCAATATTGATTGTTGATAGAACCAGATCTATATTTGACTTTCTATTTCTATAAAAGTCTATATGGGTAGTGTATTTGGATTGTGTAAAATTAAATTGTGATCGTTGATGCACTGTAACTATCCAGTTCTCATTATTATTAATGTAGGAAATAAAAGACGCATATCGGCGGACGTTTCGAGAATAGTCTGGATTCTGTGACTAAGGGCGGGGGGTCGCAGGGGTCCCGTGACGCGTCCGAACATTCGACGATCGGTTAACGACGACGACGACGGAGGATAGACGTATCCTTGCGACGCGACGCATCCGTGACGAACGCATCTGCGACGAATCTGCGACGAATCTGCGACGAATACGCGACGAATCCACGACGACGAACAGTTAATTGTATCAATAGGTTAACACGTTGAGCCCGGCGCCGGTCCCTGGGGACCGGCAGTGAACTTTCCGTTCAGCCGGCGTCGGTCCCTAGGGACCGGCACTGGAATTTTCGTTTGGCTGGCGTCGGTCCGCGGGACCGACAGTATTAAAGTTAAGAAATAAATACAGTCTCAATGAAATGTGGTCAAATGTAGTTTTAATGATATTTATTGAAACATTCTAAACAAAAATACGGTTTAGCTTTACACGTATTACAATATGTAATAACTTTTTTGGTCACATTTTTGGCTATCTTGCGTCCAAATAGTTTCGAATTGTCATTATAACATTTCGAACAATACTTTCGGACTTTATGTACGTCTCCTTCCTTTTCGTATAATTTATGAATAATTCTGTCGCTTTGGATTGGAATTTCCTCATCTAGCCGCCGTGTGAGTTCATCCGCCAATTGTCTGCGAAATGCCGTGACTGATATTTTTGGTCCTGTCTCTTCTTGATACATGAACAAGGCATTTATAACAGCAGTATTTAGAAATAGCTCAAATGCTAACTTTTTATACCACTTGAGAGTTTTTCTCAAGGGACTGCTATATGCACTCATTTGGTCTGACAAATCAATACTGGTCTTTGCTTTATTATATTCAGCCACAATTTTTGGTTTTGAGCAAAATCCTCTTTTTGTTTTTACATTTATCAGTTCGCTTGAATGTTTTGTGGACAGGAGCAAAACATCTCTCTTGTCTTTCCACTTCAAGACTGTAATAGCTTGATTATTTTCTTTGGCGATAATTTCTCCGCGTTTCAATTTAGTGTTTATTACTTCAGTTGGATTTCCTTTACGATTTGTTCGAAGTGTACCAATTAGATGTGTGTTTTTGCGTATTAGGTTATTTGCCAAATCGACACTGGTGTACCAGTTATCAGTACACAACGTATGGCCTTTATGAAATAAATTTTTGAGTAAGGACATTACAATATTTGATGGGGTTGTATTCTGCTTGTCAAGAGCTTTTCCACTGTACACAAGAAAATTGTATGTGTATCCGTGATCACAGCATAATTTAAATATTTTTATGCCGTATTTATGTTTTTTTTGTTTTAAATATTGCCTGAATGTGATTCGCCCGCGGAATGGTATTAGTGATTCATCAATGCACAGTACCTCAGGTGGATCATAATATTTTTGAAAATTTGTATTTAGTTCGTCTATCATAAATTGAATTTTTGATAGACGATTAGATGCGTCAACTGCTTCATTATCTGCGAAATGCAACATTGTCATGAGGATTTCAAATCTGTCTCTGCTCATTATTGTTCGCGGAAATGTTTGAGAAAACAGTGGATCCTGAGACCAATATAAACGTAAGGATGGAAGCTTCACCATTCCCATCCATATTATTAGCCCAAATAAACGTTTTATTTCATTTTTATTAGTTGGCGTCCATTTATTTTTACGTTTACAAACAATTCCTGATTGAGCAGCATAAAGATTTGTTTGCTCACTGATATGTTCAAACATTTCGTCAGTGACAAAGAGTGTATAAAAATCTTCTACTTTCTTACAATTCCGCACTTTCTCATTAGTTTTTTTCGCGCCGGCAGCACTCGTAAAGGACGTAATATTTGGCTGATTACCTTGTGGATCAAACCATTCATTTCGATCACAGGTTTTAGTAGCATCTGTACCACTACTGTCGCTCTCAACTTGCGCTTCCTCGTCTAATGAATTATCATCTTCTAATGATGACAACCGTACTACTCGACGACGTTTGGAAAATAAAAATAATTCACTTGACGTGTCACTATCTCCTTCTCTTTCGGACATATTCAATCTTATGGGCAATAACTATTTTCAAAAGTAAACCCAATTTATTATTTGCAAACGATTCGTACACTTCGGTAACTATCTTCCAACTGATCGCCTCTTGGAGATACGTATGCATTGATTGTTTCATTGTTTTATTTCGAAAAAGGCACGCACAGGCAGGGCTTGTATGTCGGTAGCCGACAAAGCTCACCAGCAGACAAGCTCTACTTAGTGCGTGAAGTCGCGGACCGCGGATCACCCTGCAACATTGCACCGCTTGATCGCTCGCTGCCGGCCGAACGGAAAGGACAGCAAATTCGGCGCCGGGCTCAACGTGTTAAGCATCTGTAGTTTTAAGTGTCTTAAGATTAATAAAACCTATATTAACTTTGTTGATTATTTGCTCCCATTGGGTCTGACATTAGTGGTACGCCAAAATACACAGAGGCTGGCAGTCTTTAATAGTACCTCGTCGGTGCTACCAGACAAGATCTTTTTTGTACAGAAGATTATTAAATAGAAAAATAAAATACATTATCTTTCTTTTTTAATATGTACATATAGTAGTAACTGTGTAAATTACTTTTTTTATTTATAAAGAAGTATTATGCGCTAATGCTTTTATACAATTTAATAGTGTATATTCTTCAATTTGTCTCGCAGTCATCTTTGAATTTGATGCCGCCCTTAGTATTGCCCGTTTATCGCGAGCAGATAAACTTTGCGGACGCCCGGAACTTTTTTTTTCCCCACAATTTTCTGGATCTTTTAATAAATTCATAATCACTTTGCGACTTCTGTTTGTGACTTTTGATATTTGGGCCACTGAATACTGCTCATCCTTCAATTATTTCAGTACGGTCTGTATTTCACAAGCACTGAGTTTTTTTCCACGGCCCATTTTTGTTAATATATTGACTCTTTTAACAAAAATAAATCACAGAATGTTACTACACACATTAATAATTACGATTCACGTTCGACATTTGTTATTCCGTAGCTCATATACAACTGAGAAACGTAGATTTTGTGCTTATGCTATCATTTTGTCCCGCTTGCGTACCACAATATTTACGTTTGTGTAACGTCCCTGAAGAATGTAATAGTTATAAGCTAATATTATTATAAATATATATATATATATATATATATATATATATATATATATAGAGTTAATAAAATAATACATTTCCTTTTGTATGATTACTTTGAATTTCGCGCCAGTCCGAGACATTCAAGATGGTAGCAAGCGTTAGCGACACGGTAGGATAATAATTAATTCAAACAATATAATTAATTAAATATTTATTAAAACTATAATCTCAAAGGTAAAACAGAATTATAACGCTTATATAAATATAATTTTTATTAGCAATTAAAGTAAAATTAATATAATAAGTCAATTCTGCAATGCGAGCGACTGCGATGGAGATAGTACTAGCTTGACCTTGAAAAGTGAAAGTACGCGGAATCTGGGGTATAAATAGACGTGCAGGGGTAGCGTTTAGAGCAGAATTGATCTGGCCTCGGTACAGAACAGACCATAAAGAGTCAAAAGACTCTCGATTCGGGGTATAGCCGGAGCACTGCGTTAACTTTCGGAAACTCGGGGTTCGCTCTAGGTTCAGGATAGCGAAAGCTATTGAAGCTAGCGAGGGGCGAAGCTCCCTATTGAGCGACCTGGTCTCTGAACCTCATTGTTAAGGAGGAGTGTTAATCGTAGGGTTCTTGCGACAACCTGAATCTAACTTTAACTTATAGATTCACGTCAATTACTGTTTCAATCTTTCGGACACTCGGGGTTCGCTCTAGGTTCAGGATAGCGGAAGTTATTGAAGCTAGCGAGGAGCGAAGCTCCCTATTGAGCGACCTGGTCTCTGAGACTCGTTATTTAGAGAATTGAATACAGTATTGAGTGATATCTCATTTATATTTAAAAGAACCAAATCAATTCTCACAACTACTTGCGTAACCGTACTTGAATGTAAATCGAATCTAGATACTTAAATACTCAAAGCTAAACTTCGAAATTACACGCGATTACAAATCGATTAAATCATATTTATATCTTTATTTAATTATATACATATACGTATTTTTAATATTTAATAAACCGTTTTATGAAAGATCTTACTTTGAATTTCAATTCTTAACCGCGCGCCATCCGAACCCATTCTCCCACCTAACTACTCGAGCCGCGTATGATCGGAACCGCTCTCCTTTCATACGCGCAACGCCCTAGGGTCGTTACATTTGCGTTCTCAGAATCCTGTTGAAGTGTGTATTGTTGATAATATTCAGCATGCTGTACTTACAGGCATACCCAAGACTAGTAATAACATAAAATGTGTATTTAAACCAGTTTTTAATACAAAACTATAAAAAATGTAGGATGTGCTATCTTTTTGTCCCGGGGTGTAATCCGGGTGCTTAATTTTCGATGTTGTGGTATGGCTCGTAAGTGTGGCAATAAACTCATGAGGAAGAAATAATCTTCATCTTCCTCAATCGTCCTTTCCTTCTTGGCACTCATTCCCTTCAAGTGTGCCACTTTAGCTTTTTCCAATTCTACCAAATCTTGTATGGGATCTTTTTTTGTGCGAGACCTCTTCTTTGGCGATTTGAACAGTTGTTCACGTTTATCGGTAATTTGCACAGGACTACTTCCATCACCATCCTGGTCAGTATGTGAATCGCCTTCATGTGATTCATATTCCATTTCTGACACATCAACATCTCCTTCTTTTGCGGTGTCATTTTGTGTAAGTTTAGAAATATTGCCAAGGAGATGCCTTGAAGAGTATGTGTCTTCCAAAAAATTCATTTGGTCAAAATATTTTCATTTCGACTCATGATGTTGCGACCCAGAACCTGTTGGTAGATTGCTTTTTCCGATTTCTCGTCGATGGGTATCTTTCAACCGTTGCCATTTCGTTTTGATGTTGATAACTGAATATACATAAATAATAAAAGCATTAATAATATAATCACAATTATTGACATTAAATTATTTCTACAGTACAGCATAGTTCTATAAGTGATATACTTGATACTTTTATTTCAGGTTTCTATCAACGGGACTTGCTTTCAGATCATTGGCATTTTCATTCAGAATCGCGCATAATACAATCGCAGGCATCATCTATGAAACATGCGAAGCTATTTGGATGGCATTCCACACAAAACACATGCCTTTTCCGTCTATTGAAGATTTTTACAACATTGCAAGTGATTATAAGCATTTATGGAATTTTCCTAATTGTATAGGAAGCATTGACGGGAAACACATTCGCATAAAATGCCCCCCTAAATCTGGCTCCATGTTTTATAATTATAAGAAATTTTTCTCCGTTCATCTTCAAGGCATCGCAGATGCCAGGTATAAATTCATAACAGTAGATGTAGGGGCATATGGAAGACGGAGTGATAGTGGTGTGTTTACAGAAACTGGTGTCTATTATCATTTAGAAAATAATTCGTTCAATGTACCACCCAATAAACCACTGTCGGAAACAAATGTTACTGTACCTCATGTATTGCTCGGTGACCAAGGATATCCACTAAAGGAATATTTAATGAGACCCTACCCTACTGGAAACAATAATAATGACGAAAAAGACATTTTCAACTATAGGCTCAGTAGAGCTAGGCGCACAATCGAATGTGCTTTTGGAATTTTAGTAAGCAAATGGAGATGCCTCAAGACGGAACTACAATTAGATCCAAGTCACGTTGATGTTGTTGCACAGTGTGTTTGCTTATTACACAATATCATAATCGATGTAGAAGGAATAAGTGAATCTATAATTTCCGAAATTAACAGCATCCATCAAAACAATAATACTAACCAGACCAACTCCACAAGACGTTTCAATCGGTCATCAAGGAGAGCTTATAATATTTGGCAGTATTTGACCGATGAGATCGGCTACACCGACACCACACACATCTCTCTATCGGTTTGAAACAATCGAACAAGTTTGCCCGACGCCTGACGTCGGGCGAATCGTCCGATATCGGTGCCACTGTGACCACAGCCTAATCGATGACCATATACAACGTAGACGAAATCGTAAGCTTTTTTAACCGACTTCGAAAAGGAGGAGGTTACTCAATTCGACATGTATATTTATTTATTTTTTTAATTTTTTTTTTTATGTATGTTCCTCGATTACGCCGAGATGAATGGACCAATGGGAACAAAACCTTTTGCATCTTGTCGGGTATGACTCCCAGTTGGTCCCATATAAAAAACATTTTCCATTTTGTCATTCTTTACACCTCTTTTATTGCAAAACACAGTTTCGTACATGCTAGGTTTGATCACCGATTACGCTGAGATGGATGCACCAATCGGAACAAAGCCTTTTTCATCTTGTAGGCTAGAACCCCCACTAGAAACAGGATAAAACACATTTTTTATTTTATCATTGTTTACCCTGTTTTCCCTGTTTTGTTGAAAATTATTGCAAAACTCCGGAAGGAATGCTCCGATCGCCACTAAAAAATGTGAAATAAAAAAATTTGTGGAAAAAAAAACATACAACCGACTTCGGAATGCACTAAAAAGGACGAAATAATTTTAATTTATATTTCGAAGACGGCGGAAAATTAAAAATTTTCTACATTGAAAATTGCCAAAATCCCCTAATCCTTTTAAATATTTTCAGATGTCAATGTATTTTGTCCTTCCGCCCATTTAGTACCAGAGCCACCATACCCCAATCAAATCATAATCAGTAACATCATTCATTTACACAATTTTTGAATTTTGCGCCGTCTTCGAAATATAACTTAAAATTATTTCATTTTTTTTCGTGCATTCCGAAGTCGGTTGTATTTTTTTTTTTTTTTTCAAAAATTATTTTATTAGTCTTGCGAAGTCATTACCCAGTATGTCCCTGTTTCTCTTGTCTTCTCCTTCCGGGTGTTGCAGCCATCCGTATTCTTGATTTTCCCTTATCACCAATTCCTTCGCGACAGAATAGGAGACGTTTTTCACCGCCATTATCTTTTTTATCGCGCTTTGTTTCTGAAATACAATGTACTCCCTTGCCAGGCTGTTATGCTCTTGTTTGCAATTGATACATTTTGGATTTTGTGTACATTTCCCATGGAAGTCCTTGCCACATACCAAGAACCGTCTAGACGGGGCTCTGCATACCGCTTGGAGATGCCCATATCTCAAGCATCTAAAATCTAAATCATTGTCTCACCGCTTCTACAAACGGTTCAATCCTTACCCACACGTGCCCAAACCCGATAAGGAGTTTTGTGGGTAGTGAGTCACCCTGGTATTTTATCAGTATCGCTTGTCAGTCTTCCTCTTTTTATTTCCTCCAGTCTCCCTTGTAACGCTGGCACCGAAGGTGCACCGGTTAGGTGGCGCCGGGCGCCGCAGTGCCACGTGCGAGTCTCGTCCCGCGGACAGTGGTTGCTCGGAGCGCTGATTGGTCCGAGGATAGTTCGAGAGAAAGAAGACGATTTCGTTTAATGCGTTTTATTTAAATATTAGTTAACATACAATTAGTGGTCTTGCGGCTGGCTGTTCCGCCGGTCGATGTTAGCGGATCTGCAAGGACATTCACGCAGGGATAATATATTTTATACTATAACGAGGATTAGGTAACTTTAAAGAATTATGCGCAAATATAATAAGAATTATGTAACTTTAAGAGAACTATGAGAATTATATAACTTTAAGAGAACTATGCGCGAATATAACGACGTACGTTCCGCTGGAGCGCGCGGGCTCCTTTCGCAATATTTATTTCGCCCTAGGAGTTGTGGGTCTCAACCCACAACCACGTGGAGATTCATCTCGGTTCGCACTGCGTTTATCGCAACTTCGAAGCCCGAGAGAACTCGTCGAAACTGCGTTGTTCGTCCTTATTTGTATGGCTCGGTGCCGACGTTCAGCCGCGCGAAAGCGTGGTCGCCGCTCGGCGGTGCGTAGCGGTGGTACCGTGAGTTATGTGCGCGCGATTTTGACAGTGGGAAACGGCAGACGTAAACCACTGCATAGCGGTCCGTTAGTGACGTCCCGTCACATCCTTCTAGGTTCTTTTTTTTTTATTAGTTCCACTAGGGCATGAATTAGCTCATCATCCTTCCTGCTTTTTATATCTTGGATTCTTTCTAGATTCTTGCGTAATATTATCTCACTGTGCCGATTGTATTTTCTGACGTTTTCATCATTATAATCAATTTTTATTAAGTTATGTGCGTTTGGGTAGTCCGGATAGATCGGTGCTTCGTTCGCTAAATCGTGATATCTAGGTATTGGGTTGGCAAATAAGTTCGTTCGGATTTTTAGAGTGGAATGATACCTCATTTTTGTATTACACAGTAATTTTTTAATCAATTATATATTGGCCATCTTTATTAATGACCTCTTGCCATCTGTCCACCAACTTCATTATGCCGCGTTCGTAAAACGTCGGAGGCTTATCGGCAAAAAACCAATCCAGGTGGTTTTTAACTGTCTCTTTATCTTTAAAGGTTCTCCCGTTCATAGAATTTTGCAGCGACCGAAATACATGATAATCCGAAGGGGCAAGGTCCGGTGAATATGGCGGATAGCAATTTGTTTCGCGTTGTCAAAGACGTATGCGGTCCTAGCGTTGTCGTGGTGGAAAACGACATCCTTTCGATTTGCCAATTCTGGGCGTTTTGTGCGGATTGCTTGGTCCAATTTTGTTAATTGCGAACAGTATACAGTTGAATCAATCGAGATTCCTGCCGGTAACAGTTCGTAGTAGATGATACCCTTGAAATCCCACCATACGGAGAGCATGATTTTCTTCGGATGCAAGCCCGCCTTCGAAGTTGTTTGGGGTGGTTCGCTGCTGTGCCCCCATGATCTTTTTCGCACAACATTATGGTAGACGACCCATTTTTCGTCTCCCGTCACCACTCGCTTCAAAAATGGGTCGTTCTCTTGTCGTTTCCGTAGTGAATCGCAGATGGATATTTGTTGAATTTATAATAATAAGGACGGGTAAATAAGGTTTTACACTGGTTTAATAAAAGTCACTTATACATTAGCATCGTTCAAGCGACGGTTTACGACTGCCATGGCCGCTTCTCCGTGCCACGCACGAGTCTACCGCAAAAAAAAAAACAAAAAAATATCTACGCCGTTCGGCAACGGCCGTTTTGGCAACGCAGGAATAAAACAGATACATACAACCATAATTCGACATCCTCCCACCAAAAAAAAAGAAAGAAAGAAGAAAACAAAATGCACAAGTAAACCTAACTGCGTTACAAAAGAAACAAACTAAAAAATAAAATTAATGTTACTTTCCCCCTCTCTTCTCCAATGGTAAAATAATCTCTGTGGTTCTACCACTTTCCTACCACTTCTCGTTACAAAATACGGCTTTCCATTATCATCAATGCGCGGGTCCCCATTGTCGCTCGTACAGTACGCTTCGTTCGGCATTCGAGAATCACTACACTTCTTATATCTATCGACGATTACTTCATCAATATCAGCATTAGAATTATATTTGAGCTCTAACGGATAAATCTTCTGAATTGGCCTTATCAGCTCACCAGCAGCTGTAGTTAAACGAACTACACGAACATTGCCATCTTTGCCGGCAATTACATCTCTTACACGCGCCAACGGCCAATCTAAACGCTTCGAATTGTCGCTTCCGATCAGTACAATATCACCGACCTTTACGTTGTCAATATTTTTTTTCTTAGACTCTCTATGAACTAACGCACCTAAATATTCATTACGAAATCTATGTCTTAAATTATCCTTAACTTTCTGACGATACACGTAACGCTTTTCCAACTGGCAATTCTCTATTTTATCAAGATCTAAAACACCTATCTCTCTAATTTCTTGCAAAAACATCGATGGAGTAAGAGGTACAACTTCCTGCTTACTGTCTGACATAAAGGTAATCGGTCTCGAGTTAATCACCGCCTCGCAATCCAAAAGAACTGTTAACATTTCTTCGTAATTTAAACAGGACCTTCTAAGTGTACGTCTCAATAAACGTTTCAATATTCCGTTAAGGCGTTCCCAAAATCCTCCCCACCAGGCCGCAGCAGGAGGATTAAATCGCCATTCGATTTGCTCTGTCTCGACGGTTTTAGCCAATTTTTTGAAAATATTATTCAAACCTACGAAGTTCGTTCCGTTATCACTGTAAATTATATTGGGACGACCCCTTCGCGCAATATGACGCCTCAGCGCCATTAAAAATGAGGCTGTACTTAAGGACGAGACCAACTCTAAATGTACAGCTCTAAATACTGCACATGTAAATAAACAAATCCACGCCTTTTGTCCACCTTTCAGAAAAATAGGCCCCGTAAAATCTACACCTATTACTTCAAAAACTGTCGCATCCCTAACTCGATCCAACGGCAACGGAGCGGGCGCCGATTCCAAGTGCTTCGCTTCATATCGGCGACAAATTATACATTGTTTAATAACTGAACGTATAGCCTTTCTGCCACCTAATATCCAAAAATTTTCTCTCAACGAACTCATCATTATTTCCACACCGGCATGTTTGAGCCGCGTTCTCATGCTTCTCTCTTATAATTAAATTAACCACTATATGATTACTAGGTAAAATTATAGGACAACGAAAATTATATACATCACTTCGCAAGACGATTTTTGTATTCAAACGTATTATATTATTTTCATCTTTAAACGGCAAAAGATGTTTAATGTGTGCATCATGTTCATCGTTAAAACTTTCCGTTTGAATCATCTTTATCAGCAAAATTTCTGAACTCGCTATTTCCTCACGGGATAAGTTATCCTTTTTACAAAACCGCACGTTATTTTTGCAATTAGAACAAAACCTTTTTATCCAAGCCAAAAGACGTATTATTTTAACATAACTAGAAAACTTGCGAGCATACCATGGCACAGCATCCACTAAATTATCTTTTGCCGTGGTGAACAATGCCGCGCTTTTCGACTTTCCCCCTACTACAGCTTTCTTTAACTCTTTATTTATTTCCTCCTCATCACACATAGATTCACTGTTTGGCCATTTTTCATATTCCATACTCAACCAGCTCGGACCCTCCCACCATCTGGAAGATACCAACTGACTAACAGTACACCCTCTCGACGGTAAATCCGCGGGATTTAAATGACCGGGAACATGCTTCCATTGTTCGGGATCCGATAACTTACGTATTTCTTTAACTCTATTCCAAACAAAAATATTCCAATTACACTCTCTGCGAATCCATGCCAAAACTGTAGAGGAATCGGTCCAATAATAAGTCTTTGTCTCCACAAGGTTTAAAGTTTCCAACACTGAATTGGTTAATCTAACCCCAATAGTCGCCGCCAATAATTCTAACCGCGGAATACTCTGTCTCGCGTCACACTTTTCTTTCTTTACGGGCGCAACTCGTGCTCTGGCTTGCACAAAATTAACTTTTATGCTTGGACCGCTTTCTATTCGGATGAATACCACTGCTGCGTATGCTAAGCTACTAGCATCACAAAATGTATGTACGCTCACGTTATGACTGTTTTTTCCTAACAGGCACCGCGGTACTTCTATCTTGTTTAAATCTTTCAATTCATCTGCCCAACTTAAAAATCTGTCTTTAATATCTTCACTAACTTCGTCGTCCCACGACAATTTGCAAGCCCAAGTCTCCTGCAACAAAACTTTCGGACGAAACACTATAGGGCAAACTAAACCTAACGGGTCAAAAATACGATGAGCTACTGAAAGAATATTGTTAAGAATATCGCGCCTTCTCCCTTGAAAGTATAACGGCCACTGTATACAATACGAAATTCCGCGAGCCGTTTCGTGTCTAAGTAACAGTCGTTTGAAAGCATTTGAACAGTGAGCACGTAACCGAAGACTGCTAGAAACAGAGAGAGAGAGAGAGAAAGAGAGAGTATATAAAAAGTGTCACGTCGTTAACTTTTAATTGAACAAATAAAACTTTAAATATAAGTTCAAGTTTTTGTCGATTAAACCTAAAACCCCATAACAGGTTATGGGCCCAGTTCTTATTTAAGTGAAAAGTGATTGCAATTAGTTGAGACGTGCACTGTGAATTATTTTCTTTTGGAACTGTGAATGGACGGCAAGAGCACTGGAAACTCCGAAGGTTCTGAGCCTGCACCTAACACTGAAGACGAGTTTTTCGATTCAAAAGAAGACATTCTGGAAAGTTCGACTATGTCTGAACAGTGGAAATTTTATCAAATTCACAGATTTAATGGAGAAAACTTTCATCTCTGGCGTCGTCAGATGGAAATATACATGACAGAAAATAAACTAAAGCCATACATTCTTGGTACGAACGCAAGACCACAAGAAAATCCTGGAGCATGGGACGCAAAGGATGCAGAAGCTCAAGCCTTTCTAATGCGCGGACTTGAGCTGGATCAATTGAAGTACTTAACTGACTGCAGTACAGCAGCGGAGATGTGGTCACGCCTGAAAACAGTTCACTCTGAAAAATCAGACCAATCTCTACAGGTGCTCTTAGATAAATTCATCAACTGTAAGATGGAAAAGGATGAAAAAGTGGCTGACTACATTGCTAGAATAGTTTCTCTCACCCAACGTCTGAAGGACATGGATATGGAGCAGAAGACTCAGGTAATCATTGCTAAAATTCTCGGAAGCCTACCACGGAAATTCGACAACGTAAGAACGGCCTGGTATGCTGTCCCGACGACCGATCAAACAATGGAAAAACTGACCGATCACCTTGTAAACGAAGAGACTCTCATGAACATCAGAACGTCAACAAACGAAGTCGAGGCCGCCGAAGAAGCCTTTGTAGCGAGAGGTAAACATATAACGGGTGATAGGAATTCAAGTAAGTCTGAAAATGCTTTCTATAGTAAATTCAATAACTCTAAAAGAAATGTGAAATGTAATTACTGTGACAAATATGGGCATTTCGCGAGAGAATGTCGTAAGAAAAATTACGATCGTCAAAAGTCATACGTACGTAGCTCAAGCCTCGAATAATGCATGCAGCTGCTCTCACGCTAATTATTCTGATAATGCAGAACTCTTTGTTGCTGAAAAACAAGTTAAATGTAAAATCGAACAACGCGACTATTGGTTTGCTGATTCAGGAGCAACTGAGCATATGACTTTTAGGCGAAATTGGCTGACTAATTTTTCACCGTTATCAGAAAATTCGTATCAAGTTAAAGTAGGTAACGGAAATCTCATTAAAGCAGTGGGGAAAGGAGACGTTAATGTACAAGTAGAATTATCGGGAAAAACGCGAAGCACATACACGATAAAAGATGTGCTGTACGTACCGGAAATAAAAAGGAATCTTATCTCTATTGCGAGATGTTCAGAGAAGGGCTTTCAGGTAATTTTTGATGCAGATACTAAAACTGTACGGTTCATGAAACAAGGAGAACTTGTAGTAACAGGCACTAAAGAAAATAATATGTATCGTCTAAACTGTATAACAAACAGAAGTGAGCCGGTTATCGAATCAAACGTTGCTATCAGTTCCACCTTGATGGACTGGCACCAACGCCTAGGTCATCCGAATTTCAGAACCTTGAGAAATATGCAAAAACTGTCAGCAGTCGATGACTTGCACATTAGTAATTTAACAGATGAAAACCCCTTCTGCGAACCCTGCGTAATGGCTAAACAGCATAGGAATAGTTTTCCGAAAAATCAAGCAAATCGCTCTAAAACGCCGGGCGAAATTTTCCACGTCGACCTTTGCGGAAAAATGTCAGAAGGTTCTTTAGGGGGTGCGCAGTATTTTATGCTTTTGAAAGACGACTATACGAGATACTGTTTTGTATATTTGCTTAGAGATAAAACTGATGTTTTGCAAAATTTAAAGAAGTTTTATACTGAAGTCAAATCACAAGGATATGATATCAAAAGATTAAGATCAGATTGTGGCCTAGAATTTTGTAACTCCGAAGTTAAAGCTTTTCTTTTGTCCAAAAACATAAAGCATGAAACCACAACCCCTAGAGCACCTGAACAAAATGGGTTTATCGAACGTCAAAATAGGACTGTCGTCGAATCAGCTAAAGCCATGTTAGCCGGAAAAAAATTGCCCACTCATCTATGGGGTGAAGCCGTAGTTACGGCTGTTTATTTAAAAAATCGAACTGCATCGGAAACACTAAATTATGCAACCCCGTTTGAAAAATGGTTCGGTTCAAAGCCGTCGGTTAAACACATTAGAATTTTTGGTAGTGAGTGTTACGTGCACATTCCCAAAGAATTACGTACTAAATGGGAATATAATTCTATGAAATGTATACTAGTCGGCTACAATGACGATAATAAAGCGTACAGAGTATACGATCCCTCAAAAGGAAAATTGTATATTAGACGCGATGTAATGTTCAATGAAACGGGTAATACTGTTAATACTGTTCTAGAATCACAAAATGCCGATAATTCTAAATTAGATTGTAAAACCGAGGATCTCAACTCAGAGAGAGACGAAATCTTTAATAAACAAACGAACTACAAAAATCCAAGGCTCCCCATACCGCGAGATCCGTATCCACTAAGGAAAAATTCGAGATCGCAGGACGTCAAGGACGAAGAAGTAAACTTTGCTGAAGCTTTCTATGCAACCGTAGAACCGGAGTCTCTTGAAGATGCTTTAGCATCGAACGAATCAAATCAATGGCTAAACGCGATCAAAGAAGAACTTAATGCATTAGAGAAAAATAATACTTGGATTTTGGTAGTACGACCAAAGGATAAAAACGTGATAAAGAATAAGTGGGTTTTTAAAAGAAAATACAAAACAACTGGCGAGGTAGACAAATTTAAAGCTCGACTCGTTGTAAAAGGCTGTTCACAGAAAGAAGGAATTGATTATAAAGAAACCTTCGCACCAGTTGCTCGGTATGAATCTATTCGTTTAATTTTGTCAATCGCGGCTGCTAAAAACATGCGAATCTACCAATTTGACGTAAAGACAGCCTTCTTACATGGCGACTTAGATGAACACATATACATGGAGCAACCTTATGGTTTTGAATACGATAAAACATCTGTCTGTCTGTTAAAACGCAGCCTTTACGGCTTAAAACAGGCACCGCGGCAATGGAATTTGAAAATTGTTAATTTCTTAACAAAACGCAACTTTATAATGACACATTCAGATCCATGTGTATTTGTTTATAAAGACGACGAACTAAATATAAAAATATATGTTGCCATTTACGTAGATGATGGACTAATATGTGGAAATAACATGCAGTTTATTTCGAACATATTAGAAGAACTGAAAGGAAAATTTGAAATAGTTTACGATGATGCTCAATGCTTTGTAGGATTACAGATAGAAAGAAACCGAGAGAACACAAAACTAAAAATCCATCAAGAAGCCTACGCCAAAAAAATTCTTGAAAAATTCAATCATGTGCAGTGCTCGCCAGCCCTTACTCCCATAGATGCGAGTAAACTAATTTTCGAATCTAACACCGATCAGAGTATGAACAAAGTGTTTCCATATCGCGAGGCTATAGGCTCCTTGATGTTTTTGACAGTTGTCAGCAGACCAGACTTAGCTTATGCAATAGGAATACTAAGTAGGTTTATGCAAAATCCCTCCCACGTTCACTGGATCGCAATAAAACGCGTGCTGAGATATGTCAAAGCTACACTGTCGTACGGAATAACATATGGATTGAACACGAATAAAATTGAAATTTCCGCTTGCTGTGACGCCGATTGGGCTAATGATCCGCTTTCAAGACAAAGTATAACAGGTTGGGTTATAATGTGTAATCAAGGACCAATCGCGTGGAGTTCCAAGAAACAATCTCTTGTCGCGACGTCCACAACAGAAGCAGAGTTTATTGCTCTTTGTACGGTTTCAAAAGAAGTGGTTTGGCTTCGACAATTCCTACGTGAATTGAATTTCGTTCAAATGAACCCTACAACAGTCTACTCAGATAATCAAAGAGCAATAAGCATAATTCTAAACCCCTATTGTGCAAAACGAACCAAGCACATTGACGTGAAATACTTTTACACCTGCGAAAAACAAAAGGAAAAGGAAATTGATGTAACTTATCTACCGTCTACTGATCAACCAGCGGATATGTTAACCAAAGCGCTACCCAAAGACAAACTACAAAACTTCGTTAAAATGCTCGGCATATATTAGATCTTTAAGATGAGAATGCGAGAGAGAGTGTTAAGAATATCGCGCCTTCTCCCTTGAAAGTATAACGGCCACTGTATACAATACGAAATTCCGCGAGCCGTTTCGTGTCTAAGTAACAGTCGTTTGAAAGCATTTGAACAGTGAGCACGTAACCGAAGACTGCTAGAAACAGAGAGAGAGAGAGAGAGAAAGAGAGAGTATATAAAAAGTGTCACGTCGTTAACTTTTGATTGAACAAATAAAACTTTAAATATAAGTTCAAGTTTTTGTCGATTAAACCTAAAACCCCATAACATCCTTCTTCGTAATGTTCTGTTTGCTGAGTAAATCTATAGTAGGTACATTCAAGGATAAACTATCTGGCTGCTTGTTCCATACAATACCTAATACTGCAGCCTCATTCTCGAGCGCGTTATCACCGTTATATTCCCAGCCTCGAAGATCAAAGCCAGCTAACTCCATCACGGCCCTTGCATCCAAAATAAACTTATTTAACTGTTCCATAGAATTTACACTCGTAACGCAATTATCAACATAAAAACTTTTACGGAGTTTTAAAATATTTTGCTTAGAAAACTTCGCCTCCAACTCGTTTAATGTTTCTATGATATTATCAAGATGCATACCGATTACGGCACCCAACACAAAAGGACTACAGGTAACGCCAAAAACTACCCTACAATGTCTTAAAATTACCGTATTTCCTAAACTATCAAACCATAAAAAACGCAAGAAATCTCTATCTCGTACATTAACGCTAATTTGTAGAAACGCTTTCTTTATATCAGAAATTACACCAATGTCACCCTCTCTGAAGCGCAGCAAAACTGAAGCTACCAGTTCGATAAGATTCGGACCCTTCCCTAAACATTCATTTAAAGACGGGAACCGATGCTCCTTGGCCGAAGCGTCAAATACAGGCCTTATCCTCGTGGTGCTGTTTTCCTTAACGACGTGACGGTGCGGTAGATAGTGGCCCCAAATATCCGCTTCATTTTCGGGAACTCGTTCGATGATTCCTTCTGCAAGCCAGTCGTCGAAAATCGAACCATAATCTTCATAGAGCCCTTCCATTTTCAACTTTTTAACAGTTGACTGAAGACGTCGTTCGGCAACCGCTCTATTGTCATTCAAAAGGGGGTGATTTTCCAGCCACGGCAACTGCACTTCATAGCGTCCTTCTTTATTCTTTTTCACTGTTTTTAGAAAAGTTTCGCTCACTTCTTTATCACGTTCCATTTGCGTTTTATTTTCAATGGGGTCCTTAATACCCAACACATCCAAAGACCATAAATCCGTAACATTATTGCTCACAAACATTGACGTGGTAAGTAAAATTGCATCTTGACGTTTTTCTATTTCCGGAACTTTACCCATAAGAGTCCAGCCTAGACACGTTTCTACAGCCACTAATCCACACTGCAAAATATGCCGTCGACCCGTCAACAATTTACCGGCAATATCGGCCCCTATTAGAACCGAAACGGGCGCGTCATCGGTATTTACATCCGTAACCCTGACATCGAGTTTCTTCAATTCTTCGAACCATATTCCATTTTTTACGGATGGAATATCTCCACAAATAACCTTTTGGTCAAGGGCAGCGAAATTGCACGAATAGCTATCATTTAAGCTTTTCAAGCGAACAATATATTTTTTGTGCTTTACCGTACCCGATTTCCGTCCACCGAATAACGAATGAGTCATCACTTGCTCGTCAATCGGGTCATAACACATCCGAGCTGCAGCTTCTTCCGTGATGTAAGATTTCTGCGATCCCGTATCAATAATAACGCGAATCACTATTTCACCACAGTCGTTTCGCAATTTAACACGCAATGTTTGCATAAATACTTCCGGGTCACTACAAAAATTAGCCAAGCTACACTCGTTTTTTTCGGTATTAATACTTTTAGTTTCCGTTACGCGTTTTCCCATCTCGGGACACATTAGAATTACGTGACGACGATTGCACCATGCACATTTTACATTAACTTGGCACGTCTTAAAACCATGACCTATTTTCAGACAATTAAAACACGCGCGCTTTTTCTTAACACATTCTTGCTTTTCCGAAAAACTCATCTTTTTTGCTTTTTCACAATTAGCACTTTCATGGTCACTAGCATTACAAAATAAACACGGATTAAATCTGTTCTTGGTAGTAAGCAAGCCCGTCGCACTCGGAATGTCTTTATTGTCTGTACGCACTTTACATTTCTTAGTCTTATCTGAGTCTGTAATATTGTTCGTTTTTAAATCGAAACCTTTTATGGCCATCGAAATCCTTAACTCATTTTGAACTTCACCTTCTAAAAATTTAATTAACTGAGTCAACCTGTCTTTCGATTGCACTGCATTCTCCGTCGCTACACTGTACAGGGTGTAAACAAATTAATGGTCATGGCTTTAAGGGGTGAATCTACACCCTAGGATCGGTGGACATTTGTAAAAAAAACTTGCCGCAAAATTGTTTATAACATTCAAAATTAATGTTAAAATTTTTTTTTGCATCAACGTATTCTGCGTATTGAGAAGAAAAATAGTTTGAAAGGAACCATATGTCGCAAACGTACCGTTTGGTCAGGAAATGTTATTGAAAAATTCACAGCGATTTGGTTGTGTAGTGCAGTGCTCCGCAACCTTTTATCTTCCACGGCACGCCAATGTTTTTTCGACAATTCCGCGGCACACCACAAGTAAAAGCTTTCAAATACATAAATTACAATAATACGTATATGTTTTTATTAGCTAAAAAACATAATAAAATAGCTCTATGTATGTAGATATTTACTTTTATTTAAGTTTTATATAAAGCTATTTGAATTGTACAGCAACACTGGAACAAAAATATTTAGTTGTAGATTACATGTAAAAAATTTTCCCTTTAAATTGAAATATAAAGTTTGTTGTTTGGTATTTACTTACGCCTATTTAATCAATGTTAATTTAAACATAACAACTAGTTCATTAATGAGATATTTGAGCTTGTTTTGATGAGCATATACGTTTTACATTTGGCTCTATATTAGAAAGTGCTACCCGAAGTTCATGGTCAAGACCCTTTAAACACGATCGTTTGTCATTTTTAATTAGAACCAGTGTCGAAAAACTTTGTTCGCATAAGTATGTCGTAGAAAAAGGGAGCAAAATTGCAATAGCCTTGTCAGAAATTAAGGGATATTCTTTCTTAACTGAAATCCAGAAATCAGCCAATGGCATTTCATTAAAGTTGAGTTTCAACGTCCCGTCGTTCCTCAATTCTATAAATTCCTCTCGAATTTGAAGGGAAAGTGCTTCTGTTGAATTTTCGGCATCGGCTAGAAAAGGATTTCTAATCCAATTGTATTGCTCCGTATTAATTGTGAAAAAATAATAATTAAATTTCTCTTGCAACAAGCTTAAATGTTGTTGAGTCAGATCCAGAATTAATTGTTTGTTTTTAATCATGGACTTGTAAGTTCTTTGGAACATTTCTAGAGATCCTTTTTGTAACTCTTTCTGCCAAAGTTCGAGCTTATTTTTAAACCCCATTAACTTGTCGGAACACGTCAGATAATTTTCGCTTCGACCTTGCATTTTTTTATTCAGTTCATTCAGGTGCTCAAAGATATCAGCCATATACGCAAGTTTGGCCATCCAGTGATTATCTTCAAAAAGTTGGTGTAGTTCGGTCATATTTTGTTTTAACAAAAACTCACGAACCTCGTTTCGAAGCTCAAACAATCTAGCTAAAACTTTGCCTCGGGATAGCCAACGTACCTCAGTGTAAAGCAATAGGGATTCATAATCCGATCCCATTTCTGCACAGATTATTTTAAAAATTCGCGAATTTAGGGCTCTTGCTTTAATAATGTTTATGATAGTAATGCATTGATTCATCGTTTGCAATAGTTCCGTTGGCAAGTTCTTGATCATCAATGCTTCGCGATGTATGCAACAGTGTGTAATTTCTATATTAGGATTTTGCCGTTTTACGCATGAAATAAAACCTTTTTTATTGCCCATCATTGCCGCAGCACCATCCGTGCAAATACTAATACAATTACTCCATAGAATATCATAGGTTTTGAAAAAATCATCTGTTACCCGGAAAATTTCCTCGCCAGTAGTTCGCTCTGGAAGCTCGTTGCAAAATAAATAGTGTTCTATTATGGTGTTCTCATCAACGAAACGTATAATAGCTATCAGTTGTGCTCGATTTTTAATGTCAGTTGATTCATCAATTTGAAGTGCAAACTTCTCAGCCGTTTTCAGTTTTGCAATTAGTGTTCCTAAAATATCGCTGGACATATCGTTGATACGTTTTTTAACAGTATCAGCTGACAACGGTACTTTTTTGACTTCATCAACCTCTCTAGGCCCAAGCATGGATTTAACAATTTCTATGCATGCTGGTTTAACGAGTGTCTCACCAATAGTATGTGGTTTTTTTTGACGTGCAATTAATCTTGCAACATGGTAACTAGCTTCTAAGGCTTTATCAGAAACTGTGACTGACGATAACAGTGATTGCCTTTGTTTTTGCCTTTGATTTAACAGCCTAAGAAAAAATGATTTATCCTTCTTCGCGTTACTGGGATGGTTTGAATTTAAATGGCGAAGCAGTTTACTGGGTACCATTGCTTCGTTAGACAGCATTTCCCCGCAAATGATGCATTCTGGTTTGGGTGGCGTTTCTTTATCACAGCACGAAAATCCATATCGAATGTAGTCTTCGTTATACTTTCTTTCCCACATCTTCTGTTTTTTTACAGCACCACTTGTGCTAGGTTCATTATCTTTTGTCAGCGAATGCGACAATTTTCCTCGTAAATACTTGTCCATATTTTTTGAGGGTATAACAATAATATTATCTAAAAATGCGGTGTTCGGTGTGCCAGCGTTTTTATTCTTTCGCGTTCGGATGACGACTGACTAACGGTCATCGGTTCGGTAGACAGAACAAAAGTACGTCGGCATTCGGACTGTGCGTCCAACACTCGCAGTACGTATATGTACACGAACATACATATGTACATACAACATGTAACTACATGTTTTTGTTTGTGTATAATTTAAACTCAGAGAAATTACATATTGGCATAAAGTTAGATGAATATTTGACTTAGTTAGAGAACTTTGTATCTAATGTGGTGATTAAAAAATTTAATTATTTTCGAGAAAATCGCGGCACACCCAAGATCACCTCGTGGCACACTAGTGTGCCGCGGCACAGCGGTTGCGGAGCACTGGTGTAGTGTAATACGTAGAGACATGGGCCTACTACCACTCTGCCACTTGGACGTATCTACCCGAACTCATATAATAAGGTCACTGCACCTTCTAGGTCTGTTGTCCCTTTAAACGTTGTGTAGTGTCAGTTCAGGGTAGAGGTGGTGGGCATACCGCTGTGCCAAGACCCTCCGTTCGGGTAGATACGTCCAAGTGGCAGAGTGGTAGTAGGCCCATGTCTCTACGTATTACACTACACAACCAAATCGCTGTGAATTTTTCAATAACATTTCCTGACCAAACGGTACGTTTGCGACATATGGTTCCTTTCAAACTATTTTTCTTCTCAATACGCAGAATACGTTGATGCAAAAAAAAATTTTAACATTAATTTTGAATGTTATAAACAATTTTGCGGCAAGTTTTTTTTACAAATGTCCACCGATCCTAGGGTGTAGATTCACCCCTTAAAGCCATGACCATTAATTTTTTTACACCCTGTACACCGAACTGCTTCGTTGCCACGCGCGTAATAGCTCTTCCGGTAAAGAAGATTCGACAAGAGGGAAAAGCATCGCGGCACACTTATCCGTTGTAACGCCCAGAGACTCGAGTGCTCTTAATTGGGACTCAATCTTATCTTATAAACTAGAAAGTAAAATGTCTTTATTCGGTGCAATAGCCTTTTGTAAGACAAGTTGTAAAAGTTCTCTTACGTATACTTCAATTTGCAAATCCTCGCGGCCGAAACGATTTTTCAAACTAGTAATCACTTTTTCGTAGTTGTCGCTCGTTGGCGGGTAACTTTTTACTAATTCTTCCGCACGAGAGCCTGGTATCGTCGCCTGCAATAAATATTGAAACTTATCTTCCTTCGGTATATTCCGATTTTCGTATATTTTCTTAAAGAGACTCCAAAATTGTAACCAATCTCGCACGTCACCGCCAAATTTAATCAACTCAATCTTTGGCAATTTAAATGTTTTCCTGGCTTCGCCTTGTACGGCAGAAACCGTCTCTTGTGACGTTTCACTAATTCCTGCGGACGCGCGTTCCGCCATATTGAGTTTTGCCACTAAAAATTTTCTTCTATATCCATCTGCGTCGTCATACTCTTGTTGCATTTCTGCATCGGTCGTAGTATCTTCATCCAACAGCAACTCGAAAAATTTGTCAGTGGTCGCCTCTAACTCACTCATTTTTCCTTCTAAAATTTGAAACGCCACTAAAATCCGTCTCTTGTCTGACGTGATATCAATGGTTTCGTCCAAACTGTTCAACGCTCTTGTAAAAGCGGATCGTAGAGCTGTCCTCTTCTTCTTTACTTTATCCATATTTATTTTTATTTTAACCTTTACACTAACCCCCGTCCTGTCACGGTCGCCAATTGTTGAATTTATAATAATAAGGACGGGTGAAATAAGGTTTTACACTGGTTTAATAAATAGTCACTTATACATTAGCATCGTTCAAGCGACGGTTTACGACTGCCATGGCCGCTTCTCCGTGCCACGCACGAGTCTACCGCAAAAAAAAAAAAAAAAAAAAACAAAAAAAAACATCTACGCCGTTCGGCAACGGCCGTTTTGGCAACGCAGGAATAAAACAGATACATACAACCATAATTCGACACCAGCCATTATATTAATTGGTGTAGTAGCTAAGGGTAAAACTGTTTTTATAGTTCCAGGTATGTCATATATAGAAAATGTTTTGCCGGGATTATTCACCATCCAATTATCGATAGCAGAATTGGTATATTTTTTTAGTGGTCCATAAACACTTCTATCTAATGGCTGCATTTGTGTGAACAGTGCGGTGGAAATGATAAAACTGTGATGCCATTTTCTTTGCAAATATCTAACGCTGTTATCGAAAGATGAGAATCGTGATTATCAAGGAGCAAAAGTATGGGTCTTTCCTTTGTGCATTTTGTGTGATGAACGAAATGTTTAATAAATTTTATAAAATGTTCTTCCTTCATCCATCCAGATGGATTGGCATCACCCAAGCTTCCGGCAGGTGCGTCTCTGATAAAATGATCCCGATAATTTACTCGAGGAAAAATAAAAAAAGGAGGAATCATGTTTCCACTTGCGGATACTGCAACAGTGAGGGTTACAAGTGTCCCTCTTTCGGCTGACACTAGTTTACCGATTTGTTTAAAACCACGTCGAGCTACAATCTTGTCTGGCTTTTGGACTGTGGTTGTGCCCGTTTCATCGACATTCCAAATATCGGAAGCTTCAAGATTAAGTCGATTATATGTATACTGTCTTCAGATTTGAAAAAAACAATTCTACGTTCGTTTTATTAAATGAGGTGGCCCTTGATAAGCTTGTTGCTTGTGGGCATCTTAAGGATAAGCTATTGTTTCTTTTAATAAAAGAAGTATACCAATCTGGTCCTGCCATTTTATTCTTGGTCCAGTTATTCGGAATTTGAAGTTTATTCGAAACCGCATATTCATAAGCAAATTTTCTCAGTTGCTTCGGCGTCAATCCGTAATAAATATCCGATGCTTGCTTTAAGTAATCAGATAAAAGAGTCTCTGCTTCTTGAGAAAAAACTTGTCTTCCATTAAAATAACCAACACGTTCTAATTTAATTTCACCGGTTGTTAATTTCGCCTTTTTAACGTAGCGTTCAAGCGTTTTTTGAGAAATTAAAAAGTCTTTAGCGACGCTATTGACACTTTTATTTTCGTTTATAACGATTTGGACTGCCCGCAAAATAATATCAGCTGATGTTTTGCCCTTATCAGTTTTTCGTTTATAATTTCTCATGTTGATGCCTGCAACAAATTGACACTTATAAAGCGCGAAGCAAAATAAACGTGAAACAAAAATAATATCCGGGGTTAGTTGGTTAAGTCAAATAACCCCGGCTACGCTTAGTCAAATAGCCCCATTCAACATTTCTAACATTTTGATTGCGCCATTTCAATAACCTTTACGCATTGAATAAAATAAAAACGGAAAATTATAGTCAATATATCACACTTCTATTAAATGTTTATAAAAAAAATGTCAAGCAGTACTTACTGGATAAAAATTCATGAATAGTCAGAAGAAAAATATTTACTTACCGTTAACAATTTTAGATTTTTTGATCTCACCGCTCTAAAATGCAAACTGTTGTCACGATAACAAATTACATGGTGGGCTAGACATTCATATGTTTCAAAACATCGATTGCAGGCGCCATGTATTGAATAATATAAAAACTAAAGGCAATTAGTCAACTAACCCCATTAATCAACTAGCCCCGGTCTCCTCTACCAGTAAATTAAGTAACATTCTAAGAGGTTATGGGCCCAGGAGCACTGGGTTATTGCGCAATGGCAGAAATACGTTTTTCAGTTACGAAAGTAAATAATGCGAACTATCAAGTGTGTAAAAGCAAAGTGGAATTGTTGCTTCTCAAGGAAGATATATGGCATGAGCGTAACTGAGGATAAACTAGCAGAGGCAAATGCGATTTGGACTAAGGCCGATCGTCAAGCAAGGGCATTCATTGGACTTTTATTGGAAGATGATCAGGGAGCCTATTCTTGAAATCGGGCGATAAGTTTCGTGCACGATAATAATCGCACGACGAATATCGCATGCGACACAGCGAAGACAGCGGTTGGTATTCTCGAAATGAAGTGAAAATTTCCATTTGAAAATTATCGCATGCGATAGGCTTACGACGCGTTGCGATGTTGCCAAGTGTACGGTATGAATGTGAACCAATTAGAATTCGGAAGTAACGGAAAGTGAAAGTATAAAATGCAAGCGCTAAACTAAGCGTTTGAAGCTATTTGTAGTGGACGAAACAAAACAAGCCAACGATAGGTATTGTGGATGTTTCTAGTAAATATACATACAATTTATAACGCTGGCACTGAGGGTGCACCGGTTAGGTGGCGCCGGGCGCCGCAGTGCCACGTGCGGGTCTCGTCCCGTGGACAGTGGTTGCTCGGAGCGCTGATTGATCCGAGGATAGTTCGAGATATAAGACGATTTCGTTTAGTACGTTTTTATTTAACACTAGAATAATATGAACAATGGGTTATAAATGGGTTATAAATGGTGGTCGTGCGGCGGGTCGTTTCGCCGGTCGATGTTAGCGGATCTGCAAAAACATCCGCGCAGGAATAATGTATTTTATAATTACGAGAATATAACGAGAATTATGTAAGTTAAAAGATCTATACGCGAATACAATGAGGGCAGAGGTTAGTTCCGCTGGAGCACGCGGGCTCCTTCCGTAGTTACATTCGCTGTGCCCTAGGAGTTGTGGGTCTCGTCCCATCAACTACGTGGGGATTCGTCTCGGTTCGTAATGCGTTCCTGATCGCCCAGGTGCAACTTCAATGCTCGAGAGATCTCCCCGAAACTGCGTACTTTGCCCTCATTTGCACTGCTCGGTGCGGACGTTCTGCCGTGCGAAAGCGCGGTCGCCGCTGGGCGGCGCGTAGCGGTGCACAGTGGTCCAGCGGACCGTTTTTTTGTGGCTCAAATTATTTTAGCGTTATTTCAAGATTTAAGGTTGTATTGCAATAGGTCGTTGACTTCGTCTCGACACCTGCTAAAATACTATGAAGTGAGAAATATATGTTAACGTCTAAAAAATCGAAGTGGTCTCCATTTTTTTTTTTTAATTGTTTATACTGGAGTTTGTAAACCGGTTAATACCGATCAACTTTTATTGGAAACAGTTTATTATCAGATCATTAGAAATGTCTGAAAAATCTTACTAAACTTCGTGCTAAACTCCGGCCGCAGCTCATTGTCAGCCTAGCGGTAATTTATTGCCAAAATTAAAAATATGTTTATATAGATTTTTCTTTAACGCAAATCTAGTTTTTAGCACTTATGCAACTTAAATATGTCATACCTATATCGTATATATTGCAAATTATGCAAAAAATACCATTACTCACAAACGAAAGATTTAATAATACTGTTACTTACAAATCATTGTTTCGTCGTAGAATTCAAGTAAAATATTTATATTTTCTAGGATAAAAGAGAAAACGAATCGGTTCTAACATTACCGTTGATTGCAAAAATATAAATAATTATTACACCTATTGTAGAATATGTGGAATTATTACCTATTGTAGATCCAACTCTAATTCCACATTATCTAAATACTCAAATATAGGTAAATCATATTTTTCAATGTCGTCTTCATCATCATCATTGGAATCTCTATCGTCGGCTATGGAAGAGTGTGAAGTTGATGGTTGCGGTTGTGATGGTTGTGTTGGGACAAGTGGACAGCTCAGTAGTGAGATAACTTCAACGGGTAATTTCGGTTTGCTTAACTGTTGTTTTTGTATTCTATTTGTTAATGAAATGCTCGATATGAATGGATCTGAGGTGTCGAGAGCTCTGTGAAATACGTCCAAGATATTATTCCTTCTACTCTGTTTTCGGGCATGAAACAGTCGGGTCCTGTTCATAAAATTTATTTCTCGATTCTGCGGCATCCTCTCCTAAGTATCCAGGAGCCAAAGTACTATTTTCTAATATTTGTTTTCCATGTATCCAAATTTTGTGTATTGTGGGCGACATAGGATACCACTTGGTATACTTTTAAGGATACTTTTCCATAAATAAACGAGCCGTATCAAGGCAAAACTTTTCAAATTGTTCGAAATTAATTGGATACTGACAGGAAATTGTGATTAAAATAATTTTGAAGCTTCTCAGTACGTTAATATCCACCCCTGTAATATCGGCTAATATTTGTATTTGCTGAAACGAGCGGCGAGCCGTATCGCCGTCATTAGTGTTGCCACTTAATCCTATTTTAGGTTTGTCTATATGTAAACCATATCTTACCCAAAATAAGTGTCGTATTTCTTTTTTTCGAGAAAGAAATTTCACTTTGTCATCTTCCCGTCTGATTTGCCATTTCGCGATCGGTATTCTATAAAACTCTATAAAAAATCCTATCCATGCGTGTAAGGAACTAACTTAGTATTGCAAATTTTCTATTCTTTTTGGTTCGAACTGCTTCGCTTGAAAATCGCTTATATTTAAAACTTGTGTAGGAGTTGCTCCGCAAATAAGGCAACATTGATTCGATCTAGTTCCTGTTATTATTTTTAACATTTTAAATGTAATGTTTAGAATTTTGTTTCCCTGTAATATTTGAACATTCGACAAATTATTAATTTCGGTATTTAAGTTTTCTTGTTCTCTTGAAATTATTTCTGTCGTTCCTTTTATATACTCTATTTTGAGTGGTCTGCAAAATCTGATCGGCTGTGGTATAGTATTGTTCCATAAAATAATATCGTTCGTTACTAATCGTAGTGAAGTTAATGTGGTAACAAACAGAAAAGAGTCCGATCCAGCTGAAGCTTGTTCAAATTTTTGTTTATACATGGAATGGCCACTACTTCCACCAAAGCCGTAACTGCAGATCATTTCTATATTAATTATATCACTATCAGTTTTAAAAATTATACTGTTAGTAACCTGTTTTTGCGTTAATAGAATTCTTTGTACAGTATGTTGTAAAAGATTTTGAAGTGGTACTCGCGCACTTGTTTCATCTGCTGTAATACCAAATGGCCTACAATTTGTTTTTGCTTCAAGAAGAGTATTATAAGTTGGATATATGTCACAATTTCTTTTTTTATTTTCCAGCCTGATATTCATGTATTGCCTTTTGCTTAAATTGTTATCATAAAAAAAAGCCACTGCTTCATCCACTGAAAATCCAATTGGTTCTTCACTGCAAGAAAGGATTTTGTTTATTGTTTTTGATTGCTTCGGAGTTTTTATTGTTTCATCTAAAATAGTAGCTAGTTCTTTCTTTCCTCTTTTACGTGCAATTATTGCTGTTGCGTGCACTAGTAAATCCAAATTTTGATCCATACTTTGGGAAAGCTCTGATGCTTCTCGTCTTTGAGATCGAGTTGATTTGCGTTCATATGGCACACGATGACGTCCTCCTGATGTTGCAGTTTCACCAACTTCATTATCATGCTTTTGTAGAATGAAATGCTCTTCTAACCACTTCTCATTTTTGCCGTTAAATCTCCCCACTGTTCTGTGGGAATTTTTCCATCTTGAAGACAAGTTGTTGCAAAATACGCGAATTTTCTCCTCAATCGACTGTTTCAATTGTTCAGAAATATCAGTTTTGTTTATTGTTACCGCATTCAAAATGAAATTATAAACCGCAACTGTTTTCTTGCTTGAATTTGTTTCACTGTGCCACGCTATAAAAAGCTCTTCATTCTTGAAGGAACACTTGTCTACAAAATTGAAACTTTTTAGCTGTTTGTCCATAAGTCTGACATTAATATAGAAATAAAACATACCTTCCGACATTATTGTATCAAATTTTTTAAACACTTATAGAATAAACTTCACCAAACACTATAATTTGTGTAGCAGCGGGATTATTTGCTATACCGGTGAGGAACACGTGGACAGTGACTTATAAACGACACTATCAATATATTTTATTATAATAGTAGGGAACACGCGAATAGTAATAAACAAAAGAATGACAAGAATAGTATATGCACAACTCCTCACCATCACCCGAGTAGCCCACAGTCCTTCGTGGCTCAACGGATATTCGTGTTTACAAAAACGCGATCAGACAGTCCTTCGTCGTCGCAAGTTTACTCTGTACTCTCTCTCGGCTCTCTTCTCACACATCCTGTTTTTCGGAAACATTACTTACTATTGATATTTACCGATAGATGGCAATGCGCACTAATTTTGATTTCGGCTATTACCGACTCGCGGCTACATTTGTATGTTTATTATTAAGTAATATATTACAGTACTATATAGGGTGGGGCACGAACTATTGCCACCTAGAATAACTACGAAAGTACGATAGTAGGAAAACAGTTTTCGAAGCAAAAGTTGCATGGGACAACGGGGGACGTAGTATGCCGTAAATCTTTTGTTGTTAGGTGGAGTCTTTTCGGAGATATGAAGGTCATCTTGATTCTTTTAAATGGAAAGCTACGTTTTGATACTTGTTTTCTGATTGTGCCTGTTGAGATAAATCCAATGAGGTGCAACATTAAGGTCTTTGAAGGTCAACAAAGCTCATTTATGATAAAACAGACGAAATAAACTTACATTTACAGAAGACGTTCAAAGCGATTGCCATTGGCGATTGGCATCAATACAATACTGTAATCTTCTTATCACCGATTGAGTAGTATTTCTTATCACCTCAGAACTTATCGAATTACATGCTGTAATAATTCTCTCCCGCATATTTTCTGTCGTAGTTGGGACTTCTTTATAAACAATGTCTTTCAACAATCCCCACAAGCCAAAATCCAGAGGTGTCAAGTCTGGTGAACGAGCTGGCCACGATACAGACCCACCGCGTCCAATCCAACGATTTGGAAATCTTTTTTGCAATTCATCCCTAGCCATCAGCGAAAAATGTGCCGGACATCCATCGTGTTGATACCACATTCTGTTCCTTGTTTCTAAGGGTAGTTCTTCTAATAACGGACCCAATATTTCATGAAGAAATGTGGTGTACTTCCTGCCATTAAGATTTCCTTCGATGAAATAGGGGCCGATAATTCTACCCTCGATAATTCCACACCATACATTCACCGACCACGGTCTTTGGTGTGCGACTTGCCTCAGCCAATGTGGATTTTCAGTTGACCAAAAATGCATATTATGCAAATTAATATTACCGTGATTCGTGAACGTTGCCTCATCAGTAAATAAAATACAATTAATAAATGAATTATTTCTCTGAATCTGGAGTTGAGCCCATCGACAGAATTCAACGCGATTCGTGAAATCTGTACCACTTAACTCTTGGTGAAGACTGATGTGGTAAGGATGATATTTATGGCGATGCAGAACGGGAAGAACACTTCTTCGGCTTACGCCAGATTCCCTTGCGATTTGACGCGAACTAACACACGGATCTCGGACTATAGCGGCAAGAATGCCAATTTCCGTTCCTTCGTTAGTTACTTGATTTTCCCGGTCCTGTTTCTTGTGGGCCAAGGATCCAGTCGTTCTGAGTTTATCGTATACATATTTAAATGTACGGCGCGTAGGGTGAGAACGTTGAGGATATCTTTCAGCGTATAAATCTCCAGCTCTCACTGAATTTTGCTGGCATTCTTCGTAAATGAGAAGCATATCGGTTTGTTCTTCGAAAGAAAACATCGTTTACAATCACTTAATTCGATGAAACTGTTTACGCGTGAAGTTGGCTAGTGGAACGCTTACGTTTTCACTCTGTTCCCCCTCTCCTATTACCACACGCATTATTGTTATTAGCTAAAGCCGTGGCAAGGAATAACCGGAAACATAGCGGGATAGAGGGAAATAGTCATGAAGCTTCGTCTGTTTCGTCTGTTTTCTCATAAACGACCTTTGTTGACCTACATACAAAGACTTTAATGTTGCAGCTCATTGGATTCGTCTTAACAAGCGCAATCAGAAAACAAGTATCAAAACGTAGCTTTCCATTTAAAAGAATCAAGATGACCTTCGTATCTCCGAAGAGACTCCACCTAACAACAAAAGATTTACGGCATACTACGTCCCCCGTTGTCCCATGCAACTTTTGCTTCGAAAACTGTTTTCCTACTATCGTACTTTCGTAGTTATTCTAGGTGGCAATAGTTCGTGCCCCACCCAGTATATTGAATTATGTATAACTATGATTATGTACAAATATAAATAACTAGGTATAACTATGTATAACTATAATATTAGGTGAAGTAAAAAGTTCTGAGCGTTTTTCACTGGATGTCTTTAGTAAGCCATATCTCACGATGTGTACATCGCATCGAGTCATAGTATACGGCGATTTCAAGGTGATCTTACGCACCAAAAAACTTCTTTCTCAGTTTCGTGTTCGGTGAAGCCAGTTGTGTGTTGTAGCGTTCGAAAATGGAGGTAAAAAAAAAAGAGAAAATTCGATACATTCTTCAGTACCACTACGACCAAGGTGAAAAAGCGGAGCAGGCGGCCAAAAAAATTTGTGCTGTTAATGGACCCAATACAGTATCGAATGCAACAGCAAAGCGGTGGTTCCAACGATTCCGTTCTGGTAATATGGACGTCGAAGACGAGGCACGCTCTGGTGGGCCAATCGTCGAAAATGTCGACAAAATCATGGAAATCGTCGAGTCGGATCGGCATGTGAGCACTTATTCCACTGCCCAGGAACTGAAGATTAGCCAGAAAACCGTTTGGAACCATTTGCATAAGGCTGGTCTCAAGAAGAAGCTCGATGTATGGGTGCCACATGAATTGACGCAAAAGAATCTTTTGGACCGAATTGATGCCTACGATTCCTTGTTGAAACGTATCGAAATCGACCCATTTTTGAAGCGGATGGTGACTGGCGATGAAAAATGGGTCACATACGAGAACAACAGCTGAAAATGCCTGGATTAACGGCCAAGAAGGTTTTACTGTGTGTTTGGTGGGATTGGAAGGGAATCATCCTCCTCCGAGAGCTTGGCTGGGAGGTTCTATCGCATCTGGCGTATAGTCCAGACCTGGCACCAAGCGACTATCACCTTTTCAAGCATTTGCAAAATATTCTTGATGGTACAAAACTGGCCTCAAGAGAGGCTTGTGAAAATGAGCTGGTCAAGTTTTTTACTAATAGGGACGAGGACTTCTTCAACCGCGGAATTATGAAATTGCCTTCAAAATGGACAAAAGTTATCTAGCAAAACGGCGCATATTTGATCTAAATCAAATAATCTTGTTGTGGTTATAATAGTTTATTAATAATAATTGAAAATAATGACAATGTTACATTTTGCGCAGTTGCCTCGTGTCGATCGTACATTCGTAATAACGAAGCGTTCGCCGGTCTTGAAGTTGGCAATGCAAGAGCGCGATCAGCGGACACGTACGAGTGTTCCGTCTTCTGCTTATATCTAACGGTGGCGCGAGTTATGAATGTGTGGCAAACTTCTATCAAATCTTAACTATGTTAATTTCATCGTCAAAATAAAGCGAAAAAGCGCTCAGAACCTTTTACTTCACCTAATATTAGGTAACCAAAAAAGTTCTGTCGCTTTTTGAGGTATAAATAAATTCCCATTTTGTGTAAATGAAGTCTGATTGTTTCATCACTTACTTGAAACTCTTGAGCAAGCATCTGACATGTCAAATTGAGATTCGTCTCAATCATTGTCTTTAATTCATCAGTATTTAAACTTGGTGGTCTTCCTGACCTGGCTTCGTCTTGTAAAGATTCATCAACGGAAGAAAATTTTTTAAACCACCTTTGAGCGGTTCTTGAGGTTACTGAATCTTCTCCAAATGCGGTAGAAATCTTTCTAGAAACCTCAGCATCGTTAGTCCCAAGTTTGAATTCGTAAAGTAAACACGCTCGAATAACAGTATTTGGCACAGACATTTTAAAAGGTTGAAATATCAGTTTAAATCGATGTTGATGCCTTGAAACAGTGTGAGTGAATGCACAAATCGTTGCAGTTTATTACGCAGTTGAAAAACAGTTGACACTCGGTATATTTATATGTATATGGTACTTTAAGTTACACCTCACGCACGAGCGACAGAACTTTTTTGGTCACCTGATATATAACTATGATGCAGAACTAAATGCTAATATAATCACGATTTTTTACATTAAAGAATGTAATACGAAATTGAATAAAATCTAGCAATACGAGAGCAATACAGTCTTGAAAACAGACTGATGCAATATTTGTTTATAACAGTTACTACTAGCAACAGATAACGCATTCTAAACAACCAAAGTGATGCGCGCCTAAGCGGTTCAAATGTCGGCCGCCTATTTCTAAAAGTCTACATAAACTTAAAAGCGGCATGAAGCGACACTTGAAATTTATATGCTCTTGTTAAGAAAAGTGCATGCTTTCATTAAAAAAAAGTCTGATGTCAATCACTCTCAAACATTTCTTTGTAATCCTTCCTAAAGTTTTCATTGTTGTAAACACTTCATTGCTCGTACCCGGATTAAAATATGCATATAACATAAATGAATATCTAAAATATACTTGCTTACCTACATAATAGTACCATACAAACTCATATTTTCATGTTCTGCAATGAATAATTAAAATAACTAACTCAACATACAATTTCGTACTTTTGTCTTTATGTTATTATATTTAATCAAGGAGTCACCAGAAAAGGGTGAAGTATACGAATTTCAAAGCCTTAAACATTTGTGAATTCGTATAAAAAAAAAATTTCTCTGTAAAGTTGAAGTTGAAAAAATAGGTTTTGGCCACGAAAAACGGTCCGTTGGACCACTGTGCGATGGTGCAAATAACAAGTAGATAAATTTCTTTAGTAGCTATTGAAAAAGAAATTTCAAACACGGGAACATGAGTGGAAGAAGTGGATATGTAATTGCTCAGCAGAAGGAAATGCTGATTGAGTATATGCAAAATAACGAGCAGTTAAAGAGTGGTAAATTTTCGGCAATCTTCTCAGCCAAACAGGCACAAGAAATGTGGATCCGTCTAGGCGAGGAATTGCATAAAGTGCCGAATGGAGCAATAAAAGATTGGAGGCAATGGAGGAAAACATGGCAAGATTTGTGCTGCAAAGCTAAGTCAAAATCCAGCAATATCAAGTAGCACAGAGGAGGAACGGTGGACCCATTTTGCTGGGGACAGAGCAACTGTCGCAGATGGAGCAACATGTGCTGGATACTCTCAGTTCGACAGCTGTTTCTGGACATGATGATGTCTTGGAAACTAATGTTTCGTTCAATTTTGAAAGTATCGAGTACCTGGATGAGACCGCAGAGGTACTGCACTCACAGCAGTGCAGTAAGGTTGAAGTCATACCAAGCAGCGACACAGGACTGTATGCTGCGATGGACAGTAGCATGCTTAACAAGACTTGAACAAAAGAAAATGAATGTCCTGTGAGTATCGTGTCGCAACACAGGAGAAGGCCCAGTGCGAGCCAACGCTTGCAGAGAACAGAAGAATATACGAAGCATTTAGTGCAAATATCAGTAGAGGAGCAAAAGATCAGGAAAAAATATTATAGAGACAAATTGGACATAATGAGGAGTCAATTAGTAATTCAAGAGAGAATTGCAAATGCACTTGAAAATATAGTAAGTAGGTACAATAGCGAACCGCAGTAACTAGTGGTTGTTTGTCACTTTGTTGTATTATTTAGTCTTTACAGTATTATTCAGTGTTATTGTTAAGATATTTTATAGTATTTTACTTTTTTTTTTCTTTCTCAAATCTACACCAAAATTGACATTTTCATCTTCTACAGTTGGTGCTTCCACGTCGTGGTCAAGGCACATATTGTGCAACACCACACACGAATTAACAATTTTAGTTGCTTCATTTGGCTTGTGGCGAAGCACTCTATGCCTCAATAGGCATCGGAAACGGCTTTTTAGTAATCCATTTGTCCGTTCAATAAGTGAGTGAATTCTCTTGTGCATTCGATTGTACCGTTCTTCCGGAGAATTCGGTTCCGCATCAAGAACGGTCGAAATGTCAACATCCATGGCCTTACAGCATACCCAGAATCACCTATAACATGAAATAATCAGTAACAATTAGTAATAATTATGATGTACAATCATATGTTTAGTTGATTATCCCTCGCCTAACAGATAAAAAGTGTGTCCTCTATTATGGAACTCCTTTGCAAGCGGAAGGAAGTTGCAATTATTCCATATGCAGGGTGGCCCGTAACTGGTGTAGGAGCCGGAAATGGGGGGGTAGGGGAGACGATTCTAAGTAACAATTTCCTTTGCAAAAATGTTGTGCGGGGCTTCGTTGTTGAGTTATTAGGGAAAAACACTGACCACTCACAGCTGACCACCACGCAGCTTTTTTTTGTATTGCGGCTAGCTGGAGTTTCCTGGACCCCGAGAGTTTATTACGCGGTCAAATGTGCGATTACGAAATAGAAACTGTTTTTTCGGAAAAAATTGTGAACTTAAACGATACATTCTGTATTACAAGATATCCTGCGTAAACAACGTCGCACGACGAGTGTTTCGTCCTCTTGTCGACCGGCTACTGCCCTTCTGCCGACTCGTTCTGCGTAGTTCGTCGCGTTTTTTTTTTCTGTCTCGATGGTTCGGTCGAACGTGTCAACGATCGGAAGTTTTCGGGATCGATTACGTATTTCTTAAACTCGACCAATAACCTGTTAAGTGTCTACAATCGAGGAAGGAATAATATGTTTATTAGTTTATTGTAATGTGAAAGTGATAAGTGTTAGGAATTGTGAAGTGAAATAATTTTGTGGTAAATAAAAGGGTTCAGTGATCGGACCATTCCGTCAACTGCTCTGCCATGGGGTGTTCGTCCATCCTTGGTCAGGATACGTACAATGACCATTGACAACTAACAGGGTCAACTTGCAGGTGAATGGGTAAGTCGAATTCAAATTATTTCCCAATCTTCATAACATTACAGTCGCTTTTTTATTGCGCAATCGTTATTTATTTCCAAAAAATTCCGAGGGCAATTCCGAGGTTTTTAATTAATCGTATTCGTTGCTCGGTAGAACTTCAATTAAATTTTTCCGGCTTTATCGACGCATTAGCCTAGTTCGAACATCCGAGGGCCCAACCCTATTCTCACGTGCCTGAGCGCGCGAAAAGCGCGCGCTGTGAGTGGTCAGTGTTTTTCCTTATATGTGTGTTGTATAATTTTGTATATCAATAAAAATTTAATACTGTATTTATATTTATAACTTATAACGTTGCAATTATTTTTGTTTTTCACACGATTATTATTCATGATAATAAATTGTTTGAGCAAATATGTAATTGTTATTACTATAATCATTTAATTCTTGATAGTACGAGTCATAGTGTTTTATATTGTTTTTGTAGGACCTGTTGCACGTTCGTTGAATTTAAGGTTAAACGTGTGACCGATATCGGATTTATCAAGAATAAACAAAAATGTAACAACTTCACAGCGTAACGACAGTGATACTCATCGCTGACGATCGTTTGTCTTCTGCGAATGTTTACCGAATCTGTTGCGATAATTTTACCAAAAAGTTTGACACATGTACTCAAAACACAACACGATTTGTCAGTTTCGTGGGCTACTTTTTTTAACTGAAATCTTTACTCTTTCACATGAACTGATTAGAATTTATCCTAGGCTCTTAGTCATTGAAATAAATGAAAAAATATCAGCAGACATCGCCGCGTCTTGGGTTTCTTCCTCACTTCCATTGACATTTAAGCATATTTAAATAATTACAATGTAATCACAATTTATATCATTTTATTTGGGAGAGGCTACCGAATAGTTTGGTATAAAAGTGAACTGCATAAAAGCAACTATAAGGCTGTGAAACATTTCCAAAGTTGAAAATTTACAATTTTTCTTTAAGTCAAGTTTTCTTAAAAACTATAATCACTGCAAAGAAACAGTTTGCGAATTCTTATTAGGAATAAAAGGATCTGTAAGAATTGTTTATAAAAAAATTACAAAATCGGAAGGATTAAAAAGTTATCGAGCAATGTAGGTCGTGTTTACTTACTTTTGGAACGTGTATTCGTTGCATATCGTGAATCTTTCTTTTTTTTTTACGAAGAAATCCAACACTAATGAATATTTTATCAGCATAGTTATGTAGATTATTTCATGTAGTTTCAGCAGATATGCAATTTGTTTTATAAAGTTACATATTGACTTTGATACAAATGCTTCTTTGCTGCAAACGCCAGGTGTTTACTTACTTTTGTTACCCACTGTATATGGTAGCTTGAAGATTCCATTCTTCCAGAAAATGGCCTCTTTCTGAGCGATGAACTGTGGTCCACGTGGTCCTTGCAAGCTTCTATGGAGTCGAACTTTTTTCCATTCAGAAAATTTGGCAGGGATCGAAATAGGTGGAAATCTGATGGTGCCAGATCAGGTGAATATGGCGGGTGTGGAAGAACATCCCACCCAAGCTGAAATAACTTCTGTCTGGTTTGAATAGAGACGTGCGATCTAGCGTTGTCGTGCTGGAACACAATGCCTCTTCGATTGGCTAATTCCGGTCGTTTTTTGTCAATGGCTGCCTTCAATCGGTCCAGTTGGGTACAGTATGTATCGGAATTTATCGGTCTGTTATGCGGTAGCAGTTCGTGGTACAGAACACCTTTCCAATCCCACCAAATGCAAAGGCATCAATGCATTTTGTTTTCCCCATGACCTCTTTCGCTGCACATTGTTATAAAGGACCCATTTTTCATTACCCGTGATTAGCCGTTTTAAAAATGGACCATTTTCATTCCGCTTCAAAAGTGAATCGCTTATGGAAATGCGATCCATTAGGTTTTTCTCCGTCAGGTCGTGCGTCACCCAAACATCGTAACGACTTACGAATCCGAGGGCCTTCAAACGTTTCACAACGGTCGTGCGGGATATGTGGGCTATCTCTGCGATGTCCCGTGTTGTTTGCCGTGGATTATTTTCAGCTAGTGTTCTGATTAGATCGTCATCAGCAACTGAAGGGCTATCAGAACGTTCTCGGTCTTCCAAATCGAAATTGCCATTTTTGAAGCGAGCAAACCATTTCCGTACGGCACTTTCAGCAACACAACCTTCTCCATAAACGGTAGAAATCTTCCGTGCTGTTTCTGTAGCGTTCTTTCCCTTTCGAAAATAAAAAACCATCAAATGACGAAAATGCACCTTATATTCCTCCATCTTTACACTTTTATTAAGTAGCTGTAAAATTGACTAATCTAAAAATGACTTGCACAGAGAGACGCGTTGAAACATAACCTTTCATATTATGTGTATAAGTCTTTTGTTTTAATCATATATCAAATTGACACACGCTTCCGCTGCCACCCATTGGAAAACGCTACGAACTTTCTTTCCAACCCACTAGAATTACAAATAAACGTACGCAATTAACATATGCCTACATGTGTTTAAAATGTTACCAATTTACCAGCTGCACATCAATTGAATGATAACCCCTCCTATTCACATAAATATGCTCCGGAAAGTGAGGATCATTCACAGGGGGTGCCACAATTGCAACATGGATGCAATCAATGCACCCAATAATACCTGGCAAGTGGTACTTTTGCCAAAATCTGTTCACAATAATTATTTCATTTACTTCAAACTAATTAATAGATAACAAAACTGACTTGTTGCATAATAACAATTGCAGTATGTGTACTTACCCATCTCTAACGAGTTTCATCTCTTCTAAATTGGAAGGGCATCTTAGGGTCCGTTTAGATTATGCCTGTAGCAGGCGCCAGTAAAGACAGAAAACGGTTGTTTTACTATTGTTCGACAGAAAAAACAACCATTTTCTTTCTGTCGGACGACAGGAAAACAACCGTTTTCTCTGTTTACTGGCGCCTGCTACAGGCATAGTCTAAACCGACCCTTATCCAGGTGTTTAAAACATGCGGTTGGTTTAATACTTCCGTGACATTTTGTATGCATCTGCTTACCGATGGCTGGCTCATCGCCATGTGTACATTGCGCCCTACGTCCATCTGGTAGGTTCCAGATGCCATTAAACGGATGGCACTTAAAACCTGCAATAAATGATTAATATAATTAAAACTATTCTAACACAAACTCGAATTGACTCCAATACACAATGGCACAAATGCTTCCCCGACGCGACGCTACTAGTACTACTTACCAATGTCGCTTAGATATCGCTGAAACCCGTACATTTCGTGTTGAGTCCTTGTTCGGGAGCACAGGAGTACTTAGGAAACTACGACTGAGTCAACATATAACGTACATAAATATCCACTGTATTACACTCTTAACCTCAACGACGCGTGGCCGCGCCATGCGTAACCGAACTGCCTCACGTGCCGTTCGGGCGCGTTCACATCCGTGGTCCTTCAGTCCTGTCCCCAACATTTCGCATGCGATATTTCTTTTCGAATGATCTGACCCACTCGATACCTACCATTTCATATTTATCGCATGCTAGCTACTTGTGAAATCTCGAGAATACCAATTTACCGTCGAATGCGATATTCTATTATATTTAACCAGTTATGAACTGCTGAAGCATAATGGGGAGGAGCTCCGTCTTGTTGAAACCAAAGATTTTGTCTTTCTGCTATTGGCATTTCGTGCAAAATATCAGATAATTCTGTTTCGAGAAACCTTAAATACGATGCTGCATTTACATTCCGTTTAAAAAAGACGGGTCCAATTATTTTGCGATTATGGATACCGCACCACACCATAACTGATTTTCGGTATTGAACGTTGCATTGTTGAATCCAATGCGGATTTCTTGCTGACCACATCCTTGAATTCTGATGACAAACTACACTGTTCGTGTAAACAATGCTTCGTTGCACGTCTGTTGCCTTGTAAGTTTTCAAGTTATGCTTCTTAAGAATTTTATGAACGGTTGCTCTTCAAAGTCCACAATTGGCTGAAACGTTACGAATGGATGTTCGAGGATACATGTTGAAAGCGGCCACAACGTTAATTTCGTCGTCTTCAGTCCATAAAGAATGTCGATGCCGCTCCTGTACAATACTTCCAGTGTTCTTAAATAATTTGAGACAGGATCTTTGCCGCGATAAGATTTATTATTGATTATTTATAAAATTTGAGAAATTCTGTTATAAGACGGCAAAGAACCCACCCGGCGCGGCCTGGGTCAGTGGCTGCCGGGGCTCTAAAGAAAGTTAATTAATTAGGTAAAATTGAATGGTCGCAATTCGACAATAAATTTTGTGGGCGCCAGCCGATTTTGACGAAAACCGGCAAAATGAGACATGAGACTCTCTCAAAGGGTGGGCGGTTGGAGACCCGTTAAATAAAGACAAGTATTATATAGGAAATAGAATAAAGAAGTATGTTTTAATCAGGCAAAGTACAAATCTTCTGACTTACAGATTTTGTCGAATGTGTTCGCTTCGTCGAATGTGTTCCTCTTTCCTTGAGGCTTATACAACAATTGTAATCTTGGTATTATGTATTATTTGACGAGACAATAAGACGTTTTACGACGCTAAACGCTTTTATAATATGGAGCACGTATTGCTTATTCGGTATCCCGGGACAGAGTGCCGGTATCGATTGACGATCGAGCGCGTGTCGCGCTGGCCCTCTCGGTGGATCCTTTTGTAATTAGAGGGCCTGTCGTTACTCTGTCGGTACTCCCTAGTTGTCCCTGTCTCGCTATTCGCGAGTCCCTTAGCGCTCGGCTTTTTGACGGGTTGAGGGGATTTCTTATTCTCCTGTCACAAATTCAACAATTTTTCGGATAACCGATGCTGACGGCTGTGGTGTATCCGGATGCCGTTTATGAAATTCGCGACTGACTTCTCTGTATGATAGGTATCCATCACGTCGCAGAAGAACTAATTTTACCTTCTGTTTAACAGTTACAGACTGAATTTTTTTAACACCGACTTATGTATTTTATTCCATTTGTTCGCGATTTTGCGTGAGCGAAGGAGACTGCGAAATGAATGAGACACGGCACCTTACTCAGATAGTCACTTATTTATTAACGCGGTATATACAATGTACACTTAATTCTAATTACGCGAGGAAAAGTTATCTTATAGTTATGCGCGGACACTTACAATTATCACTAATTAACTATGAGTAGAAAATAGACAGAAAATATCACTAAGAAAATACTCAAGGCACTTTACTCCTTGCGCGAGCAACAAGAGAACTCTCTACGCGTAGTCTGAGACGTGAGAAAATCGAGAAAAACTGCTCAAGGAAAGCACGTGTTGTCGCGTGAACAGCAAGTACAGTAATGGCGTCGACCGGCACCGCGTGGCCGTTGTGCGAGTACCGGTTTCTTCTTCGTGATGGCACGATCGTGGCCATGCGTGTCCGGGAGGTGCTGCCGCTGTCTGCAACGACGCACCAGCGATCTACTTTCGCTGCGAACACTAATGGCCGCGCGTGTTCAAAGGAGAATTCGCCAACATTCCCCCCGGCCATCAGCGACTGGTCGGTGATGAAGTCTGCGTGTCCGCGTCGTCATGAGAGGGCTGATGAAGCAGAGCCAGCTTGACGATAGGCCGCGTGAGCGTCGTGGTGGCCGTCTTGAGCTCGACGACCCTGGTCAGTCCATCCTTCCCTGGTAGGAGCCTGAGAACCCTGGCCATGGGCCATTTGCCTGGGGGCAGACGTTCGTCAGTGATAAGAACAAGAGAGCCTACCTTGATCTTGTTGGTTGGATGGTGCCATTTGGAGATCGCCTGGAGTCGTTGTAAATATTGCGTGGACCAGAGCTTCCAAAATTGTTGGAGCCGCTGTTGAATGAACTGCCACCTTGACAGTCTGCTGGCTGCGACATCAAGCAGTGCGGGTTCTGGTACCGCGTTCAGCTGCGTTCCGACGAGAAAATGGCCTGGTGACAGGGCTGAAACGTCGTCTGGATCGTCGCTGAGTGGTTCCAATGGTCGTGAATTGAGGATGGCTTCGATCTGCGCGAGCAATGTTACTGATTCCTCGTACGTCAGCAAAGCATCTCCAACCGTCCTCTTGAGGTGAAATTTGAGCGACTTGACCGCGGCCTCCCATCTTCCGCCCATGTGCGGAGCGGCAGGCGGGTTGAAATTCCACTGCGTACCATCCTTGGCGAGTAAAGCTGCGATGCTCTGACTCTCGCGTGTACTTTCGATGAATTGTTTCCGAAGTTGTGCGTCTGCTCCTTGGAAGTTGGTACCGCAATCTGAGTAGAGGCATGCTGCGATACCTCTGCGGGACGTAAATCGGCGATAGGCTGCGATGAAAGCGTCTGTAGAGTAATCTGAAACAACTTCCAAGTGAACAGCTGAGGTTGCGAAACAGACGAATACGCAAATCCACCCTTTATGCGTTTTCGCTCCTCGTCCTTTCCAGGTCTTGAGCGTGAGTGGTCCTGCGTAGTCCACGCCGGTGTGCGTGAACGGGCGCGATGGAGTGACCCGACAGAGAGGTAGTTGGCCCATCAGTTGATGGGCGCGGATACCCCTCTGCCGAGCGCACTTCACGCACCTGAGGATGTGAGTCTTCACCGGAGCTCTTCCACCGATGATCCAATAGCGTTGTCTGAGAAAAGCGAGGGTGTCTTGCGTACCTCCGTGCATCGTTTGCTGATGTGCGTGGTCGATGAGAAGCGCTGAGAGCCGTGAATCACGAGGCAAAATTACCGGATGTTTGCCTTCGTGCGACAGTTCTGAGTGTTGCAGCCGTCCTCCTACCCTGGCGATCCCTTGATGGTCGAGGTAAGCGGTCAGCCGTGTAAAAGGATGTGTAGATGAAAGCGAAGTCCCCTTGGCGAGGGCTGCGAGTTCGTCCTTGAAGTAGAGGGACTGAGTGGCCTGAATCCAGTAGATCCTGGCCTTTTCTATGTCAGCTGCGGAGATCATTGGCGTGGGCGATGCGTTGTATCGTTTCAACAGTTTGTCCACGAATTTGAGGCATAGAGACGTGATTCTGAACAACCTGTTAACAGAAGAATATTGATAGATTAAATTCCATGAATATTCCTTGACTGAGTTCAACGTGTGGAGTGAGACGACAGCGCGAGCTTCTGGAGCTCCTAGCTCGTCTGCGTCACCACTGGTCTGCTTGGGCCATACGTTCTGTGTTTTCTTGAGCCACGGTGGTCCCGTCCACCACAGAGTATGCTGGTGTAACTGCTCCGTCGAAATGCCTCTCGACGCGCAGTCTGCAGGATTTGATGTTCCTGGCGTATGTCTCCAATGATATTGCTGCGTGATCTCTTGGATTTGGATTACCCTGTTGCGTACGTAATCCTTCCATTTAGAGGGGTGCGTCTTGATCCATGCTAGCGTAACTTCTGAGTCCGTCCACAAAAATGTCTGCGTAACGGTCATGTTCAAAGTAGCGTGAACATGCCTTACCAGTTTGGAAAGTAGCAGCGCTGCTGTTAATTCTAACCTCGGGATGGTTAGGCGTTTGAGTGGAGCCACTCGCGTTTTCGAGCAAACGAGAGAAATTTGGGTACCCGTGGACGGTGAGCGGACGACGAGGTAGACGACAGCTGCCATCGCGAAGACTGACGCATCAGAGAATCCGTGGAGTTCAACGGTCGACGTGGTCGTTGTGTTGAACCATCGTGGAATGGAAAGCTTGGCCAAGCTGGTTAAATCTTCCCTGATGTGAAGCCAACGGCGCGTGATGTGAGGAGGCAGAATGTCGTCCCAACCGAGTTCCTGTAACCAAAGCTCTTGAATTAAGATTTTGGCTCCTATGACTACAGGTGCGACAAAACCGAGAGTATCGAAGACTTGTGCTACTTCGGATAGGATGAGGCGTTTGGGGAACTGCGTGCGCTTGGAAGAAGGTATAGTTGAAAAGTTGAAAGTATCTTGATGCGGGGTCCATTTTATTCCGAGAATTTTGGTCTCGCAGTCGTCGAATGAGTTTGCTGCGTTTCCTTGGTTGGATGCGAAAACTTCAAGCAACGATTTACTGGTAGAGTGCCATTTTGCCAGAGGAAATCCATCCGCCTGGCAAAGTTGCGTCAGCTGCTGCGCCACTTCGAGGAGATGATCTGCCGTATCTGCGCCACCAAAAATATCGTCGACATACCTGCCATTCTTGATGGGATCCACGGCGAGGGGATATTTCGACCCTTCATCCTCTGCTAGTTGTAAGAGTGTGCGCACAGCGAGATACGGAGCAGCTTTCGTCCCGTACGTGACGGTTGTCAGCTGGTAATGCGTTTCCTTCTGCGTGTCATCAAGCCAGAGTATGCGTTGCAAGTTCCAATCATCGGGATGTACCTTGATCTGCCGATACATCTTCGTGATGTCCGTTGCAAACAGATGTTTGTACCTGCGTATCCAGATGAGGAGATCTGCGATGTTCAGCATAAGATTGGGACCTGTATGCATAAGATCGTTCAGCGAATATCCTGAGGAAGTTGAACTGGAGCCATTGAACACCACCCGAAGAGCGGTGGTCGTGCTGCTTAACTTGAGGACGCCGTGATGTGGAAGATAGTACTGCAACGAACTGATTATTGAGTTGTTGTTCAGTCTTACCATATGACCAAGCTGCTCATACTCGAGCATGAACTTGGTGTACAGCTGATTGTACTGGTCGTCCTTGCTGAGACGTCTGAGAATTCGCTGAAGACAGGCGTGTGCTGTTTGATAGGAATTGCCTAGTGCTCGAGGATGTAGTTTGAGCGGCAACCGCACGATGTATCTTCCTGTCGAGTCCCTTGAATGCGTGGTCTTGAAGTGTTCTTCACACTCCTGTTCGTCTGGCGTGAGCAACGGTGTCGTATCCTGTGGTGGCTCTTCTTGCGTCCAAAATCGGCTGAGTAACTCGTCCAGTTGGCGATTGGTATTATTGACCGTGACCTGATGAACGGTTCTGCGTGGAGTAGAGGGGGCCTCGATGGGGCCGATCACGAGCCAGCCAAAGATAGACAGTTGCGCGACCAGCTGCGTTGACGGATGTCGAATAATGTTTGGCTTGATGATCTGGCCGTAAGCGTCAGCTCCAAGTATGATGTCCACTGGTCTGGAAACAAGAAACTGCGGATCTGCAAGGTTCAGTTTCCCCAGATGCGAGGGCGGTGTTGCGAGAGTTGGTGGCGTCGATGGTAGACACGTTGTCACCCGTGGAAGCACGTGAGCTTGAATGGTGACTGAGAGAGGCCGGTAGTTGGAATGGAGGGTAATATTGACCACTCCGTTCGACTGCGAAGTCCTTGCTCCACCAACTCCGTGGACATCCAAGGTGTAGCGTGTTCGTTTCAATTGAAGCTGCGTTACTAGAGATTCTGAAACAAGTGAGATTTCAGATCCTGAATCGACCAAGATTCTCACCTGCTGAACTGCGAGGTCGGTGTGCACTCGTGCGAGTGCTGTTGCTAGAATTGTTGTCCGTGTTCTGCGTGGTCTCGTTGCGTGGTCCGTGCGTTGCTTGGAAGCGTGGGCGTCCGTGCGTGGGCTAGAAGCGTGAGCTGCGTGAACTGTGCTGTCCTCGACGACTGCGCTGACTCTTCAATCGGCAGCGGATGGGCCGGGATGATGCGTGATCGTGGTTGACGGCTGCGAAGGGCCTGACGTAGGCTGCGTGGGCGGTCGATGGCCAGGCACCACCACGTGGCTGAGATCGGCTCCATGCAACATAGAATGGTGCAGCTCGTTGCAGAGCTTACACCGCTGCGTGGTCCGGCAACTGCGCAGATTGTGGTGTCCGAGGCAGTTGATACAGAGTGAGTGCGCCTTCACCACATTCGCCCTGTCCTTAGCGTCCAATTGTCGAAAGATTGGACATGCGCTGATGTAGTGGGCCCTGTTGTAAAAGGCGCACGGATACTTAGTGCCTGCTGTTGGTTGCGCGGGGCCTGGCGTGGACACTGGACGGGGCGCTGATGGGCTTGCGGCGTGCACTGACGCTCTTGTTGATCCCGAGCGGTTGTGCGGGGCGTGAGCGGGTCGAGACGTCGTGGACTTCGTGGGCTGCGTAGAGCGGGTTTCCGGCAGACGCTCCAACTGCTCCAACGTGCCGGCTCTTGCGAACAAAAACGAAGTCAGCTGGCCCAAAGTGGGGTACTCCTTTTGAGCGGACAGCGATGACTCCCAATGTTCTCGCGTGTCGGGGTCAAGGAGACGGACGAGCGTGCTCACCAAGAAGCAGTTGTCTTGGTTGTTCAACCCGAAAGCTCGAAACGCCTGGGTGGTCTCTCCGATGATATTGGCCAGCTTTAGGAGCGACGAGGCCTTCCGCTGTGTCATGGGCTTGAGACCGTGAATACGGTCTAGGTACGACTGCACGTTTAGCCGGTTGTTGTTGTACCGGTCATCAAGCAATTGCCACGCCTGGTCGAAGGCCTCATCATTGGCCGGCAAGTGAGCCAACAGCTGAGCTGCGTTGCTAGAGACAGCTCCCCTTAAATAATGGAGTTCATCCAATTCGGTGAGCTCAGCGCGGTCGCGGATGACGGATGAGAACGCCGATTTGAACGCAGCCCACTGGGAATAGTCTCCGTCAAACCGAGGCAGAGGTACCTCAGGCAGTCGTGCTCTGCGTGCTTCAAGCGAGGGCTGAGGGGTCGGCGTGGGCGTCGCGGTAGTCTGCGTCTGGGTCCAGCGATGCTCCAGCTGGGCCAATAGCTTACGAGCGTCGAGCACCGCTCTGTCCACCTTCGAGGCCACTCTTCGCGCATAATAATCGTGATCGAGCCGCGACACCGGCCAGACGCGGTTCAACTCCCTGTGCTCCTGCTGAAATGTGCGGTGATGTTCGAGCAAAGTATCCCGCACAATCCCCAGCTCATCACAGAGCAATGTCAGGGGGTCGCTTCTCGAAGCCGCCTCAAGATCTTCTAGGATCGCCAAGATGGTCTTGTAGCGCTCATCCTGTTCCCTTGCGCGCAGCTGCAGTTCTGACGAGAGCCGAGCAGGTGAGCGTGGGCGAGCCACGTGCGAAGGCTGCGTGTTCTCTTCCGGCACAGCTAGACGCGGAGGCGCGACGGTGTCGAGTCCTTCCGATTTGTCCGCCGGCGCGGAATCGGCCTGCGAAGCGGGCGAGGAATCTCGCGATTTCGGCATCGTGAATGTCACAAAAATCACGCAAATCACTCACACGCGAGGGTCACTGTCTCACTGCAGCACGAGGTTCACGTACGCGTTGAAAAGTCGTCGTTTAAATTAAACGAGATTCACGCATGCACAGACGTGTCAACGGTCGAATCAAACACAACACTGAGTCTGCGAGTTCACGAAACACAAACACACCAAGGTGCTGACGTCACTCAAAATGTCAGTTAACGGTATAACGGCGTTTTTAAAACCGTCACGGCAAGGGCGTGTCTCGATCCGGCTCGAAGGACCAAATGTTCGCGATTTTGCGTGGGCGGAGGAGACTGCGAAATGAATGAGACACGGCACCTTACTCAGATAGTCACTTATTTATTAACGCGGTATATACAATGTACACTTAATTCTAATTACGCGAGGAAAAGTTATCTTATAGTTATGCGCGGACACTTACAATTATCACTAATTAACTATGAGTAGAAAATAGACAGAAAATATCACTAAGAAAATACTCAAGGCACTTTACTCCTTGCGCGAGCAACAAGAGAACTCTCTACGCGTAGTCTGAGACGTGAGAAAATCGAGAAAAACTGCTCAAGGAAAGCACGTATTGTCGCGTGAACAGCAAGTACAGTAATGGCGTCGAACCGGCACCGCGTGGCCGGTGCACGTGTACCGGTTTCTTCTTCGTGATGGCGCGATCGTGGCCATGCGTGTCCGGGAGGTGCTGCCGCTGTCTGCAACGACGCACCAGCGATCTACTTTCGCTGCGAACACTAATGGCCGCGCGTGTTCAAAGGAGAATTCGCCAACACCATTCATACCTTACGTTTAATTCTAGCTCCTTAATGCTATTAAAGTGTTTTCCATTTTTGTAAATAGCCCTTGCTAATATTCCCCATAAATTTTCGATGGGATTAATATCTGGAGAACGCGATGGCCACTTTATAACTGGAATATTTTTTTGTTCAAACCATTCCCGAGCCTTCTTGGCACAATGTACAGGTGCATTATCTTGTTGAAAAACTACATTTTCTTCATGATGATCCTCGACAAACGGGATTAAGTTATCCTCTAGTAAATCAATGTATTTATCTGCATTCATTTTTGTTGATATTTTACAGATTGGAGTTTTCGCGGAATAACTAAATGCGGCCCACACCATTAAACTACCACCGCCGAAATTTCTACTCATGGCTACCTCTTTGTTTTTGCGTAAATCATGCCAATAAAATTTGAATTCGTCAGGACCATCCAAATTGAGCTTTCTCTCATCTGAGAAAATAACGTGTTTCCATTCCTCACTCCACGTCATATGGATTTTTGCGAATTCCGATCTTGCCGCTCTGTGTTGACGTGTAAGGCCTGGCATTTTTATCTTTTTGGTCCAAATTAAACGTGTATCCTGCTGCAAAATTTGTTGTACACGTTTTGTTGTAACTGGTAATTGCAATGATCTTGTTACTTCAGCTGCACTGTTATTTCCAAAAGAAATTTCTTGAAAAATTCGAGACCGATCACGTCTTGATAATTTTATATTACCACCCGAATAATGATTTTTATCATATATATCACCCATTTTTAAGAAATTATATACAAATGTACTAGATCTACTAATTTTTTTAGCGATCGCTCGGATAGACAGACCTGTATCATGAAATGCTTCAGTATTCGCTCTTTCTTCCGCATTTAAAACTTTCCCGCGTGGCATACTGTTGTGCCCGACGGGTATCAACAATTAATTTATGGGATAGCTGAGGTTCTGGAGCGTTTGAAGAATTGGAATTCACCGGAACTTCACGAGAATAGACGAAGTCATACTTGGTTTATTGAATGTTTTGGACTTAGGTACAAGTCTGATCGTCCTAGAGTTACTTTATGTTCTGTTTTGCTTACGATCTTTCGGTTATTTCTTCTGCCCGCGCGGCGATGCGCGGTGCTTTTATATTCTTTAATCGTGCCAATTGCTTAATTGGAATGTCTTACTTATTTGGGATATTTCTCAATAGATCGAAGTCTTTTGCCGTTCGGTCGGCACGTGTCGCTGAGTTAGACATTCCTCGCTCGATGGAGGTCGGTCATCGCTCGCTTTGTAGGAGTTGCTGAATTGTGCATTTCTTATGTGCGTACCCGGGGCACAACAATACTGATATGTATGTAGAAATTACAATATTTTATATTATGAACGCTTATAGTTCAACTTAAATATTCACGTTGTATAATGAAACACAATGCTTCTGGTGTGGATCATGAAACTAAACTACATAAATACTATTGTTCTTATAGAAACTACGCACTTACCTTGGTCGACATTCAAATGTTTGTTTGACAAAAATTCCATTCGTGAGAATACTTACCCATACCATTCAACAATAACAATGTTGCTTTACATGTAAAGTATTTGAACCATATTAAGGTCCATTTATAGAATGAAACAGGATTTTATTAGAAAATTGTGGTGTTCCTATAGAAATTTCGTCCACTGTATTAATAGATTAAATAGTCACACAACACACTAAAAAAATTAAGCAAAGCAGTCGCACTAAAAGAACTGAACTAAATTAGTACACTAACAGAATTAAACGGAACAATACAATAATCAAACAAAAGTAATAATTACGCTTTGTTTGCGTTGCTCACTGAATGCACGTCTCAAACTAATTTGTCCACCATGACAGAACAAATGAAAAAAGCATGTCCGAAATAAGTTTGGCAATTGTTTATATAGTTATTTCAGGGGTGGATCGTTCAAAACTATGATTTATAGGAAATTATAGTATTTATTAATATATGAATGTTTCCGTTACAACGGCTTGACTGCGACTGCGCCGGATGCGACGCTCGGCAGGGCGCGACGTTCGCTGCACGATCTTTTGCGTCTCACGAAAAAACAAACGAAGTCCCGTATCGCATCGGACAATTATAACGGTTTCTTATTACTATATATGTACAGGGAAAACGTCTTCTAATACGACAGTTTACAGTATTGGGCCCTGTCGCAGCAATCTAATATCAACGCATTCAACGCAGCAATGGCTGCTAGCTGTCGGCCGTCAGCCGATGCAGAACATGCACATAAGCTAACGAATTACCTTTATCGGATACAGAATACTACTGTATAGCACCTTTTTGGAATTGTCTCAGTAGCTGCTGTTACTTTTTGAAGAAAAAAAAATATAGCAATCCATTTAAGAAAATTAGACTGACCTTCAGATCTCCTCTACTATTCCACCCACAAGGAAACAGTTATTACTGCATGATGTAGCCCAAGTAACCAATCAACTTTTGTACGAATACATTTTTTTAATAACTACCACTCCTTCCGAGCCTGTATATTCTTGAATTCTGTAAAATCCAGCTATCGTATTGACTACCTGGATATTATGGCACAATATCCAGGGATTCCATCTGAGGCCCACCTATGGTCTTCAGCATACTGAAGTGAACAGAACATTCATTGCAATGTGTAGGTTCTAGGAATTAAGTAATGATTTTAGAAATCAAAAGTTTGAACTTTATTTTCACAACTCGATAATTATTAACAAAATTTATTTATTTGAATCAAACCCGTCTTGATTTGTGCGACCTAGGAAAAACCCGACCTGGTTTTTCCGAATATCATATTCAATTCTTTTTGTTGTTATCATTTCTTCTTTCCAACGTTATTCGAATCTTCCTCTTCTTCTTTTGGCGCAAACGCATTACAAACTAATGGCGGGTTTACAGAGAACAACATTGATCGGGCTGATACGCATGCATTCAATTAATAGTTTCACGGCGCTTGTCGCTTACAAATGTTTATATAAATATACATATGTATATACATATCGAACAAACGTGTTTCGGAGCGGAATCGGCTCGAACTCCAGTTACCGGAATCATCCTGACGAGGATGTACAAGGAGGAGTGAAAGAAAAGATTTCGGTCGTTCACAGTCACATAGGTTGCGTTTATTGTATGTTTCGGACACGAGAGTCCCCGCGATAGGCGCGGAAGCGATAATCGCTGAATCAGACGGAACCGCAAGCGTATGACGAAGTACAATCATCACGTGCTGCGGAGCAAAGTGCGAGACAAAACTTGACGCGCGTGTACACATGTGCCTCGTACGGCGTCGCAGGCGAGAAGAAGCCGGCAGGAGCGGTTAGTTAACACGACAATTAATCGTGGCGCTGGCGATCGATAAGTCGCGTAATCGATTAGCGATTATTTCGCGGTAGTCGCTCACTACAGTACCTAGTCGTTCTGCGCCCGCGGTTACGGCACGAAATTTCGGTGGAGTCCTTAACAAAGCGTATTCTTGAAAATAAGAAATGACTATACTAACCCTAAGTATTTTTGAAAAATTAAAGTGAAATATTATATGCTGGTGCTTTTAAATAAGTTATCGTAGTGTATTCTGCACGTTTATTAATAATTCGTTGAATTCTTTCTTCTCTTGTTATTCTATCTCTTCTTCTCTTCTCACGTGGTCCTTCGCCATTTAAAAGTTTCTGCATAGTGTAGTATCATGAGAATATACTGTAGACTGTAGATTTAGAATACAAGGAACCCCGAAAAGTGAAAGTGACTTGCGGGTAAAAAGGGATGGGAAAACCCCATGGGCCAGCGGGCCCGGTGACGCGTTCGGGGTTTTCACCAAAGAAGGGGGTGCGAGGCGTCAAGCGACAGCGGACATGACCATATTTGGGCATAGACGTGAACGACGAAGTTTTGCGTGGTGGATGGGAAAAAGCGTTAAGAAGGGATGTTCCGGGCGAAGAGGGCGAGAGTCGTTTTGAGAGTTGAGACAGAGTTGTTTTGAGAGTTGTTTAGTTGATTTAGTTGATTTAGTTGATATAACACACCGGTCAAAAAGTTGCGGGACTAACCTACAGATAGCGCCTTTAAAAAAAAATCCATCCCATAGTTTGTTAGTGCCAACCTTCAAGAGATACGTATCAAAATTTCAAAACTTTTCGACCATTAATCATTGAGTTGCTGTACTTTTAGTGACGCTACTTTTGCTATTTTCAAGACAATGGAGAAAACTGAATTTCGTGTGTTGATTAAACACTGTTTTTTGATGGGAAAAAATACCGTCCAAACTCAAAAATAGCTGGAAAAGTGTTATAAAGAAATAAAGATGGTTTGCTGAGTTTAAACGAGGTCGTACGGACACCGATGATGCTGCACGCTCGGGACGTCCAAAAGAGGTTACCACACCAGAAAACGTTCAAAATGGGTGCCGCGTTTGCTCACTGTGGAGCAAAAAGAACAACGTGTTGAGGATCGAGAGCGCTGCTTGGAGCTGTTTAAACGGAATAAACAGGATTTTTTGCGTCGATATGTGACAATGGACGAAACATGGATCCACCACTATACTCCAAAATCAAGTTGGCAGCCAGCTGAGTGGAAAGCAGTGGGTGAAAGCCGTCCAAAGCGGCCAAAGACGCAACAGTCGGCCGGAAAGGTCATGGCCTCCGTATTTTGGGACGCACATGGCATAATATTTATTGACTACCTTGAAAAAGGAAGAACCATTAATAGTGACTATTACACGGCGTTATTGGACCGATTGAAGGAGGAAATCAAGAAGAAACGACCCCATATGGCGAAAAAGAAAGTGCTCTTTCGTCAAGACAACGCACCGTGTCACAAGTCGATGGTTACGATGACAAAATTACACGAACTGGGCTTCCAATTGCTTCCACACCCGCCATATTCTCCAGATCTGGCCCCCAGCGACTATTACCTGTTCGCAAGACTCAAAAGGATGCTCCGGGGAAAGAGATTTGCCACAAATGATAAAGTCATGTCAGAAACTGAAGTATTTTTTGAAGGCCTCGACAATTCGTTTTCTAAGAAAGGAGTCGAAATGCTAGAGAAGCGTTGGAATGAATGTATCACTCTTGAAGGAGACTATGTCGATGAATAAGGTATAATTTTGCAAAAAAAAAAAAAAAACTTTTTTAGTAGTTAGTTTCGCGACTTTTTGACCGATGTGTTACTTGTAGGAGAAACGAGGGATCGGACACTGATAGTTTTAATTTCAAAATAGTTCTTAAATCTGTACCATATGTATATATATTATACTATAATAATAATAATAATGATCCCTATAATAGTACATTCAACTACCGCTTGCTCTTTTTGGATGTTAATTATAAAACTGAATATACCAACATTTCTGTCAAGTACACATTGCCATCGTCGATGCCATGATTCGACGCTGTTTTGTGTTTTTGGAAGTCTTATTGTTAGTATGTTATTTTCATATACCGACCATATTTCAGGACGAAACAATGGGAGACGAACAACTAGGTTTCCATTATTTCTGTGTCGTACAATTCCATGTACATAATATGTACGGAACCACCGTATAATATTATTTGCTTCTGTCGGAAGTAGAGTTTCAATTTCGTCGAAAGCACCCGGAATTTCCAACGCCTCCAGAAATGCAAGGCAGGGTGTATGCCTAATTAATAAACTAAATGGTTCGTTTGTTCCGTATTCTCTGATGAAACCCATATTTTGCACTTTACAATATACTGATTGGCATAGGTGGATAAAGCAGCCTTTCAATTTTGTGTTTGGAAAAACTGACGTAATTGCATTAATTGCTGCTATTTCAAAATCAGTAATAATAAATTCCAGGTTTAAGAAAACACTCAGTTCTTCAGTGGAGGAAATTAAACTTTCTAGAAGTAGTTTATATCTGGTGATTCACGAGAAACAGAACACCTAATTATCTCCGTTCGGTTTGAAGATAGAAAAAAATGTTAGAGAAAAAAGTTGTACTGTTTAAGGAAGCAAATATAGGGATACAAAAAAATTTCCGATTGTTCTCGTTTTCAAGGTCCTTTGAAGGTTGTGTCGTATCAATTCAGAACGTTCGCTGAATCTTCCGACGGGTCGCCAGCTTTACCCTGACAAGGATACGGAGTGAGGATTTTGAAACAATAATCTGTGCACTTGTTAACGTCGTACAAATAGTCTAATTTATTCTCGCGGCCACCTCCACTGATCGATTCAGTACAATTAATGCGCGAATGGTCGAAACGGGTTGAATAATAGCGATATCACGCGAGTCTAGCGAGCCTGGTTAAATATCACGGTTTAATCGACGGTTTTCTAACTGCGGTTTACGTTCGAACTGTTCTCTAGCGCTGACTTTCTAGATCTGCTAACGGTCAATGGATCGATCCGTGATCGACAGAGGTACCTTAGGTGGGGATGCGCAATTACCGAAATTTAGTTGACTGCGTGGATGATGTGTGTACATTAGGGTGGCCCTTATTTTTCGACTTCCAATTTTTCTTCGTCGCACCCCCTAAAATTGTGACACTTGGTGAAAAAATGATAATTACAAAGGTTCAACATGATTGAACAATAGCAACCCGTGCCGCAATCGAGTTGAAAATTTAAAATTTGTACAATTTCACGTTGACATCGAATGTATTCGTGTCATTTTATTTTATATATAGTAGCAAATATTTTGTACCAAAAATATAATTTTTTACATGTATAATTTCAGCGTTCGTGTACGATTTTCAAAAATATGCTAAGAATTACTGAATCTTACAGCTAAAGTTAGTATGAGCCTTATTGCGTAGTTGCGGAATCGGCTATATCAAATACGAAAACCAATCTCCTATTCAACTAGTCCTTAGAGTTCTTATATAAAATAAAACAAATAAGACAATATATTCCGACATTAAAAAATATGATAGTAAGTAGAAGCAATATAGTAGAAGCTCTGCATTGTAGATATACATATAAAAGAGTTCCCGGGAGTGGTGAATATTACCGCGTTTTACCTGATCAAGGGATCACAGGTTTCTTGGTTTTTCCCAGCAGAATATTTTGTTTTATGATATTATCTGGTAAAGTCTCTGATGATTAAATGCATCTACTGTAAGTCACAGCGGTCATTTTTCATTCTGTTTTGTGAGTTCGAAGCGTTCGTATCGTGAATTTAGTGTGAGAGTATAGTGAAATTGGAAAGATGGAAATCAGAAGCGCTGACTATTTTTGTTGGGACATGATGAAAGCCAAATTATTGGCTCCAAATTACCAAGCAATGGACAAGTTTTGCGTGTTCTGTTTTATAATGTGCGTAAAGTTAAGCTGGAGCTCCGTCCAAGCGCAGCTATAGTGATAAAAGAAGCGGAAGTTTTCTGGGATAAAGCAGGTGTAACTACAAGAACAACGCACCATAGCATCGATAAGCTATTAAAATTGCATAATAATTGGCGATTGTTTCAAACATCTCGAAAACGCCGGAATGAGGTATAGGAAAGAAAGGAAAGAAAGTTTCCTGATTCATTGGATGCCTTTTTGACATCGCTCATTTTGACGCTTTAAATATTATTCAAATCGAAGAATACAATCAAGATTATTAAAAAATTTACCAACTTTTGAAGAAATTGTATACAGCTCCCAGTTGCCGAACAGTCACATTATCCGGTGGCTCAAACGCTACGTTACATATCAAGTTTAACGCTAAAATTTAATCATTTTTTGTATACTGCTGAAAGCCGAATGCAAATGCTAGTATTACACGTGTAAAAAATTATATGTTTATTATAAAATATTCACTGATACTTTCAAAATAAAGGGCCCCAAACATATCCGATGTTAACCTGAAATCGTAAAAATTTTAAAACTTCAATTCGATTGCGGCACAGGTTCCTGTTATCCAATCATGTTAAAACTTTGAAATTATCATTTTTTCACCAAGTGTCACAGTTTTAGGGGGTGCGACCATGAAAAAGTTGAAAAAAAATTTGGAGCTCTATAGCTAAGGGCCACCCTAGTGTACATACTCCGATTACGGGGTTTATTATTTCGCAACAAAGGTCATGGGTAATTTTTAGATTGCAACATATATTTTTAACATCATAGCGTTGTAGCTTATCTACAACGGTTCTCTCCTGGTTGGCCAGGGTTTTTCATTAATAATTAAAAAATGAAGCTTTAACGAGCATCTTGACAAAGGAAAAAGAGATTCAGAATCACCCCAGCTACCACCCTCTGAAATTATGCCCACCTGTTGTCGAACACCCTGCATATCATTCGCTTCTCAATTCTAGTGAACTACATTTTGTTGTTTGTCGACACTTTCTTGAAATACGCCGAGACCTAAATAACTTGCTTGGTCAGAATTGGGAAATGATTGATTTGGGTCGAAACATTTTTATTATTATGTCACAAGACGTGACATTAGAACCAGAAATACCACATGAGAAGGAAGTTGTACTTCGAACAATACCAAAGAAGACGACGGGGTTGATTCAACCATTAGATGTCTATGGTTTTCGAATGTGGAAGAACTTCATTAGAACATTCCCCGATAAAACTATGCTATTAAATTTGCCCGTTAATCTTCATTTACGAAATAATATCATAAAATTGCAATCATTAACGCATAATCAATTATCATCGCCCCGCTTCCACAATCTTTTTAATCTGCGTGGTGCAAAAGTGGGTATTTCCCTCATAGATCTGAACCATTTGAAAATCCAGTGAATTTTTGTTATGCAGAGACAGATTTTACACCCCGCTGCGCAGTGTGCGGAAAACTTGCATTGCTGCGATGTGCCTGGTGTATAAAGTAGCTCTGTTTTGAACACCTTTTTGATCAATATCATTTTTGCAGCGAATACGAACCATGAAAAAAATGCTAGTAGAATGATAAAAAAATACAACAATGCATATGCGTGTGAATGTATATTTGTGTGTATTGTACACATATGTGTGACGGAAATCGTCTCAGAAAATCTAAAAAAAAAAAAAAGAAATTCTCTGGGAGTTTCCACTCAGCTACGAATTTCTGAATGACTTCATGTATTATTTAACCGCAACTCAGATTTAATGGACAAGATTAGAAAACTTGTAACACTCTTAATTAACGGGCAGAGATTCTGGCTTTTATAAAATGCCCCACCTAGAGTGGAGCTCGAGTCTTTTATTCTACGGGTGCAACGTAAGGCTTTTTGGAACTCGGTGTTGGCCGTCCGTCGCGTTGGATCTACGCGTTGAGCGTCGTTACATATGATAAGATTATAAGATGATAAGATGATAAGATTAACCCTATCTACAATATTGATTGAATAAAATTCAATATGTTTCGGAGCTCGCGAATCGTGTCGCGAGGCGAACTGAAGTTTCGCTGATATCGCCCAGCGATGGGCGTGCGCGCGAACTTGTGGGTGACCGAAAAAAAAGATGAGATCTTGAATTCGGTGCGACGATGAATAACGTTTATTGAACACAGCAAACGAGTTACAAAAGCAGACGAACAACGGACAATCTTGACGTAGAAACGGACGATCTTCAACGCGACGCGACGCGGACGATTACAATAAAATATGACGAGAAAGTACGAACAGAACGGAGAGACGCAACAACGACGCTCGGCGCGTGCAAAGTTCGGGAAATCGTGGTCGGATTTCTCGCAAATTCGGAAGTCGAATTGAAAAACGGTCTCTCGCAGGTAGAATGCGTAAGTGCTCGATTCTCGTGAACTCCTGACAACGGTAATGAGTTCGCAGGCGGACGCTCGCGTATTTATCGTCGCGGTGGAGACCCTCTGGGAGGGAATTTCGAAAATCACGGTGATCGGTGGTTGGAGGATTCGTCCGCCAAACGGTTTGGGATGAGGATTAACGGGCGATGCGAACGTTAAATTAGTAACGAATGGTTCGCCGAAATCAACAAGCGACGGTTGAAGAGTCGTGCGGGAGATTGACAAACACACAAACAGTGGTTCACTTTATTTTAATTACAAAAAAACATTTTCTATCGTCTTGTTGGCTTTGGTAGATGCCAACTATAAATTTATAGCAGTTGACATCGGATCGTACGGAAAAATAGCGATGGGGTATATTTTCTAATTAAAAATTAGGAAAATACTTAGCACTCAATAAGCTTGATGTACTGGAGGACAAAAAATTACCGCATACTAATATTTTAATGCCTCATGTGATCGTTGGCGATGAAGCCTTCCCATTAAAGACGTACTTATTAAGACCGTATCCGAAACCGCAACTTAATGATCCCGCTAAGCAACATTATAACTATCGACATTCACGAGCAAGAAGGGTATCAGAAAATGCGTTAGGAATCAATTTGCATATAAATAAATAAATTTGCAAATAAATTAACACAACACGTCTGTTCTGTCGCAAGATTTTGTCTGAACAGAATGCATATCATACGACAGCGTCCGTTCGGTTGCGTTTCGATTGTTTCAGTCACGCATCGCTTCACAACAAATTATTCGTTTGGAGAATGTCGGTCGTCATACATATGTCTGAAACGGAACGCGTTTGAACCGATCCATTACGGTATATATAAACACTCGTGTTTAATAAAACAAAACAATATTTGTCGGAACCGAACTGATCGGAAACGCGTCGTGTCGGAACGTATAATATAAATCGACCTTAAATCGTCTCGATAGGTAGCGGTGCCAATTTCTTCAGAGGCCGTTTATAAGTGCCATGTGGTGTTCGGATTGTGACCACGCGGACCACGTTGTCCTCTCCAGGGAGTAGAGCAACTACTCGTCCAAGTTGACATTGTAGGGGTGGACAATTCTCATCTGTAACTGTCACCAGAGTTCCTTCCTTGATGGTTGTGATATCTCCAGTGTGCCATTTGCTCCTAGTGTGCAGCTCCTGTCAATATTCCGTTTGCCACCTTCTCCAGACATGTTGCTTAATTTTTTGAAGGTGTTGCCAGAATGACAGCTTGTTGATCTTGGTATCGACTAAATCGTGTTCCGGTAGGCTAGCTAATGGCTCACCTATAAGGAGTGGCTGGGTGATAGGGCAAGGAAATCGTCGGGATCAGAGGATATAGATGTCAAAGGGCGTGAATTGTGTACATATTGCTTCGACCTCAGCGATTAAAGTATAGAACTGATCGTACGTAAACATGACCTCGCCTATTTTTTTATGCAAATGTTTTTTAAATGCTCTGACCGCAGCCTCCCAAAGGCCGCCGAAATGTGGAGAACGAGGAGAGAAATGCCACTCAATGTTTTCCCGCGTTGGGAATTCTTGAATTTTATCTTTATATTCGTTCGATTGTAGAAATGCATGAGTTTGAATGATTTCATTTTTTGCGCCTACGAAATTAGTGCCATTGTCAGAATGTATATGATGCGGTTTTTCTCTTCTCGCGAGAAATCGTTTGAGAGCTCCTACACACGATTCCGTTGTTAAATCGGTGGCTAATTCTAATTGCTTTTGTCGCAAAATAAATAAAGACTGCGACGTAGCATTTCAATTTAGTCTGAGTCCTGAACTTCTTTTCTTTAATAAGAAAGGAACCGCACTAATCGATTCCTACCTGTTTCAAATGGGCATGTTTGCGTAATCCTACTTTTGGGTAAATCCCCCATTGTGTACTGTGGTGTCTTGGGATTATATTTGCAACAGCGAATGCATTTATGCAGCACTTGTATGTACAATGCTCCTGCCACCTATTGGCCAATATTTTTGTCTCATCGTATATAATGTTGCTTGTGTCCCTGAATGGAGTTGTTTTAAGTGTACCTGTCTAAATATTAGTTCGGTAACGTGGTTCTTGTGCGGTAGTATTGGATGTTGAATAAGTTCTCGCTGTTTTTTCGTGAAAATTATTGCTTAATTATAAAAAATCAGTAAATAACCTGTTGTTTGAGAATTTGCGAGGGCAGAGTGTTCAGAAAATAAAAGAGACACGACACTTTTAAACTATCACGATGCTTATATTTATTGCTTAAAACTTACACTTAACTCTAATGCGCAATGAGACGGTATATACACGCGGGTCGTACAACTAATTATAACTATTAAAGAAAATAACAGAAAGTATTGCTCAAAGAAGCGCGAGAAGCACTGATACTTCGTGCGTGGACAATCGCGAGAACTTTGTGCGTGGTCTTAGCCGTTTAACCAGAGAAAAACTGCACAAGCGAAAGCACGTGTTAACGCGAGGGCAACAGGTACGTTAGTGTAACAGGTACCGGTTTCTTCTTGGTGATGGCGCGATCGTGGCCATGCGTGTCCGGGAGGTGCTGCCGCTATCTGCAACGACGCACCGGCGAACTACTTTCGCTACGAACACCATGGCCGTGCGTGTTCACGGGAGAATTCGCCAACACCTGTCATTGAAAGTATTGTCCATCTCTAGCCACTACTTTCTCCCACCTTTCTGGCAGCATTTGAATTCCACGTTGGAAAAACAACACGTCTTTTGTGGCTATCCAAGAATCGACCCATTTTTTGGCATCTTCATAGGAACGGAAGTACTGCTCAGCCAGGCCATGTGTCATCGATGGGAACAAGTGGTAGTCCGAAGGGGTAATGTCCGGCGAATACGGCGGGTGCGGTAGAACTTCCCATTTAAGTGTTTCCAAATACGTTTTCACCGGTTTTGCTCACCGGCGTTGTCATGCTGCAAAATGACTTTATCATGCCTCTACTCGTATAGGAGCCGTTTTTCCTTCAGAGCTCGACTCAAACGCATCAACTGAAGTCGGTAGCGATCTCCCGTAATCGTCTCATTTGGTTTGAGCAACTCATGATAAACCACGCCCAACTGATCCCACCAAATGCAGAGCAGAAGCTTGGAACCACGGATATTCGGCTTTGCCGACGATGTTGATGCATGCCCGGGCTTACCCCACTATTTTCTACGTATCGTATTGTATCCATTTTTCATCGCCAGTCGCTATACGATGCAAAAATCCTTTCCTTTTCTGCCGTTGAAGCAGCTGTTCACACGTGAAAAGACGACGTTCGACGTCTCTTGGCTTCAACTGGTACGGCACCCAATGACCCTGCTTTTGAATCATTCCTAATGCTTTCAAACGTTTCGAAACTGTCGTGTGATCAACTCCTAATGATTCCGCTAGTTCAGCTAGCGTCTGACATGCGTCTTCATGAAGTAATGCCTCCAATTCTTCGTCTTCAAACTTTTTTTCGGTACGCCAGAGCGTTCTTTATCTTCAACATCAAAATCATTATTTTTGAAGCGTCTAAACCAATCTCTGCATGTTGTTTCCGTCAGAGCATGGTCACCGTAAATTTCAACAAGAATTCTGTGTGCTTCAGCTGCAGATTTTTTTTTTTTTAATAAAGTAGTGCAGTAAAATTCCCTGAAAATACTCCTTTTTTTGGCACAAAATTTGGTATGTTTAACACTATGAAAAACAAAGTTGTTTACACTTCTGTAACGACCCTAGGGCGTTGCGCGTATGAAAGGAGAGCGGTTCTGATCATACGCGACTCGAGTAGTTAGGTGGGAGAATGGGTTCGGATGGCGCGCGGTTAAGAATTGAAATTCAAAGTAAGATCTTTCATAAAACGGTTTATTAAATATTAAAAATACGTATATGTATGTAATTAAATAAAGATATAAATAAGATATGATTTAATCGATTTGTAATCGCGTGTAATTTCGAAGTTCGGTTTAGCTCTGAGTATCTAAGTATCTAGATTTGATTTATATTCAAGTACGGTTACGCAAGTAGTTGTGAGAATTGATTTGGTTCTTTGAAATATAAATGAGATATCACTCAATACTGAATTCAATTCTCTAAGTAACGAGTTTCAGAGACCAGGTCGCTCAATAGGGAGCTTCGCCCCTCGCTAGCTTCAATAACTTTCGCTATCCTGAACCTAGAGCGAACCCCGAGTGTCCGAAGGATTGAAACAGTAATTGACGTGAATCTATAAGTTAAAGTTAGATTCAGGTTGTCGCAAGAACCCTACGATTAACACTCCTCCTTAACAATGAGGTTCAGAGACCAGGTCGCTCAATAGGGAGCTTCGCCCCTCGCTAGCTTCAATAGCTTTCGCTATCCTGAACCTAGAGCGAACCCCGAGTTTCTGAAAGTTAACGCAGTGCTCCGGCTATACCCCGAGTCGAGAGTCTTTTGACTCTTTATGGTCTGTTCTGTACCGAGGCCAGATCAATTCTGCTCTAAACGCTTTTTTTTTTTTTTTTTTACGATGAGTAAGGGAATGGTTAGCGACACTGCACTAGACAAAAATTCCCTTGTGAGGCGTCCCTATTAGCCAAGGCTAATTTACCGCCAAATTAATAGAGTGGTATTACCGACATAAATGATAGAATAAACTGCCTATGATGATTGCGGAAAAATTTTCAAAAAAACCGCAGTCTAGGAGGGGGAAAGAAGAAGAAAAAAAACACGAAAGAAAGAAAGAAAGAAAGAAAGAAAGAAGAAAAAAAAAGAAGAAGAAAAAAAAAGAAAAAAAAAGCACGACACCGTGAGCGAGCAGTCAACCGGAACCGAAAAGACTGATCGCCTAGCAGCAACATGTTCAGAGCTACGTTCTCTGCATAGGAAATCGAACCTTGATCTTGTAGGGGATGTTGTCCTCCTGATATGTTCCCGTAAGCCTGACCAGTGGATTTTCGTGACTGTCTACGTGATAGCCGGAAATTAGTTTTTTGCTAAAGTCAGAGAGCAATGGAACCGTGGCGATTTGATGTAACATAGAGGTAGAAAAATCCTGAGGTTTATTTAAAATGAATTTCAAAATTTTATTTTGGACTCTTTGAACTTTTTTTCGGGTAGATTTGGAAACCAGATCCCACTAGACTTGGCAGCCGTATACTAAGACTGGTCGAATGCACATTTTATAAATGTTGATTCGAATGGAAGCTTTGAGAGGAGATCTATGACCGATATGGGCGGACAAGAAACCAAAGACTTTTAGCGTTTTTTTAATACGATCATCGACCGCTGCAACCCAAATCAGTCTCTGATCAAGCATGACCCCAAGGTACTTGACTGAGTTGGACCAAGGAATAGAGTGACCATTCACCATGAACTGGAACCCATTCTTAGCCACGGTGTGTTTCTTGCCGCGAGTGAAAAAAATAGCCTCTGTTTTGTCCTGGTTGACAACCAGCTTCCACATTTTGAAGTAATCAACAACCGAATCTAAGTAGGACTGGAGACGAGGAAACAAAAGTAATGGATTCTTGGAGAAGGAAATAACAGCGGTGTCGTCAGCATACAGCGCTAGTAGGCAGTTGAACGCCTCTGGTATGCCATTTATGTACAAGTTAAAGAGGACAGGACCCAGAATTGAGCCCTGAGGGACTCCAGCCGGTACGTTATATTCTCGGGAGCACGAACCACGAAGGTGCACGAACAATCTCCTGTTCTCTAGGTAGGAACGCATTAACCGGACGAAGCCAGAATCCAAACCAATCTGGTCAAGTTTGTATAACAAGGCGCCGTGCCAAACCGTGTCAAAGGCCTTAGACAAGTCCAAGAGGACCATCGCAGCACAGCGTCTAGTGTTGAATTGCTGGGTAACTGTCTGAGCAATTCTAATAATTTGTTGAATAGTCGAATGGCCCCGCCTAAATCCAAACTGTTGATTAATCATAACATTGTTAACGCTAAGATAATTATTAAGTGTTTTTAGTATGCACTTTTCAAAAACCTTGCCTGGGATGTAGAGTAAACGGATTGGCCTGTAACTTGTAACCTGGTCGCGCGGTTTACCAGGCTTTAATATTGGAGTGACCTTAGCGATTTTCCACGCTCGTGGAAAATAGCCAAGAGAGGCCGATCTCAAGAAAATATATTACAGTTGGCAAAAAACCTTCCTGGAAGCGTGCTTTAACATTTCCGATGTAACTCTGTCAGGCCCAGGAGCTTTACGTTTACCCAACTGTGCTACAATCCCAGCAATAGAAGCAGGAGTGAAATTAACCTTTCTGGGAATTTCTCCCGAGTCACGGGTCAAAGTGGTTAGAAAATTATCGACGACAACCGAACACGGCGAATACAGATTAAAAGCAGTGTTGTGAATTTCAATAAAATTTTGTGCCAGGGCCTCTGCCTTCTCAGCATCTGAGCAGACGATGTTATTATCGGTGGTTAGTGGAGGCAAATCTCTAGGTTGGTTACTGGAGTTTACAGCACGGAAAGTGGACCAGAAGGTAGGGTCAGTGCGTTTGAATGAGGCCAGCATGTAGTTCCATTTCGTGTGTCTAAGAGTCGAAATCCTGCGCTTTATTGCCATAGTGACGTCACGAATGCGCTCAGCATAGTGAGTCCGGCCATGTGTTTGGCTGTGACGCCTAAGTTGCCTTCTTAGTTTGATTAACGATAATAACTCGTCATCGGCCACAAGGTGTAGATGTGTGGTGACGGAGTTGTCGTGCTTGGTAGTAACACGTTTACGGCAAGCATGTAGGAATGACGTAAGGGAGTTGACAGAATTGTCAATGTCTTCGATAGTATTAAGATGTGCTTTTATGTAACAATTTTTGGTAATCTTGCGATACAAGTTCCAATCAATTACTCTGTCCAGACCCTTAAATTTATTAGAACTGGCAATTGATAAAAGTACTGGCAAGTGATCGGAGTTAAAACGATCATTAACTTCACAGAGAAAATCGTGTTGGCAGTTAGTGAGGAAAAAGTCAATTGTGGACGGTCGATGATTAGGCATTATGCGTGTGAAAGAGTCTGGATGGACAACACGATATGTGGAGGAAATCATGTGATTAAAAAGGATTTTACCGGCCTGATTATTGCGAAAATTGTTCCAGGAAGTATGCACCGCGTTCCAATCGCCACCAATTAGAAAAGGAGAACCAATTCTCTCCATAGTGTTTAAATCACGAGTCGAGAGTCCCGAATTGGGTGGAGAATAAACCACTCCGATTACTAAATTAGGGCTGTTAATTTTTATAAAGCACGCCTCACAAGACAGACCCGTCACACCGTTCATTACAGTGAATGCAATTGAATTATGCACAATGATGGCAACTCCACCACCCCGGGAAGAGCGATCAGAGCGGACAATAGTGTATCCGGGTATAGAAAAAGAGGCGTTAGGATTTAGCCAGGTTTCGGTAATCAGAACAATTTCTGCTTGCAAATCAGCAATGGCAAGAAGTAATTCGTTGCGCTTAGGGATCAACGATTGAGCATTCCAAAGTAAGATCCTAGGAAACATTTTAATCTAGGTTTTGGAAGATTGACCAGAAGGCCTGAAATTTCTCGGCCTGCGTCCGGCATATGCGTAGTTTGGCAATCAGAGAACGGGTCAGTTCTAACATGAAATTTATATCAACCAAGGAATTTAATTCTTTCATTGCATTCATGAGTTCCATCATGGGCCCAGTCCCCCCACTAGTTGGAGAGGTCGAGGAAGGATTTTCCGTCAGGAGTTCCTGTGGTCGTTTACCTGCCACGATACTGGCGTACGTGCTACGAGAACCGCTCGGGAGCAATGTCTCAGTAGGTGCCAATGTATTCTCCATCCTGTTTTTTAGGACAATGCCCCGCGAGTGAGCGATGTTGGATTGCCGAGCTTGTAAATAGGAGGCCAAAGAGGGACATCCGGAGAAGTTCGCAGTGTGGACATCGCCGCAATTGACACACTTCGGCGGAGTGTCAAATGGTTTGGAGCACTCCGAAGTATGATGATTACCCGCGCATTTTACACATCTGGGAGGGAAATTGCAGTTTGTTGCCGAATGTCCGGAAGATTGACATCTAAAACACTGTGTGTGTTTTTTATTTGACAGGAATTTATCCCAGTACACTCTGGTACTAAATAAATAGCTTACTTTATTAACCTGACTAATAGTAGTACCGGGCTGAAAATTAACACGATATATTGCAAAACTATTGTTGATGTTTGAGTTCGGGCGCCTCAGAGAGATGCAAGAGGAAGGGTTTAACCCGTGAGACTTGATCTCAGCGATAATTTCCTCAGCAGGGGTATTTGGCAGTCCCTTGAGAACCATGCTCAAGGCTTTCTCAGAATTAATTGTGAACGTAAAGAAAGGAATTTTGTTATCGCGTAGAGCGGCTTGAAACTGCTTGTAAGTATCAATTTTGTCGAACTGTAAACGGATTTTATTTCCGAGATACTTAATTTTGAAAGTTTTTCCAAACGATTCTGCTAATTCCCGCTCAAACTTTGCAATGTTATAATTAAAGTTTGAAATGTAAAGCGGAGGAGGCTTAATGGAGATTTTGAAATTAACATTCTCGCTGTTGGCAATTTTTGGCAAAGCTCTACGATCTTTAGTTACGTTAGATATACCATCGCGAGCTCTAGTTGAGTCGGATGTGTCGGCTGAACGCGAGCTCGGAATCGTCGTGTTTACTAACATGGTATCGGTAGGTCGAAAGGCCGCTAATGCTGAGAATCTGTTAGATACAGAAACAGAGGGAACTATTTCGACTTCCATGTTGTTGTCAACTATAGAATTTTCCACATTAATATCTTTTGTGGAAGGTCCCGGGAGACTTGCAACGCTAAGGATTTTGTTAGGAGGAGCTGGAGGCGGCAAAATATCGCTCTTGCGTTTATTTGTTTTGCGAGACGACGCTCTAGTAGCCTTACCCTTAGTTTTCGACACGGAAGCCACCGTTGCGGTGGAAGAGTTAGAGTTAGACTCTACATGTTGATCCGGCCGAGCCGGTTGCAGGTCGAGATGTTCGGAGAACATTATCCTAGTCCATGAGCTGATTTTATTAATGATGTTTGTACTTATCTGATCAGGAGCGACATCAGAGTTTAATTGAAGATCAAGGTCCAATGGAGAGTCATGTAAGCCACTGGCCGTAGACTGAACCTTTGCCAGGTCACTGACAGCTGCATCCGCTAGACGACGAATGTTATCGGCGGTGAGTGCAGATCGCGATCTAATGGGAGCATGCCCACTCGGAAATAGATCAACCCTTATAGGGTTGGCTTTGGAACGACCAACCGGCGGAACCAGACTATTAAATTGTCAAATAACGCACTAATGAACAGAATAAAAAGAAAATAAGGAGAACTGTAGGAGAAAAACTAAAAAACAGAAATAACACTATAGCACTGTGTAATATACAGAAACACAAAATCAAAAGTCGAAATCAAAACTCGATAGAACGCAGTGACGAACGTAAATACGGAGCAAAACAACAACACGTCTGCTCTCTACCGAAGTCCGTTGAAGAATCAATTCTGCTCTAAACGCTACCCCTGCACGTCTATTTATACTCCAGATTCCGCGTACTTTCACTTTTCAAGGTCGCGCTAGTACTATCTCTATCGCAGTCGCTCGCATTGCAGAATTGATTTATTATATTAAATTACTTTAAGTACCCATAAAAATAATATTTATATAAGTGTTATAATTCTGTTTTACTTTTGAGATTATAGTTTTAATAAATATTTAATTAATTATATTGTTTGAATTAATTATTATCCTACCGTGTCGCTAACGCTTGCTACCATCTTGAATATTTCGGACTGGCGCGAAATTCAAAGTAATTATACAAAAGGAAATACATTATTTTATTAACTCTCTCTATATATATATACAGGGTGTCCCAGAACTAGTGTAACTCCCGGAAATGGGGGGTAGCTGGGGTGCGTCTGAACAACTTTTTCCTTTACCAAAATGTTGTTTGAAGCTTCGTTATCGAGTTATTAACGAAAAACACCGGCCAATGAGAGCGCGCGTAGAGCACGGGCTCAGCCACGAGAACGTTAGTGGCTCTCAATCGCGCGCGGACGTGGCCGTGAACGAATACCTCTTTGCATCGGAGATATCGAGAGAATCACACGGCAAATGTTACATTGTATTAAATTAAAAATAATGTAGAATTATTTATGAGTAACAAATTAATGAATATGTCGTTTAATAACTATTTGTGACACTTTTTAACGTTATCCGAAGGGAACAAAGTGTTGTAGTAGTTATGTAAATAAATTTTTTTTTAATATCACATCAACAGTTGGATAATTTATGTTTAAAGAAAAACGATTTTGAAAGCTAATGTTAGAAAAAGCTGGATTAACTTACCCATTTGTCCTCGAATGAACCTGTCACGGCTGAAGTGGGTCGTTGAAACTGGGTCACTGTGCCGATCCTGATCCTTTTTCGAAACCCTCAACAGCTGATGTTACGGTCGGGTCGGCGAACTCACTGCACTGCACGGTCACATTTATTGTGCGGTTACTTTTATTGCGCGGTCTACTGAGAAATGTGGGGATATTTAAACACAATTTATTATTCCTTCGTATAACCAAGTCGGTCACTCAGTGACGAATGGATACAGTACTGCGTAAGGAAAATTTGATCTCACGCCCGAATCAATGAATTGAATTTTCATACTGTAGTGCAGAGTACCACAAAGTGGTACTGTAAGCAAGGGAAAGTTCGGCTATTTTACGACGAATTTAGTGACGACAGCAGCACGTGTGCACGAGACAAACGGACTGAGGACTTTACAGGCAGAGATGTCCGAATGTCACTGCAGTTCACCCTCCCCCACCAGCACAAGCAGGCCCACGGTTCAAGGGTTGTTAGAAATGAATGGAGGACGAACGAAATTTCTCCGGAAAAAGGCTACACCGTAGCTAAACAAGGCTAGTCTTTTTCCGGAGAAATTTCGTTCGTATATATATATATATATACAGGGTGTCCCAGAACTAGTGTAACTCCCGGAAATGGGGGGTAGCTGGGGTGCATCTGAACAACTTTTTCCTTTACCAAAAAGTTGTTTGAAGCTTCGTTATCGAGTTATTAACGAAAAACACCGGCCAATGAGAGCGCGCGTAGAGCGCGGGCTCAGCCACGAGAACGTTAGTGGCTCTCAATCGCGCGCGGACGTGGCCGTGAACGAATGCCTCTTTGCATCGAAGATATCCAGAGAATCACACGGCAAATGTTACATTGTATTAAATTAAAAATAACGTAGAATTATTTATGAGTAACAAATTAATGAATATGTCGTTTAATAACTATTTTTGACACTTTTTAACGTTATCCGAAGGGAACAAAGTGTTGTAGTAGTTATGAAAATAATTTTTTTTTTAATACCACATCAACAGTTGGATAATTTATGTTTAAAGAAAAACGATTTTGAAAGCTAATGTTAAAAAAAGGTGGACTAACTTACCCATTTGTCCTCGAATGAACCTGTCACGGCTGAAGTGGGTCGTTGAAACTGGGTCACTGTGCCGATCCTGATCCTTTTTCGAAACCCTCAACAGCTGATGTTACGGCCGGGTCGGCGAACTCACTGCACTGCACGGTCACATTTATTGTGCGGTTACTTTTATTGCGCGGTCACTGAGAAATGTGGAAATATTTAAACACAATTTATTATTCCTTCGTGTAACCAAGTCGGTCACTCAGTGACGAATGAATACAGTACTGCGTAAGGAAAATTTGATCTCACGCCCGAATCAATGAATTGAATTTTCATACTGTGGTGCAGGGTATCACAAAGTAGTACTGTAAGCAAGGGAAAGTTCGGCTATTTTACGACGAATTTAGTGACGACAGCAGCACGTGTGCACGAGACAAACGGACTGAGGACTTTACAGGCAGAGATGTCCGAATGGCACTGCAGTTCACCCTCCCCCACCAGCACAAGCAGGCCCACGGTTCAAGGGTTGTTAGAAATGAGTGGAGGACGAACGAAATTTCTCCGGAAAAAGACTACACCGTAGCTAAACAAGGCTAGTCTTTTTCCGGAGAAATTTCGTTCGTCCTCCATTCATTTCTAACAATCCTTGAACCGTGGGCCTGCTTGTGCGGGTGGGGGAGGGTGAACTGCAGTGCCATTCGGACATCTCTGCGTGTAAAGTCCTCAGTCCGTTTGTCTCGTGCACACGTGCTTCCGTCGTCACTAAATTCGTCGTAAAATAGCCGAACCTTCCCTTGCTTACAGTACTACTTTATGGCACCCTGGACTACAGAATGAAAATTCAATTCACTGATTTCGACGTGAGATCAAGTTTTCCTTACGCAGTACTGCATTCATTCGTCACTGAGTGACCGATTTGGTTACACGTAGGAAGAATAAATCGTGTTTAAATATTCCCACATTTCCCAGTGACAAGTGACCGCGCAATAAAAGTGACCGTACAATACAAGTGACCGTGCAGTGCAGTGAGTTCGCTGACCCGACCATGACATCAGCTGTTGAAGGTTTCGAAAAAGGGCCAGAATCGGCACAGTGACCCAGTTTCAACGACCCACTTCAACCGTGACAGGTTCATTCGAGGACAAATGGGTAAGTTAGTCCAGCTTTTTCTAACATTAGCTTTCGAAATCGTTTTTCTTTAAACATAAATTATCCAACTGTTGATGTGGTATTAAAAAAAAATTATTTTCATAACTACTACAACACTTTGTCCCTTTCGGATAACGTTAAAAAGTGTCAAACATAGTTATTAAACGATATATTCATTAATTTATTACTCATAAATAATTCTACATTATTTTTAATTTAATACAATGTAACATTTGCCGTGTGATTCTCTCGATATCTCCGATGCAAAGAGGCATTCGTTCACGGCCACGTCCGCGCGCGATTGAGAGCCACTAACGTTCTCGTGGCTGAGCCCGCGCTCTACGCGCGCTCTCATTGGCCGGTATTTTTCGTTAATAACTCGATAACGAAGCTTCAAACAACATTTTGGTAAAGGAAAAAGTTGTTCAGATGCACCCCAGCTACCCCCCATTTCCGGGAGTTACACTAGTTCTGGGACACCCTGTATATATATATATATATATATATATATATATATATATATATATATATATATATTTCTGTTTTTTTCTGCTCATACCTGAGTAGCGCGTGTTTCAACCTGCTGCCGACGCTAATAATCCCATTACCGTCAATGAATGGATTTAAATTGATTAGCTTGCTCTTTCTACCGACACTCTTGCCGTTTTCTAACTTATTTGTTTCGATGTTGAAAATGGACCTGTGATCTTCTTGCTATCGCGTTTTGTGTTGTTATAAAAACGAAGAATATATGCTACTATTCTGTTTAAGTAATGGATGGACAAGTACTTTTTAATTTGTGACGGGCGAGCGAGCAGATTTTGAGTTAAAAAAAAGAAAAAACTATCTTTATTCAAAGCACTTGGTAAAATAATACAGTAATAATCTTCTTGAATATTAATTGTCGATGTCCTGATTGACAATAGAATGATGCGCTTGACTAATGAGCTGCTTTTATAGTCTCTCTTGTGGTCGTCCACAGTGGGGGTGGCCTTGACCTTGCTGACGTTTGAGTCTTTTTTCGATGATCTTCCATGGGTTTTCATGGCGGCGATGTGACAATGGTGACCTTGCCTAGTCTGTGGTTTGTTTAGTCTTTCCATTATCAAAGTCAGATTATGTTCCACCGTCAGATTCCTCCGGGGGGGGGGGGGGGGGGGGGGGGGGACAACATTGTGTCCACGCAATTGAAGTTTAATTAGAATTCTGGCCTATCTACCATTTGATTTTCAGTGAAGCGTAATCTTTCGTCATGTCTTTCTATGCATCGTATTAATTTTCTTATTGGAACCTTCTTTAAATCGTTCCATTTTATACAGGGTGGCGCAAAATGAACTTTCTGGTTTGAATTTGTAATAACTTTCTTAATTGTAGAGTGAAATAAATACATATTAGAAAAAAATATAGTGAACAAAAGAGGAAATTTATTGAATTAGGCGTGAAAGATAACATCTCGCAAATGGTGGCCATTTTCTACTTGACACATTCGTGCTCTTTCTAACACATTTTCCATGACTTTTCGCAAAAGTTCAGTTGTTATTGCACAGATTTCATTGCAAATATTGTTTTTCAGTTGGGGGATGGTCGCTGGCTTGTTGACGTACACTCGTTCATTCAAATACGCCCAAAGGAAACAGTCGGGAGCGGTTAAGTCCGGTGAACGCGGTGGCCAGTTGAAGTCACTATTGCGCGAAATAATGCGCTCGCCAAAGATGTCTCGCAACAAAGCCATTGTTTCCCTCGCAGTATGCGCTGTGGCTCCATCTTGTTGGAACCACAGTTGTGGATGATTTTCCACAGTTGGCCTCAAGAAGTTTTCCAGCATCGTCCGATATTGAGCAGCATTGATGTTAGCTGCACCACCGGCTTCATTTTCGAAAAAATATGGGCCAATGATCCTTTCGGACGATATACCGCACCAAACAGTACATTTGAGTGGGTGTAATTGTCGCTGATGAACTGCTCTTGGATTCTCCGTAGCCCATATCCTGCAGTTTTGCTTATTAACAAAACCGTTTAATTCGAAATGAGCTTCATCGCTCATTATCAAATTGTGGATGAAATCGGGATTCTGGTCTTGTTTTTCAAGCAACGAAATGGCATAATCCATCCGTTGCGCGTAGTCTGTCGGCTTTAATTCTTGCACAAGCTGGACCTTCTATGGGAACATGTGCACTGTGGCTAAAATCCTCTGAAGGGACCTCCGCGATAGCCCGAGTTGAGTCGAGCGTCTCCTTGTTGATGTTTCTGCACTATCCTGCACACTGTCCAGTACTCGTTGGATATTCTCATTTGTGTGCGCCGTACGAGGTCTTCCTGTACTGGGGAGGTTCCTTACTGACCCTCCTTGCCGAAAATTTGCAACCAAACGACGTATTGTTGGCGCTGTAAGTGCCGTCGGCACATTAAAATATCGACGATATGCTCGCTGCGTCAAAACAATTGATCGTTGATTTTCAAAATAAAATTCGATGATTTTCGTTTGTTGCTGTGTTGTGTATCTTTCCATATTAAATTCTTGAAGCCTTGTTTACAAAATTCTGAAAAAAAAAGAAAAAATTGAAAAAATGTTGAAATAAAAAAGTTATATAGAATTCAAACCAGAAAGATCATTTTGCGCCACCCTGTAGTTAGCCATGCGTTTTCATTGTAATCTTGGTCTACTGTATATGTGCTACACGCTAATACTAAGTTTTGGGCGAACCCGACCTTTTCGCGAATGAAGGTGTAAAACTTCGAATATATTGTTAGGCATTTATAGCATTCTTCGATCGCACAGTGCGGCCAAGTCCCGAAAAGCTGGTCAAAATATGAAACATTATTCAATTTGTATGCAATTTAATATATAGGGGTTTCTGAGGTCGCTGATTATGAATCCAAAATCAAAATGGCGAAAAAACAAAATGGCGCGTTCAATATGCCGAACATAAATGTTGAAACACAAAATTTAATCTAAATACATGCAATACACTTTATTAACCATGAGAAAGATACTATGTAACAAAATCTAATAAATTATTATAATGAAACCATAACTTTAAAGCCTAATAACTCATGAAAAAAATATTATTTATCAAAATTATCAGCGAAATTATAAAAACCATAAGCTTTTACTCTAACACAATATAATATTATAACATGCGAACAAGAGAAAACTATTATTTAGTAATATATAATTATTCATCATCATCGGTTGATTCATTAAGACTTGTGTCATAATCAGAAGAATCTTTCAACGAAAAAGAAGACGTGTTAGAGTCATCACCAAGTATGTAAATAGTTGGTGAAATTAATAATTCAATTGCTTCTGTTTTTTTTTTAGACAATTTTCTTATACTCGAAATGAAGGGATCGGAAGCCACTAATAAACGTAAAAAAAGATCCTCCATTGTCTTTGTTCTGCTGGATTTTCGCGTGAAGTCTTCACGATATCTTTTAATGTATTTATTACAGGATTCTTGCGCATCTTCAGACATTTGTCCTATTGGCAATAATGAGTGATCTACTGTATAATTTCAGTGCCATGGAGCAGAAGCTTATGTACGGAAGTTGGCATATAAAACCAGGGATATAATTCCACAAATTTACGAGCTGTTACTAATGTATATTCTTTAAATTTAATTAAGTTAATTTGATGACCACTCGAAATGATTTGCAATATAACATGAAATTTTTTAATTAAATTTTCATTAACGCCTGTTATAGAAGCGGAAATAGATGAATTTTCAAAAAATCGCCGAGCAGTATTTCCGTCATTCGTACTACCAAATCCAGGCTTTGGTTGATCAACAATAAGTCCTAAAATTGTTCACGGAAACCTTTTTGGATCACTTTCTTTCTATTCTCGGTTTGTTCTTTCTCTTCTTTACTTCGCGCTTGCCACTTTTTAATATCTAGTTTATAAGACAAATGTAAACAGGATTCAAAGAAGCGAATCCACATGTGTAATGTAGACAATCCAAATGATAAATTTTCTTGATGGATCTCTTTCTGTAAAATTGCATCGATATTATTAAAATATTTTGATGTTGATTGGCACAATCTTGCAAACTTGCAAACTTTGCCATCTATCATCGTTAACGCAAGTTTACAAGAAACTGATATTTCTTTTCCATTTAGAACAATTTGAAAAGGCGCAAGCTTTGTTTCTTGTGCTTTAATATATTCAACTAGTTTTACAGTGGCTTCCGTATTTTCATGCAAAAATTCAATTTTAAGGGTGCGCAGGAGGTAAAGTGGCGTCAATTTCGACAGTTGCGGAGAAAGTAGGAAGCTCGCGAACAAGGATAGATAGATCCTTGTCTCTCCAATGGTGCTGCGACAGGGAGGAAGATACAACACTCGTAAGAGAGACAAAGACCGAGCGAATCCAGGCAGCATAATTTCTTTATGCAGCTGATCAAGTTTTTTGAAGCGAAGAATTAATATTTTCTTATAATTCTTTTTTTAAAATGTTCCTTATACCTTGGCGCATGCCACTATAGAGCCCTTTTTTGGAAAAAGTGTATGTGCAAAAATTTATTCTATAAAAACGCACACTTTTATTTTTTAATGAGGTTTTGAAGGCGAAATTGCAAAAAAGGGCTCTGTAGTGGCATGCGCCAAGGTATAAGGAAAATTTAAAAAAAAGAATTATAAGAAAATATTGCTTCTTCGCTTCAAAAAACTTGATCAGCTGCATAAAGAAATCATGCAGCTTGATTTTGCTCTGTCTTTGTTTCTCTTACGAGTTTTGTATCGCCCTCTCTGTCACAGCACCGTTGGAGAGACAAAGATCTCTCTATCCTTGTTCGAGAACTTCCGACTTTTTCCGCAACTGTCGCTGAAGTCAACGAAAAATTCACTAGCAGCTCCTGCGCACCCTTAATTGGCCTACAAAACCGAGGAGATGAAGGTCTTGGATTTTTCCACGCGATAATTGTTTCATTTGGAACTTCATTTTCAAATATGAGTTAAAGTGGGACAAGTGAAGTGAAAAAAATATTTTTGTTTGTATACACTTTGGCCGGAGCTACCATCGCAGCCCCACTTGCAAATCAAAGTCAAGTTACTATACATATATTGTTCAGAACTCAAGGTGTTAATCACATCCATTTGAGTCGATAAAATTCGTCCAACTGTGTGATCCAATAAAGCCTATAGTTTTACTTCTGCACTGCATTCAGTTACAGTAATGCTTAATTTATCAGGATAACATTTACGTTTAGCTATCAATACTTCTTTATACGATGGATACAATTTACAATTGTTTTCTAAACTTATATTTCTTAAACCCTGATATTGACTTTGTGATAATTTCTGCTCAATTACAAGCGAAAGAGCTTTGTCGCCGGAAAGAACGGTTTCTGAAGCAAGCTCCAAAGATTTTCGATATTTTTCGGCTTTTGATGGACTGCCCAATGTTACGTCTTTCACTACTTTCGCAGCATCCAATTTTCTTGCAGCTCGAAGGCTCATTTGAGTTGCATAGCACAGTTCTTCGGTACTTGTGTGTGCACGAATTTCTTCAGTCTTTCTTCGCTTTGTTCGTTCACTGGAATCCGTAAATTCCGAACTTGGGCGACCGCGATCTGAACATTGCTTTTTTGGCGTAACTAAATCTTTGACATCATTCGGACAAACGAAAACGCTTAGCCATTCATGATATTTGTCAAAGAATTTTTGTTCTGTTCTTGCAACATCTTGCCACTTCATTCTAAAATTGTGTAACAATTTGCGTATAACCGTTTTCGTTTTATCTAATTACGCAAACGAACGTTGTAATTTGTCGGACATAAATTTTTCGATTTTTTCATACGCTACAGTCGCATTATCATTTAAGTTATTCTTTATTAGCTTAAAAATTTCCTTTCTCAATAAATCAACCGTTTGATTGGTATCAGCAGATGCTGAAATATTAAAATTTTACAAAAATTAAAATAATATTTAAAAATAATTAATATTTTTGAAGTAAAAAAAGCTCATTTCTTATGAGATTTATTAATAGATTAAAAAAAAAAAAGGAATATTTTATTAAACTTCTGTACGAAACATTTTTCTCTTAAATATCCTGTATGTGGATCGTTTCTTCAGTTTATAAAAACTTACACCAAAACCAGAGTGGCAGCTAATAGCAGCTGGTTTTTATTTCTTTTATCAAACAATAGTGTAAACTACAATTAAAACTAAAGTTTGTCGCGGAACTCTGTGGAACTTATAACTTTCTCCCTATTTTTTTCTAAAACGTTCGCGTGTAATTTCTTTTTATCATTCGTTCAGAATATTATTAAAGTATCAATTTATATATTATTATTATTATTGTTTGTGTAATATATAATAATATTCTACGTACTTTCAACGGAAGACTCGATTTTGCAGAATTAAGAAAGATACTTTGTATGTATGAATATCTACAAATTTTGAAAAGTTACGTTATTTTTGTCTCTCGTGCGTTCCAGATGTTATTTGTGCAAAGGTTATTTTTGCATTGCATTATAACCGTCAATTACAAACAATTGGCGCTTTCTAACTATACCGTTACATGTTTCAAACATCAGACTATCGAACCTTAGAGCATAAATTTTCTATAAAGAAACTTGATTTTTCGATTTTTGACCAGCTTTTCGGGATTTGGCCGCACTGTGGATCGGTCGATATACAGGATGTTTCACAACACCGGGGAGATTTTTAGAGGATCGATACTAGAAGCTAAAATAAGTCAAAGATCAAGAATATCAAAATCCCGTTTGAAGCTTCGTTTTTAACTTATTAACAAACTAATTTCCGCCTGTAAGGTGGCAATCTCGCTGCGCCGTGGTCGACATTTCGACAGCTGACCGGGCCTGACCTACGTCATCCAGTAACGTATTCTAATGTCGTTGCAACCGCGGGCGAGACGGTCCTTACACCGGAAAATATTAAAGACAATATTATCGTGTAATGTCATGTACACGACTCCCTCTACCGTTATTAACTGAAATTTCTACGTAATGCAAAACATATATACCATTGTAAACAATACTGTTTTAATGATTGTTAGGACTACTTTCATGTCATCTATTATTTAATGCAATACAATCTTACCTTGCGTAAGTAGCGTTCAAATTATTGATGAATGGACACTCAACCTGCCTATTTGCCGAAATCCGCATGGGTAAATCAAATACCCACCAATGGGATTCCTGAGTAGAGAGGGTGACTGCCTTTACCTCGTACAAGTCATTATTCACTTCAAAAATACACACACACCTTACGATTGTCCGCATAAAAGTCCAAAAATGTTCACATCACTCGCAGCCCCTGGGGGCACTACCTAACTCCTTTACCCGCCGCGCCGATCCTCTTACGAACGCGAAACGAAGCGACAGCGATAGCGATACTGCGAAGCGTTTAAAATTAAGCCGCGCTTAGAATTAAGTCGCGTTTAGCATTAAGCCGCGTTGCGACTCGCGTTATTGTAGCAGGCGTGAACAAATCAACTTGTTATAAAGCGAACCCCGCCTTGCTCATTGCTACGACTTTGGCGTACCGACTGAGTCGGTACTCTCGCAACGGTCTATTCCAGTGGTGGGCAAACTTTTTTAATGGGGGGCCACAAAGTTTAAGAAATTCTAGAGGAGGACCAGAATTATAGAAAAAATGCATTTTGTGTTAAAGCTTTTAATCATAATGTATTATAAAAACATTACAGCATTACACACAAATGTTACAAATTACCTTTTACCTTAAATAACAATTAATTTAACTTTTATTCGAAGGCCCTGCCATGGTAGGCGTGTGAGACATATGGAATTGTTTTTGATTTTCCATAATATTTTCGAAAGCAGGTTCCAGCTGTGACGAAGCACCTTTCAGCAGTGCGAAAAGGTGTTCATCAGTCAATCGGTTTCTGATTGAGCTTTTCCGCAATTTCATGGTCGAAAAAGTCTGTTCGCACACATAAGACGACGCAAACATCGCCACAATTTTCCGGGCGTGAGCAATCATCTTTGGGAATTCAGCTTTCCGCAGTGCTCTATAAAAATCTAGTTTTGTGGAATTCAAGAACAATTGCTTTAAATGGGTACTGCACTGCATTTCAATAATTTCCAACTGCAATTCTGCAGATACATTTTCCGCATCTACATTAAGCGGCATCGAGAAAACATCTAGCGATGATTGAATGTTCTTAAAATCTTGAAACCTAGTTTCAAATTCTGTGTGAAGTTTTTTCAACGTCTGACTGAATTCTTTCAGTTTGTTCTCACTCACTGGTGACATGGATTTTAAACGCAGAAAGTGAGTTAAATCGTTCTTCGCCGTGCAGTTATAAAACAGAAAAAGCTGAGTTTTAAATGATTTCAGACAACCCCAAGTCTCATCTATAAATTGGTTCTTTCCTTGCAATTTTTTATTTAATTTGTTATAGTGTTCGAGCAAATCGGTAGAAAACGCAAAATCGGTACGCCAATCTTTGTCTTCGAACGGCCAGAACGGCCAGTTCCCCCAAAAAAGATCAGGCTATCGTCATCGAAGCCAAAGAAGGTATTCTATTGAAAGACTTCTCCAACCAAAGTTGGAGAAATAATCGGCCCAACTAACATTCGCTTCGCGTCCAAGATATCGAATGCAAGAATCTGCTTATTCCTCTCTAGCAAGGAGATCGCTATCGAGTTTACAAACAAACACACACGGTTAAACCTGAACAACACAACCGTAGAAGTTCGACCACTTATCACTTATCACGAATCATACGCGAGTGATCCTCTCCAATGTATACCCAACAATCCCCCACACATACATAGAAGAAGTTCTCGATAAACTAAACATCAGAAGAGGATCATCTGTCTCCTTTCTTAGAGCAGGTCTACCTGAGGAAGGTTACGCACACATATTAAGCTTTCGTCGGCAAGTTTACATCCATCCCGATGACCTATCTAAACTACCGAATATCCTCCAAATCATCCATGACGAAACCAAATACTACATCTATCCATCTACTAATTCCCTAAAATGTTTCGTATGCAAAAGGGAAGGCCACCTTGCAAGAAATTGTACAGACCAAGAATCAATTGAAACTGAAAAGGCTCCTCGGCCGGAAGGTAAACGCCCAGTAACTAACATTAAAAGAACAACCAACATCAATGTAAATGAAAACACTGTTCCACTCCAAACACAATCCTTTAACACAATCATGGAACCATCAATTAGTCCAGTCTTCGAGACACTAACAGCGGGAGTAAAAAGAACTAGGACTGACATTAGCTCTACAGACTCAATTGGCACCATGCCTGAACATCTTCCTACTCACACTAGACCCCATAATGAGCAAAAACCAACAAAAAAAAAAAAGAATAAAGAAGAAAAACGAACCTAATAAAAACGAAAAATCACTAGATGAAATGCTAGCCCCAATCAAAGCGATACTTGAAAGTCCCAATAGCCTTCTAAACTACACTCAGCTTGAAAGCCTCCTAGAAAAAACTAAAGGCTCGTCGAACCCAAAAGAAATAGCGGAAGAGTATTCAGACAATACCGAATACAACCGACCGATCTCTTAAAAACCGCTTTACTAGATTAACCAACAAAATTAACAACCACAAGCCAAATACCCAATTGTACCAAAGCTCTTTAGAATCTGAAAGCGACTCGTCAAACCAAGAATAAATAAACAACCAAAAGGAAATTAAAAGCGTAAGCAAATCCACGAAAACACAATATATCAAGCATGTCAAACAAAATCCTCCAATGGAACATAAATGGGCTACATACCCACCTCGCATATTTCCAAAAGTTAACTGCTGATGAAAAACCCGACATAATATGTATCCAAGAAACAAACTTTAAAACCCACTCATACCAAAAAATTAAAAATTTCGAAATTCACTACAAAAACCGAACAAACTGTCTGGCAGCAAGTGGAGGGGTGGCCACTTACATAAACAAAAACATCTACTGCGAAGAAATTACACTGAAAACCAGTCTGGAAGCAGTGGCAAGTTCTGTCATACTAGCAGCAAAAAAAATTACCATATGCAACCTCTATCTTCCCAACAGCTACAACATCCAACCTAACGAAATATCACAGCTGATAGATGAACTTCCCGAATCATTCATAATCCTTGGTGACCTAAACTGCCATAGCCCATTATGGGGTTCAGACTCAACTGACGCTCGCGGAAGAATTTGTGATCCCAGTATAGCCGATCTTCTTGATTGGACAGTTATAGAAGAACTATACGACAGCGACCACTTTCCGATCTCAATAACAGTAGGAAGAAATGCAGCTTACACGGAAATCTTTCAGCCAAGATGGAAATACCAGAAAGCAAACTGGGAAGAATTCAACCACTACATCGAAACAAATTTAAAAGATCTTAAAAATCCCGGCGAAACCCCTCTAAATGAAATAGACGAAACAATTACAAATTTTGTAAATCTAATCCTATAGGCAGCTGCAAAAGCAATCCCAAAAACATCAAACAAATTTGCAAAAAAAACGTACCATGGTGGAACAATGAGTGTGCCAAAGTCATAAAAGAAAAAAAGCATGCATTTAATATATACAAAAAACATAGAACTGAGGCTAACAAACTAATATTCAAAAGAAATAGAACAATAGCGACTAGGACGATCAAAGAAAGCAACAAAGAAGAATCGTGGAAGCATTTTATATCTTCGCTAACAAACCAAGAAAAGCCAGAAACTATGTGGAAAATGCTAAAATCAATAAATGGCCAATCAAGTCACTCGAAAATCTCAGCTCTAACCACACCAGAAAACCAAATCGCTACCGACCCCATGGTAATGGCAAACCTCTTAGCAAACACTTTTGCAAGAAATTCGAGTGATGAAAATTTTGAACAACAATTTCTATAGTTCAAACGCGCTGCGGAAAACCAGCCTACTGTCAACGATAATGTTGCAATACCAGACGAATTAACCTACCGCAATTCTAAAATCGAATTAAATTAGCTCTGCCCAACGCTAATGTCCTGCAAAAACTCGAGTCCAAGCCCTGACGGGATACCAAATGTGTTCATCAAAAAACTTCCACTCGTAGCATTGAATTACTTATTAGAGATATACAACTACATATGGCTAAATAACGTTTTTCCCAGCAAATGGCACGAAGCTACAGTCATTCCGATACCGAAACCTGGGAAAAATAAACTCCTCACAGAAAGCTATAGACCCATCGCATTGACAAACTGTCTCTGCAAATTACTCGAAAAAATAGTAAATAAAAGACCAGTTTGGTACTTAGAAAAAAACCAAATTATTACAGAACACCAAAGCGGGTTTAGGCAGCACCGATCGACAACAGATAGTTTAATCTACTTGGAATCCAACATATGTGAAGCGTTTATTAACAACAAACATTTGGCAGCTGTCTCCATGGACATGGAAAAAGCGTACGATATGGTATGGAGACAGCGTGTTATTAAAAAGCTTATACAGCATAAGTTAATGGTAACATAATCAAATTTATAACTAACTTTTTAAAAAAAAGATATATACGTGTACGTGTTAACGGCCACCTTTCTGAAAGAGTTGAAATACTGAATGGGGTCCCGCAGGGCTCAGTTATAAGCGTAACCCTATATCTAATAGCCATCAACGACATAGTTCACGCAGTGGAGGCCCCAGTCAGATGTATCCTGTTTGCTGACGACTTCACAATTTTCACATCAGGCAAAAATATTAAAACAACAGAAGAAATCCTGCAAAAATCTCTTTACAAACTACAAAAGTTCTCTGAAACAACGGGTTTTAAATTTTCACAATCCAAAACTACTGTAACTATTTTTTCAAGACAGAACGGCCAACTTGAACTAAATCTCTTTCTCGGCGAACGTAAACTCCATACTCTCGAACAAACAAAAATTTTAGGATTAATTTTCGACAAAAAACTCACCTGGATACCCCACCTAAAAGCACTAAAAAACGATTGCAGCCGACGCCTAATGTTCGCGCTTTTGCGTGGGCGGAGGAGACTGCGAAATGAGACACGGCACCCTTTTTGACAATCACGAGTGATATATTTACAAGCCTTAATTATACACTTAATTCTAACAAGAATGAAACACGATTATTTACACGCGGGTTTTCTAAACTAATAACTATAATTAAACGTAATCCTACAGTAAGAAACCTTGCTCTGGCTACAAGAAATGCACTAAGAGCACTGCGCGGACAATGAGAGAGCTCTAAGCGTGATCTGCGATGAAGAATAAGTGTAAATTGGTGTAACGAAAGACACGTGTTGTCGCGTGAACAGCAAGTACAGTAATGGCGTCGACCGGCACCGCGTGGCCGTTGAGCCGGTACCGGTTTCTTCTTCGTGATGGCGCGATCGTGGCCATGCGTGTCCGGGAGGTGGTGCCGCTGTCTGCAACGACGCACCAGCGAACTACTTTCGCTGCGAACACTAATGGCCGCGCGTGTTCAAAGGAGAATTCGCCAACATTCCCCCCGGCCATCAGCGACTGGTCGGTGATGAAGTCTGCGTATCCGCGTCGTCATGAGAGGGCTGATGAAGCACAGCCAGCTTGACGATAGGCCGCGTGAGCGTCGTGGTGGCCGTCTTGAGCTCGACGACCCTGGTCAGTCCATCCTTCCCTGGTAGGAGCCTGAGAACCCTGGCCATGGTCCATTTGCCTGGGGGCAAACGTTCGTCAGTGATAAGAACAAGAGAGCCTACCTTGATCTTGTTGGTCGGATGGTGCCATTTAGAGATCGCCTGGAGTCGTTGTAAATATTGCGTGGACCAGAGCTTCCAAAATTGTTGGAGCCGCTGTTGAATGAACTGCCACCTTGACAGTCTGCTAGCTGCGACATCAAGCAGTGCGGGTTCTGGTACTGCGTTCAGCTACGTTCCGACGAGAAAATGGCCTGGTGACAGGGCTGAAACGTCGTCTGGATCGTCGCTGAGTGGTTCCAATGGTCGTGAATTGAGGATGGCTTCGATCTGCGCGAGCAATGTTACTGATTCCGCGTACGTCAGCAAAGCATCTCCAACCGTCCTCTTGAGGTGAAATTTGAGCGATTTGACCGCGGCCTCCCATTTTCCGCCCATGTGCGGAGCGGCAGGCGGGTTGAAATTCCACTGCGTACCATCCTTGGCGAGTAAAGCTGCGATGTTCTGATTTTCGCGTGTACTTTCGATGAATTGTTTCCGAAGTTGTGCGTCTGCTCCTTGGAAGTTGGTACCGCAATCTGAGTAGAGGCATGCTGCGATACCTCTGCGGGACGTGAATCTGCGATAGGCTGCGATGAAAGCGTCTGTAGAGTAATCTGAAACAACTTCCAAGTGAACAGCTGAGGTTGCGAAACAGACGAATACGCAAATCCACCCTTTATGCGTTTTCGCTCCTCGTCCTTTCCAGGTCTTGAGCGTGAGTGGTCCTGCGTAGTCCACGCCGGTGTGCGTGAACGGGCGCGATGGAGTGACCCGACAGAGAGGTAGTTGGCCCATCAGTTGATGGGCGCGGATCCCCCTCTGCCGAGCGCACTTCACGCACCTGAGGATGGGCCATGCGTTCTGTGTTTTCTTGAGCCACGGTGGTCCCGTCCACCACAGAGTGTGCTGATGTAACTGCTCCGTCGAAATGCCTCTTGACGCGCAGTCTGCAGGATTTGATGTTCCTGGCGTATGTCTCCAATGATATTGCTGCGTGATCTCTTGAATTTGGATTACCCTGTTGCGTACGTAATCCTTCCATTTAGAGGGGTGCGTCTTGATCCATGCTAGCGTGACTTCGGAGTCCGTCCACAAAAATGTCTGCGTAACGGTCATGGTCAAAGTAGCGTGAACATGCCTTACCAGTTTGGAAAGTAGCAGCGCTGCTGTTAATTCTAACCTCGGGATGGTTAGGCGTTTGAGTGGAGCCACTCGCGTTTTCGAGCAAACGAGAGAAATTTGGGTACCCGTGGACGGTGAGCGGACGACGAGGTAGACGACAGCTGCCATCGCGAAGACTGACGCATCAGAGAATCCGTGGAGTTCAACGGTCGACGTGGTCGTTGTGTTGAACCATCGTGGGATGGAAAGCTTGGCCAAGCTAGTTAAATCTTCCCTGATGTGGAGCCAACGGCGGGTGATGTGAGGAGGCAGAATGTCGTCCCAACCGAGTTCCTGTAACCAAAGCTCTTGAATTAAGATTTTGGCTCGTATGACTACAGGTGCGACAAAACCGAGAGGATCGAAGACTTGTGCTACTTCGGATAGGATGAGGCGTTTGGAGAACTGCGTGCGCTTGGAAGAAGGTATAGTTGAGAATTTGAAAGTATCTTGATGCGGGGTCCATTTTATTCCGAGAATTTTGGTCTCGCAGTCGTCGAATGAGATTGCTGTGTTTCCTTGATTGGATGCGAAGACTTCAAGCAACGATTTACTGGTAGAGTGCCATTTTGCCAGAGGAAATCCTCCTGCCTGGCAAAGCTGCGTCAGCTGCTGCGCCACTTCGAGGAGATGATTTGCTGTATCTGCGCCACCAAAAATATCGCCGACATACCTGCCATTCTTGATGGGATCCACGGCGAGGGGATATTTCGACCCTTCATCCTCTGCAAGTTGTAAGAGTGTGCGCACAGCGAGATACAGAGCAGCTTTCGTCCCGTACGTGACGGTAGTCAACTGGTAGTGCGTTTCCTTCTGCGTGTCATCAAGCCAGAGTATGCGTTGCAAGTTCCAATCATCGGGATGTACCTTGATCTGCCGATACATCTTCGTGATGTCCGTTGCAAACAGATGTTTGTACCTGCGTATCCAGATGAGGAGGTCTGCGATGTTCAACATAAGATTGGGACCTGTATGCATAAGATCGTTCAGCGAATATCCTGAGGAAGTTGAACTGGAGCCATTGAACACCACCCGAAGAGCGGTGGTCGTGCTGCTTAACTTGAGGACGCCGTGATGCGGAAGATAATACTGCAACGAACTGATTATTGAGCTGTTGTTCAGTCTTACCATGTGACCAAGCTGCTCATACTCGAGCATGAACTTGGTGTACAGCTGATTGTACTGGTCGTCCTTGCTGAGGTGTCTGAGAATTCGCTGAAGACAGGCGTGTGCTGTTTGATAGGAATTGCCTAGTGCTCGAGGATGTAGTTTGAGCGGCAACCGCACGATGTATCTTCCTGTCGAGTCCCGTGAATGCGTGGTCTTGAAGTGTTCTTCACACTCCTGTTCGTCTGGCGTGAGCAACGGTGTCGTATCCTGTGGTGGCTCCTCTTGCGTCCAAAATCGGCTGAGTAACTCGTCCAGTTGGCGATTGGTATTATTGACCGCGACCTGATGAACGGTTCTGCGTGGAGTAGAGGGACCCTCGATGGGGCCGATCACGAGTCAGCCAAAGATAGACAGTTGCGCGACCAGCTGCGTTGACGGATGTCGAATAATGTTTGGTCTGATGATCTGTCCGTAAGCGTCAGCTCCAAGTATGATGTCCACTGGTCTGGAAATAAGAAACTGCGGATCTGCAAGGTTCAGTTTCTCCAGATGCGAGGGCGGTGTTGCGAGCGTTGGTGGTGTCGATGGTAGACAAGTTGTCACCCGTGGAAGCACGTGAGCTTGAATGGTGACTGAGAGAGGCCGGTAGTTGGAATGGAGGGTAATATTGACCACTCCGTTCGACTGCGAAGTCCTTGCTCCACCAACTCCGTGGACATCCAAGGTGTAGCGTATTCGTTTCAATTGAAGCTGCGTTACTAGAGATTCTGAAACAAGTGAGATTTCAGAGCCTGAATCGACCAAGATTCTCACCTGTTGAACTGCGAGATCGGTGTGCACTCGGGCGAGTGCTGTTGCTAGAAGTGTTGTCCGTGTTCTGCGTGGTCTCGTTGCGTGGTCCGTACGTTGCTTGAATGCGTGGGCGTCCGAGCGTGGGCTAGGAGCGTCAGCTGCGTGGACTGTGGTTTCTTCGACGACTGCGCCGACCCTTCATTTGAAAGTGGTTGAGCCAGCGTGACGCGTGGTCGATGTCGACGGGCCCGGCGTAGGCTGCGTGGGCGGACGAGGACCCGGCACCACCACATGGCTCAGGTCTGCTCCATGCAGCATCGAGTGGTGCAACTCGTTACAGAGTTTGCACCGTTGCGTGGTCCGGCAGCTGCGCAGGTTATGGTGGCCAAGGCAATTAATGCACAATGAGTGCGCCTTCACCACATTTGCGCGGTCCTTCGCGTCCAATTGTCGAAAGATTGGACACGTACTAATGTAGTGTGCCTTGTTGCAAAAGGCGCACGGGTACTTAGCGGACTCTGTAGGTTGTGCGGGGCCTGACGTGGACGAGGATCGTGGAGTGGGATTCGCTGTTGTCGTTGCTGCGTGTGCTGAAGCCCGCGATGACCCCGAACGGTTGTGGGCACCTTGAGCGGGCCGCGAGGCCGGCTGCTTCGTTACCTGCGCGTGCTGAGTAACCCGAGCCTCTGGAAGGCGCTCCAGTTGCTCCAGCGTTCCCGCTCTGGCAAGCAGGAAGTCGGTCAACTGCTCTAGCGTCGGATATTCCTTCTGCGTGGCCAGCGATGATTCCCAGTGCTCGCGGGAGTCCGGATCTAGCAGACGGACCAGCGTGCTCACGAACAGGCAATTGAATTGGTCGGCGACCCCGAAAGCCTTCAGCCCTTGCGTGGTTTCCCCGATGATATTCGCCAGTTTGAGTAGCGAGGCTGCCTTGCGCTGTCTCATGGGCGTCAATCCATGGATGCGGTCTAGATAGGATTGTACGTTGAGCCGTTTGTTGTCAAATCGGTTGTCCAGCAGGCGCCACGCCTGCGAGAACGCTTCATTGGTGGCTGGCAGGTGGGAAATTAGCTGCGCTGCGTTGCCGGCAATCGCCCCTTTCAGATAATGAAACTTATCTTCCTCGGTTAGTTCGGAGCGGTCGCGAATGACCGACGTGAACACCGATTTGAATTCGCCCCATCGAGCGTAGTCGCCGTCAAATCTGGGCAACGGGACTAAACACTGCGCTAAACACCGCGCAGTACACTTCAACTAAATCAGAGTCACGAAGCTCACTAAAATGGCACAGAGTGTCACAAAGGGTCACAGAGTTCATGCTGTGAAATCACGGCACTCGCGAGCGGCGTCGAACAAGATGTCCGCTAACGGCGTTTTTCAAATCGTCACGACAAGGGCGTGTCTCATCCGGCTCGAAGGACCAAAAATGTTTGAGAATGAGCGTGAGCTGAGAGGACGGAATAAAAACGAGACACGACACACTTGTGGACAGTCACTAGATAATTATATTTACAGCTTATATTACACTTAATAACTACACCGCGACTTATAATTACTATTAAATCTGCACGTGGTCGTTAGCTATAACTTTAATTCTAAATTACACAATAATTAAGTGTCTATGGCACACGAAATTGTCCTCACTACAAGGTGAGCACTGCAGTCACTGCGCGGGCAAGTTCAGATAAACGCGTGAGCAATTTAAGATACAAAAATACGAGAAAATACGGACTGCGAGCAACACGTGGTTGCGCGTGAACAGCGTGAACGATAATGGCGTCGAACCGGCACCGCGTGGCCGTTGAGCCAGTACCGGTTTCTTCTTCGTGATGGCGCGATCGTGGCCATGCATGTCCGGGAGGTGCTGCCGCCGTCTGCAACGACGCACCAGCGAACCACTCTCGCTGCGAACACTAATGGCCGCGCGCGTTCAAAGGAGAATTCTCCAACAATATGTAATGTATTTCTATTATTTATCCCCCCCCCCCTTTTTATTTTTTATATTTTCTCTTCTCTCTTTTTTTTATGTATAAACTATAACTCTTATGAAGTATAAACCGTACTTATAATCTAAGCTTAACCTCTACGAAACGTATGTACAGTCTTACAATAATCCTCGTATACCTATAATACAGTCCTATCAGTGCTCTTCTCTCTCTTAATATTTCTCCAAATTACTATGTTCTTTAGCTTGCTGCAAGTTTTCTTTATTCTCCACTTCCAAGTCCATAACGTCGCTTATGCCTCCAACGGCCCCTTCCTCTTCCTCTGCCGATTCGTATGGTGGAGAGACTATTTCTTCTTCTATTTTTTCTTCATTTTCTGCTCTGCGTGTTACCCCAATCCTGTAGGTCCCAACTTTATTTTCTCCCTGTCCCAAACTTTGTTGCTCCTGCTTATATGTAGTATTCCTCCCTCATATTATTGATATTTCTATTTCGTTGTTTCACCGCCTCTATTAACCTGGCGGTTTTTTCCGGAATAATCGCCTCAAAATGAGGCCCATGACCCCACCAATCTTCATTCGGGTCTGGACTCCGATACCCCTCCCTTCTTTCGTTCACTCTCTCTCTCTAACCTTTTTATCTAACACTTCTAATAGTTTCCTGTCATTTGCCAGCTGTATTAAGTCCTCCAGCAGTTCTTCATCCGTTTTAACCCGTCTCTCTTCTAGTTTTTTATAGTTCTCAGCCCTTAATCTTCCAGCAGTACATCTTTCTTTGTCCTCCTGATCCACGTTGTATCTTATAGTCCTTCTTACAGGGTTCTCATTTGGGATAATTTCGTTCAGATTCTCCCTATCTAATGGAATTTTATCTAGAACTTTTCTTCCACCCCTGTCCCTTCCTTTTCCAAATTCTTCTCTTGTATTTAACGCTTCGTATCTGTTAAAACTATTAAAGTTCCTGTTGCCACCATTAAACGTATCAGCTGCAGGGAATTTACCAGCATTATTTTTATACTTTCCGAATTTATTTCCTCTCATTTCCTCTTCCGACTCCGAACTTTATCTTCTGTGGTCAGTCGTCTTCATCTTCCCTCTTCTGTCCTCTCTATTATTCCAATCATTTCTTCTGTATCCCTTTCTGCCCGGGACATTTCCTACTTCCCACGTTTCTTTTTTCCTTACACTGTTCATCGCTGGGAACTCTTCGTCTCTCTTACTCTTGTCTGGAATTCTATTCGCCATATTCTCCTCCCTTTCGATCTCCCTGGCTTGCTGGTAGCTAATATTCTTATGCGCCATTATTTTTTTTATATAGCTTTCTCTTTGGAAAATCGGACACTCACGTGCATTAGATCTGTGGTCGCCTTTACAATTGATGCAGCATGGATTCAGGTCGCAGTCTCCATGAAACTTTCCCCCGCACACTAGGCACTTCCTTTCCTCAGCCTCACACACAGCCTGCAAGTGGCCAAACCGCATGCATCGATAACACTGCTTAACCGCTTCAATAAATGGTTCGATTTTCACCCACACATGGCCATACCCAATTAATAGCTTTGTCGGTAAACTATCACCTTTGAAAATAATAAGTATCGCTGAGCTTTCTACCCATTGCACCCTACCGTCCCTTACTTGGCGTTTTCGTAATCTTTCTTGTCTGAAGCTTCCCTGGTTTCTTGCTGATTGCTCATATAATTCTTCTATGGAATCCTCCCACTCTTTTATGACGCCTCTTCTAAATAATTTTCTCTTCGGTAAGTATGCATTAATCCTTGACTCTTTCTTTCTGCTATCCATTATAATTTTATTAGCTTCTCTTCTCCCTCCTACCGTTACTTCTGCTCTGGCAAAGCCTACCATTCTGATTTCATTAATTCGGCAACCTCGTCGCACGGTTTTGTTTCACCCGTGTTGCCTAACCTAATTCATAATTGCCACTTTTCGTACTATAATAAGAAGCCCAAACACGGAGTAAATCAGATTACCTTCAATGACACTATCTGAATTTTATTACGATGCAACGTCGGTGTGAATTACAGATTTTGATTGGAAGAACGTCAGCTAGGCGTTGATGTTACAAACACAGTGAAAATCCGATAAGCATTCACAATCGTCTGTTTCGTAAATGATAGATTTTTATCCCTACCACTAGGGGAATCCCCCTTGAACCAGAGAGGCGAAGTGTAATCGAAGACGTAGCGGCTTTCTTTAAAGATTTTTATTGCATTCGTCACCTTCGTTTAAATGTCCTGCAGTGTGCCCACACTAATGCACCGAAGAAAGTTTTTTATTTTTTACTTTTTGTAAGGAAAATAAGGATCGGCCGTGGTGAAAGCAGGGCGTAACAATTAAATAAAACGGTTGTCAGAGTTAACTGCTGCGTTTATTCCGTGGCGTGCTGTCACGTCCACGGTCTAGACAAGAGTGCCCCTTTTTGGCAAAATACTAGTCGTGAAGACGCCAACGTCACCATGGCCCTTAGCAACGAGAACTTTCCCTTGCGAGAGGGAAACCGCCTTGACAAAACGCACGTGGCCCGTCCCGACCGTTGTGTTTATGCTAACTCTAAGTTATCTAACATTCGGCCATACTGACGTTAGGTCTGTCCTCAGACCTTACAATAAAAGTCAAATTCTCGTCGTCGTCGTCATCCCTGTTTGTTGACAAGAGCTGTTGAAGGTTGCCGCCGTACAACACCGATGTATTGTCTACGGTCGGCTATGGGTATCGACGTACCACTCACCAATCGAGAGGGCCCATTGCCGTCCTCGCTGACCACCTCCCTACCTAAGACACCCAATGTGTCCGTCCGGTTTTGTGTCAGACTTCTAAGATGCCGTCGCATCCAACTATGGATACCGTTGTATCCTTTATCAGCCAAGGGAGCACCTTGCCTCCTTCGCCTGCCACGGCCCTGTCTGAGACACCCAATGTGTCCGTATGGTTTTGGTGACATCGTTGATACGATGGCGTTGCATTCATCGACTATCCTTGCCTAAGGTACCCAGTGCACCTATGTTCAGCAATTCAGACACTCAGTGTGTCATGACGCTCGTTGCGTCCCCTTTTCCCCACGTGATTTCCCATTGGAACTGCGATGGGCGACCGTTCTTGTGGTCCTGGTTTGGCAGAGGCCGTTGCCCCTCCACGTAGTGGGACTTGCCTGGTCAGTGGGCAAGCGTCCCCTTGCTATCTCCATCCCTCTCTCTCTCTCTCTCTCTCTCTCTCTCTCTCTCTCTCCCGTTTGCCTGACCCCTATGCTTTTGGCCTTTCTTTGGTTCCCTGTGAACATAATCGATTAGAAGTGAGATACCGTACAATTACTTTATTGGCCCGCCATGACCTACATACATCTATAGACCCTGTAACAGGAGTGAAAAGAATACATAAAGCCACCGTGCATCACTCATCGTGATCGCTCCGTAGGATTGCAATCCATGGCTTTATTTTATCGGTTGCAACGACTATCTTTAGCCGCTTCGCCCCTTCCCTTAAATCTTCGACGTCGTAACGGTCGTTTGGTAACACCGCTCGAACTCGGAAGGGCCCTTTGTACTTACGTAGTAATTTTCGGCTACCTCCCGTCGCAGGTTCACTAGTCACTTGTACTAGTATCAGGTCGCTTACGGCATACTTGCGAGCCTCCTTTTGTGAACGGTCATATCGTTCCTTCTGCGCCTTCTGATCCTCCGAGATGTGATGGTTGATCTCCCCTTTCAAGGCGTGTAGATCCAGTCGATACATCTTCTCTTGGATAGCGCTTAGTATCAGCCCTTCGGCCACCGTCTTCGTATCACACCCGATTAACGCCTTCATCAGTGTGATATTTATTCTCTTGTTGTGCATCGTGTTCAATGCACTTTGCACCTTCTTTACCTGCGTGTCCCAGTCCCGGGTCTTCTGGTTTTTCCGACTCGTTTTGAAGGGTCCCACGTGGTCAATGTGTACCGTATGGAACGGAATTGGTACCTTTTCTATCGTCTTTAACTTGCATTGCTTCTTTCCTGCCATATGCTTATAATACGCGCAGCTTAAACATGCCTTAACATATTTATCCACGAAGCGTCGCATACCAGCGAACCAGTAATTGCGCTGAATTCTCTGTAGCGTCTGCGCCGAACATAAATGTCCTGCGTCGTCGTGGCACAGTCTGCAATCGGATTCCCTGATTATGCCGTTCTCTAACAAATCGGCTATTATCCCGCGGACAACCATGTTCTCTGGTTCTATTGCGATCGTGTTCGTCTTCCCGAGATCTCGCATCGACGACGATATACAGTCCCTAAACTCCTCCAGTATCGCGACGCATAACTGTCGATTCCTCTTCCCGATGTTCCCGGTATCTACCTTAGGGATTGTTTCGATGACGCAAATGTCCATCGCGTCGGTTAATCGCGGTTTTTGGCAATTTCCTACGTCGTTAAACGTAAGTTGATTCCCACGTTGAGTCCCAAGTTGAGTCCCCCTAATGCTGATTAGGACGTGTTCCTGTTGCAGAAAGTCCCTCCCGAGTATCGCGTCATGGGCCATGTACTCGTCCGGGACGATAAATGAATTTACTTCGACCGCGACGTTTTGCACCCTGACCCTGTCAGACGCAACTTGGTTTATTACTATTGGTCGCCCTGCGAACTCTTTGAATATCATGTCCTCCACCGATTTCGTATCTAGCAAGAACTTTTTAGCAATCGACGAGTGAATTACGGTACACGCGCTTTCCGCGTCTACCAAACTTGGTAAACCGTGAACTTTAAAAATATTGGGCGCAACCTTAGGAGCCTGAATAACATTTACCTCTTTTTGCTTGCAGTTCTCCCGTCGGTGCCCCGTCTTCCTGCACAGACTGCATTCCACCTTAGGTTTCCTGCAATCTCGTTACATGTGTCCTATTATCCCGCAGTTGTAGCAAGCCACGGGTTTGGCTTTCGACCTTTCGGTGGCCCTTGCTGATGACGTGGAAGGGCGGTGTTCCGTCCTCCTCTTCTGCTCCTTACATGGCATATTACCCATTGCACACATTGATACGTACAGGTCATTCGGGTCGGTATATTGCGCTGCCCGTATGGTCCTCGCCAGAGCATCGTCTGGAATCCCGAAGATAACCATATCGACGATCTTCTCGTCGGACAGGTTAATATCCAGGCGTCGAATCAAATTAATTTTCTAGAAACAGTAGTCTCCGAGTGGCTGTTCCGGTTTCGCCTCATAAAGGTCCGCCTCGCGAAACAATCGTGAGAATGGCATTGTCCGGCGAAACTGCGCCACCTGATAAACTTTATTTTCCACCCATGCAGTCACCATACGCGTGCTGGTGTCGTACCATTGACGAGCATGGCCGCGTAACCTCGTCGCGATCAAGCGCATCACGCTCAGGTCGTCCCACCCGAATCGCGCTGCTAAATCGTCCATGTGTCGTACTCAGTTTTCGATCGAAATATCGTCTTTCGTCGGGTCGTACACGGGGATTAGGTTTTCGTCCCCCGGTTGCGGGTAACACGGGGACTTTGTTCACGGCGCGGAGATATTTGTTTTCGCGCTTTCCGTTGCTGCGCATTCGAGTCGTTGAAGCGGCTCGCTCTCACGCTCTTCTCGCAGCTCCCGGTCCTTCCGTCGCGAGCTAGGTAATTTCGCACCGCGCCATCACGGGCTGCTGCACGATCTTGTTCCGCGCCTCCGCGGGCTGCGCGATCTCGCGTATGACGACCACCGCTCGGGGCCACCGTGCTGTGAAACCGATCGTCGATGCGATCATGCGCGTGATTCCTGACTCCTCTGAATTGTTTTTTGTCCACGGCACCCTTCACCGTCACGGTTGCACCTTTCATTCGACATTGTCTTAATTGTTCGAGAGTTCACTTAACCGCTACGCTTACTAACTATCAATGTACTAAAGTCACTTACTATTAGCTTAATCTACACACGCTTTATAGTCCGGCGGTATACTGCACTTGTCCGTACGTGACACTTATTGTCCAATATTCACACACGTCGTACGCGAGTATACATACACAAAATGTGTACTCCTTCCACGATAATCACGCGCGGTTATCACACCAGGTAATCCCACTTCTGACTCTGTAAGAAAATCAGGATTGGCCGTGGTGAGAACAGGGCGTAACAATTAAATAAAACGGTTGTCAGAGTGAACTGCTGCGTTTATTCTGTGGCGTGCTGACGTCTAGACAAGCGTGGCCCACGGTCTAGACAAGAGTGTCCCTTTTTGGGCAAAATATTAGGCGTGAAGACGCCAACGTCACCATGGCCCTTAGCAACGACTTTTATGGCCCTTTGGCCCTCAACGAACTGTGGCGAGGGACGTGAGAATGGTGCAATAAAACACGTTGGAATATAAACTAATTATATTTTATTATAACACTAGGATCGCTTAAAAGGGTGCGCACAATGCTAACGTTCAATTGAATTCGAACCTTCGTTCTCGGGTGCTCGGACTGGAATGCCTGTCCTCCGCTTTGTTTTGGAGGAGTGACCGAGGCCCCGAAAAGAAAGTTTTCTCCAGCTCAGGAAAAACAGTTTTCCTGCGACAAGGCTATCGCGCTGTTTTCGTTAGTCCCAGGGTTTTCTCTTTTACGACCTACAAGAGCCATGTGGCCAGAACTCTCGTTTCGACCCTGGGACCTCTCTTACTGCGTAGTGCACGCTACAGAACTTTCCCTTGCAAGAGTGAAAGCGTCCTGACAAAACGCACGTGTCCCGTCCCGACCGTTGCGTTTATGCTAACTTTAAGTTATCTATCACTGACACAGGACATTTAAACTGGGGCGATAAATCCGGTTTTTAGTCCCTCTTTCTTCTTTTGCTACTGACTCTTTCTACGTTCGCGTTCGACTGCCTTGGCAAACTACAACCTGTGGTGTCCGTGCTTTTCGTGGGTGGTGGATGAGGGGTTTGATATGATTCCGTTTGGATGCTGCTTGGTTATTCGCTATTATATTTCACGTTCACACATACACGTGCGCTGTTTGCTCGTTGCTTACAATACGACTCCATGCTAAAACAAAACAATCACGCTTCCGAGTACCCTGGCGCCGCGTACGGCAGCTAGCGGCCTACGTTGGCGCGCATTTCGAACTTGGCGTGCGCGTATGTACTCTCGGATATGACATAACCAAATTCGAAAAGATATTCTCCTATTCCGACCATATACCGACTGCCGGACCCGCTACGTTTCCTGTGACGCCCTCTGCTCTCTAACTTGGAGGTTACCAGTGCTGCAATCTGCTCAACGAGGGCGTTGACGTCGCCGAGAGCCGCGATGTTGCTGGTTGCCGGTGCGGCCAGTGCTGGGCTGGCTCCAGTTCGCCGACTCTGTCAGCCAGGACCGCCATTTTCTCTGGGGTGACGCCATCCTGGGTACCTAGTACTGATTGCACGGTTACCGGCACTCTGTTTAACCATAGCGTCTTTATAAATTTCTCTGGCACATCGTTGCCCGCCAAGCTTCGCATGGCAGGAACTGCGATGGAGTCCTGTCCCCCTTTTCTTCATGCTCGAGGAGCTGCTTTATTTTCCGCTGCTTCGACGTGGGCAGGCGCGCAATTAACTCCTCTTTCAGTCTTGTATACTGATTTTCGGCTAGCGGGTTAAGCAAAATGTCCTCTACCTCTTCTGCTGATTTGGCGTCGAGCTGCGGCACCACGCGCCAGAACTTCGTCTCTTCCTGCTTTACGCCACGCAAATTGAATTGGGCGTCCAATTGCGTAAACCACAATGCCGGCTTGTCCGGCTAGAACTTTGCCACATGAATGGCTACCGTCGAACTTTGCGTTGCGGATTCCATATTCACCGAATCGGGATTCCCGTCGGGGTCACCAGTTGTATCGTTCATCCGTATGCGCGGATCAAGGTAGAAAATGACTACACACGTATTGTGGTTAAAACTTGTTTTTATTCTGACTCTCTGCTGGGACGGAATCAAACGGACTGTCTTCCTCTGATCAGTTAGAACAACGAGAGCCTCTGGATCTTTTCCCTAGGAATAACACCTCGGATCCTACTTCAGGAATTGTTCAACTACTTAACTTAAACTTTTATTAACGGGGTCAAACGACCAGACTTGACGCGTGCAAACGGCACGAACTCTCTTCTGACTGAAGTCAGCCGCGCTGGTCCCCCACTCCTTTTCTGGCGAGAGAGGTGGAACCACAGAGTGGGATATGAGATCAACTCCCCACAATCTTGTAGCGATCAGTGGCGCAAGCTCCCGCAGCGCCCTCCGGGAGCATCTAGGTTAAGTTAGGCTAGTTAGTTTTAGTTATTAGGTTAAGTTGAAAATATATAGTTGGTAGGCCTAGTTAAAAAAGACGAACACAAGTCGAGCAGCGAACGCGAAGCCACGCGCAAGCGAAGAAAAAAAATTTGACTTTCCGTGCAATAAAAGTAGTTGTGCAAATAGTGAATCGCGCTGTTTGAATTAATCACCACGCGCTCCTCCTCTTCCTCTGCGAACCTTGATCGCCACAATCTGCTATCTACTACGCCACCTGTCGGAACCACTAGGGAGTTACGCTTGCTCCCTACAAGCGTTCCAGAGATTGACGGTTGATTGTTCGTGTCAAAGTTTTATAGCTCCCTATAAGAATAGAAAAGAATAGGAGTATTTAATGTGTAAGGAGAAACTGAATTAATGTTATAATTGCACACTTAAGGCGTAGACATAGTTAGTTTATAAGTGGATTGTAGTAAGAAGTTGCTAACCTAAGAGGGGAAGGTGGAGGTTGATGAAGAGGAGTCTGAAACGGGGGGAAGGAGGGTTCCCTTCCTTAACCCGGATTGGATTGTTCAAGCCCTAGAGAATATGAAGAAGGAGAACAGTAGGAACCCTAAAAAGGAGGCGGAAGAAAGGATGACGATAAAGTAAAGAGTGGTAAGAGGAAAAAGGAAAACTTGGTAAGAGAAGACTCTGAGAAGATGGGCAAGATGGCGAAAGCCAGCGACCAATCAGAAAGCAGAACGGAGGTAGAAGGAGAAGTTGGTAAGAATGGTAGCGTCGGTTTGAAGATAAAAGAGATACGCACGCCGAACGTCGCAGAAAGGATAAGATTTGAAGAGATAAAGAAGTCAAGTGAAAATTTGAATAATACAAAGAGGGAAGATATAGCGAATAATAGTGAAGATACGGATAAAGAGAATAGACTAATTAATAAGGATCCAGTGTGGAATAAGGAGAAAAACGGAGAAGACCCGGCGAAAGAAAATAATCTGAAGAAGGAGAAGGTAAGCGTCGGTATTAATCATAAGACGATCGAAGAACACGTGTACAGTAGAGATCCGGAGGAAGAGGATAAATTAGAATTATATGATGAAGACTTGGACAGCAAAGAATATGTGATATGTGTTAATTTAAAAAAGAATTTTCTGGCAAAGAAGAAAAAGGGAAATTTGATTAACATATACAAATATATTATTATTTCAGGCTTTAAGATAAATAGATTGAAAATGGTCGGCTTCTCAAAGGCAGAAGTAACCACGAATAGCAGAAAAGATGCAAACTGTATGCTGTGTCAGTGTAAAAACAAGGACTCGAGATTGGAAGCGTGTGTGCCGAATAGGAGAAGAACCAGAAGAGGCGTAATTAAGGAATGGGAAGGTTCAATAGATGAACTCTACGAACAGGCTGCTAGAAACCAGGGCGCTTTCAACTTACAGAGATTAAGGAAAAGACAATTTAGAGACGGAAAAGCACAATGGGTCGAGAGCAATGCCATATTAATAACATTTAAAGGGGATAGTTTACCAACGCGTTTACTCATAGCATATGGACATGTGTGGGTGAGGATCGACCCGTTTATCGAAGCTGTAAAGCAGTGTTATAGATGTTTTAGATTTGGCCACCTGCAAGCGGTATGCAGGGCAGAAAGTAGGAAGTGCCTAGTATGTGGAGAAAACTTCCATGGGGAATGTGACAGGAAACCAAGGTGCTTGAACTGCGGAGAAGAGCATAGGAACAATTCCCACTTCTGACACCAAATTGTTACGTCCCGCGTTGCGAGACCGCGGGTTCCCTAGGACGCGGCGCGGGTTCTTCCTGTTAAAGCGCTAAAGCGCACCTTGACCTACCTTTACATTACGGGATCGCGGGACAGGACAGCGAAGGAGAGGGTTTGCTATGACTCGGATGCGGATATCTTTGTTCACTACGTGTATCATATTACATCGAACAACGTTTTACATACCCCTGCTGGCGGCGACTCGGGTTGCGCCTCGCTCGCTCGTGGCGGTTTATCTCAGCGGACCGCTCCTGCATCACGCACTCTCACACGCTCACACTCCTTCTCGCGTCTCGTATGATGTTTTTCTCTGTTACGCGGCGCGGCTGCTAACTCGTGCCCTCCGGAACTCCAGCTGCTGTGGTGAAACTGCACGGCGGCGTGCGCACTCCCGGACGCGGTCCGACTATGGGCCAATTCGGCTTGGCCACGGCGATACGCACGCGGTTGACCGTCTTTCGAGCACCGCACTTCGGATTTCCGTTGGGTTCGAGATGCCGACCGCGAGGACGTTCATCCTCGCGGGTACGGGACTTCTGACTCTTTCAAACGACGGGCGACCAAAGACGCGCGGGCCGCGATGTTCCGCGTTTTGTCGCCTCGGCATCGACCACGCCCGATCGTCGACGCCAAATTGCTGACCAGCGTTCCCACGGATTCCTCGGTCGCGGGTTTCGTTACCGGGCGGTAGATCGGATGTAGAACTCCGACTGCACGTCTAGCTGCTACCGACCGCGGCACGTGGCCGGGCGCGGGTCACCCTGGTGAAAACGCTGACGTTTCGCGGATTTCTCGTGGGAACGCTGCTCATACCCAGCGACAAAGGAACAGCGAAAGACAAACGTAGGCCGGATATAACAATAATATAATAAATATTTAGAGAATATAGTTTATATATAGTAAATATATTTACATATAGGTGTATACACGTAATATAGGGAGATAGTATTATTAGCATAAGAAGATTAAATGTTGAAAGCCTAAACTTTTTTGTTGTTTCTGTTCAATAATAATAGGTTTAAGTACAGTTATATAGATATGTTATGCTCAGCGAAAGCAATTTCTGTGAGTCAACCTGAGAATGTGATCAGTCAAGGTGTATGGATATGATTTGAATATTAGATATGTAAGGAGTGATAATGATCGTAATTGGTCAAAAATTGGTTGGAGAATAGAAAGGTTAAAATAGTAAGAAGGTATGAAGATCCGATAGAGGGGGACATTAACAAAGGCTTACCGCAAGGAGCAATTATCAGCCCGATACTGTATAACATATATACCAGTGATGTGGGCAAGAATATTGAGCGGGATAAAGTAAAGATATTACAATATGCGGATGATATAGCTGTATATAAGACGGGTGGGTATTTGGAAAGGATGATTGGAAATTTGGAGAAGGGAATAGATAAGATAATAAAGAACTTGAGTTGTATAGGATTGACGTTGGCGGAAGAAAAGTCGAATGTCGTGATGTTCTCAAAATGGAAAATACCTGGAGATATGAGAAGAGGAGGAACGGAAGACTGGAAAGTTAAAGTAAGAATTGGGAGAACTATGGTGGAAGACCAAAAACAGGCAAAGTTCCTGGGCATTACATTGGATAGGAAACTTGGTTATGGGGATCACATAAATAACGTGGAAGCTAGAACCAGGGGCAGGATTGCTATGCTAAGATATCTAACTAAGTTCAAGATTAATTGTTCAAGTCGCTGGTCAGATCGGTGTTAGAATATGGATGTTTGATATACTATGGACCGAATATGAGGGACAATAACAGAATCAAGAAAATACAAAATGCTGGAATAAGAGCGGCAATGGGATATAGGGGGAGCACTCCCACGAACGTTATGAATGTGGAGGCGGGAATAATGGACGTTAAAACGAGAGTGGAATTACTGACGGAGAAATATGTGCTTAGGAAGGCTGAAAGGGGAAGGTTGAGTGTGCTAGAGACTCTGAGTGAATCTTCGGAAGCGGTAAGAAACTTCGATGAGGCTAGACTCACGAATACTCTGGTTTATTTCAGAAACAATGCCGTAATGATCCTTAAATTGGCCGGAGAGGCAAGGTTGCTGAGCGAAATAGGAGCGATACCTGTCCCTGGGGATATAGACTCAATACTGAAGATTGAATGGAGGACTGGAAGACTTTGCAAGGACGCTGGAATATCGGCATATGATGTGGTCAACGAAATTAGATATAAGTATTTTCGTGAGGGCAGTGAGCCCCTGGAGATTTATACGGATGGGTATAAGAAAACAGATACAATGTCGGCTGGTGCGGCGGTGGTGTATAGGAAGAATGGAATATGGATGGATAAAATGATTGCTGCGGACATGAGAGCCAGCATCTTTACCATGGAAGCGATGGCCGTAAAGGAGGCTTTGGAAATCAGCAAGGAGGAGGATCGGGAGAATGGGACGATCGTATATACGGATTCTGCGAGTGTATTGAAGGCGGTAGAATCGTGGAAGTTGGGGTATGCTGGGGAGAGACCGAAGAATGTATGGATAGGAAGAATTATTGAAGGGATTGTTAAATGCCATGGAAAACGAGAAGGGAATAGGGACAGAGTGGTATTGGCATGGATACCGTCGCATGCTGGGATAGAGGGCAATGAGAGGGCGGATACGAAGGCCAAAGAGGCCTTAGGATTAACCCCGGACGAGAATTTGGAAATACCCATGGGAGATTATGTTGCTTATGCTAAGGATACCGCGTGGAAAAGATCGTCGAAGCGAATGAGAGAAGAAGAGAGGTACAAGGGAGCCAGATATTTCAATGAAGTGGACACAAATGAGAATAGAAGAAGACCGTGGTACATAAAATATAGAGACGCCCCTCGCAAGGAGATAACGATATTAAATCGACTGAGAGCCAATCACTACAATTTGGGAGAATCGCTGGCTAGAAAACATCTGACCGAAGAAGAAATATGCGAATGTGGAGAAGGTGTAGAAGATGCTAATCATGTTTTATGGAGATGTCGGCTGATGGATAAGGAGAGAGAGGACCTGGTTAAGGGTCTTAGGGACAAGGGAAAGGGTAGTTATGTTTATAGGTCGTTCACAGATCTAATCCTTAGAAAGGATCCGTGCATGGGGAGATTGGTGGCTAAATTCTTTCTAAAATATAGGAGTATTATATAAAAAGGGGGGAAGAAGAAGAAAAGAGGGAAAAGAAAGGTTTAGACAAATGATCAGAGATTGTAAGGATGGGGACAATGGGCTGGGGTTGAAGAATTAAAAACAACCATATTGATGTGAAAGCGAATTAAGTTTATTAGGTCTGTTAGTAGTTGCGTGCAATGAGTGGGATGGATGTTAATATTATATTGGATAAGAGTGTGAGAGATTCCGACTGATCGGAAGGATCCGAGGTGGCACGGGTGATAGTGGTACCTGGAAAAGAAAGAGTGAGATTAGGTCTAAGAGATCGGAGATTGATATTTTTGTATTGCGGATTTTATAGGGTAAGGAAGGTCTAATATGTTTGGAATGGATACACCATTGGAGTACAAGACTGTGACAATTGTAAGTGTGTGAATAACATGGTATGATGTAAAAGTATGGAATGCATGGGTGAGGAGTATCGAGGGACTTTGAAGGGATTTGAATGCGCGCGACAAGGATACCAATCCTAGTCACATAAAAGACTGATCTTTCGTTAGGCAGGAGTGAGACTAATACCTAAGAAGCGCCTTTTCGAGTGGGGGGAATGGGTGCGCAAACGCATCCATTTTGCCCTCTCGAGTAAAATTCATACTTACTTACTTACAAGCGTTCCATGGGCACCTTACCCACATCACGAAAACTGTAAAAATCCCTATTCCCGCACAGCGAATCCGCAACAGTGACAAAAAAAGGTTAGGTTCGGGTTACGGTTAGGTGGGTTTTCCGTTGGGCGTCGCAGCGGTTGGACGTGTGTTGCATCGCTCCGTAGGTGATCGCGGATTAAGATGGGAAAGACGCGAAAACTAATCTAAATTTGGTGTCATTGTGTTCCGCTAGTGATAGGCATTACGAAAATATATAATTTGGGCCGGTCGCGATCCGGAATTTCGCGAATTTTCCAATTATCTGTTCTTCGAGGCGTCATGGCGGCCGCGCCGTGGCGTGAAACAATCTCGAGATAATTATTTTGGGTAATTAGTGAGAAAAGTGCAAAAACTGTCGCAGGTGAACACGTGGTTGACGGGACAATATGGCCGTGACGATGATTGGTCGCGGTCGATAAACGAACATTACGAAAAACCGGTCGCGTGCACGAACTGTACGGGACGATAAAATGGCGCGAGATGTTTCTTCGAAGACGAGAAGACCGGCGCCGAGGAGTTCTTTAGGATATTCTCGGGGATAAGGATCGAGGAATCATGAGGAGGAAGACGTCGACCGCATGGCCGGAAAGACGTCCGTTCGATACATCGAAGCATGACGACGTTGAGGATACGCGGAGGATTTTTCTGAACTTCGGAAGGTATGAGCGTGTATGAAGCCATCAAAAGGTAGGAATTTAAACGTTCTTTAATTTGACATGCAATTTGTCTCTGGGAAAAATCGGGATTATTTATTAAATTATTTAGATATTAACCGAACGCGTGGGGTGGGCGTTCATATTGCCGAAATTTAGGTTGGCGAAAATTAAAATGGGTTGGTAGCTGCAGTGTAACCAACGCACCGCATCTCCATGAGGTTAGCAGCCGTGATGATTCATAACCTCTAAACGTCAGTACACGCGGCGGTTCAGTCTCTCGTTTTGTTTTGTTTATCTTCGCGCTATTGTTCACTGATTGCACGCAGGCGAACGTGTATCGGCTAATTAAGTATAACTACGATCCGTGTATTCTATTAGTATGATTTCCGTTCTCGACACGTCTGGTTTGATTTGCCGATTATTTAGTTCGAGTTTTATTTTCTATATTAATAAACGTGGGTTTGGGTGCCTTTTCTGGCTTGTAAACAGTTATTACACCTCATTCCTTGTCACCTTCGAGTCTACGCAATATCTATTCATTATGTATCAATGTAACGAACTCTGCTTTTAACATATCATATTTGATCATTGTTGGTTATGGTGACAGGGAGCATCGATGTGAAGTAGCGTGTTGGTTTATTTATATATTTTTCAGTCTTTAGAATGACCATGAGTAATTGTTTTGCACATAACTTTCTATATTTTGGATTTGCTAAATAACAATAATGATTTTTAGGATTTCAAGATTGTTTATCAGGGTATTTTGATAAACTATTCTAGCGTGAGGCAGTTCTTTCATTTTCTTCCGTTCTGTATTTTATGTTGCATATATATCTGTGTTTGCGGTTATGAACATTAGGCGTATTTTATATATTTTATATTTTCATCTATTGCGATATTTTGCGAAGCTCTAGGACCATGAGATTTCTATAATTTTATTACACGTTATCTTAGCTCCCTCTTAAATCTATGTTTGATATCGTGCTTGCTGAACAACTTTGATATTTGTTCAATGCTTAATGGATATTGGTTCGTTGGTATTCACAATATGTTTTTCTTATTTTGCCCTGTATTTGGTATTTTGCAGGCTGTACAATTGCTCGCCTTAATTTATACTTGACCTATTACAATTGATTGTAATACTTATTTCTATACGTTTGTTTGACAAGAAGTTGCCTTGGCATCTTTCCTTTCAATCTGTAAAATCATAGTCTTATCGAGTCAGTATTTAATAGGTTGGTATTATTCTCATTTTGGTGTACACTATTTTAAGAAACCCTTGAGCCAGTATTTAATTGAAAGTCAAGAAGCACAGATTATAAACAGCTTTTATCATATTATACTATGTTTTATGTTATACGATACTACTTTATGTCACATCATATTATAATTAGCTTACTCGCTTTATTTTAGGCTTGTACTATAAACTTAATTTACAGTTATCTATCTCATAAAGATTCACTATTTATATTCCCTTTGGGCTGTAATTACTTTATAATAATCATACTCTCATGGTCCTATGAGCACTTGCAAACATATACTGCATATTATTGTTGTGCCTGTTTAATAATAGGTTTTTGGTACGCAGATTGGACTGCTGACTTGGTAGGTAATATTCATTAAGTTTTGATGTTCAATATGGTTTGTGCATTTGATGTGTATATTACTTTACATTATTTTCACATTACTTTATTTTGATACTATTTTGCTACTAAGTATTTATTCTCTAATTGTGCACACCGTTTTTACAAACAAGGCATGTCTGGTGATGGTGTGTTAGCCTTTTGTCTAGATGTTGTGTTTCGGAGCGGAATCGGCTCGAACTCACGTTACCAGAATTACCCTGACGAGGGTGTACAAGGAGGAGTGAAAGAAAAGATTTCGATCGTTCACAGTCACACAGGTTACGTTTAGTATATGTTTCGGACACGAGAGCACCCGCGATAGGCGCGGAGGCGAGAATCGCCGAATCCAACGGAACCGCAAGCGTATGACGAAGTAGAACTACCACGTGCCGCGGAGCAAAGTACAACGTCTGTCGAGCTAGCCCCCCCACCTTGCAAAAATAAAAAAACAAATACATGTAAATTATGAGCTATTTATGAGCTTTCATATTCTGCAAATCAAAAATTTTGAGCTCGTCAAACAAAGAAGGAATTTGAAGCCACCCGCCTTATAAGCTGACACCTTACCAATTTATCCAACGAACCTTGTTAGATGCGATTATTATATGTATATCTCTTAAGAACATGTATGAAAAACTTTAAACCAAAATATCTCGGAAACGAAGGCCCATTCTGAAAAAAGCCAAAATGGTTTTGCGGTACTACATGTGTACTACAACCTCCATAGGGTGTCGTTCCAAAAGCTTCCCCTTGTAAGGTGCAAACTCGGCTTCCGCTAGGGAAAAACACTAGTGAGGGGAAGGGTCCCCCACCACCGGATCCCGGGAGAATTCCTAAACTTTGCAGGAATCTAAATTCGACTCACACGTGTATCAAATATATGAGCAAGCAACCATATTTCAGAATTGAAGCATTTAAAAGCAAAAATTATATATAAAATGACATCCCATTGTTAATTGTCATTCTCATCGGTTCCCCGGCTCGAGATGGCGCCTCGAATGAAAAATCAGACGGACCATATATTTATTTTTTAGCTATTCCTCTAACGAACTGGCCGAATAAAATTGCTGTTATTGTCCAAATTTGTCATTATATTTATCAATTTCCTACCCTAACTGTCTTGATACTGAAAATTATAAAAATCATAATCAATGTTCGGTGAGAAATGTGAAGCGACCTCTCTCCGCCTGGAGAAACGCCGCAGCTCGCTCTGCCATTGGCTGACACCGAGGGAAGCCGACTTTGCACCGACGAATTTTCGGCTTCGCATAAGAGCCTCTCTCTCGCACCCACGATGACGAGCAGGCTACGAGCATCCTTGTCTTGACGACGTTATTACCATGATCGCTCCGGCGAGATGGCGCCAAACGAAGAACCGCACGAATCATATATTTATTTTTGCATAATAAAATTACTTTAATTCGTTGAAATCATTAATGAATTCCAATTTCCTTCCATAATTTTCCTGATAATGAATATTACAGGAATCATGCGCATCATATGTGTGATGGTCGAAAATGTATTTAGCATTCATAAAATATTTAACACAGGTTGATAATTATTACTAGTTACCGTTTCTCATTTATTACTACTTATTTCTTAGCCAAATAAGGAAAGATTGCAATAATAGAAGTGTAAATAATTTTTTGGTGAAAATTCGAGTTCACATCGCGCCCACAGATGGAGGCAGCATTTCCGTCAGCTATTGGCTGATCGGTTCGCCGCGTTTCGGCGCGAGAGTGCATCAAATGTATGTATGTATGTATGTATTTATTTCTCTTTGGATACATCTAGCACCTCAGAGATGGCGCTTAGGATTACAAATTCCTTTACTGCCCAACGAACACTTAAATCTATATCAAACAAAATTCCTCGTATCACATTCCGCTATACAAAAATCTAGCCACTACTTAAATACATTTTGTCCCTTTTTACAGTATAATCATTGCACTTTTATCATTTATACTTAAATTCGAGGTAAATAAACTATTATCACTTATACAGTCTTTTGGTTTTCCTATTGCTCCTTCCTCTTCCTTCTCTTCCTCCGTGCTCCTCTCTCCTCTTCATATCGGTTTTCCCATACTGCTTATGAACGCTGCTACCAGTCTTAACACCGATGCCTTATTTTGTTTGAGGATATTAATAATTGATTCCCCTCTTCTTACTCCTTTCCTCTCCAGTTGCACCCACAATCTTCTTCTTTCTTCTTCCTTATCCGGACAGGACCATACATAATGATCTATGTCCTGCTTTTCATACCCACACTCGCATTCCGCCGAGTTCGCCATTCCTTTCCTTTCCAAGGATCCATTCAAGTTGTAATGATTTGCTCTTATTCTACTTATAGTGTTAATGGATCTTCTTTCCAAATGTGCTATTTCTGTAAACGATGGTATCTCTCTGTTATTATTTGATATGACGCTGTTAAAGTATTTTACTCCTTTGTATTCTCCTTCTTCCTCGTTTTTGTTTCTTGCGCCACTCCGAAGCGCATCAAATGGAGAACGATACGAATTATACGTTTTTTCGCTATCCTTGTAATGAACCAACGGAATAAAAATTAATTTCGGCCCGTAAGTTGACAAATATCGCATGATTGTCTTCTAATTTGTGCAAATTGCAGGATTCGTCGCGCTTTGCCGCCTATTCGTCTTTTGTGTTACCGTTCGGCGTTGATGCTGCTTTCGTGAAGATGATAACCCAACCTCTTTTGTGCAACGTGCCGGGTTTCCGGGTGTAAACAAGCACGAGGATTGTTATGTAGGCCGGACGGGCTCATATTTACAGATTACAGGTATATTTACGTTTTATTCTGTTATTGTGTTATAATAATTCGTTGCTAATTTAAGCGGTTGACTTTTGTTCAAGACTGTGTTACGTACGCTGTACGTTTTTCGCTTTTCTTTTAATTTTGGAGCTGGTCGTTCGGGCGTGGTTCGAGACCTCCGCGAAGCGAGAATTTAGCCTTTCCCACCAATTTTCAACTCCTTATATGGTTCGAGTTAGAAATTTCGAGCAACTCAGGACCAACGCGAAGGAGAATCTTTCCACGAAAATGTCGCGTTGGCTTTTCCCGCGCAGTCCCCACCCTGGCCTTTTTCCACTCATTTTCGGGTATAAAAAGGGTTATGATGAGGACGTCGCGGGCCCAGTTGTTCTTTAGATCTAGACCGAGTAACGTCAGTTTAAAGTTCAAATCAAGAGTCTTTGCAATTCTTACGAGATCGGATATCAAAGTTCCAGTCGAGTCAAGTAAACCATACAGTACGTAGGCTACTGTTAGGCATTACCTTTTATTTAACATTGCTCTCGGGCCTCCGTTTTCTCGTTTCCGTTAAAACTGGGAAGGATTAGATTCTCGCTACGTCGGAATCGAAACAAACTTTAAATTCAACATTAATCATTTTTAAACAATTAAAACTCTTGTAAAGCTAGAGTCAATTTCTTAAACCGTCAAGTACACATACAACACTTGTAAACCCGGTTTGGAAGAATATATTATCATTTTTATACATAACTTTGACATCAATTCACTATCACCAAAGTCCAAGGGAACCCATCCGTCGGTATACCTTAGCCGCTCGAGGTATTACCGTCAAAATCTAGTTACGAGACCTAATACTAACATTTCCTGTGACACCCGGCGTTAGCCATACGTCGGCTAGTTCACATATCACTCTCCTGGAGCACCCTACGTTAGCCATACGTAGGCTAGTCTCCACGTCTTGACCTTTCCTGTGACACCCGGCGTTAACCATACGTCGGCTAGTTCACCATAGCCAACCTCCTGAAGCACCCGGCGTTAGCCATACGTCGGCTAGTCTTCGATTCTAATTCCTCGGGCGCTCAGTATATTAACAATACTGGGCTAACCCAACTAACAAATTACCATAACCTATAAGTAGCCCCAGCCACGCGGCTGTACCCCTCCGGCTCGTAACAACTGACAGCGATTCCATTTATAAACCGTAAGGGTTATACATCGTTCGGATTTCGTAGTCACATTTAATAATAATAATAATAATAATAATAATAACGAAATGTACAATTGAAACAACTATAATTAAAATCTGAAAAAAATCAACGGTAATTCATTTTGCATCAATAATCTGTCCAGTAGCCGTTTCTATCTATGACCTGCGCCAATCGATTTGGAATTGAATTCCGGAGGGCGGTAAAGAACTGGGGCTTGGCCCGCAAGGTTTCCCACGTATTTTTAGCGTGCTCTATAAGAGCACTTCGTGTTCTTGGACGGCCAGGCGCCCATCCTCTTACCATCTCAGCCCAAACGTTTTCGATTGGGTTGAGATCGGGAGAGCGCGCTGGCCAATCGAGAACACGAATATCTGTTTGCCGCGAAGACCATTCCTTTACACTGCGGGCTGTGTCCACGGTCGAATTATCATGGACTAGCCGAATCTCCGGCATGTCTTCCTCGGGATACACACTTCGGAGACTGGGTAAAAATACATTCTCCAAAATGTTTATGTATTCCACGGAATCCATGCGAGGAGAAATCTCGACTAGCTCACCAGGACCATGTGCACTGATCCAGCCCTACAGTGCGCAGGTAATTCGGCCACTTCTCTCATGTGGAATTACAAACCGCGGATCAAGCCTTTGCCCTGCTGGACGCCAAACGTAAGGTCGCATGTCGGTCGACGAACAAAACACCTTCTCGTCCATCCAAATGGTGGCACCCCATTCCTCGTCGGCGGTGGCTAAATTCTCTAAAGCAAAGCCAACCCGAGAGTCGCGATGGCTTTGCGTTAAAGCTATTTTCCGAGCGGGCCGGTGACAGCTCAAACCGGCCTCACGTAGTCGGCGTCGACCGGTCCACAGGGAAAACGGCAAATCTAATGTTACAACTAACTCCGTTGCAGAGGAAAATGGGTTGTCCCGCATCTGTTGGACGAGTAGAGCGTCCTGCTGAGGAGTTGACTTCCTCGACAACCGAGTGCCCCTCCGATTGGTGTCCAGCGCCGAGCTTCCTCCTTCATTCCAGACACGAATTCAGTGCCGCACGGTTTTGTCGCTACAGCCGATTTTTTTACTAATATCGGCTACCGGCCACCCCGCGTTATATAAACCGACAATACGGCCTCTATCCGCGACTAATAAATTCGGTGCCTTGATGTTCGCTCACCGACGGGCCTGGGCAGATTAATCATTTCTGGCGAAATAATTCGACGCCTAATTGCATTTGTTTCTCGCCGAACGGTGAAACAAAAGACGAATAGGCGGTAAATCGCGACGAATCCTGCAATGTGCACAAATTAGAAGACAATCATGCGATATTTGTCAACTTACGGGCCGAAATTAATTTTTATTCCGCTGGTTCATTATAAGGATAGCGAAAAAACGTATAATTCGTAGCGTTCTCCATTTGATGCGCTCCCGCGCCGAAACGCGGCGAACCGATCAGCCAATAGCTCTAACGGAAATGCTGCCTCCATCTGTGGGCGCGATGTGAACTCGGATTTTCACCAAAAATTATTTACACTTCTGTTTGAGAATGTGCGTGGGCGGAGAGGACGGAAAAAACGAGACACTGCACCTGATTAGTATTTACACTTATTTATTATACAGTAACTTATATTTAACGCGTAACACTACACCAGTGCTCGGAATTACTTGCACATTTCGGGCCGATTCCTGAGGCACCGCCTCCTGTACTCCCACTACCGCTCTAAGCTCGGCGGCCGATTGCGCGAGTGACGCTGTGTCTCAAGAGCGACCTACGATAGATATGCCTAGATCCATCCGCGTAATTAAAAATTTCCTTGGGCAGTCAATAATTTTTATTTGTACAGATAATTAAAGTTATTAATATTATGTTTACGTCTATAAACATCTTTTATATATACATTATAATAACAATAATATGTGATATAATAATTGCAATTTTGCAATTTGCAATTATTGTTATTATATGTATACATAAAAGATGTTCATAGACGTAAACATAATATTAATAACTTTAATTATCTGTACAAATAAAAATTATTGACTGCGCAAGGAAATTTTTAATCACGCGGATGGATCTAGGCATATCTATCGTAGGACGCTCCTGAGACACAGCGTCACGCGCGCGATCGGCGGCTCGGCCGTCGAGCTTAGAGCGGCAGTGGGGGTACAGGAGGCGGTGCCTCAGGAATTGGCCCGAAATGTGCAAGTAATTCCGAGCACTGCAGTACACTATAATCTAACGCAATGTACACTTATACTATAATTAAGATTAAACGAAGTCTCTACAATAAGAATTGTTCTCACGACCCAGAGTGCACGTTAAACACCGCGCGGACAATTGGCGTAATACTTTCGCGTGATCTGAGATGTAAATGCACAGAAACAAACTGAAAGTGAAAACCACGTGTTCTCGCGTGAACTGCGTGTACGATAATGGCGTCGAACCGGCACTGCGTGGCCGTTGAGCGAGTACCGGCTTCTTCATGGTGATGGCGCGATCGTGGCCATGCGCGTCCGGGAGGTGCTGCCGCTATCTGCAACGACGCACCGGCGAACTACTTTCGCTACGAACACCAATGGCCGCGCGTGTTCAAAGGAGAATTCGCCAACAACTTCTATTATTGCAATCTTTCCTTATTTGGCTAAGAAATAAGTAGCAATAAATGAGAAACGGTAACTAGTAATAATTATCAACCTGCGTTAAATATTTTATGAATGCTAAATACATTTTCGACCATCACACATATGATGCGCATGATTTCTGTACATAATATTCATTGTCAGGAAAATTATGGAAGGAAATTGGTAAATTCATTAATGATTTCAACGAATTAAAGTAATTTTATTATGCAAAAATAAATATATGATTCGTGCGGTTCTTCGTTTGGCGCCATCTCGCCGGAGCGATCATGGTAATAACGTCGTCAAGACAAGGATGCTCGTAGCCAGCTCGTCATCGTGAGTGCGAGAGAGAGGCTCTTATGCGAAGCCGAAAATTCGTCGGTGCAAAGTCGGCTTCCCTCGGTGTCAGCCAATGGCAGAGCGAGCTGCGGCGTTTCTCCAGGCGGAGAGAGGTCGCTTCACATTTCTCATCGAACATTGATTATGATTTTTATAATTTTCATTTTGAACACCTGTTGAAATAAATAATTTCTTTTTTTCATTACATTTTCTGTTATTTTACCATTTAAACCATTTCCACACTCAAGGCCATTTGAAGGGCGTAGTGTTATAGGTCAATGAACTCGCCTTGCCCTCAGCTATCGTCGTATGATAACAAAAATATATGGTTCCGTTTAAAAAAAAAACACCGATGACCTTGTAATCTCGAAAAAAATGACCTTGAGCAAAATTTTTCACCAATTAGAATATGTGCCCCATCGGATACAGTAACTTTTTCTTCTAACATTTTTTTCTACCATGAAAAACAAGCGAGATATTTGAGATGCCAGAGTTAGCTGGGACACCCTGTATGTACTACCGTTTTCGGACCTATACGTTGCCATGTTTCAGCATCGATCATTATGGTATATAAAATAATTGGGCATTCGTTACCACTTTTAATTGATACTGGTTCATTATCACTATGAACAATGCTCTCTATACTTTCACCGTCTTTAGTATTATTCATACTCCTATTACCGGATTCAAAAGAAAGCATATGTTCTGTATCTTGTGGATTGGCAATGTTTTTATAATCTATTACACAGGAAAGTACGCTATTTCGGTTTTGCTTTAAGTACAAATATAGAATTGTTATTTGTATTTTATTTTCCAAAGATCGGCAAATATCTGCCCATATCGGATCAGCTCGCGATTTAAGATCTCCACCTGAACCCGTAAAAAAGTCCCTATCTTTTACGGCCTCGAATATTTCATTTGCCGTTACGCAAGCTTTACGAGGCATATTTATTTTTTATTTAATATCAGAAATAATTTTTATGAAAAACGAGAAGAGTTCTCAATGAGCACAAAAGAAAAAAGTTGTTAAAACTCTTTCAGAATATTTTTAACTGTTAAGTATACTAAAATAATAGCACCACTAAAACAAAATAATATTTTGAAACGCAAAATATCCACAATTGTAAGAAGGCGAACGGGGGGTTTTCGTTATTTTCCTCATTCGTGGTGTCGGTTGTTCAGTTGTATTTTTACTTGTGTCCCTTTTCGCGCCGTTTCCTTCCCTTAAGAATAACCGCGCGTGCCCCACTCCGTTCCGGGGAAAACCCCAGCGTTGCCGATTCTGCGGGGCCTGGTCGATGTTACCTCGACGAGGGGGTGAGAGCCATCGGGTCTCGCGAAAATTCGGATCCGACCCTCGCCGAGTCATGCGGAGTCCAAATGTTTTACGACGGCCCATAACGGTACAGAAAAGACTCGATAAGTGTTCAGAATTTGGGACCGGCGAGGAACATTTAGCGTACAGATGATTCGATTCTTCAATCCGTTTGTATTTTGCCGACGTCGACGAACGTAGAAAGAGACAGCCCGATACAGAAAGAAGAGGGACTGAGAGTCGAGGTGGTCGCAAAAAATTGAATGCCGATATATCGGTGAGACAATACTAATGCAATGTACAAACTTTTTTATTTTTAATTTTTTTTAAATTTTATTTCTTTGGTACCTAGAACGATTATTGTCGACTGCAATTGCAATATTTGTGTTTGTAGTTTGTTATACTCTTCTTTCACATTTTGGACATTTTCTGTTTTTATTTTGAATCCAATTGGACGACAATATCTTGTAGATGATGGTGTCGTGTTCTTCCAATATATTTTTTTGTTATTACCATTAGATTCACACATTTGTAGTGGCACAATCGTACATAAAATTATGTTGAAATCCGCAAACTATAAAAATTCTCATACTACTGTAAAATAAAGGAACATGTATATAGAAATTGTAATTAAATGTAAAATTTATGTCATGCACTAAGGACGCTGCTTTCCACTTATTTGAAGAGCGAGCGTTACAAGTGGATCCGAATCAACTGGCACTTCGGATCCATTTATAACGCGATTTACTCTTCGTATATAATTTTTGACGACATATAAGACACAGTGACGTATGATATATGTCGCCAAGAAATTTTCATGTTCGGAACATGTGGATTCAAAATTCACATGCTCCGAAATGAATGTCGTGATAGTTGCGACAAGATCACGAGTGTATGCGGCATTAGAAACATTTGCGAGGCATACAGATACGGCGTGGTGAATTAACCGTTCGCACGCAGGCTTATCGATGAATATTTATATGCAACTGTATCAAATACGTAAACTAAGTCTAAACAGAATTGACAAATGATGTGTTTTCTAGCAACACACCGTAGTACATACTGAGTCACTGCCCGTGCAGTAGACTCACAAGTTGTTGAGATATCATATGTAATTTAGAATAACGCGATCTTCGTCATTCATCGATACAGACGGCGTAGCTGATATAAACTTTTGAAGACTAAATAAAAAGCTCGTGGATTCTTCAGATTCGCAGTTAGTATCCGCACATACCAACTGCGAATATGAATTTAAGAGCAGTGTCCTGTAGTAACCGTGGAAGGTACTACAAGTTGGATTCGTATCCCTAGCCCCATGATGTCTAATTTGGCCGAAAAAATTTTCCAAACTATCTTGATTAAAATTGCGACCAATAAAATATAAAACGCCAAGGTCGCACAAATAACTTGTTAAAAATTTAAAATTTTGTATTGTACGAATCCAGTTTTGTAATACCTTCGGATGCTCTTTATCCGCAGGCTTTTTTTTAAATAAATTTCATGCTTCGAAAATGTGAAACCATTCATCCCAAATATCGGGCGTTTCACCAGTCATATCTGTAGCCTTTTTCATATTTACCCTACTATTGTTGACACTGTCGATGATGTCATTCATAAAATGAATGAACTCGGCAGTGTCAACCCCTTCAACTGGCATTTTACGCGTCCCGCAAAAACTCTTCATGCTGTTGCAACTCATTGCTGTCATTACGGACCCAACAGATTGACTAAAAACCTGCGCACAATACTTCACTTTCATCTTTCTAATCTTATCAGCTACTACATGTTTTGCAGTAAGCTTCTTCAGAAGTCGGTTCCGAAAAGCATTACTGCTATCAATAATATACATATCTTCAACGTGTGACCATTTAGCCACACGTTGAAGATTATCCTCTAATGTAAATTGCAAGTCTTTAGTCAATAAATTGTTCCGCATACACTTTAACCCTTTATTTACGGCAGTCCGCTCCGCTGGAGTGACGCCGCTAAACGGGTCACCGCACCGCGAAGTGCACTTTGCTCGTCAGTAGTCTTCGATATTCGGATTAACGTTTTTAAACGCCACTTTGTGATTGTCTTGTATGTACACTTTTTTAAGAGCTACATAACAACTGTTTCATCGTATTATAGGAAAGACATGAAAATGAGTATATTGTATGAATATTCAGTTATTTACATATTTACAATTTTTGCTATTATATTATATTAAGTAAAAATACAATTTGGGGTACTTAGTCATTAAATTATAATTTTTAGTAATTTAATTGAGAATGATAAATTCTAAAACAAGCATGCACGTCGATTATAGTCAACAGCCGTACACACAGGTCGTCGTGCGGCCGCCGCCTATACGCGGCACCCGTAATGAAAGGGTTAATAGGTGCGGAGGATCAAAGAGCGGTACGATTTTATTGTCATCTATGACAATAATATCGTGCCGCAGTGTTTCACCTTGCTGAAAGGCATTTCTCTTTGAATCTCTAATCAAACATTGTATGGCTGTACAATTGGTGCTGCCTTGGTCGCAAACCGATGCCACCACTATAATGCCGGCCTGAAATGCACGGCGAACTAATTCTTTAAACATTCTAACGATATTCTCCGCGGAGCTCGTGCCTCTACAAAAACTATATGCAACGGGTTGCTTCCAAGGTCGCACTCCGTCTATGCCTTTCAACATCCACACGGTGGCATGATCCGCGATATCTAATTTCCGAATGAAACCCGTGTCTACAAATCCTTCAACTATGTCCGTTGAAGGATTGTAGACCAAAGACGGTGATAATTTTAATTCGTCGAAAATGAGAACAGCGTATTTGCTGTTCTCATTTGAAAATTTTTCGGACCGCTCTTTGAGTTCTTTAAATATGTTGTCGCAAATTCCAGCTCTTACACTTGTTAGTGGAACTTGCGTCAACATTTTCCGAAGCGTTTCGATGCTTGGCAGAAGAAATAACTTCGACAAATATCGAAACGCTTTGGGACTTTTCTTATAAATACTTAAAGCTAATACCTTTTCGTTTTCGGTGAAGCGTCGTCCACTTTTATGTCTTCCCTCGTTGCGCATCTGGGCTGAGAGCATCCTGTGCAGGGGGGTTGGCAAGTTTTCTAAAACTTGCCGTACGCCGCCCTGCACAAGATGCTCAATCTTCTCGATGCGTTGCTTCAAACCCATTTGCCGCCGTTTGCACTGCTTGGCCCCTTTTAGCAGTGCTGCCATGGCGTTGTATATGCGCTGTTTGAGGGGACGCTCCATTGTGCTGTCCTTCAGCATTCTTAGTATGTTACCTGCAGAAGGAAACATAATATTAGTATGGAATATAACAGTATAACATATTATTTAATGTGTATATTGCACATTTATACATATGGTTTTCTTTTATACTGCACAGTAAAATGTACAATATGCACAGAGTACCAACCGAAGGTATATACCCAGGAAATAGGACAGGTGAGTCCATGTATATCCAGGTGCAATAAAAACGCACGACTTATACACAATGCTAACTATACATTAGATAAGTAGATACCTAATGTATCAGTAGCTGTGTGCGAGACGATAATATGTATAAATGTGCAATTTCATTGAAGTGAATTGAATATACATATATATAATAGTGATAACCGAAAATAGTGATAGCTGTGATGCATTGGGCCATTAAGAACTTAAGTCCCCAATATATGAAATTAGTTTGACTGATAATCAGTCAAACACTTAAGTTCTTAATGGCCCGGTGCATTGTAGTTGTCACTATTTTCAGTTTTGGAATGTAAGCCCTGTCCAACAGGAAATAATTTCGAATGTTTCACCAACGTTATAGCTAGCTTTATCGGAAATTTGAAGACGTAAAATATTACAAACTACCTCTTATTGAACACGACTTACACTCAAAGCGTAAAATAATAATATAAATTATTTATAATTTTAAAATAATAAATTAAGTACCTTTGTGACCCTTCCGGTCTACAGCTTGGTAACCACTTTGCTGAACAGCACCATCTGTAATTGTAAAAAATAATTCATAAAAATGCCTTTTAAATGATTCACACAGAGTAATGAATATTACTCTAGGCTGTATATGTTGTGTCTATATAACACACAAAATACAGGTTAAACATAACAGTTTACAAGTAACAAAAGTAATGAAAATGAAGTAATAATATTCTACTAAGGTAATACACTAACCTCCGGATGATCCAGGAAGCATTGAGCATCCCTGGTGTCCCACGATGCCTCCAGCGATGTCCACAGGCGCTGTGGTCCATTCGGGTCGATCTTTAATAACAAGATCATATAACATTATATTTACAATTTATGGTTTGATATATATTATATCTACAGTAATAAACGTACGTTCTTCTTCTTCTTCAACTTCCATTTCCTCCATTCCTGGCTCTGTTCCACATGTGGCAGGCCCTGTTAGTATTTGATACATATTTTTATAAAAAATTACTTACATACTCGTTAAAAACTGTGTAATTAATTATTACCTGGTAAGTGCAGCGTTGGAACTGCTGCCTTCGACAAGTTGCGATGGAGGAAGTACTTCTTGTCGAAGTACAACGCACACACCGTCCTCAGCCTCAACTTCTGAAGTGGAAGCTGTTGAAATTCTGGCCTGCCACATGCTTCCACCCATTGCAGGACTCTTGTGTGTTACAAAGGGAATGCAAACATGCGTTCACCTTTGGAACCACATCCTGCCACAGAGCACTTCTTATGCCGCCTTCTGTAACCATACATTATAATTAATACTTTATTACAGTAATATTCCAATATTCGGAGCAAACAATATGTTCATAAAACACGAACATGAACAATTCCTTTTAATTTCTGATATGTAAGACGCGGCGTAGATCAGGATGGGCGACAGGGCGTGATAATAAATGAAACGTTGTGTAGCTTTGGAAAAACGGTAAACTATGTATTCTTTGACTCGTCACAGCGAATGCCAATACAATTCTGTTCCGTGACAGAAATCACGGTCGTGAGGACACCCTTGACCGTCCGGCCCTTCTTTTACCAAGTCCTTTGGCTGAACCTCCTTTAAGAGGGGGAAGCGCGCCAGGCAGAAACACATGGCCTGCTTCAGGCATTTATTTATTTCGACTTTTCTAACATTCGGCCATACTGACAATCAAGTCTGTCCTCAGACTTTACAATATCAATAATTTTGATGTTTAGCTGGAAAAGAAACGAGGTTGTCGTGACATGATACCGTCGTACCACTCACGATCAACTACGGATACCACTGTATCCCTGCCTTGATGCACTTTGCATCAGTAGACCGCCACCCCCCTACCTGAGACACACGTCGTGTCCGTCCGGTTCGGTATTGGTCTACTTATTGCCTAGGGTGCTCGCACCCATGCTTAGCAGTCTTGACACACGTCGTGTCGTGACACACTTTGTGTCCTTTTCTCTTGTATTGTCTCCTTCGAGACCGTGGTCCCCTTTGGACCCCTTGTTCCCTTCGGAACCCTTTGCGTGGGTGGCATCCTTTGCCTCCCGCCTTTCGTCAGGGCCGCTTGGTCGTCGTCCCTGGCTCGCTGGAACGTTGCCTGATCGTCGGGCAAGACGTCCCTTCCTGGCGCTTATCAAAAGCCTTATGCCTTCGATCCGCCTTGGCCTTTCTGCGAACAAACTCAAACAAACGTGAGATTGCATTCAATCTTATATGATAATCGACCGTTACCGGACGACTATCCGCACTAAAACCAACGATACTTTAAATAAAAAAAGGATATATATAACAGCTCCCAAATCATGCATCGCCGTCATCCCCTTGGATTGTAATCCACGGCTTGATCTTGTCGGCTGCAACGACCGTCCGTTGTCGCTTTACCCCTTCTCTTAGGTCTTCGACCTCATACCTGTCGTTCGGTAGTACGGTTCGAATTCGGAATGGCCCTTTGTATTTTGCCAATAATTTCCGACTGCTTCCCGTCGCAGGGTCACTGGTTACCCGCACCAACACCAACTCATCGACGGCGTACCTGCGAGCTTCTTTTCGCGTACGGTCATAACGCTCCTTTTGCGCTTTCTGTTCCGTAGAGATGTGCCTGCTAATATCTTTGCGCAGCGCGTCTAAATCTATTCGATCCATCTCTTCTCGTATGGCGTTCAATATCGTTCCTTCCGCCACTGTCTTCGCATCACATCCGATTAATGCTTTGATCGGCGTGGTTTCGATGCTCTTGTTGTGCATTGTGTTAATCGCACTTTGCACCTTCTTGACCTGCGTATCCCAGTCTCGAGGGTCTCTACCTGCTGCACTTGTCGCTAGGGCGTCGACGATAGTTTTATTATATCGCTCGACTTGTCCGTTTGCCCTCGGCGTAGCCACTGCATTGAGCACGTGTTTAATTCCGTATGTCGTGCACAACGCTGCGAATCTTCTTGAGGTAAAACTTGTTCCTCAATCGCTGATTATCCTTGTCGGTACACCAAACAAGTACATTAAATTCAACAACACCTTTTCGGTATGTCGAGTCTTCTGGTCCTTCACAGGTTCTACAATGGTAAACTTCGTAAATGCATCCACCATCACAAGCAGATACTTATTTCCTTTTTTACTTGTCTCGAACGGTCCCACATGATCGATGTGCAAGGTGTGAAATGGTACTGGCACCTTTTCAATCGTGTTTAGCTTGCACTGTTTCTTCCCTGAAGTATGTTTATAGTCTGCGCAACTCAAACATGCTTTTACATACTTGTCCACAAACCGTCGCATACCAGCAAACCAATAATTCCGTTGAATCCGCTCCAATGTCTTTTCCACGCCTAGATGTCCAGCGTCGTCGTGACATAATCGGCAGATTTGGAGTCTTGCGTTCTTCGGAACTACCCATGCTGTCTTATTGTCTGGCATACGTCGATATATTTTATCCTTCTTCAACACGTATTCCTGAAAATAGTGTTTGACTTCGGGAGACTTGTCATTATTAGCGAGGACCGTCCTAATCCGTGATAATTGTTCGTCCTGCATTTGGGCGGCAACAATCCATTCAGCCTCCGTGACGTCTACGTAAAAGACTTCGAGGGGTGCCGGTTGAGGGTTTCGGCTAAGTGCGTCCACATGAGCCATCCTCGTCCCCGGTCGGTATAGAATTTCGAAGGTATACTCCTGTACCTCCAACCACCAGCGGCCTATGCGCGGCAATAAATCTTTCTTCGAAAAGGTCGTTCGCAATGCGTTACAGTCGGTCACTACTTTAAACTGTATTCCGATCAGGTAAACCCTAAAATGCCGTAATGCGAACACAACAGCCATTGTTTCCAATTCGTAGGAATGGTAACACCTTTGATCTGTGGTTGTTTGCTTGCTGAAATATGCAACTACTGCCATATTTCCATCTTCCTGCTGCTGCAATAAAATCGCCCCAACACCTATTGAACTTGCATCCGTGTGCAACTCGGTTGGTCGATTCGGATCGAAAATGCATAATACTGGACGCGTTGTGAGTTTTTCCTTTACTCGTTGAAAAGCATTCTCTTGAGGTTCCTTCCAGTGCCATGGTGTGCTCTTTCGTGTCAAGCGGATCAAAGGTTCCACCAGCGTTGCGAAGTTTTTAACGAACTTCCGAAAATAGCTCGCTAATCCCAAAAATTGGCGTACCTGCCGTACATTCTCGGGTCGTGGCATTTCTCTAACGGCATCTGTTTTCCGTTGACCTGGTCGTACCCCTTGTCCGCTTATTTCTCGCCCCAAGTATTCTATCGTTTCTTGAAAGAAAGGACACTTCTCGAGTTTTAGGGTCAAGCCATGTTTTCGAAAAGCCTCCAAAACTTGCCGAAGTCTGTCAATGCCTTCTTCCACGGTGTTCGATGGCACGATCACGTCGTCAATATAAGGAAAAGCTATTCTATTCTTTAAGGGTCCCAGAACCTTGTCCATGAGCCTTGAGAAAACAACCGGCGCGTTCGTTAAACCGAAAGGCATTCTCAAGAACTCGTAGTGCCCCTCTGGTGTTATAAACGCAGTCTTTTCAATAGAATTTTCAGCGACCGGAACTTGGTAATAACCCGACGCTAAATCAAGACCCGTATAATAGCGATAGCCTCTCAGCTGATCTATTTGATCCTCGACGAGTGACAACGGTGACTTGTTCTTTATTGTCACGGCGTTTAATTTACGGTAGTCAACGCACATTCTAATGTCTCCGGTTTTCTTCCTTACAAGCGTAATCGGGCTTGCATATGGCGAATCGGATTCCCTAATTATCCCATTGGCCAATAGATCGTTGATGATTTCGAGAACAACCCCCTTTTCCGACGCCGCAAGACGATAAGGGCGATACGCGATCGGTTCGTCCGTGAGACATTTAATTTCCATGGACACCGTATTCGTTTTTCCGAGGTCACGCATCGACGTCGATATGCAATCGCGAAATTCTTCGAGCAACGCGACGCATAATCTTCGCGCCTTTTCCCCGATGTTTCCCACATTCAAAGTTGGGTTTTCTTCAATGACATATATATCCATTGCTGACGTCACCTGCGGCCGTTTCGCATCCCTTGCGTCGTTAAATGTTAATCGATTCCCTCGTTTTAACATGATGACGTGATCTTGTTGTAGAAAGTCTCTTCCGAGTATTACGTCGTACGCGGTATACTCATCCGGGATGACAAACGAATCTACGTCCGCGATTACATTCTGAACCTTCACCGTAATTGTTGCAATTCGATTAATTATTACCGATGGACCAGCAAACCCTCTAAACATCGTATTATCTACGGTCTTCGTACTAATGAGGAACTTTTTGATAACCGATGAATGAACTACAGTGCATGCGCTACCCGTATCCACCAGGCTTTCTACTTTGTGTTCGTTGACACGAATGTGAATATGATAAATATTTGGAATATTCTTAGGATTCCGTATAATATTTACCTCTTTCTGCCTGCAATTTTCTCTCGTGTGGCCTAGCTTTTTGCACACGCTGCATTCAATTTTTGGCTTCCTGCAGTCCCGTGCTATGTGTCCAGTCCTTTTGCAATTGTAGCACGTCGGTTCTCTGCTGGTACTTCGTTCCGCGGTTTTTGCATGATGGTTCCCGCTGCTCTGTCTTCTTCTTTTCGTCCTTCCCCGGCATGCTGCCCATCGTGCACATGGACGCATATAGGTCGTTGGGGTCGGAGTGTTTGGTCGACCGCAACGTTCTGGCGATCGTTTCGTCGGGTATTCCGAAGATTACCATATCGATTATCTTTTCATCTGAAAGCTCAATCCCCAATTTCCGGATGAGATTAAGCTTCTGAAAGCAGTAATCGCCTAGCGATTGTCCTGCCTTTGCCTCATACAAATCCACTTCTCGCAGCAGTCGCGAAAACGGCAACGCCCGTCGGAACTGCGCGACAAGGAACACCTTCGTTTCGGCCCATGTTGTGGCGACTTGCATCCGCGTGTCATACCACTGCCGTGCGTGTCCTCTTAACCTCGATGCGATCAGGCGCATCATGCAAAGATCGTCCCATGAAAATCTGGACGCCAACTCGTCGACGTGTCGCACCCAGTTTTCGATCGAGACATCCTCCTTCGCCGGATCGTATACGGGGATCAGTTGTTCGTCCCCGGGACGCACGTACGCTGGCGACTTCGCGCGGGAAATCGAGCTTTGCGCGTTGACGCTCTCCGTCGCTCGTTGCACATGATCGACGCGATCGGTTCGCTCGTTGTCTCGCGAATTGCGCGGTTCCGCTTGCGCGTGCTCTCGACGCGGGCTACGCGAACGTACGCGTGAATCGCGTCTTTTCGAATCACGAGAACGCGGGCGGGAACGCGAACGAGAACGCGAACGCGAACGCGAAACCAACTCCCGTCGTCGCGACGTATGAGAACGGGCTCGCGATCGTCGCAAAAACTCCTCCATCATACTCTCCAGTTTTTCTAATCGCGACTCCACGACACTCGGTCTGTTGTCCGCTGCATCACTGTATCGGCTGCATGACGCACGCTCCATGTTGCTCATGCTCGGCGATTTGCAATGTCACTATATATATATATATAAAAGTTCACTTAACGCTACACTTATCCACTATCCCTTATCGCTAACTATACACTATAATCCGTTTGGAAGTCCGATGATAATACTTGTATTGTCTGTACACGGCACTTTGCACTCAGTATCTTTGCGCGATGTACTCACGTATTATCACCACAAAACGAAAAAAAATGTATTTTAATCGCGACACGGTCTATCCCACTTCTGATATGTAAGACGCGGCGTAGATCAGGATGGGCGACAGGGCGTGATAATAAATGAAACGTTGTGTAGCTTTGGAAAAACGGTAAACTATGTATTCTTTGACTCGTCACAGCGAATGCCAATACAATTCTGTTCCGTGACAGAAATCACGGTCGTGAGGACACCCTTGACCGTCCGGCCCTTCTTTTACCAAGTCCTTTGGCTTAACTTCCTTTAAGAGGGGGAAGCGCGCCAGGCAGAAACACATGGCCTGCTTCAGGCATTTATTTATTTCGACTTTTCTAACAGATAATTTTACTAAAATAATAAGTACTTACTTCATATCCATCTCTGATTGCTGTTGCATGTTGCGTCTTTTAAAGACAAGCTGCAAACTTGCAAAAATTCTGGCGGGAACGTGACGTCAGACTTCTTACTTTGTGTGCAAAATCGGTGATACAAGTTATACATGTGTAAGAGTGACACCAGCGCTCTAAGCGGGCACGGGCGGGAGTTAAAATTGGCCTCAACTTCACACGAGTACAGTTTGGGGGGCCTGGACTCGCGCAACTACATTTAGTAACCTCGCGGTCAGCGCGAAGTTCGAACTAATTCGCGCGGGGCGCGAACACTATTTTAAAATATGCATTACAGTTTCTATAAGATTTTACGTGTATTAAAAAATTTGAAACTTCTTTTTTGTTGCTAATATTTTCTTTTATAGATCATTTCGTAATTTTTGTTTTTAAAAAGAATTTAGTATAAAACTGTACAAATCCTTAGTTATTGGCTCCAGATCCTAGTAATTGGCACATGCATTACTTCAGTTATTGGTATGTAGTTTTATTCATTGGCATACATTTATACGTAGTTATTGGCACTTTCTGAGTATGGGTAAGGAACAAGAAGATAAAACTAAATACAATCTATTTATGTACTACAGCACATAATTGACATTTAAAATATTCTGTATATAAATTATTTTTCATTAAACAATTATAGTGGTACACTGTAACACATTTTTGGCACTGGATTCCAAAATTTGCAATCGAAAGTTTGTTAGTACATTTATAACACATGCCTTTATTGCGAATTTTGTTTTTCTTTGGAGGATAATTTTCTTTTTCCTTCATATCAGCCTTAATAATATGATGTTCGTTTCGATTAACTGACATTCTGATTGATTCGATCTTCTTAATACCAGTATTTAAATATTCTTCTTTTAAACGATCTTCATTGTTAATGATATTTATTAAATTTTTCACACGTCGAGATTCTTTTATAACTGCATTTGTCTTCTTCTTGGTATTTAACAACTCTCTTTTTTCTGTTTTCTTCCTTCCTCTTCTCTTTGTCAAATTTCTGTTTGTTCTTTTCTTCTTGAATTTCTTTCCATCCACTTGAGGTGATTACGTACGGGATTCTTTCACTTGCACGTTTTCCTTTTCTTTCTGGCGTGGTTGGCCGTAATAGGAATTGATTTATTTCTTTTCTTGTGATTTTTCATTATTCGCCACAATGAGTTTACATGACTGAATAGTAGAAGGAATATTTTCTGGTATATAAATATTAGTTTCCGATTGGTTATTTTGAGTTGGTTCATCTTTGTTGTTATCGTTATCGGAGTTCAAAATAATGTCACTTAGTATTACCGGTCCATTATTATGTGTAGTTGGCATTTTAATGCTTTTTTCTTCGATAAACTGTGGTTCTTTATAAAACTCTTCGGAGTTAATCAGATCAAAACTTTTCTGCTCTGATTATGGAATCGTTTATATCGTTATCTACGCTCATCGTGTCGTCCTGTTTCAATTTTGAATATATCTTCATTAATATTTCGAAATTTTAATCAGACTCGCCAAGATTTTCTGTCCATTTTTTTTTTATCTCATCAAGTTTTGTAGGTCCCACTAAATTGATAAATTTTCATAGGTTTATCTAATTTATCTGTTCCGGAAACGGTATGATTTTTGTCTTTATCTTTTCTTAAACTGTGACGTACGGGTTATGGGGGCAGCCTAAGGGTGGCCCTGCGCGGAGGCGATCAGGGAAAATCGCTCTCGACACGCCCCGTGCACAATTCCACGGACGATTTGAATTTCTGGGCGCCAGTGCCGTAGCACTCGTCCGGAAACCTCGCCCTTCCGGCTGCTCAGTAGGGGAGCGGGGCTCAGGGGAGGTTAAGGAAAACTTGACCCACGAGTGTCGTTTAACGTGACTTTAATAAAGGCCAAAGTGGCCGTGCCAAACAACCCAAAAACGGGAATTCCGCGGTACACTTTTGCGCAAAGGAAAAGGTACGCGGCCGCCAAGTGCGGCAAAGAGGAACCGCGGCGCGGAAATTCCCAATACAAAGAAAAATCTCGGCTGTAGAAACTAAAGCTAGGGGCCGGATACAAAATGTCGGTGGTCCTAGAGTTTCAATTACAGGAGAAAATGAAAGATTAGTCGGGATCGCGGTCGCGGGTATGGGGGGACCCGTTCGCGATTCTGAGACGGAGGCGCCGGGGCCTCGACGAAACCGACTATAACTTCCGGCACGCGAGATCGCGGAACGAAGATGCGCTTCGTTCGAACGCGCGGTACGAGCGTCAACGGTTACGGCACCGAGGTCAAGCCGCCGGGGCTCGACCGTCGGACGGTACCGGACAACGAATCGGTCGGGAGCGGAATAAAAGGGACGGGCCTCGAGAGTCCTCGTCTCCTCGGGTCGATCCGGTCGCCTAGATCGCGGAACACGATACGAGATGGAATACTCCGATACTCCCGCGTTCGCGCCGATCCTTTCGCACTCACACACGCTAGCAAAAATCACACAAAAGGCGTGAGTCCTACCTGGACCTGAAGTGCAGCGACGTATCCAAATGACGACGGTGCGGGTGGCTCTTCCTCAACACGGGCGCCACACAAACACACACACAATGAGAAATAAAAAGGGACTCGACACACTACAATCAACTAAGTTACTTTCAAATTTCGCAATACAACCGTGCTCTATCGTAGCTCGCGCGCTTCTCTCGCTTCGCCGCCGGCACGCGGTTCTCCCCCCAGGGAGTTCGGCAACCAAGATGGGCCGCTCGGTGTTGTAAATTCGGTTGGCCGGGTCCTGGGGGGCCATCTGGCGGATCTCCGGGCGAGATGGCGGTGGTCGGTTGCTCCCAGGCCCGGCGTCCTCCGAGGCCGGCTGCCGGTCGTCCCCAGGACAGCTGCTGGGGTGGAGGCGCTGCGACCGGTCAGCCGGGCGGGCGGCGGTGGTGGTGGACCCATCTGGCACATCCCTCCTCTGGTGGAGGTCCCCACGACCGGTGGCGGCGATGCTCCGCCGTGGCGGAGCGCGAGGCGGTCGGCCGCAACACAAAAAAAAAGGACACATTCATACACGCACTCACACATTCACGCAACTCACGCACACAAAATCCGGGTCGCGGAGGCGAGGACTCGCCGGAGTGGAGGGAGCGGGGCGCGCCATGCGTTTTCGTAACGAGGCGAATTTTTGCCTCGTTACAAAACATTTAGAAAAATTGATATTCTCTACATTCCATGGGCATAGCCCAGAAGCTTTAAAACCATTTGAAATTGAAGTTGATTTTAAATTTGTCATTGCTTTTTGCAAAATAGGTGCAAAATGTACTTTTGTCAACTGAATTAATGGTATTTCTTCTCCATTTCATGACTGCAGATTTCCATGCTATCTTTAAGGGTTTAAAACAGGACACATCAGCCGGTTGAAGTATCCTCGTAGAATTAGTGTATAGAATTATTAAAATTATATCTAATTCCGTACATAAAACACTGAGCTCATATGTCATATGGGTCTTATGCTCATCTACGTATAAAATTATAAGAAATTGCACATTATTGTTTTTCAAATATGGATGAAGAATGTTTGAAATATAATAATCAATAAACAGTTCTGACTTCATCCATCCATTATCGCTTATACCAATACCCCAATTATCTGGAACACTGTTCACTATATTTGCAGGTAGTCGCTTGTAAGGATAAATAATCATGGGCGGCGTTATTACACCAGATGCAGAGAACGTGAACATTACGGTTAAGTTGTCTTTTACTCCTCCTTGCTCTATTTGATACACATTTTTTGTTCCGCGTGAGGCAAGTACTTTTTCTTCTTTGTGGCGCAGCAGAAAACATGTTTCATCACCGTTATACACCCTTTCTGGATCTTGAAGAATAGAAACATAGTTATTTTGTTTCAAGTAATTCTCTATTTCATTGAACCACTTTCTTATATCGCTTTCTGACACTAAACTACTAGCTTTTGTAACACCTTCTGGTTTTCGATTTACTAAATTAGGATGTCGATTAATAAAAGCTGTGTACCAACTTTGTCCCGGTATGATCCCGGTATTGTCTTTAAATGGGGTGGATCTTGGATTTTTATCTAGAAATGATTTAACCGATGTTTGTACATCATTTTTATTACGGAGGAAACCTTTCCTGCAGCTGTCAATTATCCACTGTTCTAAAATTTTTTCTTCATCCATTGTTAGATAAGTTGCAGGTCCATGCTTAGTTTTTAAAGATTTATTGCTGAGCCTAAATTGTAACGTTGCTCTAGGTATACAATATTTTTCTGCCGCTTGTTTTTTTGACGAACCATTCTGTATCTACTCCAATGCTTTTTGCAATGATATCTCGTCGTATCTTTTAATATATTTGGTATTATTTTTTACTTTAGGCATTTTTGGATGGGCGTGTTCTGTGGAAAATAATGAAAATAAAAGAAACGGAAAAGAAAAACCAAAGAAAACGAATGATTAAATTTAACACGGTTAATTGAGAATTTTATACGTTTCTTAAACAAAATTCAACTTCTTTGGTGTGATAATTAATGTACTTGTGCCAATAAGTAAAAACATGTTCAATACAGTCATTTGTAGTTGCAAACTGCATTGCATATTCGGTAATTGGCACTCACAAAATTACAAATGTTTTCATTACAATTACAAATATTTTGATTGGAAAACAAATTAATGTGTCTTCTTATATAACAGAAAAAATCAAACTCTAAAAGTGAATAAATGAATGCTGAGACAGGATCTTTAGCCGCGGTAACAATTATGATTAATTATTTATAACTTTTAGAGAATTTAATTATGAAACGGCAAAGATTCCACCTGGCGCGGTCTGGATCAGTGGCTGCCGGGGCTCTAGAGAAAGTTAATTAAATAGACAATAGTTAAACTAATGAAATTTAGTAATTATTACGGTGGGCGCCAGCCGATTTTACGAGCATCGGCAAACGAGACACGAGACTCTCTCAAAGGGTGGGCAGGTTGGAGACCCGTTAAATAAAGACAAAGATTATGTAGGAAATAGAATAAAGAAACAGAATATATTCGGGTAAGGTACAGATTTTCTGATTTACAGTTTGACGAAAATAGTCGTTTATAACGTCCTTCCGCTTTTCCTTGGCTTTACGACAATGTACTTATAATATTAATAATCGGCGAGACAATGTGCGACGCTACTATGGGTGCATTCCGAATTTCGCACGAAGCGCGTAGAGTACATAGAAAGTCGTTCCGAATTAGCTATTGCGCGCTTCAAAAGCGCTTCGAGAGAGCTATGAATTCCCTAGAATTTAATGTTTTTATTCATACATTCAATGCTATTTTTTTTATTTGCTAAAATTACGTATGAGACCCAAAAAACCACAATTAGTTATAACAAGAGGAATAAAAAATGAAGTATTACATGTTAATCGTTTAAAATTTTTAATCTAAATCCATAATGAATATTTTAAAATGTCTCTTGTGACTTAGAATAGCTTATGTTAAAAATAATTACACAATGATTTTGTGTTGTTTATAATAATTTATTACTCAAATATTCGAAATATAAATTAAGTATAAATATTAATATTGGTGGGGCCTCGGCCACGACCGCCTCGGCCCCCCCAACCACCGCGACCGCCACGTCCACCCCAACCTCCGCGGCTACTTCGGCCGCCCAATCCTATAATGCAATTATTACATGTAAATAAAAGTAATATATTGTGGATAAGAGTAATATTGAAAATAAAAAATAAAAAGTTAACAATAATGTGAAATCAATTGTACCTATAGACTATAGAATAAGGAAAATAACCGAATTATTCGATATCCCGAAAGAATGAATAAATCTAATTTTTTTTTCTTTTCTTATCTATTTTAAATGAACAAGATTTTACGAATTGTCTAGAAATGCAGACATAATTGAAATTTGTCGTTGTTCATTGCTGTCATTTGGTCAGATCTTGGCAGTTCTTAGATGTATAAAATCTGTATCGCAGAACAGCTGATGGGACGGCCGGGTCAACGAATTCTGCATTTCATATGTTTTTCCTACACACGATCAGAAAAGCACAGTCACTGTCTCTTTTCGCTTTGTCCGTTGTCCTTTTCTAAAAAAGGACGGTCACTGTCGTTTTTCGCTTTGTCCTTTTCTGACTGTATAGGAAGAAAACATATGAAATGCAACAGTCATTGACCCGGTCGACCCATCAGCTGTTCTACGCAGCAGATTATACGTTCGCATACATTGAAGAAGGGCCGGGATCGGTCCGATGACCAAATAACAGCGATGACCAATAACAATTTTCAATTTTGTCTCCATTGTTTTACATTTAATGTGGGAAATTCTTAAAATCTTTTTCATTTCAAATAGCGAAAAAAAAAATTAAATTTATTCCTTCCACCAGGAAATCACGTAATTTTTATATTTTAGTATTGATATTAGTTGTACTAACATCATGCGGACAACACTGGCGGAAGAACACAGCGCGCGCTGTGGTTAGTCGATGTTTTTAATTCGAAAACCAAACCCTATCCGATATTTTTGCAAAGGAAATTGTTGTTCAGAATTGTTTCACCTCACATTTTCGATTCTTGCAATAATTCAGGGACAACATGTATATGTAATGTTCTTGAAAGTGTAAATAAGAAGTTTAATAATTACACAAATTATTGTTTCATCATTATCTATATTTCTATATTGCTTTATCATTATCTCTAGCTGTCAATTTTTACGTTTGAAAAACCGGGTGGCAGAACTCTGCTACGATGAGATTTGAAAATTATGCTTTCGAGATTTATTTCAAAACGAAAAGAATCGATCGTTATCAATAGTAAGGTATGAAACTATCAAAAGCTATCGACATAACGGCTATCGATAGTTCTGCACCTTCATTCAGACTCTGGGCTGGCTCGAGGCTGGGACAGAATTCCGTCAAGATTTACAAATGGGCAGAATTGCAGTAGATATGGCAACATCGTTAAAGAACGATGAGATCTGGCAATTATGCCTTTGAGCTTTTCATTTGTCATTTAGGAAAATGACAGGCAATGGGATAATTGACAGATAATACAGAAAAAGAATTTAACTACAAGTACAGGCAGTTGGATGTCGCATTACCAAATGTCCAGTTTTGCAGTTGTATATTTTACATAGCATCCGTTTGTCTAATAAAATAATTTTTGGAAAAAAAATATAACCGACTTCGAAATGCACTGAAAAGTATGAAATAATTTTTATTTGATATGTATAAATTCTATTCGGCTCTTTATACCATTGATTAAAGTATTACATTACATTTTATATACAATGCATACTTTTCGGAGACGGCGCAAAATTACAAACTGTGTAAATGAAAGATGTTGCTAATGTGAAAATATGTAAAAGGATTAAAGTATTTAGACAATTTCCAATGTAGACAATTAGTTAATCTTGCGCCGTCTCCGAAAAGTATGCATTGTATATAAAATGTAATGTAATACTTTAATCAATGGTATAAAGAGCCGAATAGAATTTATACATATCAAATAAAAATTATTTCATACTTTTCAGTGCATTTCGAAGTCGGTTATATTTTTTTTCCAAAAATTATTTTATTTCACACTTTTTAGTGGCGATCTTTGCGTTCCCTGCGAAATAATAGCCACATACTGTATAACGGTGTTCCTATCTTCATATATTATATCTCATCGTTATGAAATCAAGGTATACATACGATTGTCAGCGGTAGTATCCATGTTCATGTCTGAAACAAAAGTACATACATGTCTCTGTAGTATAATCGTAGTAAAAAGATAAAAAACACACGCGCGCCCGCCCGCGCGCCCGCCCGCACGCCCGCACGCACGCACGCACGCCTGCCCACACGCCCACCCGCCCGACCGACCGCCCGCGCGCACGCACGCACGCCCCCCGCCCGCACGCCCGCCCGACCGCACGCACGCACGCCCGCCCGCACGCCCGCACGCGCGTCCGCCCGCACGCCCGCACGCGCGCCCGCACGCACGCCCGCCCGGCCGCACGCACGCCCGCCCGCACGCCCGCACGCCCGCATGCCCGCACGCCCGCATGCCCGCGCGCCCGCCCGGCCGCACGTACGCCCGCACGCGGGTGGAGGTACGTATATAAAGTACGTAAAACCACACAACCCGCGGTCGGGCACGCGGGCGTGCGTTCCGTGCGTGCGTGCGAGTGTTTTTTTTTTTCTTTTCACTACGATTATACTACAGAAACATGTATGTACTTTTGTTTCAGACATGAACATGGATACTAACGCTGCAATATACCTAACTCCTCTACTGAAATCCTTAATAATCATATTGTATTGGAATAAATAGTAATCAATTATATAAAATACGTAAAACCACACAAAATTTACGAAATTATACATAATTCTTTCAAATCTCACGTAACAACTGGGATTTACTGTGTCTGATGTAACATATAGGAGAGTAGGATGAGTAGGAGAGTAGGGGCGGGTAGAGAAGGGAGGGAAAGGGATTGAAGTGAAAAGGAAGGGGAGGGAGGGGAGGAAAGGAAGGGGCAGGGGGAGTTGGGTCTGGAAGGGAAAGATAAGGAAGTGAAGGGAAGCGAAGCGAAGTGCAGGGATGCGAAGAGAAGTGAAGGGGTGTGAAGAGAAGTGCAGGGATACGAAGGGAAGTGCAGGAAAGTGAGGGGAATGTTACAAATGGGATCATCGTGGAAACATCTCCAGCCGGAAAAAATGTAATACTAGGTTTCATCGATATCAGGCCGAGTAAACGTGAAATACCACGTTTTTTGCGATAAAAGCGGAAAAAATGTAGAAATCCGAACCGGGTTTTTTTACGGGACCAACTGTTGGTCATACTCTATAAGATGCTAAAGGTTTCGTTCCGATTGGTCCATCCATCTTGGAGTAATCGATGACCATACACAACGCGGACGAAATCGTACGCTTTTTTGCAATAAAAAGGTGGCAAGCGGTGGTGAAATGCAAAATGTTTTTTTTACGGGACCAACTGGGAGTCATACCCTACAAGATGCAAAAGGTTTGGTTCCGATTGGTCCATCCATCTCGGCGTAATCGGGGCACATACATAAAAAAAAAAAAAATATATATATATATATACATGTCGAATTGAGTAACCTCCTTCTTATTCGAAGTCGGTTAAAAAAGGCGCTTCGATCAATTCGGAGTTGGCCTCAAACGGAACTCCCCCCTTAATATGTTATGTAACACCTAAATCAATTTTATAAAGAGCTACAGAGAATTCACACTAATTAAATTAAAATTATTTCATACTTTTTAGTGCATTTTGAAGTCGGATGTATTTTTTTTTTCTTTCAAAAATGATCGCAACAGGAAAGATATATTTATTCAGAGTTGCTGTCGTGTGAACTGTCTTCAGCGTAACTGGAATCAGTTGATGGTTCTTCCAATAATTGACGTATTTCGGGTGTCATATTTTTCCGAACAGTTTTTGGAGAAGCACGTAAGCTGGCAATAAACGGGTCTGAGGTAATTAATAACCTGTGTAATAAGTCGCTGTTTGTATCAATTCTTGAAGTCTTCCTATTAAACAATTCTCTATATTTTCTATTATCTTTATTTCGAGCTTCTTGAGCTTCCTCTAAAAACTGCCCAATTGGAAGAATAGCAAAAGCAATTATATCTCTTCCGTGAAATAGTATTTTGTATACATTAACTGGCATTAAATACCAAGAATACTCTTTAAGGTATAGTTGACGCGTTTCTGTAATACACTGCGTGTCATATGTTACGAGCCGGAGGGGGCGGCTGCGTAGCTGGGGCTTTATACTAGGTGAATGGTAATTTGTTAAAAGGAAGTAGACGCGGAGACGAACCTACGTATGGCTATCTTAAGGAGCCTCAGGAGAGTGATATGCGGACGAACCTACGTATGGCTAACGTAGGGAGCCGCAGGAAATGTTAATATTAGTGCTCGTAACGTATTCAGTGCACCTCGAGCGGTAAAGGTACACCTTAGTGGGTTCAGGACCGTTTGCTATAATTGATCAACCTAAATCTATTTGATTCAGGTTTATTCTAATGCACCGGGACTTACAACTGTTATAGTGTAATTTGTCGCGGTGTTCTAACTTGAATTTAAGTTGCAAAGTTAGTTTAGTTTTGATTCCGCGAAGCAAGAATCTAATCTTTCTCGGTTTTAACGAACGCGAGCAAACGGGGGACGACTACAACCGTAAATGAAATGCCTAACAGTCGACTACGTACTGTATGGTTAAGAAGAAACGCTCGAAGGGGACTTGAACCCGATCTCGCTAAGTTGCTATGCGTCGTAAGAGAAACGTACAGACGTGCAACGTGCCCTTTCTAGATTTTGACTAAACCCAAAATGCCTTCGCCGCTACCCTTTTTATACCCAAAAATCAGAGGGAAAAAGAGTGGTGGGGAAGTGCGCTACGTGACTTCGAGGGACAACGCCCTTGCTTCGCGTTGAACTCGTAAATTCTAGACTACGTGACTAATATCGGGTGTACGCAGCCAACTCCAAATAAGGAAATTTTGAGGGCGGAAACGTAACACATAACTATAGAACCACTTAAAAATATCCTAATTCCAAATGATACATTTTAAAGTGAATTGAAATAGATGCATGGTATAAAGGGAAATGTTGCAAAACTATATTTCAAATCAAATGAACACAATAAATTGGATAGTATCTTTGGATAATAAAACAAGGAGAGTGTGTTCACGGCGTTTCACAGCTATAGAACCAATATGAGAAAATAGTTTTATTATTTAAAAAATGTCACTGGTATTTACATTATAGTATTTTAATAGTGTGTGGGGCCTCCTTTATTCGCAATAAGAGTTCAAAAAGGCGATTTGACATGCTTCCAATTAAAGATTTTCGCGATTCTTCTTGTATCTGGCTCCATTCCTTCAGAATCGCTGCTTTTAGCTTTGCCACAGTGGAATATTGCTTGTTATTAGCATAGATTCTTCGAGCAAAGATGCCCCATACATTTTCTATCGGATTTTGATCTGGGGAGCAAGCGGGCCACTCTAAAACGTCCACGTTATTATTTTGAAGCCATGCCATATAGCACGGCCAGTGTGTACGGCAGCATTATCTTGCTGAAAAATCCATTGTACGTGTTTATTTCGACACATAAATGGAATTAAATGGTCTTGTAATAAGTTTGTATATTCTTCGCTGTTCATTCTCGACGAAGGAAAAGCTAATGGTACCATTCCGTCAACACAGAAAGCCCCCCAAACCATAAGGCTACCACCTCCGAAATTTCTTTTGGAAAAATATTGAGGTTCTTTACGGATATCTCTCCAATATGAATGATTCCCATCAGGACCATCTAAATTAAATTTCTTTTCGTCGGAAAAGATCACCTGTAAAAATTACTTTTACAACATTTCTAAAAAGTGTAATCAACAATGTGAATTACCTGATTCCAGTCTCTACCCATATTGGTGCGTGCGAACCTCATTCTTCCCTCTTTATGTCGAGGTAAAAGCCGTGGGGCAGTTTTTAGTTTTTGCCTTTTAATGTGTTTACTGTTTTTTATAACGCCATGTATCGCTGAACGGGAAACATTTAATTGAAGTTCTGACTTAATCTGTATAAGGCTCTTAGTAGAATTGCTAATGGCATTGACAATACGACGTTCCAAACGGGCACAGAGATTTTTTTTGGACCTCCTTTCTTGTTTAAACCATAACCACCTGGATCTTTTAGAAATTCCATCACCACATGGTGTGAACGATCAAGTCTACGAGCAATTTCGCGGATTTTTAAATTCACCTCTCGAAATGCTAAAATTTTACTTTTTTCTGATTCAGTCAAATAAGTTCCACGTGGCATTATGATGCTTTAAATACCTAACGTACACAGCTAGATTGTTGAAACAAAACTGGCAGAAAAACGCATTCTAAAGATGCGTGTCCACTAGCAAGTAACTTGTGACATTTTTTGCGAGAGCGACTTGCAGAGGTGTATACACGTGCCTGCAAATATTGATGCGACTTACTCTCTGCAATAGTTCGTGAGAGTGATGTCTGAACTTTTTGCTCAACAAATGTCGAAGGTGTCTACATTATTCAGCGTGCAGACTATCGCAATAAGGAATCACAAGTTTAATTCTGTTGCTTCCGTCGATCAAAATGTCAGCGCAACAGGTTAAATGCGCTGCTGCGTGTATTGCAATTATTTTAAAGAAGAAAAGAAAAAACAGAAAAGTTTGGGTGAGAAATTGGATATTGAGAAGATGTGAATTCGGTGTTTATGAAACCCTGCCATCTGAATTGAGGATTGAAAATCCTACAGAACTCAATAATTTCCTACGTATGAGTGCAAGTGATTTTGAGTACCTTTTGGAACTTATAGGACCTGTAATAATGAAACGTGATACGAAAATGCGATGTGCTATATTGGCAGGAGAACGTTTATGTGTAACATTGAGGTTCTTAGCAACAGGTACATACAAAAAATTTTAAATTAAGTGATGTTTATATATATTAAAAAAAATACAGTTATATATATATATATATTATAATATTATAATATATATAATACTATTTATAGGTGATTCGTATCATTCTCTCATGTATTTGTTTCGTATTCCTGTGTGTACGATTGCTCGGATAATTCCGGAATGCTACAAGGCTCTTTTTGAAACACTGAAAAATACATATCTTAAGGTAAGTATTGCTATACATAATACAGTGTAGATAAACCTCCTAAAAATTCAACATACACAAGTAAAAACACGTATCGACTGTAAAATACAGAACGTTTAGGCACTCCATCATCACGATAAAAGTATGAATCACTTATTTGAAATACAAGCTTTACTTAAACCGGATTATAAATGCCTAACCAATACGTCTTTTTAACCGTATTTGTTAGTTTATTAAAGATTTATCTATGATTTCTAATTACATTTAACAGAGGTAGTTTTCACAATAGAAATAAATATTAAAACATAAACATTTTTACCTTCTTCCGATGAATGGAGGTTCAAATTTGAATAATATGTTGAGATTGAGGATTGTCTAGAATTGTCCCATGACCCAGCAGAGGATGGTCTGGAATTGCTCCATGATGGTGTATATTGTATGGGATGTTCAGTATCTAATGATGTAATTGAACTTGCAACATCATCACTTTCAGACACTTGTAAAATTGCCCTTTGAATCATACGCTTTAGCAGCATTTGTTTATCTCGCGATTTTAAATTTCTTATTTCGCAAGCAACGAAGTCTCCAAACACTTGGAAATCGTCTACCGGTTTGTCGATTACTTTCATTGCCTTTTCCAATAAATAATCATCTTTCTTTTTATTTTCATTTTTTTTTCCTTTTTTTTTCGTACATTTCTAGACTCTTCATCAGAATCGATCAATGTATTGACGTCAACATTATCACATTGGCCTGCATTGTCAGTTGTATTTCGCATTGTTGTTTCTGCAACCTTATATGTGAAAACTAGTATTTAATTTTAACACGCATTTATTGTCGTTGTTTTTATAGGTTCCTGGAACACCCGTGGAATGGAAGAAACATTCAGAGTTATTTGAAGATTATTGGAACTTTCCTCATTGTGTAGGAGCATTAGATGGAAAACACATAGCAATCCAAGCACCTCCAAATTCTGGTAGTTACTACTATAACTACAAAGGGTTTAACAGTATAGTACTGATGGCACTTGTTGATGCAACGTATAAGTTTCTATATGTGGACATCGGATGTAATGGAAGAGTTTCAGACGGAGGTGTATTCAATAACTGTGCTTCATCGAATATTTTGTCAAATAATTCACTAAATCTGCCTGCTGCTCAACCGTTACCCGGACGAACAAAACCCGTACCCTATGTTATTGTTGCCGATGATGCGTTTGCAATGAAAACTTATTTGTTAAAACCGTATCCTTTTCGAGACCAACCAGCTCCTAATCGTGTATTTAATTACCGTTTGTCGAGAGCCAGACGAATTGTAGAAAACGCATTTGGTCTTATTGCTAATCGATTTCGCATACTGCGGAAACCACTAGAACTTTCTGCAGAAAAAACCACTTTAGTTGTGTCAGCAATCTGTGTACTACACAATTTTCTTCTGACACGAGGAAGTGGATCTTATGCACCGCCAGGTACTCTCGATACAGATGAGAGGCCTGGAGAATGGAGAATTCTTGGAATGCCAACATCGAATTTACTAGAATTACAACGAGGACAAGCTCACAATTGTACAGAATCTGCTAAACATGTACGAGACGAATTTAAAGACTATTTTGTTTCTCCACGTGGAGAGATACACTGGCAGTACAAACATATTTAAAAGTAAAACTATTAAATAAATAATGTATGTTGCAAAAATAAATAAAAATCCTCATATAATTTTTCAGGTGTTTATGTATGCTTTACTTACCAAATTGTCAACAGTTTTTGCGTCTGAATGTTTCATACGAATAAACATCAGGGCACGGAAAAATTCCCAATTGCTGTGGTAAATATCTTCGACCCCATCGCCACTGTGCTTCGTTTCAGTTTTCCGTAATTCTTGATGCAATTGTGTGCGTAAATTATGCAATTTACGGCTTATTTCATTTTCTGTAGTATTAAATTCAGTGGAAAGATTTTTTAATGCGTTTTGTTTTTTGATTCTGTTCCGATAATCTTTACTTTTCACATTCCAAAGCTCAGGTAAAAGCTCCCACCGCGAAATTAATCTAAAACTTTCTTCTTTCGACCACAGCTTTTTTTCTGACATTTTTGACTCTCGGCAAATCTTTCGGACACAGTTGGATAGTGCGGATTACTGTCCGCAACAAAGAAAGTAGGTGTATACACTGCAAATTATATCGCTCTCTGAAAACAATTGCTGCCAGCGAGATCAACTTGTCAACCATTATTTCGGACGTGTCTACACACGTCGCGAGGGTCGCTCTCGCAAAAAATGTCGCAAGTTACTTGCTAGTGGACACGCACCTTAAGGCATTGTTTAGCTCTTGGTTCTATAGTTACGAAACAGCAGAAAACAATGTTTATGTCATCTACTGTTTTTTTTTAGGCGCGTATTGTTAGTTCTTTTTTTGAAACATACTTTCTGAACGTGTTCTCTCGTACCATGTGTTGCTTCCAATTCAATTTAAGATGTATCATTTAAAAATCAACAATTTTATGGTGGTTCTATAGTTATGACACGCAGTGTATATTCCTCGAATCTATTCACATTTATTTTGAATCCAGAATTTAAACACTCTAATACAATATGAAAGTGTTTAATTAATTCAAAGTTTATTTCTGTTATTTCGGCTGATTTATCAGCATTTCTAAAAAATTTACGAGCCGTATTGCCATTGTTTGTGTTGCCGGTTTGTTGCATAGGCATATCTATCAATAAACCCAACTCGTTTCTAAATCGTTCCTGTACAGTGTTTCTTTTTTCTGGGCAAATATATCTTTATTTCTGGTTCCACGTACTTGCCATGATTTTATCTCAAGCCTATACGTGATGTGGAGTATGCATCCAAAAAATCGGATCCACGCATGCAGAGGCGATAATTCAAATGAAATAGAATTTTGATCCACCGATTTTTGTGCGATAATGTTCACATTGTTCATTTCGCTTAACTTCGCTCCGCATAAATAACAAGTTTGGGTTGATGCACATGATGATACGGCATTGCATACTTTTCCATCTACCATATAAAAAACTAATATTGGCTTCACAAAAACTTCCTTATTATTAATAATTAGTTTTGTGGGTGAAAGTACTTTAATTTGATTTTCAATATCGTTCACTTCTGTAATTATTGTGTTCGTTGACTCTTTAGCAAAAATGAACTTTAGAGGACGACAATATCGGGTCGACGATGGTACAGGATTGTGCCAAATAATATTCTTGCATTTGTTAATGTAATCATAAATTTGTAATGGTACCATGGAGATACTGAATAAATTTTCATCTATGTGATGCGTCTCAGAAAATCTTTGTCGGTACCGTTTCTGTTCTGCACCATCACAGCCCCACTTCATAATTGTATTAAGATTACTATTTTGCTGAATGCAAGCCTCCAAGCCTTCTTTCAATGTTTTGCACAATCGTGTAACAGTGTGATCAATAATTGATTGCAGCCGTATTTCAGCAGAAATTTCTGTGATCTGAATTCCCAGAGGATAACATAATTGCTTCGCTGCTTTAACCTGATGATACGATGGATACAATTTACAGTTCATGCCTTTAGCCTGCTGACGTATGATCTTATATTGATGTGTTGATAAATTGGCATCAACCATCAATGCAAGTGCTTGATCTGCAGATAATTGTTTTGCCTTTTCGGTAAATAAAGTACGAGCTTTCTTTATTGTTGTACCTCTTTTAGGGGATGCTTCAGAAAGTTCTCTGACAATACTCACAGAGTCTTTCTTCTCTGCTTTCCAGAGTTGTACTTCACTGGCCATAAACAGCTCTTCTTCGCTCGTTAATTCAACTAATTGTTTTATCTTCCGCATTTTTGTTTTGGTGCTACAGGACTGAAAACCCTCTTGAGGCCTTCCACGTTTGACATTCGAGCCACTTGCAATTTGAGAAGTACTTAATAAGGCTTCAATAACAATACTTCCGAAAACAATATTTTCTTGAAGCCATAAGGAATTAGAGCCCAGAAACCGATCTTGACTATGGCCCGATTTATTCCACCTGCATCAATGAATATTGTAACCGTTTTTTTTTTTCTGCTTACTGCTCGCGTGATTTTCGTTGGCGATGGTTACATAATTTATTTAGATTCTAGTATTTCTAAATTAATTAACCGTACGGCGATTGAAGTCGCTAAACGCAATTTAACTATTTAGAATGTCAGAAGATGGAATTGATTAGATGGAGGGATTCGGGCCTCCAGGTACTGGACAGCGGGGAGTTCTGATCGGTTGTTGAAGTAAGTTGGAAACAATTTATGATGTAAACGAAATATATTCTGGTGAAAATTGAGTTAACAGAATTTATATTCGGCTGGTCACCAATTCTGGTAAATGTAGAAGAACTTCGTGATTTGTACAGGCTTGATTACGTTTCGTACAGTCTCCCCGCGTTCGCGAATGAAATGTCTTAGTCCTTTCTCCTGTCACGCGTTCGCGTGTAAACGCGAATATTTCGACTTTGGTTGTGGGAAACGGATGTATATCGATATTTGCGCGCGATATTATTTCGGCAGATTAGGATATATATATAATACAAGTTAACTGTTTTATGTACCGGATAAGAGATTAGCTTTAGATATAAAATTAGTATTGATTGGCTTTAATGAAACCCTATTACTAGTGTGCAACGACGCGTGGATACTTTTGAAGATCCACCCGCAATTGCACACTAATTTCCCTCCCTGTGACTTCTACAATCCAATTCGCGGTACAGCGCTCGACAATGAATATAACAGATGGTTGTTTGAATCACTACTTTCCAATCGCACGATTGAGGATCTGTCGCAGCACCCTCGCTCTCGGCCGAATAATCGGAGGAGGAGTCTGGGTGGAGACGCCACGAAGCCTCAATCAGGTTGTGACACCTAGGAGTTCACCCGAGGCACGAATGTGGGCTCGAGGTGTTCTCCGATGCCGGACGCCTGACTTCGACTGTGTACAATCCGATCGTGAATTCGAGATACGCACGGTGCAGCAACACTCAGGTCGGTCCTGCCGAGCAATTCGGGGAAGATCAAGTGGTGCCTGCACTATAATCTCACACGATCAATTGAGAACGACCAGAAGATGTCGGCAGGCACGAATCGTGGGCTGAGCGACACTTCGGTTACTCAACTAGAATCGGCGAAGATTAATATACCGCGATGCTACCAAACAGAGCGATCACCGTGCCACACGGTCGTATCCACCTCTTCACAAAGGCATCCGAGTACATTCAAGAAGTGACGGCAGGGCACTTTCGTGAGCTGAGCGACACTTTGAATGCTCGAACGAGTCTGTGAGCGATGCCACGATCAAATGCCGGCAGAAATTGTGATAATGCTCACAATCGAGTTCACGTCTCACAAGGGCACACAGAAGTTACGGCGGGACACTTTACGTGAGCCGAGCGATACTTCGATTGTATGAGCCTGGGAGCTGAGTCAAGATGTATGAGAATTATTCGATCTCAATCGTTCACGGATTCTGTGGTTTTGCCACGCGAGATTCTACCATTAGCAGTAACTCGAAACAACCTTACTCACCGTTTCGTTCCGCTCAGCGAAATTTGATATTCGAATATTTACCACTCGTTACGATATTAAAGTTTGATTTTAACTTATTTGTGACTGCTACGCTGTACACGCCGGAACAACACAAAGAAGAAAATCGCGTTCTAGCTGTGCCACGGCGCGGTTTGTGCTCGTGACTCCTCGGTTTGAGGCGCGTATATAACGAGGGTAAGTTAGGCGGTTTGACTAACAATAAGTTACCAGGTCGGTTTGACCTCTCAATTATATACCGGTTTTCGCTGAACGGAATTGGAAACGCGTGTTACCTGGTTCGCTTCCAGACGTAGAGTAATTCTTGTCGAACGAGCATCGATCTCCTTCGATCCGTATCGAGTGGGGATCGATGCGCATGCATATTTAATTAGTGGGGCGCTTCTCCTAAATTCTTTCGCACGCGACAAAGGACCGCGGATCCTTACGGTGGTAGGGGAGTCCGTCACACTCACACAGTCACACTCGGCTGTTTGTACGCCGTCTCTTGGTATGTAACCAGCACGGTTACAATATACATAGGTGAATAATGATATTAATGAAAGCGAACGGACGTGATTGAAAAATGGTTAAATTTTCTTACAGTTCGTAATTATTAATTTAAATACAGACAGCTTTAAATTAAAAAGAAAGTTTACATACCTCTGTTGAATTTTTTGACAAACACTTCTAATTGTCACCTTTATACTATTCACAACTTCATCTGACAACGCACCATAACTTACAATTAGTTCTTTTAACACATATTCGATTATGACACCAAATCTTATATTTTTTCGAATTCACAACCCATATGTCGAAAATCGATTGTCGCGTAATGTGAAATGCCATTATGCAGATTAATACGTAAAATTAAATACGTTAATAGTACGTAAAAATATTAACTTCGTCCACGATTTCGAGCGACTTCGACAATATGCGTCCGTTGCGAGCGCGAGAATAAACAAATGAAAATAAGAGATGTCATTGTTTGTCTGCAATGCCATTTTGGAGTTGCATTGTTTATGATTGTAGCTTTCAATACAAGAAGCATGAACGTTGTATAAAATGGTATAATATGTTAAAAGTCTACTTACATTTCGAAATAGAGTTTAAATTATATGCTAACCGTTAGAATTGTTACATCCGGCCTATGCTCGTCTTTCGCTGCTCCGCTGGGAACGAGCTGCGTTCCCAGGAGAAATTCGCGGAACATCAGCGCTTTCGCCTAGGTGACCCGCGCTCGGTCCACGTACCGTGGTCGATAGATGCTGAAAGCGTGGTCAGCAGAAATCCATGGGAACGTTCGTTAACGGCTTTTCACGCGAGCAACCGGCGTGGCCGTTTCCGAGGTTATGAAAACGCCGCGACAACGCGACCGCACGTCTTTTGGAGTCGCGAGTCTTCTCGAGGAAGGAGTAGTCTACGAACCGCGGACGGTCTTACCCGGGTATCGCGAATTCCGGAGTGTTGTGCTCGGACGACGGTCAATAGCGGGTGTATCGCCGTGGCCAAACCGAATTGGCTCACAATCGAGATAAGGCAGCAGGAGCGAGCGAGTCGCAACCTAAGACGAGGCGCCTCCGAGAGGCTATGTAAACGTAGTTTGATAAAGAATATACAGAGTAAACAAAAATATCCGCGTCCGAGTGATAGCGAACCCTGTCCTCCGCCGTCCTATCCCGCGATCCCGTAACGTAAGGGTAGGTCAAGGTGCGCTTTAGCGCTTTAAACAGGCAGAACCCGCGCCGCGGTCCCGCAACGCGGGACGTAACAGAATGGTTTAAAATGCTATTTCAAAAAACGACAACTATGAAATATATTCTGAATGACAGAAGATAATACTACATCTACACAAATATCGATACTGCTCCGCTGTAATTGTAGAGAATCTCAAGTGCGGAAAAGGCGCTCGTAGGAGCAGTTGCGCTCTAACTTCATTCTCAGATCCTATTAACAGATCATTATACATTATTATTTTTTACATTAATACTTATATTTACTGATGAAATGAACATTCTACTATTGATATATAATATCATTGGACATATCTGTGTCAATTGTAAAATTGATTTTTGTCCCGCTAGAATGTCGAAATGGCACACTGTGCGGTGGCAGACTTTTCGTTCGTGATATCATCGCGCGCGTGTCGATCCTTCCGTATTTGTGAGACTGAACGTTTAATGTAGGCGGCATCGTTTTTGTTTGATCAATGCTTTAAGGAAAACAATATAATACTTGAAAACATTAATGTAATTTATTAAAACAAGATAAGCAAAGGTGAGGTTTCTGTGTACATTCATTACAAAAGGTTGTTACTTTTGGCGTTACATTTTTAGCTGTCTTCGGCCCTAACATTCGTGCATTATATTTATAGCATTCGGTGCAGTATCTTCTAATCTTGTGCGCACTGCCTTCCTTTTTTTTTTTTTTTTTTTTTTCAAATGATGCCGAGGATTTACACGGGTGTCCACTTGTTCCTCCTCCTTCTGCACAAATGTGTCAATCAATTTTTTACGATACATTGTGATAGACATCTTCTGGCCTGTTGTTTCTTGGTGTATGGAGAAGGAATTTACAACGGCGGTGTTCAATAATAACTTAAAACCCAATTTTCGATACCACTTCATCGATTTTCGTAATGGGTTACTATACACAGCAATTTGGTCTGACAGGTCAATAGATTTTTTCCCGCATTATAATCTATGACAATTGTGGGTTCACTAACGATTTTTGATTTTGTTCGAACGGTCTTCATTTCTAGTGTATGTTTAGTCGAAAGTAACAGAACGTCACAATGTAATTGTTGAATTAACATTAACTTACGTCTGTTTCAAATGAGATTTATTACAATTATGATCGATAAAAGTTCGCTAGCTCCTATAGGCGCCTCTCGTGGCTGTGAATCGAAATAGGTAATCTACATTACCATTAGAGGTCTACATTACCATAAGACCAATTATAAAATTTTAAAACGGGCGAAACAAGCGAAATTTGATTTGGACACCAATTGGCGCCTACAGTACCGGGAAGCCAATATGTTTCGGACGCCAATAGGCGCCAACAGTACCGGGATGTCAACATGTTTCGGACGCCAATAGGCGTCAACAGTAGTCAAAGGGTTAAAAAGGAAAAGATTCCACGTGAATCCAATTTATATATCGTGAGAAGAAAGGGGCGAGTATCATACACTCTTTCCGCAATTGCTTGAACAAGCCGAAAAATTTTACGAGTAAAATTTTACTACATTCTAGAGTTGATTCACGATGTTATTGAGAAACAATCTAATTTCCGAAAATGCATTTCGCCAGAGGAGGGGCTTGTGGTAACTTTAAGGTAATTTACTTTTAAATTACCTATTCGCAATACATTTGCATCTTCTAATTTTGTTTTGTCTATTAATTGTAGGTATATACAGGGTGTTTGGTAACTGGTGGTACAAGCGAAAAGGGGGTGATTCTACATGATAGAATAAGTCGAAAACATAGAATAAAAATTTGTCGTTTGAGGCTTTGTTTTCGAGAAAAACGACGCGTGCACTTGATCATATTTCGCTGTAACAGATCTCACTGTAGACTGTAGACCAGGGGTGGCCAACCTTATACACACCATGCACCAATTTTTTTCACAGATGAGTTCAGATGCGCCATAAAACTCAAGCACCTTTTCTACCTTCTTACGTTCATGGTTGGGGTTGGAAATAGGGATAGGGGTAGGATCGGCTTCGCTTAGGGGACGAAAAAGAAAAATTCAATCACGCAATTAAATTAATTAATCTACTCCAGTTCAAAAGACACACATTTATTGGAGCACTTATCTACAATAGTCAGAAATGATCTCTTGGAAAAAGGGTGGTCGCTATCGTGGAACCGTTGATGATGTTACAGCTACCGGAGAGTCTCGTTTGATGAAGGTAACTCTGGACCACAGTTATTGGATGTGATGACAGAGAATTTACTTCAAAAGAATAAGTAGGCGCAAGGATGCAATGCGCCGCTTGTAATCATCCAATGCGCCATGTTTGGCGCATGCGCCACGGTTTGGCCACCACTGCTGTAGACCATTGTCTCGGTGGATATTATCGCAGTTTGTTTGTTTTTATCATAACGGGAAATGAGGAACACGTAATGAAATAATATGTTGAAGTAATCATAAAGTTTATTATTACAGAAATTGTTGAAAATGTTGCCTATTCTGCCGAATACATAATTCTGCTCTTCTAATTAAATTTCTATGACCGCTTTCTAACGTACTCGATTGTTTTAATGTATGAAAGGCTACAATAATCTTTTCTTTCAATTGCTCGCAACTTGTGATTTCTTCAGAATACACAATTGATTTAATATGACTCCATAAATAAAAGTCCAGCGGAGTTAAGTCAGGAGAGCGCGGTGGCCAAGCTATTGTTCCACCACGACCAATCCAACCTTGGTAAGGTTGGTTTAAAAAATCTCTCACTTGATGACTGAAATGTGCCTGTGCACCATCGTGCTGAAAAATTAAATTTCTTCTAGTGTTCAGCGGTACATCTTCGAGTAATTCCGGTAGTTTGTTTCGTAAGAAATCGAAATATGCTGCTGACGTTACGTTTCCTTCGAAAAAATATGGCCCAATAATTAGATGCCCGATTATGCCAGCCCAGACATTTACGTTCCATCTTACTTGAAAATGTGTTTCAAGAATAGAATGACGATTCTCAGTTTGCCAATTATGCATGTTATGGACATTGAACATGTCGTCCCTTGTAAATTTCGCTTCATCGATCCATCAAATTTTTACGAGAAATTCTGCAAGTTTAGCATGCTGTTGAAGCAACCAATGACAAAATGCCTTTCGCGAAACCTAATCATGAGGCAACTAAGATTATACCGCAAAGAAAGGTTTCTTGTACTTATGTGAGGATGTTGCAACACGTCGTTTAGTATTTGCTCTTCATCATTCACACTAACGCGCCGTCAACGACCACCATGTCGTCTAAGTTGTTCAAAAGAACCATACTCGCCGAGGGTTCGTTCTGCTGCTTGAATAACTCGTCTGTCAGGATGTCGACGATTGGGATACCGGTGTTTGTAATAATAATTAGCTGCGGCTGATGCGTTTCCACCGCACGCACCTAACGCAAATATCATGTCCGTATATTCCCGATTGCTATATGTAGACATGATGGTAGACTAATAGATACTGATAGTGTTTAGCGATAAAAGTCGGATAGTAAGATAATAGGTAGGAAAACACTTCCGTGACACTGGAAGTGTTTATCAACATAATATCCATCGACACAATGGTCTGCAGTGAGATTTGTTACAGCGAGATATGGTCAAGTGCACGCGTCGTTTTTCTCGAAAACAAAGCCTCAAACGACAAATTTTTATTCTATGTTTTCGACTTATTCTATCATGTAGAATCACCCCCTTTTCGCTTGTACCACCAGTTACCAAACACCCTGTATAATAATTGAAATTTATTCTATAATTTAGGTCAATTTTATAAATGTTATTAAACTTAATTTATTTATTTGCAAACTTACAAATTGAATGTGATAGTTATAATAATAGAAGATAGAAGATAGAGACTGTGATAGTCATAAAAATGGAGTAAACTTTTAAATTAATTGTTTTTCATAAAAATATAATAATAATATATTGCTGAGGCCCCAGTTTCTTTATTCTGTCGGACTCGATGAAGGAGTGAATGTTGGCAAGCTATGGACGGTTTGATCTTCAATGATTACACTGTCCAACAAATTTTAACTTTTTTTCGACGTTTCGATTTCTGTTAAGCGATTATTGTAGTGGTTCTTGTGCTGATTACGAATCTGCAACCCGTTTTTCTCCAGCACGTACAGTTTTTGAGAAATATGCTTTTGAAAAAAAAAAAAACACATTTTTCAAATTCAAGCCAATTTTGTGAAGTAACTATAAAAGGTTTAAAGATTCTGTTTGTATAAGAATATTCTATAGACTTTGCCGAATACAACGGTATCTGCTTTTTATGCATTCCGAATAATTAAATATGTTTAAACAATCATTGAACGCGGAGAGACACAGATTTTGCACCAATTTTACGTATATTTTTCAATTTATCTCAAAAAGTAAGGGTCTAGTGAAATATTGAAGTATATCACGCGATAGAGTAGACTTTCACCTTTAAGAAACACCTAAACAAAGTTGCAACGTCGGTTTTTTTACGATGCCAAACATTTTTACGATACCAACGTGGGAAACGGTGTGAAGGCAGTGGTGCTCCGCGTCAGCGCGGTCGCTAGGTGTCCCGCCTATGTTAGCGCGATACTGAACGAGTAGATTCGCCAAATGCCACGGTCAACATTGGAAGTGCTTCAGCGCACTTGATTTTATTTTTCACGCAAAATTTAATGCAGATTCGTTGATCCATTTCTTTCGATAACAAAAAATCGCCGAGCACATAAAAACACAACTAACCTTTATGCCTGTTAAAAACAAAACAAACACGTAAAATGGCTGATATCGTTAACATATGTTAGGGGCATGTGTACTAACATAACAAAAAAAAAAAAAAAAGAACGGACGTACGTAGCCCGCGAAATCTGAAAAGACCTTATTTTTTGAACAGACCTCGTACACCGTCAGATGTAAACACCGGTAATACCGTCGAGGATAGCGACAGGGCTGTACAAATCGAATCGCTAAATTTAGAAACGGGTTTTGACGAAGCCGCGAATATGAATCGAATTTTGAACATCGTCCGAGAATTGTAAGACGAGGTCGTGCGATTACACCGTAAAGTTAACGATCCAGAATCCCGGTTAGCCGCTCGTATTGAGACGCAGGTCGGGTACGACGAATTGTACGAAGGATTAAATGATCATAGGCGTGAAATGCGAGATTGGAGACGCGATATCGAGAACCAGTTAGAACGCGACTATGATGATGCAACGGCGGAGCGCGTAGCAGACATCCATAAGGAAGTTCGCACATGTTTTAACCAAGTAAACACTTCGTTGTTAGAACGTAGAGACATAGAACACCGCGAAACAAATAGGATCGCTCAATCTCAGCGTCAGGAACAACGAGAGCCGCGAAATTCACGTCTATCTCGAACTATGTATGTATATGAAGTGCCGTCCTAGCGCAGATGAGTCTGCACGATTTGATTCAACTCTATCCGCAACGTCGCGCTCTTTCGTAGTTAAACCGCATCTTCCGTCGTTCGAAGGAAAGTCGACCGAAAAACCGCCAAAATTTGTTCGTGAAATGAAACGGTTCGTAGATGCTGCACAGGTTCCGGAGGACGAGTTAAAGTTCACAATCACGCAAGCGCTCAAGGGCGTTGCGAGCGAATGGTGGGACATCGTGGTCGATAAAATTATAACATGGTCACAATTTTCTAAAGCCTTCTTAGATCGGTTTTGGAGTTCGGCAATTCACAGGAAAGTTAGAGTCAATTTAGATATGGGGGTACATCGTTCCGATTCCGGCGTGACGCGCGAAAATGATTGGAAGCGCACGGGACATGATTCTTCGTCCATCTGACGAGGAAATTGTTTTAACAGTGGCACGACACTTTTCACAAGCAGTAGACGATTGCGTATTAGGACAAAATATAAAAACCATGGATACATTTCTGGCCTTACTCGAGCGTTTTGACGATGGGGGTACGGCGAACCGACAAAGAAATAACGACCGTCCAAATGATAACCGGGACTGGAACAACAACCCATCGCGAGAAATAACGAACCGACCAACGACCAATGCACCTCGACAGCCCATGGCAAATTCCACCTTCGTATGTCCGCAACGGGAGTACCAGCGTCCGGTTAATGAGAATCAACGGCCGTCCAACGACTACCAACAACCTTACGATCGATCACAGAACAACCGTGATCGAGGAGAACCGTGTAGAAATGAAGGGCCGCCACGCATTCGAGCAGCTCTTGTTCAGAATGACCTCGAAGATGACGAACCAGAGGTGGACGCGCCTGTAATGTCCTCAGAAAACGAGTAAGGGAGTAACTTCCCCTCTCAATAGGGAGGAACTTCCAATATAGACAAAGGGGAAGAACTATACCGGTGGTCACCGGTTCGGTCTTGCAGGATCCTCGTCGCGAACCTGTGGAAGAAGAGAAGTCATCGTTGCCGTTTCAAGGGGTCAGTCGCTGTCCGGAAGTTACCATTAAAATCGAAAGAGTTCGTGTTAAAGCCCTGGTGGATACCAGAAGTACGGTGACAGCCGTCTCAGAGAACTGGTATAACGCACACCAAGGCACACTCAATTGAGTAAATGTCCAACGCTACCAATCGCCGCGCCGTGCCGGGGCGTTTGTGATCGGCTCGACCGGAAGCAGGTCAACGCGATTGAAGAAACAAATTTGGGTTACCATCAGCCACGAGAAGACAAATTTCGAAACCGCGATTGTCATTGTCCCTGCTTTAATTTGCGAGGACATTCTCGGAATCGACACATTACCACACACAAAAGCGAAACTGGACTTTGGACAAGAAACACTTACCATGACAACCAGCTCAGGTTCCATCTAAATTAAAATGACCGACGACGATGCAATTCGGACTATCCACACAATACCGACTACTCACAATCACAACACAAAATAGCTGCACGACATCCTTCCGTCCTTGCTAGAACCGATTCAAGCGACTCAGGCCCAGACGGGGAAGCTCGGACGTGTCATTAAAGAATTTTCTCAAGTCTGGAGGGATGAGATTGGTCGTGTAACGTGTTACGAACATCATCTTCACATCAAGAAGAACTCACCGTATTTCAGTCGAACGTATCCCATTCCGTTAAAATACATCGAGGCGGCAGACGCGGAAATTCAAAGAACGTTAGCGAATGATATCATTAGACCAAGTACAAGTCCTTACATAAATCCGGTGGTGCCAGTGTTAAAAAAAAATGGGTCGGTTGGGCTTTGTTTAGACGCAAGAATGTTAAACGAAATACTCGTGGAGGATCATGAAATGTCGGAAACACCTGATGCCGTTTTCCAAAATTTCAAGAAGGTTGATTTTCTAACAAGTCTCGATTTGACCAGTGATTTTTGGCAAGTTCTTTTAACCGAAGAATCGTAGAAATACACGGCTTTTATGTATCGTGATCGATGCTACGAGTACGTCGTCACACCATTCGGTCTTAAAACAAGCAGCGCGAGTTTAGTCAGAGCATTGCGTCGCGTTCTGGAAGGAATGGAGGGATTTTTGTAATCAACTTCATAGACGATATCCTATGCTTTTCTTGCACGTTTGAGGATCACGTGCAGAATCTCACCATGTTACTAGAACGGTTAGAACAACATAATTTGACGGTTAATCTTGAAAAATGCAGATTCATGAGACGGGAGATTAATTTTCCTGGACATATTTTGTCAGCGGAACGGTTGAAACAAGATCTGGAGAAACTCGCTGCGATTCGACAGTTTCCTACTCCGCGAAACGCGAAACAGCCACGTGGGTTTCTTGGTCTCGATAACTGTTACGGTAAATTCACTGATAAGCAAGCGGATACAACAGCTCCGTTATTAACACTATTAAAAAAGGGAAAACGCTGGTTTTGGGATGACAAGATGCAATCGGCTTTCGAGATGGTAAAGGACGCATTCAGCAAAGAGGTTGTCTTACAATACCCAGACACGCGTAAAGAATGTTTCTTATCCACCGATGCGAGTTTCGCAGCCGTAGGAGCCGTGATCGAACAGCGCGACGCGGAAAATCAACTTAAACCTATTGCATTTGCCAGTTGAACGTTATAGGATCCTGAACTAGCATGTTTTACCACCGAAAAGGAATTGTTAGCGATCGTGTGGGCGTTTGGGAAATTCCGGATGTATTTGTACGGTTCCAAAATTATTCTTTTAACAGACCATAAAGCAATTACGTTTCTTACTGCAGCAAATTATTAAATCAGCGTCTCACGCGATGGATTTTGTCAATACATGATTATAACGTCGAAATTAAATATCGTCCTAGAAAAGAAAATATTCCCGCGGATGTAATGAGTAGAATTCACGACGCTGCTAGCAGGGATAAAAACGATCGAGAAACTCGCGTTCCAATTTTCGCGACGCTCCACAGTGTCACGATTAGAGGTACTAGGTGGACAAAACGGCAAAATGGGACATGAGACTCTCTCAAAGGGTGGACAGGTTGGAGACCCGTTAAATGAAGACAAATATTATATAGGAAATAGAATAAAGAAACAGAATGTATTCAGGTAAGGTACAGATCTGCTGAGTTACAGATTTTCGTCAAATGTGTTCGCTTATGGCGTCCTTCCGCCTTTCCTTGGCTTTACAATAGTGTGATTATAATTAATATTCGTCGAAATAAGAGACAACGCTGCTGTGACGCTTTTACAATTCTATATGTAACGTATTGACTGTACGGTAGTCGGGGACAGAGTGACGAGGTATCGATCCGTGATCGAGCGCATGCGGCGCTGGCCCTCTCGGTGGGTCCTTTGGTAATTAGGGGGCTCGTCGTTACTCTGTCGATACGAAAAGGAGTTGCCCCTGTCTTGATATTCGTGAGTCTTTTAGCGCTCGGCTTTTTTAGCGCGTTGAGGGGGTTTCTTATTCTCCTGTCACAAATATTGAATGAAAACTAATAAAATAAAATGATGTAACGTGAATTATTATTATTATTGTTATTATTATTACTGTTATTATTATATGATTATTATTATTTTTAGTGTTGTTCATTATTCATCATCGCTTGTAGAACTAGATTCTTCTTCGGTAACTGAAATTATGCTTTCATCAGACCAATTTTCGTTTAGGTTCAATAAATTTCGTAATTTTGGTGGAAGCGTTTTCTGTTTCTTATTATGTGATATTCTATAACCATTTATAACTGGATCAGACGAAGTTAGTAACATTTTCAAGAAATCTGTGTTTGTCGCAGTGCGTGATATTTTTCGAGAATGTCTTTCTCGAAATCTCCTACAATCTTTATGCCTAGCTTCTTGAGCCTCTTCCGAAAGCTTACCGACGTGTACACTGCAGCTAAGGATTATGTCAGAGCTATGATAAAACAATTTATGTAACGTTACAGGCATAAAATACCAACATACCAACCTTTTGGTATGTTGATGGTTTGACTGCAAGATATAGCTTGCAGAATTATACATAAATTTTCTATTAATTTTTGATCGATGCCTGTAATTTCTAAACTTACAGTAAAATTTTTAAAAAATCGTCGAGCCGAGTTTCCATCATTAGTGGATCCATATCCCGACTTTGGCATACATATCTATTATACTATGTATTATACTATGTTCCCGCGAGGAGGTTGGCCGTGGTAGAGAGGAGTTCGGGTCGTGCGAATAACGAGGCGTGTTGGATCGGGTTTACAATGTTTTATTCTCGTCGGGGTATACATCAAGCCGGCCGTGGGCCGGTGGCGCGGTGTCTGGCGGTGCGGCGGTGGCGGCCGTCCCGGTGGTGGAGGCGCGGACGGTGGCCTCGGCGGTGGAGGCGCGGGCGGTGGCCTCGGCGGTGTTGGCCTCGCTCTGTGGGGGTGACAAGCATTAGTGACGGCGGTAGTGGCGCTTACAAGCTAGACTTAAACCTACGCGGCTTACAGACTACGGTCGGTGGAGGCGCCCGGCGTGCGCCTCGCGGCACTTATCAACTACGGTCGGGGGAACGCCCGGCGTGGCGTTCGTGGAACTTATATCTACGGGCGGTGGGGCACCCGGTGGTGCCTGCGGTTCGGTTACGCGGCTTAACCTAGGCGCGGGGTCGCGGCTCGGTTAAACCCCGCGACGAGGCCATGTCCTTCGTCGCGACGTCCCTGCTCGGTTCGGCTACTCCGGGCCTGTCCACGGGGTAGCAGAGCCGGCGGACCGGTAGCCGCGGCCGGGCTGACCGTCCTGCGAGGCCATGTCCTTCGCAGCACGGTCGGCGCGTGGCTCGCCATCCCTGGGCCTGTCCTCAGGTCAGGCGGTTCACGTGGCCGCGGAGGTTGGCGTGGTCATCCCCGTTGCGAGGCCATGTCCTTCGCAACGACGCCGGCCTCCCTCATACTACGGTATTCCAGTAGTGAATTAATTCATCTGGATATTCCCAGGTATAACATTTTCAATCACTTCTTTACTTGTGAAAATTTCTTTTAAGGTAATTGTCAATATCAATTACTCTCGATCCGGTCGAAGACACTGCAGTAAATCTGCCTCCTCTAATTCCAGGATCGTCCACCCCCCTAACGAGTCCAAACTGGCCACGACATTCGAAATTATCATTTCGGGTGGCTATCCAGTCAGGAGGTTCCTGGCCATTGATTAGACCGCAAAGTCCTGCGGCCGTTTGCGTCCTTCTGCGTTTAAGACCATGCAGATAGAACATGTTACCAAGAGCCGCTCCGAAGGCTGATGGTGACCAGGTTTGTGCGTTAAGTTCGACGATGCACGTGGTTGACGGGCTGGGTATTATTACCTCTAGAAACCCCACTAATCCAGCTGTTACTTTCCGTTTAACTCTAGCGGGCCCAACCTTGTATTTTTGTTCGAATGTTCCGAGTACATTATTTATTATTCCAGTAATTTCTGGTGAGAACTGGATTCTACTTTCTATCCCCATATTCTGTATTTGATTGGGGAAATGAACCCCTTGTAATACGGATCTACCGTCAGGGTTCAGTTGGTCTATCTCTCCATACCCAAGAAAATTTTGAGTTGGGGTAAACCCCTCAGGAAGAAGGGCATCAGGTAACGGTGTCCAATTTTGATTTGAGGCTAAAGTAGCCTCAACGCGCCGACGTGTTACTAATGGTGATACGTAGCACTCGTGATATGCGGACGAACCTACGTATGGCTAACGTAGGGAGCCGCAGGAAATGTTAGTATTAGTGCTCGTAACGTATTCGGTGCACCTCGAGCGGTAAAGGTACACCTTAGTGGGTTCAGGACGGTTTATTATAATTGATCAACACTAAATCTATTTGTTTCAGTTTATTCTAATGCACCGGGACTTACAACTGTTATAGTGTAATTTGTCGCGGTGTTCTAACTTGAATTAAGTTACAATATTATTAGAGTTACTTGAATTAGTTTAGTTTCGATTCCGCGAAGCAAGAATCTAATCCTTCTCGGTTTTAACGAACGCGAGCAAACGGGGGATGACTACAACCGTAAATGAAATGCCTAACAGTAGACTGCGTACTGTATGGTTAAAGAAAATGCTCGAAGGGGACTTGAACCCGATCTCGCTAAGTTGTAATACGTCGTAAGGGAAACGTACCTACGGGTAACGTGCCCTTTCTAGATTTTGACTAGACCCAAAATGCCTTCGCTGCCACCCTTTTTATACCCAAAAATCAGAGGAAAAAAGGGTGGTGGGGAAAGTGCGCTACGTGACTTCGAGAGACAACGCCCCTGCTTCGCGTTGATCTTGAAAATTCTAGATGTGACTAATACCGGGTGTACGCAGCCAACTCCAAATAAGGAAATTTTGAGGGCGGGAACGTAACAAAGCATTCGAAGCTTCTGATCCAAGCGTGCAAAGGTGATATGCCAAAACCATAATGATCAATATTAGTGTTATTTTGAATAGGTTCATTATTTCAATTTTTTGGTGTAGTCGTGTTCGTGATTACGTTACAAAGTTTTCCATCGATCATTGATCGGAAATTCATCAGAACTTTCATTTGACGAAAATTTTTGTTTGTATGAGCTATGAGCGCTACTTCCATCACAGCCCCATTTACATATTAAATTTAACTTCTGTTGATTCTTAAAAATTGTTTTATTAGTTAATGACAGTCGATATACCCAGTGGTCCAAAGCTTCCTGAAGGGCTATTTCCGCGCTAATTTCAGTTACCGTATAACGAGAAGGTAAACTTGCCTTCTTGGATTGGAGTACACTATAGTATGATGGATAAAGGTCATGCCCTAATTGTAAGCTAATGGCATTTTTTCGCATGAGGGTATATGAAAAATGTGTTTGTTTAGTGTCTATATATAAAGCTAATGCTTCATCTTCTGACATTGACCGTTGGCAACGTTGTTCTTCTGTCTGTCGTAGTTTTTTTTATTTCAGCTGATACTCGTTTAGGAGATTTTGATAACTGCGATAATATAGTTGATGCATCACGATTGCCTGAATTACGCATTGAAACTTCCGCAGCAAACGTTAGTTTGTCCATCGAATGATCTTTGGTTAAATCTTGAATCCTTCGTCTCTTACATCTTGATGAAATTTCCTCGAAAAGTTTCTGAGGTCTTCCTCCAGGTCCTTTCGAGGTAGATGGAATCATAGAATGATGTAAACCAGTGCTCGGAATTACTTGCACATTTCGGGCCGATTCCCGTGGCACCGCCTCCTGTACCCCCACTACCGCTCTAAGCTCGACGGCCGAGCCGCCAATCGCGCGAGTGACGCTGTGTCTCAGGAGCGACCTACGATAGATATGCCTAGATCCATCCGCGTGATTAAAAATTTCCTTGCGCAGTCAATAATTTTTATTTGTAATAGATAATTAAAGTTATTAATATTATGTTTACGTCTATAAACATCTTTTATATATACATATAATAACAATAATATATGATATAATAATTGCAATTATTGTTATTATATGTATAAGGTTATTCAATTTAATTTAGATTTTTTTTATGGTTAGGTAAAGGTCGGAATAATCACAAAACTGAGTTTCTCCTAAAAAGAAAGATTTTATGATTTTATTATTCGTATTCCTATTTACACTATTTACAGGGCTTACCTAAAAAGAAAGAAACGACATTAAATGTCAATTATTCGCTCTTTCCTTTTCCTAATTTCGGTCTTTAAATTCACTATTTCACTTGGTTCGATCAACCGTCGCACCTGTGTTTCTGCTGTTTCGGTTTAGCTAGTCTGTTTACTAACGTGTCGTAGGTGCGCGGGATAATTTGAAAGGAAGTACCGCATACTTTCTTTACATATGTATATATGTATGTATAAAAGATGTTTATAGACGTAAACATAATATTAATAATGTTACGCCGAGGAGTATTAACGGAAGAAGTACTCATAGTTTACAAAATAACACAGCACTGTACAACGATTTATTTTACGGGAAAGATGGGAACTTTATACAATAATAAAGATGTCTCGCGTATGTCAAGCGCGCGTCCGAATCTGACGGACCGTCGTATTCGACTCTTCGAATATTTGCCGGGTTCTTGATAGCAACCGGAAGCTGGAATGTTCGCTTCCGCTCGCTCTCCGGGGCAGCTTCACATCGTTGTGGAACATCTTCACGCTGTCGCAACGATGCAGCTTCGTGGCATTGCGCGGCACCTTCACGCCGTCGCAGCAATAACTTTAATTATCTATTACAAATAAAAATTATTGACTGCGCAAGGAAATTTTTAATCGCGCGGATGGATCTAGGCATAATCTGTCGTAGGACGCCCCTGATGTTAAACTATATACACGGATAATATACAGAAACTTAAGCTATAAATACGGAATATAAGAGAAAACTATGTACACGCAACCGACGCGAACGCGACGGTTTTCCGCGAATATGTTCGCAAAGCAGGGCGTTTATGATCAGACTGGTCGGGACAACCAACAACACCAGGCGCTTCTTCTTCCGGATTTTTCGGTATAAAGAAAGCCGGTTTTAGCAGGTTGGAGGAAACCGTACGCTCCGAACCGTTGACATTAATTGTGAGAAGGTGCTCCGAAACGCGCTTGACAACTTTATGCGGTCCGGAATAGGGTTGTTCCAACGCCTTTTTGGCCATACGGCGTAAAAATACGTGAGAGCACGAATGTAAGTCCTTGTGGACAAATGCTCTCTTGTTACAATTGTGCACAACGGGCACAGGACGTACATCGCGCATATATGTACTTCTTAAATTCCTCAAGGAAAACATTGGGATCCGGTGAATGGTTCTCGGGCAGGAAAAACTCTCCCGGCAAACGCAAGGTCGACCCAAACATAAATTCCGCCGGAGACGCTCCGACATCGGCTCGCACGTGCGATCGCAATCCTAATAATACAGTGGGCAAAACGCGTGACCACTCGCTACCAGTGTGGCACACAATTGCTGCTTTAACCTCTTAGGCACGGCCGAATTTTGCGCGGAGCTGTTTCTCTGTACGGCAGAGTTCAACGCGAATTACGTATAAATGATACATCACTGCAATGTGTGACGGATAATGCTGTTCTCTACACGAGTACATTGGAATGAAGTGTTTGATGATAAAATTATAATTTTTCTTAAGGATATGATACACGTATGTTGACTTTAACAATTTACTTTAATAATTAATAATACAATTTCCGAGTCGCTTCCTGAATTATGTAGGAATAGAAATGTACAATCTATCCTTTATCTGAGAATTACACGACAATTACAAATTAGACAAACACGCTGTGACACAAAGACAACCCGAAGCGATAAACTATAACCGTGAACCGTGGTCGTAAGCCGTAGTCGTAACCGTGAGCCGAATCGTGATTGTGATTGTGGTTGTTCCATGTCCGTAATCGTAACCGTGAGCGTAATCGTAGTCGTCGTTGTAATCGTAATCAAACCGTCGTTGTTTCGTATCCGTAATCGTACTCGTGGTGGAAGACTTCGTTCTGCCCGCGCGCCGCGGACGCGTCCTTTTATATCGCGTCGTTGGAACGTTCTCGACGTTTTTCTGTTTGAATTCGTTCGTTCGGTGGACGGTTGATCGGCGGTTGACGCGCGGCTCGTGGGAGTCAACGCACTCCGAGCCAAATAACAACATTCATGCACACACGCAGCCATACACACACTCACACACGGGCCGACGCGCCTAGGCGAGTTCGCGAACCCCGATCAGCTGTCGGCACTTCTTATGGGTATAAGAAGTGCGCGACTTTTTGTGGCGTTTCTTCCGCTCGCGGTCGGCCGTTCTCATGCCTGTTTTCCCCTGCTGCGGCGGTTGGCGTCCTTCCCCTACAATTATAATAAATTGCTCTTCGTTTTCTATCTTGAAGCAGCATTTTAAGTTTAAAGATTCTAACAAATTATAAGGATGTGTTAGGAGGATCTGGTATATTAAAATCAAATGGTATATTTATTTAAATAAAAGGCAACAATTCATACCTGACACTGGCAGATAAAGAAAAGACTGTGTATTCTGACTGTATATTGTTAAAACAATTATCAATCGATGTGAAGGCAAAACAAGTGTGAAAAAATATGTGAAAACGATTATTTAATTTAAACCAGTGATGTCCAAGCTCGCTCCGGGCTTCCCCCACTCTAAAGCTCTTCCCCTCATATAGGTTCTGATCCAGGAACAGCGCTCGTTGCGCTATGGTGCAGCGTCGATCGTGCTATTATTTATCGATATCAACGATACAGTCGATAATTAGGATTCCTCCAAGAACAACAAAGTAACACGAGAAATGTTTTTTCGTTTTATGTATGACAGCTTTATTCAGAGATTACATCTCTTTGATATTCATCATTCGTAATACATTTACAACAAACACTCATCATGCACACTTACATATTTATTTGGATATGTTAGTGATTTTTAATAGTCTCCGGAATATCTAATTCTTTGTTAACGCGATTTGTAGCGTCTGGATATCTACCATACTTCCACTCATGTTGAATGTTTCAGGACTTCTTCGACGATAAATCGAATGAAACGTTGGGCAGTTTCGCAAATCTAACAAGTGTATTTGATGGGTGTATGTGATGAGCGTATGTGATGAGTGTAAATGTATGACAAATGATGAATATCAAAAAGCTGTAATCTCTGAATAAAGCTAATGTCATACATAAAACAAAAAACAATTGCTCGTGTAACTTTGTTGTTCTTGGAGAAATCCTAATTATCGACTGTATTGTCGATACCGATAAATAATAGCACGATCGACGCTGCGCTATAGCGCAACGAGCGCTGTTCCTGGATCAGAACCTATATGAGGGGAAGAGCTTTAGAGTGGGGGAAGCCCGGAGCGAGCTTGGACATCACTGATTTAAACGGTGAGCGAGTGCGGTAGTAGAATACGTCACTATAGTGGCGCGTCGTTCCGAGAGATGGCATCCGCGAAAGCCACTGTAGTGGCGCGTCGTACAGAGAGATGGCATCCGCGAAAGCCACTATAAGTGGCGCGTCGTGCCTAAGAGGTTAAGCACGCGGTGCCACCGCTCAATCAATCCGTTTGAAGCGGGATTATACGGAGACGTTCTAACCCGGTCGCACCCGATAAGTGACAACAAAGCTGAAAATAATCGCGACTCAAATTGGGATCCCTGATCCGTCGTCAATACCTTGGGCGCGCCGTATCGCGAAACCCACGTTTCAAAAAACGCTCTCGCAACTGTCATCGCAGAGGTGTCCTTCAACGGAGTTGCCTCCACCCAGCGCGAAAAACGATCTATGAGCGTTAAACAGTAAGAGGGTAAACCTTCCGAGGGCGGCAAGGGACCGATAATGTCTAAATGCACATGATCAAATCTCCCGTCTGGGGCAACAAAATGCTCCGGCAGATGACGATTGTGACGTGACAGCTTTGACTGTTGACATTTAACACAAAGCCTACAGAATCGGGAAATATCCTTACTCATTTCCGGCCACACATAGCGCTGCCGGATTAGACGATCGGACATCCTCGCACTAGGGTGAGCAGGGTTATGAAATTGATCAAATACCGTCCTACGGAGAGTACCAGGAATATACGGGCGAATTGCTTCGCCAGAGATCTCACAATAAATGGTGACATGCTCCGGGCCCCTGAAATCTGCAGAATTGCATATGAGTTTCAATTGCTCATCCGCGGCCTGTTGCTCCGCAATGTCCTCGAGACTAATCTCGAGGGGTAAACGAAGAGCACTGAATCTCAACAAGGAGTCGGCAACAACATTGTCCGAACCCGGAATATAACGAATCGTCGTGGTGAACTGCGCAATAAACGACAGTTAACAAGCCTGCCGGGGAGACGCTTTCTCCGGACGTTGAAGAAATGCGTACATGAGGGGTTTGTGATCCGTTAGAATCGAGAATTCACGACCCTCTACGAAATCTCGGAAATGCTTTACGGCCTCATACATGACCGTGAGTTCCCTATCATACGCGCTATACCGGACCTGAGCCGGTGACAATTTTTGAGAAAAGAACGTAAGGGGTTCCTAAAGGGAATCAGAACTTTGCTGTTCCATAACAGCACCGATCGCGAAATCGGACGCGTCAGACACCATTCTAAGCTCGGCACCGACGCGAGGATGTACTAACAAGGTCGCCATGGCAAGGGCTTTCTTCGTTTTTGCGAACGCTTCCCTAGCTGCGTTCGTCCATTTAATCTCCCTCCTATCATTCTTCCGAGAATCACGAACGAACTCGACCGGTCGTGGTCGTGATGACGGGTGTCGGGATTGGGAGTTCAATGTCTCGACCACCGTACACTCTTCCTAAGCCCAATCGGTCCAACAAGGAAGATCAGCAGCAATAGTCAATCAGCACGACCAAACAGCGTGCTCTACGTCGCACGTGGCGTCGTGGAATTTCCCGAACGGAAACTTTTCGCACAAATATCATACGAAAAAGGCACTACTCGCACAAATTTAATGACAGTATGAAACCGTAACACGACAAACGTCGGGGTCACCAGATGTGGGGATCTATCCCCACTCGAAACGATATACGGAGAATAATGACTACCGTTATCTGTGCTCAACCGTTGCACTCGGCGGCCATAGCCAGTCTCTCTCCTCTCGGCCAACTTCACACACCGTTCTCCACCGCGACGGTGAGGTGGGGAAACCAAGTCCCCACATACGCGATCGATTAATAACAGAGATCCACGAAATTTATACGCACCTCGGTCGCGATAAAACCATTAGATTAGTGGCAAAGTATTTCTACGTGTCAAAGCTCCATAAGTACGCGCGGAAATTAATATCTGCTTGTGATATCTGCCAAAAGGTCAAGATCCTTACGCGTGTGATGCATTCTAATATGCAGAGCATAATTCTAAAGAATCCATTAGATTTGCTTTCGATCGATTACTACGGCCCGTTGCCGACCTCGAGAGGCGGGGTCAAACACATTCTGGTAATAGAAGAACTTTTTACCAAGTTCGTGAAATTGTACCCGCTGCGTAACACGACTACAATGGTCACGCTCGCGCGCGTTTTTAACAAGTACATTCCGCAGTACGGTAAGCCGAAAAGAATTATCACGGACCACGGAAGAGGGAATCCACCACATCCTATCATCCATCCGGCATCCGCAGAGCAACCTGGTCGAAAGGGTCAACCGGGAGATCGGTAGGATCTTTCGCACCTTGGCGTCCTCGACCCACGCGACCTGGGCCAAATGGGTAGATGTTATCGAAACCTGTTGCAACGAAGTACTTCACGATACCACCGGCTTCACCCCTACGGAACTGTTCTTAAATAAGAAACCTGAGCGACCGTGGACGAAATGGTTTCGGTGTTTGGCCAATTCAGGAAGTAACGATACCGAAAATTTCAACGCCAAGTTCAGACTTGCACTCCAGAGCATAAGTCAGAAAGCATCTAAACGACGCGAACGAGCTAACGCGGGAAAAGTATCGATGCAGTATAACGTCGGTGATCTTGTATTAGTGAAATTTAACCCGGTGTCGAACGCAGTGGATCGGGAAATTGCCAAATTCGCACTCATACCGCTGGAGCTTGAGTCCTAATTCTGAAATTCTTTGCAATACTATGGCTAAGTTCTTGTTGTGTTCCTGAATTGTCTGTCCGAAGATAATTATGTCGTCCAAGTAAACAAAGCAGTATTTCCCTGTTAACCCTTGTGTGCACAACCGGGTATCCGGGTGCCCACTGCAGTATATTTTTACATGTAAGTAAATTAAAAATCAAAATTTCGCATGGAACCTCCGGATCGTCGTTATTTCTTTCAATTCTAAGACAATGATGCATGTAGATATTAAAAAAAGTTTTTTTTTTTTCGCAAAAATAATCGAATTTAAAGTATACATACTACTCCGTGGACGCCGTGGACGCAGATACCCGGGCATCCACCTCGCAGTTTTATTAGTTTTTTTTATGAATTTATTTAATTCGTACACGTAGAATAGGTAGACTAATAATGAAATTCATGAAAATGAATATAAAAAAGCATTTATGTATTACATTCTTTACATTTGACAAATGTTAATGAATGCTCATCGCAGACAGGCTTATCACATTCGGAGCAGGCTTTTCGTGTTTTTCTTCTCTTTTTGATTTCCTGCTTATAACATTGTATATGGCAAGAACCAGTAATTTTTTTTCTTCCTGATGTATCTCGTTCTGTTGAAGGACCGGGAGTACCTTCCACAGGATTTACTGGCCGTCCGATCACACTTTCAACAGGAATCTTCGTGTTGTAATGTCTCATCACTTGCAGGTTTTGACTGCGATCCTCAATCATTGGTTTTGCTAATTCTTCGCTCAATTGGCGCATAAATAGTCTCCGCCGATTAGTTTTTCTTGGAAGCATCTTATTATTTTCATAATATATCAAATAAGAAGCGAGTGAGCTGTCGTCTAACATGTTGAAAAACATAACTAGCGGCCATCTCAGAGTGCAACGTTTTGTAGTATATCTGCTAATCATTTGGTCCATGGTGTCGACGCCAGCTTCGTATTATTGCACTACAATATTATATGAACAACAATTGAAAAAATATCGTAGATAAAACACTAGTTTTTTACAGGTTCCCAAAATCCTAAAATGACCGGCAACGTGCCATAAACTATGCGAGTCGAATCTCCAACAACGAAATAAAAGCATGCGACGCGACGCTCCGATTCGATGTTCTCGGCTAGTCAAACAGCCACGATTCAACTGTAGCAGCACGTCTATTTCAATGAAGAACGCACATAACTGGCACCGATGCACATTTGTTTAGCTCCGCTCTCACATACTGTTTTATTGTCACATATTGTTAAAACACTGGAGTGTTTTAAAACTAAAAGTGACCGCGCGCCGACCTTTAGAGTACTACTGTCTTCTATTCATTAGTACTAAGAGGTCTATTCATTTCAAATTGCCTCGGACACTTATCATACATCTTTATTTATTCAAATAAATGTTAAGAGAATGATTTCATTTGCAGGGACATTTAAAAAACTGAAATTAAGATTGGTGAATACCCGGGTACCCCGGTTGTGTAACAACGTTGGTAAAGTTGGTTGTGTACACAAGGGTTAAACCTTTCAAGGCTTTATCCATCATACGCTGGAAGGTCGCGGGGGCATTTTTTAGTCCAAATGGCATTCGATTATAGTGGAAGTGTCCCTTGGGAGTGGGAAATGCAGTAGGTATATTTTTTGGGATTGGGATGCATAGCAATTCGATGGAAGCCTGGGGATAAGTCTAGTGCGGTGAAGAATTTTGCGTTTCCTAGTTGCGAAAGGATAGTTTCTATGTCGGGGATGGGGTATGCATCTTGGTCGGTAATCTCATTGAGTTTCCTATAGTCTATAACTATCCTCCATTTATTTTTTCCGGATGTGTCATTTTTTTGGGGGGACTACCCAAATAGGTGAGTTGTAGGGTGAATCCAAAGGTTCAATAATTCCTTTATCTAGCATTTCGGTTATCTGTCCCTCTATTTCTTGCCTGTGACATTCGGGGGATCTGTAGGATTTAATGTTGATCGGTTTCTGGGATTTTAATTTGATTTCGTGGGAGGTTAGGTTGGTACAAGGGAAGGGATCTGTTTCTAATGCGAATGCATCCATGTAGAGTGAATAATGATCTTTTCTATTACTGGTTTATAATCAGGCTCAATATAGGATATGCATAATTTAGACAAGAGTGTATTGATTCCGTTTAAATTTCTTTCGTCTCTGTCAATTTCGACCTGATTAACAGAAGTTTTGTTTCTACCTGTATTGATGAAGCAAACCTCAGTCAGCTCCTGCCCCACGTATGCTTCCTTGATCGTACTCCCGCCTGGTTTGAGGTCTAATTCGGTGTAAAGGTTGATTTTGTTTTTACCTAAAAACAAGTGAGTGCTGTTAATCGTGTAATCGTATTTTTTTAGGAATGTTAACCCTAAGATGCCTTCTTACAATTAGAGGCATCAAGGGTAGGGGGAAGGAGTTTGGTACAATATGGAATATGTGGTTTGTGTCTGGGCTACGGTTATCGTGGATGCGTATTCGGACGAATTGGCATTTTGACGAATACGTCTGAATAGTTCATCGGACGAACATGACAAGTGATGGCTATAGTGGATGCGTTTTCTGACGAATACATCCGAACTGTTATAAAATGGTTGTAAACGTGTGATTAATCGTTAGTCCGCCATACCGTTCGCTCTGGATAGCATCGATGATCTTTATTTCTTAGAAAGTCCATTTTTGAAATTTTTGCTCTTAAGTGAAAGAAAGAAGCAAATAAATCATATATATTTAGATTTAATTCAAGAACAAGATTCGGAGAGTATCATACATTATTAGAAGAATTAAAGAATCAACCCGATAAATTCTATGAATCTTTTACTAATGGCGGATCTACCGAGACGTGTTTAAAAAAGTTGTTTTGCGGTGAGCAGTATAACTTGGCAGGAACTTATCTAAAATCAATAATCTAAAAAGATTTCGATAGTATAGGTATAATAGTAGCTAGTGCTTAATAGTCCGGGAGCTAGCAACGTTTTCAACACTTGATTTTAGCAAAGCTAATTTTTTTATATCCCCTCCCTTTTTATGGCGTGGAAGGTATACGGACGGTCTGGCTGGCGAAAAAAATTACAAAATTATATAATAATAGCATAACTTTTATTTGTTTCGTTGATTTTCGTAAACTATTCGTGATACTAATTTCTTATTGCCAGACTGTTTCCCTGTTGTTAACATCACGCCAGACGCCGATTTATAAACAAATAAAAAATCATTTTTAAGTCATTTTAGCAAAGCTGAAATTTTAATATGTTTTTCTTGGGCTATTAGATTAGCCATAATTAATTTGCCAGACAGAAATTCTGTGGATAAGTTAATACCAGACCGATTTAAACTTAGCAGAGAACTAGCGTTGTTACGTGGCCGACGGTTGGGCAGTTCTAGTGGCCGGCAGAGGCTTTCTGGTAAGAAGGCCGCGTAACATTTATTTATTAAGAAAAGTCAATACAACCCGAGCGGTCACTGGTATTCACTGGGATTTAGAGAGAATGCTAATGTGGGTTTGACACAGTAAATATATATTACAAAATCAGTCTACAGTTGTTCTGTCGCGAATATAGGTGTGAGTGTTGTATATTACCTATTCCGCTGGGTGCTCGGTTTTGACGCACTGGCAATGCGGGTGTGTGTGTGTGTGTGGTTGGTAAGAATGCCAAATAGAAATACAAGCTAGTTTCGCAGATTCTATAAGGTTCGCTTTGATCGAAAGGGACTTCAACCCGATCTCACTAAATAATAACCAACTCACGATCGTACACAAAGTGCTCAACGCTAGATGAACTTTGGTACTGCCCCCGATCGTTGGTACCGAAGGGGTTTATATACTACTTCGAAAAGGCAATCTGGTTATTACTTAGATAATTGCATTGGTCCCATCTGTTTTTCCAGAAATGTTTAGAGTGGTTGCAGCTGGTGTTTAATCATGATGGTCCCACTGCTTTCCCAAAACGTATGGTTCTGTTATCGCAGTGGGCCTTCTGTTTATTTCAAGTGCAGGCGGCCTGTTTGTATTAGAGTTTTCCTTTTCCAGATATTAAAAAGGATTCGTTTTTCTAGAGGAGGCATATGTTTGATAAAACGATCTGCCTACGTGACAGCGTGTTAGAAGTGTACGAATGATAGCAAACAGAAAGAGAAAGGAATAGGCATACAATAAAATTAGTTTCTTTAGTAGGATTAAAGTACGTCGTAGTTTTCATAAAAAATAGTATAATTATAAAGATAAATTAACAATAATAGATCGTGTTGTACTTTTTAAGGTACGATTATATTTTCTTAAGATACATAAAAATTCACAAAATTCACCCGTCTACAATTACGCCCGATCTTTCGCTTTGCACACTCTCACGTTCGTTTTAATTCTAATTCTAATGGCCGTTTCGCTACCGTCGGCCGCGGTTCGTTCGCGGTCTTCCCTCTCCTTCCTTCTCACGCATTCCCTCTCACTCACTCCACATCCAACCTATCATTCGCTCCGTTTCTCACATTCCCAATCACCCGTCGGCTCTCTCGGCATCGCGCTCTTTCTTTCTCGCTCACTCTCTCGCTTTCTCTCTCTCTCACGCACACAGGTACTACAATCGATATAAAAAATCGATGCAACGATTTGTTTTGTAGTTTGTAAAAATTTTGTTTTCATTGTAAAATACAATGTGGTATTAAATAAATGAAATTAAATCATTTTTATATTAAAATTGCTTCACAAAAAGATTGAGCACCTTCCAGCTCTTCGTCGTCATCGCTCCTGTAATCATGATAATTATTATAACTATCGTCATCCTTGTTAGTTTTTGGGGCTGTGTTATCGTCATCTGTAACCAAATCCTCTGCAGAGGGAAAGGAATTAATAAAAAAATGTATTCAACTTTTTTTTTTAATATTCCAAAATCACCGCTTACTTTGAACAATAACATCAGCAACTAATGATGGCAATCGATTTCCTAGAAACCAGACGAATTCATATTTGTTATCGTCGATAGTCCAACCACAATCTACCGGTAATAATGGAGAAGGATCTTTCGTTTCTCCAAAATTTATTGACATAATAAGCACGTAGTAAATGCTGTCGTAGTTCAGCTTGACAAGGTGTTAAGTTTGATGAATCAAAAATTTCGATATTTTTTTTCAAATTGGTCGTTAAAGTTCGCAGATTTATAAGTATTTACCTGCTGTCTCCTCTGACCCCTCGTGACGGACGGCCTCCGCGGGTCGGCTGACTTCGGAAATCAGCACGGGCATCTCCTCTGTTGCGGCTTCTTCCAAGGAAATAGGGAATTTTAATTGGGAAGGCAGGTTCGAATTGCCCGTGGAGCGCTGAACCGCTCTGCTCGTGGTGATCCGGTTTAATGAATTCAAATATAGTAAATTCCAACAAGAAAATGGTTATTTGAACAGTTTAATTATTATTTAACTCCAACTCAGAATTGTAACACAGTGTTTAATTTTTAATATTATTAAAGAACATGAATAAAGAATAAGGAACAAGGAATTAATGGTTTGACAAACTATTTTTATCTATGCTTTACGCTGGCTGAATTATGTCTAATCGTTTATTTCAAAATATCCCGCAGTCGCTTTTGTTAGGATATGGTGATAAAATGAAACAGGCTGAATCTTAGTTTGAAAATTAAAAAAAAACTTTATTATTCGACCAAGGAAGGTATGTCTGAAGACGTCAAAGGATGCAACAGAACTAACTGTACGGGAAGAGAAGAACGTTTAGCCCAACGTCCTTATCTGTTCTTATAAACAGTCTGGAAACTGAGAACCGGCGCAGCGCGGCGTATAAGACGATATTCGAAGGGTGTCAATCGAGACACTGTCATGAGGAAACTTAATAGATTATTTTTTGCTTTAATATTGTTTAATAAACTCAATAGCTTTTCCGAAACAAAACATAATTTTTAAATTACAAATTACATCCAATCACGCGAGTTTTCCTTTATGATTCTTAAATTTAATTGGTCGTTATTATGTTAAGGATGAGCGTTTTACGCGGTAGCAATGCTATCTCTCTTGGTAACTTTGATTCAACAACAAATTTGAGCTAAAGTATCATTCTTTGAAATATCCTTTAGATAGCTTCATTTATAACTTCTTCTATTTCATGGCCACCGCTACGTTACATTTACAAATTAGAATTTACCGCGCTTTTAACATTTAATTATAGATTTTCTCGCTGTGTGGCGCTGACGCTGTTCAAAGTGAACTTATCGGAGGTTGCCGGCACGCAACACCTCACTGCGGCGGGCATTTTCATCGTCACAAAGCTGTGTTTGTCTGCGCACTTCACTCTTTCTCGCAGGCATTATGACACTCTGTAGGTTGTGACGGAGGCTTCCTGTTTGCGCATTAATTAAATTCAAAGAGGAGCGAAGCGATGAGCGAACATGTGTTAAATTAGGTAGGTGGAAATGGTGTACGATAACGGACGCAGGGAGCGATGAAGCGAAATTTGCTAAAGTACAAGGGAATGCTTTTTACGGGTGCGTGATGCGCTGGGAACGTACCTTTATTTATTTATAAAAACACGAAGTGGCGTCTTCTCACTGGCTGGAGTGGATACGAGTTGAATTGAGCTGTGTATGCGACGTATTTCAACGAGAATCAGCTCTGCAAGTCTTGCTGCACCCATGTCGGTATGATTACTCACACCACGTTTGATGGGTAACCGCCGAGATCGCTTACGCGGCTCTCTACCACACATCTAACGCTGTGGAAATCGTCCGTTGCCCACGGATGTGGGATTAGACCGATTCAGGCGCAACTCTATGGGTAAAAATCGTATGGTCTGCCTCAGGGACTCGTCTCGGATACTAGGACGAAACCGACACCTCAAACGACGGCTCTGCATTTACCCAGCGCGACAAGTCGCTACCAGTAACTAGTGAGTTACTGCCAACGGCATCCGTTGCCCACATACGTGGGATTGGGAGCTCCGGAGGGAGTTTTATGGGTGGGCACCGTGTGGTCTAACACCCACCCGGCCTACAAGCAGATCAGGGGGCCTATTCTTGAAAAATGTCGCATGCGATATTTTACGAATGTTACTAGAATATCGCATTCGACAGTGAATTGGTATTCTCGAGATTTCACAAGTAGCTAGCATGCGATAAATATCGAATGGTAGGTATCGAATGGGTCAGACCATTCAAAAAGAAATATCGCATGCGAAATGTACGCGAGGCAGCGCACCTGTACGGGCTTTGGCGACATTAAAAGCATTCGTAAATTACATTGTCGCATTGCTGAGGCATTTGTGACGCCATCCAGAAGAATTTAATAAACCTTGTTTGTTTCAACCGAGAAACGACCCGTTTTCGTTATCGGACGATAATTTTGTAAAATTGTACAGAGTAAATAAAAACATCGCCACGAATGTGATAGACATCGTGTCGGAGTACATAGGTAATACCAATCGACGACGGTCAGCATTAGATTCAGCTGTACAGGTAAATTAAATTGTTTATAAAACTGCATTCCTGTCAAATCAGTTGTTTGTATAGATATCTATAGTCTCAATTACATTAATTATTTATTTTAGGTTGTAACTGCCATCCGCTTCATGGCATCTGGCAGTTATCAAACAGATATAGGCCACAATGTTAATTCGGCAGTAAGTCAGCCATCCGTAAGCAGATGCATTAAGAATGTTACCGAAGCGTTGAACCAGCCACACATTTTAATCAGGTGGATTAAATGCCCTTCAAATCTACAAGAGGTGAAACACATTAGAGATGGGTAAGCAATGTATATATATGTATGCATACTGCGAATGTTATACTTTGCAAATTTTATGTAAAAAGTCAATCTTGTTGTACATCAATTACATTGAGGTAAAGGAAATAATTATTGTGAATAGATTTTGGGAAAAGTACCAATTCCCAGGAATTATGGGATGCATTGATTGCACGCATGTTGCGATTGTGGCATCTCCGGCAAACGATCCGCAATTTCCGGAACACATTTATGTGAACAGGAAGGGTTACCATTCCATAAATGTGCAGCTGGTAAATTAGTAACATTTTAAACGCATGTAAACATATGTTAATTGTGTATGTTTATTTGTGATTACATTTTATAGATCTGTGACAGCAATATGAAGATTATCCACATAAATGCGAAACATGCTGGTAGTACGCATGATAGCTACGTATGGAATAATTGTAATTTCCTCCCACTTGCAAAGGAATTGCACATCTTGGAAAGTAAACGAAACATCTGTTTCAGCGACATCGTCATGTCCAGCAATTGCTGTCGGACTAATGGTGTCTAAAACTTGCTGCTCTGTTTGAGACAGCTGTTGTATTGTACTGGGTCCTCCGCCGGTTCCTCCTCTATACTGCCTAATAGCCTTGGATTTTGCTTTTGCTTTGGTACATAAATCGTGCCACGTCTGTGTGTAATGCCAAATCAATTTACAAACTTATAACATGATCTATCATCAGAAAGATTCAATGCATTGTTTTAAAACATAAATGTTACATATTTCCTTTGTACCTTTCGCCACTGCCTCCAATCTTTTATTGCACCATTCGGCACTTTGTGCAATTCTTCACTGATGCTGAGCCACATTTCTTGTGCTTGTTTGGCTGTAAATGAGCCTTTAAAAAAGACTGTTTTTTGTTTTAATAGAAGTCTATGTATTGTCGTCGTGCCTGAAATGTTTTTTTTTTTTTTTTTTACGTGGAGGAAATCTGATCGGCAGACACCCCCCTGCCGCTCGGGGGAGCGACAGAGGGGTAGTGTGGGGTTCGACCCACTAAAACCTCCACGGCGACCTTCGGACGCTCTTCCGCATCTGGCGGATTCGGGGGAGTCACGGGAACTCTTAGAGAACACTACCGCGACTCCCCCTCGCCTGAAATGTATAGCCTTAAAATAGGGCCATGATGATTTATGAGTTGTATCTCCGGATCTCTCTCTCTCTCTCTCTCTCTTTTTTTTTTTTTTAAATCTTATTTACCTCTTTGCAGAATGTGTCTCGTAGGCCCCGCCACTTAGTTTTCACTGTTACAACTGGAGGTAATGTACAACATAAGTAATATACGAAAAACGATATTATTTCAGTAACAAATAACATAATGACATATACAAATAATAATTGATGTTACAATGCATATAAAAAATTGTAACGCTGGCACTGAGAGTGCATCGGTTAGGTGGCGCCGGGCGCCGGGCGCCGCAGTGCCACGTGCGGGTTTCGTCCCGCAGACAGTGGTTGCTCGGAGCGCTGATTGGTCCGAGGATAGTTCGAGATGAAAGAAGACGATTTCGTTTAATACGTTTTATTAAGAATATTATTAACTATTAACAATGGTCTACAACAAGTGTGATTGGTGGTCCTGCGGCGAGTCGTTTTGCCGGTCGACGTTAGCGGATCTACAAAAATATCCGCGCAGGGATAATGTATTTTATAATACGTAGGTTTCTGCAAAAGTTTCAGCAAAGTAAGAGAAAAACGACAAAAATGTTTAAACTTGTGGTTTTCTTGTTTTTCAAAATACTCTCCTTTATGATCTATACGCTTTTGCATTCGCTCAAACCAGTTTTTAAAACACCTTTTCCATTCAGAACGAGGAATGGCCAAAACATGCGATTTGTACGCTTCAACAGCTTCTTCGGATGTTGTAAAACGCTCGCCACGCATTTTATTCTTTATCTGAGGGAATACGAAGAAGTCATTAGGTGACAAATCAGGACTATAAGGACAATGAGACATTAATTCGATGTTTTGACACTTCAAATAATCGAGCGTTTGCTTTGCTGTGTGAGAACTCGCGTTGTCATGGTGCAGAATGATTCCTCTCCTCCCGTTGTTTTTTCTAATTTTACTGATAACTTCTGGTAAACAAATTGTTGTATACCAATCAGCATTAACTGTTTTTTTATCTTCTAAAACTACAGTAGCAACGTGACCAGTAATTCTAAAGAATGAGGCAATCATCTTTTTCGAAACACTTCGAGAACGAACAACTTTTGTTGGTTTCCGTTCGTCTTGGAAGACCCAAACAGCCGACTGACGTTTAGTTTCAGGCTCATACGGGTAAATCCAAGTTTTGTCACCTGTGACGATGTAATAGACTATATTGGACAGTCCCCTGCTAAATCTTTTGATCATATTTTTGCACCACATAACACGGTTCTCTTTTTGAGCATCGGTCAAATTGCGGGGAATCCAACGTACACAAAGCTTTCTTACATTCAAATGATCATGCAATGTCGTATGTATTTGTTTCATGTCGATGCCTACAGATGACTGAATGTCACGGTATGTCATATGCCTATCCATCTTTATCATTTCATGAACAGCATCGACGTTTTCTGGGACAACAGCCGTTGATGGACGGCCTTCACGAAAATCGTCATTAAGATAGCAATGCCCACTTTTGAATTGTTGAAACCAGTGATAAATTGTTGTTTTTGATGGTGCTTCATCACCGAAAGCTGCATGAAGTTGTTCCACATACTCTTGTTGAAACAAGCCTTTCCGAAAATCGTAGAAAATCATGGCTCGGTAATGTTCTCGACTTAAATCCATTTTTTCGCCGTCTTCGCAAACTTCGAGAGGTTATAAAAACAAAACCAATTAACATTTCTTTGTCTTTCAACGCCATCTAGCATACAAAAGGTCAAATTTTACGAAAATAACAAGATCGATTGAGTAGCAGAATTTAAAGCGGCAAATTCCCGAAACTTTTGCAACAACCCACGTATAACGAGAATTATGTAACTTTAAAAGAACTATGCGCGAATACAATGAGGGCAGAGGTTCGTTCCGTTGGAGCGCACGGGCTCCTTTCACATTTATATTCGTTGCCCTAGAAGTTGTGGGTCTCGTCCCATCAACCGCGTGGGGATTCGTCTCGGTTCGTACTGCGTTACCGCAAATCCGATGCTCGAGAGAACTCGTCGAAACTGCGTACTCTGCCCTCATGTATACTGCTCGGTCCCAACGTTCAACCGTACGAAAGCGTGGTCGCCGCTCGGCGGCGTGTAGCGGTGGTGCCGCGAGTTACACGCGCGCGATTTTGACTGCGGGAAACGGCAGGCGCGAGCCGCCGCGTAGCGGTCCGCCAGTGATGTCCCGTCACAAGATGTACGTTTTTTACAGATTTCTGTCAACCGGCTTGTCATTTAGATCTCTTAGCTTTTCATGTAGAATTTCGCACTGTGCAATAAGACAAATAGTTTACGACACATACCTTTCCATCTGGAATTGTTTTCATAAAAGACGCATGCTTGTACCAAAAACCAGTGATCTAAAAAAGATTGCAGAAAATTAAGGGGTGTCCACCGAAAGATTTTCAATTTAAAAATGTAATTGAAAAAAAAAAAACGAATAAATAAATCTTATTAGTACATAATGAAGATTAACAATGCGGATTTTACTTTTTAAAAATAACATCTTCTAAATGACGTCCATTTCTTTGTACGCATTCCTGCAGTCGGGTTCTTAAATTAGCAAATACGCGAGAACAAAGCGTCACGTCGGTTCAGTGGCGGTAACTTCACGGCGTATATTTTCTTCTAGAGCTTGAATTGTTCGAGGGCTGTTGCTGTCGACCTTAGACTTGAGATATCCCCATAAAAAAAGTCACATAGGGTGATGTCCGGTGAGCGAGGTGGCCAGGGTAAATCTCCATACTTGCTAATCAATTTATTTGGGAAAATTGCCCTCAGATTTCCAACGAAACTCTAGCTGTGTGTGGCGTGGTACCGTCTTGCTGAAACAGTGTTCTGTTGTTGTACCCGGGTAGCAGCTGCAGTTACGGCAACAGAAACTCGTCTATCATTCTGCAATACACCTCAGCAGTAACTGTCTTTCGCTCGTTAAAAAAAATAAGGGTTCGCTCGAAAAAAAATTATTCCTAGGGCAGAAATGGCACACCACACAAATTTTCTTTATTGACATAGCCATCAATGTGAAAATGTGCTTCATCTGTAAACAATATGTTTCCAAGCGTTCCTGCTGTTCGGAAACGTTCTAACATTGTTGTTGCGAAGGTTTCGCGTAAAGAATAGTCATTTTCATTCAATTTTTGCACGATTTGCATTTTGTATGGATGGAGGTTTAATTTATTTTTCAAAATAACATGCACCGTTGATTTTTTTTATTCCAGTAGAGGCTGAAATTTTTCTTACTGATTTCCGCGGATTTCGCATAATTTCTTGTCAAACTTGAGTCACATGTTTTGGCGTCGCTGCTGACGTTGATGGTCCTGGAGGAGTTCGATTGACCATTGTTCCGTCTTGTCGAAACCTTTGCACCCATGACCAGATAAGTTGCGTGCTCGGTCCATCATTTACTCGGCGAATATTGTAATGAGTAGAAAAAGCGCGACGCGCACGAACCAGTGTTTCACCGCTCTTCAAATATTGCTCGACCGCGAACGCGCGGTGCAATACCGACCAATAACTCACGGCGGCTAATGAATCCGCAACTCACGCGCGTCAAACGGTACCATTTGCGCTTACTTCGCCCCGCTAGCTTTTAAACAATTGCAGTTATAACTTGAAAATTTTCCACTGGACACCCTTTATTTTACATGTTGGAATTTTCCACATTGTATCGGTTCTATAGATGGGAAGCACAACCGTATAAAATGTCCTGATCATTCCGGATCACTCTACTACAATTATAAACAATACTTTTCGTAACTTATAAACCTATGTTATTAATTATTAATTATTAATTATTAAACAGGGTGCGCAATAATAACAACTTAGATACTTTTAATAAACACTTATATCGCTTTATTATCGAACTCTGCTTACAACGTACTGCTCTAACGAACTCTCGCAACGAAGTGACGAACGCAGAAGGCGTTCGTAAATCTGTGCTCTCTGGCGCAGAATATATAACTAAAGAAGTGTATCAACGTGGTAAAAGAGCAGACGCTCTCTTTTCCAACACTCCCTCCCGGATGCTCTTCGTTGATCTTTTTCTGTTAATCTCTCCTTTGCTGCTCTTGACTGGTCCTCTTCTGTAATACTCTCCTTACTTGCTCTTCGCTCACCATGCAGGGTTTTCTTCTCTAGGCTTATTTCTCGCCTCTCGCCTCTCGCCTCTCTCCTTTCATCTCTCGTCTTATTCCCTGAAAACAACGATAAATCACAGAAAATTAAGAATCATCATTCATAATTTCGCATAGTAAATTTCTATGCATATCAAAAGACAAAGGTTTTGTAAATATGTCGGCAATTTGATTCTTTGATTGAATTCATTTAACTTTTATAAATCCATTGTTTACACATTCTTTAATATGATGTTGTTTTATTTCTATAACGTGTCTCAATTTATTTCCGCCATCTATTTCTACAGATGTGCACGCCGCCTTATTGTCACACCACAAAATCATTGGAAGGAATGTTTCGGTCAATATTAATTTTAAGGAATTGTACAGGGTGTCCCAGAACTAGTGTAACACCCGGAAATGGGGGGGTAGCTGGGGTGCATCTGAACAACTTTTTCCTTTACCAAAATGTTGTTTGAAGCTTCGTTATCGAGTTATTAACGAAAAACACTGACCAATGACAGCGCACGCTCCTCGCGCGCTCAGGCGCGCGAGCATAGCTTCGGGCCCTGGGACGTTCGGACTAGCCTGGGCAAACAGGGCGGTAAAGAGGGAAAAATTTAATTGAAATTCTACCGAGCAACGAATACAAATAATTAAACAGAGTATTAACGCAACTGTTATCCCCTGAAGACGGGATAAATCAGCTAACTAAATCGAATTCATTTTATTATATACGGAATAAAATGTGGGAGGTGCTCTCGAAATTTTTTGGAAACGAATAACGATTAACGATTGCGCAAAAAAAGCGGACTGTAGCGTTATGAAAACAGAGAGATAATTAGAATTCGACTTACCAATTGATTTGCAAGTTGTCCCTGTTCGTTGACAATGGTCATCGTACGTTGTTCACCACAAAAGTATTCCACTTCATGATCGCTGACACTTGTCACTTTCACATTACACAAACACTGTATTCCTTCCTCGATTGTTGATCTTTAACAGGTTAACACGTTCCGTGCCGTATGGGGCGTATACGCCCCACGCTGAACTTTCCGTTCAAATCATTGAACGCTTGGTACAGTAATGTTCAGCTAGGTATTTGTTAAACTAATTCCTAGAAAAATAAATTTAGTGCTTTGTTGTCTTATGAATCATAGACTATACACCCTTTTCTTTATAATTATGATTTTGCATTTATTTGAATCATTGCAACAGAAAATCTTCCAAAAACGGTCTATCACGGAACGTGTTAATGTGCGTGTTTAAAAAGTACGAACGAAAAGGGCTGACTATTGACACGTTCTATCAATTAATTCAAAAAGGAAAAAATAGACGACGAACTACTCGAAAGGAATCGGTAGAAGGGCGGCTTTTTGTATTGCGTAATACAAAATGTATTGTGGAAATTCACAATTTTTTCCGAAAAAACCAACGTCTAATTTCGTAACCGGTCATTTGACCGAGCAATAAACTGTCGGGGTCAGGAACTCTGGCTCAACGCGATACAAATAAAAGCTACGTAAAACAACGTCGTACATCGAGCGTTCCGTCCGCTTGTCGACCAGCAACTACCCTTCTGCCGATTCGTCTTGCGTCGTTCGTCGTCTGTTTTTTTCTTTTTGTCGACGAGACGAGATAACAGTCGGCCCCTTCGAGGATCGGTTACCTATTTTCTTTAACACGCACAATTTCCGGTTTAGAGAGTCAAGAATCGAGAATGTGAAAGTTACAAGTGCCAGTGAGGTGAAAGAAGAAGAGATCGTGAGGTGAAATGCTTTTGTGGTGGTGAACTGGGTTCGGTGATCGGGCCGTTCCATCAGCTGTTTTGCGTTCGGATCTTCGTCCTTCCCTTTGGCAGGACACGTACGATGACCATTGTAAACGAACAGGGACAGCTTGCAAATCAAATGGTAAGTCGAATTCTACTTATCTCTCTGTTTTCATAACGCTAGAGTCCGTTTTTATTGCGCAATCGTTATTCATTTCCCAAAAATTCCGAGAGCACCTCCCACATTTTATTCCCTATTCTTTTCCAGCAACGAATACAAATAATTAATAAATAAAATAAATTGGATTTAGTTAGCTGATTTATCCCGTCTTCAGGGGATACCAGTTGCGTTAATACTCTGTTTAATTATTTGTATTCGTTGCTCGGTAAAATTTCAATTAAATTTTTCCCCCTTTACCGCCGCGTTTGCCCAGCTTAGTCCGAACGTCCCAGGGCCCGAAGCTATGCTCGCGCGCTGTCATTGGTCAGTGTTTTTCCTTAATAATTCAAAAACGAAGCCCCGTCTGACATTTTTGCAAAGGAAAGTGTTGTTCAGAATCGTCTCAGCTACCCCCCATTTCCCGATGTTACTACTAGTTACGGGACACCCTGTATGTACTGCGACGTACGGGGTATGGAGGCAGCCAAAGGACACCCTGTGCTGGGGTGCAACCAGGGAAAGCTGCTCTCCGCGCACCACCGTGCACAAAGTCACGGACGATTTATTTACACTGGGCGCCAGTGCTTTCGCACTCGTTCGGGAACCTTGCTGTTAACAACAAAAAACCGATACGGCAAGAAGACAATTCGATGCCTAATTTATTTTGTATTATTTAATCTATTTCTTTATTTTATTTATTATTTTGTATTTTCATTTTCGTTATTTCACGTATTCATTAGGTTTAATATTTTCGTTAATTCTACCATTATATTACTTTATAGTTACATGTATTATCTTATAAGGTTTATTGTACGTTCCATTCAACATCATGTTGTGATTTAATTACACGTACGTTTTTACGCTTTACAATAATGCTACATCCAGAATGTATTTCAAATAAACGGTCACGGACGTTCGATGCCTCGTCTCTCATCCCGTTCCCCGCAGGCTTCACCGAGTGGACCGAGTAGCTCGGTACCAGCCCGGGGGGGGGGGGGGGATGTCTTATAAACACAGGCCGTCGAATCTCTCGCTGTCTTGCTTCGTGTATACAAGTTCGATAACCGAGTCTTTATCAAAATTTCCTGGCGAGCCACGCCCGTTGTTCCTGGAACGTTCCGGAAATCCTTCTGAAGTCGCGATCGCGTACGGAATTCAATTCTCTTTTTTCTTTCTCTCGCTTCGAAGAATCGTCGCTTGGGTTTGCAGCGGGATTCCCAATCCTACGGCTACTAGCCCAAAAATCGTTTTTTTTTTATCGGGAAAGACGGGGACGAAAAACACTCGCCCTTCCGACTGCTCAGTAAGGGAGCGGAAATCAGGGGAGATCAAATAAAAGTGACACACGAGCGATTCGTTAAACGTTAACTTTAATACAGGCCGAAGTGGCCGTGTCAAACAAACAAACGGGAATTCCGTGGTATACATTTGCAAAAAGGCAAAGGTACGCGGCCGCCACGTGCGGCAACAGGAACTGCAACGCGGAAATTCCCAATGCAAAAAGAAGACTACTGTAGAAACTAAAACTAGGGGCCGAGTACAAAGCGTCGGTGGTCCTAGAGTCTCGAATACAGCAGAAAAAGAAAGATTGATCGCGGACGTGGGTGCTGGGGGACGCGTTCGCGATTCTCACTCGGAGGTGCCCTTCGTTCGAACGCGCGATTTAGGCGTCGGCGGTTACGAATCCGACGTCGAGCCGCCGGAGCTCGACCGTCGGACGATACCGGACAACGAGTCAGTCGGGAGCGTGGTCAAGGGGACGGGCCTCGAGAGTCCTCGTCTCCTCGGGTCGGTCCTGTCGCCTGGGTCGCTGAACACGGTACGATACGGAATATCCCGGTATTCTCGCGTTCTCGCCGATCCACTCACACTCACATACGCTACAAAAAGTCAAACAATAGGCGTGAGTCCTATCTGGGCATGCAGTGCGGCGACGTATCCAAATAATGGTGCGGGTGGCCCGTGATACACACAAAAAGGCCACACAAACGCACGCACAGAACACAAGAAAGATACAACAATAAATAAAAGTAAATGAAGCAAAAGAAAAGAGACCGAACACGCGCAAAATAAACTAGAACTATTCAAAAATCCTTGAAATATAATCGAACGCTCTTTTCAATCGCTCGCGCGCTTCTCCTCATTCCGTCCTGCCACCGCCCCCCCCCCCCCCCCCCCCCCCGAGCTCGGAAGCCAAGATAGGCCGTGGTGGTTCCAATTCGGTTGGCCGGGTCCTGGGAGTCCTTTGGCGTAGCTGGAGGGTGCCTTCGGAGAAGGGGCGGTGGACTCGCTGCTCCCAGGCCGTGCGGCCTCGGAGGCCGCCTGCCGGACGCTCCCAGGGTAGACGCATAAACGTCCCCATAACAGTGCACCATCAACAACAATGATTTCACAAGCTTCATTGATGGGACAGCATATGCTTCGCCGTAAACTCAAATTTTCTGTCCTAGATGTTTTTCAGTAACGTCCCAGCCGTAATATCAACAATTTTCCAAACTGGGACAGCACATGTCCCGTCCGGTACGAAAGGGTTAAAATAATGACCAAAAGTTGCAGTTTTTCTATCTGATCTTCGATTGCATGCTTCTGTCGTAAAATGACGTCTCGCGATTCGACAACGTACTCGAGCTTCACAGGACGACATAATCTTGCAGATTGAGATGTTCTATTATTCCATAAGATGATTTTATTGTCAGTAGACAATTGTAGAGGAATCAATGTAGTAGCAAACAAATTTTCATCGGTACCTTCAATTTCTTTATCACGATAGTATTGCTTATAAGCCGAGTGTCCGCTACTTCCGTCAAACCCCCAGGAACATATGAGTTCTGTTGTGATTTCTGTAGTCTTAAGCTTCTGCTGGGCACGAAGAATCACGTCTGATTGTAGTTCAATAATTCTTTTTGAAGTGTGATTTAACAGAGCTTGAACTGAAACTTCGGCTATACATTCTGAGATGTGTATCTCTTCCTTTGGTGATCTCAATTTTTCCTTGGCCTCTTCTTAGAAAGAGAATTGTCTATCAAGAACGCTAGAACTTCATCGGGGCTGTTCTTTCTTACAGTAGTTACCGGATCATCTAGTAGTCTTCAAACTTTTGCCGCTCTGTCTGGACTTTTCGCAACTTCTTTGAGCACAGCTCGCAGGTCTTTTTTGCCGGAGCGTCTAGCCGCGTGGCAGCCTGCCAGAATAATTTTCTGCGCATCATTATTATACTGTGCACTGATTGATGAGACTTCTCGTCTTTGTGACCGGTCAGATTTTTCGCGGAATTTCGCTTCTTCGGTTCTACTAATTCCCAAGTCGGGAACGTTAAATTCCGAGTTCAACCAGTTAGAGTACTTAGCTTCAAACTTATCTAGCATTCTGCTCTGGGCTTGAAAACGTGTATTTCGTTTTCCTTTCAAGGAGGCTAAAGCCAGTTTCAAGGATTTCAGTGCTTGGTCACTTAGAGCTATCCTTGCGACATTTAGCTTGGATAAAATGTGATTTATAGCTGCATCATATTTCTCTTGATTTAATGGAAGTTCAAGAATTTACCTTTTCTTAAACTTGACCATTGCAGGAGAAAACGCAGAAAACTTTAAAAAAAAACCAAGAAAGCGAGAGAGAAAAGGCTCGAGACAAGAATATTACAAGAACTTCAATTAGTGTTTGCGAAATATCTAAGAACAAGCACGCGCCATCTATTGACTACCGGATCGATCTATTGATTGATCTATCGACGTGCGACGATCCACGTCACAATAGACTTTCGGTTCTTTTTCGTTCGTAACGGCACGCATCCCGGCAGCGGCCATTATCGTTCTAGCGCTTTCCTCGGCAAGATCACAGAGTGCCCATTACGAGATTCTATAGTTTTTCGAGTGCAAGTGAGAGAGTGAGTTTTCAGTGAGACTGATAGACGTTAAACGCATCAGAACAATCTGTCAGTTACAAAGGCCAGCGCAGAATTCACCAGTGGAGCGGATTGAAGACGACGCGTCTCCAACGCCGGGTTCAACGTGGGAGTTCCACGACGTGTCTACGCCACGTGCTCGTGAACAGTGCAGCAATCCGAATAAGATATTAACGGCGCTTCAGCTCTAACGTGACTTTCAGACAAGCGCGTGTAAGCGATTAGCCAGCGTACACAGGTATTACCGACTCTTTTGTAAGCTCTTCAGGCAATCCGGACAGCGCGTCAAGCAATTTGAATCTTGCGAGAAATTAACTACCATTCATTTTACACCGTGGCAATTCTAATGCAGTCCGTTAGAAACAACAACACCTGTTTCGCGAACAATTAGGATTAGAAATCTGGTAAGTAAGGATATTGAAAAATTATTGTACAGCAATAACAGGAAAATCCGAGATTTATCATATACAGGGTGTCCCAGCTAACTCTGGCATCTAAAATATCTCGCTTGTTTTTCATGGTAGAAAAAAATGTTAGAAGAAAAAGTTATTGTATCCGATGGGGCACATATTCTGATTGGTGAAAAATTTTGCTCAAGGTCATTTTTTTCGAGATTACAAGGTCATCGGTGTTTTTTTGAACGGAACCATATATTTTTGTTATCATACGATGATAGCAGAGGGCTAGGTGAATTCATTGACCTATAACACTACGACCTTCAAATGACCTTGAGTGTGGAAATTTCATACAAGTTTGGAAATTGATTTAAATGGTAACATAACAGAAAAACTATGACAAAGTACTGAGAACGCTGTTCAGTGCAGGAAGATTTTCAACTTTCTGCGTAATCGAAAACGAAAAAATAAATGAGCAACAGTACAAGTAAATAGTCATCCGCGCTCGCTGCAGAGCATATCGTGGCACCACAGAGTTCCCGTTACGTGTCGCTAGCGACGCGCCCGAGTGTGCGCACGCGCACGTTAGAATCATCAAGAAGAGCAATACATTCAAAAGTGCAGAAAAGTGGCATATAGGAGTTGAAGTACACATCACAAGCAATGCAACGACATAAAAATATTCTGAATAGATAGTGGTAGTTAGTGGTACCTTTGATCGAAAAATTGCGTAGTTGAGAATATTGTCGTAATTTAAAAATGAAACTTGATGCTTCTAAAGCACCAGTAAATTTTTTAAGTTTCTTACGTAATATTATTACATACTTATCCATCCTTGTTACATAAAATGATATAGAGCAGTAAAAACCCATCATGAAAGATAATGCATAACATTTTCCGTAGTTAAAATCGCGATTAAGCTATGTACTTTTTTCAAATTTAAGTGATCACCAAAGCTACACCAATGAATAAAATGCCTTTAAATTTTTTCTGACGTTACTTCAACTCTTCTGCATGAAGAAACTGTACAAGTTTCCTTTCGATTTATTAGCTGACATTTGGCCACTTTTTCTGGTCTTTTGGCCGACAGTGCCACGGTGGGCGGTGGGCGCAATTTATTGTTTTGGGGTTGTCTTCTTCTTACCAAGACCTTTTGCCCTTCTTTGTATCTTTTTAATACCCTGCTTTGAGGTAATCGAGCTTTTGTTTTTTCTTGTTTTCATTCAATATTTTCTTTTGCGGCTCTTGTAATCCTTCTTCTCCTTATAGTTAGTGCTTTATAGGCGGCCCTTTCTGATAGTTGCATTTCATGTGCTTGAATCGGCATGTAGGTGTTACATCCGGTCTATACTCGTCTTTCGCGCTCCGCTGGGAATGAACCGCGTTCCCAGGAGGAATTCGCGGAACATCAGCGTTTTCGCCAAGGTGACCCGCGCTCGGTCCACGTGCCGTGGTCGGTAGCCGCTGGACGCGTAGTCAGCAGACTTCGTGGCAACGCTTCTCAGCAGTTTTGCGTTAGCGACAAGGCGCGGTTGTCTCCGAGGGGATAAAAGGCCCGGACAACGCGGCCCGCGCGTCGTTAGTCGTCATAGTTGTTCGAGTTCGTGTCGACGAGTACGCGTACCCGCGTTCGGCACCTCGTACCCGCAAGGAACATCCGCTGGAGTTCCTAGAGGGATGGGTCGACGGCCGCGACGCGAAACCAGAAACTTTTGTACGAGCCGTGAACGTATATGCGTATGTGTGGGCGTATTGAGAGTGAGACAGCGAGATAAGGCGGCACGAGCGAGTGAGCCGCAACCGAAGACGAGGCGCCGGTGACAGGGTATGTAAGACGTTTGTTTGACACAGAATATATAAGGTAACCACAGATACCCGCGTTTAAGTGATAACGAACCCTATTCACCGCCGTCCTGTCCCGCGATCCTATAACGTAAGGTAGGTCAAGGTGCGCTTTAGCGCTTTAAACCGGCAGAACCCGCGTCGCGCCCTAGAAACCCGCGGTCCCGCAACGCGGGACGTAACATGGGCTTTATACCCGAGCATAAATTCTGATGGTGTGACTCCTGTTATTTCATTTAGCGTTGAGATATAACACAAGGTCGCATCTGGTATTAGTTTTGCCCATTCTTCCTTTCCTTCAAGGAAGCTTCTTAGGTAATTCAGTAACTCTTTGTGTGTCCTTTCATTTTTTCCATTCGGTTGTGGGTGGTAGACTGCCGTGGTTGTCCACTTGACTCTTAGTGTTTCTTTCATGATTTCTTCGAATTCTCCTCTAAATTCGAGTCCGTTGTCTATCAGTATTTCTTTAGGTAATCCAAAGATTTGGCAGTAGCTGTTCCAGAAAACTTCTAACACTTCTTTTGGAGTTTTCGTTCTGAGCAGTGCAAGCTGGATATACCTTGATAAGTAATCCTGAATCACCAAAATGTACCTTGCTCCATAATCCAAGGACAAAGGTCCCATTGTGTCCAACGATACCTTATCGTTTGGTTTTTCCGGAATGTTTGGACTTCCTCGACCGGGTCGATTTCCTTCATACTTCAGCTTCTCTCGTTGACTCGTCTCGCACCTTTTTATAAATTCTTATGTCTCTCGTTAGTCCTGGCCAATTATACAACGTTCTCAGACGCTGCAGGGTCTTCTCAGGATCTTGGTGACCTTCATGAGTACTTTCGTGTACTGTTTTTATTAATTCTTCCCTTTCCTCACGTGTTTCCGTATCAGCGACCAGGTTGCATCTTACACCGATTTGGGTGTATGGATCTCAACCCTGGATCCGGGGGAGAGGCCAAGCCATCTTGGCACCGATATCCTTGAGAGCGTAAAGAGCTCATCCCGAAAATTATTCCACTGCTGCGCAGTGTCAGAAGAAACCGAATCGTCCCAACCGAGCTTCTCAATCCAATGGCTTTGAAAGAGAATCTTCGCCCGAGTGATTATCGGGGAAAGAAAACCTAACGGATCTGAAAGCCGAGTGATTTCCGAAAGAATTATTCTTTTGGAGACTGCAGAAGAGCGGGGCTGGTTTGCCGAGAAAACGAATGAATCCGAGAATGGCCACCAGCTAATCCCGAGAATCTCTTGGTTTCCGATTCTTCGCAGCCCAGAGACCGGAAACCTGTTTAGCCGGATCCGTATCACTTGACCGACAAAGGCTTACTCGACAGTATTCACACCGACGCTATTTCACTGACATTTGTTTTCATCGACGGTATAATTTAAACAAATATCAGTGAAATAGCGTTGGTGTGAATACTGTCGAGTAAGTCTTTGTCGGTCAAGTGATACGGATCCGTTTAGCCACCTCCTTGTGGTCTTAGGGGGGAGGCAGTGCCTCCGCAGATATCGGCGGCCTACCTACCGAATTTGAGAGGACCTATAGCTACGGGAAACCCTCGTCGTGAATGAGCTGGAGGAAAACCCGAACCGAAAGAAATAGCACTGGACGAGTACCGTACGTGACCGCAGTCAATTGGTACACTAAGGTGCAAACTCGGCTTCCGCTAGGGAAAAACACTAGTGAGGGGAAGGGTCCCCCACCACCGGATCCCGGGAGAATTCCTAAACTTTGCAGGAATCTAAATTCGACTCAACACGTGTATGAAATACATGAGCAAGCAACCGTATTTCAGAATTGAAGCATTTAAAAGCAAAAATTATATATAAAATGACATCCCATTGTTAATTGGCATTCTCATCGGTTCCCCGGCTCGAGATGGCGCCTCGAATGAAAAATCAGACGGATTCCCGCCGAAGTGAGGCGCGCCAGGTGGAGTGAACGCCCATCGAGTCCCGTCCTTGAGAAGTAACCGAGCCAATTCCTTGGCATCCCTTGAACCGGCTGAGAAAAGCCTCCTGAGCTCCTGATCTGCCCCGAGAAAATTCGTGCCCTGATCCGAGAAGAGAGTTTTGCAGATACCCCGTCGAGAAACAAATCGTCGGTAGGCCGAGATGAACCCTTCCGTGGTATAATCTGAGACGACGTCGAGATGAACTGCAGAAGTCGACATACAGACGAATATGACTAACCACCCCTTGTACGATTTGTGCCCGCGACCCTTCCATGATTTCAGGAAAATCGGGCCTGCGTAATCCACGCCCGTGTTGAAGAAGGCACGGGTGGGAGAGAGCCGAGCCGATGGCAGTTGTCCCATCAACTGCTGAGCTCGTAGACCGCGCTGACGTGCGCAAGTAACACACTTTAGAATGAAAGATCTCACTGGCGCTCGGCCGCCAATGACCCAATACCCCTGCCTGACCGTGGCGAGAGTGAGCTGCGTCCCGCCGTGCAGCGTCCGGAGATGAGCAAGGCGTGAGTTTCTAGGCAGAATTGCTTGCTGCTTGCTATCTGCAGGGATTCGAGCGAATTTGAGACGACCCCCGACCCTGAGAATACCCTGACGATCTACGAATGCCGTGAGTCGCGTAAGCGGATGCGATTTCCCGAGCCTTTCACCCTTGGACAAAGTTTTCAATTCCGACGAGAGGTATTCTTCTTGAGTGGCTTTGATCCAGAAATATCTGGCCTTTTCGAGATCCTCCGGGGTAAGAGGGTACGCGAGAGAAGAATCCGGAACTTTCTTCAGCCTGGAGACGAACCGTTGGCAAATCGCGGTTACGCGGAGGAGTTTCGATAGAGACGAATACCGATCGACCAGATCCCAGACCGCTGGTTCCCTTGCTTGTGTTACGAGAAGAACTCCAGGTCTTTCTTCGAGTTGTACCGCTGGGTCTGGTTCGGAAACTAGAGCGGGCCATTCTATAGACGGTTTCAAAAGCCATGGCGGACCGTTCCACCACAACTTGTGCTTGGCTAATTGAGAAGAGGAGAGACCCCTGGAAGCGCAATCGGCAGGATTTTCCTTCCCTGGCACAAGTCGCCATTGAGCAGTGGCCGACAGATCTTGAATGCGCTGAACGCGATTTTTTACGTACTCCTTCCACCGTGAAGGATGCGAATGGAGCCAAGCGAGAGTAACCGAGGAGTCGGTCCAGAGAAAGACCGGTACGTCCTTCAATGCGAGTTGCCCCTGGACGTAATCGGTCAGTTTAGCGAGGAGCAGGGCAGCCGAAAGCTCCAGCCGAGGGATTGTAAGTCTCTTGAGAGGAGCGACCTTTGTTTTCGAGCTAACGAACGAGATGGTGGATTCGTTCTTTGAATTTGTGACTCGAAGGTAAACGACCGCTGCCATCGCGAGTTGAGAAGCATCCGAGAACCCGTGAATTTCGACCCTGGATTCTGGGGAAAGGCCAAGCCATCTTGGCACCAAAATCTTTGAGAGCGTAGAGAGCTCATCCCGAAAGGTGTTCCACTGCTGCGCAGTGTGAGGGGAAACCGAATCGTCCCAACCGAGCTTCTCGATCCAGAGGCTTTGCAGGAGAATTTTCGCACGAGTGATTACCGGAGAAAGGAACCCTAACGGATCGAAGAGCCGAGCGATTTCCGAAAGAATTATTCGCTTCGAGACTACCGAAGAGCGGGGCTGGTTTGCCGAGAAACCGAATGAATCCGAGAATGGCCGCCAGCTAAGCCCGAGAATCTTGGTCTCCGATTCTTCGAAGGTATGGTGATCTCGAGCGACGTCGTCCGTTGCAAATTCGTCGAGAAATTCCGCGGAATTGCTTTGACACTTTGCTAAGGGGAAGCCACCGGCCGCGCAAAGACCGGAAACCTGCTTCGCAACCTCCCGTAGTTCTTCAGGGGAGGCGGCGCCTCCGCAAATGTCATCGACGTATCTACCGAATTTGAGAGGACCTATAGCGAGAGGGAACCGATGACCCTCGTCTGGAATAAGCTGGAGAAGAACCCGAACCGAAAGAAATGGAGCTGGACGAGTACCGTATGTCACCGTATCTAATTGGTACGTGACCTCCCTTCCCTTTGAATCGACCCATAGAATTTGTTGGAGTGACGCGTCGTCTTCGTGAACCCGAATTTGACGGAACATCTTCGTGATGTCCGTCATGAAGATAAATTGGTGCTGTCTTGACCAGAGCAGCACGTCCGAAATATCCCGTTGAATTTTCGCCCCCGCATGTAAGATATCGTTTAGAGATTTTCCCGAGCTCGTCCTGCTGGATCCGTTAAAAACGACTCGAAGTTTAGTCGTCGAGCTCTGCGGTCTGAGTACACCGTGATGCGGTAAGAAATATGAAACCGAGCGGTCGCACGCCCGCACCGACGACCGATCAAGCGAGACCCTCAACCCTCCTGGTGCCGAGACACCATGTGCTAAGGTCATCCCGCCGTCCTGACCGCCGATGACGGACGAGCGAGGAGAAACCCTTTTCATATGCCCGAGACGTTCATATGCCGCGAGAAAATCCGTATAAAGACCGCGAAGGAGATCGTCCTTGTCGAGCTTACGAAGTAACCGATTGAGACAGGCGCGAGCTGCTGTGTACGATGAACCGAGCGTTTGAGGAGAAGAGCAGAGGGGTAACCGAACTATGTAACGCCCTGTATTATCCCGAGAATGAGTCCGAACGAAATGTGCCTCGCACTCAGCCTCCTCCGGAGAGAGATCCGCGGAGAGGGAAGAGGGGACTTCCTCCTGTTCCCAGAATTTCGTTAGCAATTCGCGAAGATCTTCGTTGTCTTCCGGACCGGAAGTTGCGACGATGTGCGAGGTTCGAACGTCCTGTATAGGACCGAGAACCGTCCATCCGAATTTCGTCCGTTGAGCCATGGGTTCGAACGACCCTCCCTTCACGAGACCGGATTCGATTATTTGACCGTAAACGTCAGCACCGAGAAGAATATCAACTTCCGAGGGAACGAGAAAATTCGGATCCGCGAGTTGCAACCCCTCGAGATGAACCCACCGACGAGTTGGTGTAGAGAAAGAAGGAAGAGATCCAGTAATACGATCGATAGAAAAGGCAGAGAAGGTCATGCGAAAGTCAGAGAAGAGAGATTGTAAAGTAAGAGAGACTTCCCTTTGAATCGGCCCAGAAGAGAGTCCGCCAACACCGGTAATAGATAGAGAAGAGCGTGATGTTGGCAGTTGAAACCGTTTGACAAGCCGAGAGTTTATTAAAGAGATTTCGGAACCAGGATCAATCAAAACTCTTACCTGTATCTTTGTTGATTTTCTGACGTGGAGCAACGCCAAACAGGTTGCGAGAAGGACCCCTGGTCGTGAGAAGAGCCTGGCTTGTCGAGATGATCCGTACATTTTCCCCTGGGCCGCGTTGTCCTATTCGTTGCTGGACCGCGGCTGAGATGGTCCGGGTTGCACCGTGTCTGGTTGTGGAGAACCAGGTCGAGAGGGTCCCTTCTTGCCCGGGTAGAAGGTGAGACGATCGTGAACCGGGGTGAGGTGGGTGGACCGCTCACAATTCGCCGGCTTCTTCCATGCCGGGTCACCCTCCGACCCAATGTGGATGAGCGTGTGGTGTTTATTCGCGCATTTTTGGCACCGTTTGGACGACTGGCACATCTTGACACTGTGCTTTCCCAGACAATTAAAACATAGGTATAGATCAACAACCGTGTTGCGCCGTTCCCACTCCGGCATTGCTCTGAAGGCGGGGCAAGATGTGAGGTAATGCTCTCTCCCGCAATACGAGCAAGGGTACGGCGCTGGGGTGAGCCCCTGAGACGGACCCGATGATGGCACTGTAGAGATGTTGACCTTTGATCTTCGGCGGGGCGGTGGTGAACCGATTCCGTGAGACGATCCGCGTTGCGTGGAAGGCTGCTGCCCTCGAGGCGTTCCGATGTTCCTTGTAGGAGCTGCTCCCCCCTTGACCGATTCAAGGGACTCCAACGCCCTTGCCCGGCCAGCGAGGAACGTCTTCAGCTCCGCGTACGAGGGAAACTCCGTTGTGGAGCCGGTCCGGCACTCCCAGTCCTCACGAAGTTTGGCACTGAGACGCTTCAACACGAGATACACCAACACTTCGTTCCAATGTTCCGTGGGAACGTCCAAGGCTCGAAGGGAGCTAATCGCTTCGGTGACGGAGTTGAGGAGTCGGTTCAACTCCTTGGCTGAATGCTCCGCCATCGGAGAAGCGCCGAATAGCTTCTCGAGCTGGGCCATTGTGAGAAGCTTCCTGTTGTCGAACCTCGATCTTAGCTGGTTCCATGCGATCTCAAGGGAGTCCTCCGCGATGGGCAGGTTCGCGATCAGCTGAGCAGCCTCGCCGGAGAGACTGCTCCGAAGATAGTGCATCTTCACTACCTTCGAGAGGTCCTGGTTGAGAAGGACCATTGACGTGAAGAGGTCCCTGAACGAGGTCCACTGGGCGTAGTCACCCGTGAATTTCGGCAGCGAAATTTCCGGCAACACCGGTCTGTGCGAGCTACCGGGAGCTGGGCCGAGAGAGGTGCGTCGTGGTGTCTCAGGGGTGTCCACCGGCTCGCTCTTTATCGAAATCCTTTTCACGATGGCTCCCCGAGCCGAGAAATACATCACGAGGCACTTATTAAAGATCTGGTCCTTTGTGAACTCGTGTTCGAGAATCCCGCTCTCCTTGTCGAGACACATTTCCTCGTGTAAACACTCGAATTTTGTCCAGTAGTGGTCGAGTTGTCTCAATCTCGACTGTAACTCTGCCTCCTCGAGTTGCTGGAAGGCGGCTGTCTTGGTTTCTTCTAGGAGGATCCTCACGAACTCGAATCGACTGGTCTGAAGATGAATCTGTCCCTCGAGCGACGCCATCTTGAATAACGGTCACTGATGCGAATGAGAAAAAGAGAGAGAGGGCGCGAGAGGAGACGGACCGCGCGAGCGAGCGAGAGAGCGAGAGGAGACGAACCACGCACATTGATTATGATTTTTATAATTTTCAGTATCAGGACAGTTAGGGTAGGAAATTGGTAAATATAACGACAAATTTGGGCAATTACAGCAATTTTATTCTGCCAGTTCGTTAGAGGAATAGGTAAAAAATAAATATATGGTCCGTCTGATTTTTCATTCGAGGCGCCATCTCGAGCCGGGGAACCGATGAGAATGCCAATTAACAATGGGATGTCATTTTATATATAATTTTTGCTTTTAAATGCTTCAATTCTGAAATATGGTTGCTTGCTCATGTATTTCATACACGTGTTGAGTCGAATTTAGATTCCTGCAAAGTTTAGGAATTCTCCCGGGATCCGGTGGTGGGGGACCTTTCCCCTCACTAGTGTTTTTCCCTAGCGGAAGCCGAGTTTGCACCTTAGTGTACGTGACTTCCCTCCCCTTTAAATCGACCCATAGAATTTGTTGGAGTGACGCATCGTCTTCGGGAACCTGAACACCTTCGTGATGTCCGTCATGAAAATAAATTGATGCTGTCTCGACCAAAGCAGCACGTCCGAAATATCCCGTTGAATTTTTGCCCCCGTATGTAACCTGCGAGAAGTTAGCCCCCCACTTGTAAAATAAACACAATTTGGCAATTGTGCTGAATTGTGCTAGGTTTGTGCTACATTGTGCCCGAATATTAAAATCGAAATATGAAAAATAAAGTGGAAAAAGGGAAAAAACGATTTTTCAGGTCAACCCCCCACTTCACATTTATTTTAATTTTTCCAATTGTGCTAAGTTGTGCTAACTTGTGCTAACATTGTGCTAAAACATTACTCTAAAAAAATGACTGAAAAACATGTTACGATAGAAAAACCATTTTTAGTAATATTGAACATATTTACTATTTCTATCTGTATGCTTTAATTGAAAGATATAATATTACATATTTGAGTTGTGCTGCTTTAGCACAATCCAGCACAACTCCCGGTTCCCCTGGAACATTGATAAAAATGGCACTTTACTCTCGTTCGTGGCTCGTCGCGCGACAGATTTCAATCGTAAATATGCATTTGTATTTATCTAGCAGTCATGAAATCCTGTATTTGAGTTGTGCTGCTATAGCACAATCCAGCACAACTCCCAGTTCCCCTGGAACATTGATAAAAATGGCACTTTACTCTTGTTCGTGGCTCGTCGCGCGACAGATTTCAATCGTAAATATGCATTACTAGCAGTCATCCGATGTAGACAGCAATATTCATATAGTACGGCGTATAATTTTTGGCAGATTCTGTAAAGCAGAATAATTTTTTTTAAATTGGGCTGATCAACTAAATTTTATTGATAAGCTAGGAGGATAAGTGTACTGGATAATGGGTTTTTGGTTTTTTAATTGCAACTGGTTGGAACCTCGAAGAAAACAATGGAGATCGCTTTCTAGAACTTTATTTATCTCAGATTGTAATGAAAATTTGAAACATACCTTTTGTAGATTTAAATATGTGCTGAAGGTTTTATCGACGTCGAATAACATACATCTACGTACGTTAACGTCATCATTTGTGAACGTAAGTCATCATTTTGCTGGTTTCGAGTTTGCTTACAAAATGCACACCTTTGAAAGGGCTAGCATTTTGACCCTTTTGACCCTAATCTATAAGGGTCGCCCTACAATAGTGATGTTTCTTTTTATTTAAAAACGGATTTTATAGTCTCCAAAATTGTAAACCGATCGTTTCTTGGTCAGTTTCATCATGACGGACAGGGAGGATCACAATGATTTAGACCCCAAAAAGGTATGATCATATTCTTTGAAATCTTACCTACAAAATGATCCCTTTTGCAGGATGAGGTCTGGGATAATAAAGTCACGAAAAGCTGTAAAAGCACGGAAATATCGCCGTTTCAGGCAAGCGAGCTGCCCGCTCTGCTATTACTGGTATAGGGTATAGGGTACTTACCTATATTTAATATGGTTTGAGAACAGCATTGACAAATACAATTAAATGGTTACATTAACAGTATAAAATAGTACGGTCAGCGGCATTGGTTTTACACCCCAGCGCACGAAAAACGCATCCGGGGAATTCCACCTTTTTTGTTATGACAGGTAGGAACCTCATAAAACGGCCGCGCTTTGCTGGAGTATGTTAAGAATACTGAAACAAAAAGGTGATAATCCGAATAAAGGACAAGGGCACTCGTCGGGAAAACGTTTATAGAAGGCAATCGATGCTTGGTGGCTGAATAAACTCATTATTGCCACCAGCCACTTCTGAGCTTCTTGCAATATTGGAAACTGTTTACAACGGCTGCAATCGCTTTCTTTTTCATCTTCGGGAATTATATTAACCTTCAAGAGTACTGCTTTTCTTTTCGGCTTAAACACTGAACGAACAAATGGGACTGATTTTTATTGTAACCTGAAAGTGAAAGCCCCGGGATATACTGCTGTAATACCTGCAACAACTGTACATAATCATTTTTTTTAACGCCCTGCAGCACAGTCGTCAGGCGAAACGCCCTACCTACAGTTGGCGATGAAATTAATATGGGGCAATCCCACGCCAAACCGATCAGTTTTTTTTTGGGGCGATGTCTCGGCTTGTGTTCTACATCAAATATATCGTCGTCCGCGGGAAATTGGGGGGGGGGGTTAAGTCATCATTTTGTCCATCTCGGGAACTATTAATTTATTCTGTTGACCTACTCTTTCTTTTATTTTAATAGGGAAGGATCACTCTTTTACAGTATATTTTATTGGATCAAACACTTCTCAATTTTGTCGACTTCATTGTATTAACAGGTACAGGGTAATATCGGTCCGATAGAGGACCATAATAATAATAGCGAGCCGAACTACGGCCCGTCTATCTGCTACGGTGCATACGTAGCGGCTCTCTACAGGGTAATTCGACCACTTTTTTTGGGCGATGTCTGGAACTTTCTTTTATTTTCTTTCTTTTATTTTATTAGGGAAGGATCACTCTTTTAGAATATATTTTTATTGGATTAAAAAATGACTTTTACAATATTGAAAATTATAAACAAATTCTTTTTTTACAAACATTTTTAAAATCGGATAAAAAAAAATATAAAATATAGTGTGGTAATCTCTCGAGATGTACACCCGCGAAGAGGAAAAATAGGAACACAGTGTCCAAAACTGATACGAGTCTTTATTTATAATTCTAATCTTCTCTATCGCGGAGCTAACTAATACATGTGTCATTTAACGCAGTCACACCCAGAATAATGATCTCCCACTCGTCACCCGGCGTTCACACCTCACACTCTCTCTCTCTCTCTCTCTCTCTCTCTCTCTCTTTCTCTCTCTCTCTCGCACACGTCCTGCCAATCATACCTTATTCTTTCCATTCGCGCGCACTTTCAATCTGTTCACTCACTACAATAGAAAAAATTTATTTTTAAAAGTTCCAGTAGTTCTAATGGGCGTTTCAATTAGTGCATGAAGAATTCTGAAGACAATTCTAATGAAAAACTACGATCCAATCGATAATTAATAAGATACTTAGAAAACTTTAGCATATATAGTGAATCGCCAAAAAGTGTTCGATTTGGCGTGGAATGAACCTATGAACATTTTGAAATTGCGACGACTTGAGCGTTCATATTAACATGTGCTAACATGCAAAATAATTCCGCATTTTTGGCAGTTTTTAATGTAGACACTTTTTTTTCCAAAAATTATTTTATTTAAATTATTCGGTGCCCTATGCTTGTCAAGCCATAGCGTTCGATGAGTTCAGCTATGGCGGAAGCCGTAAGTAGGGTGGAGGGGGGAAACTTTGCACCTTCCTCATGGACGGTTTTGACGGTACCTGTGGGTTATTAATTGGCGATTTGGAGACAGTGCCCCTTTTGGTGATTTCCACAACCATTTTTCTTGGCCAATTAGGGGAAGGGGGTGCTGTTCTTGGTGACTATTTAAAAACGGAACGCAAGCACAAGTCGTTAGAACGCTGCATATAATTGTTTCGGACGCGAAAGATTTTACTTTGTCTAATATACATTGCATTTTAATATACATTTTAGTGTTTTATTAATATGTCTCAACACGCGTTAGAACTGTTAAATGTAATTTTAACAGAAGGATATAAGATTCTTTCGAATTCTTCCGGACAACCTGTTGCACCAAGTTCAGAGGTATATAAAAATATTAGTCATGTTTTTGAAAATGTAACTGGGAAAAAGCTGTCGCCAAAGTACATTTATACCATATTAAAAGGAAACAGATATGATCTTTGGGATAAATTTCTTAAATATCATGGTATTGAAAAGTCTTCCATTTCTATATCAAATATTTCGGAAACTACTTTAGATGACTCGCACAACGATCAGAAAATGGAATTACAATTGATCTTGCCATTCAAAACATGGCTATCAATGGGTTTTGAGGAAGTAGAATATAAAGACATATTACGGTCAAAAAAATCTTACAATGTATTGTTCCGAAAAATTTGGACTGACGTCTTATTCGAACAATTGTGGCAGCAAATACGTATGCCATGTGCTTTGTCGTTCAAACGATGCAAAATGTCCGAGTCTGGAATTTTTTTAAAGATATTTGCTGATCGTTCGGAATGTAATTGTATCTTTTCGGGAATGATTGCAAATAAACCGACATCCGGACAAGATGTTATCATGGAATGCACAATCGAAAATTTTTGTGCTTCCGTAAAACATAATAAAAAGCGACATTTAAAGGGAAACCGAAGAATAGAAATATCAAATAAAATGTTAGAAGGAAATATTTTACCATGCATTTGGCGCCGCACTGAAGCAAATAAAATAATGGAATTTGGTGATCCAGAACCCGCGCATTTACCCAAGAATCAAATACTTTCAAAAGCTAAACAAGAACGCGAAAAGATCAATTTAGGTCTATCTAATTCCAATCCACTTCAGAATTTGCAGTGTTTAAAATACCATCAGCATATAGGCCAAATACATGCAATTGGTTTGGATCCATTCTATGTACACTACTGGACACAAGAACAAGCAGCTATTTACATACAACACTCGGAATTTATCTGTATAGATGGAACTGGATCTTTAGTCAAAAAATTACAAACACCATCAGGAGAATTATCATCCCATATTTATTTATATCAAATTGTTACAAAAACTAATACATCTCATATGCCAGTGTTTCAGATGTTGAGCGCGTCCCAAAATATAAATACTATATATTTTTGGTTGGCAGAAATAATACGAATTGATATAAGACACAAGCCAAGTTTTTCATTGCCGAAGCAAGTAGTTTGTGATTTTGATAGAGCTTTAATAGGAGCTATTGTCAGAGCATTTTGTCAATGTAAAAATTTACACGACTACTTGTCTCAGTGCTTTATACACTTAAATGAACAATCGTAAAATTTGCCACCCACATTTTTGCGTTTAGATGTGTCTCATTTTATCCACATGGTTTCAAGATGGAAAGAACTGAGAACTATTCATCCTCATGTTCGTGTATTTTACATAACGATTATGGCATTTCTCACAAAAGTATCAAATTTTAAAGAATTTCAAGAAGTAGCAAAATGTGCAATTATTTTGGCAAATAGTGAAATGTTTGGGAACACGAAAGATGATCTTCCATCTTATGCAGAACATTGTTTTAAAAAGTTACATACAATTGTTACACAAAATATTGTTACGTGCGAAATTATTGACGACGAAACAGATGAGACGAAGCATGTAATTGACGTTAATGAATTTGATGCAGAAATGAAAGAAATGATTCAAAGTAAATCTGATATTACTACTTGGTTTGCAACATTCTCTGCTAAATGTATAGCAATGGCTAAAGATAATGCTATACAAAATCCAGGATGCAGTGTAAATCCGTATTATTCGACAGCAATAGGAAAGCGAATAATATCTTTGTTGTTGTATTTTCCAATATATTCAAACGTAATGGTGCCTATTTTTAATTATGGATCTTCAACTGCAACATCTTCCGCGGTGGAAGCTGAATTTAATGACTGCAAACACCGATTTTTAAAAAATATTTCACGTCCGATGCGCGTTGATAAATTCGTAACTTTGCACTTACAATCATTTTCTGGTCGTGCGAAACTTGCAATCGCGGAACAGATATTGGAAGCTGACAGCGTGTTCACAAATATAGAAAATATATCAGAAAACAAGATTGAAGAAAAGGAAATTTTAGATACGTCATTCACATTACACCCACAACAAAATTTGGCACACAGTGATGCTCAATTCACACATATAACGTGTAATGAAAATGCAGTGATGAACAGCGACAATATTAATGTAATGTACAGCGAAACTTCGCAGACAGTACAAACAAATACTGAGAATGAAAATTACGAAAGTAATACCGAACTGAGCGAGAAATCAGAAAATGGGTACTCCGATTTAAATAAGGAGCAGCACAATTGGCGTAACAAAAATGAAACAAAAGCAGTCAAAATGACATACCTCCAACCACGACCAGATTTTCTAAGAGTTTGCAAAAGAAAAAAAGTTGATATTGTTATGTTACAAAATGGAAATCTTTGCGAATCATTAAAAGATGGAAAAGATAGACTCATAGTTATAAACACCTGTGGATTTGATAGTATTGTTCAGCTGTTTGCTGCTGCATGCATACATGCAGAATTCTATGATGTTTTAATAAACGCTACATCTAATATATTCCAATTTATTAAAAATTTTATAGATAAAGGACCAATCAAATTAATTTATCGACAACGCGCAACAATACTACGAAGTATCGAATATTTCGTCAGCAAAAATGAGTTTAATGTCATTACCATAAACGCGCTTTCAAATGTTTGCAATTTATGCGAATATCTTTTCAAAGAAGAGCCAAGTTGTACTTTACAAAAGAAATGTATCAAATGTAAAAAAGTAATAACTAAGAATTTGATTCTTATAAATCTCGATTTTCAAACAATTCAATCACATGGATATGGCACTATTGCTCAGGCTATTCAAGATTATATAAATCATAATCACAAAAAATGTAAAGAATGTGGCGGTAACGCAGAATCAAGGGAAAACTATCATTCACACTTATTGATAGAATGCATTGGAGACGAAAACAGTAAAGTTCCATTAAAAATTTTTCCGAAAACGTTTACGCTTACCGATTCAACATTTTCTTTGGTTGGAGTTATACATTACAGCGGAGGACGCAACATAAATTCGGCTGGACATTACACGGCTTATGCACTATATACCGAAAAATCGATACTTTTCGATGATTTATTAAAAAAATGTAGATTAATCGATGAAGACACTATCATAAATCCAGCAGTTTGTTTATATATAAAAATACATTAAAAATCAAAATTGTAAAACTTTCAAACATAACAAACTATACATTAAATAAAATGTAAAAAGAAAGAATAAAATAAATAATATATATGATAATCTTATTTGAGTTGTCATTATACATTCATTTCACTTATATTAGCGTAATTTATACTTTCAAAGCGCCGTAAATTAATACATAAAAAAATATCCTAAAAATGAAAAGAATAGTGAAAAACAGGAAACCAATTCGATGACTTATAGTCTATCACGATAGAACGGCGCGTATGCACAAACCAAGAGCGTAACGAAGAGATATCTCCTTGATAATGAATACCAGGTAAGTAACTAAATTACATATAGGTAATATAAATACACGTCTGACTTATCGAATTTGAACGACCGTACTCGAAAATAAACCCTTTGAATCGCTAAAGTGTTACAACTCAAATATAGGATTTTATGACTATTAGATAAGTACAAATGCAGATTAAAGATAGAAAACTGTAGCACGACAAGCCACGAACAAGATTAAAGTGCCATTTATATCAATGTTCCAGAGGAACAGGGAGTTGTGCTGGATTGTGCTATAGCAGCACAACTCAAATATAGGATTTCATGACTGCTAGATAAATACAAATGCATATTTACGATTGAAATCTGTCGCGCGACAAGCCACGAACAAGAGTAAAGTGCTATTTTTATCAATGTTCCAGGGGAACCGGGAGTTGTGCTGGATTGTGCTATAGCAGCACAACTCAAATATGTAATATTATATCTTTCAATTAAAGCATACAGATAAAAATAGTAAATATGTTCAATATTACTAAAAATGGTTTTTCTATCGTACCATGTTTTTCAGTCATTTTTTTAGAGTAATGTTTTAGCACAATGTTAGCACAATTGGAAAAATTAAAATAAATGTGAAGTGGGGGGCTGACCTAAAAAATCGTTTTTTCCCTTTTTCCATTTTTTTTTTTTTTTCATATTTCGATTTTAATATTCGGGCACAATGTAGCACAAACCTAGCACAATTCAGCACAATTGCCAAATTGTGTTTATTTTACAAGTGGGGGGCTAACTTCTAGTAGGCCAGTATGTAAGATATCGTTTAGAGATTTTCCCGAGCTCGTTCTGCTAGACCTGTTGAACATGCCTCTAAGCTTGGTCGTTGAGCTTTGCGGTCTGAGTACACCGTGATGTAGAAGAAAGTACGAAACCGAACTATCGCAAGCCTGCACCGACGACCGATCAAGCGAGACCCTCAACCCTCCTGGTGCCGAGACACCATGTGTCAAGGTTAGGAGTGTGCGGGCTCCCGAGACATTCGACCTTTCGGGCGGCTCGACCGTTTCAGGCGCGCGGCTCAATCGTTTCGGGTGGCTCGATGGCTCGACGGCTCGACTGTTTCTTGGGTATTTAATAGTAATAAAAACGTAAAAGCATATGAATATGTGTTTTAACATATATTAATATTTTATTTTAAGTTTTCATGTAAAAAACATAGTTCTTGTACATTTAGTGGCAGCAATCGCGCTCGTGTTTGCATTACTATGTTTCCGGCAGTAGAAAATAAGCGTTCGCTTTTTACTTGAGTTGCTGGTACAACAAGACAATCTTTAGCTGCTCGAGATAGTATTGGAAATCGTGTCTGATTTGATTTCCACCAGTCTATTATATTTGTTTTCCGTGGTACTAAATTTTCAGCGAAGTATGTTTGTATTTCTCTACTTTTACGCGTTGTAAATGTTTCTGTTTCGTCTTCTGCGTTACCCAGCGTCTTATCAAAAAAATGAGGCAATTTTGATTTTGTTGCACCTAATCAAGAAATTACAATGTAATGATAAATTTTGAAATTGATGAAATTAAAGAACAAAAATTGTACATATGTAAGTGTAGCTTTAAAAACGTTCAACTTTTACTGGTGCCTGGAATGTTACTCTGTTCTTTGTTGCTATCACTAGTTTCATTGTAAAATGTGGAAATTCTTTCGTTAAATTGTTGATGTATTATATGTTTTTCTGTCGATTGTAACAAGATGGTATATCCAATTACTTTGAATAATTGGTTCAAAACGTTCCTGCAAGTAAAATATTATATTTTTGATTTCATATAATTTCTTCTGTCTATTTTTTAATACTGTTTTATTGTAATATTCAGATAAATAATTGAAATTACCTTCAATGCGTTTTGAACGCTGTTGGAAATATTGGCAATTAACGTATTTTCTGTCGATTCTTCTTTCAATATGTGCATTAATGCAAAATACATGGAGAAGTAGTGGGATATGGTAGGATACGATTCTCCGCTCATATCTTCTGTTGCCTCTTTTAGTGGTTCGATAATCGTTGTTACGGCTTCCATGAAATTCCACTCTTCTATACTTAAATTATCTGGCATGTGTTCTTCACATAATATTACATTCAGCGATTTTTGCAACACAATAAATCTTTTGAACATGGCATATGTCGAATTGCACCTTGTATCTACTTCCTGTATTAATTCTAATGGTGTTCGTGTATCGTCTAAGGTTTTTGTACATTCATAAACTTTTCTCTAGCAGTGGTCGATTTTGCAAAAAAGGTGACTATGGATCGGCATTCTTTTCGGAATTCTTCGTATTCTTTACAATTTTTCATCGCAGATTTGATTACTAATTGTAAACAATGCCCGAAACAGGGAATCCTAGTCCACTTTTCGTATGTATTTATCGCTTTTGCTATGTTGCGACCATTATCGGTAGTAAAACATGCATGTTTCTCTATGTCTATATTCCATGATTGCAGTGAATTTAATATGGTACTTTGTATGTATTTGTAAGTATGCTTTTCCGGAACATGTTCTAAATTTAGTACGTAGTGTTTTAATTCAAACTCCGATGTTATGTAGTGTATTGTTAACGACATGTAACTTTGTACTGCTCGCGACGTCCAGCCGTCCGTCGTAAATGCAAATATAGTATTGCCTGTAATTGCTAATATAGGTGAAACAAAATGTCATATAAAAAAACAACGAATAATTACAGAACAAAGTATTATTAAAATATTAACTCTAATTGATACCTGTGGATATTTCGTTTTTGACATGTACTTTCAGATCCTCATACATTTTTGGTATGATGGTTCTTGAAAACGTGGTCCTTGAAGGAATTTTATACCTTGGTTCGGCAATGTTCATTAACGTTCGGAATCCATCGTCATCAACAATGCTATACGGTTGCAAATCCCGTGCCATCATGCGTGCAATTCCATATGTCAGTTGTTGGGCTCTGGTTGAATTTTGGTCCAAATATGACGTACTTTGTTCTCTGCTAGGTTCAGCTTCGGTTGATGTTGATGTCGATCTCGAATTAATTATTGCACTATGCATTGTTCTTAAATGTCGTAAGAGAACTTGTGTTGCTATGTTTGATTTTGTATTGTTTATTACTAGGATTTATTACTAGGAGGACCCTAGGTCGGGAGAAAAGCCTGGCTTGTCGAAAAGTTCCGTGGTTTTTCTCTTGGGCCGCAATCTCCTATTCCGTCCTATACTGCGGCTGAGACGGGCCGGGTCGAGGGTTGGCTGATTGGGAAGATCCGGGCCGAGCTTCTCCCTTGTTTCCTGGGTAGAAGGTAAGTCGGCTGTGCACCGGCGTCACGCTCCTGTTGGTCCAGCTTCTTCCACGCAGAACCGCCCTCCTCCCCAGTGTGGATGAGCGTGTGGTGCTTGTTAGCACATTTCTGACACCACTTGGTTGACTGGTACACCTTCACGCCGTGCTTGCCGAGGCAATTGAAGCACAGGTACAAGTCGATCACCGTGGCGCGCCGTTCCCGCTCCGACGTGGCACGGAAAGCTAGACAAGATGTCAGATAATGGTCTTTCCAGCAGTAGAAGCATAGTTAAGGCGCTGATGCAGGCCCTTGGGACGACCCCGTTGTCGACACCGTTGATATGTTCATCTTGGATTGACGATGAGGAGCGGGGTTGCTGACTCCGCGAGAGGGGATGGGCTGCAAATTTTGAAACGATCCTGACTCCGATTTCCGAGAAGCTCCTCCCCTGACTGATTCGAGCGACTCCAGAGCTCTGGCCCGGCCCGCGAGAAACGAACTCAACTCCGAGTAAGCTGGGAATTCCGTTGTCGAGCCGATCCGACACTCCCAGTCTTTGCGGAATCTCTGATTGAATCGTTCGACCACCACATACACCAGCACCTCGTTCCATTGGTCGGTGGGCATTACCAACGCCCGTAGAGCACTGAGAACCTCGGTAGCTGTGTTCAGGAGTCGGTTCAACTCCTTCGCTGAGCTCTCCGCCATTGGCGCCGTGCCGAACAGTTTTCCGAGCTGTGCCATGATTAAAACTCTTCGGTTGTCGTACCTTGACGTCAGCTAACTCCACGCGATGTCCAGCGACTCCTCCGAGATGGGCAGGCTCGCGATGAGATGGGCCGCTTCCCCTGACAAACTGCTCCTCAGGTAGTGCATTTTGAGCCCCTTTGAAAGGTCCTGATTGTGTAGGACCATGGAGCAAAACAAGTCCCGGAAGGACGTCCACTGCGCGTAGTCTCCAGCAAACTTAGGCAAGGAGATTTCCGGAAGAACTGTCCGAGGTGTACTACCTTGAGAAAGGCCGAAGGAGACACGTCGCCATTGATCCGAGCGCTCCGCATGCTCGTTTTTCGGCGAGATCCTCTTGACGATCGCTCCTCGCACCGAGGAACACATGACAAGGCATTTATTAAAAACTTGATCCCTCGTGTAGCCGTGATCGAGCACACCACCCTCGCTGTCGAGGCACAGCTCCTCGTGCAGCGTTTCGAACTTGGACCAGTAATGGTCGAGCTGGTCCAGCCTTGACTGCAGTTCCGCCGGCTCAAGCTGCTGAAAGGCCACTGTCTTCGTCTCCTCGAGCAGAATCTTAACGAATTCGAATCTACTGATTTGTAGATGGATCTTTCCTTCCATCGACGCCATCTTGACGAGTCGTTACCAACAAGAGAGAGGGAGGGAGAGATCTCTCTCCGCGCGAGCGTTCGAGAACGTTCCGTCGAGCCACACCCCACCGGCCGAGAACTTCCGCACTTTTCATAGCACCTTTTGCACTTCACCACTCCGAAATCCGACTCGAGGGACCATACAAAATGTAACGAGAAGGGCCGCGAGAACGTTAACTGTCTGGTGAACGAAGTAGGAAGGGCGAGACGCGGTGAAGAAACAGATGAGAAGGTGTGGCGAAGTTCTTGAATTCACAGTCTTTTATTAATTCTACGGTCTTAAACACTACAAAAAATCCTAATATTATGCGCGAGAGAAAACACGACGCAAATGCAGCGCGGAAGAGATGATCCGTTACGGAATTTCTCCACGTGCGAGACGAGCCGTACACGTATAATTCTTAACTCTTGACTCTACCTTAATCCTAAAGGGTCTAGCCGGATAAGCCCCCCCCCCCCCACACACACACACACACACACACTACTCGGCCCCCACCACTAATATCGGTATTTATTTTTAGTTTCTATCAATTGCTGCAAGGTATTATTCTCAGTTCGGTGTGTTTTCATGTGATTGATGATTAAATCTGCAATCTCTAGATTTGATTCAAGTCTTTTTCCAAACATATTGTGCAAGAAAGAAGCTATCCGGCATATTGATTTTAAACTAGGCAGGAGTTTGTTGTCCATTTTGTGGTGTAGTAAACGCTACTTTTGGGCAATGGCACCATGTACTGCTTCGACCACCTTATTTTTGGTGACAAATCGTGACTCATTAGCTTCTTTGGTGGTTAATTGTAACCGATTGCATTTGCAATCAAGACATTGTTTCCTTGTTCTTGCAGATATTTTACTACATCTCGAAAGCCACGATCGACAATACAAAGTCACCTGGTCGCAAAATTGTTTTTATTCCGGTAGGATTTTCTAATAACACTTTCAGTATGCTTGCATCATTTATATTTCCGTTAACCGGGCCTGCTGTGTCAATAATATAACCATTTGTCGTGCAAATTGTAAATGGTTTGCACAAAGATGTTGTTTCCACTTTTCTCGTGTCGGACATAGGTTCCATCAAATATTACTGCTAATGCGGATTGTCCCATCTCGAAAATTTTCTTTGTAGCGTAGGCGGATTCGGTTGAAATCAAATCGTCCCTTGATTTTGCATTTATACCAAACTGGCTGGGTAAAACGTCTTTTTCAAATGCAGCAATTATTTGATGGAAGTATTTTGACACTTATTGTTCCCGTTCTAAACCAAACGTACTTTGGATAATCGCATTAGAGGCTCCGCTTCTTAATTTAAATAAAAACACAATTAGGGCCTGCAGCACAGTTCACGATTCACTGTTACGCATACTAATTAACATATCTCCTAGTTGAATATTATTTACAGGCACGTACCAGTTATCGCAGGCAGTGTGTTATCTTGCAGAACTGCTAAATAATGAAAATTCTTTAAACGTGGAGTATTTGATGGAAAATAAAAACATTATTAGAATGAAGGTGCGCTCACGGCATATTAATCGAAAAACGTATCAATGTTACGTAGAATACGTGCCAAATTCTATTAGCTACAGTAGGTTGCTGTTCCAACGTGGCTGCAATTATTTATTACTTGTCGACCAGGCGCGCCGCACAGTGGGCAATTTTCATAATCTAACTTTGCAAAATTAATACTGCATCAAATAAACGTAAATCTCAAAATTTCTTCACTGTATCGAAATATATATAAGATTCCTGTTTTTTTATCATTTGTTACATATTATCGCTTTTATAGAATAGCAGCATATAGAACAGCTTTTATAGATCAGTTTGCGCATTTGTCTACACCTAAATACATTTATTGCATAAATTACTAATAATATTAGTAATAATATCTTATATGGTTTATGAAATAGGTTCATTATAAAGGTTATTAGAATATACATACTAATTAATCTTTTTTACACACACCGGGGATGTGAACTTTTATGTTCTTTTAAAATAATTGTACAAAAAAGTTATTCGGATATAATACATGGAATACTTAAAATTTTCGCCTTTAAATAAAATAAATTTTCAAAACATGGAATCGGAATCAGCATCATCTTCTGAATCTGTATTAAAAGGCGTCTGATCATTTAACAGTTCTGTCACCTCAATCGAATGATGTTCTTCTTTCTTCTTATATTTCGAGGGAACATGTAAGCTTGATATCAGTGGATCTGAAGATATTAGGCACCTATTTAATAAATCGCGATTCCCGGCAAGTCTAGAACATTTTCGAGTAAAATTTTCCCTAAAATTCTTATAATTTTTGTTCTGGGCTTCTTGTGCCTCTTCCGTAAAATCGCCTATTGGTAATAAACAATAATCTATTAATTGTTTTCCATGCGTTAATACTTTATGCATACTAGTCGGCATATAATACCACGAGTAATTTTCCAAATAGAGTCTTCTTGTTTCGCTTGCATAAACTTAATAAATGCCTCGTTTACACTAGTAATTGAAGATGATATCTCAGGGTTTCTGAAAAATCTGCGAGCAGTATTGCCATCATTTGTACTTCCGTAACTTTGCTTAGGAACATCAATTAACAGCCCTAGTTCATTTCTACATCTTTCTTGAATATTTTTCTTTCTATTTACAACGCTTTGTTTTTCATCAAATGTTCTTGCTTGCCATTTTTTTTTATATCAAGCTTATATGCTATGTGTAAAATACACTCTAAACTTCTGATCCAACAGTGAAGGGGAGATATTCCAAATTCAAACATATCTGTATTAGGTACCTTATTATATACTATTTCCTTATTCATTTCAGTAGGTCTGGCACCACATATATAACACTGCTGTGTACTTTGATATTCGGACAGCGCAGTGCAGACCTTACCGTCTACCATTGTTAAAATCATTTTATATTCAATACGTATTTCTATTCTATTAACATTAATTTTTAGTGGAGTCAATTTTTCAATTTCTGATTTAATAAAATTCGTTTCTGTTTGTATTAGTTCCTTACTTTCTTTTTTGAAAATAAACTTAATTGGTCGGCAAAAACGAGGAGAGCCAGGATGATCATTTTTCCAAATTACTGTATTACAATTAATTTTTTGAAGCCGAAGTGGAACCATTCCAATTGCAAATAAACTTTCATCGTTTGCTTCTGCGTCATCAAATCTTTGAGAATTAAAATGTACGAAGTTGTATCTTCTAAATCAACGAACAAGTTTTGTTTGAAAGTACAAATACGTTCTGCTGTATGTTCAAGCAAATCCTGTAGTTTGACTTCTGCTGACGATTCCGTAACTTTTATAAACTGCTCCTTCGGATAACACTGTTTTTTTGCTTCTTGTACTTGATAGTAAGGTGGAAATGCTTTTACTTGTATAGCTAGAAGCTCATCTCGGATCAATTTATATTGAAATTTACTTAGTTTCGCGTTTATTATTAAAGACAAAGCTTTATTCGTACCAAGTTGCGCTTCTCTAGCATCGGGTGTACGAATTTTTTTTAAACTAGTAGCTCTTTGAGGGGATGACTCACACAACTCTTGAACAATGTTGGCAGCATCTCTTTTTTTAGCTTTTCGTAATGACGAAACGGTGGCTGCATTAATTTCTTCGGCGGAATGCATTTCTAATAAAGCTGAAGCTCTTTGTTTTTTTACATAATCCGAACAATCAGCAAACTCTTTTCGTGGTCGACCAAGTCTTTTGGAAATTGTTGGTAAACATTGCAATAAAGTGGGTGGAATATCTAATTCCATACAAAGCCATTCTTCAAATAAAGAATTAAAGCGGCTTAATTTTCTACCACTTTTGTTCCACCTATGGATGACTCTTTTACAAAACAGCTTAGAGAATGCGTTTATTTCAGGTACGATTTGACTTTCTTGTGGATCAATGGACAATTGTTGTATCAAATACGCAGTTATACTTTCTTGACCATTAATTTTTGAAGAGTTCCACACATTAAAAAGGTCTTGATTGCGAATGTCTAAAACATATAGAAAAAGTTGCGACTAACCTCTTACAAATGAACCAAAATAACTTCTAACGCGCATACAATCGCAAAATCGGTTGTGGCGAGTTTTATGGAGATAAGTTTACAGATTGCAAAGAACCCAAAAGATTTTGTCGCCAGGTACCGCCAGCTTTTACAATCACTATAATGTAACTGAATTCTTTAAATGTTCATAACTTTACAATGATTTAACATACATATATAAACATACCTCTGCACAAAGTCATATTTGATATATTTAAAAATTTCAAAAGAAATTTGAACCTGATGTCCAGTATAATAGTGTAACACCAACTTTTCGTAAAGAGCAATTTTTGTATTTCTATTTTCAAGGTTACGATTTGTCTCAACATAACAAAAGTAGGATTAATTGTTTATTATTATTGTAGGCATCGTGGAAAAAAGCGAACGCCGGGACTCGAACCCGGAACCTTAGATTTGTAGGCGGCCGCGCTACCACCACAGTATATACAGTAGTGCAACTCTCCTGATTTTGTGTCACACAAAATGGAGTGCGCATGCGCGAAGTCAGCTAGTGAAGTTGTAACGCCATCTAAACGTTTCTCTCACTTCCTCTTTCAGTTCTCGCTTTCCATCGCTTTCTCTCAGCGTTTGTCCGTATACCCGCGTGATATTTGTAATACAAATCGTCTCGGTTTCATATCGAGGACGTTTGTGCAATATCCTGCGCCGAAGAAGCAATATTTCTTCTTGAATTTTATTTTAAAATATTCTTTGTATCATTCCGCATTGCAATACAGAGCCCTTTTTTGTAATTTCACTTTTAAAACTTGATAAAAATACGTTTAAAGGTCCGAAATTTTTTTTTTTTTAGTTTTCCGAAAAAGCGCTTTGTACATCGATCCGTATACTTCTCCTGATTTCGAAAAGCATATTCATTATACGTGTTTTCGTTATTGTGCCTAAAAAACGCGAAAAACTATTTCGTAGTATACCTCTATTCCGATAGAGGCGCCACTTCATCTCTTTGCTGAGAGAGAGATTAAAAACTGAAAGAGGAAATGAGAGAAAAGTTCAGATGAGGATAGTGGCTAACTCGCTGACTTCGCGCATGCGCACTCCATTTTATGTGACACGAACATCAAAGGTGCCGACAGAGAGTTGCACTACTGTATATACTGTGCTACCACCTAGGCCAACCACCGTCCGACTGTCCTCTATTTCTCCACGACACCTCTTATATTTCGGGTATGGAGGTCCCGATACTACATTATGAATACAGAGGGCAGTTGTGTACTTAATGGCATGAAGATTGCATAAAAACTATGAACTCGATTTTCGACTTCTCCCGAGCTAGATTATGAAAATTGCCCACTGTGAGGCGGTTTATATCAAAAATTGTTAAACCATCGGAAATATTAATAAATATATTCGATACAACGCAAACAATACCAGTTATTGAGGAAAATAGCGATGAAGATTAAATAAATACTTCTTCTTGATAATATTAAAATGTTTTTTAAATTATTTAACTATGTTCCACCCATCCGACAATCTTGAGGATTTTATATAAAATAATTCGACGATAAAGCATTATTCTTAATTTTTTTGGTGATTGTCACTTAAGGAGTTGTTTGCAAAAACCACCCCAAAAAATTAAATTAATGTTTTTCCACCCCTTGTAATTAAATTGAAATTCTGAAAAAAAAAACATGTAGAACTAATAAATATCTATCATTTCCTTTTGGATGTGTTGAAATATCACAACCCGTTTTCGAGAAAAAAGCTGTTAACGCTGAGAGTTGTTACCCTTATATCTCCGTTATAAGAGGGGGTAGCTGCTTGAAACTTTTCACAATTGCTTTCTGGATAGAAAGCAGTATTTAGAATACATAAATACCGATATTAGTGGTGGGGGCCGATTGCCCATGCTTATCTGGCTAGACCAGGGGTGGCCAATCCGCGGCCCGCCTTGAATGTTTTTCCGGCCCGCGAGATTCATCACACCTTTACAAAATATATTTATTTTATAATGGCCAAAGTAGTGAAAACCAATGTATTAATAAAAAATACATAATTTTTGCATCCATATATTCAAAAATTAACTGTCGAAATTATGAGAAAAAATTAACTTTGATTTTAAAATAATATTCTTGCGAATATATGACAGATATTGACTGTTTTATTTATGAGTTTACAGTTATGTTTCAATTTTTCACTCCAAAGAAATGTCTATAGTGGGTCTAAATCTAATATGGGGATATATGTATAATTTTATATGCGGCCCACGGAGTTATGATGCATTTCCAAAGTGGCCCGCAAAATCATTTGGGTCAGCCACCCCTGGGCTAGACCCTTTAATTGTCTAATGAACCGGCACTCCGTGAGAACACTTCTGGACGGCCGGACGCAAAACAAGAGAGACGATTTCGCTAATAAGCGGGGTCGCGAAAGAGACAACACACGCGCAGAGGTGAACCGTTTTTCCGTCGTGAACAGTAGCGAGATAATAGCCGCCGCCGTCTTAATTGCAAAGCGATCCGAGCACGTGGTCGTGCCGGTTACAAGATGGCGTGGCGCGTGCGCGTTGCGTCATGTGCGTTCAGAAACGCGACGAGCCGTCGAGCCGCCGAGATGATACGATAGAGGACCCCCTGATCGTCGGAAGGTCGATTCCCGAACAGAAGGAAATATTTTATTCAAAATAATGCATAGAAGACTGTCGCATAGGGCATCTGTCGATCGTCTTACCGGTTATCTCGTGTCTAACGTACAACGAACGGTCTTCTCCTTTTCTCTTTATCGGACTATCCTTCAGCAGTACTCGGGACTCTAAATTCACTGTAGAATAAGTTAAAGATAAGAGTTCGGTTTGTTTGTTTGTTATAAGAATCATCTTTGTACGGCTCGTCTCTCGCGCAGTCAACTTTTGTAACGGACCACCTTTCTCGCGCAGTATTCGCGTTGTGTTTTTCTTGTGAACAATATTAACCCTAGAATTAAGTTAGTGTTTAGGAGGTAGCGTAATAAAAACGTCTTTTGAGAATCTAAATCACGTGCTCGATCATCTCGTTTTCACCACGCCCCCGCTTCTCCCAGGAAACTCCCTAAACCAAAACAACGTGAACTCAATCGGCATTTCTCATAACAGCGACCGATGTACTACTGTTTTAAATTGTGTACGCGCCGCCGCGACGCGGCTGATGCCGTGCGCCGTTGCAATACGATCTTAACATGTTAGAGCAGAGGTTCCCAACGGGGGGTCGGTACCGCCCACCGGTGGGTGTTGAAGAGATGTAAGGAGACACTTTTGGTCCAAGGCAAATTTAGGGGGCGCTGAGGACCAACTGCCGCCCCCCGGAGCAATACTCGCAAGAACGCGCTGAAAAGTTTGATTAATATGTACTAAAAATCGGCGAACGCATGTTTCAACAACAAATGTCTTCAATGATGAACGAATGTTCTAAATGTCTTTTAAGCGAGATCAGTCCGTATTAAAATTAGGTATTGGTACAATACAGCCTTGTTACTAATACCTGTCTGACTGATACTATTCAGAGATCGTAAGTTGTCGAGCACCCACAATGTGAACTGCATAATGTAAACCCCGAATCTACGTCTACGTTAATGCGTTCAAATCGTTGCTCGTTATCGCTTCGTCTTATTTTGTCTCAATGTTTGTCCATGACGACGTTCGTCACGCGATAGATTTGTGAATGTGAGGGCCACGGCGAATAAAAATAATACGTGTAACTATATATACGTTAGAAAACTGCGCGCGGAACAAGGCTTTGCTTGCGCTGCTGACGTCGGCCGAGAGATGGCGTTGGCGACTGTGGCCCAGGCAGGGGTACCACAGCCACTCCCCCAGGGTAAACTCACGCCCCTCGAGCATGTGCTGGAAATGTTTCAATGCCGCGAAAACGGCGAACAGCTCCCTGTCGTAAGGGCTGTATTTGGCCTCGGCCGAAGAGAGCTTCCTGAAGAAGAAACCTAGCGGGCGCCATGCGCCATCCTCGAACTGCTCCAGCGAGGCACCGATCGCCGACGAGAAGGCGTCTACGGTGAGAGCGAGCGGAGCATCCGGCGAAAGAAAGCTCGTTGCAGCTGCCTCCGCAAGGCTACGCCTGCATCGATCGAAGGCATCGACTAGCTCCGGGGTCCAGTTGATTCTGCGTCTGTCCCTCTTCTTCGCGCCGCGAAGCACGTCCGCAAGAGGCGCCCGAATGGTTGCCGCGCCCGGAACGTGAGCGCGAAAGTAATTCACCATGCCAAGGAAACGCCGAAGCTCGGCGATGCTCTCAGGCCTTGCAAATCGACAATGGCCTTGACCCTGTCCGAGGGCGGCTGAAAACCATCAGAACTAACGACATGGTCCAAAAAGGTTACCTCACGCTGAGCGAACCGAGATTTGCTTATGTTGAGCGAAAGACCGCTTCGAGAGAGAATGTCGAAGACAACTTGCAGGTGTTGAAGATGATCCTCGGGGCTACCTGAGGCGATGATGAGGTCATCAATATAGGTCCTGACGAAGTCCAGGCCTCGAAAGAGGTTATCCATGTGTCTCTGAAAAGTCTGGATGGCATTCCTGAGACCCAGAGGCATGCCGACAAACTCAAAAAGCCCAAATGGGTTGGTGATCGCCGTCTTCGGCACGTCCTCAGGAGCCACCGATATCTGGAAGTAGGCTCTGTTAAGGTGCAAGGTTGAGAAGACTGAGTTCCCGTGAAGTGCGGGCAGCACGTCCTCAACACGAGGGATCGGGTACCGATCCGGTACAGTCTGAGAATTCAGCTTGCGGTAATCACCGATGGAACACCAACCACCGCCTCACTTGCTGACCACGTGCAGCGGACTGGCCCAGCCGCACGATGCCATGATAATAAGTCAAAGTCATTCCTGGCAGCACGGAGCTTCTCACCAGAGAGGCGCCGCGGACGAGCGAAAACCGGAGGTCTCGTTGTGACGATATGGTGCTGAACCGATGCGGAGGGACCGTTCCTCGGCGAGGAGTCCGTGTGGGCCAGCTCGCGAAACCGAGCCAGAATAGGGGCGAACTGGCTAGGAGGTCCGTCCTCCGCGACCGGCGAAGGCATTGCCGCGCTGACGCCAGAGACCGAGGCTGGGTGAAGAACACCCTCCGTGAAACAGGACGTGATGGAATCCGTTAGGCGGCGACGTCTGAAGTCGATGGTCAAGCCGTAGTGGGCCAGTAGATCGGCTCCAATTATGGCCGTCTTCACGTCGGCCAGTATGTACGCCCAGGAGAATCCATTCCATTCCAGATTGGGTCCTAGAACCTTTCTCAAATCTACAAACAGCAGAATTGTCACTGCAGGAGGAATTGTTAGAATTGTCAACAAATGAAGAGCTAAAACTGAAATTCAAAAATGGATATCAAGAGTTTTGGTTTCAAAGGCTTTATGGGCTGCATCAAAAAAGTTTTTCATTGCATTTCCATCATGATATTTAACCGAAAGAGGATTCAGCGTAGTCTGCACTTTACTAACAAAGTAAAGAAACGGATTATCAATAGTGGAACGCAGCGATTTAAGATTGCTAATGACAAATATGGCTCCAAATATCGAAAAATTAGTGTCATTACATCAAGTTCAGCCCTTTCACTAAAAATATTATATTAATTTTTTTTAGTAATATGTATTTGTTTATCAAACTTTGAACAATACATTAACATGTTAATATCTTTGGATAAAGTTCCGAATGCCCCCGGTCGCCGATCAAGATGAAATTTTGAGGGGGAGGGGGAGGGGGACCCCAAATATAAAGTGGTTTCCGAGATATTAATTAAAAACTTTCGTACAATACATAGCATTTTTCCTATACAGACGCAACTAACACAACCGTCTTCGCTGTAGCAACCGTGATCGTCAAGTGTCGAACAGCCGTTGACGCAGCGGGGGTTCTAACTTGACTATCTATAGGGTGTCCTATTTAAAACCTTGGAAATACGACGACTGTTGTGGCGTTAAATATAACTATCGTTACTGTGTTCATGTTGTACATTATAAATGATTGATCTACATAATTTGAAAATGCTACATTGTCAAATCGTAATTTGTTGAACAGTAATCATATTAAATTCGTTTTGCTGACTGGGCGGCTGCGCCCTCCAGACCCCCCCCCCCCCCCCCCTCCCCCTAAAAACGAAACCAACCAACACCGATACCCATTTTTAATATAAGGGAATAATAAACACAATTTACAATCTTTTAAACTAGTGGTTTCCTGGATTTTCAACTTGCATTTTCGGATGTTTCAGCTCGAACAGTACAATATCTGATACTTTTTAGCCAAAAATTTGCGGCCCCTCAAACCGTAGTTCAGCCCAAATGTGTTTAATTCCTTAAGAATTAGTAATAAAATATAAAACATAACGTAATGTGACTTACGGTAAGAAATCTAAAATTCAACTCCCGGATAAACCAGCCGAATTAACCGGATCATTTCGGCGAATAGATCGAGTCCTTTCTTCTGTACTTCTCTTCGCCACAGGTACTCACAAAGGTGATAATCTAAATTATTTGCACGGACTCCACCCCTCTGCAGTCGTAATCTTAATCGTCGCCACTGACTCCCAATCGCTTGTGTTAGCTCTAGTTTCAGAATCTATGAAATTAATGGAATGATTCACAGACAAATGTTGGTAGCCTTCGTTTCCCAAGCAATCATAAGCTTTCCAGCAATCCGAGTAAATCATTGATCCTGGAGCAATATGTTTCTTTATTATTGGGATAATAAATAGGATCCCGACTTCTTTTGTTGTCCGGACATATTTCTAACCGCAGTTCCTTGGTTGTCACATCCAAAGCGCCAAAAATCCATCGACCTTCCACAACGCGGCCTCTTTCATATTTGCGACGGCCAAATTTCATTTCGTCTATCTCAACAATTTTTCCAGGCCCGCCAATTGGGCCGTTGTTGCTGATAACCCTGTCAATTGTTAACATGCAGACTTCCCTGCAGTACGAATAGAGATCCGCGACCGTTTCACGTGCAATATTTCGTCTGTTTGGACTTTTGATTTCGTTCATTGCATCTTCGTATTTCAATCCACGTGCAAAATAAAAAGTTAATCTTAAAATATCTTTCATAGTTATATTATGGAATTCAAACCATGTTTTCTCGGCCACGGTCCGTTCTACGGAGTGCTTATAACACCTCCACCGTTTCCCTACACAGGTATTGTCACTATTACCGGAAGTATTAGTCAGTTTCATTAAATGTTTACCAGTTTTTGGGTATTTACGCCTGGATGGCAACAGTCCAACACCTTGACACCACGAAATACACTCATTTCGCGAAACTAGCACTTTTCTAACGAGTCTTTCAATGTTCCAAGTTCCAGCAAGAGGATCACTTAATGGTAGAGACATTTCTAATGATACTGCACGCACGATGACAACTTTCGAACTGACGTCAGTTTTCGCAAACATTTTTTTCGACGAGAAGTCATACAATGTTTCAAACTGACTTGCAAGGTAAGGACTAAACGAAAAACGGCCCAACCTTCGCACGTGTGGCCCACTTGGATGCAATCATAAAATATTCTTTACCTGATTTTTGTTGCGTTGGTTGGTCGATTAGCTTGGTCATCATACGACAAGGAAAAGAAAAAGTTACAAAAAGTTAAAAAAAAAATGGATGTTACATAGGACACACTATAGAAACGGAAGCCGGTATCGCTATGGTGTCAACGGCTGTTCAAGACTTGACGATCACGGTTGCTACAGCGAAGATGGCTGTGTTAGTTACGTCTGAATAGGCAAAAGTCTATGTATTGTACCGAAAGTTCTTAATTAATATCTCGGAAACTAATAGGAAGCCGAAGATACCACTTTATATTTGGGGTTCTCTACCTGCTCCCAACCAATCTTCCAAATTTCATGTCGATCCGTGACCGGGGATATTCGGAACTACAGCCATATCTTTTAATAAAGTAATTTTAAACATCTGTCCTTGTTCTTCAATATATAATATAGTATATTTCACCTAAAAGGGACGCCGTGGAATCACTGTTCGGGAAAGGGGGCGGTAGGCCAAGAAAGATTGGGAACCTATATGTTAAAGTAGACATGGGCACGAAAATCGCTCAACGAGCCGCTGTGATGTCGGGCCTGTTTGGGAGCTGCTTATCTATTCTACTTACAGCTCTCTTGAGGTGGTGGGGATGCGTTGTAGGGACGACCGCGCTGCAGCGGCAAGGAGCGGGGATAGCCTCTCTGCCGCTCGGTTCGGTTCGCGCTCGCCTTTGAGCTCGCCGCCAAGCTCCGGAGCGCCGGAGAGCGCTCCCGCTCCGCTTACTACTTGCTGCCCATGCCTGTGTTAGAGTCAGGGCCTCCAAACTTTCATATTTCGTCCAGAGCCGAATATAGTTTCTCCTACGTCTCCTTGGAGCGCTGGTGTCGCTACTAACACATATGTACTTCAGCGTCGGTGAGATACGCTGTAACGAGGCAAATTTTGGCCTCGTTACGAGACGTTGGCGCGCCCCGCTCCCTCCGCTCCGGCGAGTCCTCGCCTCCGGGACGCGGATGTTTTTGTGTATGAGTGTGTGGGTGTGTGTTCTTTTTTTTTTTTTTGCGGGCGACCGCCTCTTGCTCCGCCACGGCGGAGCATCGCCGCCGCCGGTCGTGGGGACCTCCACCAGAGGAGGGAGGTGCCAGATGGGTCCACCACCACCGCTGCCCGCCCGGCTGACCGGTCGCAGCGCCTCCACCCAGCAGCCGCCTTGGGAGCGACCGGCAGCCGGACACCGAGGACGCCGGGCCTGGGAGCAGCCGACCCCCGCCATCTCGCCCGGAGCTCCGCCAGAGGGCTCCCAGGACCCGGCCAACCGAATTTATAACATCGATCGGCCCATCTTGGTTGCCGAACTCCCTGGGGGGGAGTACCGCGTACCGGCGGTGAATTTCAGAAGAGAAGCGCGCGAGCGGTTGAAGAGAGCGGTCATTAGATGAATTTTGAGTTTGGAATTAGTGTGATTTAGTTTTCTTTATTTCGTTGACGTGTGTCGGTCCCAGTCATTTTCTTTTCTTTCGTTCTATTGTATTTATTTCGGGTGTTGTTTTGTATTTTTGCGTTTTCCCGTTTTCCGTGTGTCGCGTGCGTGCGTTGGAGTGCGTTCTCCGCGGATTGCGCCACCCGCACCGCCGTCATTTGTTTGTGGATACGTCGCCGCACTCCATGTCCAGGTAGGACTCACGCCTTTTGGGTTGATTTTTATTGCGTGTGTGAGTGTGAGAGGATTGGGGTGAACGCGGGAATACCGGGGTATTCCGTATCGTATTGTGTTCCGCGACCTAGGCGACAGGACCGACCCAAGGAGACGAGGACTCTCGAGGCCCGTCCCCTTTATTCCGCTCCCGACCGATTCGTTGTTCGGTACTTCGTTCCGCGATCTCGCGAGCCGGAAGTTATAGTCGGTTTCGTCGAGGCCCCGGCGCCTCCGTCTCAGAATTGCGAACGGGTCCCCCCCATACCCGCGACCGCGATCCCGACTAATCTTTCGTTTTCTCCTGTATTTGGAAACTCTAGGACCACCGACATTTAGTATCCGGCCCCTAGTTTTAGTTTCAACAGTAGAGATTTTTCTTTGTATTGGGAATTTCCGCGTCGCGGTTCCTTCTTGCCGCACTTGGCGGCCGCGTACCTTTTCCTTGGCGCAAAAGTGTACCGCGGAATTCCCGGCTTTTTGTTATTTGGCACGGCCACTTCGGCCTTCATTAAAGTTACCGTTAAACGAAACACTCGTGGGTCACTTTCAATTAACCTCCCCTGATTTCCGCTCCCCTACTAAGCAGCCGGAAGTGCGAGGGTTCCGGACGAGTGCTACGGCACTGGCGCCCAAAGAATCAAATCGTCCGTGGATTTGTGCACGGTGCGCGTCGAGAGCGATTTTCCCTGATCGCCTCCGCGCAGGGCACCCCTTTGGCTGCCCCCATAACCCGTCCGTCACAACGCACACACGCGGCCATGATGCTATGTATGTGTTATATAGTATTTATACTTATTCCAAAAGTTACTTAAATAATAAAAAGAAGGGAAAAAATACAACCAATGATTACATTTTAAATGAATTATATTAAATTAATTAGTTACAACTTCAACTGAAAAGAAATACATATATAAAATTGTAATAAATAGTATATAATATATATAAAAAATATATAAACCTTATAATAAATTGTAGGTATATAAAATGTAAAATATATTCATGAAATTGTAGGATATGATTACGGTGAGGTATCTCTGGGTAGAGAAAAAGCCAGAAGGAAGAAAGAATGAGTACTTTATGTATATAATATAAACGTTAACAAAAACGTGGTTCGCTCGCACATGCACGTATCGCTCGCTCGTCGCGTCTCTCGTCGTCATACGTCACACGCCACACGTCACACACCGCGCCACACCTTGGGCCACTCACGCACCACGCATACCACATTCGGCCATCCTGCTGAATCATCTGTCCGCAGATGTGTCTTCTTCGCTGCAAGAGGACAAGTCATGCTCTTCACGGATCCACGGTTTCATATTATCTCTAGAAGTAGATGTAGTTCGCGGTCCTTCATGTTCTCCAATTTTCCCAACTAAGTAGGGGTCGTTGCGTAATATTTTAATGACTTCATATGGATCTAGATACTTTGGATGAAATTTCAGTCCGGGCTTCATCTGAGTTCTCCGTATAGCGACTAAATCGCCCTCTTTAAAGTGCATATAATCCTTTTTCCTTTTTTTGTTGTATGCTTTTTTGTTTTCTTCTTGAATTCGTGCTATTGACTCCTTTGCTTGTGTACGTAATTGATCACGTGTTTCGTTAAATGCGATAGCGGCTTCTTTCTATAAAATTTCCTTAATCTGTGGGTCATCTTTAAGTCTCATACGAGTACCTATTAAAAGCTCGAAAGGCGATACGCCAATGCTCCGACTCGATACATTATTCAAGTACTGCTGGGCTCTTCCGACGTGCTTGTACCAATCAGCCGCTTGCGGAAACGTAAGCTTCGTTGAAAGCGGAATGAGCGTGCGATTTATTCTCTCCACCTGCCCATTGGCTCTGGGTATTCCTGTGGTGATCATGATGTGTTTGATATTCTCCGTTTCGCAATAATTTGCAAAATCACGCGAAGAAAAAGCGGTTCCTCGGTCAGAAACAATCCTTTGAGGGTTCCCAAAAATTAATGCCTGTTTTCCTAGACGGTCTATAACTTCAGCCGTAGTGGTAGACCTGGTAGGATACAGCCAAACAAATTTACTAAAACTGTCAACGACAACAAATATGTGTTGGTAGGATTTCTTCGTGGATGCAAGCGGGCCTAAATGGTCCACATGGTAAGTACATAAGGGACGGTCTCCCTTAGCGATTGGATGTAAACATCCCTCCGGACGACCCGCTTTGCGCTCAGCTAAAACGCATCGAAGACAATTTTGTATTATTTTCTCTATCTTTGGACGCATAGAGCTAAACCAATAGTCTCGCTTGATTAATTGCTCCGTCTTTGCAACACCAAAATGACCCTGCTCATGGACAGACCGAATAATGTATGTCTGCATAGACTTAGGTACTATCAGCAGCTGCTCGCCATCTATTAATTTGTATATAAGCTCGTTCTGTTTTATGTACTCTGTCCGATTATTATTCTTATTTATTTTCTCCTGTAGATCTTTATCGTTTGCTTGCGCTCTACGTATTTTATGAATTATACCCGCTTCCTCTTCGACAATCGGCATGGCTGCCGGCAGCGGATTCCGACTTAGGGCATCCACATGACGCATGGTACTACCGGACCGATGTTCGACAGTGTAATTGAAGTTCTGTAAAAATAACGCCCATCTAGCTACGCGAGGACAAACGTCTTTCTTTCTTAATGTCAAGACAAACGCTTGACAATCGGTTATGATCTTAAAAGGTATTCCTATCAAATACACTCTAAATTTTTTTAGCGATTTCACTATTGCCAAGGCCTCAAGCTCATAACTGTGATATGTCTCCTCGCAGAGATTAGTTTTACCGCTAGAATAACAGATCGGATGGAAGCACTGATCCTCGTTATCGCGCTGCAACAGAATCGCTCCAAATCCTAACGCAGACGCATCAGTATGCAACTGTGTCTCAGCAGTTGGGGAATAAATCCTCAATACTGGCTCACCAACCAGCATCCTTTTCAAGTTATTAAATGCAGTCCGCTCCCTTTCCCCGAAACGAAACTCAACGTTATCTCGCAACATATTTGTCAAAGGACGCGCGATCAATGAATAATTTGGCACAAATTTACGAAAATAGCCAGTGAGGCCCAAAAAGCTCTGCAAAGACCGTATGTTTACTGGCTCTGGAAATCGTCTAACGGCGTTCGTTTTCCGTTCAGACGGTTTGATACTATTGTTTTCTATAATACGAGGCACGTCCAGAAAGTAAGAGTACTCATTTTGTGTATTTTAAAAAAAATTTATTTTTGCCAGAAAACTTACAGGGTTATGTTTGTATATATGTCAACTATTATTCGACGTAGTCACCATTCCTTTCAATGCACGTAGTGAGACGTGGGATCAACTTCTTGATGCCTGTTCAGCCGCGAACGTAGATTTTTGTCGCGACTGAAGGAATTTTTCCAAACTCAAGTGGCTCGGCGCAGAGACCACCATGAATAGCCGATACCTAGAAATTCCGGTCAACGCAGGGCCTATTGTCTGTCAATTCTCGAGCGGAGCGGTCCGACGTAAACACGTGGTTCCCATAGACATTCCAACGGTCTCGCATCGTATTCCGTAACGGACGAAAAGAAGGGATATTTTTTAAACATCACCCCTCTCGTCGGGGTTCTCAAGAGATTGTTGCTTATCGAATGAGCAGTCGAGTCGTGAATCTGCTACGGAACGGATCGTGGAAAAGAGTCGTGTCCGGAATTTAGTATAATAGAATCGTCTGTCAAACTATCGCATTTATCGGATCGTTCCTTTCGTAAAACCGCGACGGTATAGAGCGCGAATAGCGTCGCGTCGAAACGCCACCGCGCACCCGCGATCCGCGAATCATACCCAACACTATCCGCACGGCCCACAAACGCTGCGAGTGAGACCCTATGCTCCTCGTCCAGACCGACTCTATCAATTAGAGTCGCAGGATTCGCACTTCGGTGTTCGGAATCCAACGGAGACCACAAATCTCCTATCGGGCCGTGCTATCACACAAAACGCTGCGAGTGAGACCCTATGCTCCTCGTCCAGACCGACTCTATCAATTAGAGTCGCAGGATTCGCACTTCGGTGTTCGGAATCCAACGGAGACCACAAATCTCCTATCGGCCGCACGGCCCACTATAACCGCTGCGAGTGAGACCCTATGCTCCTCGTCCAGACCGACTCTATCAATTAGAGTCGCAGGATTCGCACTTCGGTGTTCGGAATCCAACGGAGACCACAAATCTCCTATCGGCCGCACGGCCCACTATAACCGCTGCGAGTGAGACCCTATGCTCCTCGTTCAGACCGGCTCTATCAATTAGAGTCGCAGGATTCGCACTTCGGTGTTCGGAATCCAACGGAGACCACAAATCTTCTATCGGGCCGTGCTATCACATAAAACGTCGTGAGGAGACATCACACTCCTTGCATGAACTCGTAATAACGTATAAACGTCGTGAGGAGTCACTGTACTCCTTGCATGAAAGCATAACGATTACACGCAACACACGCATACTATCGCTCGCACTTTCACCGTTCATTGTAAATCAATTGTAATCTTCAGGGGTTTTTTATGCCGAGAGGCTTTTTCCCCTAATCGTATTGTTCGAGCCAATAAACGTAATAATTCTTTCGGCTCAAATTAATTCAATTTATTTATCAAATTCTCCTCCTCCTCAATCATATCATTGTCAATATCCTGAACCACGAAATTTCTCCATGTTGGAGAGACTTCGACGATACATACATCACGTTGGTGAGATACGCACACAAGAACATGGTGCTATATAGTATTTATGCTTATAATCAAAATTTATTTAATAATAAAAAATGTTGCAGGGAAAGGAAAAACGCTATTTATAAGAATAATCAAAAATATATTAAAATAATTTGAGAACATTTATATAAAATGTATTAAACATTATATACATATATATGTTTATAAAATATTAAAATACACCATTTTAATAATAATAAATGTTTATGGTTGTAATGTTTATAGATTTAATAAATGAAATTTTGAAGTCGGAATTAAAACATTATTATTACAATACAATATTAATAATAAATTATTTATAATTGAATATTAAAAATAATAAAAGTTTCCTTAATATTTTCAATATTATGCTCTGAATAGAAGCTGTTTAAAATTGAAATAAATAATAATAAAAAAAAATAAAAATAAAAGTAATTAATATAATAACTCTATATTCATTTAATATAATAAAATAATGTATTTTAAATATAAAAGAAATAATGCAATGGTCCACATACACTCATTCATACATACATACTTACATCTGTTTTTACATTTTTATTGGCTTTGTTTATGTAATATATTGGTATTTTTTGGTGAGAGAAGGAGAACGTTTTTAATTTGCACCACACTTATTTATTATCACGTGCTGCAACGCCATAACGTCGAACGAAGAATTGATAGGTTATGTAGATCGAAGAAAAAACACTATTGCCAACCTAAACGGCAATAATAGTGGGCAACATAAAACTATAATATAATGTAATATGTATAATATAAAATAATGAATAATAAAATGCGCATAGGCACATCTCTACATAATATAATCATAATCAAATATATTACATAAACAGAACATATATATACACTGGCGTGCAAAGTTTGGGGAACACTAAATTTTCGCCGAAAAATTGCTGATGTTTGAAGTGTGATAAGTTCGGAACAAAACATCATACAACAGTCATCTTGAACTCATTTTAAAGCTTGAAGCCTTTATTTTCAGAACCCTCTACCCTCTCACATGACGTAGAAATGACCATGAAGAAAAGTGTCAGAGGACTATGAAAATAAATGCTTCAAGCTTTAAAATGAGTTCAAAATGACTGTTGTATGACGTTTTGTTCCGAACTTATCACACTTCAAACATCAGCAATTTTTCGGCGAGGGTTTGGTGTTCCCCAAATTTTGCACGCCATTGTATTTATATATACGATATACATAAAATATACACATAAATCCTGTACAATTATATGATACGATAGCATAAGTAACCCAAGAACTACCGAACTAATACGGAACATCTACACCTTAAGGGGGCAGACTCCATGTGCCATGACCTGTGTGCGTGCACTGACACAAACAACCGAAACCATGCATGTATACGATATACACGAGAGAGACACTCGATTTCTTATTATCGTTTTGTTGGCTTTGTAATTGCATGAATGAAATTTTCGCGGTTATAGCACACACGGATAGACATTATCACAAGGTTGGCTGTTCCGTTTTAATGCCAACAAACAAAATTCGTTTAAAAATATGTTATTTTTTGAACTGTAAGATTGAGACAGACACCGATGTAAACAAACAAGATGGCTGCTGAAGTCACATTTCATCAAATATTGACTGATTTAATGTTTTATTCACTGATATCACCACAGCCATACCGTCCTTAAACTAGCACAATATGACTTAAATTCGTTGATTCACAATTTATCACTTCTGGAAGGCGTGAAACCGAAAATGACATTTGCACGCAATCGTATCGTAATAAGAATAGTTCAATGATTTTCCGTCAGAGGCATTTATGGTATATTTCAGCTGATGTGACCACGTTATCATCAAGGTCGATATAACTACAAATCAATCGGTAAATATTATTTCTATTTTGACAACACGAACGGCGTTCATTAGGCACGTGAATCCAGGCACAAGTAAGCCATAGTTGCCGCAATGTATCAAGACTTCTGTCACAATGTTGCCACATTTGTTACAATTCTGACCATCAGAAAAATGAATCGGCTCGTACCGAGATTTTGATTCCTGTCGGACATCTAAATGGCTAATGAAAGCGAAAGAGAATAATATACGTACGCGACCGTAAATAACGTGAAATTAATTGTACCTATAGAATAAGGAAAATAACCGAATTATTCGATATCCCGGCAGAATGAATAAATATAAGTAGTTTTTTTTTTATCTATTTTAAATGAACAAGATTTTAAGAATTGCCTAAAAATGCAGACAGAATCTAAATTTGTCGTTGTTCATTGCTGTCATTTGGTCAGATCGTGGCCCTTCTTCGATGTATAAAATTTGTATTGCAGAACCGCTGATGGGACGGCCGGGTCAACGAATTCGGCATTTCATATGTTTTTCCTACACACGATCAGAAAAGCACGGTCCACTGTCTCTTTTCACGTTGTCCTATTCTAGAAAAGGACGGTCACTGTCGTTTTTCGCTTTGTCCTTTTCTGACCGTATAGTCGACCCATCAGCTGTTCTACGCAGCAGATTATATACATCGAAGATCGAAGAAGGGCCAGGATCGGTCCGATGACGAAATAACAGCGATGATCAGTAACAAATTTCAATTCTGTCTCCATTGTTTTAAATTTAATGTGGGAAATTCTTAAAATCATTTTCATTTCAAATAGCGAAAAACGGCGGTATGAAACTATCAAAAGCTATCGACATAACGGCTATCGATAGTTCTGTACCTTCATTCAGACGCTGGGCTGGCTCGAGGCTGGAACAGAATTCCGTCAAGATTTACAAATGGGCAAAATTGCAGTAGATATGGCAACATCGTTAAAGAACGATGAGATCTGGCAATTATGCGTTTGAGCTTTTCATTTGTCATTTAGGAAAATGACAGGCAATGGGATAATTGACAGATAATACAGAAAAAGAATTTAACTACAAGTACTGCCGTCGGATATCGCATTACCAAATGTCCAGTTTTGCAGTTGGATATTTTACATAGTATTAGTTTGTCTAAAAAGGCGCTTCGATCGATTCGGAGTTGGCCTCAAAGGAGTCTGCCCCCTTAATAAAAATTAACAAATATTGAAGTAAAAATACACATTCATAAATTGTGTAACATAATTTTAAAAACACTAATACGTTCATTTTGACTAATTCGGTAGTTCTATTGTTAAATTGCTGTACAACGTTATTTACAATTACTTATTCGAAGAGCAAGCGTCATAAGTGGATCCGGGTGCATTGGCTCTTCGGATCCCCTTATAACGCGATTTACTCTTCGTATATAATTCTTGACAACATATAAGATACAGTGACGTATGATATATGTTGCCAAGAAATTCCCATGTTCGGAGGATGTGGATTCAAAATTCACATGCTCCGAAATGAATGTCGCAATAGTCGCAACAACATTTTGAATATATGCGATGTTGGAAACATTTGCGAGGCATACGGACACGACGTGCTTAATCAGTAATTCGCACTCAGGCTGTATCGATGAATACTAAGACTGAAATTCATTGTGTGTATACACTAAGCCTAAACAGAATTTGCAGGTGATATTCTTCTTGCGAATACACCGTAATACATACCGAGTCACTGCCCGTACAGTAGACTCAGAAGTTTCCGAAACTTGATAATTTAGAATAACATGATGCTCTTGATTGATCGATACAGACGGAGCAGCCGATAAAAACTTTTGTAAATTAAGTAAAAAGGCCGTGGATTCTTCAGATTCGCAGTTAGTATCCGCACGTACCAACTGCGAATATGAATTTACGAGCAATTTTCTATAATAACCGTGAAAGGTACTACACGTTGGATTCGTATTTCTCATGCCATGCTGCCTAATTTGACCAAAAAAGTTTTCTAGCGAATCTTGTTGGTTAAAATTACGACGAATGAATTGTGAAACACCAAGATCGCACAAATATGTCCTTAAAAATTTAAAATTTTGAATCGTTCGAATCCAATTCTGTAGTACCTTTGGATGCTCTTTATCCATAGGCTTCCTTTTTATAAACGTCATGCTTCGAAAAATTGCAATGCCTTTATCCCAAATATCGGGCGTTTCGCTCGTGTCCGAAGCCTTTCCCGAATTGACTCTATTGTTGACACTGTCGAAGATGTCATCCATAAATCGAATGAATCTAGCAGTGTCAACAGCTTCGGCCTTCATCTCGCGCGTTCCGCATACACTCTTGAGGTTATTGCGACTCATAAGTGTCATTACGGAGCTAACCGACCGACTAAACACCTGCGCGCAATATTTAACCTTCATTTTCCTAATTTTATCTTTATCTACGTGCTTTGCAGTAAGCTTATGCAGGACACGCTCCTCTTCAGGAACGGTACTGCTATCAATGAAATACAAATTTTCCACGTGTGACCATTTAGCCACACGTGGAAGATTATCTGCCAAACTAAATTGCAAGTCTTTAGTCAGTAAATTATTCCGCATACACTTCAACAGGTGTGGAGGATCAAAAAGCGGTACGATATTGTTGTCATCTATGACAATAATATCATGCCGCAGTGTGTCACCATGTTGAAAGGCATTTCTTTTTGAATCTCTAATCAAACATTGTATTGCTGTACAATTGGTGCTGCATTGGTCGCAAACCGATGCCACCACTATAATGCCGGCCTGAATCGCACGGCGAACTAATTCTTTAAACATCCTAACGATATTCTCCGCGGAGCTAGTGCTTCTACAAAAACTATATGCAACGGGTTGCTTCCAAGGTCGCACTCCGTTTATGCCTTTTAACATCCACACTGTGGCATGATCCGCGATATCTAATTTCCTAGAGAAACCGCTGTCTACAAATCCTTCAACTAAGTCCATTGAAGGATTGTAGACCAAACACGGAGACAATTTAATTTCGTCAAACATGAGAACAGCGTACTTGCTGTTCACATTTGAAAATGAACCGGACCGCTTTTTGAGTTCTTCGAATATATTGTCGCAAATTCCAGCTCTTAGTGGAATTTACATCCGAAGCGTTTCGATGCTTGGCAAAATAAATAATTTTGACAAATATCGAAACGCTTTCGAGCTTTGCTTATAAATACTTAACGCTAGAATCTTGTCCTCTTCGGTGGAGCGCCGTCCGGATTTGGACCTTCCCGCGTTGCGCATCTGGGTTATGATCATCTTGTGCAGGGGTGTAGGTAAGTTTTCTAAAACTTGACATACACCGACCTGCACAAGATGATCAATCTTCGCGATGCGTTCCTTCAGCCCAAGTTGCCGCCGCTTGCACTGATTGGCCTCCTTCCTCAGTGCAGCCACGGCGTTGTACAACTTCTGCTTTAGGGGACGCTCCATCGTGCTGTCCTTCAGCAATTGTAGTATGTTACCTGCAGAAGGAAACATGCGGTATAAGTAAACGTATTTCTAAACATAAACATGTAACATATAGTAAATATATGTAGTATACAGTATTCATGTAGATATTGCACATTTATATACATCATTGCCTTGTATGCAGTGTGGTGGAGTGCAAAACGTGCATGGAATACCGACTGAGAGTATAATCCCCCCCTAACAGGAATTAGGGCAGGTGTGTTCATGTATATCCAGGTGCAACGAAAACATATAGTAGATACCTAATGTATCAGTATAGGTACGTACTGACTGTTTGCATGTCATATATTTTGTACAGTATGCAAGGCAATAATATACATAAGAGTAAAATTCGATTGATTTGTGTGCGTGTATATACAATATATACCGGGTGATTCACGAGAAACAGAACACCTAGTTATCTCCGTTCGGTTTGAAGATAGAAGAAAATGTTAAAGAAAAAAGTTGTACTGTTTAAGGAGGCAAATATAGGGATATAAAAAAAATTTCCGATTATTATCGTTCTCAAGGTCTTTTGAAGGTCATCGACGATTTTTAAATTGCACCATATATTTTTAACATCATAGGGTTGTAACTGATGGTAGGACGAGTACAACGATGTGGTACACTATGACCTTCAAATGACCTTGAACTAAGAAATTTATGATAAAGTAATGATAACTTCAAAATATGCAATCAATTTATTCGAATTAAATTAAATGTTCAAAATGATGACCTTGAGCAATAACGCAAGCATTTAAGCGTCCTGCAAGGCAATCAATTGCCCCTTCAATCGTTTCTGTTGAAATTGATCTACAAGATCTAATTATTCTTTCTTGCATGTTCTCTGGTGTAGTTGGTTGATCACGATACACATCATCTTTCAGTGTTCCCCATAAAAAAAAATCAAGAGGAGTTAAATCGGGTGAACGAGCTGGCCATGTTATGTGTCCATTGCGTCCTACGTGACGTGAAGAATGAGCCGGACAGCCATCGTGATGGTACCACATTACTCGACGAATATTTAAAGGAATATCTTCCAAAAGTATGGGCAACGTTTCTTCTAATAAAAACGTAAGGTACCTTGTTGCGTTTAATGTCCCGGGAATAAAAAAGGGTCCAATTATTTTATTATTCAAAATTCCGCACCAAACGTTGACGGTCCAGGGTCGTTGCCTATCAACTTGTCGTAACCATCGTGGATTTGTGTCACTCCAATAATGCATATTTTTTAAATTAATTTGACCATGATTTGTGAAAGAAGCTTCATCAGTGAATAGTACTGTGGGGTGGAAGGTAGGTTAAATAAATTTGACTCCGTGGATTCCGTTCCACCACACCGATTTATTAACTTGTGATTCGGCTCGAGGCGCGAAGTTCACTGTGGCAAATATCGTGACCGACTGACTGTGCCAGTCAATCCTCCTCTCTAAAACTCTTAAGGAAACGAAAAGAAAAGCAGATAGAAAGAGAAAATCGAGAAAGAGAGGAAAACTGAGAAACCGTTGAAAAATCCGTATAGCGATAGACACAGCGGAAGAGAGTCATAAAAAAGAAAGCGAAGCGGTTCGCAAGGGCCTGCTAGCGGACAGTAACCAGGCCCCGGCGAGACCCTGCAGAAAGCGTGAGAATGTAGAAAATATGCAGAAAATAGAAACCAGAAAAAGAACTTTTGAGAAAAACAGTGGCGTATGTGGTGCGCTGGGCGCCACAGTACTTTAGTAAAAAATCGACTATCATTTCTAATTTGCCTCAAACCCCACTCACAAAAATTTACGCGATTTTCAAAATCTCTCCCGTGAAGTTCTTGGTGAAGCGATATGTGGTACGGGTGGAATTTATGTAATTGCATTATTCGCACGATACTTGCTTGGCTAATGCCACTTTCTCAAGCGAGTTGTCTAGTGCTGATGCATGGATTTACATTTACTGCGCCAAGGATGTTAACAACATTTGCTTCATTTGTTGCACTTTTCATTTTTACAGGTTTCTTATTTTTTACACTACCTGTTTCACGAAACTTTTTAACTAAATTTAAATAAGTAGAAAGAGATGGACACCTGCGATCAGGAAATCGGTCTTTGTAAAGCTGAACAGCTTCTCGAAGACACTGACGACTTTCATGATAAATGGAAATAAGATCAATCTTCTCTTCCTTTGAGTAACGCATCGTTAAACGGTTATCGATAAACTGATACATCCGGAATACTTTGATGACAATAACTGACTTGGTAGTACATACCTGTAGCTTGTTGATAATCGTGCTTGTGTATGCTTAGAGGTGACTTTCCGTTAACGGCATACGCATGCCGCAGAGTTAATGGCATAGGAAATTAAATTCTCGTTGATCAGACGGAATAGAACCTATTCTTTAGTTCAGGGTCATTTGAAGGTCATAGTGTACCACATCGTTGTATTCGCCTTGACATCAGCTACAACCCTATGATGTTAAAAATATATGGTGCAATTTAAAAATCGTCGATGACCTTCAAAAGACCTTGAGAACGATAATAATCGGAAATTTTTTTATATCCCTATATTTGCCTCCTTAAACAGTACAACTTTTTTCTTCTATCTTCAAACCGAACGGAGATAACTAGGTGTTCTGTTTCTCGTGAATCACCCGGTATATCCTGAATGTTGAATATAAGTAATATCAGTGGACACAAAACAGAAGCGACGCTGTAGCGCAGACGTTACGGTGAAAGATTTGTAACTGGAAACACTGGAGTTCAAGTCTCGTAACTATTGTTCATTTGGTTCTTTTTTTTTTTGTTTTAGTCTTATATAGGCGTACCATCTATGTTAGCGCGACACCGAACGACCGCACTGACGCAGAGCACCACTGCCTTCGCACCGTCTCCCGCGTTGGTATTTTGCTTTTTGGCATCGTAAAAAAACCGACGTTGCAACTTTGTTTAGGTGTTTCTTAAAGGTGAAAGTCTGCTCTATCGCGTGATATAGTTCGATTTTTCACTAGACCCTTACTTTTTAAGATAAATTGAAAAATATACGTAAAAATTGGTGCGAAATCGGTGTCTCTCCGCGTTCAATCACTGTTTAAACATATTTAAATATTCCGAATGCATAAAAGGCAGATACCGTCGTATTCGGCAAAGTCCATAAAATCTTCCTATACAAACAGAATCGTTGTATCTTTTATAGTTACTTCACAAAATTGGTTTGAATTTGAAAAATGTGGCTTTTTTTCAAAATCAAATTTCTCAAAAACTGTACGTGCTGGAGACAAACGGGTTGCAGATTCGTAATCAGCACAAGAAACACTACAATAATCGCTTGACAGAAATCGAAACGTCGAAAAAAAGTTAAAATTTGTTGGACAGTGTAATCAGATTGAAAGTGACATTCTTCACTTCTAGGTGAAGAGTAATATACACTAACCTCTGGATGATCCAGGAAGGGCTGTACATTCAATTGGTCCCACGGCGGTTGCAGAGCCCTCCATATCCTCCATCCTCCAGCTTTTTCTAACATTAGCTTTCAAAATCATTTTTCTTTAAACATAAATTATCCAACTGTTGATGTGGTATTAAAAAAAAAATTATTTTCATAACTACTACAACACTTTGTTCCCTTCGGATAACGTTAAAAAGTGTCAAAAATAGTTATTAAACGACATATTCATTAATTTGTTACTCATAAATAATTCTACATTATTTTTAATTTAATACAATGTAACATTTGCCGTATGATTCTCTCGATATCTCCGATGCAAAGAGGCATTCGTTCACGGCCACGTCCGCGCGCGATTGAGAGCCACTAACGTTCTCGTGGCTGAGCCCGCGCTCTACGCGCGCTCTCATTGGCCGGTGTTTTTCGTTAATAACTCGAAAACGAAGCTTCAAACAACATTTTGGTAAAGGAACAAGTTGTTCAGATGCACCCCAGCTACCCCCCATTTCCGGGTGTTACACTAGTTCTGGGACACCCTGTATACAGTATGTCCGTCTTAAGTGTCTACACGTGATTATTTCTATAAGTATTAGAGATAAAAAAAAATGTTTCAGATGAAAGTTGTATGGTATCATGGGGGACATACCGTGATGGTAATTGTTTGACCACGAGATAGCGTTGGTGCGTCCTGTGAAGGTCACATTTAATTTTTTAAATGGAACCCTATATTTTTTATTCCACATTCTTGTAGCTAATATTCAGACGTTTTCAAAACACTACTTATGCATGCATTTTACATAAGTCATTGTTGAGTTATTAACTTTCAAAGTTGTCATGCCGCCGGCATTAGCGTTACCCAATGTACACCGCGAGGAGGTTGCTCGGTCGGACTTTGTGCATCATGGTGGTTCTAAAAGCCGATTGTGCATCTAGTATCTAGTATCTACTGAAACCTAAGGTGGTTATCCTTCAATATGTCCTCCATCATTAAGAATACATTTCTGTAACCTCTTTTGGAATTGCTATTCCACTTTTCTTAGCATTTCAGGTGTCACTTCTGCACATGCATTTCGTATCCGTTGACGTAATTCTATTACACTTTCAACTGAGGTGCGACAAACTGTTTGCTTCAAGTACCCCCATAGGAAAAAATCACACGGCGAACAATCTGGGGATCTTGGTGGCCATGGTACTGGCCCGCCACGTCCAATCCACTTATTTTCAAAATTTTCGTTTAACCAGTTTTTCACTGCTGCCATGTAATGTGGTGGTGCTTCATCTTGTTGAAACCACATATTTCTTCTATCTTCTAATCCGATATTTTCCAAAATTTCAGTTAAGTAGGTTTGTAAAAATTGTAAATATTTTTGTCCATTGACACATCCATCAAAAAAATACGGACCTATTAATTTTCTATTAAATATTCCGCACAACACTATCACCGAGTTTCGGTACTGATTATTTTTTTCTAATCTCCAGTGAGGGGCGACATGAAAACTTTGAAAGTTAATAACTCAACAATGACTTATGTAAAATGCATGCATAAGTAGTGTTTTGAAAACGTCTCAATATTAGCTACAAGAATATGGAATAAAAAATATAGGGTTCCATTTAAAAAATTAAATGTGACCTTCACAGGACGCACCAACGCTATCTCGAGGTCAAACAATTACCATCACGGTATGTCCCCCATGATACCATACAACTTTCATCTGAAACATTTTTTTGTATCTCCAATACTTATAGAAATAATCACGTGTAGACACTTAAGACGGACATACTGTATGTGCGTACGGCGCAATTTTCGTAGCGAGAAGGTTTTTCCGATTGACGCGCCTGCGAACGAGCGGAAGCTGCGCGAAAGATTTTCCAGTCATTAGCGCTGCGCTCGAGCGGAGGTCGCGTGGGTGGTGGGGTTATTAGTTGTGGATGAGCGTTGGGAGGTGGTGCTGCTGCATGGCCCCTGACGATCGGCAACGGTGCTCCGGAGAGCCCCTGGTCGTCTTCCTTCAGGCGTGCGGACATTACATTAGTAACGTGTCCGTATCGTTTGATTGTAGGGAAATAGAAGTAGATTTGCACACCGACGGTTATGCATTAGATAGAGCAGGCAGTGTTCATATGTGGCCAATACAGTGCATGGTTAGGCCACATAGAAAACCATTCGTAGTAGGAATTTATAAAGGCCCGCAAAAGCCGCGCGACCCAAATTCTTTTTTAACCGACTTCGGAAAAGAAGGAGGTTACTCATTTCGACATGTGTGTATATATATACATTTTTTTTTATGTTCCCCGATTACGCCGAGATGAATGGACCAATCGGAACGAAACCTTTTGCATCTTGTCGGTTATGACTCCCAGTTGGTCCCGTATAAAAACATTTTCCATTTTGTCATTCTTTACACCTTTTTTATTGCAAAAACACGTTTTTGTACATGCTAAGTTTGATCACCGATTACGCCGAGATGGATGGACCAATCCGAACAAAACCTTTTTCATCTTGTAGGCTATGACTCTCACTAGAAACGGGATAAAACACATTTTTTATTTTATCATCGTTCACCCTGTTTTCCCTGTTTTGTTGAAAATTATTGCAAAATTAAGAGTACTGTTTCGTCCACGTCATATATGTCCGCCGATTGCTCTGAGATGGATTGACCAATCGGAACGAAACCTTTTGCATCTTGTAGGGTATGACTCCCAGCTTGTCCAGCATAAACAGCAAGATCAGTATCACAGTTCGTGAACCTCTTCACGCCCTTGGCCACATATGTGGACCTTTAGTTTTTTATAACTATAATTATAACGGCCACACATGTGGACGTTATTATTTTTTGTGGATTTTTATTATATTCCCCATTTTTTTGGTTTTTGAATTACTAGTAATATAAAATGAATAGATCGTAAAAAAAGAAAATAAATTAAGTCATTTTTTTCTCACCATAAAAAAAATCGTCCCTGAAGAGGTTAAATTCAAAGCAACCGAATTCCGGCAGTTTCTTTTATATGTATGTATACAGGGCCGGTTGTGACGTATCGCATTTTAGACGATACCCTGTATTTACACTTTCTGGTTTTGTACGCCGCTGTTAGGATTTTAGCCTCTGAATCTCCGTCCTGGCAGTATTTGAATTTTGCAGAGCGTGCTCTGCAAAAATTTATCCTTGGCAGTGAAGAGTTGTACGGCCCAAATTTTTGTTCGTATAATGTCCACGGTCTATTGCATCTTACCGAAGATGTAAAACGTCTTGGCGCTGTACATTCATTTTCTGCCTTCCCGTATGAAAGCAACATGAGCATTTTTCGGAAATATTGTAGAAAGCCGGGCCTACCTCGTTAACAGTTTTGTAATAGAATGACGGAGATTCAATTGCACAGCAATGGTAGGGTTGTCGAGTCTCGCGATAAAATCACCGTATGCATGCCTATCGGTCGCGGCAGTAACCCTCTTCGGTACTGTTCGATAAGAGTGAATGGGATATCGTTGAGTACAGATACACGCGACAATTGTATCTTACGCGACGGCACCGTATGTGTTATCCGCTATATCACCAAGCAGGATAACACATTCCGAATAGGCGTTACGAAATTTGTCGAAGTCGATGATACCTACGATATCGGCCTACGATCCTCTGCCGTAGCTACCCGACTAGAATTTCAGTTAGGTATGCCTAAAGACGAATTTGGGCCTAATGCGGAAACGATTAGGCACATCGAAATGCTGCAAGCCTAATCGTTACCGTATTAGGTCTCAATTCGGAAGGAATGATGCATGCCTAGGTTATGTATACCTAACAGTTGCCATACGTGGCCCAAACGGGGGTGGCCGAGCGCACACCTAAATTAGGCATTCCATACGGTTGCCATACGTGGCCCAAATGGGGTGGCCGAGCGCATACCTAAATTAGGCATTCCATACGGTTGCCATACGTGGCTGAAATGGGGGTGGCCGAGCGCACACCTAAGTTAGGCATTTCTAACATTTCCATACGTAACTGAAATGGGGGTTGCCGAGCGTACACCTAAGTTAGGCATTCATAACGGTTGCCATACGTGGCTGAAATGGGGGTGGCAGAGCGTACACCTAAATTAGGTGGAGTGGGGCTCTAAAACAAAATGTGTCGGACGTATGCTTGCGAGTAAAGGTTATGTCGCCATAATTATAGTGATCGATCTTTTTTAACAAGATAGAATATAATACGTTTTTACAATTGTGCTATTATATAAATCGAATTCAATTTGTATATTATAATTTAATTGTTTTCTTCGGCGATATGTCAGATGACACGCGATATCTGAAAACCCGTGAACTCACACGTCTTAGAGTTCAAAGACTTCGTAAACGGCGTAGATTAGATCAGCAGTGCCCAGAATTTGTAAATTCTGAAGCATATATGACGGTAATGTCAGAAAACAGTGATTCAAGAATTTGTGGAGTACATGGAAATGCAAATTTAGAAAATTTTAACTCGGATCTTGAAGAAGTCTCGGAAGTTGATCGAAATATACCAGTAATAATTAATGACGATATTGTGTTATCAGAGGAAGACGAGACAAGAGGGGATGCAGAACGTAACACTCGTAGAGATTATCAGAGTACAAGCAATGAGACAGAAGAAGAGGCTGCACAGAATAATAATGTTCAAGAAAGTGGCTTTAATGACGTACAAGATATTCGTCGATGGGCTCTTATGCATCCACCAATACCTCATACCCGGTTGGAAGTATTGATGAACATATTAAGGAGACGCTCTTATTATAATTTACCTAAAACAGCCAAAACATTTTTAGGCACAACATCCATGAATTATACCATCGAAAGTTTTAATGGTACCCATGATGAGTTTGTGTATTTTGGAATAAGTACAGTTCTTGAGAAATGTGTAAATCCAGAGATTCACAAAAGTAATGAGATACCATTGATATTTAATGTTGATGGTTTACCATTATTTAAGTCCAGCAAAAAACAGTTTTGGCCAATCTTATGTAAAATTTTTCATCATCCTGATGTTTACCAACCGTTTCCTGTTGCCACGTATTGTGGGGATGGAAAGCCAAGCAATCTTGAACGATATTTGGAACAATTTATAAGAGAAATTAACGATCTGCAACGTACTGGTATAACTATAGATAATAGAGCATTTACTATATCTATCAAAGCTTTTGTATGTGATAGACCTGCACGTTCAGTTATTAAATGTATCAAAGGTCACGCAGGATACTGGGCCTGCGAGAGATGTACCATACGCGGGGAAAGATACAAAAACCGAGTAATTTATCCATTGCTAAATGGTGAAAAAAGAAGTGATTTGTCATTCAGAAATCAGAGTAATGCACAACATCATTTAGGAATATCTCCTTTACTTCGCTTATATCCCAATATTGATATGATCAACCAATTTTTATTAGACTCCATGCACTTGGTGTATTTGGGAATCATGAAAAAACTATTATATTATTGGATAGATGGAAATGTGAGAGGTTTGAAGCTGAGTGATCGTTCTAAGATACAATTATCAAATTTACTGCAAAGGATAAAAGTACCTGCTGAGTTTCAACGAACGACCAGATCACTCACAGAGTTTCATAAATTCAAAGCCACTGAATATCGATTTTTACTATTATTACTTCTTCATGCTGGTTGCAGAATATTATCGTGTAAAGAATTATCCATGGATAAATGTGAATATGCGAGATTATATTTGGAGAAATTTGTGACCAAAGCACCATTTATATATAAAAAAGAATTTATGGTTGGAATTGTCCATAATCTGACCCATCTTGCAGATGATGTCGAACATATGAAGTGTTCTCTCTCTGATATTTCCAGTTTTCCATTCGAAAACACTCTAGGGAAAATGAAACGACTTCTTCGCAATGGAAATAAGCCTCTCTCTCAATTATGTCGTCGATTAAATGAAATCGCTCATATGTGGAATGAAAAAGTAGATATTCCACCTACAATCAAAATTATTAGACAACTTGTATCAAAAGAATCAGACAGTAAAATACTAATTAAAAGAGTACAATATAAAGAGGCGCTTTTAACCACTAAATTTCCGAACAATACAGTTTTATTGAATAATAATGAAGTCGTACAATTGAATAGTATGTGGATATCTCCAAACGATGACGTAAATTGTATCGAAATTACAGGAAAGATACTGAGGAAGAGAAAGACACTTTATTCGTATCCTTGTAATTCTCATGATCTTCAAATGTGGAATGTCAGCGGTACAAATACGGACACTGTAATATGTAAAATTACCGATATTAAAAAAAAAATGGTCCCATTTGATTTCAGTGATGAAGTTAGAGAAAAAATGTTAGTAATGCCTCTGCTTCATATGTGAAGAAAAGTGTATATATTTATAACCATAATTACAAAGAGTTTTTAAGAAAATTTAAATACATTTAGGAGTTTTGCAAATGTTTCGTCAATGCCGCTCTTCGTTTCTATAATATTTAATTATAAATTTTCTCGCTTAATTTCTGACGCTGTTTCTTCAAAGTGAAGTTGTCAAAAGTTGCCGGCACGCAACACCTTCATATGTATGATGTGATTTCAGCGTTATTCATTATTCTTCAAGTACCGGAGTGTGTGCAAAAAAGTGTAGCGTGTATCGAGTTCTCGAAGGAAACAGCTATCATTTTACGTAGCTGCTTTGGTGCTAATACAACTCTGCGTTGATCAACGTGTTATTAAAAATGGTGTTTTCAAAAAAAGAAAATGCTGGAATATCAACAAGAAATAACGTCAGATGCAAATATTCTAAAAAATCCCACAACGTTATGAATAACAAAAGAAGTAAGATAATAGTTCAATATATATTTTACAAATGTGAAAAATTAATTTTTCATCATTCATTTCTGCAGTTTTTTCAGAAATTATATACATATGCAGTTAGGAACGAAAGTATTGGCACACTCATCATTTTTTAAATTTACATGTAGATCGATTGTCTTATATAGATTTTCTATAGATTTTCTTCTATAGATTGTCTATCCATTTTGCATAACACGCGGCAATTGAACGGTTAAACGACATGGCAGTCGAGACGATTGTCATTGCCAGAGTTGAGTACTACTGTCGTTACCGCGTAGCGTTGTCATCTATTCGCTTCCAATATAGAAACGAAATACATACATATATATATGATGACAAAACACGGTGACAGCAGTGCTCCAAGCCTGCAATTTTCTCGACTGCCATATCGTTAATGAATAGGCTTGTAAATTGGAAAAAAAAAAAACATTATTTTGTACCTTTTTTTAATGCTTTCCTTAACCGAAATGTTCCCTCTGTCGTGTGCTATCCTTACATTTTCTCTTAGACTCGTGGTTTTCGAAATAAATTTTATTTGCGTTACTTCTTGCAATTATACACTAAACTTCGATAGATAGCACACAAATAAGTGTAAAAGTTTGTTGCTTAAATCATATAGTTTATTTAGTATAGTTATATGCATTTATATTCTGTCAGTTCTGGCGTGCCAATACTTTCGTTCCTAACTATATGTATGTACTTTCTTTTTATTGTAAATATCATAATTACTTCGTTCAGCTATTGTGATTTATCGATTCACATCAGCATTTAAATTAAGAAAAGATAAAAAGCTGCATTAAAACTTTTAGACGACATGGATTCAGATTCGGAAAATTTAGAAGACAACAGCAGTGACTCATCAATGGATATAAAAAAAAGGAAGAATAATACAGGGAAGAAAATCAAAAACAATAATTTATCCACTAAAGCCGTAAAGAGGCAGAAAGTAATTATTACACAAATTTCTGAAAGTTCAGGGAGTGATCCCGATATCAATTCACCACCACAGGAAATGGAATTGTCAAATAAAAGGGATCAAATCGATCATCCAGTAACTGAAACAGTAATGCCTTTAGATGAATCGATAACAATAACTGAACAATCAAGTTCCGGTACCAGTTACCAAGATCAAATAAATTCATTGAAAGGTATATAATTATGATATATTGTTAGATAAAGAAATGATCGAAAACAACAAGAAACTTTTGGTCTGTTCAACAATACTAATATTAATTTATACGCATTTTTACAACCATAAAATTTATATTTATTATAGATTATATAAATCGCACTATAGAGAAACACTATCAAGCATTATCAATTCAAATAAGCCAACTTGGTAGCCAATTGGTTGATGTCAAATTGTCTATCAAGCAATTACAGAAATCAAGTGTGAACTGCGACGTCAATTCGGATTTTGAAAATAATTGGAAATCACTTCCTTGCAGTAGCAAAGAAGAATTTGAAAAATTCGATGATAGAATAAAAACAGATGTAGATTTTAGGCAAAAACTGGTAAAATTTTATTGTCATACTTCTTGCTCTTTATATTTATCTATTATTATACGTATGCAAAACTGGAGTTTCATCAGAAAATTTATACAGGCACAAAAATTTATTAATATTATAAACAAACGGACAACAACTGTCCGGAATATGGGCGAAATATTAAGATTTTGTTTGACACGAGATCTTGCACTGAAATTTAACCCAGTGAAAACGTCAGAGGGAAAACTCTTTACTTTTGTGAATACTAATCTTTATAATATTGTCAAAGGTACTTTTCTATTTTCTGTTTATAAGATTTGTGTTAATTGAATTATGAAAAGATTTAATTAAATGAACTTCTTATTCTAGCATCGCTGTTATCAACTTTTTCATCGGCTGAAAATTCTTTGAACGAAAGTGATGTAATAAAACTGTTATCAACGGTTTTGCACCACTGCAGGGACTGGGAAGGAGGGCGAGCGAAACGCCAGAACAATAAAATCCTACCGATACACCAATATCAAGATTGATAACACACACTGTCCAACAAATTTTAATTTTTTTTTCGATGTTTCGATTTCTGTTAAGCAATTATTGTAGTGTTTCTTGTGCTGATTACGAATCTGCAACCCGCCGGTTTTCTCCAGCACGTACAGTTTTTGAGAAATTTGATTTTGATAAAAAAAAAACATCTTTCAAATTCAAACCAATTTTGTGAAGTAATTATAAAAGATATAAATATAAGATTTTGTTTGTATAAGAATTTAAGATTCTATTGACTTTGCCGAATACAATGGTATCTGCTTTTTATGCATTCGGAATAATTAAATATATGTTTAAACAGTCATCGAACGCGGAGAGACACCGATTTTGCACCAATTTTTACGTATATTTTTCAATTTATCCCAAAAAGTAAGGGTCTAGTGAAAAATCAAATTATATCACGCGATAGAGCAGACTTTCACCTTTAAAAAGCACCTAAACAAAGTTGCAACGTCGTTTTTTTTACGATGCCAAAAAGCAAAATAGCAACGCAAGAGACGGTGTGAAGGCGCAGTGATGCTCCACGTCCCGTCTATGTTAGCGCGACACCAAACAACCGCGCTGACGCAAAGCAACACTGTCTTCACACCGTCACCCGCGTTGCTGTTTTGCTTTTTGGCACCGTAAAATAATCGACTTTGCAACTTTGTTTAGGTGTTTCTTGAAGGTAAAAGTCTGCTCTATCGCATGATATAGTTCGATTTTTCACTAGACCCTTACTTTTTGGGATAAATTGAAAAATATACGTAAAAACTGGTGCAAAATCGGCGTCTCTCCGCGTTCAATGTCTGTTTAAACATATATTTAATTATTCCGAATGCATAAAAAGCAGATACCATTGTATTCGGCAAAGTCTATAGAATCTTAAATTCTTATACAAACAGAATCTTATACTTATATCTTTTATAATTACTTCACAAAATTGGTTTGAATTTGAAAGAAATTGTTTTTTTTTTTTTCATATTTCTCAAAAACTGTACGTGCTGGAGAAAAACGGCGGGTTGCAGATTCGTAATCGCAGCACAAGAAACACTACAATAATCGCTTAATAGAAATCGAAACGTCAATTGGCTGTTGGACAGTGTAATGTTTATAAATATAAATTATAAATAATATATATATTATAAATGATTATAAATTAAAATTTAATTAATTATTCAATAAATACTAAAATACTTTCCATATCATATTGATTTTTTCTTATAATTTCATTAATATAATGACAGCGTCTAATAAAGCTATTTTAATATGGGCCTAATGCGGTTGGCCTCGTTCGATAGCCATTGGGAAATCCTAATGCGGCCCTAACGCGACTTTCCTAATGCGGCCCTAACGCGACTTTTCTACTGCGGCCCTAACGCGACTTTTCTAATGCGGCCCTAACGCGACTTTCCTAATGCGGCCCTAACGCGACTTGTCTAATTAGGCAGTCATGAATATTTCGCGTTACATATCGCATGTGGACCTAATGGGGCTGCCCCATTGGGGCCTAACAGGCAAATTAGGTTAGCCTAATGTGGACCTAATATCTGCCTAACTGCAAATTCTAGTCGGGTATGTACAGATGTAAGGTCTTCAGCCCGGAATTTGTTATTAATCCGGAAAATATTTCTTTCAAGTGTTTCAGGATGCCTCTTCCGGATGAAGAAGATGAAAAAAAAGATAGAAGAGGATACGCCGTTGCAGTGATGCTGCACTAGGAGAGGATGTAAGAGATAACATTTACTGGATAACCACCTGCGATGAAACTTTTCTAAGCAAGGACGAGCTTTGAAGGCAACAGGTAATTACCTACACACCCCATCACATTCAAATGCTCAACGCATCTCCACGCATCTTTTTCAATATCTCTTTTTATTGCAGGCTGCAGCAGATTCAAAGTGAGGAACGGTTTTTAGTGGGTACACCGAGCATGGGGAGTCCCACACTACCCAAGCGCACCCCAGGGTGTGCGTAATGCTTTTTCCCCTCCTCGTAAAAAAAAAAAAAAAATCAGGATTGGATGGACAGCTTTGAGGAAAGGTAACAAATATGTTTCACACATTCGTTTTAAAACACTGCAAATGAACACTTTCTTTTTGCACCACTTTACATGCTTACTTTCCTTTTCAGACGCGGAAGTACAATCTTGACATTGCAACGAAGATGTTTACATTCCATGCTTCCACGGCTCCCATTTTAAGGTATGCATCAATCACCTTCATTTTCTCTTAAAATTATTTTTAATATTGCGATACTTCTTACCATTACTCTATATATTCGAGTGTTACTAATGAACTATGTTTCTTTTTTACGAGGGGCACTGGAGAAGCTTCAGCGACAAGCCGATCGACATACGGACTATGCATGTGCGACCTCCAACCTGGATGCAGTTCAATTTTTAGAAAATCAGTCACGGGAAGAGAGGAAGAAGCAAAATACGATTAGTAGTTACTAGTTTGAAATCGGTTAATATCTGTATACATTTACAATCATTAACACTAAACATACCGAGCAGGATCAAATGGCCCCTTTGTCTGCGGAAAATGTATGCAGAAGAAACCAGTCATATGTAAAAATTGTAATTAGTTGATTATTTTATTAGAAATCAGAAGTTATGTTGCGAATTATTTCCCTTAATATTGGTAACTATCGTCAGTAAAGTGCCGGTACGTTTAGTATTAATAAATTTTTTACTGATACTGTATTTAACACATTATCTGCCAATCTAAAATAGACAAATAAGCACTATTACTTTATAGCTTAGTAGTAATTAATAAATAAGGAGAGTAACCCTTACTTTCAATTTTCTATCCACTGTCATGGACTTAGCTTTCATTATTTTAAAAAGTTACAGGCAAAGAAAACAATAATCAAAGGTTTACTAATCGCTTCTCAGTCGACAACCGACAATATATAAATTGAATAGGCTTCCGGTAGATAAAGTGTTGATATCAATTTTTGTTATTATATAAAACTTGTAAAGATACGCGAAAATGTGAATTGAAATTGTAAATATTATGTACCGTACAACAAAAAACATGTACTTATCAATAATAAATATTTGTTTGAGTAAAAAAATTAATAATGGTTCGAATAAAAAGAAATATTTAAAGCGCCCATTTAAATGCCAGTGTACACGTGTCCCTTTAAAATTTAAATGGCTGAAGTTGCAGGATCTGCTGCGTTTTTGGCACCAATCTGGCAACAGGGCTTGTTAGCAGGGTCTGCTGCGTTTTTGGCACCAATCTGGTAACAGGTTCTGCTGGCGACATTTGCCGCCTTTCTGCAGCCAATCTGCGCTTCGGTTCTGTCGACAGAGTCTGTTGCCAAAACCGTGGCCAGATGCGGAAACAGATGGCTATGGATTTGGCAACAGAATCTGTCGCTGGTTGCCTGTGTTTACTGTCAATCTGCACGCAGATGGCTATCTGGGAGTTAATATTTCATTATCATTAATATTTAATTAATCTAATTAATTGCAATGTTATCATTGAACATTAAAAATTAGTAATATGCAAAAGAGATTAATTAAGAAGGATTATATTAAATTAATTATCGATGAACTGTATAAAGAATGCGTGAATAGATAGAAAAGAATTGATGTATTAAGCAAAAAAATATGAATGATATGAAACGAAAGTATGCTTGTTATATTTTTATTTTAACGAAAAAAACATATTGTTTAAAGATTGTTAGTTATAATAAAAGATGGTGTAAATATTATTTTATGTAAATACTGTCTATGTACATACTAGGAATGGTACATTTTATTTACAAAACTACTTGATTGTATATGTACAAAGTCTTTTCGAAGTAAACTTTAATATTTAATGTAGCGCATTTGCATTTTCAGATAGACAATCATATTTATCATTTAACTTCATTGTAAAGTATAAATACAACTGTTCTATTCAAATTATATTGTGTATAATATTGAATAAAAATCACATTTAAATTATTATTAACAACATTACGATTAGCAAATTCATATCTCACAATCAGTGTATATTTTAATCTGTAGAATAATATTATTTGTCTTATTTTTAAATTACTTTATTTAAATAGACATGATTGTATTTTGCTTTACGTTCATTGTAAAAATAAAAATTGATAATAAGTACTGTCTACTTTAAAAATGATCCTTTTAAAATTGAAAAAAAAAATTATAAAATAACCTCTAAATATTAAGCTGCAGATAATGCATTCTTATCTCGTAAGCTCTTAATTAATTCTTTAAAATTAGAAGTTTTTTTCCCTCTTCTCCAACTTCTTTTCCTAGCACCTGCTATTTGACTATTTTTATATATCATTAATTTTATACAACGTCCCCATGATTCATCTGAAATAAAATCCTCGTTCGAGACATGAGAAGGTTGACATCCATCTATAAAACAAAACTTTTTCTTTGGTATATCACTTCCAGTATTGGTTATTGATCGTTTTCTAAAAATATTATTAAATATTTATTTCTGACATTATTCAAAATATCTAGATATATTTACCCTTTAAAAGTCACACTACTCTTATCATTTCACTGCCTTCCAGTTGAGAAAACACGACATTATCAGTATCACAGACAATACCAGTATCAAATCCTTACAAAACATCACTTTCATCAATACAACTAGAAGTATCGACTTGAATACTTAAATCACTAAAAATATTAATTATGTTGCTTAATGACTAACGAATTATTTGAAGAACATTCAATCATCTCTATTGTGCAACTCTTATCAGAAGTTTCTTCTACTGAACTTGGTATTATAATATTATGGGTAATTTCTTTTAATACTGTACTGCTTTTATTAAGAATAAGCACTGTAGTTAATAACAGCCTTCTGGTTTTTAAATATCCATCAGTTTTATGACTCGAGTCATCTTGAAAGTGATCACTATAAACGGTTGAGACTTTCAATGTCGGTTATTCCAATAGGTTGTATCCGTTTCTACTTTAGTTCATTATTTGTAGGAAATCTACGATTGAATTATCATCATAAGTTGAAAATAAATTGACTGATTAAATGACCATAACCGACCATAACCAAACACTATTTTTTACATGATAGAATATACATACATATAACATATTCAAAGATCAAAATACATTATACAGATGCTTCTTACCTGTGAAAACTGCGAGTGACATCACCAGGAATAGGCTGCTTTTTACAAACTATACACGTTTTTGTCATTTTAATTAGAATGCATTACAAAAGCAATAATCAAATCACGCTCTTATGTTCCTTTACTGCGCGCATGCACGGATAGAAAGAAATAGATGAGGTATCGTGGTTTTCTTTCTATTTCTAGTCGAGGAATAGCGGGAGGTCGGGCTCCCCTATTCTATTTATAATATCTCTATGGGACCTTCTCCGTTTGCTTGCATAGTTTTGTTGATTAACTCTTCTAGATCGGGTTTCATGTCTTCGGTGTCTTGTTCTAAAGAATTTGTCGAAGGGATCTTCGGAAACAGCCCGTCCCACAGTGGTCGATTTTGCCGAAATCCTGGCCAAAAGTAATATTCTTAAATCTAAGATCAATTGTTGCCATAAAGTACAATAATATGACTTTAAAATTATAATAATGTACTTTTTCAACATTAAATATTGAATATAAAAATAATTTTAATAAATATTTTAATAAAAATTATGTTTACCTATAAATATAAATTTTTTAATTTTCTAATCTTCTTCGTTTTCCTCCTCCGCCACCACCTCCGCCCCCTCCTCCTCCTCCGCCACCTCCGCCACCACCTCCACCCCCGCCACCGCCTCCTCCTCCGCCGCCTCCTCCTCCTCCGCCGCCGCCTCCTCCTCCTCCGCCGCCTCCTCCTCCTCCTCCTCCTCCGCCGCCACCGCCTCCTCCTCCTCCTCCTCCTCCTCCTCCTCCTCCTCCTCCTCCGCCGCCGCCTCCTCCTCCGCCGCCTCCACTTCCACCACCACCACCACTTCCTCCTCCTCCTCCGCCTCCTGCTCCTCCCCCTCCTCCTCCTGTGTTTTGAAAGTTAGGTATATCCCAAAACTGGATAATTTCTGTAGGATATTTTTTTGCTTTCTTCGGACACATTTTCCTCATGCTGCTTAGGTATGGATCGGAAGATAGAAATAACTTGTTGAAGATATTTTCCATCGTTTCAATTCTTGAAAATTTTCTGGAGTAGCATTGTCTGAAAGTTTGAATGCCTTTGTTGCGACTTTCCTGCGCTTTTCCTCCGAGCTGTCCAATCGGAAGTATAGCATATTTTATGATATCTCCGGCATGTATTAATATTTTATGAACAGTTGTTGACATTTTGTACCACAGATATATGTAGTTCGATAAATTTCTTTGCAGTTTCCAAACAGTATGTTTCAAAAAGATCTATTTCTATTATGCGCGTGCTGGAAATTGTAACTAGGATTACGTTGAAACGTTTTATTAGCTCTTCATCTACTCCTATGATCCTTATTGATGCAGACGGATTGGTTAAAAAGCGGCGAGCGGTATTTCCGTGATTACTTATACCGAATTCCGGCTTCGGTTTATCTACAAGTAAACCATTCCTGTCCTGAAAGATTCTTGAATTCTTCTTTTATTTTCCGCTACCTTCCTTTTGTTTTCTTCCTTTTGAACTTGCCAGTGGCATATATCCAATTCCCGTTACCTGCAGGTGACCGTTAATTACCTTGTTCGCGAGACAAGTATTCGTCTCGTGGGCTGTATAGATATCAAATTTGCCAATGGTGTGAAATTAATTTAATGTAGTTCTTTCCGTCAATATGATAAAATTGTCGTTACAACTGAGATTACCGGAGGGTGTACAAAATGATTTGGTAGTACCTTTGCGAACGGTCTAATACCGTTGTTAGCTGATCTTGGTGAAAACTGGTGAGCTGGGAGCGCCGTTAATTGGATAATTCCGTTCGCTGTGGTTTGCAAGAAGCACGTAGCTCGTTCGTCGAGTCGTCCTCTTGCAGTACGCAGCTATTTAGTGATGCCGTCACCTTTACGCACCACTATCCGTAAACTCGGAGGTCTTCGCGAACTGGCTTCTTAATCACTCACGCTGTCAACAGTGTGAATTATCTGTTCGTCCTATTTCGTCCCGCGACCTTTCCCGGGATTGGAAATCGAATGAAAAGAAAAAAAGGGAAGGGGTTGCCGGATCGTGGGTTTCTCCGAAGTAGTAAATGTCGCGTCCGTGGTACAAAATGTATTTTAATTATGAAATAAAACACTGGGTTTACTCGAAAGTATCGTAAACTTAAATTAAAAGGTGTACAATCGTTCATATGCACGCTGAATTGTCTGAAGCACTGCGTTCGCGAAATAAGATTTCCGATGCACGGTGTTCGCGGAAAGGTATAAGAACTTTATTGCGCTCGTTTCGCGGTAACCATAGCGAGGAATCAAGAAGGAAGGTACGATTCGGGTGTGGTATTTATATTGGCGCGTCTTTTGTTCTCGTTGTCGTCCACTGCCTCTCCTCCCCGATCGACTCGCTCTGATCGGCCAACGGAGCGAGCGAGACAGTAAGAGAGCGATGCGGCGAGCGCCGAGAACATCGAATACCGAATACGCTTTCAAATCGAAATAATTAGATAAAGTTTTATTGAAATAAGTAGATTTGGAATATTGAGACAAAATTTTTTTAACTTTTGGCCAGGATTTCGGCGAAATCGACCACTGTGCGTCCGTTGAAAAATGTTGACATTGTTTATTAAATGCTCCAGCCCTTGTGTGATATTGTTTAGTTCTACATTCCCGTTCGATATATCCTAATCTGCCACAATAATTATAATGGATTGCTTTTCGTTTAAATGTATTCATCTTACCATTGTTGGATGACCAACTAGATGACTCGACGCAGATAAGCGTATCAGGACCACCGCGTCCAAAACAACTTAGTCAGCCTTGTTTCTCGCATTCTTATCTAAGTACAAAATCCTAGATGAAGTACACGAATGTCTCACTCAGAACTAGTTAGTCATCAGGCACCAAAAGCTTAATATATAAGAACTAGCATCTTTAGAGCAGTAGCAATCATTATTCTTTCAACCCTATTGCGGTAGCGGTCTGTCCGTAACGGTGTGTTTCCGCGTCGTTCGATATGTGTCCGGAGTATACGTTTGAAACGTCCGAAATATATTTGTTATTGAACAAATTCGACTGTACGTTTCTCACCCGGATCCTAACACCATGAGCTGACCTTGGGGGGCCGTTCCTTCTGGTAATTCCGCTAAATATCTGGTATCGCTGCAGTATTATTTCAGCAGATCGCGTCGTATTCATTGCTTCGTGAATGTTTTTCGGGTTTAATGCTTTAACGTCCCAGTCTTAACTCTTTTTGAAGACCGTTAATAAAATCTATTATTTCGCGCCTTTTTTTTTTCATCTAGTAACAATTCTCTTTGCGATAGCGAAAGCTGTATTGGAAATTATGGGTGGAAGCAGCTTAAAAATAAAATAACTAAAATGTAGCGGAATATGTTGTATTCCGCTGCCGATTGTTTGTTTATTGTATTCAATAAAGGTACAACGTCGAGCGAAATGACGAAGTTAGGTGTACGTATAAAGTGTATTCGCGTGCAGTTGCAATTGCGCGTTCTAAGACGGTTCCGACTGTTCTGTTCTGATTCTTCAAGGGAACTAGTGGTTTTATAAATTTGGAAGGTAGAGAGGTAGGGGTTATGTTGGGTTCAGTGGTCAGTAAGGGATGAGGTAACAAGGTCGAGGTTCGGAGTTCGGAGATGACTAGTAAGGACGAAATCATCAGCTGTTGAAGGAAGGATTTTGGGATGTTTGCTGCTGGAGGTTAATCTATGGTGTTTGAAGAAGGATGAGTAGGCCGCGTTGTCTTAACTAAAATAACATGATGCGTTGGCATACAACAAATAATATGAAGGCTAAGTCGAGATGTTTTATCTTTCGAGGCTGCGTTCAAACTAAACTGATCCCGGTTGATGCGCACACGATTTCTAGACGAATGTTTACTTAAGGACCATATCGCCTTCCACTTCTAAGAACTAGCGTTCTCGATCGACGACTTTATTATAAACGAATATCAAATTTTTTTTTTTTTTTTTTTTTTTTTTAACCCAATAAGCCGGCTTAGCACGGCCATAATAGCAGAATCGCGAATATGAAAAATTCGAGATATATATGATCCTACTGATTCATTATAAAATTTGATCTGCATTGAATCCGTTGTAACTGTAATACCGATAAGTCCGTTGGGGTCCCGTAGTTTCTTTCGCAATTGTTCCTTCGAGTCTTTGAAGTCCTCGATCATTTCTGCTCTAATCAATAACCCTTTCGCTACGAGCGGTGACTATAGTCACCCAACGTCTGACGCTCGCTGCGTACGAGCAGTGACTATAGTCACCCAACGTCTAACGCTCGCTGTGTAGTTACTCGTACGTTTGCACGAATAATCCTTATATGTTATTTCCATGGTAAGTGTTTGGCATTTGTTTAACACTCTGCGATCTTTTTAACTGGCAAAATGAACAGCAGTATAAAAGTAACGTTTCGGCAGTACACTGGCTTCCGCAAGTGCATACTAGTGGTAGGGCGGCTAGTTCCACGGGAGTAGCGCGCCGTAGGACCCGTCCGTAGCGAAAGGGATAAGCGTGCTTTTTAACCGACTTTGAAAAGGAGGAGGTTACTCAATTCGTTCAGTATATGTATATATATATATTTTTTTTTAATGTATGTTCGCCGATTACGCCGAGATGGATGGACCAATCGGAACGAAACCTTTTACACCTTGTAGGGTATGACTCCTAGTTGGTCCCGTAAAAAAATTTTTGCATTTCATCACCGCTTGCCCCTTTTTTATTGCAAAAAAGCGTACGGTTTCGTCCACGTTGTGTATGGTCATCGATTACTCCAAGATGGATGGACCAATCGGAACGAAACCATTTGCATCTTGTAGGCTATGACCCCCACTAGAATCGGGATAAAACACACTTTTTATTTTATCATTGTTCTATACATAGTATAATAGTGCACATTAAGACGAGTTCAACGAGCCCGTACAGGGTCATTTTCTTTTTCATGGAAGATCGTAGAATTGCAAGAAATCGAGAGTCAAATCACTATACGTTCCTCACTTATTAGACTAGAAACTAGAAAAGAGTTGACATCTCGATGGCATTTGATGCAAACGAATGCTAGTTGTTTGTGTATTTTTAACAACAATTGCTGTCTGTTGACTGGGCAATTAACTCATGGAAAAACCGTCAGAGAGTCGGTATTCGTTCGTAATTTATTGTCAATACGTTCAACTTCGACATACGTTTTGCAGAGCTCGGCATTGGACGTTCGAGATTACGGAAAATAACGCGATCGGTAATCCGAGTACGAACGTATAGTAAACACCGCGACACGTATCTCGAATAAAAAATGTTGTTCACAACTGAAGAAAAGATAGAATTAGGTTTATTACACGGTGGTGAACACTTATCCTATCGCGAAGTTAGTGCGGAATTTCATAAACGGCATCCAATGAGACCGAAACCTACACCGCCAACAATAAAAAATATTATTACATTATTTAAACATATCGGAAGTGTCATAAAAACAAAACAGCGATCTTCTACTGTTACGGAGAACAATGAAGTCAACGTATTGGCTGCGGTTACGCAAAATCCAAAAATATCTATTCGGATTCCATTTAAAAAAATTAAGTTGACGTTGAAATCTCCTCTACCGTATATGATAAAAAAAAAATACTTACATCACATAATGTCTCCCTTTATACCAAACAACTTTTATTAAAACAGTTTTTTCATAATGTTATTTTCTTTAAAGATAATTCATTGTAATGAGATAAAACAGACACCCTGTATATATCAAATGACCAAAGAAGTTCTGCCGGTCGAGCATGAGTCATATGATATGACTGAGGATGTTTATGCACGATAAATATGCAAAAAACATGTCATTTATGCACGAAAAATATGCCCATAAAATATGCAGATATTATTCACGATAAACATATATTTAATAATACTACATATATACAATTAATCTGCTACATTGTAGTCCGTGTTATAATAATAAATGACGAGCATTTTCTCTAAAGACACTTTTTAACCGACTTCGAAAAGGAGGAGGTTACTCAATTTGATCAGTTTTTTTTTTTTTTTTTTTTTTTAAATTGGTGACATTTGTCTGTAAAAATTAATTTATAAGTGGAGAATGACCGCTCCACGTCGCACGATATAATCGGTGCGTACTTAAATTTACTCCAACAACGTAAAATGCTTGAAGTTGTTGATATTTCGATTCTTTTCCAAAACTGCATTCACTCTTTTTCTAATTTTTTCCCCGCAATCACCAGGAATATTTTTTAAGTGGGTTATGTAATTTGTATATATCCTAATTGAATCAGTTAACGTTAAAGCTGCAGTTTCCAATTTCTGTATTGTAGCTGGTAACGCGTTGAAGTGAGCCCTAATGTACATTAAGTCTCGTGAAAGTTGCTCTTGTTGGAGCACTTCTTGTGCGATCTTAATTGGCGGCAGCATCAAGCTTCTGCTTGATTGTTTGAACTACCTAGTAACATAAATTATATACGTAGATAGAATTGTATTCAAAGCGAAAACAACTCCATATTACCAGTTAGGGGAATTTAAGAAAACCTTGACAAACCTCTTTAACCTTTAGACTGCCGGCAGTTTAGGTTTCAGAACATCCTTTAAAAATGCCAAAAATTGTTGGATTGTATGATGTGTCAACTACATACAAAGTCCATATCATGAGTCGAGTCCATATAGTGGCCTTCCGGCAGGCGAAGGCAAAGAAAAAATTTCAGACCATAAAATTTTTAAATAAGTTTTATATAGGGGTTTTGAGGGGCGCTGAACACGATGATAGTGTCAAATTTTGAAAATTTTTAGTTTTATTACCTTTTTTCAACAAAAATAAGGTAAAATATTTTGATTTTTCAACTCTCCTTTAGCGCTACCCAGAGCTAAAGGATAGGGGTGATTTTTGGGGGTGACCTTTATGTATGTATTTTTCAGATTTTCATACCTTATAAAACGAGGTATGATAGATCGGAAACGGTAAGATACAAATCAAGAACTCTCCTTGTTAGTTTTAGAATAATGGCCGTTCCTTATTCACTTACAGGAAGCTTTTGGTTCACCACCAAATGATCCCTATTTGTACATATGTAGTTGTTGGATGTATAAATGTAAACTTTAATATATTTGGGAACATATACGTATGATTCTTACGGAAAAAAATGATTTTCCTTCAGAGCCTATATATGGGCTTTCCGGCAGTCTAAAGGTTAATTTTGCCAAGATGATCGGCATAAAATAATGCTGCTTCGATCCATGTACCCCATCTGGTTATAATTGGTTGTGGTGGTAGAGGGGTATTTTTTAATTGCTTCCGGTACTCTTCAACCCGAAGTGGTGCTTTTACAAAACCCTTTTTAACGGAAGATATTAATGTATTAACTAGCGGGACGTGAAGTCGAATTTCTTCAGCAATTCTGTGTAAGCCATAAAGTACACATGTAACGTGTATCATATTTTCGTAAAACAATTTTAATTTTTTCCCTGCTTTCATCGTGTATGGTGCTGCATCTATTACCAACAAGAGAACTACCTCTTCATTACCATTCGGTAACAGAATATGTATGGCCGAATTAACAAATCGAGCTACGGTCGTATGATTTGTTTCTTCTAACTCTTTAGAACACAGTAAAAATGAGGCTTTGTTTTTTCATCTTCGCAGAGTTTTTCTATTACAAAATTTTCTATTTTTTTTCCCATTGAATTTGTAGTCTCATCCACAGAAATCCACATATAATGGTCTTTTATGTCTTCTTTTATTGCTTGTATAGTAGAATTATTATAGCAATCATCTAACATCAGTAATTTTGCCGTAGTGTTGATTCGTCCGGAATAGTGTGATGTACTGTATACTTCGAAAGAAAATTTCTCCATACGTCATTGTTTAAAGTTCGCCAACGTATGTTAATAGCCACCATGGCTTGTGTTGAACCCACATAAAATGCATTTTTCTTTGAGCTTATTCCTTGGTGTGCTGAATTTTCGGTTTCGGATCGATTAGCTGCTTCTTCGACTTTCTTTTTGTGTATCGCCGTATTTACATGCTGTACTGATTGCGACTTTCGTTCACATTTAACAATTTTCATACACTTTTGACAATAACGATTTTGGTCATCGTTTTCATGAATAACAAAATTGGAATCGTTTCCAATCCAACTTTGCATTAATGCTTTCCTTTTTTTTTTCACTTTTGGCATTTGTAACACGATTGAAAGCACGTAGGTTTATTGACTATTTCACAGAGATCACGTTAACTGCGATAATAAAACTGAACTATTTGAATTCCAAGCATACATCGCCACATCCAACACTCAGTTAGCAACACAAGGCTACAGAAACATGTTTTGATATGGTCTATTGGCATTGACACGACACGGCAACGATACAAGAGTATATTAGTACACAAAACAATTTTAATGAGATAGATATTTCACATTTACACAACATATGCATATTCGCCGAAAATAACATATGCATTATCCTTCAGCATATGCGCTTCAAAAAATATATGCGAAACGTATGAAATATGCAAAAAATGCAAAATAAAAAATGGATTTTTAGGATCTAATCACAAACAAAATTTCTGTCCCGGTCCCATAACCTTACCTACTTCCCATAAAAATATGCATTTGCATAAACATCCGCAGTCTAGTCATATCATATGACTGTAAATCGACATTAACGCCATGAAAGTGTATCAGTGAATACATAAAGAACTGATACTAATTACGCACTTAACAAACCGTAGACAATTAATCATATATGAATACAGGGTGTCTCATTATAATCTTTCCACGCGATTATCTTGCAAAATATTCATTATTCGAAAAAAGTGTTTAAACGAAACATGTTCTATCTGAAGGGGGACATTCAATGGCGTACACTGTTTGTTTTTTCAGTGGAGGCGCCTCCGAGATTTGAAGGTGACCTTTGTTTTTTTAAATGGAAACGTAGTTTTTTTTTCACGCTAGACACATAGCATACCTTAAAACGAATCCATTGTACTACATCATGTTGACTTTGAAATGTCTTCACTGCACGTCCAGAAAATGTTTTATATCTTCTAAATTCAAAAGTACGACCTTGAACGTTTATGCAGTACCTGATTCTATCTATCCCTAAATGACAGTTCAACTTGTTCTAAAGTTTCCCCAGTAATTTGCCTGCAAGCATTTATTATTCAAGATAATCGCGTGGAAAGATTATAATAAGATACCCTGTATATATACATGTCGAATTGAGTAACCTCCTCCTTTTCGAAGTCGGTTAAACATATAACCGACTTCGGAATGCACTAAAAAGAATGAAATAATATTAATTTATATTTCGGAGACGGCGCAAAGTTAAAAATTTTCTACATTGGAAATTTCCAAAATTCTATAATCCTTTTAAATATTTTCACATGTTAATGTATTTTCTTTTTCCACCGATTTAGTACCCAGATCACCATACCCCAATCATATCATAATCAGCAACATCTTTCATTTACACAATTTTTAATTTTGCGCCATCATCGAAATATAAATAAAAATTATTTCATTCTTTTTAATGCATTCCGAAGTCGGTTGTATTTTTTTTTTTTTTTTTTTCAAAAATTATTTTATGTGAATGTTAATTGCTCGTGGTCACCTTGAAGGATGGTCGAGCCTTGTAGGCGTTTGCACGTTTGTGCCGACAAAGAAACTCCGTTCGAAGGACCACCCGTTTTTAGTCGGGAACAAATAAAACGATTGTTATAAAATTATGTCGCAACAATCCAAATGATACTTCAAAACTCGTTGGACTTCACCGTGCGATTCGATTCTACGAGCCAGAGGGGGCGGCTGCGTAGCCGGGGCTTTATATTAGGTAAATGGTAATTTGTTAAAAGGAAGTAGACGCGGAGACGAACCTACGTATGGCTAACGTAGGGAGCTCCAGGAGGTTGGTTATCGAGGACGAACCTACGTATGGCTAACGTAGGGAGCCTCAGGAAAGGTCAAGACGCGAGGACGAACCCACGTATGGCTAACGTGGGGAGCCTCAGGAAAGTGATATGCGGACGAACCTACGTATGGCTAACGTAGGGAGCCGCAGGAAATGTTAGTATTAGTGCTCGAAACGTAATCGGTGCACCTCGAGCGGTAAAGGTACACCTTAGTGGGTTCAGGCCCGTTTGTTATAATTGATCAACACTAAATCTATTTGATTCAGTTTATTCTAATGCACCAGGACTTACAACTGTTGTAGTGTAATTTGTCGCGGTGTTCTAACTTGAATTTAAGTTACAATATTGCTAGGAGATAATTGAATTAGTTAGTTTCGATTCCGCGAAGCAAGAATCTAATCCTTCTCGGTTTTAACGAACGCGAGCAAACGGGGGACGACTACAACCGTAAATGAAATGCCTAACAGTAGACTGCGTACTGTACGGTTAAAGAAAATGCTCGAAGGGGACTTGAACCCGATCTCGCTAAGTTGTAATACGTCGTAAGGGAAACGTACCGACGGGTAACGTGCCCTTTCTAGATTTTGACTAGACCCAAAATGCCTTCGCCGCCACCCTTTTTATACCCAAAAATCAGAGGAAAAAAGGGTGGTGGGGAAAGTGCGCTACGTGACTTCGAGGGACAACGCCCCTGCTTCGCGTTGATCTTGAAAATCCTAGATGTGACTAATACCGGGTGTACGCAGCCAACTCCAAATAAGGAAATTTTGAGGGCGGGAACGTAACAATAGTATGCTCAAGGCGGTATGCGACACGGGTACGAATGAAACCTTACATTTTCTAAAAGAGTTTATTTCGCATTATGGTAAACCAAGGCGCGTTATTACAGATAGAGGCGCAGCATTTAATTCTAACGAGTTTGCACAATTTTGTCAAAATTCGGACATCAGATCATGTAAAAGTGGCTACTGCAACACCTAGAGCGAACGGACAAGTAGAACGTTTAAATAGATTTATAGTTACCTGTATAGCGATTACATGTAACGAGGACGGAGATGACTGGGATATCCATTTAACGAAAGTACAGTGGTCTATTAATAATGTTGAACACAGTGTTACGAAGCGAACGCCGTATGAGATTGTTTTTAATAAAAAGGGTATAGGTGTAGATACTAGTCCGCTAGCGCGCGAGTTGTTAGAATTAAACGAAAAGCTCAGTACCGAAGAGAGTCGAGAACCAGTACACGAATTGTTAAACAAGAACCGCGACCGAATGAAACTACGCTACGACCAACATCGTAAGAAACCTCGAATGTACAAAGCAAGCGAATTAGTGATGGTTAGGAGCGACACACCCTCCACAGGACAAAGTAGAAAACTTGAGCCAAAATTTAAGGGTCCATATGAGATCGTAAAAGTATTGGATAATGACAGAAAGCTGATACAGGACATCGAGGGTGAACAGCAAAGCAGTAGGGTGTACAAGGCGATAATCGCGGTAGACAGAATGACACCGATTAGTAGTTCGTAATTACGTTTAAATAAAGATAGGTATACTTATATATTATATTATTAGGCAACTATTATTAGCTAAGTAAACGATTGTGGTTGTCATTGCTCGTCGACGAGGACGCCGACGATTGTCAGGAAAGACCGACCTGTTACAATTCATTTGAAATGCGCGTCGTGATACCGGTGCGAGGCGCATGCGCGGGCGTACAACGACGGGCGCGCGAGTGGGGAGAACAATCGGTAGTGAGACCTGGTAACGAGCACATGTAGAATTGCGATCGACTGTAATCCTTATTATTTTTGTAAACGCTCATATGTATAGTACATCAATACATTTAATTATACAATTTAAATTGTGTAACATTAGTATTGGCAGCTCGAGGGTGTACTATGCGTGACTATAGAAATTAGAGTTTGAAAATAATTTTCTACACATTGTACTATTATGTTCAAAGCATAAAAGTGCTGCCTATCCCTAATAAGAGGTTGCAAATAAAAATTAGAAATAAATGTAATGGGTATATGTACTTTTTTCACAGAACGAATTATGGGAAGAATTAGCAGCAAGATTGAATTGTTCAGGTTCTGGTACTCACAGGCTACCTAAAGAATGGGCAAAGGTAAATATGTACATTACGTTAATTTTAATTTTGATTTATTAACCGACTTCGAAAAAGAAGGAGGTTACTCAATTCGACATGTTTTTTTTTTTTTTTTTTTTTTTTTAATAGTACTATTATTTTATATATTTTAATAGTACTAAGTTTAGGTGTCAAAGCACTTGGTATAGTCATAACTTTTTATATTTATAATATCTTTCCTGATTAATAGAGATTAACACCATTAAACGGCAAATTTTTGTTGGGCATTGAATAATAAGTAATTTATTTCAAAAGCCATTTTGATTAACTCCATACTCTAATGTAAATCGTAGACGAATACCTGGCAGTATAGTATTATCGGATTATCTGTTGCGACCATACATCGACGCTTTTTTTTTTTCTTTTTTTTTTCTTTTTTGAAACAGCCGAAGATGCTTTCCCCCTCTCAACAATATGGGTAATAAAATCGCATCGGCAAACAGATAGAAAGAAGCGCAATGTAGGCGGTAGTTAGTATAACAGTGATCTCTCACGCTGAATGTTACTGCATACTTCACCAATATTACACGGACTACATATTTTTAGGTCTTTTCAACATTACTCCCTGATTGTCTTTAAAGAACTAAATATTATATCGTTATAATCAAGATGAGTGAAACTAATAACAATGTGGATGTGGAAAGCAGTGATGATTCTTCAATACGATTTATCAGCTGAAAGTCTGGTGCAAGAAGACGTTTATCGTGTTTCTCGGATTCATCTGATTGCAACAGTACAAATTCCCCAACAAACACATCGATTAGGAGGAAAAGAAATCGTGATCCTGAAAAAATGTGAAATAAAAAAATTTTTTGAAAAAAAAAAATACAACCGACTTCGAAAGGCACTAAAAAGGACGAAATAATTTAAATCTATATTTCGTAGACGGCGCAAAATTAAAAATTGTGTAAATGAAGGATGTTGTTAATGTCAAAATATGTAAAAGGATTAAAGAATTTTGACAATTTCCAATGTAGAAAATTTTTAATTTTGCGCCGTCTCCGAAATATAGATTTAAATTATTTCGTCCTTTTTAGTGCCTTTCGAAGTCGGTTGTATTTTTTTTTTTTTTCAAAAAATTTTTTTATTTCACATTTTTTAGTGGCGATTGGAGCATTCCTTGAAAAGTTCAACAAAGGGATAGGAAGAGAAGGGCAGGGAAGGGCAGGGTAGTGAAGGGAAGGGCAGGGAATGTTGCAAATGGGATCATCGTGGAAACATCTTCGGCCGCAAAATGTAATACTAGGCTTCATCGATATCAGGCCGAATATACGTGAAATAGCACGTTTTTTGCGATAAAAGCGGAAAAAATGTAGAAATCCGAACCGGGTTTTTTTACGGGACCAACTGTTGGTCATACTCTATAAGATGCTAAAGGTTTCGTTCCGATTGGTCCATCCAGCTCGGAGTAATCGATGACCATACACAACGCGGACGAAATCGTACGCTTTTTTGCAATAAAAAGGTGGCAAGCGGTGGTGAAATGCAAAATTTTTTTTTTACGGGACCAACTGGGAGTCATACCCTACAAGATGCAACAGGTTTCGTTCCGATTGGTCCATCCATCTCGGCGTAATCGGCAAACATACATAAAAAAAAAAAAATATATATATATACAGTGGCGAGCATATAAATAGGGAAACATTTTTTTCAATATATAAAATAATATTTTACCTTTGTGTTTGGGATTTCCGATTTTTTCATTTAATGTATTAGAAGTATAGTTTTTAAGCTTTACAATCACATTTCATTTCGACTTTTTACCTCTGTTTTATCGTTCATAAAATGTAACAAATCGTAAAAAGAAGATATTTTTAGGGAGCAGCTAAATAGGGAAACACGTTTTTACCTATTTAAACATATTTTATTTTACAACATTAACAACGTATTGATAAAAAAACGTATTGCAATTAATATTTAGTAATACCTCCTTTGTTTTTTATAACTTCCGCACAACGACGTGGCATAGAATTAATGAGATCAATACAACGATCAATAGGAATTTTTTTCCAAGTTTCTTCTATTATATTGTATAAATCATTTAAATTTGACGGCTTTTGTTACTTCAATTTCTTTTTTAACATAATTCCATAGATGCTCTATAGGATTAAGATCCGGTGAGTGGGCTGGCCACTCCATAACATTAATGTGATGTTGCTTTAAAAACTGCTTAGCTTTTCGAGAGGTGTGTTTCGGATCATTATCGGCTTGAAATATCCAATCATCCAGCAGTTTTTCATTCGCATAAGGAAGTAAATATCTGCTTAATATATCCACGTACACGTGCTGATCCATAATTCCATGAATACGACAAATTGGGCCAGATCCATTCATGGTCATACCAGCCCACACCATTACCGATCCACCTCTTCCTTTAATCGTCGATTGTACACATTTCGGATTAAATTCTTCACCTGTTTTTCGTTTTACATATTTTCAAGTCAGTTATATGCAATAACAGCTTACATATAGTATGAGCCATCGAAGTAACTCAGGGCGACAAAACAAAACAGAGTGCCAAACAATGCTGTATTATATACTGATTGTGAGAAAGTTTTTTCCCTATTTATATGCTCGCCACTGTATATACATGTCGAATTGAGTAACCTCCTTTTTCGAAGTCGGTTAATAAATGAGCACGAAATTTAAAAAAGCATAACAGAACAAAAGGTTTGGCATACAGGAATAGGGGAGGAAATTTAATACCTGCAAAAACATTTGTTGATATAAAACGCAGATGCCGTCAGAAGTGCAACCAACAAATTCTTCCGGATGAAAGAGAGGCTGCCATGGAGGGATTTTATAGTTTACATATTGAACTTGACCAAAATATTTACCTAAAAGGTTGTATTACAGTTAACGAAATAAAAAGAAGGCGCCCCACGAATGAAACTAAAGAACGAAGATTACATTCTTTTACATATTACTTGCGAAAAGACAGACGTGATATTCCCGTTTGCAAGAAATATTTTAGAAATGCTTATCAGGTGAGTGACGGCCGGATATACAAATGTTGTTCTAAAGAACAAGTTACATTTTTGGTTGATCAGCGCAAAGGCCGTGTTCCAAGCAATAAAATAGATGACACAAATGTTATAAAACATATAAAGTCATTTCCAGCCTACAATAGTAGTGACTACACCAGAGCGCATAATCCAAGACGACAATATTTAAATTCTGACTTAAATATTAAGAAGATGTATGAACTATACGAAAAGGAAAATGTAGTACCAGTGAAAGAAAAATATTACTATAATGTGTTCTCTACAAAATTTAATTTACATTTTAAACAACTGTTGTGCCCCGGGTACGCACATAAAGAATACACAATTCAGCAACTCCTACAAAGCGAGCGATGACCGACCTCCATCGAGCGAGGAATGTCTAACTCAGAGACACCTGCCGACCGAACGGCAAAAGACTTCGATCTATTGGGAAATATCCCAAATAAGTAAGACATTCCAATTAAGCAATTGGCACGATTAAAGAATATAAAAGCACCGCGCATCGCCGCGCGGCCAGAAGAAAGAACCGAAAGATCGTAAGCAGAACAGAACATAAAGTAACTCTAGAACAATCAGACCTGTACCTAACTCTAAAACATTCAATAAACCAAGTATCACTTCGTCTATTCTCGTGAAGTTCCGGTGAATTCCAATTCTTTAAACGCTCCAGAACCTCAGCAATCCCATAAATTAATTGTTGATACCCGTCGCGCACAACACAACCATCAAAGGATACGTGTCAATCGTTCAATCTTCAGACGGCGAGGGAATTAAGACGGCAGAAATTGAAAAGGAAACTCACCTAGAACAGGCTAAACGGGCTCGCAGTGAAATGGCTACCGATCGAATGGAAACATCAGAAAAAATTTTCGTATTTTCTTTCGACTTGGAAAAGGCTTTAGCCTTTCCCAAGCTGACCACATCCGTAGCTTATTATAAGCGAAATTTATATGTTTATAATTTTGGATGCCATGAATTCGGTAAAAATATAAGCCACATGTTTTGTTTGGCCAGAAACTGAAGGATCTCGTGGATCTCAAGAAATTTCATCTTGTCTAATAAAGTACATAAAGACTTACGTTACAAACTTCGAAAAAATAATAACATATTCGGATTCGTGTACCGGGCAAAACAGAAATATTAAAACTGTCTTAAGTTTATTGAAACTTGTTCTAAGTACGGAAATAAGAGCTGAGTCAATTGAAATGAACTTTTTGGTAAGTGGACACAGCTATTTGCCCAATGACTCAGATTTTGCCATTATTGAGTCACATGCAAAAAAAAATCAAAACATTTTTTCACCAGATGATTGGTACAATATAATCAAAACATGTAAAAAGAAAGCACTATTTCATCTAATCCAAATGAACTACCAAGATTTTTTTTCAACAAAACCTTTAGAGAAATCAATCATTAACAGAAAAGTAACCGTCACAGGGTTTCCAGTAAATTGGGTTAAAATACGCTGGATAAAGCTAGAAAGGCCCAAACCCCATCTTATACTATTCAAATGTGACTATAATGAAGATACAAAATTTAAAGCCATTAATATAAGAAAATCTGTAGTAGGTCGACCGCTAAGTTTAAAAAATATAGATCAGCCTTTCTGATATCCTAACGGCAGAACAGTGACAAGGGAAAAATGGAGAGACATGATGGACCTGCTAAAATTCATTCCTCCTGTTAAACATGATTACTATAAAAACTTGACAACAAATCGAAATGACGAATCCTTACATACAGCTGATGAAGAAGACATTATTTAAATTGCTGAATAACTAACTCTTTATGTAATAAAAAAAAAAGCTTAAAAATTTAAAGACAGAATTTCACTTTATTACTTCTTTCAGTCACATAAAAACCGTAACATTACTGACAATTTTTTTTGGCTATTCTTTCTTATTAATTTTATATACCGTTAGATGAAAACTATAACTGTATTTATGTATTCTACATTATATATTTGAAGTTATATTATAATAGGAATTTTAAAAAACAATCTACATTACTTCGTTGCATTTCTCAATTTTTTGTTTTATGGAGTTAATCAATGTGTGCACTGAGCGGCTCATATGAATGCCATTTTACATAATACATAGTCAGTTTTTCTTTCTTGCAGACATGGGGCGATTGGAAATGTAATTTATTGAACAGGGTGGCCACACAGAAGGGGTACGCACTGGGTACTGGAAGAGGACCGTCGAGAACTTTTGATATAAGTCCAGCTGAAGATGATTTGTTGAGATTCTTAACGCCTGAAGCCAGTGGGATGCCTAACATTCCCAAAGAAGGAGCTGTTGGAAATGAAGCTTCATTTTCGCTTGGGAGGCCTTGCATTGATGAGTTTGGACAAAGTCCGAAGCCTGCTCCTTCGCAAAGCGAACAAAATCAGTTATCGTGGTACATGAATGTTGAAGTAATATTTTTTTACTACAGAGTTTTGAAATACATATGACATCAACATAAAATATATGTGGCGACACGGAAAGTTCGAGCGAGGAGAAAGTAAACGGATTTTCTCGACACTGGTCGGGGCGGTTAGGGCCGCAAGACCGAGACCCATAAAGTCAACGGTCTCTTCTCCTCTTGAGCTCGGCCTTTCCTCGTGTAGGAGAGGTACATTTTTTCCGGCGAGGAAAACAGGACGAAGTCATTCGTTCGCGGTACTCTGCCGTTAACGGTCGCACTGCCTTGCCATTTATTAAGTTTTCGTTTCACCGAATAAATGCTATAATATAGACTCTCGTCGTTCATTACGTCACCCGTACTCCAGATCCCTTCATATATATTACAACATTAATTTTGGTATCTTATGAACTTCAGGAACCATCCTTCCACGACTTCATAAACGTTGATCGTGATTATTCAGAGACAGAGGCACATACACATAATCTTCCAACAAATGTGAGTGATGATATACAGTGACTCACAGCCAAAATCGTACACCGAATTATAGCTTCTTATTTTGATTGGCAATTAAACAGTATGGACGTAATGACTTTGTAAAGCCGGGTACAGACGAGCGCGCTGCGGCTGCAACGCGGCAAGAAACGAACGGATTTAGGCGAATGTTCGTCCGTTTGGACGGCAGCGCGAACATGCAACGCGGCATTGCTGCAATGCCGCGCAGCAAACCAAATTTTGTCGGTCTTTTGCGCGAACACAAAGGAGGGCGCGCACAAGTCCTCGCCGCGGTCTTCCCGCAGTGTTGGTATCAAAACATGACATAATTTGGGCAATAATGAACGAAATTGGGGAAGACCCACTCGTTTAGAACATATTTTTATTGGATTGAAAAATGACTTTTACAATATTGAAAATTATAAACAAATTCATTTTTAAAAATCTGAAAAAATTATTCGCGGATTTCTTGAAGTTTTCTCTATAAAATATATAAATTTTACGATGGTAAAATATATAAATATTACGATATAAATTTTACGATGGTGTTTTTCCTATTAACGGCACGATAAAATGTTATGGACAGCCGCTACGCACCGTACAGGGAAACGGGCCGTATTTCGGTTCGCTATTGTTATTAGGTAACCAAAGAGGTTCTGTCGCTTTTTGAGGTATAAACAAATTCCCATTTTGTGTAAATGAAGTCTGATTGTTTCATCACTTATTTGAAACTCTTGAGCAAGCATCTGACATGTCAAATTTGGATTCGTCTCAATCATTGTCCTTAATTCATCAGTATTTAAACTTGATGGTCTTCCTGACCTGGCTTCGTCTTTTAAAGATTCATCACCGGAAGAAAATTTTTTAAACCACCTCTGAGCGGTTTTTGAGGTTACTGAATCTTCTCCAAATGCGGTAGAAATCTTTCTAGAAACCTCAGCAGCGTTAGTCCCAAGTTTGAATTCGTAAAGTAAACACGCTCGAATAACAGTATTTGGCACAGACATTTTAAAAGGTTGAAATATCAGTTTAAATCGATGTTGATGCCTTGAAACAGTGTGAGTGAATGCACAAATCGTTGCAGTTTATTACGCAGTTGAAAAACAGTTGACAATCGGTATACATATTTATATGTATATGGTACTTTAAGTTACACCTCACGCACGAGCGACAGAACTTTTTTGGTCACCTGATATTATGGGCGGCTCGTCGGACTGATATTACCCTATACCTGTTAATACAATGAATTCAAAAAAATTGAGATGTTTTTACTAATGCCTAAGTAATGTCATTTATACTTGCAAAAAAATGTTAATAACCCACTGTTGGAGAATTCTCCTTTGAACACGCGCGGCCATTAGTGTTCGCAGCGAAAGTAGTTCGCTGGTGCGTCGTTACCGATAGCGGCAGCACCTCCCGGACACGCATGGCCACGATCGCGCCATCACGAAGAAGAAACCGGTACTGGCTCAACGGCCACGCGGTGCCGGTTCGACGCCATTAACGTTCTTACGGTCTACGCGCCAACACGTGCCTTTGTTATATCAGAGTTTTGTGATTGTTCATTTCAGACCACGCTTAAATCTTGTCAAGTGCTCGCGCACGAAGTGCATTGCCTTGTTTCACTTATTAGTGTATTGACTTTCTACGATTACTTTTTATTAGTTATAATTTAGAATAAGTCTCGCGTGTAAATAATCGTTGCGTCAACAGTAGACTAGTGCAATCATTAAGTGTAAATATAGTTAAAGTGAATTGATTTGGACGTGTCTCGATTCAATTTCTGCCCGCTCTGCCCTCGCAAATCGCTAACACCCACTTTTAGCCAATGACGTTGGTCCTTCCTTAACAAAATAGAAAAAAGTGTAGGTCAATAGAATAAATACTTCTCGAGATAAAAATTCAAACGTACACTGACCGCCAAACTCGGCTTCCGCTAGGGAAAAACACTAGCGAGGGGAAGGGTCTCCCACCGCCGACTCCCGGGATATTCCTAAACTTTACAGGAATATAAATTCGAACAATTATGTGTATCAATACGCGAAGAAGCAACCATATTTCAGAATCGAAGCATTCAGAAGCAAAAATTATATATAAAATGACATCGCATTGATAATTATCATTCTCGTCGGTTTCCTCGATCGAGATGGCGCCTCAAACGAAAGATCACATGAACCATATATTTCTTTCTTCGCATTCCTCTAACGAATTGGCAGAATAAAATTGCTGTAATTGTCCAAATTTGTCATTATATTTACCAATTTCCTACCCTAACTGTCTTGACACTGAAAATTATAAAAATCATAATCGATGTTCCGTGAGAAATGTAAAGCGACATCTCTCCGCCGGGAGGAACGCCGCAACTCGCTCTGCCATTGGCTGACACCGAGGGAAGCCGACTTTGACGGACCGAATTTTCGGCTTCGCATAAGAGCCTCTCTCTCGCACTCACGGTGACGAGAGAGAGGCTCTTTTTTCAGCCTTCGAGCATCCTCGTCTTGAAAATGTGATGACCATGATCGCTTCTCCGGCATGAGATGGCGCCAAACGAGAAGCCACACGAATCATATATTTAGTCTTTCGACGTTCCTTTAATAAATTTACAGAATAAAATTAGTTTAATTCTCGAAAGTTGTTAATAAATTTTCCGATCTCCTACTACAGGTTTCTAGATAGCGAAAACTGCAAGAATCATATGCGTAATATGCGAGATGGTCGGAAATGTGATTAGCATTACACATTTATTATTGCAATCTCCCATTATTTTATTAAGATATAAATAGCAATAAATGAGAAACAGCAACTTATAATAATTATCTACCAATGTTAAAAACTTTATGTTGTGCTAAACGCGTTTCTGGCCATCACACATATGATGCGTATGATTCTTGCAGTTTTCGCTATCTAGAAACCTGTAGTAGGAGATCGGAAAATTTATTAACAACTTTCGAGAATTAAACTAATTTTATTCTGTAAATTTATTAAAGGAACGTCGAAAGACTAAATATATGATTCGTGTGGCTTCTCGTTTGGCGCCATCTCATGCCGGAGAAGCGATCATGGTCATCACATTTTCAAGACGAGGATGCTCGAAGGCTGAAAAAAGAGCCTCTCTCTCGTCACCGTGAGTGCGAGAGAGAGGCTCTTATGCGAAGCCGAAAATTCGGTCCGTCAAAGTCGGCTTCCCTCGGTGTCAGCCAATGGCAGAGCGAGTTGCGGCGTTCCTCCCGGCGGAGAGATGTCGCTTTACATTTCTCACGGAACATCGATTATGATTTTTATAATTTTCAGTGTCAAGACAGTTAGGGTAGGAAATTGGTAAATATAATGACAAATTTGGACAATTACAGCAATTTTATTCTGCCAATTCGTTAGAGGAATGCGAAGAAAGAAATATATGGTTCATGTGATCTTTCGTTTGAGGCGCCATCTCGATCGAGGAAACCGACGAGAATGATAATTATCAATGCGATGTCATTTTATATATAATTTTTGCTTCTGAATGCTTCGATTCTGAAATATGGTTGCTTCTTCGCGTATTGATACACATAATTGTTCGAATTTATATTCCTGTAAAGTTTAGGAATATCCCGGGAGTCGGCGGTGGGGAACCCTTCCCCTCGCTAGTGTTTTTCCCTAGCGGAAGCCGAGTTTGGCGGTCAGTGTACAACCCATTTTCACGAAAATGGGGAACAACTGCACAATTTAAAGGCTTATATTTCTCAAACGGTTCCGAATGAGCAGAATGATAACTTAAATCCCCCATAATTTCGCGTGAAATACGATATATTTAATGTAGAACAAAATCTGAGACATCGCCAGAAAAAAATGATCGATTTTGCGTGGAAGTACCCATAACTGAAAACTAACTTCATTAAAAATAGTCCGATTTACGCGATATGAGATACGATTTTAAGCGGTAGAACACTAGGAATCCATTAGTACCACATTCATATCGATACGATGAAAAATAAGATATTTGATGTTTTGAAACATTGGTAAGTTTTCATCCACTCGACCCTAGGCACCCAAATGAGCCCAGGTAAGCGCTCAGCGGAGAACAAAAGATACTAGCAGCCAAGCGTTAAATAACGTACTGCTGCGCATAAAATTTTTTATATTTTTCATGAGACCCGCATGGAAATAATAGCACTGGATTCCTTATATTTTTACGATGAAAATGATACCAAATCCCACATAACTAATGGCGAATGCGCGGTGAAAGCCATGGGTTGTTCCATGCGCAGCGAATGGAGCAGCGCGCTCGTCTGTACCCGATTAACATGCATTATTATATTCCATGTGTATTCGTCTTTGTTTTTATGGAAAAAAAAAAAAGAATTTTGTCCAATATTTATGTTGGCGAATTCTCCCGTGAACACACACGTCCATGGTGTTCGTCGCGAAAGTAGTTCGCCGGTGCGTCGTTACAGACAGCGGCAGCACCTCCCGCACACGCATGGCCACGATCGCACCATCATCAAGGAGAAATCGGTACTCGCGCAACGGCCTCGCCGTGCCGGTTCGACGCCATTAACGTACTTTTTGTTCACGCGCGTGCACGTGCTATTGTTTGTTCACGCTCTTTCTGTTCTCTGGACGCATTTTCCCATTCGGATTTTCATATCAGTGCTTTCGTGACGCGATACTCCGTCACTGGTCGTTAATATCAGGAGACTCGGTAGAGTCTCCTCGCCAAGTAGTTTAGGCCGACGGCTGCTCCGCCGGCGACAGCGAGACTCTACCGAGTATATTATCCCGAAGCAGAGCGTTTTGGGCGTTTTGCAAAAAATAATTTGCTATTGCAGAAAAAGTACGCAACTGAGCTTCATTCTAATAACACAGTCTGCTTCGACTCGTCTTTCTCCTTCTTTTAAGCCCATGAACGCCTCAATCGGTGCATTTATTTATGAGATATTAACTGTTTTTCATCGAAAAATTTCAATCAGTTTCATTAACCACCTACGTCATGCTGACGTCAGTGTGGATCACACATTTTTGCTGCTAGAGGCGCTGTTAGCGCTGTGGCTTACGTTACGCACATGCGCCGTTACTGATATCCGCGTTGGTTTAACATCATGGCGTGCGATTCTCTAACACGTTAAGATCGTATTGCGACGGCGCGCGATATCAGCCGCGTCGCGGCGCGGCGGCGCGTACAAAATTCAAAACGGTAGTACTTACATCGTTCGTCTATGCATTATTTTGAATAACATATTTCCTTTACTTACTTAGAAATTATAATCTTTATGAGTAATCTTCTTTATTTCATGAGAACAGAAGAGGAGTAAACAATTTATTTTACTCTAAATAATGTAAATGTTAATTTACACCACAAATTATCACAAGATTATTTCAAACAATACCTAACTCTGATCATATCTTATGGAGATAATGAACTGTCCGTCTATTTACTTTACACGCGTATCATAACGCAAGATCATACTGCTATTACACATGTAAAATACCTTTTGTAACCACGACCTCTTTTCGTTGCTTGCCATAATTTTAGGAGTATTGATGAGAAATTACATATATAGCGTAATTACAGTAATCAACTTAAAGTGGTTGAATGAACTATTAATAGCCAATTAAAGTAAAATTAAACCGATTTAAGTCGTGTTTGGACTCATTTTAATTGAAAAATACCCAGGAATCCGTTGGTGCAATTTTCATTGAGGTTAGATGAAAATTATTACAAGTGAAATTTTCTTTACTGGATGCTCATTTGTTTTACTCGCGGCATCCCTTTGAAGTGTCGTAGCTCGACCATCGTTGCTCGACGTATACCTATACGATCTATCTCACTTCCTCTCGTTATTACATCTATTCTCTCACGATCTTACGATAAAATTTAACCAAGCATCACTGTACTTTGTTTCTTTATGCCAATGAACGACACTGCCCTGTTGCCATAAATTTCCATGATGCGCATATTTTACCCGGTGCACGGTAGCAGTTCGTTCATTTTTCTTAGCTTTGTAAGTGTTTCACACTATACATATCTATTTTAATTATTTTCTACTTCTTTTATTCTAATTTTTTTTCTTCCTTATTATTTCCTTCTTATTTTTTTTTATTCTTTTACTTTTTCTTCTATTTTCTCCTACTTACCTTTTTCTTCTACTTACATTTAATAAAATAACCCACAAAAAGTACGTTACATGTAAAAAAACGTAACGCCTAGTAGTTTAGGCACTACGAGCGGAGCACCTTTTTGCACTAATATATAATGCACTTCAATGTGGCCCTGAAAACGTCGTGATATCCCACAAAAAGTACATTACATGTAAAAAAAGGTAACGCCAAGTAGTTTAGATACTGTGAGCGGAGCACTTCTTTGCACCAATACACAATGCATATTGAAAACATTTGGAAGCTATTACATATTTTGTGGATTTTCTAAAAAAGTAATGGATATCATGCGAAACAAGCCAAGTATTGAGTTATATATATTTTTTTTTCAAAATATTTATGCTTGGCGTCTGGCTGCCTCGTTGCGATCCAACAAAATTAGTTGTACGTTATTCCAAATCTGTGAATATATTATCGATTTTATACATATAAAGTTAATTACTATAAATAGTTGTTTAATGCTATATATATTTGATCGCAACGAGGCAGCCAGACGCCAAGCATAAATATTTTGAAAAGAAATATATATAACTCAATACTTAGCTGGTTTCGCATGATATCCATTACTTTTTTAGAAAATCCACAAAATATGTAATAGCTTCCAAATGTTTTCAATATGCATTGTGTATTGGTGCAAAGAAGTGCTCCGCTCACAGTACCTAAACTACTTGGCGTTACCTTTTTTTACATGTAATGTACTTTTTGTGGGATAACGGTTTCTAGTGTTAACTAGTGCTAAGCGTCCGCGTGTAATTATAAGATAACGTTTCTGCGTATTATTAGAGTTAAGTGTACATAATATAAACCGCGTTAATAAAATAAGAGTAAATATCAATATAAGGTGTCGTGTTCTCTTCTCTCCGCTCGCTCAGACCACGCAAAAACTCAAACAATTTAAGATAAAATGAATAATTGTACTGACATATACGAAAATTGGCCCACACCTAAAATCGTACACCTCTAAAGTTGTTCGAAAGATAATTGATTTTGTAACCTTCAATAATCGTTTCTTATTGAGTTTTAAGCGCTGAATACGAATCTGTAAACCATTTTTCTGTAATACTTATAGTTTTTGAAAAAATTGAATTTAAACACAAATTGTAAATTTTGAAATTTGAAAATGATTTGTGCTTTTACAGCAGCAGTTACTCAGTTCGTTTTTCCACGAAACAATTCTGTGGACTCTACCGAACAAAATGATATAAATTCTTGTTACATTGTTACGTCCTGCGTTGCGGGACCGCGGGCTTCTTCTAGTATATTACAAACGCGGCGCGGGTACTGCCGGATTAAGGGTGCGCAGAAGCTGCTAGTGTCATTTTCGTAGACTTCAGCGACAGTTGCGGAGAAGGTAGGAAGCTCTAGAACAATGATAGATAGATCCTTGTCCTTCCAACGGCGGCGCGACAGAGAGGGTGATGCAACAATGTAGGAGAGACAAAGACAGTGCGATTTCAAGTTATTGCAACTTTCTGATGCGAGGAAGCAATATTTTCGCATATTTTTTTTTTTAAAACATTCCTTGGCTCATTCCGCGGCGCGCGACAGAGCCCTTTTTCCCAATTTCATTCTCAATTGTTTATAAAAAATAGAACTACGTTTTTATAGAATAAATTTTTTTCTGTGCACTTTTTCCAAAAAAGGGCTCTGTCGCACGCCGCGAATGAGCCAAGGAATGTTTTAAAAAAAAAGTATGCGAAAATATTGCTTCCTCGCATCAGAAAGTTGCAATAACTTGAAATCGCACTGTCTTTGTCTCTCCTACATTGTTGCATCACCCTCTCTGTCGCGCCGCCGTTGGAAGGACAAGGATCTATCTATCCTTGTTCTAGAGCTTCCTACCTTCTCCGCAACTGTCGCTGAAGTCTACGAAAATGACACTAGCAGCTCCTGCGCACTCTTAAAACGCTAAAGCGCACCTTGACCTACCTTGCGTTATCGGGTTGTGGTGTAGAATGGCGAGGAGTAGGGTTCGGTACAATACCAACTCCCGATATCTGCGGTATACTTATATTCTTTGATAAACATGCGTTTTACATACCCAACCGTTGCGTCTCAGGTTGCGGGTCGCTCTCTCGGCGCTTCTCTCGCTCTTGGTTCTGACACACACACACACACGTCTCACTCGCGGTTCGTTTTCGCTTTGTAGACTCGTTCCTTACATCGCATCGCGGCTGTCGTCTCTGCCCCTCGGGAACTTCGGCGTCCGTGGTGGTACTGCACGGTGGCTTGTGCACTTCTGGAGGGTATCCAATTATAATTATCTGTATGACCGCAGCGCTACACACGCCGTGAACCGTCGTCCGAGCACAAACGTCCGGGTTTCTTCGGGTACGCGATCGCGGGCGCGGACACGCACGTTGCGTGTCGTCGACTGACAAAAGATCGTTAATTTCTCTCCGTGAGGGCCACGTTGTCCAAGCTTTTCATATTCGCGGCTGTGCCCAATTACTGGTGTAGTTTTGCTGGGTAGCATTTTCGTAATCTAGGTTTTGGGTCATGGTGTTGCGCCACGCTGTTACTGTAGCCTGAGCGGTAACCGTGCAGAAGTGCTGTTCTGCACATTCCTAGCTTGCTTGGGCAACGGGACCCGTTTCCGAAAAGCGGAGCAGCGAAGGACAAACCTAGGCCGGATATAACAACATTATAAACATTTAAATATGTTGAAATAGCAATCGAAGCGAACAGGACGCTCAATACATGTCAACCTTTGCTGATATTTTTCAGTTTATTTCAGAAACTAAAAATCTAAAAAAAAATCTAACTATAGCATACGGCAGAGAAAACGTTATTCTTAAGGGGGGGAGTCTCGCTTGGCCGTAAGCTGTGTGCGTACACTCACACAAACAACGAGAGCCCTGTACCTATACGCGATGCGTGAGAGAGAGAGAGAGAGTCGATTTCGTTTAATTGCACGGTTCTTCTCGATAATTGCAAAAATGAAGTTTCTGCGGGTATTGTACTCACCGTTAGACTTCACCGCAGGGTAGAGTACTCGTTAAAACACCAAAAAAGGACCTCGGCTCAAGCCGAGGTTTGCATTTTCGCTAAACGTAGAAAAGGACAGCGCGAGCGGAGGAGAAGGAGGAACGATAATTTCATTTATACTTGGGATAGTACTTTTTTTTATCAATGAAATTATATATGGACTTCTCGAAATGGTACTCCGAGGTTACAAATTGTAAAAATTATGCCGTATATTCTGGATATTCCATTGTTCGAAACACATAGAATGCAATACAAATCTGCTATTTGATGCGATATTTATTGACATAATTTATTACCAAGGGTTATATGCGTAGGTATGCATATATGTATGTATTTAGTAAGAACTACACAAAAGAACATGGTTCGTACACTAATGTTGATGGAATTGGAATTGATAACTAATTACCATTACATGCATACTTAGCGTGTAATCTTCGGTGCACCGGTATCTACCCCATTACGCATCTCCTTCTGTTTTACAACGCGAACACATAAATTTTAAGAAATAATTAAAATAAATTAAATTAAATTAAACTTTTGTTTGTTTATACTATATTTATTAGATATTTATAAAAAAAAATGTTGACATTATCAATTATAAAAAATAAAGGCGTGTCGGCCGCCACGCCGCTCGCTACCGCCGCGCCGCCAACCACCGCCACGGCCGTTGTCATATCTATCGGCCTCCGCCGCCGTATAAGAGGCCTCTTAATAATTTTTTAATCTGAAATGTAAAGTCGCGTGGCGGTCCACTTTCACTGAACCGCGGACTTTCTTGTAAGAGCCCGAAGATTCTCACGATAGGATAAGATTGTGTGTACTTACCTTGTCGAGGGTGATCAAGATGACTTCGGGGTAGCGTACTCGTGGCGGGAAGGTAGGCAAGGCGACTGGAGTGAATTCCACGCACTTGGTCACTAATCAGTTTATTCAAAGGTTGTACAGTTCGTTCCTTACACAGTTATTCGCGGGTGTTAGCGTCGCGTTCCGTCGCTTTACAATCGTTCACTTGACGCGGCGAAATCTCGCTCTGCCGAAGTTCTGTCGCCTTCGTGTCAGAGTCGACGAGATTTTCCTCTGTCGAGGTTCTGGTGCCCTCGTAGCAGAGTCGCGGTGTCGTGTACAAGGTATCTCGCGAGTGGACGCTGCGCGTAACTTTAGTAGAGCGCGTTAACTTTTAACGGTGGAGCCGCAAGGAGCTTAATAACGTAATGATGAGTGTGAACGTAATTCGTCGCGCGTGTAGCAGAGCAGAATTGAGAGAAAAGACAGCTGATGGGGCGCGCGTGGACGCGGCGCGTTACTCTTGACGGAGCCCGTGAAATTTTATGATGGAAGCGCGCGCGGATGATCGGTCGCATTGTTTTATATCGCACAAGTAGGGCGTAGCGATGATTTGTTCATTCCGGTGAGCTACATTTACTTGGGTCGTCGGCATTTTTGCAATGCGCGACCCGAATAAATTGCTCACTCGGAATTGGGAAATTGATGAATTTGGATGACGCGGAAGAATTTAAAGAATGCGTCACAGGACGTGACAGAAACAACAAAATGGAAATTAACAGTTATACTTATGCCCTTACATACAAATGAAAATACAGAATGCCCCCAAAAATGGATCGTCCACCTAATGACATCACTGATATACATAAAGTTGCGTGATTTTGCATATTTATTACTACTTGTACAATCTGTGGCATTTATTCGATTAGCGTCGGTTATTTAATTCTACAGTATTTGTCTGTTTGAAATATGGAAAATAAACACACAATTTGGAATAATTAATAACCAAAATACAAATAGAATTAATGCCACAGAGTGTATAAATGGTAACAGATATGCAAAATTACGCAACAGAACAGTAATTGTATGTATAACAGTGATTTTATTAGATGGACGCTCAATCTTATGAGTGTGAAATACATGTCCTCTTCCTATTTTGTTTAAATAACATCTCACGAGTACAGCATGTATGCTTTTTTTGTAATTAATACATTGCATGCCGGTATATTTCGACGTTGACTCATGCGTGTAGCAGGCGTTTTTTCATGAATTTCGTGGAAATGTAATAGTTAAGTAAAATTACAATAAATCGAAAAGTACTTCGTTTTTTTTTTAACGGACGCTTTTTTATTTTACACTCAAATCTATGCTGTATGATTATTGTTTAGAAAACAGAAACGCATTTACACGAAAAACGGTCTGCAGCACAAGTCTCCTAAATACGGACTTTTACGTTACCCGCGATCAAGTGACAGAACGCAAAAAACGTAAAAATACGTTTCCCGCTCAGTCACGAGGGTTCTCGTACGTTTCGAAACACAATACCCTTTTTTTTAGATTGGACAAAATATAATAACTAGAAATGTGAAGTTCACGTTCTCTGTGTATAATAAATAAAAGTTTACATTGCTACTTACTTTCTTCTGTGATTGGCCATTTCCTGACGGGCCTTCGCTCGATGGCCCTTCTCCCGATGGCCCTTCTCCCGATGGCCCTTCTCCCGATGGCCCTTCTCCCGATGACCCTTCTCCCGAGGGACCTTCTCCCGAGGGGCCTTGTCTTGGGCGTTGTTTATTGGCTTCGGCCAATTGAACTGGCGTTTCTGCCAGTTCAGCTTCAACTTCCATCTGTAGAAAGAATAATGTATATATTATTTAATCTTAATTAATAGTTATGATATACTATTTTAAATTATACTAAACTTACGTTCTCATTCGACGACATCGCGTTCCAGGCGTTCGGATGACGAATGTTCACCGTCGCCGAACGGGCCGATTTGCGTCTTGAAAACAGAAGAAAATCGGCCCTCCCCCCACTCGTCGGTCATATAGTGATGTGCGGACCACTTTCTATTGCAATACATTGTAATACGGACAATCGTGTCGTGCTAATTGTTGTATTATCAACTTATTTCGATATTTTAATTAAAAAATTTTTTTTATTTCTTTTTAATATTTTTTTAGTTTTTTTTTTTAATTCTTTTTTTCTTAACTTTTTAAGTGAATATACAGTGAAGTGCACATTTGAAGCGAACAATAAGTGATAGAGAAAATGTGTGCGTGGGTGATCTCCATGAAAATGTAGAAAATAAGTGTCAAGTAAAATGCAAAAAACAGCGTCCTATAAAATTACCTCTCTCCCACCGAAGACTTTCGAAAAGACGGGCATTCCGCGAAAGGAGACGGCGCTTATCCCTTCAGAATACTTTTGAACCATCAACATCCGACGGACAAACACAGAATGCAGAGAATATTATTTACTTGCCAGTGGATGACGGAGCAGAAACGCCGAATTCAAAAGAAGTTCCTGAAGATATGATAGAAGAATTGCCGCGTGAAATTGAAAAAACGGACAATACAGGAAACGTGCCACATGTGGAAATTGCAACTGCAGAAAATGAAGAATTGGTCTTAGAGAAAGCAGTAATGAACGAGCCTGAAGAACAATGCTACGTACCAAACGGCTTAAGTATTGTGGACATGCAGCACATCTTTGCCGAATTTCAAAAAATGGGTGACCATGCAAGAAACAGGGAAGACTATGGAATCAGATACCTCAAAATCACCGGCATGAAACGGTCAGGGCTGAGGAACACCATCAGCGTTTGTTGCAGTATGTGTCACTACACATCTGACAATGAGATCCACAGTCAATGTAGAAGAAATGGATGTGAACCAGAGCGCCGTAGCTGGAACATTTTTCACCGGCGGCAGCTACGCTCAAATGCAGGACTTTTTTACAGCCATGAATATACCGTGCATGTCAAAAAGACAATTTCACAATCATCAGGATGAAATTGTAGATTCCTTGATCGTTGCTGCGGAAAAAGAGATGACAGCAGCGGCTGAGGAAGAAAAACTCCTGGCCATCGAAAGAGGCGATGTTCTTCCCGGATCCGGAATCCCTCACATCCCCGTCGTAGCCGACGGAAGTTGGATGAAGTGATCGTACCGCACTAGAATATACAACTCTGTATCAGGAGTCGGCGTTATTATGGGCTATTACACCAAAAAGGTGTTGTTTATTGGGGTGCGCAACAAAGTTTGTAAAATTTGTCGGCATGCTGCTAAGAAGAAGGAAAATCCACGAAAATATACATGCTTCAAGAACTGGGGTGCGAATCAAGCATCAACCGGTATGGAAAGCGATGCTATAGTTGAAGGTTTCAAGAGTAGCATAGAAAAGCGTGGACTCGTGTATTCATCGCTGATTGCTGATGGAGACAGCAGCATGTATAAGAAAATTATAGATGCGGATCTATACAAGGCCGAAATCCACGTCAAGAAAGTTGAATGCACAAATCATTTGCTGAGAAACTTCTATAGAAAGATGAAGGAAATTGTAAAGAAAACCACACTTGGACCACTATGAAAAACTGTGGAAAGTAGCATTAGGCGAATGCAAACTGACATCGTCAAAGCCGCCGAGTTCAGATATAAGCAGGCTGCAACAATTCGCGGCCACGTCCGCGCGCGATTGAGAGCCACTAACGTTCTCGTGGCTGAGCCCGCGCTCTACGTGCGCTCTCATTGGCCGGTGTTTTTCGTTAATAACTCGATAACGAAGCTTCAAACAACATTTTGGTAAAGGAAAAAGTTGTTCAGATGCACCCCAGCTACCCCCCATTTCCGGGAGTTACACTAGTTCTGGGACACCGTGTATACTGAATCGGCGGCAATCGGAATTTGATGAAATCCCGCTGCCATATCCAGGGTAGTAAAAAATTTACCTCTGCCCAGTCGGTCTAACTGATCTTCGATCAACGGTAAGGGATATCGGTCCCTGACTGTAATCTTATTTAAAGCTCGAAAATCTACACACAAGCGGTCTTTCCCGTTTTTCTTTTTCACTAGGATGACAGGACTCGCGAATGGCGAATTACTTTCACGAATAATGCCGTTAGCCAACAAATCGTCAATGATTTGTCGCATTTTCTCTCGTTCGGTGACTGACAAGCGATATGGATGGTAATTTATTACCTTGTTTTCCTGCGTATCGATGCGCAATTCTGCCGTACTTACGCACCGCACCCGGTTGCCAGTAGTCAGCATGTGCTCGAATTTCATCAGCAGGTCTTGAACAGCCCCCTGAATTGCATCATCTGCAACGTTGAGTGTGTAACATGATGTCTTCGTCGGCCCTTCGCTGCCTTCTTGTGAATCAGGTATGCAACGTTGATGTCGTGTTGTTCCATCGGGTTCTGTCACGATTTGTAAATCGGCATGCACCAGAACATTTTTCCCAACGATGACATCATAGGGTATCCCGGCATCCGGAACGACAAACAAATCCAACTCAGTGGACACGTCCTGCGTCTGAATGATCGCAGTTGTACATCCAACGGTCGTTGTGGTAGAATCACTTAATCCTTGTATGGTGGTTGTATATGGTTCGATTTTACAATTCGCTTGTTTGGCCACTCGTTCCCTTACAAGAGAACACGTTGCACCGTTATCAATCAAACATGATCGCACTAGCATGTCCCTCAACAAAATTGGTGTTAATTTATGGTCTATCGAATAGCACACATTAGCCTCGGGTTTTCTCTTATTTTGACCGTTCGACGTCGTACGTTGCTTGGCCCAGCACTGCGACTCTTCGTGTCCCTTTTTCGAGCAAAATGTACAGGTAACAGGCTTCTTTTGTGCATCACCAGATGCGCCGTCCTGCGTCTTCCTTTTCTTCCACGGACATTCGTGATGCAGATGCCCAGGCTGGTCACAACCATAACATCGCTTTTGGTAGTGGTTACGGCGTGCCATATCCTCGTTTCGGCGGTCCCTTCCTTCGTCCTTGGTCTTCTCCTTTTCTCTTCCCTTATCGTTTTTCAACGGTTTCACAAACTGCGAGATACCGCTCAATAGTTCCGCAGTGCTTCCATAACGCGCATTCGTCAGAGATTGACGCACAACCGGATCACAAACATGACCGATCACCAAACTGATCAACTCACTTTGTTTAAATTCGATCTGCGTTTGTCCATAAAATTTTAATTTATTTCGAGCATATTCCGAGTACGTTTCCGCAGAGTCACTCGTATACGATACCGCGCGAGTCAATCGTTCGCAGAGGCGATCCTCCGACACAAATACAGAACATAAATCCTCGCGGAATTTCATCCATGTACGAGGATTGCCGGTCCAATCTCTGTACCATTTTTTTGCTGGTCTCACCAAGGCGTGCGTAGCAAGGCTCAGCCGTTGCGCGGAGGGGAGATTCCCTGTGATCGTCTCCACCGTATCGCACCACCTGTTTGCGTCTTCCCCAAGATCGGCACCACTGTACTCAGGTATAGCGTCTACAGAAGAATTCGGTACCGCAGTGGTGGTAGAAGGTCCTTGAACCACCTTTTCCATAAACTGTCGGAAAAGTGTCTCAAAGGAAGGCGTGGCAGGTTCACCTGGTCTCGTCTCCGCACCACTGAATTCGCCCGGCATTGTCTTTTCCACACTAGGTTCACCGGTCACTGTCTTTTCCGCACTACGCGTATCGTTTACGTCACTCGTACCGTACATCTCAATTAATTTGTAAAAGTATTTAACACCACAAAATCTGGATTTCTCCCGCGGATCACGCGGCCACGTTAATGCACTAAATGCTACGATACTCTATCACGCGAGCGTATTAAGTTATGTTATCCCACTTCTGATGTTAGGAATTAATCTAATCGGGTAGAAATTGGGGACGTTCTCTCGATCGAGGTTCTGGGGTAAGTGCCAAGAGGTTCATCATGGTCCTCTTACCAGAAGGTACGTCACCTTCCCCACTCCGTGGCCAGATCCTTCGAGAAAACCCTTATCGCTCTGCACGCGCCACGCAGCACCATGACGTCGGGTCATCGGCCACGAGGCACGGTTCGTTCGGCGATCCTCAAAAGAAGGGTATCGGACTTTAATAATAACATCCGCGACTCTTAGAATTCGTCGCGGTCCTAGCTATCGGGTACCATCGATCCTTCGCCCGACGACAGACATAGGTCCTCGAAAGTACGTCGAAGCCCCATGGTGCAACGACCCTGACACGTGTATCACCCTTGTACACGGGTCGACGCTAACATGTTGTTATAATGTGATTGTTGCTACAATACGTAGTGGTCCTACCACTAATCCTCTTCGTAATCTTTGCGCATTTCTGCCCTTTTCAGATTCTTTTCTTCACTCATTTTCACAGATTAATGTCTATCACTGTCAATCGCTGTGTATCACTGTTTCAGTGACACAGTTTCACAAAAAAAAAGAAAAAAGAAATAAATAAACTAGATTTACAAATAGAAGTAAACTTGAATGTAGAAGACACTTGGAAACAAGCTGAACTTTACCCGTTTGAAGGACTGTTCAACTCGTTTCTCGAAGCAACGTTTTGTCTTTGTCTTGTTTACAAAGACGAAATTTCAAGTCGCTCAAAGTCGTTATTAGTGAAAAATACAAAACGAATTAGTGAAAAGTACAAAACGAATAAAATGGAACCGGTTCCCGGAAATAGCAGAGACACACAGGTAAGCTTATTGCGACAATTATTTGTTATATTAAATTCAGCATTTCCTGGTATCACTTATTATTTATGAAATTTTTGAAAATCATAATGTTCGACATAACTGTTCAATTTGCAGATGGAAATGAGAGACATGAGGGAGGAACTGTTTTCGGTCGAATTAGAAAGGAGATGGGAAGAATTCCTAAAAAAAAAAAGAAAATGAGCAGAAGCAGAAAGAAGAAGAGCTGAAGCAGCAAGAAGAGGAGCAAAAGCTGAAAGAAGAAGAAAAAAAGAAGAATGAGAAGGAAGAGAAATTTCTAACATACAAAGATGTAAGTAAAATGTTACCCGTTCGTTGTGCAAAATTCCGTATGTTTCTATGAAGAAGGTACCTCTTGTACCTTTACAATGTACTTTCTACTTACGTAGATACTATACGTCGTGCATGAGTGTTTTCGTTCCACGATATTGAAATACCATTTTACTGTTTCAGATGAAAAAATTTTTAAAAAATTATCGCTACTGTTGGAATAGTTACAAGGGAAGAAGAGGAGGAAGGGGAGGAAGAGGAGGAAAAGGAGGAAGAGGAGGAAGCGGGAATATAATATATCAATTTTATAATTACAAAAAATAAAAATATAAAATATCGTAAATCGTTTCATTCTCCGTCCTTTTCCCCTCGCGCTGTTCTTCCCATAGAGATATTATAGATAGAGCAGGGGATAGCGTTATTCATATCTCTCTCTCTCTCTCTCTTATGTTCCTTTACTGCGCGCATGCGCGGGTAGAACGAGATAGATAGGATACCGCGGTTTTCTTTCTCTTTCTAGTGGAGGGACAGCGAAAAATCTTTCACGCTAGTCGAGCATCAGAACCTCGACTGGAGCTGTATTCATTCTATTTTTACAACATACGAAATGCGGCAACAGTGTAACATAATCTGGCAACTATGCTTCTGCCGATCCGCGTAGTAGAATAGACAAGCACCACTTAGTCGGTAAAAGGAACAACGAATTTATCTACAAGCTAGCTGTGGTAAAAATGACCGACCCTGTGTTTACCCTTCAGCTCGTTTATTTACATGGGGCGCCACGATCGATTTGGAGGACACCTCAAACGGACCGGCCCCCTTAACAGTACCTCGTCGGTGCTGTATCTCAACGGCCATACAATTCCTTTTAAGCACATTATCGGCAATACAGGGTAAAATACGTGACAAGTTTAGTTGGCCTGTTGCGAACCGGGTATCGTCTAATTATAAAGACTTCCGATGTGGAACCGTAATTTAATTTGACACACACATACATGCATATACGCTCGACTAGAATGCATATACACACATATTTTTTCATCTGGATCCATGCGACTCGCGTTTGACTCAGCTGCCAAACATTTTATATATAAAATTATTATTTTTATTACTATTCTTGCCCAAAACTTCTGGACACGCGACTTTTCCTTCAATTGACATTGTTTAATGTCGACCTACGAGCGAATGGGAGCAGGGATCGGATGGACAAACGACAAGTCTTGTTGTACTGGTGCAGATGATATATTTAATGACTTATATTACATAAACTTGTACCATGTGTAGATTCATAGGAAAAGAATGAAATCGGTCGGCGCGCGCACCCCGAACCATACCCGTATCAACATATCAGATTCTGTACATATTGTTACCACGACCACTGATTGATCTCTTATGACATAACCATAACTCTTGCCATCGAGCTCACCCATGTTCTCGACCTCGGCAGGCACCAATAGCGAGGTTCACCTAACACTCGACCGCGTGCTATTGGACCGTCCAGCCAGGGGCCAATAGACACCGCGGCAGAGGATGGTGCACGAGAACCGGGTACTATAATATTCCAAAAAGAAACCGCCAATATAAGTCCAAACAGCCAGGGACAGTGCCATAATATATTAGCAAACCAGAATCGATCCGAGATCGTTGATAGTAAACAATGAAAATTCGGGGGTGAGCGCGTTCGGCCTTACAATACTTCGATACCTACTTGTCACGCTCGAAACGCTCCGCGAACAAGCCCGAGCATACGGCGCTTCGTGCTATATATACCCGTTCCCCCACCACAACGATATCCCCACCACCGTAAATAAGAAAAACAAAATAAGCAATGAAACCAAAGAAAATATATACGTTTAATTGCGTTGCCAACAGACGTACTATAAAATCTACACTATTCCTCTCTAAAAAGTGTAGATAACCTACATTTTTTTAATTTTATTTTTATAATTAACTTTATTTAAAAATAAAAATTTTTTGGGGATCTGAATATCTTCCTCCTCCCCCTCGTCCGCCTCCTCGCCACCTTCCTCGTCCTCCTCCACGCCACCCTCCTCGTCCTCCTCCTCCTCTTTTGTTACGGTATTTTTCTTATTTTCTTTTTTTTTTTCAAATCTTTTATCTGTAATAAACACAATTTTATTGATAGATTATACTTTGATTCTTTTACTTATGATTTTACCCACTTTTTATTATTTGAAATTTTAGTAAATTTGATATTTATCTGGATGATATACCTGTTTTGTATATTTCAATTCTCTCGCCGCGGTCGTTTCTCTTCCCGGTGAGTTTCCCCGCGATCGTCTTTGGTCGGAATGACTTCGCGGGGAACGGCTCCGCGGAGAACGTCGCGGAGACCGACTTTTTGGTGATCGTCATCGCGGTGACTGTCGTCGCGGTGACCGCCGTCTCGGCGAACGCTCTCCGCTCCGGGAATTATTTCCCCGCGGCAAGGTTTGCGTCGCTGTTGTTACTTTAACATTATCTATTTCCATCTGAAAATGATTTATATTTTTTATATTTTTATCAATTATAAATCCAATTATAAATTTGATATATTAAATATACTGGATTATTTTATGGATAACGGTACTTACCATGCTACTCTCTTCGGGATCCATTTTTCGTGTGATGTTCATATCGTTGCTATAAACAAAGTTTTCCAACTTTCCGTGTTTTTCTTTCTCACTTGCACCTAGGTGCAAGCGTATTTGGCTAATGATTTGCGATTATAAAGCAATCGATAATTATGATAAAACAACATCTACATATGTGTGTATCGATATCACTGATATAATAAAGAAATACCTAAATTCACTTTTCAAAAGCAATTTTTCCTCATTACTTCTATGTACTCCTTTATCGCCATCATATGTTTTATTTTACTCGATAAGGTTATGAAGTGTAAAGCAATCTAGCTTGCATACGTGTTTTTTTTTTATGCAAAGTTTAGATTCCTTGAACCTGTTTTATTTTTCAATAATTGTTTTCGTGTTATTAAAAAATAACGTTCTTCAGTTTCTGTTCTTGTGTTTTTTTTTTGTGTGTGTTATTGGTATGGAATCTACAGTTCTAAAAGAAAAATTCATACATAAACGTTATGTGAAAGGGAACATGAACAGCCGACGGGCTATAACATGTACAAGACGCATGTCATCCAAAAAAAGGTGGCGGGAAAGGTAAATTGCTTGTTATTAAATATTTACAAAAGCTTTAGTTTGTTATTTCTGTTTTAATATTTTTTTCTTTTTTTCATTTTTGAGATGAACAAGCGAATGAATTTTTCATCTTTATTCTTACTTTATTCGACACAGTTTTTGATTTTTTGTATCATAATTTTAAATTTTCTCTTATTTTTGTTTCTGTTTAAAATTTGCCAGGATTTACGTATAAAAGTTACGTAATTATTTATACTTTTAGCGGCACCAACGATAGCAATTTTTTTTCTTTTTTTTTCCATTGCAAAGGATTCGGCGTTTACGCTCGCGTGTGTGTCAGTTTTTCGGTGGCATGCACATTCACTTTTTCTGCGCATACGTCATCATCTCGGCCCGCGAGCCGCGAAAAGCATATGAAATAACGGGTGAACTGAGTGTATCGGTCAACCTTACTCAGATTTCATTGCTTTTTTAATATGTTATCTTGTTATTGGCATTGAAATCAGTTAAGTGCTATTCGACAAAATATATTGTCATAGCTGTTACGAGCCGGAGGGGCACGGCTGCGTAGCCGGGGCTTTATATTAGGTATATGGTAATTTGTTAAGAGGAAATACACGCGGAGACGAACCTACGTGTGGCTAACGTAGGGAGCTCCAGGAGGTTGGTTATCGAGGACGAACCTACGTATGGCTAACGTAGGGAGCCGCAGGAAATGTTAGTATTAGTGCTCGTAACGTATTCGGTGCACCTCGAGCGGTAAAGGTACACCTTAGTGGGTTCAGGACGGTTTATTATAATTGATCAACACTAAATCTATTTGATTCAGTTTATTCTAATGCACCGGGACTTACAACTGTTTAAGTGTAATTTGTCGCGGTGTTCTAACTTGAATTTAAGTTACAATGATTACTTGAAAATATTTGAATTTGTTAGTTTCGATTCCACGAAGCAAGAATCTAATCCTTCTCGGTTTTAACGAACGCGAGCAAACGGGGGACGACTACAACCGTAAATGAAATGCCTAACAGTCGACTACGTACTGTATGGTTAAAGAAAATGCTCGAAGGGGACTTGAACCCGATCTCGCTAAGTTGCTATGCGTCGTAAGAGAAACGTACAGACGTGTAACGTGCCCTTTCTAGATTTTGACTAGACCCAAAATGCCTTCGCCGCAACCCTTTTTATACCCAAAAATCAGGATAAAAGGGTGGTGGGGAAGTGCGCTACGTGACTTCGAGGGACAACGCCCTTGCTTCGCGTTGATCTTGAAAATTCTAGATGTGACTAATACCGGGTGTACGCGGCCAACTCCAAATAAGGAAATTTTGAGGGCGGGAACGTAACATAGCTAAAATTGACACAAAGAAACATTATAGTATCTTAAATTTTAAATAACACATACGCGTGCGTTTATCATAATTGGGGATTCTTTTGTTTCAAATAAACGTGTAAACGTTTTTAGCGTTTCAAATATTGGTAAATTTATTTGTGTATCCATTTTTTTTTCTATTTCTATGAATGCATTTGTTTAAAACTTGATTTCCAGACGACGATATGCAGCATGCAGTACGTTAGATGATATTAAACACGATACTGCTAGTATTCCGACAAATGATCAAGGATCATATGAAATAATGGAAGCAGACAATTGTGCATCTACTTCAAAGGAAAAAATGTGTGCTTTTGTTGATGATAACTTTGAAAATCCCGAAGATACACAGTTTATCTTTGAAATTTTAAAAAAAGGGAGCTTTGAAGAAGAGGAAGAATTAAACGATCTTCACGGGATTGTTTAAGCAACGGTACCGGTCTCGGAAGAGGAAGCGCGGCTAATATTTCAAGATATGCCAGAAGAATCAACCGAGAACATTGTTTGTGAGCCATATGTAACAAAAAACGACGAAGAAAATAATGCAGAAGATATTCCAACTGGCACTGATTCTGAGTGTAACTGGGTGGTAGAAAGAGTTCAACCCCAAACCTTGGAAGAACCAATTTCTAAAGAGATTGACTTTGTTGACTTCGCCTACGTTTTACAACAAATGATAGAGCTTGGAAAACATTCTACCATAGAATGCGGAATTCAACATTTTAAAATAGTTGGATTTCAACAAAACGGATTGGAAAAAGTGTACAATGTACAATGTCAAATGTGCAATCACAACGAGCGCATTTCATGTCTGCGAAAGAATGACAACATTATGGACATCAATCACAGCGCTGTGTCCGCAACAATGGTGACCGGCGGAGGTTACAATCAATTGGAGGAGCTAATGTCTGGCATGAACATATCATGTATGTCGAAAAAAATGTACCAGGCATTGTCAAGACAAGATAATCGATGCCTTCGAATTGGCCGCACAACGAGAAATGGAGGAGGCTGGAAAACAAGAGAGAGAATTGGCTATAGCAAGAGGTGACATACTTCCAGGATCTACCATTCCGTGGATTACAGTTGTAGCAAACGGTAGCTGGATGAAGCGGTCATACCGCGGCGGAGACTACAATTCCCTATCTGGAGTAGGAGCCATCGTTGGATACCATACCAAGAAGGTACTATACATCAACGTTAAAAATAAATTCTGCATGATTTGCCAAACAGCAGCTGAAAGGAAGGAAGAAGCTCGTGAACACCGTTGCTTCAAGAACTGGGGTCGTGATCAAATTTCAAACGGTATGGAAAGTGCAGCAATTGTCGAAGGATTTAAATGCAGTGTGGAAATGCACGGTATAGTATACTCAATATTAGTTGTCGATGGAGACAGCAGCGTTTACAAGAAAATATTGGACAATGATCCATACAAGGAGTACATGGTGCGTGTACGCAAAATTGAATGTACCAATCGTCTGCTACGTAATTTTAGCAGAAAAATAAACGAGATCGTCTCAAAAGGCCTCTACAAGGACCTAAGAAGCATCGTAAAACAAAATGTCCTTCGACTACGCACTGGTGTGAAGAAAGCTGCAGAATATAGATTCAAAGAGAATGCAGTACTGGCTGATAAAATAAAAAATTTGAAGGTAGATTTAAAGAATGTACCGAGCCACGTTTTCGGTAAGCACAAAGAGTGCCAGAAGTTGGCACATTTCTGCAAAAAATATTCTGAGCCCAACAAAATAAACTATGTTCCGCAATTGAAGGAAGCGGGTATTTATCAAAGTATTGATGAAGCTATGCAGCCGTTATTCGCACAAGCTGAAAGTTTGCTGTACTCATTAAATAATAATACTGTTGAAAGTTTTAACAGCATCATCGCTAAATTCATAGGAGGCAAACGAATAAACTTCGGACGAAAAGGATCGTATCAGGAAAGAGTTTCCGCTGCTGTCGTCCAGTTTAACTCAAAAGAGGTGTTGAGCAGATTGAATAGCGCTATGAACAAGGAACCGACAACCGTCCTAAAAAAATTGAAAGAACGACGTAAGCATGCATCGCAGATGGCAAAAAAATATAAAGAAGATGCGAAAACTTCTACGTCGAGGTATGAAGAACAATCATACGACAAAGATTACGGCTCCAGTGCGGAAAAACCAGATATGGAAGAAACAGTGTACCTTTCCGAATGCGATAGGCATATGAAAGAATTACGAGAGTGGCAAATAATGCGACACAACATCGAAGAAGAAACACGCGAACAGGCGAAAAGTGAAAAATGGATGGCGTATAGGAAAAAATTATTAACGGCGTCAAATTTTGGCAAGGTATGCTGATTACGAAAAGATGCGCCGCGAGAAAATGCACTGAAGAGCATAATATACCCGCAAATACAATATCTACGTTCCCTGGAATACGGAAGGGAGAACGAGTTAAACGTCTTGAGACAACTTGAAGCAGAATTTGAAATCCCTATTCTGCCATGCAGCCTCTTTATCGATGCCATCGTGCCTTATTTAGGTGCGACGCCCGACGGCCTCATGCAGGAAGATACTATTGTTGAAGTGAAATGTCCAGAATCGGCGAAAAATTTTACACCAGATGAAGCAATAAAGGAGCTGCCTGCGATAAGACGTGTTTATCGGGGTGATGGAATGAATAAAAATCATCAATATTATTATCAGATACAAGGGCAGCTGCACATAACGAACAGACAAAATGCTTTATTCTGCTTATGGACGCCAAAAGGAATGAAAATTAATCTGATACAAAGAGACGATAAGTTCTGGGAAATAGAAATGAAGGGAAAACTAATGAGGTTCTATGAGGACTGCATGCTGCCAGAGATTGTAGACAGCAGATTTAATAGAGGTCAGCCGATAAGAGAACCTCCTTATTTGATAAACAATGCTTCATGCAGAAATGAACAACAAAATAAATCAAATGATGAGAGAATGCTTTCGAAGGTCGCAATTGCGACTGCACCGGCGAATGCAGCACAGCGCATATGAAGAGCTGTTATATGGCCGATTGCGACTGCACCGACGAGTGCAGCACAGCACACATGAAGAGGAAACGAAAATGCAAACGAACAGTGAGTCAGAAAATTATTGGCACACGTTATCATTTTTTTATTTTGACCCTTCGAACTAGATTATATTAGGTTGTAACATATGAAACGTCAGATTTTGCTTCAACAATTTCTTAAATATGCTTATTCGATAAATATTCGTGTCTTTGAGGTAATTTATACATCGATTCGAAGCTTAGAATCTCCTCTTTCACAGATAATTTGCATTTTTCAATATTAATCTATTGCTTCATATGTTACAACCTAATACATCCTAAGACCCGATGCGGAGAGCGATTTTGGTCGTTGCGAAATCGCTGCAACCATATGTCTGCCTTCGTTTTTTCTTCTTTTCAAAGAACAAAGAAAGAGCAATTGTATGGTCGAAGCGATATCGCAACGACAAAAATCGATCGTTTGTATTGCGTCTAAAGAGATATGCGTGGTTCGCCGTAAAATTTGTACATGTTAAAAAAAGATTTTGAATTATATCGGAATGTAGAAAATCAATCAAAGGGATAAAAATAAGGGGTGTCCCAAATTCACGCAACATTTGAATTTTGCGCCATTCGTGCGGTAAAGTGCTGACAATGGAAAACAAAAGACAGCGTGACAGCTGACAGTTCAGGGTTATTAAAAATTGAGTGCTACACGAAAGAACAACGTGTTTTCGTTGTTGAGCAATATTTTAAAAGGTTTGGCAGCTACAGTTCGCAATTTTCGTACAAAATATGGTCAGAATAGTGATTTAACTTCAACAACTGTGAAGAGATTAATTCAAAAATTCAAGGAGGCTGGATCAATTAGTGATCTTAGACACTCTGGCCGTCCTTCAACAAGTCGTTCAACAACTCAACACTAAACATCAAAGCAGTTCGTTGCAGTTGCATCGATGTCACCCTATCTATGTGTGTACACACATATGAAATACTGAATGTGTGAGATTTGATACGTGTGACAACGCACTGAACGCCGTATCATTATTTTATGCAAATTAGTAATTTTAAACATCGGGACCACAAGTAAAGAATTATAGCACCAAGTTCGCTTTGGTCTTAATCGAATCAGCAATCCTTGCACTTTAAAACGATGCAAAGTTTATTGTGTTACAGTTATTTGTTGCTGAGATATAGCGCGTCGATGAAAAAATTGAATTTTTGCAATTTTAAAGCATAATTCGCAAAGGACTTGGTATGTCGAAATGTTGATCAAATTGTAAAAGCGATATACATATGCATCTTCTAGAGAAAGGACTGATCTTTCTCTTGCTCCATATCTCAATGTGCTACGATGATTCTGTCGCTCTCTAGAAACGGTCAAAGTCAAAATGGCCATTTCTGCTCCGATATTAAATAACTCGGTCAAAAAAAATCGTACAGAAATCAAGAAACACTGCTTTTACACACAAAGTTCGTCGCTTTCAACCGGCGTAAATGCAGTTTACAAAAAAAATTTTGTTCGCCTCGTGTAACATTACGAAGTACAAAAAATTTTTCTTTAATTTTCACATTGGTCTTTGTACCGCTATAACTTTGTACCGCTATAACTTTGCTGAATAAAAACGCAGCGAAAATCTTCGAGAAGCACATGACAGCGTAGATTCCATGCTTTCGATCCGTTTTTTATCGGTATCGATCCGATAATTTTTACCGAAGTTATGGTCGTTTGAATTTCGACTACATTTTCGGGTTCTCAGAGGTGATCGTTTAATTTTTTTTAGGAGTGTATTTGCTTATTAACACATCATTTTCTATAAATAAATATGGTATAAAGTACAATATATCACGTAATAAAGATATCTAAATAAATATTAATAACAATGAAATTATGCAGTTATATGTCATGTACAAATAATTTGGTAACCTACATTTGCAGAAGGAATTATTTCCATAAGTTGTAGAAAATTGTGAATTATAAATTTTTGAGGTGCAACTTCATTAGGTGCGGTAGAGCAAATTAGCCTGGATCAGACGAAAAGCGAAACGCTTCCCCTTTAACGACTTCAACCGACGCGACAGTTGAATGAAAAGAAAGAGTGGACGAATCGTTTCTACTCTCTCTGTCAATGCGTCATACGCACTCACACGCATCCACGCACGTACTGTGTGTATACGTAGCATTTTCTCTAGCCACGGTAGCGTGAGTTGGCCTGATCGAGACGAGAATTGAAACGGTTCTCCTTCTCCGACTCCAACCGACATTTCAGAAGAAAGAGAGGGAGAATCATTTCTACTCTCTCCGTCGCATACATCAATTTGTATCATACTTCAGCTATCATAAACCCATCATTTCTTTCTTACAGTATGAATTATTATTATTTTTTTTTTTTTTTTTTATCATAAACCCATAATTTCTTTCTTAGAGTACGAATTAATGGAAATTGATGAATAAAAGAGATATTTTATTTAATTAAGAGAGATTTCCCTTAATCAAATTCGATTGACTAATCCTGAAATAATAAAATCGTCAATAAATGCTAGAACGTAAGAAGTTTCAATTTTAACGCGCGAGGGTGTCACGCATATTTTTTTAATTTTCACCTCCGTACGTGTGCCAACAATTTTCTGACTTACTTTATAGAGATAAATGAATAAGGAGAGTAAAGAGGACCGTGTTAACGGGGGTGGTGGTGGGTCTTCTCCTGCTCATTTGTAATTTTAGCTGCCAAACAGAAACTGGGTACAGAAAAATTAGTGGCACATGCAAAAGGATAAGTAGAATACTTCTATTTTTAATATATGCAGATGAAGTAATTAAATATAACCATGATTCTGTATATGTTTTTTCTTTGTAGATTAAAATGACAGGAACAACCGTTTCATATGAAGTTGAAATGACTAAAATGCAAATTCTGACACATGAATCGAAGGCAGATAGGAACACTGCAACACATGCCAACAGAGAGATAAGTAAATCACGTGTATTTGTAATCAGAGAAATAGAAAAAATAACAAATGATTCTTTAGAAAATGTAATTTATTCATGTTGAATGAACGCGAAAAGTCATCTTTATTTAAGTTATTTACTTTTTCAGAAAAAATGAGGTTTTGCAATTTACATCATGATGGTTCAAGAGATGTTCAAAAACGACAAATGGGGGTATCAAGTATAATGATCCTGGATGTAGAAAATAAAGCACTACACGAATCAATGTAAAAAATTTAACAATAAGTTTTGTTTCTACCGACGTAACAGTACATATGCCTCGTCAACATTTATAATTCTTTAATATTTACAAAATATCATGATGCAGTATAAGCACATTTTGAGTTATTAAAAAAAATTTTTGGAAAAAAATACAACCGACTTCGGAATGCACTAAAAAGGACGAAATAATTTCAATTTGTATTTCGGAGACGGCGCAAAATTAAAAATTGTGTAAATGAAAGATGTTGCTAATGTGAAAATATGTAAAAGGATTACAGGATTTTGACAATTTCCAATGTAGAAAATTTTTAATTTTGCGCCGTCTCCGAAATATAAATTAAAATTATTTTGTCCTTTTTAGTGCTGTTACGTTCCCGCCCTCAAAATTTCCTTATGTGGAGTTGGCTGCGTACACCCGGTATTAGTCACATCTAGAATTTTCAAGATCAACGCGAAGCAAGGGCGTTGTCCCTCGAAGTCACGTAGCGCACTTTCCCCACCACCCTTTTTACTTTAATTTTTGAGTATAAAAAGGGTGACGGCGAAGGCACTTTGGGTCTAGTCAAATTCTAGAAAGGGCACGTTACACGTCTGTACGTTTCCCTTTACGACGCATAGCAACTTAGCGAGATCGGGTTCAAGTCCCCTTCGAGCGTTTCTTCTTAACCATACAGTACGTAGTCGTCTGTTAGGCATTTCATTTACGGTTGTAGTCGTTCCCCGTTTGCTCGCGTTCGTTAAAACCGAGAAGGATTAGATTCTTGCTTCGCGGAATCGAAACTAAACTAACTCAAGTAACTCTAATAATATTGTAACTTAATTCAAGTTAGAACACCGCGACAAATTACACTATAACAGTTGTAAGTCCCGGTGCATTAGAATAAACTGAATCAAATAGATTTAGTGTTGATCAATTATAATAAACCGTCCTGAACCCACTAAGGTGTACCTTTACCGCTCGAGGTGCACCGAATACGTTACGAGCACTAATACTAACATTTCCTGCGGCTCCCTACGTTAGCCATACGTAGGTTCGTCCGCATATCACTTTCCTGAGGCTCCCCACGTTAGCCATACGTGGGTTCGTCCTCGCGTCTTGACCTTTCCTGAGGCTCCCTACGTTAGCCATACGTAGGTTCGTCCTCGATAACCAACCTCCTGGAGCTCCCTACGTTAGCCATACGTAGGTTCGTCTCCGCGTCTATTTCCTCTTAACAAATTACCATCATATACCTAATATTAAGCCCCGGCTACGCAGCCGTGCCCCTCCGGCTCGTAACAGTGCGTTCCGAAGTCGGTTGTATTTTTTTTTTCCAAAAATTTTTTTATTTCACATTTTTTAGTGGCGACCGGAGCATTCCTTCCAGAGTAGCTTCAAAGAATAGGAATTTTGCAATGGGAATAGTAGTTAGCAACAAAGAGTTGGAAAGCGAAGGGCAGGAAGGGACAGGGAAGGGATGGGTATTGAGGGGAAGTGAGGGGAATGTGGCAATTGGCATCCTCGTGGAAATATCCCCGGCCGCAAAATGTAATACTAGGTTTCATCGATATCAGGCCGAGTACGCGCGAAATATCACGTTTTTTGCGATAAAAGCGGAAAAAATGAAGAAATCCGAACTGGTTTTTTTTACGGGACCAACTGTTGGTCATACTCAACAAGATGCAAATGGTTTCGTTCCGATTGGTCCATACATCTTGGAGTAATCGACGACCATACACAACGGGGACGAAATCGTACGCTTTTTTGCAATAAAAAAGGGGCATGCGGTGGTGAAATGCAAAATTTTTTTCTTACGGGACCAACTGGGAGTCATACCCTACAAGATGGAAAAGGTTTGGTTCCGATTGGTCCATCCATCTCGGCGTAATCGGCGAACATACATTAAAAAAAAAAATTAACATACATGTCGAATTGAGTAACCTCCTCCTTTTCGAAGTCGATTAAAAATGTACAATGAGGTTTTTACGATTGTACGAGTACAAAACTCAATTAAAAGTTTTAAAAGTATCGCGCAATACATAAGAATAACCATTCGCATTTAAATCATGTTCGCTGCGAACGCGCAAGCTGTATTAGAGGTTATAGAAAAAACAAATGCACGGATTCAATTTACGATTGAAGGAACGGGTTTCATTTCTAACAGAATTTGTAAAAGCCAACGTAAGTAGTTCCATCTTTAGGTATATAATACTATTAAAATTACCGACCTGCCAAATCGCAAAAATCACGTGACTACCCTAGCCCCTTGACAATAATACTAGTTACCACAATATACTACGTGTAAAATATATTTATCTTGTTTTTTGAAAACATGTTTACAGTGAGTAAATTGGTTAGGTGGAACGCCGAATGATCACAAATCCAACGTAAATGAGAAACGGATCAAACGATCTGAACATGAGGTACGACCAACACAACGAACGTCAACCAAAAAAATTGTATGGACAAAGGACATCTGAATACGAGCGGGCAAAAAAAAATATAATAATTGAACAGTTTATTTACATTCAAAAATGTATAATATAATTTTCTAAATTTATTCCGAAAAAAATAATGGAATTACATTTCTGGTATACAGTGGAACCTCGGTATACGACTTCTGTTCGGTATACGACATAAAGTTTTGTGTGAATTTTACATAATTTGTCTTGATTGATTGTTTAAACAGTGTTTAAATTATTTTACAACCCCATTAATGCAGATGTAATATCAACAGGAGTTTCCTTTACATGAGAACGGATTAATCATTTTTACATTTCTTCATATGGGAAAGGTTGGTTTGGTATACGTCCTATTGGGTATAAGTCCAAACATCACGAACGGATTAAGGTCGTATACCGAGGTACCACTGTATATGTATAATGCAATTATTACATGTAAATGAAAGTAATATTGAAAATAAAAAATAAAAAGTGAATAATAGTGAGAAATTTGTACCTACAGAATAAGGAAAATAACCGAATTATTCGATATCCCGGCAAATTGAATAAATGTAAGTTGGTTTTTTGTATCTATTTTAAATAAACAAGATTTTAAGAATTACCTAAAAATGTAGACAGAATTGAAATTTGTCATTGTTCATTGCTTTCATTTGGTCAGATCCTGGCCCTTCTTCGATGTACATATGAAATCTGTATCGCAGAATAGCTGATGGGACTAGAAAAAGACAGTCAGTGTCGTTTTTCGCTTTGTCCTTTTCTGACCGTATAGAAACAAAACATATGAAATGCAGCACTCATTGACCCGGCCGACCCATCAGTTGTTCTACGCAGCAGGGCCAGGACCGGTCCGATGATCAGCGGTGATCCCGCTGTAACCCACTGACCCCGAAATAACAGCGATAACCAATGACAAATTTCAATTCTGTCTCCATTTTTAACCGACTTCGAAAAAGAAGGAGGTTACTCAATTCGCCACTTTTTTTTTTTTTTATATATATGTTCCCCGATTACGTCGAGATGAATGGACCAATGGGAACGAAACCTTTTGCATCTTGTCGGGTATAACTTCCAGTTGGTCCCATATAAAAACATTTTCCATTTTGTCATTCTTTACACCTTTTTTATTGCAAAAACACAGTTTCGTACATGCTATGGTCACCGATTACGCCGAGATGGATGGACCAATCGGAACAAAACCTTTTTCATCTTGTAGGCTATGACCCCCACTAGGAACGGGATAAAACACATTTTTTATTTTATCATTGTTTACCCCGTTTTCCCTGTTTTGTTGAAAACTATTGCAAAACTCCGGAAGGACTGCTCCGATGGCCACTAAAAAATGTGAAATAAAAAGATTTTTGGAAAAAGAAATACAACCGACTTCGGAATGCACTAAAAAGGACGAAATAATTTTAATTTATATTTCGGAGACGGCGCAAAACTAAAAACTTTCTACATTGGAAATTGTCAAAGTTCTTTAATCCTTTTACATATTTTCACAATTTTTAATTTTGCGCCGTCTCCGAAATATAAATTAAAATTATTTCGTCCTTTTTAGTGCATTCGGAAGTCGGTTGTATTTTTTTTTTTCAAAAATCTTTATTGTTTTTTAATTGCTACCGTGCTTTTTTTATTTTTTTTTTATTTTTAATATTTCATTGTTTTTGTGTTTTTTTAATTTCTGTATATTTTATTAAATATGAGTATTGTTAAATGCAATTTATGCAGATATTTGGATCTTTTTTTGTATACTTTCTGTGTATTTATGAATTTTATTTGATATAATATGATTTATGCAGCTTGCCCGCCACGAAGGAATCGGTTGTTTCATGGGCCAGAGATAAAGGGTTACTACGATCGTCAAAGAATTGTAGTACCCATCGAAGGCCCATGAGACTGAATACAGGGGGGGGGGGGGGGGGGGGGGGCACGGAATTGGCAGATTTCGTTGTTCCTTCTTCCACGATGTCCGGCTGCCCTTACATAAGACGATAAAGTAAATTTTTTAATTATTTAATTATTTATTTTAATTATATTTTTAATCGTCTAATGAACATGTTTTTTTTTTTTTCAAGATTATTGTATTATCTACCTCCTATAGTATATCGGAGTTGCCGAGGAGGTTTTGTCGCCGGACACGATTGCAGCGTGGTTCCACTATTGTCGAGAGATCACATTTACAAAATGCAGGCGGGCAAGCCGAAGTTAGGTAGGATCAATGAAGAAGGATCTGCAATCGTTGTACAGGTAATTTACATACTGTTTTAAATCAGTAGTATTATTATTTAATTATTTTATAATTGTATCTTAAATATTTTTTAAGATCGATGAGGCCAAATTCGGGAAACGGAAGTATAACCGAGACCGAATTATCGACGGCCACTGGGTCCTAGGCATGGTCGACACATCGACCAACGATTGCAGAATGTTTGTCGTCCCAGACCGAGAGGCGGCAACATTGACCTCCATAATAAAGGAAAATGTTGTTGCAGGCAGTGAGATCCATACGGACTCCTTTAAAAGTTACATGGGTCTTGCTGCTGAAAGATATATCCATAGGATGGTCAACCATAGCATAGAATTTGTTGGTAAATATCTCGATTTGGTTAGGATTGGCTATATTAAAATTTCACATTTTCCAAGAAACAAATAAATGTTTTGTTCGTCGTTCCGTTGTAGCTGAAGACGGAACGCATACGCAGAAAATTGAAGCAAATTGGCGACCGGCAAAAGATTGGATGCGTGGAAGAGACCGCTTCCACGACGAGGATTTTGCCGATCGCCTTTGCGAATTTCTGTGGAAGCAGTTCTGCAAATGCAACAAGATAGATCCTATGGATTTCTTGATCACAGCAATTAAGGAACATTACGTTTTCAAATAAGGTAAGCGGAAGTTACAAAAATTATGATATTTAATATGATATTGTTCAATTCGTGGGAGATGTTTTGTCTTATGCTCCAAAGGGCTCATGGAACGAAATTCCATATTCTTGTTTTTTGTTTCCGGTCATTTTTATTGTAAATTGTGTTTATTATTTCCTTATGTTAAAAATGGGTATCGGTGTTGGTTGGTTTAGTTTTTAGGGGGGAGGGGGGAGGGGGGAGGGGGGGGGGGCACAGCCCCCAGTCGGCAAAACGAATTTCATATGATACTGTAGAAGTTACGAAATCGTTTCAGCGAACCAATCGCAGTGAGCGTTAAAACAATATGGCGTCGTACTAACCTCGCAAAGTACGCTCGATACGTCAATTTCTATGTTATCATACTTCACATATCCTTCATTTCTTGTACTTAAAAACTTCATTTTTACTTTGTGCCTTTATTTTGTGCCTTTTTAGGCACAAAATCACATCACCAACAAGTGGGACACCCCCCCCCCCCCCCCCCCCCTGACCTCCCCAAGACGTAGTTCAAACAAAAAAAATTGTACTTTTTGGATCGCCTTAGAATGGGATATTTTTTTTCTCAAAATATGATGTCTCTAGATAATAACAAAAAAATTTCAATCAAAAATAATGAAAATTGAAAAGGTTATGAATTTTTGAATGAAAAAGTGATCTTCCTCTAATTTTTAAACTATCAGAACGTTTCTCAATTTTCGAACGTTGCCTGGGTTCTATATGACCCCGTGCAAGGAATGTGTGATTTTTTAGAGGTGTAAGTGATTAGGGTTAACATGTATTCAGCTTTATTATAACGCTGCATTCTTGCCTGATCCCTCAAGCGAGCGTCCGAGATACCATCTATAATTAAATCCACTAATTCCTCGGGGTCGACTGTGATTCTGTTAGCTAAAGTCATTTTGTCAAAATAGTAACTGCCAAACGACTCTCCTTAACGCCATAACCGGCTCTCAAACTCTCTTCGTAATACTAACTTACTAGGACGATAACCAAAGATGCTACTCATTGAACAAAATAATTCTTCAACACTCATTTCTAAATGACTTGGCTCCGAATGAAACCGACTTAACGCTCTTCCGCTCAACCGCAAGCTGATCAGAATTTTTACCGCATTGTCGTCGAAATGGTAAGTAGTACGTAATAATTGGATTTGTTGTCTCCAGCTCGAAAATCCATCACCCTCACCAGAAAATTCGGCCAATAAATCGGCAATACTTTTGATTCCAATCGTTGACTGTGTGACGACTGGTCGCCATGACACCCGTCGTCAAGGGACCGTCGTCACCGCGTACGTGACAGGTAATAAGAAAGCGATCGATCAAACGATCGGAAAGTTGGCTCGGGGCTTCGGCCCCGACAGGACCTCTTCGGAGGTCCTCTCCAAGGCAGCCGGCTCTCCTAGCCCGCGGACATGGCCCGGTCTAGGCGAGCCTGGAGGCCGGCGTCGTTGCGAAGAACATGGCCTCGCAACGGGGCTGGCCACGCCAACCCCCGCGGCCACGTGGACCGCCTGACCTGTGGACAGGCCCAGGGATGGCGAGCCACGCGCCGACCGTGCTGCGAAGGACATAGCCTCGCAGGACGGCCAGCCCGGCCGCGGCGACCGGTCCACCGGTTCTGCTACCCCGTGGACAGGCCCGGAGTAGCCGAACCGAGCAGGAACGTCGCGACGAAGGACATGGCATCGTCGCGGGGTTCTCCGGCACCGCTGGGCACGCTACCGGCCAACTCCACGAACGGAACAATATCTCTGTCGGATTCAACAACCGACCAGTCGGCCAAAGGTGGCCATTACCCGTCTAGTTATTCTTCCCTTCTCTCTCCTCCTCGCGACCGCGACCCCGCGCATAGGTATAAGCCGCGTAGCCGAACCACGGGCACCACCGGGTGCCCTCCTGACCGTAGCGTTAAGTCCGCGAGGCGCCACGCCGGGCGCCTCCACCGACCGTAGTTTATAAATACCGCGAACGCCGCGCCGGGCGTTCCTCCGACCGTAGTCCGTAAGCGTAGAAGTAAGGTTAGATTTTAATTGCGTGCCACCACCGCTACTAACTATTGTGCACCGTAGGCCGAGACGACCAGCGCTCCCACGTCGAGCGCCGCCGAGACAACCACCAGCGCCTCCACCACCGGACGACCCGCCGCCGCGCCGAACACCGCGTCAGACACCGCGACCGCCGGCCTACCACGACTGTAACACCGAGGCCATAATAAAGCTATTCGTAAACCAATGACACGCGTCTCGTTAATTGCCCACGATCTGACCCCTTCCTACCGCGACCGGCCTCCTCGCGGAAACCCTGGAGGCTGAAGCGTCCAGCGCCAAGAGGCCCTCGAGCGCCGCCCCGCCACGCAGATGACCGACATGACGGGGCGGCAACGTTACAACTGCGTCGTAACGGTGCTGTCCGAACGAGATGTGGATTGCAAATCACATTCACATTGAAGTAAATGCACTTCTCTCCGTAATAATTCTCTCTCCTGTCTAAGAAGATCCATCTCTCTCTGAGTCAAAGAACTCGCGTAATCCTCCGAAGGTGAAATCGGTCGCTCTTTGGACACTGGCGCAAGGATATTGCCCTGCCTTTGCGGCAAACAGTCTTCGATGTTCGAATCCGTCGCGAATAATCGCGCAACTAATTCCGCTTTATTACCGATAATAATTGGTAAATCCCGTTCGCGCAACAGTTCGTTTAGCTCAACAACTGTCAAATCGTTCAAATTCCTTCTCGAATCACCCGGCATCTTGTCCACAATTACGCACAAATAAACGAAACACCAAAGTTCACAAATACAAAATAAACACGAAACACACTCAATCCAGTTAATCAGTCCACTTCAACATCGAATCCCATTTCTGAATATTTATAGGAGGGCAGCCTATAAATCAAACACAACGAATACCTCTTAAGAAAATATTTATTTTTAAATACGCAAATCAATCCTTCTCGATAAATCGCCAACAACCAACCAAACAAACTGGCGGCCGACGCGCTTCGCACGCACCGATCGGTTATATGACGAATATTAAGTGTTGGTTATGTAATTCGTGTATTCGTGGAGGCGGGTCGCTCGCCTCAGTGCAGTTCAGTTGTTTCCATGGCGTTATTCATAACGAACGTTGTGACGGGACGTCACTAACGGGCCGCTATGCGGCGGTTTACGCCTGCCGTTTCCCGCTGTCAAAATCGCGCGCACATAACTCGCGGTAGCACCGCTACGCGCCGCCGAGCGGCGACCACGCTTTCGCGCGGCTGAACGTCGGCACCGAGCCATACAAATAAGGACGAACAACGCAGTTTCGACGAGTTCTCTCGGGCTTCGAAGTTGCGATAAACGCAGTGCGAACCGAGACGAATCTCCACGTGGTTGTGGGATGAAACCCACAACTCCTAGGGCGAAATAAATATTGCGAAAGGAGCCCGCGAGCTCCAGCGGAACGAACGTCGTTATATTCGCGCATAGTTCTCTTAAAGTTATATAATTCTCATAGTTCTCTTAAAGTTACATAATTCTTATTATATTTGCGAATAATTCTTTAAAGTTACCTAATCCTCGTTATAGTATAAAATATATTATCCCTGCGTGAATGTTCTTGCAGATCCGCTAACGTCGATCGGCGGAACAGCCAGCCGCAAGACCACTAATTATTGTATGTTAACTAGTATTTAAATAAAACGCATTAAACGAAATCGTCTTCTTTCTCACGAACTATCCTCGGACCAATCAGCGCTCCGAGCAACCACTGTCCGCGGGACGAAACCCGCACGTGGCACTGCGGCGCCCGGCGCCACCTAACCGGTGCACCTTCAGTGCCAGCGTTACAACGTGTTGACGAGGTAGCTCCCGGATAATTGACAATTTACATTGTATTAATAGCGCTAGTTTACTCAATTCTTATGTTCTTCGACGATTTACCACGCGTTTTCGAACTTTTCGTTTCCATGGTTGCCGATCACGACGGATCTCAACGTCTCGCGACCGTTTCGGCACGTTTTCGATGTATTATTAGTTTCTTTTTCCTTCTACAAATAGGTATACTATTACTTTTAGAAACATGTTACTTGAAACATTAACAATTTGGATTTTTATAATATTATTAATAATAATGATACAGCATAGAGCAAGTAATAATCTAACGATTCCTCTCGATTGCTTTCAATGCGACAATATTTAAAAATACAGGAATGAACAAAAAATTGTATGCAGGATCGGATTATGTCGCGGCAAGTTACACAGAATAGTAGTTCCCAACCAGTTACCACATTAACAGCTTTGCATTTAAACTTTTCTAACAATTCTATAAATAATGCTGACCAATTTGAAGAAATTTGTGTACATAATAATTATGACCACTTTGAAGAAAGTAATTCCGATGATTTCGACGAATATTCAAATATTGAAGACTCATCATCAAGTGGTCATGACGAAATATTAGAAGCAGATAATTCCGAGCAGTTTAAAAATAAACTGGAATCAATCTTTATAAATGCGAATATTTCTCATAACCAAGGCGACCAAATTCTTGCTACTTTACGAACGCATCTTTGCTTTTACAAAATACCTCGATCAACCAAGACACTGCTACAAACACCTCGGAAGCCACTGCAAACCGTTATAAAATTATTTTGGAAAAAAAAAAATACAACCGACTTCCGAATGCACTAAAAAGAATGAAATAATTTTAATTTATATTTCGGAGACGGCGCAAAATTAAAAATTGTGTAAATGAAAGATGTCGCTGATTATGATTTGATTGGGGTATGGTGGCCTTGGTACTAAATGGGCGGAAAAAGATAATACATTAACATGTGAAAATATGTAAAAGGATTAAAGAATTTTGGCAATTTCCAACGTAGAAAACTTTTAATTTTGCGCCGTTTCCGAAATGTAAATTAAAATTATTTCATTCTTTTTAGTGTATTTTGAAGTCGGTTGTATTTCTTTTCAAACATTTTTTTATTTGCAATAAAAAAAGGGGCAAGCGGTGATGAAATGCAAAATTTTTTTTTACGCGACCAACTGGGAATCATACCCTACAAGATACAAACGGTTTGGTTCCGATTGGTCCATCCATCTCTGCGTAATCGGCGAACATACATTAAAAAAAAAAAAAAAAAATTAACATACATGTCGAATTGAGTAACCTCCTTCTTTTCGAAGTCAGTTAAAAACATATGAAATGCAGAATTCGTTGACCCGGCCGTCCCATCAGCTATTCTGCGATACAGATTTTATGCATTGAAGAAGGGCCAGGATCTGACCAAATGGCAGCAATGAACAACGACAAATTTCAATTCTGTCTGCATTTTTAGGCAATTCTTAAAACCTTGTTCATTTAAGGGGCTATACCAGTGCAACCCTTTTGAAAAATCGATTTTTTTTTTGCATTTTTTGAAAATTTATACTCTCTAGAATATTATATTAAAATTTCAAGGTCGAATCTCAAATAGTTTAGGAATGGCAGCCTTCTAAAGAGCAGCTGCTGACAAGTCAGAAACGCGCTTATCGCCGCGCCGAAGAGTCGAGGATCTAAGCAACTGTGTTAGTTATAGTTACTACGCATTAAAATTCTAGAAATTCGTAAAGGAACAAATGAAATCGTTTGAATACAATATTGCTAGTTAGAGATGTTTTGAATATCTCAGTAGCCACTTTTATTGTTAGTTCACTCGTAGCCATACTACAGAGCACATAGCAACGTACTTATATCTTCATCCGAAAATGAGCAAAAATTGTCCGTATTTGAAACAAAAAGGCTCTCACGATGATCCTGTGCGTAGATTAACCCCTTCCCGTACTTTAGCGAGTCAGACTAGCGATGAAGATTTTGGCCCAAACATGAATATCGCGAGTCAGAGTCGCGACGAGATACTTGGGCCAAACATGAATATCGCGAGTCAGACTCGCGACGAGATACTTGGGCCAAACATGAATATCGCGAGTCAGAGTCGCGACCAGATACTTGAGCCAAACGTAAACATAACAAGCCAAGCTCGCGGACTGATTTTTTTCCCGCTACGATCGTGACGGAATGTTAGTTCCAGTCAGTACCTCATGATAGTTAGTCACTATTCTTATCGCTGCTTTTACGAAGCAGTTCAATTATTAAAATTTAAGAAACCCCTTCAAAATGGAAGATACAAAAGTGTTAAATGAAGGCAGTGATCGCGAATCCTCTGATAGTGACGTGATTATGCCAGTCGTAAAGCGTGTAAGGCGTATGATTATAGATGAAAATAGTGAAGAGGAAAGTACGACACGACAATCATGGATTTGGCAAGAAATAACAAACACACCAATAATTTGGAAGTATTCTTCACATCATGGAATAAACGCGTCTGTCTTAAATAATTTGAGCGCTAATCCAAGAGTACTAGACCTATTCTTTATTACATTTGATAGCAAGTTTTGGGAAATCCTGGTTACGGAAACAAATCGCTTCGCAGATCAAACACTACGCGACGAACGTAAAAAACGGCATGTGGACGACAGTTGGTATTCTGTCACTTCAGACGAAATCAAGGCCTATTATGCACTATGTATTTTGATGGGTCAAGTAAAGAAATCAAATATTCAACTTTATTGGACTAGAAGAGGTATATTAGAGACGCCAATATTTAGGCAAACGATGCCTTTTAAGAGATTTCGGCAAATTTCGAGATTTTTACATTTCTCCGATAATGAAACTGATGATAGTAAAGACCGAATTCGCAAGATAAGACCTGTAATTAATTTTTGGAATCAAAAATTTAAAGAAATTTACACACCCAATGAATATGTTAGCGTAGATGAATCCTTGATGAAATATAAAGGGCGTTTAGCGTACAAACAGTTCAATCCGTCAAAAAGAGCTCGGTTTGGAATAAAAATTTACAAATTGTGCGAGGCAAGTACCGGTTTCTGTCATGAATTTAAGATATATACCGGCCAGGACAGAATTGATCGAAACGATAGTGCGTCGGAGAACGTTGTGATGGAGTTGTCAAAGTCTATAATTAACAAGGGATATACTTTGTTCCTGGATAACTGGTACTCTTCACCCAACCTGTTTCTAAAATTACACCAGAGAAAGACAAACGTTATCGGGACCGTACGCAAGAATAGAAAAAATATGCCACAAGACTTGCAAAAGCATATTTTGAAGAAAGGAGAATTTGTGTGGAGATCTTGCAATAATTTGATAGCTCTGCGATGGAAGGACAAGCGCGACGTTTATATGCTCTCCACAAAACACAAAACTATAGAGATGGTCGAGGAATCAAACAAACAATTGCAGAAAGTAATGAAGCCGAAATGTATCGTAGAATATAACAAGGGTATGGGTGCAGTTGATCATCAAGATCAGATGTTAGCCTGTTTCCCAATAATGAGAAAAGTTATGAAAGGTTACCGAAAGCTTTTCTTTTACATATCAGATATGGCTCTGTTTAATACCTATATTATGCAGAAAAAAATTTACAGTCGAAAACGGGAGACTTATGTTGATTACCGCGTAAATGTAGCGGAGGCAATTTTACAAATTGTTAAATTACCGGACTATAAAATGCGTGGGAAATCATCTGTTGAAACACCCCTTCGACTCCAAGCTCAATATTGGGCTCATTTTCCAAAAAATATAGATCCGACACCTCGGAACAAGCATCCAACAAGGACATGCAAAGTCTGCTATAAACATAAAATTCGAAGCGCAACGAAGTGGGAATGCGCGAAATGTAAAGTGGCTTTACATTTGCCAAAATGTTTTGAGAAGTATCATACCATGGAGGATTTCTAGAATTGTACGTATTTCCTTTTTAGATATTCTTTCAGTTTTATGATTAAATTTTTTTAAATAATATGCCATTTACTTTTAGGTGTAGTATTATTACATTTCTTAGAGGACCAAACTATTATACATATACTACAATATTATATACAAAATATAATAAATATAATAAAAAAAAGTAAAAGCGTAGGAGTTTACTTCCTCAACGGCAGTATCGCGTAAAATTTACTATACCACAGGTATCGCGGGCATCTACATTTCGGTTCGTATTGCGATTGTTTACAAGTATCGGTCTGGTCTGTTTAGCGCGCGTCGATGCCTACCGCTTGGGCCCGAGTTTCGTCGAGCTAAATGGCACGGGAAGGGGTTAACTGGTAAGAAGAGGAAATTCGCTGGAAATCGACACACGCACGAGCAGTCTACCGCGGATACCAGTACGGCTGCTGAAAAACTCTTACGTACCGGAGATGATCAAGTTATAATCGATAATACTCACACATACCGTATTATTCAGTTCGTGTCTGTTTTCACTACAATTAGCACTTTAGTAATGTGCAAAAATTGCAAAAAAGATCTTAAATTTGATGAAGCAAATTCACGTGGCTTAGGATTTAAAATTGCTGTGATATGTGAGTGCGGCGTATCATACATCAGTTCTGGACCAATGATTGGTAATGCATACGAAATAAATCGCCGCATAGTGTTTGTGATGCGACTTCTGGGCGTCGGCATACATGGGCTGAATGTGTTTTGTGGCTTGATGGATATTGTGAGGAAATTCTGTAATAACACTTTCGCTGGATGTTTCGAAAATGTGTCCAAAGCAGCAGAAACAGATTAACTGGAGTGTGAAAACCGCCGTGGATCAAGAAAAGGCTAAAACGTTAAAAAAAGAAGGTTCGGATACTAATTTAACAGTTTCCGGTTTTCGTTCGTGCAATTTTCGTTAGCATTCTCATCGCAGACCACGTATAGAGTTTCTTAAGGTGTTCGCGCACGATGTGCAGTGTCTTATTTACCTTAACAACTTTACGTTTCTGTACATTGACTCCTTTAGTTGTAATTCGTTATAAGTTCCGCATGTATAAACCGTTGCGTCTCGTGTAATAATTAAGTGTAATTTTAAGGTGTAAATATAATAATTTAGTGATAGCTCAAAGGTGTCTGGTCTCGTTAATTTCGCAGCCTTCTCCGCCCACGCAAAACGCGAACAGAAAGTAATCCCGAAGAATACGAGGAATGGCTCGCAGGGCACGACAATTGCGATGTAAATCACTCAGGATCGGCTGCGAAAATGGAGGTTGATAGCGTGAAAGACATGCTCAATCACTCGATCGATAAATACGGAGTAAAATATACGCGGTATATTGGCGATGGCGATAGTGCCACATATAAAGGTATATTAAATTTAGACCCATACGATATCCAAGTAGAAAAACTAGAGTGCTACTTACATGTGAAAAAGAGAATAGAAACGCGATGCCGAAATCTCAAAAAGCAAACCAAGGGCTTAGGAGAAAAAAGTAAGAATACAGTGAAACTCACCGAAAAATTAATCAATAAACTCCAAAAATACTATGGATTAGCAATCACCAGACATCAAGATAATATTGAAGAAATGTATAAGGAAATTTGGGCCACATTTTTTCATTTGTGTTCGACTGATAAGAATCCGAACCATGGAAACTGCCCACCAGGCGCGAAGAGCTGGTGCACATGTCGCCGCGCAGAGGCTCAAGGATTAGACATGTCAAAATTCCAGCACGATTATCTTCCTCTAGACTCGCAGGTTGAACAAGCTCTGAAGCCAATTTATACGGACCTAAGTAGAAGTCATTTACTAGACCGGTGCAAGAGTGGAAATACCCAAAATAATAATGAAAGCTATAATGGCTTGCTGTGGCACTTTGCTCCAGAGCACCACCACAACGGCTTAAAAACCATCGAACTTGCCAATTTTCTTGCTGTTCAGATATTTAATGATGGTTTTCAGTCTATTTTGCAAATTTTCCGAATAATGTGAGTTACTATTGGCCCCATCGCAAAGGGGTCATTCCACGCCAAATCGATTACTTTTTGCAGTCACCATCGGCGATTTTGTTCTAAATGAAATATGTTGTAGTCCATGTGAAATTAGGCGGGGGGGGGGGGGTTAAGTCATCATTTTGCCGGTTTGGAATTTGTTTAGAAATTACAAGCCTTCGAAGTTTGCAATTTTTGCCCATTTTGACGAAAACGGGCTCCACTCATTAATTTTTGTCTCAGGAACTATTTACCCGATTGAGCTAAATGTTTATTTGTTTTATAGGGAAAGGATTGGTCTATTATAAAATAATTTCTTCAACCCCGATAATGAACTTTATAACATTGAAGAATGCAAACAAATTCTTTTTTTGCGATTTTTTCGATGATGGGCCAGAGTGATTTAAATTTTGAAAAAAATATCATCAAATTCCTTGAAGTTTCCCCTTCAGAAGGATGGAAAATTGAAAATTGGCGTCACAATGAGCTGGAAAAGTCGCGGAGAACCCCCGTTTCAGGTAAGCGAGTCGTGCGCTCCGCTAATATGGTCGGTTGTAATAATAAGTATCGTGAAACACAAAATAGTGCCTTACAAATGTTACTTGTTATAAAATCGTACATAAACTGTTCATCCTACAAATGGAAGTTGAAACAGTGCAAGAGGAGAACAAAAATAAAGATGATACGACCGAAAAGAAAGAAGAGGGTTCACCCGAGGACAAACGCTCCCCAGAGGAGAAAATTGCAGCAAAAGTAAATAAAAATTTAAACTTTTATTTCTCATGCTGCTGCTGTCAACAAAAATCATACGTTGGCACTCAGCCACTTACTTTTTATTATTCACTTTTTGATAAAAATTAAAAATAAATAAAAAAAATTTCGGTTTTTCAGTTGAAAAAATGATGAAAAAAATTTTGTACGGTCGCTAGTGTCATACCCTGATAACAGTTAGTCACCGCCAACCCTTGGATCTTTGCTGTTAGTCACCACCAACAACGCCTGACGAATCTTGGACTCGTGCCCTCCCGACAACTCATCTCCAACCTTTGGACCCGATAAGGCCCTTCTCCCAAACCGAACCTGTATAAAAGACTCTGCGGGCATGCGAATAAAGCCACTAAGTATTGGAAAGTACCACTGCGTCGAACCTCTGCTCGATCTTCTTTCTCTCTACGGAAATTAGGGACCTCGTAAGTGGAGGTAATCGTGAATTAATATATTTCGTGTTTCGGTCCCCGTGACACTATACAGGGTGGCCCGTAACTGGTGTAGGAGCCGGAAATGGGGGGTAGGGGAGACGATTCTAAGTAACAATTTCCTTTGCAAAAATGTCGTGCGGGGCTTCATTTTTGAGTTATTAAGGAAAAACACTGACCACTCACAGCGCGCGCTCAGGCGCGTGAGCATAGGATTGGGCCCTCGGATATTCGAACTAGGCTAATGCGTCGATAAAGCCGGAAATATTTAATTGAAGTTCTACCGAGCAACGAATACGATTAATTAAAAACAGTATGTGCGCAACTGTTATCCCTAAATCGAATTTATTAATTATTTGTACTCGCTGTTTGAAAAAAAGAATGAATAAAATGCGAGGAGGTGTTCTCGGAATTTTTTGGAAATAAATAACGATTTCGCAATAAAAAGGCGACTGTAACGTTATGAAAATTGATAAATAATTTGAATTCGACTTACCCATTCTCTTGCAAGTTGCCCCTGTTCGTTGTCAATGGTCATCGTACGTATCCTGACCAAGGATGGACGAACACCCCATGGTAGAACAGTTGACGGAATGGTCCGGTCACTGAACCCTTTTATTTACCACAAAATTATTTCACTTCACAATCCCTGACACTTGTCACTTTCACATTACAATAAACTAATAAACACATTATTCCTTCCTCGATTGTTGACACTTAACAGGTTATTGTTCGAGTTTAAGAAATACGTAATCGATCCCGAAAACTTCCGATCGTTGTCACGTTCGACCGAACCATCGAGACAGAAAAAAAACGCGACGAACTACGCAGAACGAATCGGCAGAAGGGCAGTAGCCGGTCGACAAGAGGACGAAACACTCGTCGTGCGGTATCAAAGCGTTTGGGGCAGGGATCGGCTGTCGTTAGCCCCACTGACGAGTCTGGGCAGTCGATCCCGAGACGAAACGCCGTTTGTTTCTTACAAAAGAGTGTATGATACTCGCCCCTTTCTTCTCGCGATATATAAATTAGATTCACGTGGAATCTTTTTCTTTTTAATAATAAGTATCTTAAGGCAGGATTCGTCTCTAAACATAAAATCGTTGCTACATCCATTTTGCCGACAACTGACCAACTAATCGAAAATAATGTAACCAAGCTATCGGCCGACGCGTCGGACGTCGGGCGAATCGTCCGATATCGGTGCCACTGTGGCCACAGCCTAAGTCTGTCATCGAACGATGGATCGGTAGTAACCGATAGCTAGGACCGCGACGAGTTCTAAGAGTCGCGGATGTTATTATTAAAGTTCGATGCTCTTCCTTTGAGGATCGCCGAAGGAACTGTGCCTCGTGGCCGATGACCCGACGTCATCGTGCTGTGTGGCGCGTGCAGGGCGATAAGGGTGTTCTCGAAGGATCTGGCCACGGAGTGGGAAAGGTGACGTACCTTCTGGTAAGAGGACCACGATGAACCTCTTGGCACTTGCCCCAGAACCTTGACCGAGAGAACGTCTCCGAATTGCACATAATTATATTAATTTCTAACATACAATTCGATTTTATTCAGCGTATGGTGATTTTTGGGGTTCAAACGGTTCGATGTACCCTCTGGTTAAGTTTAACGGTGAGCACTCTACCCGACAAAACTACATTCTTGTAATTATCGAGGCGAAAAACCGATGCTACGAAATCGACTCTCTCTCTCGCGCTTCGCGTATGGGTGGGTGCATGGCCCTCCTTGCTTGTGCGAGCGTACCCACACAGCTTACGGCCTAGCGGAACTCCCCCCTTAAGAGTCTTCGATACTTTCATTGAGTTTTGGTGTTCTACTTTGGCTCTCGTTATTTTCCTCTTTCCTCCGATACACATTAGAAGAATTTGATTAAAATCATGGACGAAAATAATGTGCATCACGGAAATACTGGTGGAATATTGGTGGACCATCACGGAATACTGGTGGACCACATCAGTTTCAATCCTATTACCAGAACCTTCATAATCAGTCTGTACCGTTAATTCCAACGCAATTAGGTGGACTTCAAACACATTCGCAAGAACCAATATATACAGGCTTGCAAATTATCGGTAATAGAAATAAATACAGTCCACCCCCACAGTCTACCTCGCAAATTTCTGGAAGACGCGAATTTGAGCGTCGAATATTAACAGAATTAAAAAATTTAAGGTTTGTGTAAACCTACTTTCTACAGTATAATTAATTTTTATATTGTAGATTATTTAATTACATTGAATTGTGCCAATAGTGATTCTATTGCGAATATTACTAAAATTGTTGCCAATATCGAAAACAAATTAGATAGACAGGGACCCGAGCAATTTAATATTGTTGAACCGCCGCAAGGATTTCCAATTAAAGAAATGAATGATTTTAATAATTTCGAATGCGCCGATTAAACGACACATAATGCTTTGGCAAGAAAAAAGTACACAAATGTGGAGTGGGTGATAAATGAATGTACACCGAGTATGTAACAATAACAATTTATTTTGATCGAATCGAACGAGAGTGACCGCGCGAGTCGAAGGCGATGGACAGAATGGTCAAAAAACGCCTCGTCCCTTTTCGCGTACTTCCCAGGCAAAACTTGGAAAAACCCCGGCAAGGGACCTTGACGCGGAGAAAGTAACGGGGCTTTTTGTCCATCGTTGGAGAAAGCGGCGCCTATTGTTTTTGGTGCCTGGACTTGAGGGTTTTCGACTCCCAGGCCCCAAAAACCACTCCACTAATAAATAAAATAACTTATATTATGTTATATAAATAATTGATTAAGTATGAACATCTTACTTACTATTATAGCAAGAACATTTAGAATTTATCGGTGATCAAAATTTAAGAAATGCTTTAAGCAATTTTATCCGTGTGGCAATGACTAACAACGTAGCTGAAGATTTAACATGGATGGGCAAGAAGAACAGAAATAGTGGCTTCAAAAAAGCATTTTATACAACAAAATTAATGAAGACTTTGTTCAGTAAGTATACCCTTTATTGTTGTATGTACTGACCTGAACAGTATGTAAATATCTGTTATAATTATACCAATATGCAGGATGTTCCCGGATTAAATGGCCAAACTTAAAACATGAATTTAGTACCCAAAAACAAAACAAAATTTCCTCTAGAAATATGCTCGCAAACGTTTCGTTCAAGAGCTATTGACTTCTGAAGTTACAGAATTATAGGAATGAATAATGTCGAAATGTCCCTTTCCTTGTTTTGAAGATCATTGATACGCTTTTGTTAGTAAACAAAATGTAATATATTGTAACGTCCCTGAAGAATGTAATAGTTATAAGCTAATATTATTATAAATATATATATATATATATATATATATATATATTTTATTATATATATATATATATATATATTTATATATATTTATATATATATATTTATATATATTTATATATATATATATTTATATATATTTTAATATATATATATATATATTTATAATAATATTAGCTTATAACTATTACATTCTTCAGGGACGTTACAATATATTACATTTTGTTTACTAACAAACTATATATATATATATATATATATATATATATATAGAGTTAATAAAATAATACATTTCCTTTTGTATGATTACTTTGAATTTCGCGCCAGTCCGAGATATTCAAGATGGTAGCAAGCGTTAGCGACACGGTAGGATAATAATTAATTCAAACAATATAATTAATTAAATATTTATTAAAACTATAATCTCAAAGGTAAAACAGAATTATAACGCTTATATAAATATTATTTTTATTAGCAATTAAAGTAAAATTAATATAATAAGTCAATTCTGCAATGCGAGCGACTGCGATAGAGATAGTACTAGCGCGACCTTGAAAAGTGAAAGTACGCGGAATCTAGGGTATAAATAGACGTGCAGGGGTAGCGTTTAGAGCAGAATTGATCTGGCCTCGGTACAGAACAGACCATAAAGAGTCAAAAGACTCTCGACTCGGGGTATAGCTGGAGCACTGCGTTAACTTTCAGAAACTCGGGGTTCGCTCTAGGTTCAGGATAGCGAAAGCTATTGAAGCTAGCGAGGGGCGAAGCTCCCTATTGAGCGACCTGGTCTCTGAACCTCATTGTTAAGGAGGAGTGTTAATCGTAGGGTTCTTGCGACAACCTGAATCTAACTTTAACCTATAGATTCACGTCAATTACTGTTTCAATCTTTCGGACACTCGGGGTTCGCTCTAGGTTCAGGATAGCGGAAGTTATTGAAGCTAGCGAGGGGCGAAGCTCCCTATTGAGCGACCTGGTCTCTGAGACTCGTTATTTAGAGAATTGAATACAGTATTGAGTGATATCTCATTTATATTTAAAAGAACCAAATCAATTCTCACAACTACTTGCGTAACCGTACTTGAATGTAAATCGAATCTAGATACTTAAATACTCAAAGCTAAACTTCGAAATTACACGCGATTACAAATCGATTAAATCATATTTATATCTTTATTTAATTATATACATATACGTATTTTTAATATTTAATAAACCGTTTTATGAAAGATCTTACTTTGAATTTCAATTCTTAACCGCGCGCCATCCGAACCCATTCTCCCACCTAACTACTCGAGCCGCGTATGATCGGAACCGCTCTCCTTTCATACGCGCAACGCCCTAGGGTCGTTACAATATTGTAAACAATATGTGCCAAGTTGTTAGGTCGTTGAATGCTTTCGCCAAATAAAGTCGTCGTCGTTGTCGTCGAATAAATCATGCCTCATACATATTCAGCTAGAGAATCTGCCGATATGATGTATTGTTATGTGCTTTGTGATGGAAGTTCTAACGCTGCTCGCCGTGAATATACCGCGCGTTTTCCGAGCAGAAGATTGCCGAACAAATCAGTATTCTCGTCAACATTTCAACGACTGAGGGAAACTGGATCATTTAATATGTTGCCCCGCGCTGATGGAGTTTTTGCACCTCTGCAAATGAACGAAGAACAGCCATCGTATTGCAACATTTTGGTCAAAATCCATCAGCAAGTGTCCGAGGATCTGGTTGTGAATTGAGAATTTCACCCACAGTCATATGGATGACACTTTCAGCCGATGGTCATCATCCATACTATCTTCAACGTGTCCAGCATTTATTACCAGCTGATATACCACGTAGGAGAGCATTTTGCGATTGGTTTTTAAATCAAACAAATAATGATGTACAATTTTCGCAAAACATTTTGTGGACAGATGAAGCCATATTTACCAGACAAGGTATTCCCAATCAACGAAATAGTCATATTTGGTCACATGAGAATCCTCGAGTAATCCGTGAATATCATTTCCAACACGGTTTTCAGTGTAATGTGTGGTTGGGAATAATGGGCAATACTTCGATTGGACTTCATTTTCTACCACCTCGCTTGAATGCAAACGGATTTCTCGAATTTTTAAACAATGAATTTTATGAGTTTTCGGAGAACATTCCTTTGAATATGAGATTGAACTCCTGGTTTCAACTGGATGGGTGTCCTGTTCACTACGACAGAGGTCCACGACAATGGCTTAATATTCATTTCCCTGGAAGATGGATCGGTCGTGCTGGACCTGTGGCTTGGCCTCCACGTACACCAGACTTAACGCCATTAGACTTCTTTGTATGGGGTGCACTCAAGCAAAAAGTGTATGATGTGCCTATTAATGATCTTCAATCATCAAAACGAAAGATAATGCACGCATATGAAGAAATTACAGACGTTCAATGTCGATCAGCCACTCATTCTGTCACCGATAGGTTGTAACGAGGCAAATTTGGCCTGGTAGCAGCGAGTCCAACGCCGCTCCGCCGAAGCCACCCTCCAGCCACGCTAGAGGGCTCCCAGAACCCGGCCAACCGCCTTTGAAGATCGAGCGGCCCATCTTGTTTCCAAACTCCCTGGGGGGGGGGGGGGGGGGGGGGGGGGAAGAACCGGGTACCGACGGCGAAAATCGGGAGAAGCGCGCGAGCCGTAGTAGAGCACGGTAGTGATATATTTAGAGAATTTGGCAATTTGATTTAGATTTCTGTTTGGTGTGTCGAGTCCCCTTTTTTTTTTGTCATCCGTCGTTGTGCGTGCGTTTGTGTGCGTCTTCTCGTGGATCGAGCCACCCACACAGCAGACGTCATTATTGGGATACGTCGCCGCACTCCATGTCCAGGTAGGACTCACGCCTTTTGTGTGATTTTTCTAGCGTGTGGGAGTGTGAGAGGATCGGCATGAACGCGGGAATACCGGAGTATTCCATATCGTATCGTGTTCGGCGACCTAGGCGACCGGACCGATCCGAGGAGACGGGGACTCTCGAGGCCCGTCCCTTTAACCACGCTCCCGACCGACTCGTTGTTCGGCACCGTCCGACCGTCGAGCTCCGGCGGCTCGACATTGGGAGTGTAACCGTCGACGCCTATACCGCGCGTTTGAACGAAGGGCACCTTCGTTCCGCGAACTCGCGCACCGAAAGTTGCGCACCGAAAGCATCGCGAACGGGTCCCCGCGAACCCGCGTCCGCGATCCCGACTAATCTTTCTTTTTTCTACTGTATTTAAGACTCTAGCACCACCGACACTTTGTATTCGACCCCTAGTTTTAGTTTCTACAGTAGTCTTTTTGTATTGGAAATTTCCGCGTCGCGGTTCCTCTTGCCGCACTTAGCGGCCGTGTACCTTTTCCTTTTTCGCAAAGGTGTACTGCGGAATTCCCAGTTAGTTGTTAACACGGCCACTTCGGCATGTATTAAAGTTAACGTTTAACGAACGCTCGTGGGTCACTTTCTTTTGACCTCCCCTGATTTCCGCTCCCATACTGAGTAGCCGGAAGGGCGAGGTTCCCGGACGAGCGCGAAAGCACTGGCGCGCAGGGTAAACAAACCGTCCGTGGATTTGTGCACGGTGGTGCACGGAGAGCGACTTTCCCTGGTTGTACTCCAGCGCAGGGTGCCCTTTGGCTGCCCCCATACCCCGTCCGTCACAAGGTGCAATAATTGTCTCCGAACTGGATGTCATCAATTTGTGCAAAACATTTAATAATTAAAAAGCATTAAAAAAATTACTGAAAAGCAATTATTATTATTATTAAAAAGCAATAAAGATAAATTTATTATTTCGAAGTTATTTATTCCTAATTCCTAATAGAATAGCTTCAGAAGTCCATAATTCATGAACGAAACGTTTGCGAGCATCTTTATAGAGGAAATTTCTTTTTTGTTTTGGGGTCCTAAATTCATCTTTTAAGTTTGGCCATTTAATCCGTGAATACCCTGTATATGTATACGTATACGAGTAGATGCTGTAAAGAAAATTCCCCGACTTGAGAAATTCACACGAAATGAATTTGTGATTAATTTTCAAGAGGTGTTACGTTCGTATAAACAAACTGCGAGGAATGCACGCAATGCTCTCGTTAATAGCGGGAATCGTCGCATAAGCAACGAGAAGGAACGACTTCTATTCCAAAGTGACAATGAGGACAAAAATTCAGATACAGAAAATTTTACGGGTGATAATGAAATTGATTAATTACAGTGTTAAAGTTTGTTTTCATTCGGTTGATTAAGCGGTACAATTACAATATACATACATTATATATACGTATGAGTTCGCGATATATTTCGAAACATGCGTCGTTCAGTTCTCGCGTCGTGTGTGACGCATGTATACAGGGTGTCCCATTATTGGTGTAGGAGCCGGAAATGGGGGGTAGGTGAGACGATTCTGAACATCAATTTCCTTTTCAAAAATTTCGGATGGGGCTTGGTTTTCGAGTTATTAAGGAAAAACACTGACCATTCACAGCGCGTGCTTTTCGCACGCTCAGCGGTATGACTATGGTCTGGATTGCCTGGTCCGAGCGCGGCCGAAAACCCCCGTCGCAAACAGCAGGAAAAAATATCAAATAATATCGAATAAGGAATTAAAAAAATTCAGAATAATGTTAATTTAATCGACTCTACAGAATAATGAAGATCAGCTAATTACTCGATATCCTGATTAGAACGAATTAATGAATGTTTTGTTATCCTAGACGATCGATCGCAGCATTAAATCAATCGCGCGAAAAAGCTCATCGATAAAGCAAGAAGCATTTAGAAAATTGTGTTATTGTTGAAATTATCTACGTTTCATGTAAAAAGGTGCATGCATAATTGAAATTACTCACCAATTCAATCGTAACTTGATCTGCTTCGATGTCAATTTGGCTGCTGTCATTGTGTCATTGTACCGACCGTCGCCCTCGTAAGAAGTAAACAGCAGCGCAGCACAGCTGATGAAACTGGAAGGTCAAGAACCTCACGTCGCTTCACACCGTATATCACCACTACACGCTCACTGTCACTTTACAATTGTTCATTTAAATCGCTTAATGTTATTGTTAAGAAATAATTTCCTATTTAGGCGGGGCAACTTCGGAAATAAAACACCGACAAATAATTGTTAATAAATCTTATAATAATTTATTTTAGTCATCAACGAACTGTTTATCCTCCCGCGTCTCGCACGCACGGATCGGTTTTGCGACGCAGATTCGTCTCCTTAGCTACCCATCAACACATTCCTTGACGTCTCGTGACGGTTTTCGACACGTCTTTCACGTTTTACTTTCTCTCTTCTTCTTACATATTTTTTAAATTTAAATTATTTGCTTTGAATGTTTTTTTATTTTGGCCCATTAAGGAGTCGATTTTTGCCGATTACTGGCCCCAGAATGGACCTATTTTATTTAAAGATCTTTTTTTTTTTTTTTTCGTTTAAAAATTGGAGGTCCCTAAAGAGGCCATTACTTTTTTATTGAGAAATTGTTGGCTCCTAAAGGTGCCGATTTGTGGCTCCTAAAAGTGCCGATTTCATTTTTTTTTTTTTTTTTTTTTTTATAAATTTATTTATCGCGTGTGTTTGACCCCGAAAGGGGCCGTCTGAATCGTTGTTTACCAATAGTTTCATACGTTGTTAATGTATTGGTTGTTTGAAATGTACCGTTTTTTTAAATAATTTTTTATACCCATGTAAGCGTGCAGAATTCTTTACCAGATTACTTCGACGCGTAACTTTTTTACTGCGTGGAAATGAAAAACATGTTGTAATAATCGTAATAAAGAACGTAAATGAAACTAATTCAGTAAGAGTGAGATACCCCGATGTTTTCTAACGTGCTTTTGTTATTAACGAAGTACGAGAGTGCATTCAATTTCAATAGAATGAGAAACACTGATATTTTCTAACGTTCATTTGTCGATTACAATAAAATTTTTCATTCGCAATCAAGATATCCGCCATTACAGCAATGCTGCGTTCAAGTGCAGAAAATTATAATATGTTCTACTTATACGCGCAGTGTGGAAGCAACGCAGAAGAGGCTGCAGTGTCCTACATCCCGATAGACATCCGCCTACTGTCAACTGCTTCCGCAGACTGGCAGCGCAGTTATACTCGAGTGGCTCATTTTCTCCTGTACTTTCTGATGCAGGACGTCCGCGTCGAATCACCACGACGCGGGCGAACGAGGTGCTCGAACAGATATATCGGGATGGGACAGTGAGCGTACGTGACATCAGCCGCACGTCGGGGTAAGTTGTACTGTTTATCATCCGCAATTAAATTGTAGTTACATTTATTACAACGAGTATCTGTACTTTATTTCAGCGTCAGCCGATCGTCGGTCCATCGAATTCTTCGAGAGCAGTGTCTGCACCCGTACAGATATGTGCGGGTGCAGACTTTCGTCCCAAGGGATTACATCCAACGGGTGGAGTATTGTCGGTGGCTGTTGGGCGAAACCGAGCGGAATCCATCGTTCTGCAGGTACGTTTTGTGGATAGACGAAGCCCTCTTCACCAGGGAGGAGTGCTTTAATGCCCACAATTCGCACGTGTGGAACGACGCGAATCCGCATGCGATTCGGCAACGAGGAGCACAACACCGCTGGTCGATCAATCTTCGGGATCAAACACACGCGATAAATAAATTTATAAAAAAAAAAAAAAAAAATGATCTTTAAATAAAATAGGTCCATTCTGGGGCCAGTAATCGGCAAAAATCGACTCCTTAATGGGCCAAAATAAAAAAACATTCAAAGCAAATAATTTAAATTTAAAAAATATGTAAGAAGAAGAGAGAAAGCAAAACATGAAAGACGTGTCGAAAACCGTCACGAGACGTCGAAGAATGTGTTGATCGGTACCTAAGGAGACGAATCTGCGTCGCAAAACCGATCCGTGCGTGCGAGACGCGGGAGGGTAAACAGTTCGTTGATGACTAAAATAAATTATTGTAAGATTTATTAACAATTATTTGTCGGTATTTTATTTCCGAAGTTGCCCCGCCTAAATAGGAAATTATTTCTTAACAATAAAATTAAGCGATTTAAATGAACAATTGTAAAGTGACAGTGAGCGTGTAGCGGTGATATACGGTGTGAAGCGACGTGAGGTTCTTGACCTTCCAGTTTCATTAGCTGTGAGGCGCTGCTGTTTACTTCTTACGAGGGCGACGGTCGGTACCATGACACAATGATAGCAGCCAAATTGACATCGAAACAGATCAAGTTACGATTGAATTGGTGAGTAATTTCAATTACGCATGCACCTTTTTACATGAAACGTAGATAATTTTAACAATAACACAATTGTCTAAATCAGGGGTGGCCAAACCGTGGCGCATGGCGCATGCGCCAAACATGGCGCATTGGATGATTATAAGCGGCGCATTGCATCCTTGCGCCTATTTATTCTTTTGAAGTAAACTCTCTGTCATCACATCCAATAACTGTGGTCCAGAGTTACCTTCATCAAACGAGACTCTCCGGTAGCTGTAGCATCATCAGCGGTTCCACGATAGCGATCACCCTTTTGTCTAAGAGATCATTTCTGACTATCGTAGATTGGTGCTCCAATAAACGTGTGTCTTTTGAACTGGAGTAAATTAATTAATTTAATTGCGTGATTGAGTTTTTCCTTTACCTCTCCCAAGCGAAGTGGATCCTACCCCTATCCCAATTTCCAACCCCAACCGTGAACGTAAGAAGGTAGAAAAGGTGCTTGAGTTATATGGCGCATCTGAACTCATCCGTGAAAAAAGTTGGCGCATGGTGTGTATAAGGTTGGCCACCCCTGGTCTAAATGCTTCTTGCTTTATCGATGAGCTTGTAAGACGGTCGGATGGACCGTCCTATCCGTCGGATCCACCGCCCGAGAGACGGTGATAGCGATTTATTCTTATTACTAACTATTTACAGGCTCGCGGGCTATTTACACAGTCGTCTTAATCCTACCTTAAAGCTAGTACACGGTCGCGGTTCGGCGCGGTCGCGGGTCGGCGCGGTCGCGGTGCGGTGCGGTCGGTTATGGTGATGGTGATGGGAGCGGAGGAGCTCGGAAAGGGGTTGCCCTCGGGGGTTCGGGGGGCGGCGAACACACCTCTCCTTGCCCCGGCGGTGGAACCGTGATCCGTCGGACGCCGGCGAACACAGCAGCCCTTCGGCAGTGGTGGGAGGCCACCGAGAGGAATATCCTCCGGTAAGGGCCAGCGGATAAACGGGGCTCACGTCGCTGGACGGCGGCGAACACACCTGCCCAGCGCTCACCGTCGACGGAGAGGATAGCACGAGACCCGGGAACAAAAATAGCGTGGTTACTTCGCATTAATGCGTACGCTGTCGGTGGGTAGCTCGCGCTGTTGTACCGTGGGCGAGCCGCGGTCCTTATACTCGCGGTCGCGAATTTCAGCCGTGAGAAACCGCGAGTCGCTCGCGGCTGTGCGTGGTGGGGCACGTGGCCCAGCGGTACGACGGGTTGTCAATTGGGCGGGGTCGCGTCCTTACGTTAGTGTTTCGTCACAAGCTTTTTCGCTCGATCGATTTAATGCTGCGATCGATCGTCTAGGACAGTGCTCGGAATTACTTGCACATTTCGGGCCGATTCCTGAGGCACCGCCTCCTGTACCCCCACTACCGCTCTAAGCTCGACGGCCGAGCCGCCGATCGCGCGCGTGACGCTGTGTCTCAGGGGCGTCCTACGATAGATATTTCTAGATCCATCCGCGAGATTAAAAATTTCCTTCCGCAGTCAATAATTTTTATTTGTACAGATAATTAAAGTTATTAATATTATGTTTACGTCTATAAACATCTTTTATATATACATATAATAACAATAATATATGATATAATAATTGCAATTTTGCAATTTTCAAGGATAACAAAACATTCATTAATTCGTTCGAATCAGGATATCGAGTAATTAGCTGATCTTCATTATTCTGTAGAGTCGATTAAATTAACGTTATTCTGAATTTTTTTAATTCCTCATTCGATATTATTTGATATTTTTTCCTGCTGTTTGCGACGGGGGTTTTCGGCCGCGCTCGGACCAGGCAATCCAGACCATAGTCATACCGCTGAGCGCGCGAAAAGCACGCGCTGTGAATGGTCAGTGTTTTTCCTTAATAACTCGAAAACAAAGCCCCATCCGAAATTTTTGAAAAGGAAATTGTTATTCAGAATCGTCTCACCTACCCCCCATTTCCGGCTCCTACACCAATAATGGGACACCGTGTATATAGGTCATCCGTTGGTCAGTCGCTGGCGAGATGCTATTATGTTCACGTCGTTCTTTATAAGCCTACATATGTATATATAATAAATATCATAATATTAATGATAATAAACAGTCTGGTTATTATTCGTCACACATTCAAATATATAAATTTTCTCAAAGTGTATAGGGGACACCGGGGCAAGTTGATACAGGGGCAGGTTGATACAGTGATATTATCTGGTCACTATATGCATGTAACTCAATTATGACTCGGTATCTGAAATTCATTGACCAATTGTTCTTTACAATAGAATTTACGTCTATGTTCAGAGGCATTGATAATTATTATTCAATTTTTTTTGTTTCCACAACAACGAAGTAAATATTCGTGTTGGCTTTCCATACCGTCTAGAGACACTATAGAAAATATTCTATTATAAAGTACTGTGATTTGGTATTAAGTGATTTCAAGAGAAGGTAATGACGTTTTGTCTTTTTGTTTATATAATCACGATTTTTCTATAGAGATGTTTTTATATTCCTACCTCTGGTGGGGCACATTGATACGTCTTTTTTGGGGCACGTTGAGACCGTGTATCAATTTGCCCCGATTATTTCTCATTTACTTAACTGAATTCTTTTCTTCTGTTTGTAAAACAATGGTTTGAAATTATATAAAAAAAAAAACAAAACGTGGCGAAATATCGCAAGATATTTTTGAAAAAGCCTATGCTGCGATGAAAAAAGCAATCGCTGAGGCAATGTGCAACTATATTTGAAATTAGATAAAATGACGCTATCGAAATACATGTATATTAATAAGAAAAAAATAGAGATCCTAATGTAAACATAGGTTATTCAAATCACTGTCAAATTTTAAACAACGATTTAGAGCAAACACTACAGGAAAATATTCTTCATTTTTCGAGAATTTATTACCAGAGTTTTAATCTCGCGGATGGATCCGTACCAGTTCAGAAAATCCAAATGTTATTGTTATGCCCGGATACGCACATAAGGAATGCACAATTCAGCAACTCCTACAAAGCGAGCGATGACTGACCTCATCGAACGGCAAAAGACTTCGATCTATTGAGAAATGTCCCAAATAATAAGGACATTCCAATTAAGCAATTGATAACGATTAAAGAATATAAAAGCACCGTGCATCGCCCAATGGGCGTCTTTCTGGAGCATGTTCTTCCAACTCTCTTGGAAAACGTTCCATTAGAGATTAGGAGGAACATGTTCTTTCAACATGACGGGGCACCTGCTCATTACTCCACAAATGTAAGAGCTTTCTTAGATGAAACCTTCCAGGACACATGGATCGGACGAGGCGGTGCTGTTCCGTGGCCACCAAGGTCACCGGATATGAATCCATTGGATTTTTTCCTTTGGGGATACTTGAAGGTACGTTAACATCTTAATATCTTCAATTTACAATAAACTGTTCACTTAAACCTAAGTTAATTATTTCAGAATAAGGTGTACCGGCAACCGGTTGCAACGCCCGAAGAATGCGTTGCCAGAATTCACGGCGCCCTGGCATGCACTTCCACTGACACCTTGAGGAGAGTGCAACGCAGCATTGCTACCAGAGCCCTGGCGTGCTTGGACATAAATGGCGGATATATGGAGCAATTCTTGAATTAACCAACAATCGGCCCCTTTCGGGGCCACCAATACATAATAACATATGGAACAACGTAAACAACGATTCAGTCGGCCCCTTTCGGGGCCAAAACCATGCGATAAATAAATTTATTAAAAATAAAAAAAATAAAAAATAAAAAAAAAGATCGGCCCCCTTTGGAGCCACAAATCGGCACCTTTAGGAGCCATCAATTTTTAACCGTTTGAGTGCCAAGCGGCGATTTTGCGCTTCTTCTGTTCTGTTCAAAAAGTGCCAACGCTCTAGGCTGCGTAGTCGGCAATCGCAGCACGCTCGGTTTCTGTCAATGCATGACTTTACGGTTACCGTTCCGTCTTAGGTAAATTAAGATAAAATTGGAGTAATATTACACTTTGTAGGTGTACATGTTTTTATTCTTATAAACACGCCGGTGTCACTACTTATGCTCAGAAGAATGTCAGAACAACACTAAGTTGAAAGAATTAAGACTTACCGCATATGAACAGGAAACAGCGCAATAGCGCTCCTTGGCATTTTTGGAAGGGGAATAACACAGGCGCTATTGCACCGCTTGGCAATTTTCGATTGGGAAACAGCAAAGACCCGTGGCACTCAAACGGTTAAAGAAAAAAATAACTGCCTCTTTAGGGACCTCCAATTTTTAAATGAAAAGAAAAAAAAATTTATCTTTAAATAAAATAGGTCCATTCTGGGGCCAGTAATCGGCAAAAATCGACTCCATAATGGGCCAAAATAAAAAAACATTCAAGGTAAATAATTTAAATTTAAAAAATATGTAAGAAGAAAAGAGAAAGTAAAACATGAAAGACGTGTCGAAAACCGTCACGAGACGTCGAGGAATGTGTTGATCGGTAGCTAAGGAGACGAATCTGCGTCGCAAAACCGATCCGTGCGTGCGAGACGCGGAAGGATAAACAGTTCGTTGATGGCTAAAATAAATTATTATAAGATTTATTAACAATTATTTGTCGGTGTTTCATTTCCAAAGTTGCCCCGCCTAAATAGGAAATTATTTCTCAACAATAAAATTAAGCGAATTAAGTGAACAACTGTAAAGTGACAGTGAGCGTGTAGTGGTGATATACGGTGTGAAGCGACGTGAGTTTCTTGACCTTCCAGTTTCATCAGCTGTGCTGCGCTGCTGTTTACTTCTTACGAGGGCGACGGTCGGTACAATGACACAATGACAGCAGCCAAATTGACATCGAAGCAGATCAAGTTACGATTGAATTGGTGAGTAATTTCAATTATGCATGCACCTTTTTACATGAAACGTAGATAATTTCAACAATAACACAATTTTCTAAATGCTTCTTGCTTTGTCGATGAGCTTTTTCAATGCTGCGATCGATCGACAGTCTAGGACAGGGGTGGCCAACCCGCGGTAATTCATCACACCTTTACAAAATATATTTATTTTATAATAGCCAAAGTAGTAAAAACCAATGTATTAATAAAAAATACACTATTTTTGCATTCATATATTCAAAAATTAACTTTGATTTTAAAATAATATTCTTGCGAATATATAACAGATATTGCCTGTTTTATTTATGAGTGTACAGTTATGTTTCAATTTTTCACTACAAAAAAATGTCTATAGTGGGTCTAAATTTAATATGGGGATATATGTATAATTTTATATGCGACCAGCGGGGTTATGATGCATTTCCAAAGTGGCCCGCAAAATCATTTGGGTTGACCACCCTTGGTCTAGGACAACAAAACATTCATTAATTCGTTCTAATCAGAATATCGAGTAATTAGCTGATCTTCATTATTCTGTAGAGTCGATTAAATTAACATTATTCTGATTTTTTTTTATTCCTTATTCGATATTATTTGATATTCTTTCCTGCTGCATCGACGGGGGTTTTCGGCCGCGCTCGGACCAGGCAATCCGGGCCATAGTCACACCGCTGAGCGCGCGAAAAACGCGCCCTGTGAATGGTCAGTGTTTTTCCTTAATAACTCAAAAACGAAGCCCCATCCGAAATTTTTGAAAAGGAAATTGTTGTTCAGAATCGCCTCACCTACCCCCCATTTCCGGTTCTTACACCAATAATGGGACACCCTGTATGTATATGTATCCATTGCTACTCATTGTCAGATTTAGAGTGATTAATTCTTCATTGCTCACCTTGTATTGTTCCATGAATAAAAATAGATATTTATTTTATATTTGTTTCATTTATGTATATTATATACTCAATATAACTAAAATAATATATTTCAAGTAATAAAAGTAGTTATGAAGAGTAATAATAACATATTTTATACATGTATCAACATGCCGCACAACGGTATCAACTTTCCCCGCAGTGGGGCAATTTGATACATTTTGAATTCAACAACTAACGTCTTATAACTTATTTTGTACATATTTGTTTAGAAGTTTGTCTTAAAATATACAAAGGGGAAGTTTCAAAGAATATTTCAGCATACCTTTTTTTACGCCATCGACTAAAATAAAAATTGCAGGAATGAGAAACTGAAAAATGTATCAACTTGCCCCGGTTTCCCCTACTACCGGGGATTGTAACTGTATCGCATTGTCGGTCAGGTTTATTATGGGCACGGGGCACATGCCGTTCTTAGCTACTGTCAAACAACTTTCTATATACATATATTCCCGGTTCTATCAATTCTTTTTCTATTAACCCTTGTCCATTTCTGTCCGTGCGTGAACTTATTATTGCCTCTGCGCGAGGCTGTAATTGAAATTCTTCGTCTTGAATAAGGAGCCGGTGCGCTCCTAGTAATTCTATACGTGTCCCTGGTTTTATGGTAGCCTTGTGCTCTGTTATGAAATCGTACCCTAAAATTCTGTCGACTCGTAATGGGAAATCCTGTCTTACTACGCGACATGGGTGGTTAATGTATGCGTTGCCTATTTTTTTTATATTCAAGTTTATTTTGCAAACAGTTGGTATTTCCGTGCGTCCAATGCCCCTCAGGGTTACCACCTCTCGAGTGGTAGGCAGTACACCCCGAATTATGCTGAATTTTAGGAGGGTTAATTCCGCTCTTGTGCCGACTAACATCCGTACCTTCTGAGATTTTTGCTCTTATGCCTCAATTTCTACTATGTTCCTTAGCCTGAGATTTCTTTCCGTGCAATTTATTTCGTAGGATCGAAGAGGCGATCCTTAATTCTACCCTGCTTGCTGCGTTAAATGCCCTATCACTGTTTGCGACGCGTTGATTCGCGTACTGTTGCCTAGTGCCATTATTGTTTGCCCAACCTCCGTTATCTCTCTTTAATGTTCGAGAATCGCGTTGAACATGCTCCGGCCTTCTGCAATAATTGTATACTACAGTGGTGTCATTCACCTCTCGTTTAATCCCAAAGCTATGACGATTAGACGAGGGGCGATCTGAAGGTAATGCTGGTCGCAGCATGCTCAGTCGTGCATAGCAGCTATTCGCGTGGTGTCTTTGTCTATGACAATTTCCACATTGAACAACGGTGGATCTTTCATCTGTCCTACCTCGGAAATAACCCAAACTTCCTGGATTTCCGAAACTACGCCCTGTTTTTGTACCTAACGCCTGCTCTTCCTCCATTGCCGCGGAAATAGCTGCTCTTAGCGTGTTGTATTTTCTGGCCCTTATAATTACCCTCAAGTTTTCCTTTAGACCTATACTAAAGATATTTAGTGCTTACCGATTAATTGAGTTGGTTAACGCGTTATTTACTTCTTTACTATTTTCCGGGTCAGTCATGAATTGGGACAATTGGACAGTTAGATTTTCCAATCTAGACGCGAAACGTCTAACCTTTTCATTTTCTTTTTGCTTACATGCATTGAACTCTATCGGTACCGCGCATAGTGATCGTTTTTCAGTAAATAGTGAAGCGAGCACCACCAATCCGGCCCGCGCTGGCGGGCCGAACATACCCGACATCCGTCCCGCCATAGTTTATTTTGATTACATTGTAAAATTTACGATGTAAGTAAATCATACAAAATAATAATTTAACGACCAATTAAGAAACACAATAGCTGACATACATAATTATCCTAAAAACTTACAATTAGTGACACACATAGGTAACTCACATAATGAAATTAAACATTGTAATTGTGATTAATGAGATTTATATAGCTGTAACTTTCCACTGACAATTGTTTGTAGTTGTGGATCAAGTTTACTAGTGGAAATTATCAGCAGCGACTTCAAATGCTCATCAGTTAATTTGGACCGGTAAATATTTTTTGTATTTCATTTTAGAGAATGTTTTTTTCACACAGATAAGTAGTGCCGAAAGGGGATAAAAAGCCACGAGCAAATTTATGCAACTGATAAAACTGTGTAAGTGGAAGACTCTTATAAAATTCCAGCAATGATGATTTTAAATATTTTTCTTTAAAAATATCGCTACACTGCAAATCAATCATTTCCATTTGAAGTTCTGGGACAAGGGTTTCTATATCGGCATTAAAAGGATTTTGAAAAATCTTGATATCATTTGCAATTGCATCAGAATCTGAAAAGCGAGACTCAAAATTTATTTTTAAAGCACCCAAAACTTCAATTGCGAAATCTTCCGGAAATGGAGTCTCAGTTTGCTGACTGAATGTTTGACATGTATTAAAATGTGTGAAACATTTTTTGCTTAATTGAGATTGAAATAAAACAATTTTTTGTCGAAAGGACTTAATATGAGTGTATAAATCAGGCAGAAGCTGGTTTTCTTCTTGTAATTTTAAAATAAGGTCATTTATATGTTTAGTTAAATCTATATAAAATGATAACTTCCATAACCGCTCATTGTTTTGCAACTCAGCCAGAAGACGATTCCTTTCATTAAAGAAAATTTCGATTATTGCTCGGAGCTCAAAAAATCGCGTTAGAACTTTTCCTCGACTAAGCCAGCGTACTGCAGTATAATATGGTATTTCACTTTACCCAATCTCTTTGATAAATTCGCGGAATTGACGATGATTGAGCGCATGTGATCTGATATAATTAACAGCTGGCATGACTGGCTTTAAAACTTTTGACATATCCAAGCATTTTTCGCACAAAGACTGTTGATGAATGATGCAATGTACGATTAATGGTTTTGAACCACCGTCATTTTCGACGGCCTTTGATACGAGAGCAACGACACCTTTATTTTTTCTACACATGTTTTTGCCACCATCAGTAGTGATACACTTCAAGTTTTTCCATTGAAGATTGTTTTTCTAAACAGTATTTTCAACTCTTTTAAAAATATCTTCTCCAGTGGTCGCCCTGTGAATGCTATGAACGTCAAGAAGCTTTTCATACACTTCATAATTTGTATCTATCCCTCGAATAAAAAGTATCACCTGAGCAGTATCTGAAACATCAGTTGACTCATCCAGATCTAAAGAGAACCACTCTAATTGTAAGTATCGATTTTTGTCAGACAATTGAGTAAATATATTTTCTGCAATATCATCTATTCGTCGAGCCACAGTGTTTGCTGACAAACTGATGATTTTAAATAAATTAGCTTTTTCTGGACACATCAAAATTTCTTCTGCTGCTGCAATCATGCAATCCTTAATTAATTCTCCGTCAACAAATGGTTTCCCATGTTTCGCTATTGAATGAGCCACGCGGAAACTAGCACGAGTTGCTGTTTCTTGTTCAGCATTTACTTTCTTAAATAACAATTGTTTAGATTTCAATCTGTGTTTCAAAGATTCATAATTTTCTAACTGTAGGCTTCCTGTTAATTTGGAGTAATTTTGAGAATGTTTAGTCTCATAATGACGTTTTATATTGTATTCTTTGAGGACTGATATTGCTTCATTGCAAATTATACACACTGCCTTACTACTTAACTCAATTACGAAATATAGATAACCCCATTGCTCTTTAAATGTTCTGCACTCACTAGCTATCTTTCGTTTTTTCTCCATATTTATATATCTGTAAAAAAGACACGCAATTTCAAATAAAAGAATTATGCACTCATACGCACGATATCCACGATCAATCAATCGGCTATCTCCGGTGCACTATTGTCACCATAGGCCCGCAGCATGCAAGGGAAAACCAAAAGAATTCTTCGCTCGTCGCTGCTTGACGAGAAACGGGAAAAATTGATAGTTGACCGATCAAAATCGTGCGCATACGTGTTACGTAACGATGTTCATTTTATAATAAACTTCTTATTATTTGGTGATTTTCGCAAGGATAATTTTTTACCCGTTTTTCTTTAATTTGATTTAACAATGTCCTTGCTCTTGATACTAGCCCCGTACCGTGCGAGTCAAATGAAAACGTACATCGACATTATAAAAATGTGTTTTATTTTCGACGCATTTGCATACGCGTCATGTTTTGATGAAGAATTTCAATGAAAATTCTTGTTTCGCTTTTGTTTTAGAAAAGTTATAGTATGTTGGTACGGTGTGCTAGGTCTTGGCCCGCCCGACTTTTTGAAATAGTCAGTGTGGCCCTTGGCCTAAAAAGTTTGGAGACCCCTGCTTTAACCCATGAAAGTGCCGTGGATAAGGATACAGTTGTGGTTGCCATATTGTGTGACTCGAGCAAACTAAAATCGGTTATGTTGACGGGGAATTCTCTTTCCACAATTACGTGTACAAAGTTTTTGCTATCGCTCGATGAGTCTGTGTCGAAACTTATGTGTGGTGCGCGTATGCGTTTTCGCGTTGACGTTGGTGGGTCGGAAAAGGGTGCACTATTCTCTACCCTTCTGGTATACGAAAGATAGTTCTCAAAAATTGGTTCAAAAGATCTAGATATAGCCTTGCTATTAGGTACTCTAAAGCGATTTATATCACCACCTTCTTTCGACATCCAAGATTCTGGTTTACAGTTTTAAGATTTATAATCATGCTTAACTAACTTACAGTATTAGTTGTATGAGCATCTCGTATGTCTGCTAGCTGCTGCTGTTGTACTCCTTCAACTTCCTTCTACTCAACCCATTGGTTGACCATTGTCCTCGGATGCTGTTGGCTGCTTGCTCGTGTCCCGTTTGCTCCTGATGCCTGACGGTGAAGGGTTGTATGGGTAGTCGGTCTCCTGAGATTCAGGGCCGGCCATCTGGGGGGTGCGGCGGATGCTATGCACCGGGGCCCCGCGATTGAGGGGTCCCCAACATGATCAAGAATTAAAATAATGTACTCTTGCACATGAAAACTTGACAATATTCCTATCGTTGTTAGTATGACGGAAGACATAATAACGGAGCGCACGACTTGCCTACCTGAAACGGGTGTATACCGCGACTTTTACAGCTCATTGTGACGCCAATTTTCAATTCTCCATCCTTCTGATGGGCTCATTTTGAAGGGGAAACTTCAAGGAATATAATGATATTTTTTTCAAAAATTAAATCATTCTGCCCATCAGCGAAAAAAACGCAAAAAACAATTTGTTTACATTTTTCAACATTATAAAGTTAATTATCGAGGTTGAAAAAATTATTTTATAATAGCCCAATCCTTCCTGTATAAAACAAAATAAAAATTAGCTCTATCGGATCAATAATTCCGGAGATAAAAATTCATAAGCGGAACTCGCTTTAGCCATGATGGGCAAAAATTGCAAATTTCGAAAGTCTTTTCTAAACAAATACTAAACTGGCAAAATGATGACTTAACTCCCCCCCCCCCCCCCCTAATTTCGCATGGACTACAACATATTTCATTTAGAACAAAATTTCCGATGGAGACCGCAAAAAGTGATCGATTTAGCGTGGAACGACCCTATAGCAAGTGCTGAGCGCTTTTTCAGCAAATTAAAATTAATAAAGAATTATCTTCGGTCAAGCATGTGTGCGGAATGCTTAAATCCACTTGCTATATTAAGCATCGAAGAATAAATTGCAAAAAATTGTAATTTTTCTGAAGTAATTAATGTATTAATTAGCAAAAATAAAATCATGCATTAGTAATATTTTATGTTCGTGTTTGTAATTTTTTTTACTTTACAAAAAATTTAGGGCCCCAAATGGTTTCTTGCACCCAGGCCCCTTTATAGAGAAGGCTGGCTCTGCCTCAGATGATCGTCTGCCAAGATTCCTCCTTCGTTGTCGTCAATCGCCTGTCGGGTATCTCAATACTCGTCAAGTATTGACACTTACTTAGCGATCTTGAAGGGAATTACACTTTTGCGTTGCAAATTCCACCTGGTTTCGCGTACTTCTCGAAGCACTTTCTTCAATGAAATTCAGCGTAATCCCACCGTTGCCACCAAAACGTTGTGCCCGTCGGGTATCAGCAATTATTTATGGGATAGCTGAGGTTCGGAAGCGTTTAAAGAATTGGGATTCACCGGGTACTTTCGAGTATAGAATAAATTGAAGTGATTTATTGAGGTCGCACGTTGAATATGTTATACTTTAAATACAATCGTGTTTTACTCTACACAGGTTCTTTCGGTAATTCTCGGTTCTGCTTACGATTTTTCGGTTATTCTCTTTTGTTAGGGCGATGCGCGGTCTTTTATCACATCGGTTGATTGGATATTTACTCGCTACTTCAGAGTGTCGCTGATTCGGACATTACTTGGTCGATCGCGGTCGCTCGCACGGACGGTCAGCTATTGCTGACTCGGGCATTACTTGGTCGCTCGTGGCGTCGCAACCTTGGGCGTGTTGCCGGGCACAACCTTATTCTTTGACGTTTCTCTACAAGGAACGCACGGATCGCCACTAAAAAATGTGAAATAAAATAATTTTTGAAAAAAAAAAAAAAATACAACCAACTTCGGAATGCACTAAAAAGAATGAAATAATTTCAATTTATATTTCGGAGACGGCGCAAAATTAAAAATTTTCTACATTGAACATTGCCAAAATTCTTTAATCCTTTTACATATTTTCACATGTCAATGTGTTTTGTATTTCCGCCCATTTATAATAGTATCAAGGCCACCATACCCCAATCAAATCGTAATCAGCAACATCTTTCATTTACACTTGGTACACATGATTATTCTTCAGATTCGTTCATTACATTTTTCTCTATGATCAACTTCTCATTTTTAGAAGTTGCAGTTTCAAAATTTAACAATAATTCTATATTTTCGTTTTCAGAAATTTGAAATGGCAATTCTTTTGTCGTCTCAACAGAAATTTTATTTAAATTTTGCATTTCAATTTCTTCACCCAATGGCAAGTAAATAATTTTCTCGGAAGTGTGTCTTTGACCATCGGATGTTGACGGTTCAGCCGTATTCGATTTGGCTAATAAGCGCCGTCTCCTTTCGCGGCATGCTCTCTTTTTCGAGTATCTCCTCATACTCATTGTCAGTGTTAATTTTGTTCGTCGACGACTTCTGTTTTTGGTCACAAATTGATCTTCACAACCATTTTTAATATCTTCGTGGATTGCAACCACACAAACATTATCAATTTCACTCATTGTTACAGTTTCACTTCAATTTTCACAGTAATTCACCTAAAACAACTCACTACAATCACTTCACAATTCACAATAAACAATTTGAAACAAATTGAATAGTGCAATCAACTCCTTGTTTACAATGAAACAATCGCAAAGACATAAAACGCGAGTTATTTATTATTGCACTATGGTGAAACATAAAGCAACGTGATATGGATTGTGAAATAAAATGAAAAAGAAAAATTCAATCGATACAATTATAAATTAGGAAAGCGCCTGTTTTAAAAAGCAGTGAACACGGTCCTGATCCCCACCACCGACGATTTTTGGTGCTTTTCAATATCAACGACAAAAGATAATCAGAAACCAAGATGTCTAATCACGACGAAACGACAAACGTAAGTATAATCGTAAAATCTGAAATTACATGATTAATATTACATTATGTACACATAAATTACTGTAATTACAGATAGAAATAGAAAAGGAAAGCGTTGAAAAAAAAATGAAGAAAAAGAAAATGAGAAGAAAGAAATAGAAGATAAAGCAAAAGGGACGTCAACGTCGAAAGTAAGAAAATTAATTTTTAAAAAATGATAAATGAGTGAGAATTACATTATCGCACGGTAATTACGTCTACAACAGTAGACAATAAATTGAAATTATTGCTTTTTGTTTTTTAAATTAAACATACATTATTATATTTCAGATAAAAAGAAAATGATTGGAAAGGCGATGTACAGCCGCGGCTGGGGTGGACGACGAGGAGGAAGATGCGGTCGTCGCGGTAGCCGCGGAGGAAGAATTGTATCCATTAATTTCAATTAAATTAAAAAAAAAAATGTATACAAAAATTTAAAGAATTAAACTATAACATTAAAAAATAACATGTATTTTTTATTACTACAAGTTTTGCGGTCGCGTACGTATATTATTCTCTTTCGCTTTCATTAGCCATTTAGATGTCCGACAGGAATAAAAATCTCGGTACGACGCACAGTGCGGCCACACGTGGACAAAAGCCCAAAAAATCATTATTGAAAATTGATCCGAAAGTATACTTAAACTATACTCTGGTACGTAAATCATAATATTCTGCAACATATGGTTCAAAATATTCCGTATGGTGCTTGTTTTAAGCGTCATTTGTTTCTAAACAAACGTCGTAGTCAGGTCGCTTTGTAACGCTCCGATTTAGAACATAATTAGATTCCGTAACTGCTTGTAACGAAATAGGTTTTAAGAAAGCATCTATAATACTATGGAGAATTGTGGCGAAGGTATGTCTAATTCTAATAGCCCATCAAAATTTGAATGGTATTTATGTATAAAATTATATCTGAACTAAAATAAAACAGTTAAATTTTATTCGGTACTACTTTTCCCTTCAAAGTTGAATATAAAAAATGTGGCTCAAAATATCCTGTAATTTATATTAGTCCCTATCGGATAGACTATATACTTTTATAATCTGTGAATTTTTCCTGCGATAATTTGCGATAATAGAATTTATAAACACTTTTGTAGAACATCAGACACCTATCAAGAATTGCGATTTATTTGAAGTTTGGCTATCGTGTAGAAAATCTGATAGGAAGGTCGAAATAAAGAATCATATTTGTTCTTGGCTAAATATAAATCGATATTCAGGTGCCAGTGATCAAGAAATTGATAAAATCGCCAGTGATTTTTGTTTGGCTATAGACAAAAAGTGGAAAAACTGTTCGAGAAACCGAGCTTCTTTATTTCGTCATCATAAAAACTGGTTACAAAGCGAAATAAGCATTTCACAGATTTTAACTGACAATGAGTTGACATCACCAGAGATGATCCCTGGGTCAAGCATGGGAAGGCCCCGCGTTGATTTTGAACATGCGTCAACGAAAACAAAAAAAAGACGAGTTGCAGATTTGGTGTCATCCAGGTCTTACTCGGAGCTGATTTTCGCTGCCACCACATTGAAGGAATCATCTCCTGATCACACCGAACACCCATCCTTTCAACCTCACCAGCTTCTTGCATTATATCTTGATTTGGATTTGTCAGAAAGAAAATATGAAATTTTACGAAGTTTTATTAATACTGTACATAACAATTGCTTTCCAAGTGTAAAATCTTTAAGGCAAATGAGACGTTCTTTCTTGCCATCTAACATTTCTATTACAGAAACGTCTGCAGAGGTAAATTTACAAGAGTTATTAAATAAGACAGTTGATAGTATGTTGAAATTTGTAAAGCTCAACGATTACAATGACTTAAAACTTATATGCAAATGGGGTTTTGATGGCAGTGCAAATCACAGCCTTTATAAACAGAAATTTATTGAAAATCCATCTCTTACTGATGAATTCATGTTCATAATGGCGTTAGTCCCCCTGATACTAATTGATAAGCAAAGTAATAATGAATTGTGGAGAAACAATCGACCATCTTCCACCTTTTTCTGCCGACCATTAAAGTTGATGTTCTTAAAGGAGAATGCATCATTGGTTAGAGAACAAGAGTCGTTAATGAGTGATGCCATCAGTAGACTTTTCTCTTACAAATGTCACTTGAATAATAATAGCATAAATGTTACGTACGAATTACATTTCACAATGATAGACGGTAGCATCAATAATATATTATCAGACACAAACTGTTCTGCAAAATGCTACATCTGTGGAGCGACACCAAAAGAAATGAATTCAACAAAAATTACTGACAAAGTTGCAAATGCCGACAATTACCGATTCGGGCTTTCCTCCTTACATTGCTGGATAAGGTTTTTCGAATGCCTGTTACATATTTCTTACAGGCTGCCGATAAAATGTTGGCAAGTAAGAGGAATCGAAAATAAAGAAATATTTACAAACAGGAAAAAGAAAATTCAAGGTGAATTTAAATCGCGTCTGGGGCTATTGGTGGATAAACCGAAACCAGGTTTCGGCACAACGAATGACGGTAATACTGCGAGAAAGTTTTTCAATAATTCGATAGTCAGTTCAGAAATTACTGGAATCAACAAAAATTTGATTAATAACTTTCACCTAATCTTACGGATTTTATCGTGTGGTAAACAGACCAATATAGAACAATTTAAATTATTGTTAGATAGTACTTTTGAAGTTTATATTAAATATTATAGTTGGTACAATATGCCCATTACTGTACATAAGGTGCTATTACACGGATGTGATATAATAAGTTCATTCAGCTTACCAATTGGTCTTCTCTCTGAGGAGGCCTTAGAATCAACACACAAAGAAATAAGAAAGAATAGATTAGGTCATACTCGTAAAACTAGTAGAAAAGAAACAAACACTGATTTAATGAATAGATTATTGCTCAACTCCGATCCATTGATTTCAACTTTTCGAAAATCGGCGTCCAAAAAAGTAAGCAGGAATATTGAAGGTATCGAGAAATATATTATAGAAGAATCCGAGATAAATCCAGAAATTGAAGAACTTAACATCACTGAACTTGAAGGAGAGAGTGAAAATTCAGATGATGAATAATCTATTTTTGACAATTTACTTTCAATTTTGTATTTAAATGTGCAGTAATTTATTGTTATTGGTATTATTGGCGTATTGTTTTTTATTTATTAAATATTATTTATGTACTAAAATTATGTTTGCATTACATATTATATGATTTTAAATTCTTCCTCACAGTATTAATGTTTTTTTTAAATACAAACCCATGGCAGGGCTACACCGTGAATTCTACACAACTAAATTTAATAACAGTTATAGCGTGCCTTATAGCAGTTGAAACACTGTTTACCGTATATTTATATTATAAATAGAATAGAAGTTATGGACTTTTGTCCAGGAAATGGGCTTTTGGCCGCACTGTGCGACGAGCCGATTCATTTTTCTGATAGTCAGAATTGTAACAAATGTGGCAACATCGTGACAGAAGTCTTGATACATTGCGGCAACTATGGCTTACTTGTGCCTGGACTCACGTGCTTGTTCGTGTTGTCGAAATAGAAATAATATTTACCGACTGATTTGTAGTTACATCGATCTTGATGATAACGTGATCACATCAGCTGAAATATACCATAAATGTCTCTAACGGAAAATCATTAAACTATTCTTACGTCAATTACGTTACGATTGCGTGCAAATCTTATTTTCGATTTCACGCCTTCCAGAAGTGATAAATTGTGAAACAACGAATTTAAGTCATATTGTGCTAGTTTAAGGAAGGTATGGCTGTGGTGATATCAGTGAATAAAACATTAAATCAGTCAATATTTGATGAAATGTGACTTCAGCAGCCATCTTGTTTGTTTACATCGGTGTCTGTCTCAATCTTACAGTTCAGAAAATACCATTTTTTTAAAGGAATGTTGTTTGTTGTCGTTAAAACGGAACAGCCAACCTAGTGATAATGTCTACCCGTGTGTGCTATAACCGCTAAATTTTATTCATGCAATTACATAGCCAACAAGACGATAAAAAAATTTTTGGAAAAAAAAATACAAGCGACTTCGGAATGCACTAAAAAGGACGAAATAATTTTAATTTGTATTTCGGAGACGGCGCAAAATTAAAAATTGTGTAAATGAAAGATGTTGCTTATGTGAAAATATGTAATAGTATATTATGTGTTACGAGCCGGAGGGGCACGGCTGCGTAGCCGGGGCTTTATATTAGGTATATGGTAATTGTTAAGAGGAAATAGACGCGGAGACGAACCTACGTATGGCTAACGTAGGGAGCTCCAGGAGGTTGGTTATCGAGGACGAACCTACGTATGGCTAACGTAGGGAGCCTCAGGAAAGGTCAAGACGCGAGGACGAACCCACGTATGGCTAACGTGGGGAGCCTCAGGAAAGTGATATGCGGACGAACCTACGTATGGCTAACGTAGGGAGCCGCAGGAAATGTTAGTATTAGTGCTCGTAACGTATTCGGTGCACCTCGAGCGGTAAAGGTACACCTTAGTGGGTTCAGGACGGTTTATTATAATTGATCAACACTAAATCTATTTGATTTCGTTTATTCTAATGCACCGGGACTTACAACTGTTATAGTGTAATTTGTCGCGGTGTTCTAACTTGAATTAAGTTACAATATTATTGGAGTTACTTGAATAGTTAGTTTCGATTCCGCGAAGCAAGAATCTAATCCTTCTCGGTTTTAACGAACGCGAGCAAACGGGGAACGACTACAACCGTAAATGAAATGCCTAACAGACGACTACGTACTGTATGGTTAAGAAGATGCTCGAAGGGGACTTGAACCCGATCTCGCTAAGTTGCTGTGCGTCGTAAGGGAAACGTACAGACGTGTAACGTGCCCTTTCTAGAATTTGACTAGACCCAAAGTGCCTTCGCCGCAACCCTTTTTATACCCAAAAATCAGGATAAAAAGGGTGGTGGGGAAGTGCGCTACGTGACTTCGAGGGACAACGCCCTTGCTTCGCGTTGATCTTGAAAATTCTAGATGTGACTAATACCGGGTGTACGCAGCCAACTCCAAATAAGGAAATTTTGAGGGCGGGAACGTAACATATGCAACAAGGACGTAAAATACGATTTTACGCACTAGTGTGACGCCCGATCACACGAGTGAGTAAATCGTACGCCCTTGTTGCATACGATATTTTTTGCAACTATGTGCGTAAAGTTCGTTACATACCTATACACAATACTAGGATGGGGAAAGAAAGGAAGGTAGGACCGGTAGGGGCGGGAAGGAGCAGGTCCAGGGTATCTATGATACAGATAAACTGTATCATAAAGTGACATTTTACGCACTCAAAGTAGGGCGTAAAATCGAATTTTACGCACAGTGTTGCAAAAAAGGATTAAAGAATTTTGACAAATTCCAATGTAGAAAATTTTTAATCTTGCGCCGTCTCCGAAATATAAGTTAAAATTATTTCGTCCTTTTTAGTGTATTTCGAAGTCGGTTATATATATATATATATATATATATATTTTTTTTTTTTTTTTTTTTAATAACGAAAACAATTATTGAAAAATAAAACAGGTTCAAGGAATCTAAACTTTGCATAAAAAAAGAACACGTATGCAAACTAGATTGCTTTACACTTCGTAACCTTATCAAGTAAAATAAAACATATGATGGCGATAAAGGAGTAGAAGTAATGAGGAAAAATTGCTTTTGAAAAGTGAATTTAGGTATTTATTTATTATATCAGTGATATCGGTACACACGTAGATGTTGTTTTCCCTGCCAGAATTTCATGAAGTGACACTGAAGTCTGTTCTGTCTTAATTGCTGTGGGCATAGGTGCGAAAAAGAAACAGAAGATAGGAAAGAAAGGAAGGAAACGGGCCAAACAGTGGTTTATTGATAGGGAGAAGTATACGCACGAAAAATTACTAAATGAACTGAAAATCATCGTATCCAATGATTTTCGCAACTATGATTGCCCAATATTGCCAACAGACGTCACAATATTTTCCGGTATGTGCAATATATTTTCAAAAGTTTGAATTTCGTACAATATATTGCACAACCGTTCAATATCGTCTACACACGATTAATTATATTGCACAAATCCAAATATTGCGCAATAATATTGATCGCCAAGGGCCGCTTTATAATCGCAAACCATTAGCCAATTACGCTTGCACCTAGGTGCAAGTGAGAAAGAAAAACGCATGGAAACCTGGAAAACTTTGTTTATAGCAACGATATATAAGAACATCACACGAAAAATGGATCCCAGACAGAGAGCAGCATGGTAAGTACCGTTATCCATAAAACAATCCGGTATATTTAATATACCAAATTTATAATTGGATTTATAATTGATCGGAATATAAAAAATATAAATCATTTTCAGATGGAAATAGAAAATTTAAAAACCACTTCCTCGACACAAACCTCGCCGCGGGGAAATTCACGGAGCGGAGAGCGTTCGCCGAGACGGCGGTCACCAAAAAGTCGGTCTCCGCGACGCTCTCCGCGACGCTCCCCGCGGAGCCGCTCCAGGCGAAGTCGGCAAAGTTCAACCCGAAGACGATCGCGGGAAAACTCGCCGGGAAGGGAAACCGCGGCGCGCGAACTTAAATACATAAAACAGGTACATCATCCAGATAAATATCAAATTTACTAAAATTTCAAATGATAAAAAGTGGGTATAATCATAAGTAAAATAATCAAAGTATAATCTATCAATAAAATTGTGTTTATTGCAGATAAAAGATTTGAAAAAGAAAGAAAAAAAGAAAAATACTGTAACAAAAGACGAGGAGGAGGACGAGGAGGGTGGCGAGGAGGTGGACGAGGGGGAGGAGGGAGATATTCAGATCCCAAAAAAAATTTTATTTTTAAATAAAGTTAATTAAAAAAATAATAGTCTATTTATTTCTTACATTATTGGGAAAAAGAATTTAAAAAATAAAAAAAAAATGTGGGTTATCTACACTTTTTAGAGAGGAATAGTGTAGACTTTATAGTACGTCAATTCATCGACCATGGAAGGCGAAACACAAACAGTAAGTGCAGTGAAATTTAAAATGGTGTATTAAAACTATTCGTTAATATAAAATAATATATACATTATTTTCACGGTAGATGGAAGTTGACGAACAAAAGGCGGAAACGCTGCCGCAGGAGGAGGCGATCGCGGACGAACCCATACAGGAGCGTACGTCAAAAGACATAGACCATTCCGAGGAGTAGTCTTCTGCAAAGGTCAGTAACAGTGCAAAATTTCATTCATTATACGGATTCCTTTCCGGATCCTGCATTTTTATATGAATATAACAGTTAATTTTTATTTCGTTATTTCAGTTGAAGAGGCTGCTCCGTCACCCCATATATGGCCGAGCCCGCGGAGGTCGCGGCGGCTGTGACCGCGGAGGACGATGCGGCGGTGACCGCAGAAGGGGTGCCCGAGGAGCCGCGGCCGCGATGGAAAATAAACGCTTGGCAGGGGGGACATCGCTATCGTGGCGGTGGTTGGTCGAGGGGGCAACGAAAAAATAATTATAATTTTATCTTTAATAGTTAATTATTATTGTTATTATTATCATTATATGGTGTGCGTGCGGGAACTGTTTGGTCGCATGAGCGGGATGAATGCATGGTGCGAATGACGAGTGTTTGGAACTGAACGAACGCGAGTGAATGTTTAGATTAAGAGATCAGTGTCGGCACCGAAAAACTCACGGATGACGGCGCGGAAGGGACGAGAAGGTCGCGCGATGCAGGACACATGTAGTGCTTGAAAGTTCTTCGAGAGAGAAGCTTGCGAGTAGTTGAGGTGTCGAGACGGTTAGAGAATTGCGAGTTTTGATGTACTATCAATAAGTTTATGTGTATACTTTTTTTTATTTTTTATCCGTTTGCTGTATTAAACAAAATTCCCAAATTTACGATTCTTTTCGTGATTTCCTACAATTATTATTATTATTAACCATATTTTTAAAATTACGAATTTCAATTATTAAAAGTTGTAATTTTATTAATACAATAATGCAGATAAAATATGAGAAACTTTATAATTGTGAAAAAGTATAATGTAGCGCATGGTTTCGATCTATTGCGAACACGAACAGAGACACGCGGTCAAGATCGAATGCATAACGAAGCGTCGCCACCTGCGCGTCAAACCTGCCAATAGGAAAAAACCAGAAAGTCTCGCGCACAATAAAATGTTGTTTATAATAAGTACTGTTCACATCGTTGAACTCCAACAAAAGTAATAAAATTATTTAACTGCAGCTGTATTCCTCATTCATAAAAAAAAATCATAATACAGTGTTGGCTCGAAATAAGCAACACGCTCGGGGCTGGTCAGTTGCTTATTACGAGCCAGGTATACTTGTGTGAAGTTAGCCCGGCAATATTAAAAAAAATAAACTTTCTATAGCTCAATCGATTGCTCATCGTTTGCACATGGATGCACATTTTGAATTTTTGTTTGCACACTGTTAGGAGAAGTACCGCGAGAGAGTTTTCCGTCTGGTGCTCGAAGCGGCGAGCGCCGATCGCGGGGGATGTACGGAAAATAAGCGGTGCGGAGACGGTCGTTTCTTAACACTAGTTTATTAATTCTAATATCTTTGTAGCGGCCAAACCGCGTCGCGAAACATCTAGAGGGTATGGCGCGAGAAAGAGAAAGAGCGACGACGGTTCGTGAAAGTACAAGCACCGCGCCGCGCCGACCCTGAAACTTCTAGCGCGAGGACAGCTGAGTGGCAGTTTCCAGAAATCGAAAAGTCGCGAAGTACCGTCGGTATATAACACGAGCGTGCGGGACGTCAATCAATCAGTCGATCAGCGAGTCGATACGATAGTGCGTAGTGTTAGCATCGACCTCGGGCGACCGAGCGAATAACCATTCTCTAGCGCGTAAAACCGGTTGTCACCCCCAAGGGTCTAAAGTGTAATATAGTGTACGATAATTGTGTAGTGAAATAAAGGATATATTGTGTGTTAAGAACAGCTCTCCTCATCTTAATCACTACGAACAAAAGTATTTAACTTAAAAAAAAATTTTTTGGAAAAAAAAATACAACCGACTTCGCAATGCACTAAAAAGGACGAAATAATTTTAATTTATATTTCGGAGACGGCGCAAAATTAAAAATTGTGTAAATGAACGATGTTGCTAATGTGAAAAAATATGTAAAAGGATTAAAGAATTTTGATAATTTGCAATGTAGAAAATTGTTAATTTTGCGCCGTCTCCGAAATATAAATTAAAATTATTTCGTCCTTTTTAGTGCATTCCGAAGTCGGTTGTATTTTTTTTCCAAAAATCTTTTTATTTCACATTTTTTAGTGGCCATCGGAGCAGTCCTTGCAGTTCCGATTGGTCAATCCATTTCGGAGTAATTGGCGGATATACACGACGTGGACGAAACAGCAATCTTTGTTTCGAAACAATTTTCAACAAAACAGGGTAAAACAGGGAAAACAATGACAAAATGCAAAATGTGTTTTATCCCGATTCTAGTGGGAGTCATAACCTACAAGATGCAAAACGTTTCATCCCGATTGGTCCAGCCATCTTGGCGTAATCGGTGGACATACATAAAAAAAAAATAAAAAAAAATATATACTGATCGAATTGAGTAACCTCCTCCTTTTCGAAGTCGGTTAAGGGTATAGGGGAGTGAATTAGCGCCTCTATCGGAGTAAAAGTGAAACACTGGAAAGGGTTATTCGTTTCAGGAGAGAAACGAACTGACGGCAGGACGCGTTTTCGTTCTTTCTGCGCATGTAACGTGACGCGCATGCGCTCCTATGACGATCGTGACGTCAAAAGTATATACCCAGCAAGCAGAAAATTGTATGATCCTTGTCGATTGCCGTATGTTTCGTAGTATGTTCGTTTATCTTTTTTCACCGCGTACATTTCCCTAGTCTCTCAAGTTGCGCAGATCCAAATCGAGTACCTACGGGGTCGAGTTTTTCCCAAATTTCGGACTTAATAACGAGAAAAATGCATTATAATTATGATATTTATATTCTGGAGAAATGTGCCCATCGCTGTACAAAGCCCTTGTTTTGAAAAATTGTACTAGAAGAAATTTCTTCTATAAGAATGTACACTTTTATTTTTCACAAAATTTAGAAATCCAAATTGCAAAATCGGGCTCTGTACAGCGATGCGTAATGGTATAAGGAATATTAAGAAATAAAAATCATAAAGAAATATTGCTTCTTCGCCTCAAAATCTGGGAAAAACTGGGTATCGCTCTGTCTTTGTCTCTCCTGCTATTGTTGCATCACCCTCTCTGTCACGACGCCGTTGGAGAGACAAGGATCTTCTATCCTTGTTCGGGAACTTCCTACTTTTTCCGCAACTGTCGCTGAAGTCAACTCGGAGTTTGGCCGTCACTCCCCTATACCCTTAAAGACTGCCAGCCTTACGGGACTTCGCGTATCCGAAAAATTCGCTGTTTTCTACCGCCCTCTAGGATATATTGCGGTCAGAATAAGAAACACTCGCGGAAGACGTGACTGGCTCCATCGTCTAAACGGTCACCGGGGCGAGGGGAACTTTTCTGTCTCGCTTTGTCACATTTTGTTCCATAGGCGTTCTTTGTCACGAGGCGACCGCTCGTCGCTTTACCGACGGAGCGACAGAGCCCATCAGAGCCCACTTAGTGGTACGCCAAAATACACAGGGGCTGGCAGTCTTTAATAGTACCTCGTCGGTGGTATTGCGAACCGAAAAAGGATCGCTCGACCGGTCACGACCGAAGTTCGATGACGATTCTCTTACTGAGGCGAGAGCGACGCACTCCTCCCCTCCAAACATCACGATGTTATCTACGTCTTCCGAAAGAACGCATACGTGACCCCTATATCGGGCCCGTCTTTAAAAAATAATCCTTAACGAACGCTCATACAGTGTGCAAACAAAAATTCGAAATGTGCATACATGTGCAAACGATGAGCAATCGAATGAGCTGTAGAAACTTTATTTTTTTTAATATTGGGGGGCTAACTTCACACAAGTGTCAGGTATGCTATTCGGCTCGACTTTGTTTTCGAGTGCGGCGTGGGGGAATGTGTAGAAAAGACAGGGGGTTCGGTGTAGCGGCAAGTTCGCCGCTTTCACGGACCTCTCGCTCGTTATCGGATCTCTCGCTCTGCGGGCGACATCAAACGAAAAGGCGGGGATAAAGATTTGCTTATTTCAAGCTGGAAAACTGTTGCTTATTTCAAGCCAACACTGTATTGCGATTTTCTGAAAAGCAAAAAAGTTTTTTTTTAGACCTCTGTTCTTTTCATCTTTTTTGAAATCCGTTCGTCGTACGACGAACAACAATACATCATGAAGGATGCGTGTTCCTCAGAATTTCAACTTTTACCTGACAAATTTCCTGATGTAATTAGTAATGTAGAAAGTAATTGAGGAAACCGATTCTATTAGCATTTAATAAATTGCTTTAATGTTGGAACGTTTCCAGTGCCGTATAAATTAACGGAACGCCGTTGATAATACAATGTACTTTAACTTTAGAAAGTATGCCGTTTGTGTCGACTTCTGGTCTGTTCGTTTTTCAAGCCGACGAACGAATGCCTCGTGCCTCTCGTTCTTACAATTAGTTCGACTTGTCGACCGAGCCCCTACTAGATATTCTACGACGGTCCCCTTTACCCTCGGTCCCAAACCACGCACTCTCCGTTTTCAGGTATTTTATGTATCCTGACCCTTTTTCCTGCTTTTCCAATCAGATATCCTTAGAAAAAGGCCCCTCGTATCCCATCCTCCAGAAACCTCGATATTTATGTATCCGGGACTGATTCCCGCATTTTTTCCAGAAAACCCTCACTGCTCTCCCACCTACTCCTACCACTACTTTCCCTACCAAAAACCCCTTATAAAAGGAAGACCCAAAAGCATAGCCAGCACAGTACAGTAAGAACAGTCAGTATAATCAGAACTTCCGTCGAGACTCCGTAAGTCCGTGCGCGTAGTTAATAAGATCCAGTACTTGTTTGTATAATCTTCGAAGCATTAAATAAAGAACATTTTTTAAACCAACTCATCTTGTGTGACGTTGACGACAGACTAAACCTCTTCCCTTCATTCCCCGGGCCTCAAGTCCTCCAAACATCCGAGAGATAAGCCCGGGTAACTCAACCCTCTTGAAGTTTCGAAGCGGCATCGATGCATACCGGCCAATTTATAAAAGTTCACCACACCAGTTACGCAATCAAGTTCAAATTTTACGCCAATTAATTTTTTATTAATCGGGACTATTCTGAAGGGTGCCTGGACGTGGTATTTGTGAAATTGAAATTTATTTATAATTTTCAATAGTGCAAAAATCAGTTCTCACACCAATAAAAATATATTCGGGAGGGGCGATCCTTCCCGATTAAAATAAAGAAAAAAGTAGATCAATACGACGAACATTCCCAGAAATAAAGATTCAAACGTTCAACTCATTTTAACGAAAATGGGCACAAATTGTAATATTTAAAGGCTTGTATTTCTCAAACGATTTCGAAACGAGCAACATGGGGACTTAACCCCCTCTTCCCACCCACTCACCACCATAATTCCACTTGAACGATTAGTCAAAACTCTGTTGTAAGAAAGGAGGTGCGTAATGGGCGAGGTGCCGGTTTCAAACAGCAGATTTGTATCGTATTCTATTTTTTTTGCATATGGAATACCAATAATATAACGCGTAATTTTTACAATTTGGTCCTTTAGAATACCATATCAAAAAGTCCATATGTAATTTCATTGATTAAAAAAATACTATTGCAAGTGTGAATAAAATTCTCTATCACTGCACGCAATAGTACGTATCATTTCACTCTCGAGCCTCTTTTTCTTTTGCTCGCGCTCTCCTTTTCTACGTTCACTCAATGAAAATCAAAATCTCGACTCGAGCCAATTCATTCGCGTTTTCCTGCTGGCTAGAACGGCAACAGCGTGACCTTTGATGTGTATGCATTCACGTGCTTGTGAATTACTTTGGCACCATCAAATTTATGTTACATTTACCGACAGATTCGTGTTTTTATCCAACCTGGCGGTAACATGGTCAAACCGGCTAAAATATACCATGAGCGCCCCACACAGAGAATCGTTGAACTATTCTTTGTGTCAAAATCTGTCAAATTGCGTGAGATCGTTATTCTAGAACTACGCCTTCAAGAAGTGATAAATCGGCGGAAATCGTGTTTCTGTGAGATTGTGCTATTAATCCACAAGTGCGTGCAGTCCGTTTTCACTAAGAAAATCATTAAATCGTCGGATAAAAGCGAATTTCGGTACGACGTGCCGTCGGGCAGCCATGTTTCTTGCTGGCATCAGTATCTGTTTCAAGCTTAGATTCTCTAAAATTAGATTTCATTCAACGTATGGTGTCTTATGGTAGTAAAACGGAGAACACTGCACTACGGCGAAGTCTAATGGTGAGTCCTACACCCGCAAAAACTTCAGTTTTGCTATTATCGAAGCGTCGTTTCGGAATGATGAAATCGACTCTCTCTCTCGTGCATCCCGTATACCTACATGGACCACGTTGCTTGTATGAGTGCACGCACACAGGTCATGGCAAAACGGAGTCTACCCCCATAAACATTCTGTCCAACTTGCTTCGTACATAACGTAATAGCTTAAATTGAAAATAAAAAATTTTTGGAAAAAAATACAACCGACTTCGGAATGCACTAAAAGGAATGAAATAATTTTAATTTATACTTCGGAGACGGCGCAAAATTAAATATTGTGTAAATGAAGGATGCTGATTATGATTTGACTGGTGTATGGTGGCCTTGGTAGTGAATGGACGGAAAGAGAAAATACATTCACATGTGAAAATATTTAAAAGGATTAAAGAATTTTGGCAATTTCCAATGCAGAAAATTGTTAATTTTGCGCCGTCTCCGAAATATAAATTAAAATTATTTCATTCTTTTTAGTGCATTCCGAAGTCGGTTGTATTTTTTTTTTTTCAAAAATTTTTTAATTATTATTTTTTAAATGTTTTAATAATTTCTTATTTAATTTTCTGTTTTTTGTTTCATTTTCTGTTTAAAAAGAAAAATTAATTGTATAGTATGCTTAAATAAATAAAACTACCAACAGTGAAATATAAAAAAATTATGGCGGCCTCCTTTATTACTGCCTAATGATGAAAAGGTTCCCCACCTCTGGACTAGATTATTTTATTATGATTTCATCCATCATTAGGTTCTTTAAAATACTGAAGAACATCATTTAGGTGTTGTTTTAATTTCCTTGGTTTTAAAAATTTTAAACTCGATAAATATGGATCGGGAGAAATCAAGTCTGTGAAACACGTCTTCTGGTTCTGCAAACGAGAAGATTTTCTGGAGTTGAATTCCCTGAATCTCTTGACGTCCTTATTTCTCGCTTCCTGTGCTTTTTCTTCAAGTTGGCCTATAGGTACAATTGCTTCGGAAATAACTTGTGCACTAGGAATTATATCTTATGAACTATGAATTAATGTCTTATGAACTGCTGTACTCATATTGTACCACTCGTAAAGGTTTACGAATTTTTGTGCTGTATTTAAACAGTATTTTTCAAAAGATGGAACATCTACATATATGATATCCACTATAAATGGTAAGTAGTGGACACGCTGTGTTGTCGTCATTCGAATTTCCATAATTTGCTTTCGGTTTATCAGCCAAAAAATTCATAAACCTTTAATATGAGTACAACAGTTCACAAGATATTAATTCATAGTCTAGAAGTTATTTCCCAAGCAATTGTACCCATAGGCCAACTTGGAAAAAAAGGCCAGGGAGCGAGAAATAAGGACTTGAAGGGATTGCTTATCCCTTCCCCATAAATTAATTTTTTCCATGTATACACGTTATTTTACATAACAAATCATAAAGTGTTATAATATCTGACTTAGAAATAGTTTTGGAATTATTGCCACGTTTTTAGGATTTTGCACCACGTGCTGTGGTCAAGGTCGCAAAAAGTCACAGACTTTTTTTGTATTATAATGTTCATATTTATGTCTATTTTCAATTGAAAAAAGAAAATTCGGTGGGACTCGGAGGGCCTTGACAAACACACACAGTGTTTCCGGTGTCAGAGGTACGGTCATTCTGCCTCAAATTGTAACCTCCCACCTCGATCTGTCAAATGTGCGGGGGATCGCCATACGTCTGCCTGCTCCAAATCGCTTAATACCACCTCAAAATGTGTCAACGCGGAGGTGACCACACCGCTAATTATTCCCAGTGTACGTCGCTGGCAGACTACCTTGCGGCTCGCAGTGACAATGAACCGAGACAACGTGGTGTTGCTTTCAGAAATCCCATGATGAATCCACTTCCTCCACCTCTCCTTGTTCCTCCGCCTAATGGACCGCGGGGCACCTATGCCGATATACTTGCGGGTAAAAATAGAACCACCCAATTAGATTCTTCTATACCCAAGGACGTCCTCGCCGATGGTGGTGTAGGTACGTTAGTGGAGATAAAAGACTCCATTGCCGAACTCGAATCACTAGTTAACCTTAAACAAATACTATCTGTTACCCAAATCCTTGTCGCAAGGCTTCGTGCTTGCCGTTCTAACGCAGAAAAGCTGCAGGCTTTCTGGTCAGTTTTTAGCCAAATGGATTAACGAGCCCCTTTTCAAAAATAGTCTTATGGAATGCTCGCTCTCTTATGGCTAAAAGAAATGAATTAATATTGCTAGCAGCCAGGTTGCAGGTTGATATTGTTATCATCACGGAAACGTGGCTTAAACCTGACCACTCTTCTCCTTGCCTGGATATGCAGTTGTACGTGATGATCGGTCTGGTGCTTCTCGTGGCAGGGGTGTTGCCATTATTATCAACAACGCTATTAATTATACTGTTTTAACTAAACCAAATAACTTAAAATGTGATGCTTGCTTTGTGAAAATTGACCATCCCAAACTTGTCATTGGTGGGGTTCATGCTCCTCCATCAAACCCTCTCACGACTGAGTACTATGAGCGGATTGTGCGGGTGGGGGCTTCGTTCATTATTGGTGGGGAGTTTAAAGCTCGTCATAAGGTATGGAATAATTACTCAAACAACCGTGGTGGAAACATTATATGTATATAACCACATGCTTAAATCTAATTATCAGATTACATTTCCACAAGAATTCACTCGTCATGATCATAGACGAAGACCATCTACTCTAGACGTTTTCATCACATCCTGTCCTTATTCCCTCACTTGCACGTTTCACGATTATGACTATGGAAATTCTGATCACCTTCCTGTTATCTTTACAAAACATGATATATCGGGTCGCCCCGAAGGTATTGACACCACTACTGACTGGGAGTATTGTTGCGACGGCGTGAAGGTGCCGCGCAATGCCACGAAGCTACATCGTTGCGACAGCGTGAAGATGTTCCGCAACGATGTGAAGCTGCCCCGGAGAGCGAGCGGAAGCGAGCATTCGATCTTCCGGTTGCTATTGAGAAACCAGCAAATATTCGAACAGTCGAATACAACGATCCGTCAGATTCAAACGTGCTTTTGATATACGCGAAACATCGTTCTTGTTGAATCATGAGTACTTCATCGAGTAACACTCCCCAGCGTAACATTGGTGTCAGAAGTGGGATGCAGACCCGTTCTTCGACCGCCGAGGGAGAGGTCCCTTCTTCGTTGGAGTCTCTGTTCGAGAACTTGCAGCGAAGTATCTCTACGCAGTTCCAAGAGCAGCAGCGGATGTTCGGGGCCAGATGGGAGCAGGAACGGACGCGGGCTGAGGAGAAGCAGGCTGCGGAGAAGGCAGTTGTTTCAGCCAAGGAAGCTGCTCTGGAAGAGAGATTCGGGACGATTGAGAGACAATATCAGGTCGTATCGGAAAAGTTTTTCTCTTTTTCAAATTCTCGTAACTCCAATCACCGCGATGAGGAACGCGAGTCCGCCCGTGTAAATAGTTGCGTTTTTTCGGGGCTCGTGGTTCCTCCTGTTTCGCAGCCGTTTCCTCCTCGACTGGTGAGTGATGCGACTCGGGGCGAATCCGATTTGGGATACGTCCTGAGACCACCAGTTTTTGATGGAAAGACTTGTTGGGAAGAGTACAAAGTACAATTTGAAGCAATTGCGACGGCGAATAGGTGGGACGGACCAAGGAGAGCTTTGGCCTTGGTCTCGTCTTTGGAGGGACCGGCGCGAAGTATCTTGACTGCTCAACCGTTGAAAAGTGGAACAATTTTGAAGAACTGATTTCGCCTTTGGAGTTCCGTTATGGAACTAAAAATTTTTCTAATTTAAATTGCACAGTATTTCAGAATTATAAACAACGGAGAGGACAGTCTATTTCTGAGTTGGCTACAGAAATTGAGAGGCTGGCACAGAGCGCGTTCAGTGAATGTCCTTTCAAAACCAGAGACTTTGCGGCCTCTTAATTCGTGTCCTCGTTGGTCAACGAAGAAATGAAGCTGAGTTTGAGGCTCGGTGGGTTCGTGTCTCTCAGGGCAGCTGTTATCAGGGCCCTGGAGATTGAAGCCGTCAAGTCCGTTACAAACGCCGATGATCGGAATGGACAGAAATTTAAATCTGTTTCCTATTTTGAGAGGAACTCGCGTAAAAGAAGAATTCCTGACGGAGAGCAGAGGGCGAATCAGACAGACGAACCCGTGAAGCGGCGACCTTTATGTTGGAGCTGTGGAGAAGCCGGAAATCTCCAGCGGGACTGTTCTAGGCGTAAAGCCACGGAGCAGAAGAAAAAGGGAAACGGGAAGAAATCGACGTAGAGGGGGAACCTTCGGCTTCTTTCCCTTTACCCCCGTCGCGCGGAAGACTCGTATGACTGAAGATACGCATATTGAAGGATACATCGATGGATGTAAGGCGAACCTTATCATTGACACGGGTTCATCGGTAAACTTAAAGAAGTTCAACAAAGGCAGTCAAGTTCGCGCGGCGGGAGTGAAGGAAAAGATTCATCTGTATTCGGCCTCGGGAGAAAGGTTACCGATCCATGGAAGACAACGCTTTTCGGTAACGATCGGTACTCTGGAGACTGAAAAGGATTTTCCTCTGATTGACATGGTCGAAGAATGCATTTTGGGGACAGATTTCCTACAAAAATATTCGTGTCAATTAGATTTCCTTCGAAACAAATTTCGGATTCACGGACACGAGGACACCGACTTGAAGAGAAAACGTTTTGAAGAAAAGCTTTCAGCTTTGATAGGAAAGGAAGAACATATTTCCATTCCTGATCACCTTCAAGACCTCTACAAGCGCTGCTGTGTCTGCCTGTCTGAAGAACAAAGAAATGAATTCCGAAGATTATTAATTGATTATCTCTTGATAAAAACGTCTTCGTTTTCGCAAGCAACCCTGATCAAGTCCGAAGATGCGATATTATTCGACATAACATCGATACTGGGGACCATCCTCCAATCAAACAACCACCACGGCGACTACCTCTTCATCGTCCAGGTGAGGTTGAGAAGATGCTTGTGAAGATGGAGGAGCAAGGAGTCATTGAAAAGTCGAATAGTCCGTGGTCTTCACCAATTGTTTTAGTGAAGAAAAAGGATGGGAACATCAGATTCTGTGTAGATTATCGTCGACTGAACGTAATCACTAAGGATTCCTATCCACTCCCGAGGATCTAGGACACGTTGGACGCTTTAGTTGGCTCAACCTGGTTCTCGACCATAGATTTGCAGAACGGTTACTGGCAAATCGCAGTGGATGAAGAGGATAAGGAGAAGACTGCGTTTTGTGTCGGGACCGGACTTTGGCAGTTCAAGGTAATGCCATTCGGACTCTGCAACGGTCCCGCTACGTTTGAACGTCTAATGGATACAGTTCTGGCTGATTGTAATTGGAAGATCTGTCTTGTGTATCTGGACGATATAATAATCTGCGGAAAGAGTTTTGAAGGGGAAATAGAGAATTTGAGGAGAATTTTCACCCGTCTCCGCCGCGTGAAATTAATCATGAGCCCGAAGAAATGTAACTTCTTCTGCCGCAAGGTGAAGTATCTAGGACACATAGTCTCCGAACAGGGAGTGAAGACCGATCCCGAGAAGATTACCACAGTTCAAGACTGGCCAGTGCCGAAGAACAAGACGGAGCTGCGAAGTTTCCTCGGGCTTTGCACGTATTACAGGAAGTTTGTCCATAATTTCTCGTCAATTGCAAAGCCCTTACATCGTTTGACTGAGGGAAAGGTTTCTTTTCGATGGACAGACGAATGTCAAAAGGTTTTTGAAGAGTTGAAGACACATCTTGCGAGATCCCCTATCTTGGCTTATCCATCACCCGATGCGGACACCGATGCATTGAATGACGCAATTGGAGCAGTCCTCTCCCAGGTTCAAGGCGAACAAGAGAAAGTGATCGCCTATTTTTCGAAGATGCTGGGACAGGCGGAAAGGAATTATTGCGTGACAAGGAGAGAACTCTTAGCCATTCTAAAATCCATAGAGCGTTTCCATCATTACCTCTATGGTCGTAAATTCTTAGTGAGGGCGGATCATGCTTCGTTAAGATGGCTCCTCTCATTCAAGAATCCTGAGGGACAGATTGCAAGATGGATAGAGCGTCTTCAACAATACGAATTCGAAATAAAACATCGAGAGGGAAAGAATCACGGAAATGCGGACAGCCTCTCTAGAAGACCCTGCAAAACTTCCCAATGCAAACGTTGCTCACGACTTGAACAAAAGGATGCTGAAGAAGAACCGAAGATTTCAAGGACCATATGTCGTTCAGCTGAAATGGAAAACTGGATTTGTGCACAAGAACAGGATGAAAATCTTAAATTTATCCGTCTACGTAAAATTGAAGGAAATAAACCGACGTGGCAAGATGTTTCCGCTCTTTCATCCGAAGCGAAGTATCTCTGGTCCATTTGGGATTCGTTGGAAGTGGATCAAGATTTGTTACTTCGAAGATGGGAATCTGTGGATGGAGCAAAAGTCTCGAAATTGGTGGTAGTCCCAGAGAGTAAAGTCGAGGAGGTATTACGGAATTGCCACGATGCACCTGCTGGAGGTCATTTTGGCGTGAAGAAGACGTTGGAAAATGTTCGACAAGGTTTTTATTGGCTTAATCACCGAAGAGATGTAGAAGACTGGTTTCGTCGGTGTCATCAATGTACAGCGAGGAAAGGACCTGTGGAGAAGGGAAGAAGAACCATGAAGGTTTACAACGTTAGAGCACCTTTTGAGAGGATAGCGCTCGACGTTGTGGGTCTCTTGCCAAGGTCTTCGGCTGGAAACAAGTACGCGCTGGTTGTCGTGGATTATTTTGCGAAGTGGCCGGAGGTGATGCCACTTCCTAACCAACAAGCGACGACGATTTCCAAGGCTCTCCCGAAGGAGGTGATTAGCCGTTATGGAGTTACACTCTGATCAGGGGCGGAGTTTTGAATCCAACATCTTCAAGGAGTTGATGAAATTCCTAGGGATAAAGAAGACAAGGACAACTCCGTTGCACCCTCAGTCGGATGGACTTGTAGAGCGGATGATCCTAACCTTGTTGCAGTACTTGTCTCAGTATGTTGCGGAACATCAAAGGGACTGGGATGAGTGGATACCAACGTTTTTGATGGCCTACCGTTCTTCTCGACATGAAGTTACTCAGTATACTCCAACAAATGGTTCTTATGGGACGAGAACTGCGATTACCAATGAATTTGTTGAGAGGGGTTGATCCCGCTGAACAGAAGGAGGAGGAAGATTATGTTAAAGAAGTGAGAGAAGGAATTGTTGAAGTGCACAAATTTGTTCGCCATCGAATGCAAATTTGTGCAGGGAAGACCAAGGCTTGGTACGATTCTTTCTCAAGATTAATTTTTTTTGCCCCTGGGGAAGAGGTTTGGCTTTACAACCCTCGGAGAACGAAAGGAAGATGTCCGAAGCTTCAATTCGAAGGACCCTACGTAGTGAAGAATCGACTCAACGAATTAATTTATCGAATAGTTCGTTCTCCGAAATCCAAACCAAAGGTCGTACACGTGAATCGACTTGCTCGGTACGATTCACGAGGAGACTGCTGCGAGAAGAGGAATGAAAGTTAGTTGAGGAAAATGTCCGACATCTTCGCCCAAGAAGAGGACGCCTCGTCGCAGAAGGCTAGGGTGGGGATTGCTTACTGGCGGTAGACTCTCCTTCTTCGCGAGTCTAAACGGACGAGGAAGTGCGATTCTCTTCGGAGGATCGCCCCTCAGTCACTGCTCTATTTCGATAGGGTTTTGGCGGTCGGACTGCGAAATTGTGGTATGTTCCACACAACCAGTCATTGAGGAAATTCTCCTTAGTGATTGGGAAACATCCCTAGGAGAGTTGTTCCGTGAGGCTGGGAGGATCCACATCCGGGAAGTCCTTAAGAAAGAAGTGCGCAAGTCGCAAGAATCAAGTGGAAGGGCGAGGAACAGTCAGGACATCCATTTCCTTGAAAATGTTATCAAGACCAGGTCCATCTAGAGGAATTCCTTAACTAGGTTAGAGGAAGAAAACACCGGCGTCTTGCTCAAGGTTTTTGAGTGGTTTTCCTTGAGACGGCGGACAAATGTCAAGACGCTAACTGTCTGATAAAGGCCACTCAGTTAAATGTTTTGGTCTGTTAGTTTACTTCCTTTACAGACAGAGGTGTTCGAGTACGTTAAGAAGGTCCCTGTTGATGTTGGCTGTCGGAGCTGAATTTGCCGCGGTCGGGACGTACGCTCTTTGAAGAGAAGAGAGCAGTGTTGGCGACGGTGTGAAGGTGCCGCGCAATGCCACGAAGCTGCATCGTTGCGACAGCGTGAAGATGTTCCGCAACGATGTGAAGCTGCCCCGGAGAGCGAGCGGCAGCGAGCATTCGATCTTCCGGTTGCTATTGAGAAACCGGCAAATATTCGAAGAGTCGAATACGACGATCCGTCAGATTCAGACGTGCTTTTAATATACGCGAAACATCGTTCTTGTTGTATAAAGTTCTCATATTTCCTGTTGAATAAACCATTGTACAGTGTGGTGTTACTTTATAAACCATGAGTTAGTCTTCGATTAACACTCCCCGGATTAAAGGATTAAAGAATGTTGACAATTTCCAATGTAGAAAATTTTTAATTTTGCGCCGTCTCCGAAATATAAATTAAAATTATTATGTCTTTTTAGTGCATTCCGAAGTCGGTTATATTTTTTTTCCAAAAATTTTTTTATTTCACATTTTTTAGTGGCGATCGGAGCATTCCTTGAAGAGTTCAACAAATGGATGGGAAGGGAACGGCAGGGAAGGGCAGGGAAGTGAAGGGAATGTTGCAAATGGGATCATCGTGGAAACATCTCCGGCCGCAAAATGTAATACTAGGTTTCATCGATATCAGGCCGAGTATACGTGAAATAGCACGTGTACTGCAAAAAATGAAAGAATCTAAAATGTTTTTTTTTTTACGGGACCAACTGTTGGTTATACTCTGCAAGATGCAAAAGGTTGAGATCCGATTGGTCCATCCATCTTGGAGTTCGACTACGTGAAGATCTCGACAATCCGAGAAGTGAGGAGGATACAGTCACTCACAGTGAAAATCGTACACCGCATTTATTGTCCTAATTTTGGCTAAAAATTGAACTGTATGAACATGACATTTCTGTAATGAACATTATATTGTGCTGTGTGAACTGCTCTTTGATCTCATGTAAAAAAAAGAACCCAAATTTTATCGAATATTTGAGAAAATATAAAAAATATACCAATATGTACGAAACGCGGCTCACGCTGAAAATCGTACACCTACAAAACCGCTCGATAAATGGTAATATTTTTTCGATTTTGTAACTTCCAATACGTGATTCTTATAGATTATTGTATCCTGAATATAAATATGTTAACAGCTTTTTTCTAGTGTCCATAATTTTGGGAAAAAACGAACTTTTAGAAAAATTGTACATTTCCGACTTTGAAAATGTTTCATGCTTTTACTATAGCAGTTATTCAGTCCCTGTTAGTACAAAACTATTCTATGGACTCTTCTGAATAAAATGATATAAATTATTATTACATTATAAACATTTAAGTATGTTTAAATAACAATCGAAGCAATCGGGATGCCCAAAACATGCAAACCTTTGCTGATATTTTTCAGTTTATTTCGAAAACTAAAAATTTAAGAGAAGATCTAGTCATAGCTCACGATAGAGAAAACATTGTTATTAAGGAAAGCATTAAAAAAGGGTTCAAAATCATTTTTCGATTTTATGATTTAAGCCTAACAATTTTGCATAACACGCGGCAACGGAATGGTTAAACGACATGGCAGTCAAGATGATTGTCAGCGTTGAGCACTACTGTCGCTACCGCGTAGCGTCGTCATTTGTTCGCTTCCAATACAGAAGCGAAATGCATACATATGACGGCAAACACGGCGAAAACAGCAGTGTTCAACACCGACAATCATCTTGACTGCCATGTCGACAGCCAAAATTAGGACAATAAATGCGGTGTACGATTTTCACTGTAAGTGACTGTAATTAGTTAAAACAAATAATTGTTTGCAACATATTGAAGAAACATACTACAGTGATACCAGGAAATGCTGAATTTAATATAACAAATAATTGTTGCAAGAAACTTACCTGTTCGCATTGACTACTGCCAGGAACTGCTTCCATTTTTCGTGAAATTCTTCGTAAGGTATCACACAACTTTGTCTTTGCAAACAAGACAAAGACGAAACGTTGCTTCGAGACAACAAGTTGAACAGTCCTTCAGGCAGATAAAGTTCAGCTTGTTTCGAAGTGTCTTCTACATTCGAGTTTACTTCTGTTTGTAGATCTAGTTTATTTTTATTTATTTTTTTATTTTTAGATTTAGTTTGTTTCTATTTTTATTGATACATTTAGTGTATTTTTTTTATTTTTGCTTCCACAGTTAGTGACATTTAGTGAAACTGTGTCACAGAGAAACAGTGATACACAGTGATAGACAGTGATAGACATTAATCTGTGAAAATGAGTGAAGAAAAGAATCTGGAAAAGGAAGAAATGCGCAAAGATTACGAAGAGGAGCAGCATCAAATACGGAAAGGTTCGGGAAGAAAGAAGATAAGCCTTTCCGTGAAGCGATATTCGATGAAAAGAACGTGGATGCAAAGGAAGCGATCTACAAAACAGCGTGCAGGAATTGCGTTGCAGGAAGCCATACACGAACCGTCCACATCCGACGGACGAAGAGGAGGACAGCATCCACAGTCTGCAGATACAAGAAGTAACAAGAAATGAACCCGCAGAACAAGAGTCGCATTCCCCAAGTGGCTCGGCTGTCGTGGATATGGAATATGTAATCAGTCAATTACAAAAAGAAGGGGATCATTCCATAAACAAGGAAGACTGTAGAATTCGGTACATGAAAAAGACAGGCGAAAAACGGTATGGCCTGAAGACCACCCTAATTTATACATGTACCATGTGTAATTACGGATGTATAATCCGCTGTCAACCCGAGAATGACGACGAAATGGGTATCAATGAGAGCGCCGTTGCCGAAACAATTTTAAGCGGAGGCAGCTTCAAACATATGGAGGAGTTTCTGGCATCCATAAACGTACCCTGCATGTCGAGGAGACAGTTTACGCAGTATCACGACAAAATCGTGAAACACCTGCTAATTGCGGCAGAAGAAGAAATGACAGCAGCAGCCGGGGAAGAGAAACGATTGGCCATCGAAAGAGGCGATGTCCTTCCTGGATCAAGAATTCCTCACATCACCGTCGTGGCCGACGGAAGTTGGATTAAGAGATCCTATCGCAGCGGCACATATAATTCTTTATCTGGAGTCGGTACGATAATTGGGTACCACACACGAAAAGTATTATTCATCGCTGTCAGGAACAAAAGATGCAGAATCTGCTATCTCGCCGCGCAAAAGAACGAAGCACCTCGAAATCACGCTTGTTTCAAGAATTGGAGTGTTAAACAAGCGTCAATCGCAATGGAAAGCGATGCAATTCTTGAAGGATTCCGGACCAGCGTCAAAAAACGGGACCTCCTTTATTCGACGTTGATTTCTGACGGAGACAGCTGTGTCTATAAAAAAATTTTAGACGCGGATCCGTACAAAAACGAGATCCGCGTTAAAAAAATTGAATGCACCAACCATCTCCTACGGAATTTTTGCCGTAAAATGAAGGAGGTTGTGAAAAAAACTCCGCCAGGGCCACTCAGAGGAATAGTGGAAAGAAGCATTCGGCGAATGCGTACCGACATCGTAAAAGCAGCACAATTTAGAGACAACGAAAGCAGACCAGTTGCGCAAAAAATCAGAGCTTTGTACAACGACATACGAAATGTGCCAAGTCATGTGTTCGGGGAGCACGCAGCCTGTGCACAGTTACAGTATTTCTGCGATGGACAACGCAAGACGGACGAAAGGAATATTGTTCCTGAATTAAAGAACCTCGTAAGATATTGTTGCGACGGCGTGAAGATGCCGCGCAATGCCACGAAGCTGCATCGTTGCGACAGCGTGAAGATGTTCCGTAACGATGTGAAGCTGCCCCGGAGAGCGAGCGGAAGCGAGCATTCGAGCTTCCGGTTGCTATCAAGAAACCGGCAAATATTCAAAGAGTCGAATACGACGACCTGTCAAATACGGACGTGCTCTTGCGATACGAGATATCTTTGCTATTGTACAAAGTTTCCTTCCCTCTTGTAAATAAATTCGTTGTGCAGTGCCGTGTTATTTTTATAAACAATGAGTTCGTCCTCGAGTAATACTCCCCGGCGCAACAGTATACAGGAAGATGTGCTGCTGCTGTTTTGCAGTATAACACAAAAGAAGTGCTACTGCGGCTACACATGGCAATGAAGAAGAAACCGGGCATAGTTCTTTGCACCCTCGACAGCAAAAGGAAGAAAGAAGAAATGAAAAGGGCCGAGAAGCAGAGAGAAAGACCATCGTCGAAGTATACACGGAAAAAATTCCGCGCAGGCAAGGATACCGATTACGGCCCAAACGCCGAGAAGCCAGATATAGCAGAAGATATTTGTGATCTCGAGAAAGAAAAACACGTGGAAATGCTACAAAAGTGGCAAAATGAACGAGAGAAGATTGAAAGGGAGACCATCGGCCAAATTAACAATGTACGATGGTCCTTTTATAAATCAAAATTATTGACGGCGTCCAACTTCGGACGAGTATGCCGTCGGAAACGAGGAACGTCGTGCGCAAATGCAGTGAAGACGTTTCTCTATCAGCCGATGTTGAACGTTCCTGCGATAAACTACGGGCGAGAGTGTGAACAACAAGCCCGTGAAGATCTACAGCAACAAATTGGTGCAAACATTGAGGAATGCGGTTTATTCATCGACCGCAAAATTCCGTTCCTAGGCGCTTCGCCCGATGGAATCATCGGTGAAGATGGAATAGTGGAAATTAAGTGCCCCAAAATGGCCGAAAATTTAACACCGGAGGAGGCAATTCAAAGTCCTCCAACTGTAAAGAGGATCTTTGAAGACGCAACAGGTAGTACCTTGAATGGAGGCCACCGGTACTTCTATCAGGTACAAGGTCAACTACATGTCACAGGTAGAGAACACTGCATATTCTGCATATGGACCCGAAAAGGGTTGAAATATATAAAAGTTGCGAGAGATGATAACTTTTGGCTAAATGAAATGGAGCCAAAGTTAATCACATTTTATTTAGAATGCATGTTACCGGAAATAATAGATAGCAGATTTAATAGAGGTATGCCGATTAGGGAGCCTCAATTCCTAATAGAAGAAAAAGCATGCTTGCGAAAAAGGTCGCGTTCTCCAGGAAGCGGTAAGGTTGCACCTGCTCCGCGTCGCGCTGCACTGTAAAGTGTAGCACCACTTACGAATAGCAAACGTAGCCGCTGATCATCAGATCAAATAAGTTGCTCGAACACAGGGTGCACACATGGTGTGCAGTACCACGTTAGTGAGTTACAATTTCTGCAAAGAGCAAATATACTTTACATATATGTGTACTAATTTCATTTTAGGTTTTCTGTGTTGTAGGTACTACTGAATGTGTGCAAGAGGCACACTATTTAATTTGTTGCAGAAACCCGCACGCAATGGAGTGAATGTCAGACACGCGACGTGACAATATGGCAAGGTGGGACGACAGGACTTCTATCCTATACCTGTCTACACGCCGAAATTACATTACACGAGGGTCAGCCAGATACGTTCATCGGGACAGCGAAGAAACAAACGGTAAATGTACTCCGTAACAATACACAAAACATCATTTTATATCAACGCGACGGAAATTATAATATAGCCTAAGCAAACCGAGATATTTACTATCAAATTTGACTCCGTGATTAACTATGTGATGTATATATTTTTCAGAAGCGAGATACGGAGCCGGTTGTGAAATTAGTCTCTATCGATTCCTCGTATTCTAAAACACCTATACACGCAACCTTTTGGAACTGCACCCAAAAAATAAATCTACTCGTCGAAGAGAAAAATACAAAAATGGTAGGACCACTACGTATTGTAGCAACAATCACATTATAACAACGTATATACATTCTTTGATTTGTTGCAGAGTGTACGTTTTCAAATGGTAAATACTTCGAAACAAAATGCAGTTATACATATAGTGTTGCGACGGCGTGAAGGTGCCGCGCAATGCCACGAAGCTGCATCGTTGCGACAGCGTGAAGATGTTCCGCAACGATGTGAAGCTGCCCCGAAGAGCGAGCGGAAGCGAGCATTCGATCTTCCGGTTGCTATAGACAGACCGGCAAATATTCGAAGAGTCGAATACGACGATCCGTCGGATTCGGACGCGCGCTCGACATATAGGAAATATCTTAGCTATTGTATAAAGTTCCTTTCAGTCCTGTTAAATAAATCACTGTACAGTGCCGTGTTATTATTTCGTAAACAATGAGTTCGTCCTCGAGAAATACTCCCCGGCGCAACAATATTACAAAAATAAAAACTTGTACACATCTTATATCAGTATATGTTCTATTCAACCTGATCCTTCCACTTCATTATCCTTTGCGCTAAAATTCATACGCTCGCCAACTATCGTAAGTTTCGGCTGTATTCATTCAAGATTTCCTGATATAGGAAATTCAAGCGGCATCTGCTGCAACATATAAAAGAAGTGTTGCCACATGCGCAAGGTTTTTTTAATTCTTCAATCATTATTAAATATGAAAATTTAATTTCAGTAATATTCATTTAAAAACGTAAATGTAAAAAACTGATTAAATTGAAAAAAGAAAAATCGCTAGATATTGAGAGTCTCGAACCACAAGTCATGTTCCACGAACATGTGGCTATTATTCAGACGCTCGCCAAACGTTTCGGCCGTATTCATTCAAGATTTCCTGATGTAGGGAAACGTGGCAACAGTGTAACGTAACTGTATACAGAGTGGCCCGTAACTGGTGTAGGAGCCGGAAATGGGGGGTAGGGGAGACGATTCCAAGTAAAAATTTCCTTTGCAAAAATGTCGTGCGGAGCTTCGTTTTTGAATTATTAAGGAAAAACACTGACACTCACAGCGCGCGCTTTTCGCGCGCTTAGGCGCGTGAGCATAGGGTTAGGCCCTCGGATCTTCGAACTAGGCTAATGCGTCGATAAAGCCGGAAAAATTTAAATCGATTTTAATCGAATTTATTAATTATTTGTACTCGTAGTTTGAAAAAAAGAATGAATAAAATGTGAGGTGTTCTCTGAATTTTTTGGAAATAAATAACGATTTCGGAATAAAAAGGCGACTGTAACGTTATGAAAATTGATAAATAATTTGAATTCGACTTACCCATTCACCTGCAAGTTGACCCTATTCGTTGTCAATGGTCATCATACGTATCCTGACCAAGGATGGACGAATACCCCATGGCAGAACAGTTGAAGGAATGGTCCGGTCACTGAACCGTTTTATTTACCACAAAATTATTTCGCTTCACAATCCCTGACACTTGTCACTTTCACATTACAATAAACTAATAAACACATTATTCCTTCCTCGATTGTTGACCCTTAACAGGTTATTGTTCGTCGTGTTTTTTTTTTCTGTCGATGGTTCGATCGAACGTGTCAACGGTCAGCCGTTTTCGGAATCGGTTACGTATTTCTTAAACTCACACAGTTTAGGCGCTAGTGTAACTCCCCTATACCCTTAAAGTGCAAAACTGTGAACATTAATAAATATTCCATATATGAATTCCATAACTGAAACAGATCAGTAATCACCATAAGATCCCCCCTCACCCACACGCTTTCACGTCGAGCATCTCGCGGGATCGTGTGATCCGCGGCACAATTGCAACTGTTTGCAATCGTGACTCACCAACAGAGTCAGTGATCTGCACTTTACAGCGCAGTACGACGTCGGCAAGTAGCAGTATTTATACTACTTTCAGAGAGAGACCTTCTTCGCTTTTCTAAGCTTGCTCTCTCTTCTGTTATGAACTGAGGCTCTCGAATCGGCATTCCTCTATTATACCGGCTATCTATTAATTCCGGTAACATGCAATGTAAATAAAATTGAATTAACTTTTGCTCCATATTTTTTCCCCAAAAGTTATCATCTTTGTCTACTCGAATGCACTTTAACCCTTTTCGAGTCCAAATACAAAATAAGCAATATTTTCTACCCGTGATATGTAATTGTCCTTGTATCTGGTAGTAATATCAGTGATTTTTGTTTAATCTGTTTCCTTCTGCATTTTCAAAAATACGGCGAACAATTGTAACAGTTTCGATTGCCTCCTCCGGCAGTAAATTCTCTGCCGTTTTTGGGTATTTGATTTCCACAATGCCCTCTTCGTCTATTACTCCATCTGGTGAAGCCCCTAAGAATGGGTAGGAAGCATCAATGTATAATCCACATTCTTGAATTTTAACCCCAATATATGAGCTTAGCTCTTCACGTGCTAAATTTTCACATTCTTGCCCATACCGTACTCCGGGTGCACTAATTAATCTTGGATATACAAATGATTTTACTGCATTTGCACAAAACGTTCCAATTCGACGACGGCATACTCGCCCAAAATTCGAGGCTGTCAAAAGTTTAGATTTATAATTAACCCTTTGCACTCCGTAGGCGCCGCTATTGCGCCATATGCTTTCATTGCACTAACTCCGTCGGCGCCGCTATTGCGCCAGGTGCTTTCAGTGCAGTTAGGCACAAAAAAGGACTGTATAGTGTGTTCTAAGCGGAAAGGTAATTCCGGAAGACGGGAAACAACCTAATTTTGTGACACATGTCCAAATAAGCCACGGATGCATATGGGAGATTGTTTCCACAAATATCACACTATGTTGAATTACAAAATATAAATATCAAATTGTATTTCTTTTATCACAAACTACATTAATTAAATAAATAAATTTATAATAACATAAATTTATAACAACAGATCTTTTTTTTTTAGTAAAACAGAAGTTCATTTTTCAGATGCTCCAACGCAGAAATGTCACGGAGTTGCTGCACTCTTGAGTAAAAAAACACTCGGAGTGCAAAGGGTTAAACCATCGTGGATTTGTCGCTTGACCGATGATTTCTTTCTCAATGGCATCTCTTCTATTTTGCCAATTATGCAACATTTCTATATGTCTTTTATGCTCCAATTCATAAATATTTTTCGCCATATCTGGCTTTTGGGCGTTCGGTCCGTAATTTGAATCCTTTTCCATACGGAATTGTTTCCGCACGTGCTTCGCAATTCACAATAAAAAATTTGAAACAGATTGAATAGTACAATCAACTCCTTGTTTACAATGAAACTATCGCAAAGACATAAAACGCGAGTTATTTATTATTGCACTATGGTGAAACATAAAGCAACGTGATATGGAATGTTTTAGAGGTATCAGAAAAATGAAGAACAATGAAGAAATTTATTATAATTAAAAAAAAAAGTTTTTAAGATGTATCTGTAATATTAATCTGTGATATTTATAATATTATGATTAGAGATCATTTTGAAAAAATAAAAATAAAATAAAATGAAAATAAAAATTCAATCGGTACAATTATAAATTAGGAAAGAGCCTGTTTTAAAAAACAGTGAACACGGTCCTGATCCCCACCACCGACGATTTTTGGTGCTTTTCAATATCAACGACAAAAGATAATCAGAAACCAAAATGTCTAATCACGACGAAACGACAAACGTAAGTATAATCGAAAAATCTGAAATTATATCATTAATATTACATTATATACACATAAATTACTGTAATTACAAATGGAAATAGAAAAGGAAGGCGTCGAAAAAAAATGAAGAAAAAGAAAATGAAAAGAAAGAAATAGAAGAAAGAAAAAGGGACGTCAACGTCGAAAGTAAGAAAATTAATTTAAAAAAAATGATAAATGAGTGAGAATTACATTATTGTACGGTAATTACGTCTACAACAGTAGACAATAAATTGAAATTATTGCTTTTTGTTTTTTAAATTAAACATACATTATTATATTTCAGATGAAAAAAAATGATTCGAAAGGCGATGTACAACCGCGGCTGGGGTGGGCGACGAGGAGGAAGAGGCGGTCGTCGCGGTGGCCGCGGCAGCCGCGGGGGAAGAGTTGCATATATTAATATCAATTAAATTTAAAAAAAATGTATAAAAAATTAAACTATAAAATTAAAAAATAACATGTATTTTTTATTACTACAAGTTTTACGGTCGCGTACGTATATTATTCTCTTTCGCTTTCATTAGCCATTTAGATGTCCGACAGGAATCAAAATCTCAGTACTAGCCGATTCATTTTGCTGATGGTCAGAATTGTAACAAATGTGGCAACATCGTGACAGAAGTCTTGATACATTGCGGCAACTATGGCTTACTTGTGCCTGGATTCACGTGCTTGTTCGTGTTGTCAAAATAGAAATAATATTTACCGACTAATTTGTAGTTACATCGACCTTGATGATAACGTGGTCCCATCAGCTGAAATATACCATAAATGCCTCTGACGGAAAATCATTGAACTATTCTTACGTCAATTACGTTACGATTGCGTGCAAATCTCATTTTCTATTTCACGCCTTCCACTCTCTTATAGGAAAACTCTCTTCCTGGAACAGGTACCTGACACAGTTTGCGGAACTTTAGCTATTAGCGAAGTTCAAGATTTAACTAAACTGGCTCTTCAAGCTCACAAAATCATTGAAGTTGTGAAACCAACCATTTCGGCTGTCACGGTTAAAAGTGAAAATCAACCATCGATTTAGCCATCGATTGATTCAAAATTACAAAAACTTGAAGAAATGATGCAAGTCCTGGCAGTTGACATTCGCAGAAGCAGATCAAGGTTTAGAGAGAGATCAAGATCAGGATCAAGATTCTTTAACAGACAGCATCGATCACGAAGTTCATCAAGATTTTCTAATCAATCATTAACTCTTTGTTACTATTGTTGCGACAGCGTGAAGGTGCCGCGCAATGCCACGAAGCTGCATCGTTGCGACAGCGTGAAGATGTTCCGCAACGATGTGAAACTGCCCCGGAGAACGAGCGGAAGCGAGCATTCGATCTTCCGGTTGCTATTGAGAAACCGGCAAATATTCGAACAGTCGAATACGACGATCCCACAGTGGGGTATTTGGCCCGAAAAGCCGGCAAAAAGTCGATTTCAAAAATTGTGCCTAAGCTGTAAAAGTATTACTGTTCAATACAGTTGAATATGTGAGGAACAATGTACGAATGTCCGTTTTTCCCTTTGTACGCTCATAAATCAGTAATATTTATCGAAAGTTACGAGATTTTATGGTGCACGTTACTATTTCAGCGATCCTATGAAACGCGTTACAGTTATTGGCAATTTTTGCATACTTCAAAATAGTTGTGTAAATTCTTGCAATATGGAAAATTTTCAGGAAGCTGTATACTTTATCTTCCAACAGGTTTTACTTCATTATCTTATATACTTTTATAAATATTAACATTTGAAGATAATAAAGAATTAAGTAGCTTTTCTTTACAATTGTAAAATTTCAATAAGAATTTTGTTATATTTCTAAGCAGAATTAAGCGCTGGTTTTGGTCTTATTGAATTCGGTAGAGATTTGTGATTACAAGCCAACAACATTTGGTTCCGGATTCGTCCGGATTCAAGTTTTATAACTAATTTAGTACTAACCGGTACGCAGCGTTTGCCGCGCTCTTGTTAACGGCTTCTGCGAAGTTTTTCTACGGAACTGTTTAGATTATTGCCACTCGCATGTTTATGCTATCCTTTAGATAATTCTTTGACCTAAGTCTTCAAACGAAGAACTTCAAACATTGTGGCATATGCCTTACGTGCGAGAATAATTTTGTTCAGCTTTCCAGTGCAGCTACTCTACCATAACCACAATATTACAAGGGTTTCCGATAATTTAAGAAAAAAGTGTTTCAAACAAAAGTTAAACAGTATTCAGACATCTACAAACGTAAGTATTTAAAATTTTGATAAAAAATTTTTTTATCAAAAAATAAAGGTAACATTATCTTAAAAAATTACAAAATGCATTTCTGACTTCATAATCTAATAGCTGATGTTAAGACGAATTCATTGACCTATTACACTATGATCTTAAGCCTACAAATAATGCTATATTAATTTTTGCCGGCTTTTCGGGCCAAATACCCCACTGTGGATCCGTCAGATTCAGACGTGCTTTTAATATACGCGAAACATCGTTCTTGTTGTATAAAGTTCTCATATTTCCTGTTGAATAAACCATTGTACAGTGTGGTGTTATTTTTATAAACCATGAGTTATTCTTCGATTAACACTCCCCGGCGTAACAATATCTATATTTATGTGTGTAATGAAGTACTTAGTATTAAGTGACGTGTGGTGAACTATTTCTATTGCACCCATCTACTCCCACGCAAACATTACACTTTTGAATGACATTTCTTTACTGCAATTGCACAACATTGCGGAGGATTGGGGAAGTGACAGTTGACGTGCCGCACGTGCTTCGTTCCCTGACCTGCCCTCTCTGGATGGTCTCGTAAGAGAGCCATCCCCCCAAATCATATGATTTACTCCAACGTCAACCGTACGTCTCCTTCGACTGTTTTGACTACCGAATTCAAACTCAGCTTGTACAACGTGGAGTGAACATTGGCACTGCACGTGTACGATCTGTTCCGCGTGAAGTTTATTCTTCGTGTTTCTGTTTTTTTAATCTTTGGTAGGTATGATGAAAGAAGTGGAGCGCCGGAGACAGGTGTCCACCAAGCTGAGGATGCGGATTGCACGGCAGAAGAGAGAGGTATGTTTACGAGCACTTGTCCGTGGGGGGACCGTCACGAAGGTCGATCAGGTCGACGAAGGTTGTAAATCTTCGTCCCACGAAATCAAGCGCGTCTTCGCGACCCGTTAAGGTGGTAAAGACTTTAAGGTTGCTTGGTATTCGGAGTAATTATGATTTGTCAATTCATTAGGCAAGGGCCAGAATGAGAAGATTAGGCAAGGGTCTGATTGAGAGGTTTCACCGCGTGTCTGGTGGATACTATCGCGTCTTGAAGACGAAGGTCGCCGAGTGGTAATGGTTTACCACGAGAAATTCTTATCAAGACTGACGAGACATATTCAAATTGAGGCTAGGCAGCTTCGGAGGGATGGTCGAGCCGCGGAGGTGTTTACCGAAGAGGACCAATCAGGGCTGATCCAAAATTCGACAGAACACCGATTGGTGACACGGCTAAGCGAATAGGATCGTGAGACCTTTTCCCTTCTGCAAAGGTCGATGAATGTTTTCTGTGTGTAGTAGACCCAAACACTTGGGTGTTTGGGATTGTCGACAGATCACGCCACTGGGGCAGAATAGACGAGCAAGGCTGCTAGGTGCTTGGGCACGAGTGCAACTGCTGGCCGAGTAGGCCTGGATTTCATTGAAACGTGCACCGCAGGGGGTGAACAGTTTCAGACACGGGAAAGAAACCTCTGTATGGAAGGCGATATTGACCTATTACTAATGGTGTATGTTCCGATTGTCAGCAAGGCTGCTGGTGATAACCTGAGAACTTTGAACATTTTGAAGAATCGCAAATTGTCTATTTAACGTCAGGCGGGTGGTGCGTAATTTTGGGCCTTTAGTCCAGATTTCAAGAGGAACCTTTCCTTTTCATAAACGTTTTCTGGTCTGGTGTCAAGAACCTCTTCCAGCTGTCTGATGAATGTTATATGGCATGGTGAGTTCACAGTATACGTAGCCTGTGATAATTCTCGATTGGGTGCTCGTAGATGACCGAATGACCGCGTCGAATTCCGAGTGTAATGCAACTCGGAACAGTGCTACGCCGCAGCATCAGCAACAGGTAGGGCAGAACCCTTTGACGATCTGCAGGGAAATGTAACAGATACGCCATACGATTGTAATGTGTCTGCATCGTTCGCAAGCACATCCTCCGATGTATCCCCAGATGTATGCGTTGTCAGTGCGTGCTCAGCAACGCATACGTCTCTTCATCAAGGAGATGATGCGAATAAAGATGCTTTGCTGCCGCAACCAGTATCTTGTAATTCCCCTGCAGATTCTGTGAATGCAGGTACGTTCGAAAGAACGGCATCGGAACTGCAAATCGATACAGACGAAGATGCCGAAAGAATCGTGTTGCTAAAATAATTTGTAATTAATTTATTACTAGAGTTTGTTATGTGCACAATTTTTGAGGTTTATAAGTTTGCTTATCAAAAAAATTCAATTTTTTTTAAACTAGTTGGTCTTATACCTTCACAATGTTGAAAATTAAACGGAGCTTGTCGAAAGGATGAATTAGCCGTTAGCAGCAACCAGTGTTTATAATGGTCCACATATGACTTTTATTGAATACCTGTAAAAATATCACCTGCTATGCTGTTTGCATAGATCTGTTACTATATTTTGAAATTGCATCATAAAAATGTGAAATATGTAATATTTTACTTTCACAGAAATTAATACGTACAAAGCATTTAAAAATAAACGTGTACTTACAAAAATATTACTTGCATTTCTACAATCAACAAAGCATTTATTTCGTATAAACATGCAACATACAATGGGTACAAATATGTACCCGAAATTAATTAATAATAATTAATTTCATTTGTTGAACATAATGTGTTTATTCTTCTCAAGCAGATTGCGTGGTTTTATTAATCGTGTTATCATTTTTCCTCAAATGAAAATTAGAAAAATTATATATGAAATAAAAACAAAAGAATAATATAATAATTGTTTTCATAATTGTTTCGCTTGAAAATAAAAATCAGATTACCGAAAATGATTAGAGTATAGTAAGAAATTATATGTATTGTATACTTGAAATACCAAATTCGAGTAGATCGCAATTTAAACTGAGCTAATTGACTACGTCGAAAATTTATTCCAACCGTATAACGGAAAGTAAATTTTTTTATTTTTCAAATATTTTTTAATTTGATTTGTTTTCATTGCTTTAAAAAAGATGTGAAACATTAAACTATGTTCAACGTTTCTACGGATTTCTCCTGTATGTGTTTGCTTTAGAAAAGACGTGAAATATTAAACTATGTTCAACGTTTCGACGGATCTCTCCTGTATGTTATATGCTATTGTTTTTATATCTGCCTATTACTGTTCATACATGAAGGCAATGCATTACACAATATCTGCAACACAAATAGTTTGCGACGCAATCATTAGCTCAATTTAAATTGCGATCTGATTTGCAATGCACTTCTTTCATGTATTAATAATTTCAAAAAAATCTAGTAGGAATGATTATGAACAATATAATTCCTGCAATGATAATAAAATTATTATTAAAAAAAATAGCAGTAATAAGCAGAATATTGCCCACCTCCTCTTCCCCAGCGACGAAGAATTTTACACTTTTAAAAATGATGTACATAGAGGCTATTGTTCGTTATCATTCAATAAAATTGTTCCTTCTTTCACCGCTTGCTGTGCTTCTACAATATACTGTGGTTCCCGAATTGGCATATTTCTTTCAAATCTACTGTTAATTATTTCAGGAACCAGACAGTCCTCGTAAAATTGTTTAAGGGATGGTAACATTTTCACTTCCCAAAAGTTATCATCTCGCTCAACAATTGTATACTTTATCCCAAGAGGCGTCCACACTGCAAAAATGCAATACTGTCTTTGCGTTATGTGAAGCTGCCATTGCACTTGGATATAGTATGTATGTTTTTTATTTATACAATTTTCATTTTGTTTGTCAAAAATTCGATGAACATTTGCGACTTTATTCAGAATGGCATCAGCAGGAGACATTTCTCGCGCCGCATAAGGGCATTTAATTTCGACGATAGTGTCGTCTCCAACAATGCCATCAGGCGTCGCGCCGAAATATGGATATTCTTCATCAATAAATAACCCACAGTCATTTATTTCTATTTTCAAAATCTCCTGCAATTGCGCTCGTGCCAAAATCTCTTTTTCTTTTCCCCACCCAACAGCAGCATTTCTTAATTGAGGAGAATAGAGAATACTTTTTACGAGATTTTGGCATGAAGTGGTCTGTCTTCTGCAACAAATTTTTCCAAAATTTGAAGCAGTCAGCAGCTTTTGACGTATATGTATAATGCCACTGCCAGTTTTGGTGCTGACCTCGCGTAACATACTCCAATACGTCTCTAGTCTGCTGTTGACATTGCAGCATTTTATAATGATCAGATTTCCGCTGTTCGTGTATACTATCATTAATATCTGGCCGTTCCGCGTTCGGTCCATAATCTTTGTCCGCTCTACACGTTTTGGCCCAATAATTAGATTTACGAACAGAGATACCTAATTCTTTCGCTGCGCGCATATGTTCATCGTATTTTTTGCGTTCGGCAATATTTCTTTCTTCAAATATTGCTGTACGTGCTGGCGGCTCTTTACCCATTGCGTAACAAGCACTACTCATTGTTTTAAAAGTATTGTACTGTGCAACTGATGCTTTCACGCGTGTTTGGTACGAGCCTTTTTTTGCAGAATGTATCCGTTTGCCGCCAATAAATTTGCAAATGATTGAATTGCAACTTTCTACAGAATTGCTGGTATATTGATACAATAAACTTTCTGCATTATCTATAATGCGTTTCATTGCATTTTCTATCTTTGCATAAAATCCTGCCATCTGTAATTCAGGAACAAGATTTTCCTCGCCTTCTTTCAAAACTCCATCATAAAAATACTTTAGCGAGGCGCAATCTTTATGTTCCCCGAATACGTGGCTAGGTATGTTTTGTAGATCTTTTATTAAACCAGCAATTTTGTACTGCCAAGATACTTTATTATTGCGGCGAAACGTTGCAGCCTTCACCACAGCGTTTCGAATTTTCATAACACTGTTAGCAATGACTTTTTTTAATTTTGAGACATTTCGACCACCAGTATTACCCGCTTCTCGTACTTTATTGCAAAGGTTGCGAAGAAGATGATTGGTACATTCAATCTTCTCCACAACAATGTTCGGGTACGGAGGGAAATCTCTCAATTTCTTTAATACATTGCTGTCACCATCAGCAATGAATTTACTACTATATATCAATCCATGCATTTCAATGCTACAGCGAAATCCTTCGAGGATTATATCGCTTTCCATACTGGTGGAACTCTGATTGTTCCCCCAGTTTTTAAAACATGTATGCTCTTTTGCTGCAGTATTTAATTTAGCTGCCTTTGCGCAAATAACACAATATTTGTTTCGGACGCTTACAAATAATACTTTTCACGTATGATAACCTATGATAACAGCTGTTCCGGACAGAGAATCGTAACTACCACTGCGGTAGGATCTCTTCATCCAGGAACCATCTATTATCACCGGTATATGTGGGATATCATTAATGATATCACCCCTCTAAATGGCCAATTGTCTTTCTTTTTCGCCAGCCGCACACATTTCTTTTTTCCGCGGCGGCAGCGAAAGCGTTGGATACTTCGTCATGATACAACTGGTATGTTTTGTTGCTCATGCACGGAACATCCACAGCAGCTAAAAATTCTTCCATCTGCTTGTGGCCGGTCCCTGTCAATATAGTACCGCATACGGCACCTCTATTGACATCCAATATATTATCAGCTGTCGGTTCACTCCAGAAACTATCTTCAAAGTGACACATACGACATTTGACAAAATACTGAGTTTTGCGACCGTGACGCCTCGTTTTCGTTATAACAAGATCAGTAAAACGACATTTGTTGATCCAATGGGTGGATAGTCTTTGCAGTTCTGCATAAACATGCCCAAAAACAAATGATGCTTCGTCCCTCAATCTCGATAGAACGTAAACGATCTACGTCAATGTTCCCATCTTCATGCAAAACGATACTTTCTGCATCTTCGTCCATATCGTCTTGCATGTCCAACGATGTACCGTCTACCGTACTGGAATTTACAGAAACTTGTGGAAATGTATCAGATGCAGAACACAACATTGACACATCGTTTGCTGTCATATATGTTTCATCCGCATCGGAATATTCGGTTACACTCCCATTGTCTTTCAAACTGTTTATATTATTATCATTTGTAGTACATATTTCATTGATATTGCTGCATGAATCAACGGAGAAATCAAAAGACGTACTTGCAAACGATGTCGTAATATTGCGATTGCTCTCTTTGTCTGATACATATCCTTCACCTGTATAAAATTCATTTGACATACCTGATGTCACCACCTTAGATGTATTATCCTTTTCATCGCACAACACATGTTTTCTCCCTCTCAAGAACCGCATCTTCTGCTTTACAGACATGCGTTTCCAACATCTAAATTGTTTATTACACTTACTCATTATTGCACTTCTATACTATAGTGAATACAGAATAAGATTTTCGAACCGACGATTTGGGGCCCGTTCGCGTATTCCTCTATTCGTTTCCTTAGTTACGGAGGATGAGAAACGATTGAAAATCACAATAATCAAGATGGATCCCAACGAAAGACACGGTAAGATTTCACGTCTATAATGGTACGTGTTTTCTAACATATACAACGTATATTTATGCAAATAATTATATTCATAACGTGCTAATAATTGTAATAATTGATTTATTCCAATTCTGTTTTCATTGGTTTATTTGCAGTTCCATACAGGCCATATTATTTTATTCCAATTCCGGTGCCGGTACAAGCTCCACTTTGGACTTTCCAATTTGCACCACAGTGGAGGGCCGAACGTCCTAACCACCGTATTTTTGCACCGGCAGTAATGCCGGTGCCACCGCCTCCGCCACATACGCCGCCGCCTTCGCCTCCGCCTCCGCTACCGCCACCGTCACCGTCACCGCCACCGCCACCGCCACCGCCACCGCCACCGCCACCGCCACCGCCACCGCCACCGCCACCGCCACCGCCACCGCCGCCTCCACTGCAACCTCCGATGGCAGAAATGGTAACATATTCAACATTTACTATTCGCGTATAGTGCAATAGTCCTGAGATATTAATTCAACGCTTCAGTGTTCAATCGGTTAACGTTTTTGCTTCAATTGTAGAATTTGCCAGCAGAAAGGCGGCGAAGGTACCGTCACCGTCGCCGCCAGCGGTTGCTGCTGCTAAAAGAACTGCAGCAGCAGCAACAACAACCGCAACAGCAGCAACAACCGCAGCAGGCAAGAGGCCGTGCGAGGAGGACCGCGACTGCACCGCGAGGGGGTCGTAGGGGCGGGAAACAAATGTATTTCACAATAACTATGCAATAAACATATATAATTATATTCATACTGTCATTTATTTATAACACCTTCATACAACGCCGCTCAACAATAGTCTAAATTTAATAATTTACTTTTTCAATTAGTTTGTTTTTTATTTAATATTGTTAATTACTTTTTACAATGCGCTCCGTTCTATAACCGGTCTTCTTCAACTATATACATTTTGATAGCAGGGATTATTTGGCAAATAAAAACATACGTAACAAAATACAAAAAAATGATTTTTCAATTGCGGCACCTGCGTTAACTGAAACCCTAACCTATCGCCCATTTCTCGTCTGTTTGGCCGCCATTGACTTGGCATGTCCATAGTCCACATAGCTATAACGGGAGAGATAAAGATAGTAGTCGAGACAAAGATAGAAAGAGTGAGGCAGCCATGTCGGTGTTCAAACGGCCCAGATTTATCAGTTTATTTATTTTTATTTCTTAATATTCCTTATACCATTACGCATCGCTGTACAGAGCCCGATTTTGCAATTTGGATTTCTAAATTCTGTGAAAAATAAAAGTGTACGTTCTTATAGAAGAAATTTCTTCTAGTACAATTTTTCAAAAAAAGGGCTTTGTACAGCGATAGGCACATTTCTCCCGAATATAAATATCATAATTATAATGCATTTTTCTCGTTATTAAGTCCGAAATTTGGGAAAAACTCGACCGTGTAGGCACTAGATTCGGATCTGCGCAACTTGAGAGACTAGGGAAATGTACGCGGTGAAAAAAGATAAACGAACATACTACGAAACATACGGCAATCGACAAGGATCATACAATTTTCTGCTTGCTGGGTATATACTTTTGACGTCACGATCGTCATAGAAGCGCATGCGCGTCACGTTACATGCGCAGAAAGAACGAAAACGCGTCCTGCCATCAGTTCGTTTCTCTCCTGAAACGAATAACCCTTTCCAGTGTTTCACTTTTACTCCGATAGAGGCGCTAATTCACTCCCCTATACCCTTAACTTAAATTTAATATACACGTCTAATATGTATTGTTTTCGGTCAACGCGACGAGAACAAAAACAAAACCAATAATGCCGATTCCGAAGTGCACACTAACGCGCCTTCCGATCGCTTTGTTTCTTCCGCGCGATAAGCCCATGTGAAAAATTAAAGAAAACAACTAAAAGATATTCAAACCAGAAAATTCAATCTCCCTACACTATTATCTCAAAATTAGTAGATGTCCCGTTTCGAGGAAAAAAATAAATGGTCACGTTAGTTATGATACGCGTGTAAAGTAAATAGACGGACAGTTCATTATTTTCATAAGGTATGATCAGAGTTAGGTATTGTTTGAAATAATCTTGTGATAATTTGTGGTGTAAATTAACATTTACATTATTTAGAGTAAAATAAATTGTTACTCCTCTTCTGTTCTCATGAAATAAAGAAGATTACTTATAAAGATTATAATTTCTAAGTAAGTAAAGGAAATATTTTATTCAAAATAATGCATAGGCGACCGATGTAGAGTCATGTGGGGCAAGTGTGCGCATACTTATCATTTATAAAACCGTTGACAGTAGAGTAGGGAAACCGACTGCCTTCAGTAGGCACTACGACGTTGGACAAAAGACTGGAGTCTTGTCTGGCAAGGTTACGTAATTTTAGTAATATTGGTAAGTAAACATTTTGGTTATAATTCTTACGATTTTTTTCAATTTTCTATTGAAATACTTTTATATTCATTTTGCGGTAATTAGTATTTGTTGTATTCAAGTATGCTCGTTTATGTATCTAGTTTTATTAATTACATATCAAAACTTAGTAGAATGACGCAACAATGTGTAATTTTAATCTAATTCTGTATAGGCGATTAGGGTTAAGTGTGCGCATAAGGTTGTGGGGTAAGAGTACGCATATTTCAATGCGTACTTTTACCCCAATAGTGATAGTTCTTTGTGTATTGACACTTTTTTTTATTTGTTCCAGGTTATACTTATACATTTTCTAAAAATACTAAAATGTCTCGAAATTATAAACGGTATGAACAGTGCACTCATTATATCAAACAGGTACTTTTATATGTGATATATGTACTGATAACTAAGATTTTATCATAATTCGTTGAAAATGATCTCGTTTTTATTTATTCCGATATTAAAAATGTTAATTACTTTAAGTCTTATTCTCGATATAAATTGGGATGAATAGTATTTGTGAAAGAGTATATACTTAATATATAAATATTAAAAATAAAATAAATATTGATAAACAATGATAAAAAATGATATTTATGACATTAAATATAGTTTAACTATATTTAACAAACTACCGTTTAAGTTATTACCAGTGCGTACACTTACCCGCAGTGCTGCGCACATTTACCCCGATCTTGGGGTAAGTGTACGCATTCTGACCAAGTTTTATTTTTTTTTTTTTTCTAAAATTACAAGTAAATTTGATTTGATGTTATGTAATTGTTAAATTAATAAAGCCTTTAAATGAATAACTTTGTTATTTTATTTCACATGAAAATTATAATTTTATGATAATTAAAAAAAAAAATGCGCACTCTTGCCCCACATGACTCTACTACCGTTTTGAATTTTGTACGCGCCGTCACGACGCGGCTGATGCCACGCGCCGCACAGTGGGACAAAACGGCTTTCGGCGATCAAAAATCGATTTTCGAGAATTGGAAAATTGAGAATCTGATTACGTACGTAGATAGAGAAGGAACTGTAGTTTAACGCTGTGCAATCGGTTTTTTAATATTTCTTTCCGTTTTGTTGTGGCATTCGCTCAAAGTCCGAAGAAATTCGTTAAAGCGAAACGCTCATGATATTACCCACAACTTTAATGCCCGATTCTGAAAAACTTTGCCGAGAAAGATGAAATTCGAACGGTTTATAAAGATTACTACATTAATATAGATTGCATTCAGTCCATAAAGTAATGTAAAATGTTAAAAACTTATTAAAAAACAATGCCTGTTCGAAAAGAAGTACATTTATCCAAAACCTTAACTTTATGCAAGCTTTTAAACAATTGGCATCAGTTGGCGCGGGTTTAATTGGTACAGGAGGAAAGGGTGAACCTTCCCCTATTAGAATCAAGAAAAACTGGATGCAACCTCGCGCAACCTTGCGAGATAATGGCGATCGAATAACAGTTGCATACGGCACCGAGCGTGAGCGTAGCGGTCTAAATAGGTGCACTACCACACTTCAATCGTCATTATCTCGCAATGTTGCGCGAGGTTGCATCCAATTTTTCTTGATTCTGATAGAGGAAGGTCCATCCTTTCCTCCTGTACCAATTAAACCCACGCCAACTGATGCCAATTGTTTAAAATCTTGCATAAAGTTTAGCTTTCGATTGAATAAGACCTGATCAAAAAGAATTACATTTATCCATGAATTGATGAAACATCAATAAAGTATTAATTCTACATTAATTTGTATATACCACATGCTTTTACTTTAAACCCTCATTCACCTATTCCTGTTCTTATAACTTGTGTGTCACCATTAATAAGTAACTAAACCCTTTTCTTTCACAGTTATTAACATACTTATTAACATAGTCTGAATCACATTTTAGTTCTAAAAAACAAAATATGTCGAAGTGCACATTAATAAAATATTAATTCCACTCCGTTTTATGCATGCTACGTGTTTCTATTTTAAAGTGTTATTAACTTCTTCCTATCATTATGACATATTTCATGTCATTTTTTTATTACCAAATCCATTTCTTCGATATTTGTTAACAGTTTCAAGCCCAATTTTAGTTAAACAACACAGAATATGCCAAACATGTGACAGATATTGAACGCGCCTCACTTTATACTTGAATATTATGCCGCCCTGTAGTTCAATACGATTCATATTAATAAAACTTCAGCACCATAGTGTAGGCAACAATTTCTCAAAATTTCATGAAAATATTTCCAATAGCTCCAAAGTTACAGATTTTTGATCGCCGAACGCCGTTTTGTCCCACTGCGCGCCGCGCCGCACAGTGGTTCAAGCGAGGAAAAAAGTCGATTTTTGCAATGTTGTATACCCAGGTTCTTTTTATGATAATTTCAGATATGGATGATTGAAGCATCAGAATCAACAAAGATTTCTGTAAATAGTCACTTGGTTGCAAAGATATTATAACATGAAAGTTAGGAAACAGGGAATCGGCAATTTTGGTCTATAAGTGCATCTATAAATAAACGCAGTAACAAGTATCTGCTAAATTTAAGAAAAAATACAATTGTGTAATTTGATTATGTTGACAATAAGCAAGTAAATTACACGAATAAAGTTAATAAAAATCTCATTTATTTCAATAATACATACGCTGAACAAAACGGTATTTTTAAGAATAGAATTGAAGTTCAATTAGACATAACTTTTTTGCGTCAGCTAGCGTCAAGGTAAGACTTACTGCTAATTGTGCAGTATATTTTTAAGATTATATCCAAACAGGTTTCAGCTGCGTAAATCTGCGATTTCGGTGTTGGGGGCATTTTTTCTGTAATGTTGATCAATGTCTGAAATATCTCGTTTTTATTTTGGTTCATTGATAGTGTCTTAAGTGGGGTCATATATTTTTTAACTTATTATTTCATTGTATTTGTTATTTTCTACAAAAAAATACCAACATATTTATGTCGGGAAACTATTGGTTTTAATTTAATGACTTAATATTGATGATCAAATGTCTCCCAAAATAATAGTTTTTCGGCATAAGTATGTTAATACTTTTTCGTAGAGAATAGCAAATTAAATCGAATAATACATTTAAATGTATATGATTCCGTTAAAAAATCATTGTATATTGCTTATCGCATACGGGTACAGATAACTCGGGCTTGGCTGATGGAGTGCAGTCAGTCAAATAAACAAACCATTCTAAAGTCAAACACATGGTAGATGCAAGAGGTTTCCAGCATTAGCAGATCAGTCAGTGAAAAGAACAGTAACGTACATGCAGCATCGGAAAATTCAGACAGAAAATTATATTTTAGCTTTAACTTTCGTTCATAGTGTTTAACTTTAAAGTTTGGTTCATGTTTAATTCTTAACTTTCGTTTATAATGTGTAATCATAGTGTTTGACTTTTAACTTTCGTTACATTTGCATAAATGTACTATACTGTCTGCAACGAGAAAAACATTTCTTAATTTTTCGTCTTTTAACACAAATTATTCCTTCATTTTGGATCAGCCATTTTGTTTTTTAAAATTTTGACTTCAGATTTATAATCAGCGACCTCAAAAACATCGGAATACCAATTTTTACGCAAATTGAAGCTGTCATATCGATGCAATCGTATTTTTTCCTCAATATGGGGAGTTTGAACCACTGTGCGCCGTCGCAATACGATCTTAACGTGTTATGCCCGTTTCGTCTAACGTGGTTCAAAATTAGATTCGAGTTTAAACTCCGATCAACGACATTTTGCGTTCCATCAATTTTTTAGTAAAAGTTCAAATCAGTTGAACGGCGTTTATCGTAAACGCCAATTTTTGGCCGGTTAACGAGTTTGAACGGCGTTTAAGAGCACAGACTCCTTCGAGACCTGCTCCGAATCGATCGTAGCGTCATTGTAAAGGTGCATTCTGTATCGTATACAGTTATACACTATACACAATATTTTACATTTGGATTATTATAGCATATTACAATATTTTATCATCATCCGACGATGAAGAGATCATAAGACATATCAGTAGAAGACCCAAAAGATTTAAATTGCGTATGAACTATTTTGATGATTTGGACGATATTGAATTTAAAAAAAATATAACCGACTTCGAAATGCACTGAAAAGTATGAAATAATTTTTATTTGATATGTATAAATTCTATTCGGCTCTTTATAATTTATAATATTGATTTAAAGTATTACATTACATTTTAAATACAATGCATAATACATACTTTTCGGAGGCGGCGCAAAATTAAAAAATTGTGTAAATGAAAGATGTTGCTAATGTGAAAACATGTAAAAGGATTAAAGTATTTTGACAATTTCCAATGTAGAAAATTTTTAATTTTGCGCCGTCTCCGAAAAGAATGCACTGTATTTAAAATGTAATGTAATACTTTAATCAATGTTATCAAGAGCCGAATAGAATTTATACATATCAGATCAAAATTATTTCATACTTTTCAGTGCATTTCGAAGTCGGTTATATTTTTTTTTTCCAAAAATTATTTTATTTCACACTTTCTAGTGGCGATCGAAGGATTTACGGCAGAGGAATAGCAGCACACAATGCATGACAGTAGCATAACGGAATAGTTTTGAAGGGTGTTTCTATAACCTAATAGTGTGCCACATTCCATTTCGGAATGATAGCACACTTATGGCCGAAAACGAATCCGCAGAACAATGTTTCCTACGACGTCAACACGAATTAAAACCTATGTCGGGAAATGCAACCGTCGAACAATTTACTCACGCAGAGCAAATTATTGAAGCGGCGCTCGTCCAGGCTGCTGCTTTCAATGTTGTAAACGAAGACGAAAGTAATAATGAACATCCAAGAGATCCAAACAGGATTCATGCCGATGAAGTAATATATTGTGATCAAGTGGATTTATACGAAGATCAGCAACCGGAAACAGTGGAAATGCCGGAAGACGTATTCCTGAATACTATTCGAAGTCTCAATATTCAACAGAAGGACTTATTAAAATCAGTTTCCGCAGTAATTGAGAAAGATATTAAGAACGATGATGATGAAAATAAAGAACAAATGTTGCTATTTATTACCGGAGGAGCCGGCAGCGGCAAGTCGTTTATTTTAGAATTAATTGTTGAACATGTCAAACGTTGCTATAATCCTACAGTCGATACGATGATAAAACCATGTTTCATCGAAGTAGCTTCTTTGACCGGAGTTGCCGCCCGCCAAATATTCGGTAAAACTCTGCATTCCATGTTCTCTTTGCCTATCGAAAAAGGTACCGCAATGACCTATCGCCGGCTGACAGGACAAAGACTCGAACATGAGAGGCGCAAGTGGCGCCACACAAGGTGGTTGATCATCGACGAGATATCAATGGTATCTTATGAGAATTTGCGAATAATTCATTTAAGATTACAGGAATTCAAGACCAATGATAAACTATTTGGTGGCATAAATGTACTTCTCTTTGGCGACATCATGCAGTTACCCCCAGTGAAAGGCCACTGGTGTTTTGTGCAACCACACTGGTGTTCTGTCGAAATTAATTTATGGCACCAATTTTCATTCTGCGAACTTACGATTAATATGCGACAAAAAGATGATGTTGAGTTTATCGATTTACTGAACAACCTACGATTTGGGGAAGTGATGGTCTCGCAACTGGAAATACTATGCGAACAAAGAAGAGTTCCCCTAACCGGAGAATTTGAGGACGGAGCAGCTGTTAGAATATTCCAAACTATAAAATTAGTGGATGAATATAACAGAAAAATGACCGAGAAATTAGCAGAATCACGCCGAATCTACGTCATCGACGCAGTAGACGAGTCCCGCGAGGCAGCTACGTATGGAAGAAGGCCACCGGCAAATGTCATACCTGCAAATATAAATAATTGTGGCAGGCTGTTACATACACTATCGTTAGCTGAGGGATCGCGAATCATGCTACGACGAAATATATCAATATCTGATGGTTTGATAAACGGCGCGATGGGAATAGTAAAGAAATTTATATGGCCGGCGCTTCGAAGGGATCAGCTGGAACAGGGAGAACAACCGGACTCAATACTTAAAAATTTAACGACGAACCCATTGGTAGGAGATTCAAAGATACTGATGGTTACATCCCAATATCTCCAGTAAGCGCAACGTTTCAAGCAACAAAAGGTTATGGAGACGTCGAACGAAGAATGCTACTAATTATCCTAAGCTGGGCAGTAACGGTGCACAAATTGCAAGGGACAACATTAGATAGAGCTATAATTGATCTTGGAAAAAGGAATTTTGCAAAAGGACAATTTTACGTCGCTCTTAGTCGTGTCAAAAGTTTGCACGGTCTAGTTTTGTCCGATTTAGCACCAAACAAACCGGGTCATTATGGAAACATCTGCTAATCCATACGCAAGTATTCACCGCGATTGAAATCATTCTTGCCGAGTTACATCAAAGAATAGGAATGTTGCAGTAATAGTAGTTACGAAGAAGAGAAAAATTCATAAATGCATGCAAATTGAATCATCGCGGAAGCATCTGCTGGGATGCGCCATCCCTTAATTTTGCGCCGTCTCCGAAATATAAATTAAAATTATTTCGTCCTTTTTAGTGCATTCCGAAGTCGGTTGTATTTTTTTTTCCAAAATTTTTTTTATTTCACATTTTTTAGTGGCCATCGGAGCAGTCCTTGCAGTTCCGATTGGTCAATCCATTTCGGAGTAATTGGCGGATATACATGACGTGGACGAAACAGGAATCTTTGTTTCGAAACAATTTTCAACAAAACAGGGTAAAGCAGGGAAAACAATGACAAAATGCAAAATGTGTTTTATCCCGATTCTAGTGGGAGTGATAACCTACAAGATGGAAAAGGTTTCGTTCGGATTGGTCCATCCATCTCGGCGTAATTGGTGACCAAACATAGCTACCACGAAACTGCGTTTTTGCAATAAAAAAGGGATAAAGAATGAAAAAATGCAAAATATTTTTCTTACGGGACCAACTGGGAGTCATACCCTACAAGGTGCAAAAGGTTTCATCCCGATTGGTCCAGCCATCTCGGCGTAATCGGCGGACATACATTAAAAGAAAAAAAAAAAAAACCATGTCGAATTGAGTAACCTCTTTCTTTTTCGAAGTCGGCTAATGAGATTTCGCCTAAACAAAAATAGTGTTTTGTTAGTATAAAACAACATAGAAGAACAGAGCAAAAATATAGTTTTACAAGGTGTTTCATGCACAATGCCAAACGAGCGCGGCAGTGTCGGAGTTTTGTTTACCCCCCCCCCCCCCCCCCAAACATTTATATAAAAAAGAAAAAAAAATACGTGTTCCTTAATTAGCTTTCCTCTTCAAGTTTTAATATATTTTACCTCGATCAGATCAAAACTGATTTTTTGCAGCAAGATATTGGTCACTTTAGAGGTAGTTCACCCCCTTATTTTCGCTCCCCTTCTAACATCCCTGGGCCAATTTTCGTCTTCTATCGGAAGATACTTTCATACCAAAAATCATCAAAATCGCTTCACTGGTCTCAAAGATATCGCAATTTTTCCATTTTACCCCCTATTTTGAGAGGCCGTTTCACTCCCTAAATATGTTTTACCGCCGCTAAAAAAAATACGTGTCCCTTAGTTTTTCATGTATTATAACATATCCATTTCAGAAAAATAGGGGAGTGACACTTCCGTAGGTTTACTTGTCAGCTACCCCCATTTTCCGATGTTACACTAGTTACGGGACACCCTGTATAAATACAACATTCAATCAATCGGCATGCATGTGTGATTTTTTTTTTTTTTTTTTTTTTAATCTTACGCCACTTTCGCGCTGTCTGCCAGCACTTTCGCCACTAGCAAACTGTCTGCCAACAATTTTCCAAGTTTCTTAAGAACAAATAAAAGCTATTTTCATAATTATAATCCATGTATCTTATAAAATTTTTAATATCGAAAGTTGACCTATTTGACCGGCTGCCCCCGCTTTAAGCCACGGGATCGCGCTGGCAGACAAGACGATTTGAACTTGGCTACACAAAATGATCCTTTTACAATAGGAATCAGCCATGTAGCGATAACAAGCTTTTTTATGTAACCAGCTCTCCGTCTATAATTGACTGCCGTTGCCTATCGGCAATCGATCACAGCACACTACGAAACACTAACGATAAGATGCAAGAAAATCGGACCGCCACCTTCATGTTTATCTGCGACATGAGCGGCAGTTTGTATCGCGGTACGTTGTAGTACGCACAACCGTATCTGTAGTTACGAATTTAATAATCGATTCAAATCAACTTATTCATTTCTTTTTTATTTTTTTAGTGATTGTGTCCGGATAGTTGAAGTGCACAATGAGTGATAAAGAAAACGAGTGCATGAACAATATAAAGAAGAATGTGGAAATCAATTGCAAGGAAAAGTGCAGCAGAAAGCGTGTTGTTAAATTAACTTTGTGCCAGCGAAGACTCTCGAATAAAAAGGCGTGCTGCGAGAGGAGACGGCGCTTAGCCCTTCTTAAAAACAACAACATTTTTGTTAACGAAAATCCAAGTGAACACCTAACAGGATTAGATGTCGAGCATGCAGATGAACCGTCAACATCCCATGGGCGTACAGATAATGTAGAAAAAGTTATTTACGTGCCATCAGTCGAACAAACTGAAACGGTGATTTTTGAAGAAACTTCCGAGAATGCAGCCGAAGATTTCTTAGTTGAAAGCCAACAACTGCAAAATATAGCAGGAAGCACAGATTTAGACACTGTTTGTTGCGAAAATGAACATTTAATCTTAGAGACAGTGTTAACAAACGAGCAAAAAGAACAATCGTGTTTCCCAAATACTTTGAGTATTATGGATATGCAGCACATGTTTGCTGAAATGCAAAAATTAGGCAATCATGCAGAAAACCGGGAAGACTGCGGGATCAAACACCTCAAAATAACTGGCTTAAAACGGTCAGGGCTGAGGACCACCCTCAGCGTTTTTTGCACTATGTGCAATTATATAGGTGAGATCCACAGTCAATCTGAAGAAACCAAAGAAATGAACATCAACGAAAGTGCCGTTGCTGGAACATTTTTTACTGGAGACAGCTATGCACAAATGGAAGAGTTTCTTGCAGCAATGAATATACCTTGCATGTCGAAGAAACAATTTACAAAGCATCACGACAAAATTGTAAATACACTACGCTGCAGAAGAAGACATGGTAGCAGCAGCAGAGGAAGAAAAACGCTTGGCCATTGAAAGAGACGAAGTTCTTCCGGAATCCGGAATCCGGAATCCCTCACATCCCCGTTGTGGCCGATGGAAGCTGGATGAAAAGGTCATACCGTAGTGGAACGTATGATTCCGCGTCTGGAGTTGGTGTTATAATTGGATATCATACGAAGAAAGTTTTATTTACGGGAGTCTGAAACAAAGTTTGCAGGATTTGTCGATGTGCTGCGAAAAAGAAAGAAGAGCCCAGAGAGCACGCGTGTTTTAAAAATTGGGGCAAAAATCAAGCATCGACGGCTATGGAAAGTGACGCTATAGTCGAAGGTTTCAAGACGAGCGTAGAAAAACGTGGTCTGGTTTATTCAACGTTGATTGCTGACGGGGATAGTAGCGTATACAAAAAAATTATAGTTGCGGACCCATATAAGACGCAGATTAGTGTTAAAAAAATTGAATGCACAAATCATTTGTTGCGAAATTTTTGTAAAAAAAATGAAAGAAATTGTAAAGAAGACAACACCAGGCCCACTGAGAAAAATTGTTGAAAGCAGCATTCGGCGAATGCGCACGGACATAATAAAAGCCGCAGAATTTAGATACGGTCAGAATGTATCAACCGCAGAGAAAATTAAAAATTTGTATGTCGACATAAACAATGTTCCTAGTTATGTTTTTGGTGAACACGCAGATTGTTCAAAACTTAAATACTTCTGCGATGGAAACAGTAAGGAAGATGAAAAAAAACATTGTTCCAGAATTGATGAAAATGGGAGTGTATGATCAAATTAAAGAGATATTTAGACCATTGTTGGCGCATGTCGAGAGTTTGCTATATAACAGCAATAATAACACTGTTGAAAGTTACAATGGAATCATCCCAAAATACACAGGTGGAAAAAGATTGAACCTCCGCGAGAGAGGATCATACACGGGAAGATGTGCTGCTGTTGTCCTTCAGTATAATACAAAACAAGTGTTATCACGACTGAATGCTGCGTTGAACAAGGAACCGAACGTAATTTTGCAAAAAATGGAAAATCGAAGCATGAAAGAAAGTCAGAAATCTGCCGAAAAACGGAAAGAAAAAAGAATTGCGAAGCACGTGCGGAAACAATTCCGTACGGAAAAGGATTCAAATTACGGACCAAACGTCCAAAAGCCAGATATGGCGAAACTGGAGCATAAAAAACATATAGAAATGTTGCATAATTGGCAAAATAGAAGAGATGCCATTGAGAAAGAAACCATCGGTCAAGCGACAAATCCACGATGGTTTAATTTTAAATCTAAACTTTTGACGGCCTCGAATTTTGAGCGAGTATGCCGTCGTCGAATTGGAACGTTTTGTGCAAATGCAGTAAAATCATTTGTATATCCAAGACTAATTAGTGCACCCGGAGTACAGTATGGGCAAGAATGTGAAAATTTAGCACGTGAAGAGCTAAGCTCATATATTGGGGTTAAAATTCAAGAATGTGGATTATACATTGATGCTTCCTACCCATTCTTAGGGGCTTCGCCAGATGGAGTAACAGACGAAGAGGGCATTGTGGAAATCAAATGCCCGAAAACGGCAGAGAATTTATTGCCGCAGGAGGCAATAGAAACTGTTGCAATTTTTCGCTGTATTTTTGAAAATGCAAAAGGAAACAGGTTAAACAAGAATCACTATTATTACTACCAGATACAAGGACAATTACATATCACGGATAGAAAATATTGCTTATTTTGTATTTGGACTCGAAAAGGGTTAAAGTGCATTCGAGTAGACAAAGATGATAACTTTTGGGAAAAAAATATGGAGCAAAAGTTAATTCAATTTTATTTACATTGCATGTTACCGAAATTAATAGATAGCCGGTATAATAGAGGAATGCCGATTCGGGAGCCTCAATTTATAACAGAAGCGAGAGCAAGCTTAGAAAAGCGAAAAAGGTCTCTCTCTGAAAGTAATAGTATAAAAAATAATGATACTAGCCGGCGTCGTACTGCACTGTAAAGTGCAGTACCATTAATTATGTTAATGGTTGACAATTGCATGAAAAAGAGAACTTGGTCATCGAAGAAATAAGAATTGCAAACAGCAATTCTTATTCAAGATCCTCTAATTTGTTAAATAGCGGAAGGTTGTAAGAGAGAGTGGAGGAGTACATCTTATGGTGATTACAAATCTGTTTCAGGTGGATGTATTTCGGAGATTACTTTAGCAGAGGGATCTCTCTACGCCAGATGGAAAACTTTTTCACATCGATGTTTCTCAATTTGAGCAAAAAAAAAACAGGCGAATTGAGTAACCTCCTCCTTTTCGAAGTCGGTTAAAAATGAGTTATGACGTAACTTCGAAATCCCTATGATGACATTAATATTGTTAACAGCTGTACATTTACAGTAACATACTTTATTAAATCTGAGGGATAATACACATTTGAATATAATATTAAAATTAATTGTAATTAGTTTTTTGACGCAATAACATTACATTAGAAAAAATTATATGCACAATTATGAATAATAGTAAATCGAATTAGTAGCAGGTAATGAGGAAATGTAAGTATGCGAAAAGATGAACAATATAACACTAATTACCACAATATACTACGTATAAAATATATTAATCTTGTTTTTTGAAAACATGTTTACAGTGAGTAAATTGGTTAGCTGGAACGCCACATTGTCACAAATCAGACGTAAATGAGTTACGGATCAAACGATCGGAATATGAGGTACGAGCAACACGACGAACGTCAATCAAAAAAATTTTATGGACAAAGGACATCTGACTACGAGCGGGCAAAACAAAATATAATAATTGAACAGTTTAATTACATTTAAAAATGTATAATATAATTTTCTAAGTTTATTCCGAAAAAAAAAATAATGGAATTACATTTCTGGTATATATGTATAATGCAATTATTACATATAAATAAAAGTAATATATTGTAGATAAAAGTAATAGTGAAAATAAGAAATAAAAAGTTAACAACCACGTGAAATCAATTGTACCTATAGAATAAGGGAAATAACTGAATTATTCAATATCCCGGCAGAATGAATAAATATCAGTTGTTTTTTTTTTATCTATTTTAAATAAAAAATGCAGGCAGAATTAAAATTTGTCGTTGTTCATTGCTGTCATTTGGTCAGATCCTGGACCTTCCTCGATGTATAAAATCTGTATCGCAGAACAGCTGATGGGACGGCCGGGCCGGGTCAACGAATTCTGCATTTCATATGTTTTTCCGACACACGATCAGAAAGGCACGGTCACCGTCTCTTTTCGCTTTGTCCTTTTCTAGAAAAGGACAGTCACTGTCATTTTTCGCTTTGTTCTTTTCTGACCGTATAGGAAGAAAACATATGAAATGCAACAGTCATTGACCCGGTCGACCCATCAGCTGTTCTACGCAGCAGATTATACGTTCGCATACATCGAAGAATGGCCGGGATCGGTCCGATGACCAAATAACAGCGATGACCAATAACCTTTTTCAATTTTGTCTCCATTGTTTTACATTTAATGTGGACAATTCTTAAAATCTTTTTCATTTTAAATTGCGAAAAACACTGGCGGCAGAACACAGCGCGTACTGCGTGGTTAGCCGATGTTTTTTTCGTTAATAATTCAAAAACAACACCCTACCCGATATTTTTGCAAAGGAAATTGTTGTTTAGAATTGTTTCACCTCACATTTTCGATTCTTGCAATTGTTGCGTAGGAAAAACCTTAGTCATGAGATTTGTAAAAGTCGTCGCCAATGGTAACGCCTTTTCGATTCATGGGGGAGGTGTTGCGTTGGCACGTCTTCTTTCTGAACGCATGGTTGTGAATGGAGATTTATTGTCAAGCAGGACATGTGAATTGAGCTGTACAGTATACGAGTGAAACCTGAAGTAATCTTATAAGCGCGGTATATTCAAAAATGTAATCTTTTGTTAACAAATGTAAATTATCAAGGACTTCTGACCAAATACTCGATTCAAATCAGTTAAAGGACCAATTTGATTGGCTGTTAATTAATATATTATACAACTTTAATTGTCATTGGTGTTGCTAATTCTTATTTAACTTAGTTACAAAAGGATATAAATAGGAGGTCCTTTTGTATGATCGTCGTCCGTTATTTGAATAATTCCCAGTAAACAGAACTATAAACCAGTTTATTAAAGACAATATTGTAAAACAATTCTTCAGCATTAACATTAAAGTTCAAGTTTAATTTATTAGTTCTCTCAAGTTATTTAAAGCTTAATCCGATCGTTAATAATTAATAGTTTTAAAGTTCGGTTCGCACATAAACGAGCAGAGCGGATTAGTCTCTCAGTTTTGATAAAACACTAGTGAAACCGCAACACAATAATTCAGGGACCACATGTATATGTAATGTTCTTGAAAGTATAAATAAGAAGTTTAATAATTACACAAATTATTGTTTTATCATTATCTATATTTCTATATTGCTGTATCATTATCTCTAGCTGTCAATTTTTATGTTTGAGAAACCGGGTGGCAGAACTCTGCTACGATGAGATTTGGAAATTATGCTTTCGAGATTTATTTCGAAACGAAAAGAATCGATCGTTATCAACAGTAAGGTATGAAACTATCAGAAGTTATCGACATAACGGCTATCGATAGTTCTGCACCTTCCTTCAGACGCTGGGCTGGGTCGAGGCTGGAACAGAATTCCGTCAAGATTTACAAATGGGCAGAATTGCAGTAGATCTGGCAACATCGTTAAAGAACGATGAGATCTGGCAATTATGCCTTTGAGCTTTTCATTTGTCATTTAGGAAAATGACAGGCAATGGGATAATTGAGAGATAATACAGAAAAAGAATTTAACTACAAGTACTGCCGTCGGATGTCGCATTACCAAATGTCCAGTTTTGCAGTTGGATATTTTACATAGCATCAGTTTGTATAAAAAGGCGCTTCGATCGATTCGGACTTGGCCTCAAAGGAGTCCCGCCCCTTAATTCAACTTCTTCAATCCATATACCATTTATATTTATATGAATGTGAATTTGTTTATTACTACTTATTACATATACTGAGAAAAGAGGACATAAGAATTCGAAGTAAAAGTCGCTTTTTTTACGCGAAATAAACAGTTTTTGATTTTTTTAACTGCGGCGCACTTTACCAAAAAATCTGAAAAAATTTAGCAATAATAATCATGCTAATATGTTGTTACCACAATAATATAAAAATTGTGCGTGTATATCTTCAATAAGAAATCACGTTTTTTCCCATTTTTTTACGATTTTTTACTTTTTACAACCAGAGTTTGCAATGAAAAAATCTGAAAAAATTCCCTAATATGCACTTCCGAGTCTGCAACGTGTCAGATTTTTTTCAGAATTTTTGCATGTCACTAAATAGGGAAAATGGGGCAAAAACTGGATTTTCGATTTGTTCCTATTGCTACCCTCCTGGTTGAGGTACAGGGTTGAAACTTGGTGTAATATGTTTTCTTTGGATATGCTATCGAATGCTGCATTACACATTGAATTCAGCTCAAGGGCACTTTTGACCATCTTATCCGGCTATACCCTTTATTAATTATTTGTACTCGTTTGAAAAAAAGAAAGAATAGAATGTGGGAAGGTGCTCTCGGAAATGAATAACGATTTCGCAATGAAAAGCCGACTATAGTGTTATGAAAATTGGGAAATAATTTGAATTCGACTTACCCGTTCACCTACAAGTTGGCCCTGTTCATTGACAATGGTCATCGTACTGATCCTGACCAAGGAAGGACGAAGATCCCATGGCAGAACAATTAATTGATGGAATGGCCCGGTCACTGAACCCTTTTATCCACCACAAAAGTATTTCACTTCACGATTCCTGATATTTGTCACTTTTACATTACACACACACGTTATTCCTTCTCCGATTGTTGACCCTTAACAGTTTATGGTGCGTGTTTAAGAAATATGTAACCGATCCCGAAAACGGCCGTCCGTTGACATGTTTGATCGAACCATCGAGACAGAAAAAAAAGACGACGAACTACGCAGTACGAACAGAGTGGCCAAGTTTGGCTATTTGTAGCCAACATGGCGATTTTTTGCGCGATATAATTTTTCGATGTGGCGATGGCGATTTTTTGGGCTACATTGCCGCTTCGTTGGCCATTTCTAACATTATTTTTAGTACAATTTTTACTTTCGACTCGAAATAAATATAAAATTATTTCTATAGATCGCCTTAACGTAATAATAATACAAATAAATGATAATAAAATAAATTATATTTATAGATTATGTGTGATTTTTAGTTTTGATTTATTCCTTATTTTTATGGACCATTCTCAGGACCATAAAATTCCTAAATTAATGATCAGCAGTACTGCCAAAAGCACAATTTGTAACTATTTTTATAATAAATAATAAGGAAATTATAGTTTCGTCAGTATTAAAATTTATTTCCAATATTTGAATTATTCGAATATAAAAACGTAGCTTTAATAAACTATTAAAAAAATAATGTAATATTAATATATTGAGTATGATATACAGTAGGGTGGTCCTTATTTTCGAGCTTTATAGTACTATCAAATGACCCAAACAAAAATGTACAGTTCCATTTAAAAAACAAGACTTGATCCTCATATCTCTTAAAATAATAATGTAAAAAAAAATCCGTGCACACAGAAACATTCTTCCTATTTTACCATGCAATTTCCATACAACCAACTCTTTCTGACATGAATAGTTATTACGTAATGGGACTGTATCTCCTAAGCGCGGACACACTGTATGTATGTATATGTATGTATTTTTATGTAGGACCCGTTCAATTTGTTCCCTTATAGAAATAATTAATTTCTACAAAATTTGGGCTAATTGTAAGTTAATAAATATTAACCCGTGCCCCACGAGGCTCAAAATTTATAAATAATGGTAAATCCCTAAAGTTTATTATTAAATATTTTTTCATACAAAATACTAGTTTCAACATGGCAGAATGTCAGTGTACTCGTAGAGGTGAGTAGTGGTATTCTGAACGGCCAATAAGATCACTTTCGTTTCGCACCTTACACAATGTTAAACGTGGTTCTTTATCAGGGCCGGCTCTAGCGGAGGGCGAACGCATGTCCGGCACGTGGGCAGCCGATTTAGAGGGGCGGCCGAAAGGCCCATCCTCAAAGTTTTACAAAAATTGAGAAACAAAATCACAATTTATCAAAGAATAATAATGTGTAAGAAAAATAATCAATAAAATATATCAAGAATATGTATTAGGTTGAGTGATAAATCCGTTTGAGTTTCTTACTTGTTGGTTATGCCAAGTTTTCTTAAATGTATAGGCAACGGATTTATGTGATATGTGCAATATGTTGGCAATTTCTCTTGTTGTATATCTTGGATTTTGTACGATTAAATTCGCACCTTCATCCACATTAATCGTTGATGGTCTGCCACTTCGTTTTCAATCATTTAAGTTAAAATTTCCATCTTTAAATCTTCTGATCTATCTTCGAATGGTACATTTATCAATAACAGTGTCTTCATAAACACTACAAATTTTTTTTCCATCTCTTCCGCGCTTTTTTGCTTTCGAAGATAAAAAAGAACCTATTTTTTGCTTTCGAAAATAAAAAAAGAACCAAGTGGCCAAAATTAATATTTTGTTCGCTCATTTCTACGATGTCCCAGGAAAAACTAAGTAGTCTCGCACTTATTTATATTAAACATGAAATATCAGAAAATATAGACTTATCAATAATAATAGACGAATTTGCAACTCTAAAAGCCAGAAGAGTTAATTTCAAAACGGTGGTACAGTAATTTTGTTGTTTAATTTAAGAATTATTTTTTTTTGTCATTTTCTTTACAAATAATTATTGAAATAAAATAAACAATACATATTTTACAAATGAAATTATTCATTTATCCTATTCTATATATGTAGTACGAATATTTTCGAATTTTCTCAAATTTTAACGGAATAAAGGGACGACGAAAAATGGGTTTGCACAGGGGCGGCCAAGCACCCAGGACCGGTACTGTTCTTTATTAACTAAATAAATAGGTTTTATATTACACAAAATTGGTTATTTAAATCGGTATAACATATCTTTTAAATAATGATTAGCAAAAAATATTGAAAGATACACATATTTTCTAATTTAACCTTGATGGGGCACGGATTAACGGTACCAAATTAATCTCAATTTTTGTCAGGATTACTTTTTTGTGGAATGGAACAGATTTTGGGGATCTTGTTATTTAAATTAAAAACAAAATTTTTTTCTATATAAATAAGGACCACTCTATTAATATATGTACAGTTAAAAATTTAATCATTGGCTAACATTGGTTGAAGTGATTCCCAGTCTAAGATTATCGGTGGGATTCAAAAAAAGAAAAAAAAAACGATAGATTTTCGAAAAGAAGGGGAGCAAACTAAGGAAATAGTTAGAGAAACGTTTTAATGCGTAAGCGTGTAACAGAAAATGAAATTTCAGCCTATTTTGCAAATTATATCTATAGTATATTTTATCTGGCATATTTTGATATTGAAAACAGATGCGAACATGCTAATTTCGATATATTAATTCTTCAATGTTATTCTTGAATATATTAATTATAACTTATCTTGAAAGCATTGTTTAAACAAAAATTCATTGATTTTTTTGGCTATATTGTAGTTGTCTGTAGATGGCGATACATAGGTTCCTGACAACAATGAGATAGTGATGCCAGACGGCACCTTTTTTTCAGGCAGTGCTGCCAGATGAGCCGGGCTGGACGCGCATGCGCGCATAATGCACTGAAGTATTATGACGAGTAAAAAGAGGTGCTATATGGCCTACAAATTTATAGGTATTTCTATATACACAATTACTTATATCTACATATTTAACATAATTATACATTTTATACAACTATTTTAACTGAATAAGAAGTGATTGTTAGTTTTTTCAATCTTTACATATATTTTTTAAAACAGCTTTTCAGAGGGGGTCATATGGCACCTCTTTTTACTCGTCATAATACTTCAGTGACAACGCGATGGGCCGCGCATGCGCGTCCAGCCCGGCTCATCTGGCAGCACTGTTTTCAGGCATGCGCACTGAATTTAGCATCAGTGAAGTAGCTCTCCGCGTAAAATGGGGTTCTGTAATGCCCCTACTTTTAAAAGTTTCTTAAATTATTTGAAAATTTTAGAAATTTTGAGTCAAGTAATTAAAATTGAATAAACTGAATCGACATATGTAACGAATCAACATACGATCAAGATTAAGTCAAAAATCTAAAGTTCCATTGAAAATAAATAAAGTATGACGTAGAAGGATTTATAAAGGGTAATGATGAGGCGAATAAATTTTTATTACAATCAACGCAGTTGATAAAATTTAACATTTTTTGTTTATTTTTGTTTTGCAGAAGTAAAAGAATACCAACATTTGTTGCGTGGATAAGGAAAAACTGCGAAAAACCTTACCAGTATTCATAACAAAAATATACATAGAAAAATATACATATGATAATAGGAGCAATGCATATTGAATGAATATAAAAAAAATATATATTTCCGTAATAACAAATAAATGAATTATATTATATTTATATCGGAAGCAGCCGGATCTTGTACTTGTACTGAAACTAAATAGCAGGTATTAACACAAGAAATAAATAAAAATGAATATGAGTGCAAATATACGTAATGAAAACAAGCATGAAAGTTAATTTTTATTGCACTCATTTGTGTATAAATTCTGTGCATTATGCAGTTCCAACTGTCGTGAATCAACTTCAAAATTGGTGCAGTTAATATTATCAGATTGTAAACTCGATCGGATTTTACAAACGGAAGCAATGGTATCATTGGCTAATCGGTTCCGTTTTTTACACTTTACGTCCGTGACTATAGAAAATATACGTTCTGCTTCAGCATTAGAACGCGGCCCAACTGCGGGAACATTTTGTGTTCATCAAAATTTTCAAATTCTATTACCAATCTGCAATTAATTTTGTCTCTACCCTCGATTATATAAAGCAACTTTGGTTTCTAAAAAACTTAATTGTTCGAAAAACTTGTCATTATACGGCAAACGTTTAATCATTTCTTTAAAAGCTGTTCGATAAAACTCTAAACAATTGGATTTGACTTCTTTGGCGCATTCTAAAGACTGTTCTCTTAAAAAAGTTTCGCACTCCGGTCCCACATAGACATCAGTCAGATTTTTTAGATGTGTTTCGTCATCTACGTTGAAAGTATCGAAGTGTGCCAACGCCTCCGAGTAGCGAAATTTTGTGCTAACTGGCTGATCAACTGATTGCTGCTGTTAAACAATTTATGAATCAAAATCTTCCGCGACTGGAAGAGAGCATTAAAGGTGTTCAAAAAGTGTAAACTGTACTTTAAAAACAAAAAATAAGCTTTGATGGTATTATTATTAAGTAATATTAAAATATATCGTTAGCGGATTTGGATCTACATATGTTGAAAAGCGAATAAAGTGAAATAATTTTTTAAAACGTCCCAATTATCCAGCAACCTAACGACACATTTATGCGAACACAACTATCGGGTGTTTGATAATCTTAAAATTTTGTTTTTATCAACGTCAAAAAAAGTTTGAAAATCTTCTAAAATTGCAGATCTCTTTGCACTGTCCGAAACGAAAGTAGCAACTTCTCTAATTAAAGATTCACAAACTGCCGGCAGTTTCTCGCAGAATTTACTTGCCATAAGCGCGGAGGAATGGCAAATACAATTTAACAATATTAAATTGGTACTTCTATTTTTAAATGAGACTAAAAAGAATTGTTACACCCGACCATTACCGATGCATTGTCGGTTGCCATTCCGACAATATTATGTACCGGAATTTCATTTTTTTTTTTTTCTAAAAATATTTTAAAAGTTTGAGACAGATTCTTCGCGGTGCAATTTGTACTATCTAATGGTAATAATTCCAGTAATTGAGTTTTCAGTTTTTTGCTAATGGGCGAAATATATTGAACCAATACAGTACCTGTGTTTCGGAGCTCGCGAGTCGTGTCGCGAGTCGAATTTTTGTTTCGCTGATATCGCTCAGCGATGGGCATGCGCGCGAACTTGTGGGTGGCCGAAAAAAAAGAAGTACATACTTGAATCCGGTGCGACGACGAATAAAGTTTATTTAACACAACAAGACGAATTACATAAGCAGACGAACGAAAATATAACGAGAAAGTACGAACAAACGGAGAGACGAAACTACGACGCTCGGCGCGTGCAACGGTCAGGAAATCGCACAGCGGATTTCACGCTAATTCGGACTTCGAATTGAGGATAAGTCTCTCGCAGGGACAATAATTAATCGTTCGATACTCGTTAACTTCTGGCAACGGTAATGAGTTCGCAGGCGGACGCTCGCGTATTTATTGTCGCGGGGGAGACCCTCTGGGAGGGAATTTCGAAAATCACGGTCATCGGTGGTTGGAGCAGGTTGGAGGATTCGTCCGCCAAACGGTTTGGGACGAGGATTAACGGGCGACGCGAACGTTAAATTAATTAGTAACGAACGGTTCGCCGAAATCAACAAGCGACGGTTGAAGAGTCGTGCGGGAGATTGACAAACACGCAAAAACCGTCGATTGTTGACTTCGGCGACGGGTGCCGCTTAAAGTTTTTCTGGCGAAATCGGCGGTTTGGTCGTCCTTGGCGGACGAGCAACAAACCGCCGTGGCCGTTACAATTTTGAACAACCTGTAATATCGGTACTTTCATCGACTAATATAGAAAATTGACACGTTTCTAATATTTCCACTACTTTTTCCGTTTCTCGTTTCGCGATAATTTCTTTTACAATTTGGGTGCACTTCGTTCGACCCAGTGAAAGATTCCGTACCATTTCAGGCTCACTGCATATATCCTTTAATAAAGGAACTAAGAGGTCAGTAGTTTCAAACGCAGTGTTATGTTCCGCGAAAAACAATGCTAATTTTATTTCCGCGCGTTTCACTTTGTAATTGTGAGAAAGCTGACTACATTCTGGAAGGCTTTGGTCACTTCGAACATGACTTCTTATCTTTGTCGTATGTATGTACATAAAATAGTTTTATTACAAACTTTGCAAAAAGCTCTATCCGGTTCAGAATGGGGAGCCAACCATCCTTTAAACATATCTGCTTCCAACCATGAATTGTGAAATGCGCGCAGTGACTGAGAACGAATCGGTAGCACGGCAGTAGCCGACAGTCGGTCGACAAGAGGATGGAATGCTTGTCGTGCGACGTTATTTACGTAGCTTTTTTTCTATTGCGTAATACAAAATGTATCGTGTAAATTCACAGTTTTTTCCGAAAAAACAGTGTTTATTTCGTAATCGCTCATTTGACCGCGTAATAAACTCAAAACTTTTTGTTTTTAAAAATTTGTATAAAATGCCCAAATTTATATAAATAGATTTTATAATAAAAATATATGAGATTAAATTTCATTCTAATTTTTTTTTGTTTTTAAACATTTATAATAAATGAAAATTTATATAAAATGTCCAAATTTATATGAATTGTAATTGAATTGGAAATTTATTTATATGAATAGAATTTATTCAATTTGAAAAGAGTTTCTAATTTATAAGAGAAGGATAAATTAGAAATGAAAATTCATATAAAATGTCCAAATTTATATGAATTGTAATTGAATTTGAAATTTCAAATTATTTCCTAATTTTCATAACATTACAGTCGGCTTTTCATTGAGAAATCGTTATTCATTTTCGAAAAATTCCGAGAGCACCTTCCCCCATTTTATTCCTTCTTTTTTTTTCAAACGAGTACAAATAATTAATAAATTCAATTTAGCTATATGACTTAGCCCATCCTCAGCGATAACAGTTACGTAGATGCTGTTTATAATAATTATTTATTTGTATTCGTTGCTCGGTAGAACTTTAATTAAATTTTTTCTTCTTTAAAAACGCGTTTGCCGAGCCTAGTCCGAACGTCCCAGGGTCCGAAGCTATTCTCACGCACCTGAGCGCGCGCGCTGTAATTGGTCAGTATTTTTTCTTAATAATTCAAAAACGAAGCCCCACACGACATTTTTGCAAAGGAAATTGTTCAGAATCGTCTCACTTGCCCCTTATTTCCGGCTCCTACACTAGTTACGGGCCACCCGGTATATGTACATAGAATGCTGTGAGTATTATTGTGAACAAGTGGGCATTGATGAACTGCAAGGAATATTATATTGAACTGCATCATGTCTTTGCATATACAAGTAACAATGTTTAATTATGTTCAGAAACAGTTTTTTGTTTCTACTGGAAAACATGCTTTTTGAGCTGTGTAACTTTTATCGCAAGGCTGCTACATATATTTATGTAGAGCTCAGAAGCCAATCAATGTAAGTCACTTTGTAAGTACATATACTCACAGGGATAACTAACTAAAGAATTTTGTTAATAATTTTATATATAGTCTATATAAGCACTGTTGTCTACTGGTGAAATCTGAATATAACGACTAACTACACTGTTTCATAGATTAATAATTGTGGCACTAAAAGATTATTTACATGGCAGAAATCAGTTTTAATAACAGTGGAATTACACTGGTTGACTTCTTAGTCCTCCATATATTATGTATCAATGAGAAGAATGCCTGATAATGAACTGTACAATATAGCATAATAATAAATTATGATATATTTCAATGTTTTTTAATTTTTATGTAACAATTGTATTTAATCTAAATTCGTATTACAATTGATTTCTTGATTAAAGTATTTATGAATACATACAAGTTTTGGACTTGACAGGTTATACATAACTACATAAAGAAACACTTTTTACACTTTATTCTATGTGTCAATATACCCATAAATAATTAAATATATATGTACAATTTCTTTTTCTTTTTCTTAATATAACAGTGATGATAAATGACAAATGCATTCCTTGTAGTAAACTAAATATGTATCTATCACATTTCAAACTATAGCATTTTCTTGTCAATTGACTGAATCTTGAGACTATATGTAGTCAACTTTTAGGGAAGATAGTCACTTCAGGAAACCTCAGATGCATGTTTCTTCTCTGTTGTGCAAGTAAAAAACAACAGACAAAAATCGGCACTGAATGATGCCTGAGTACCGCGATATTATACCTTTACTTATTTGCCACATACCTAGCATTGGAGATATAGTGACAAATTTAATACATGTGTGAAGATGTTTTATGATAACATAAAAGATTTAAACTTTATTATTATTATGACGTGTCTTGTCCAAAGACTCCCCAGAAGAATGTAAGGAACCTGAAAGCAATAATTAATTGTGAACAACATGCTATGCTTTATGATTATTTCTAAAAATTATGTTAAATGTGTGAAAAATGTAAATCATGTGTCAAGAAGTTTAAATACACATTACTAACAAAATATTGAAATCGAAGTTTAGTTTCAAGTTATATTTTATGTTCTATTACAGTTATATGTTCAGTAATAATGTTAATTATTCGTTACACTTTCCAATATAAAATGTAAATTATACCATTCTTTTTTTTTTTTACGATTTCTTACTCCTTTATTCGATTTCAATATTTTATACATATATGTATAAAAGTATTAAACTAAATACAATAACCTATGCAAATTTAATATTAGACTCTTATTTAAAGGTTGTTCGTATATGGTCGCGTTCGATTACATCTTATTTGTAAAGAGGTGAAAGTTATTAGGGATCATTCGTTTCTCATTTTGAAAGAAAATAGTCTTTTAAACACTATTTTATTAAACGTTGTTTGTATCCGTTTTTACCACTTTTCGTTTCGTTTGTATGCTTAAAGAGGAGATTGGCCAAAAATTTCAAGACAGAGATACAAATTAACTTCACCATTTCTCGTTTGGCAATTATCCCGTACACGGATGTTTAATATTCAATATTGCCATCTTCATCAGGGTCTCTACCCAAAAGTGGTACAAACAATGCTTAATCGAATAGCATTTGAAGATTACTGTATCTCAAAATACAGTACTAATGAGTATTTAATCCCTAATAACTTGCATTCCTTTGAGGTACAAATGAAAAAAAAAAAAAAGTAATGCGAACAAGTGCAAGTCGAATAATTAAATGCATGTATGAACAAATTTCTTTATAAAACTCGGGTGCTAAATTTGCATAGGTAACATAATTTGTATTAGTAGCAAAACAAAATCAAATTCGAATTATTCAACCTGTTGCATAGTATTTATTTGCAATTATTTCCCTCCATAGTACTCCAAAACTGTCTCACTTTAGAGAATCGCTTGCGTCCTTGCATGCACAACAACAAAAAAGAGAGTAAAAAATAATAATGACGAGAGGAAAACAAAAACAAAAAAGAAAAAGATGAAAAACATTTGGTAATAGTAAAATCGTTGATTTAATGGATGGTGCCAGTGCTTGCTGTTGTTTGTCATTTTGTACACAAACCTTTGCGATTTCGTATTCGTACTCGTTGCGATGGATGAAAACCAGAATTGCGTGGAGGTGGCAGTGATTCTTCCCCCCACGAATGCGCCGTTCCAAGGGGCGGAGGCAAAATAGAACCAGGAGGGGGTGGTGGAGGTGGGTGAATATCGCTACCAAATGGAGGTGGTGGTGGTGATCTATGATTAAAAGGTGGAAGTAGACGTGGAGACATCGGTGGTGGTGGTGGAGAACCTGCATTGTCGTACCTGCTGGAAACAGAAGGATGTAGGGGCATGGGTGGAGGCGAGGATAACCGACCACCTAACGGTGGGGGTCGCTGACTAACATCATATGGTGGTACTCCAGATGTATTTGGCAAGGGTGGTGGTAAATATGGAGGAAAGAGTGAATGTAAATAAGAAGGCGGTGGCGGAGGAGGAACACTTGAAGAACCAGAAAACATTATAGGAGAACTGGATGATTCTGCTCCTATGAATAATGGAGGCGACGTTGTTGTCTCTCCATTTGCTTCCAACCCTGTTTGAAAATTAAGTTAAGAAAATACATTTTGTAGGCTTGAGTATCCCATAGTATCATTTGAGTTTTAAATGTACCAACAGCACATGGACCTGAGTATCTTTGATAATCTTCATTGTGAATTAGTTTTCAGTAACTGAATTATTAGATTTCTACACTATAATTTCTACTATTATTACGATAATAAAACAATAATGTCTGATAAAACTCAACATATTAATACGAAGGGCTAAAAATACCAGTCTAGTTTATTGAAAATAAAACAGTATATAATTTCTACTTGAAACGGCAACTGTATTAAAATAAAACTTCAATAACTATAAAATAAATTGTATTCAAATAAAAGATACTTCGTATATTATAAATACTTACGATGTAATTTTGCTTCTGAATCTGCATCATTAATATTTTTTTCTATTAACGTAAGTCGATTACGCAATTGACCTGCTTCAACTTTGGACTCTTCTAAACGACGTTCAACTTGACGAGCTATCACCTTAAAAAATTATTTATTCGAAACGTTAATAATATTTCAGGTCATAATTAAAAGTACTGTAATTTCATACCCATTGTTCATGTGCCTTTGTTTCAAGGACAGAAATTTGATTTTTGTATTCTCTTTCTTGATCTAGTACTTCTCGCTTTAACATTTCTATCTGTTGTCTAAAAAATAATTATAAACGTGGATATTAGTTATAGGGACTATGTAAATAATTACTATATTTTAAAAATATTTGACATAATAGTATTAATACTTACTTATAATTTTGTATTTCAGTTTGCATTGCTTGTATTCTTTCTACAGTGGATACAACTTCACCTTGCTGTTGCAACCAAATAGCTTCTTCCCTATAATGTACGAAAAACAATTATATGTTAAATCACGTTAATTACTTTGTAGTATTTCAACTAAATTTGCAATACTTTTGTCTCTGAGCTTCTTTTTCTTCGAAAAAATTTGTTAGTACTTCAAGTCGTGTTTCTGCATCTTTCTTTTCTTTTTCTGCTACCTTGCATTGCTCGCTCAAGGTAGCTACCTCTTCTTTAATAACTTTCATGTGTTCTGCCATTTGAAAAAATTAAAACGATTATACTTTATATTACGAAATTATTAATGTAAATGATACTGCTAAATACCTTCTAGCAAATGGTGTGCTCCTTCAATCTCAACTAGTCGTATTTTTAATTCATTTTTTTCTTCAAGTAAAGCTGTTGCTTCTGCTTTAATATGGGATACATCATATAATTTGTTTAAATCCAAGTTACTGGAATTCAATTGATTAATAACTTCCAATAAATCCTTCGTTTCTGCTTCTTTATTTTTTAATTTTTTCTGTAAGGTTGCTTTTTCAGTAGAAATCTATAAAGAATATGTACATATGAAAGGTAATATTCCTTCTATAATACCATAAGTTGCACATTTACTATATACCCACTTCTTTGATTTGCATTTCTAATTGCTGTGCCTTATCAGATAAGGTTTGCTCAAGACTATTCTTACTGTTTTCCTCGAGTTTCAAATTGTCTGTAACTCGAGCGAGTTCAACTTCAAGTTCTTCATATTCTTTTTTAAGAGATGCAAGCTTTGTTGATAAAGACTCATTCTAAAAAACATTTAGTAGTGATATATATTCAACGTAATTTACAAAACTTCAACAAGCCATAGCTATTATGTTAATAAAGTTAAAGAAAATGTTAAAGGAAAAACATAAACGGTTCAATGGGGGCTGTATACTCACACTATATTTTTGTATATGTATTATACAGTTGCACTATTTTTTAATAAAAACTTATTTTATTATTAACATATGTCGAAACCTCTCGTTATTCTAGGTAAAAAAAATATTAGACTAACACGGTCCAAAAATGATTACAATAAAAACTCGATGAAAGCAAAAACGATCTGTATGATACATGCAAAGAATTCTTCTCTACTACTAGAAGGTATACTCCTTAAAAAACCAACAAATTCGCCGATGAGTATAACATGATCTGGGATCGGATATACTGGAGAGTTAACATGAGTGCAACATGGCTCAAATTACGTATATCGGGTTTGATCTTATCGTAATAAGAAAATATCGCAAATATCCTGGCAAATGTTAAAAATAAAAGTTGAACTATTGATTATTAATTATGTTTCCGATGAGCTAAGGCTCGTTTTGGAATCGTTGTTTTATCATTGTTTTTCCTCGTCCTTTGCACTGCGCTCAGTACTGTCGGTAAAACTTAAAGAAATTACAGGAATATACACTGTAAGCAACACTTCGATCCCCACTATTTAGCTGTCATCGAGTTTCTTTTATTGTCCTTTTCTAAATATGTAAAAGAAACAGTCTTTATTGAAGCATTTGATTAAACATCTTTCCATATATATCTAAGTATTTTGCACGCCTTTTTTTGTATTTATAACTGAATGAAATTAATCTTTGATTATTGGTTTGTAGTTTAATCTTAGTTTATCTTATTTTTCTTTCAGAGAACGAACATATCCGAATACATATTTGTTTTTATTATGAAAACAATCAACAACAAAAGAAACGATGTAAGAAACATGTACATAGTGTTATAATTTTTGAACATTTTCTTTGATAAAAACAAAATCTATTAACTCTAGTATTTCTTTACGTAAAATACAGAGAGGATTCGACAAAAGAAGGAAAGAAAAAAGTATACAGTCCGCATCTAACCATTCGTCTTCTTCCTGTAACATTTTTGTCTAACGTCGTTGCGCAAATTACTCTGTATATACACAATAATTACAAACCTCATGTTTATCAAACTCAAGCTGCGATAAATACATGTAATAAATGTAATTAGAAGTATATGTTTGTACTGAACAGAGGAGCACATATTAATATACAGATTTTTGGTATACAGTAATATACACACATACCTCTTGAGTTTTAAGTTTAAGAGCATTTGTTAAAGAATCATTTGCTGCTTGCTGTGCATTCAACCTTGCTTGTAGATCTTCAACTGATTGGGCTAATGGATTAACCTCGTTATTTGATGAAAGAACTTCCCGTAACATTCGTTCTAATTCTAATCCAGCTTCAGTAGCATTTTCTACATCTTTCTCCAAAATCGCAACTTGATCTTCCAGTTCTGTTCTAGCATTCTGTAAAAAATATTATAATATACATGCTTATACAGTGTCGAACATAAGTATTGGCACACCATAAGTGACAGAATATAAATGCACATAACTACTAAATAAACTGATTTAAGCAACAAACTTTTACACTTATTTGTACGTTGTCTATCGTAGTTTATTGTGTAATTGCAAGAAATAAAATAAATAAAGCGATCTACGAAATAATGACGTAAATATATATCTTGAGCACTTTATACCGACACAAAAGTATTGGCACACTCATCATTTTTTAAATTTACATGTAGATCAATTCTCTATAGATTTTCTTCTTACATCAATTCCTATAGATTTTTGTGCGCTGAATTCAAATCTGCATGCGGTTTTTTTGTAGTGCTCACCATATTTGAGAAAATCGTATTTGAACAAAAAGTTTAAGTTTTTAACTTCGGAGATGTTTTGTGCTTTGACAATAGCAGTTATTTAATTCGTGTTGGTATAGAATAATTCTACGGACTCTCCCGAATAAAATGGTGTGACTTATTAATACATTGTCACCATTTAACTTTGTTTAAACAACGATCAAAGTGGAAAGGACACCAAAATCGTATCGGTCTCTGCTGACATTTTCCAATTTATTTCGAAAACCAAGAGTCTAAGAGAAAATGTAAGGATAGCACACGACAGAGGAAACATTTCTGTTAAGAAAAGCATTAGAAAAGGTACAAAATAATGTTTTGTTTTCAATTTACATGCCTGTCCATGTTGCTACGCGGTAGCGACAGTAGTGCTCAACGCCGACAATGGTCTCGACTGCCATGTCGTTTAACCGTTCAAGTTGCCGCGTGTTATGCAAAATGGATAGGCATGTAAATTGAAAACAAAACATTATTCTGTACCTTTTCTAATGCTTTTCTTAACAGAAATGTTTCCTCTGTCGTGTGCTATCCTTACATTTTCTCTTAGACTCTTGGTTTTCGAAATAAATTGGAAAATGTCAGCAGAGACCGATACGATTTTGGTGTCCTTTCCACTTTGATCGTTGTTTAAACAAAGTTAAATGGTGACAATGTATTAATAAGTCACACCATTTTATTCGGGAGAGTCCGTAGAATTATTCTATACCAACACGAATTAAATAACTGCTATTGTCAAAGCACAAAACATCTCCGAAGTTAAAAACTTAAACTTTTTGTTCAAATACGATTTTCTCAAATATGGTGAGCACTACAAAAAAACCGCATGCAGATTTGAATTCAGCGCACAAAAATCTATAGGAATTGATGTAAGAAGAAAATCTATAGACAATTGATCTACATGTAAATTTAAAAAATGATGAGTGTGCCAATACTTTTGTGTCGGTATAAAGTGCTCAAGATATATATTTACGTCATTATTTCGTAGATCGCTTTATTTATTTTATTTCTTGCAATTACACAATAAACTACGATAGACAACGTACAAATAAGTGTAAAAGTTTGTTGCTTAAATCAGTTTGTTTAGTAGTTATGTGCATTTATATTCTGTCACTTATGGTGTGCCAATACTTATGTTCGACACTGTATATGTTTTTCAAAGTGCACTATATAAGTGTATGGGTTAACACTAGAACTACCAACCCAGTTAAAATGACTGATTGATGGTTTCTTAAATAAGATCATAAAATTTATCAGAATGCTTTTATTAAAATATGTGTTAATTTTCATCAGGATAAAGACCTACTGTATATACTAATATATATTTCGTTCTTTATTTATTTATTTATTTTCCACTTGAAAGCCAGTATGTATAAAACGTCGGTAGTTCTAGTGTTAAACTTGTTCAAATTTAAATACTTTACCTGTGAAACCTCTAAATCAGCCTTTAAAGAAAGTACCATTTCATTGGAACCAAATGATTCATCTTCAATACGTGTTAACTAAAACATATTTAATGACATATTTTATCAATATAATTTAAAAAATATAATTTAATTACCTTTTCTTTAGTTGTTTTTAAATTTTCATGTAGTACTGTACATTCTTTTGTTGCAATAAGTAAATCTTTTTCAAGTTCATTAACTCTGGATATTAACTGCTTATCCCTCCTTAAATTCTGTAAAAATATGAAATTAGTAAAATATAGAATCAGTACAATTTTATGTATTTGTTATTTATAGTATTTTTATTAGAATTACTATTCAACTGTGTGTTTTCAATACCTCGATGTAATAATATCCCAAGGAAAATATAAGTGTTGCTGTTGCAGTAACGCTTAAATATATTAAGATTAACCAATAACCGTGTTCTACTTTGACTCCTTTGATCATAGTATTTTCATTACTTTGAAGAGTTTCCTCCTAGAATAATAATCTAAATTATTACTAATATGCATAAATATGTACATACATACTATATAGGGTATCCCATGAATTGTTTACCACAATATTTTTGTTGATTCTGATAGTTCTACAAGTAACTACTTTATATAAAAACTTATATAAGCGCAGTTTAAGTTATAAACTTAAATTTTGCGCAGTTTACTTTTTTACTAATTCAAACTATTCTAGGGGGTACCGTGAAAAGAATTTTGAAGTTGGAAATAAGAACCACCGTAGAGTCGAACCTTACATTGGGGGGAAAAAGTTGTTTAAAATGACAAATTTTACAACATATTTAAAAATAACCCAAATTTAAGGGAAGTCCACATATTTTTTTTTTTTAATATTATAACTATTAGAACCGATTAAAACATTGTGGTAAGGGATTCATAATGTGTTCTGTGCAATAATTTATGTACATATTATTTTCAAAAAGTTTAGTACTTACAAGTATGAAATGATTTTGATGATCTTCAGTAGAACATTCAACGTTGTCGATTGTGCAAATATCGGAAGTGGAAACTGCTGAGGTATTTAATAAAATTAGTATAAAAATAGTACACGATAATATTAAGATTTTAATATACAAAATTAAACAATTGGTATATCATACCTTCAATTTTATGTAAATTATCTAACAATGGTTTTCTTTCAAATAAAGCGTCCATATTATTTAAACTTTCATGTTGAATTTCATCGTTGTCTATTTTGTCATTTTTGTCTTTCACTCTATCTTTCGTATTATCAGCTTCATCTTTCACCACATTCTCTACTTAATGTAAATGTAAAATAGGATTACATTTGGAACGCAATTTAACATTTTATTATAAATAATATTAAATTAAATGTTGGATTCCACTGAATATTAAATACCTACCAATGTTCAATTGTTTACTTTTTTCAATATTTAATAAATCTCTCTTACGAAATTCATTAATGTCCATAGCATTTTCTGAAATTACTTCTTTATCAGTAGCATATAGCAGTTGTTTTGGTAACCCCCGATTATATTCAGTATCAACTATCTCATTTGATAGATGAGGTATTTCTGTAGAATCACTTGTCATCAATAAATTATCATCTGCTTTTGCTACTTTATTTATCACTTCGCTTATTTCTTTTATATTATGACGAGTTTCATGTAATATATTTTGCTTTTTCTCTAATTCTTGATCATTTTCTTCATTAGGGACAATAATATTAGTACCTTTGTTAATGTTCAAATCTGAATCCTGAGATACAAATGAGATTGTTTCATCTGCTTTTGGTACTTTATTTATCACTTCGCTCATTTCTTTTATATTATGATAAGTTTCATGTAATATATTTTGCTTTTTCTCTAATTCTTGATCATTTTCTTCATTAGAGACAATAATATTAGTATCTTTGTTAATGTTCAAATCTGAATCCTGAGATACAAATGAGATTGTTTCATCTGATTTATTTGTCACTTCAGTTATTTCTTTTATATTATGATGAGTTTCATGTAATATATTTTGCTTTTTCTCTAATTCTTGATCATTTTCTTCATTAGGGACAATAATATTAGTACCTTTGTTAATGTTCAAATCTGAATCCTGAGATACAAATGAGATTGTTTCATCTGCTTTTGGTACTTTATTTATCACTTTGCTCATTTCTTTTATATTATGATAAGTTTCATGTAATATATTTTGCTTTTTCTCTAATTCTTGATCATTTTCTTCATTAGAGACAATAATATTAGTATCTTTGTTAATGTTCAAATCTGAATCCTGAGGTACAAATGAGATTGTTTCATCTGATTTATTTGTCACTTCAGTTATTTCTTTTATATTATGATGAGTTTCATGTAATATATTTTGTTTTTTCTCCAAGTTTTGATCATTTTCTTCATTAGAGACAATAATAGTATTAGTACCTTTGTTAATGTTCAAATCTGAATCCTGAGATACAAATGAGATTGTTCCATCTGATTTATTTATCACTTCGCTTATTTCTTTTATATTATGATAAGTTTCATGTAATATATTTTGCTTTTTCTCCAAGTTTTGATCATTTTCTTCATTAGAGACAATAATAGTATTAGTACCTTTGTTAATGTTCAAATCTGAATTCTGAGATACAAATGAGATTGTTTCATCTGAATGTGTCTTCAAATTTATTCCTTCATTATTCTCACCTTTATTAACAGTTAAGGGTAATTTTAGATTTGCAGTACTTTTGTTATGTTTGCCTAAATCCTTAGTATTCCTGTTTTCTTCTTTTAATTCACCTTGTTTTATTTGTGATTTGCCATCATTTTGCAATAATTTAGGATCCTTTTTATCGAATTTGTCAGTGTTTTTCAGAGATCCTTCAACATTTTCAGAAAATGATGATGGTGCTTCTATTGTACCTGTAATATTTGTTCCTAGTAGTGAAGGAGGTATATTACTTAAATGTTCAATGGTTTTGCTTTCTGCCTTTGATTCATTTTGTTCAATCCCTAAGGATGTAGCACTTTCTGAAAGTTTGACATCTTTTCCATCAAATGTATCAATTTTTTCTATGTCCTGTGCATGTATGTTAGTATCATTAATTACAACAGTTTTATCCAACTCGATTGATATTTCTTTATCAGATATATGTGTTTGAGAAATATTGATATTAAGATTATCTTCCAAGGCAGAAGCATTTTTGGCAATAAAAGGTGAATTATTTTCTAAATTTTCTACTTCACTTTTAAGATTCGCATTCGTATCTAATAATACTTCCTTGGAGCTAACCACAAAATCTTTAATACTAAGTTTACCAGAAGTACTTTGTTTATTTACTTTCAATTCATCATTCAAAACATCTTGTGGCAATTTTGTATCTTCTGCAAAAATATTTGATTCATTATTATCATTACTTGAATTTATTTCTAAGTTATCAACTGCATTTTGTTTGTTTGACACTATTGTTGCTTGTATGACTTCTGCTGCAGAAGTTGGTTGCACAAAAGGTTCATCATCTAAATGTAGTGTAGTTCCATCTACAATTTTGTAAGATGGAGTCACATTGTATGGCAGTTCTTCTGTAGATTTTAAATCCAAATTATCAGTTTCAACATTTGAAGCTTTGACATCTTTTATATCAAACACTAATTTATGATTATCCTCCTTAGATTGATGTTTCGTATTAGATACTTTATTACTCTTAGACAACTGATTAATAGGCACTTCATAATGCAAATCCTTATGTATAATTTTATATTCTTTTAGAAAACGTTTTGGTACATATCCATGTTTTCCATTTATCTAAAATTAATAAAAATCTTTGAAATGTACAGTTATTCACAAAATTAAGCATGCATTTATATTGCTACTGAAAATTAACGAGAGAATAAATAAATAAATAAATAAATATATATATATATATATTTATTTATTTATTCGTATAATTTAGTAAATAATAGAAAAATTGTTAAATAACTTAATCTGTTCATTTATATTTAATTATATATGAATAAATTAAATTTTTGTTGCATAGCTTTTGACTTAAGCGATTACCTGTAACCAATATAACATGTATTTGATCAACTTTCAAATGATTTGTGACTTAGCAATTTCAATTTTATTTTATCTCATGTATCTTCAACTAATTCTATATTTCTAATATCATTTGCTTTTATGTATTCCCATAAGATCACCAAGTTTTCTTCATTTTTCATTATTAAACATGTATTATGAACATGATATTCCATATTGGGTTTCTTTCATACACTTTGCTTTATTCTATTGCATCCAAATGAATTTACTTAGTTTTCATCGAAAAATATAACACTTTAAACTAAATTTTCCCAATAAACTACACAGTAAATTGTTGAATGAACTGTAACTGCTTTTTCTATTGATTTTTGAGACATTAGATCTTTCCTAGGTATTCTACTGGAGTATCCTTTTTTAACTGTTTCTACCATTTCATTTTCTTTAAATTTTGTTAAAACCTCTGTTTAATTATTCCATTGCAAAATTATTAATTCTAATATTTTTACAAATAAACCTCTGATAATACATTTTTTCTTTAATGCCCAGGTTATTACAAACAATCTCTTTCTAGCAATAATTATTTACAATTGCTTGTATTATGAAATGTGTTCTACCAATAGTTCTATCCACTTGGCAAAAAGATTTTCTTTTGCAATAGAATTTTATAATTTATTTTTGTACTGAAAGATCTATTGTTTTTCTCTTACCATCCATTTTGTTATTAATACGCAATAAACATAAACTGCCATTTATTTTTAGTTTTATAGAAACCACATATCAACAAATATTTTTTAAGACTTTTCTAATAATTAACCAACATTTAAATTATACAGATTTGCACAATTTCAAAAATTTGCCTTGTGTATACTTAATTATGTATTAGTAAAATATCAATACTTTTATGTTTTCGGTCACATAAAAATAAATAGCTTATATTGTTAACAAGATTGTTATTAATTATTAAAAAAACTATATGAATAAATATATATGCCATTACCAACAAATATGTTTTTATTTGTTCTGTCATTAATTTCAACTACCAACATATGTACAGCTAGTCGCAGAATTGAGTGTACACTCATGTTGACTCTATATTTCTTAATGTATAGCAAACAAAATTGTATTAAGTAATAATTTTAAATATTTATTATTGCTATTTAAATATAAAAGCTAAAAAAAAATTTCTTTAAAGTTAGTCTTTTTTCTTAATGCTTCCAAATATGCAACAATGTTACAGATGCATAATGGAGCGTACAGAAAGGGAATCCCCTAAAAATAAATGCTGTCATGCATTTGTTTTCCAATTCTGTTATAGAAAGACTACTACATATCATCGCACACCATATCACATGCATTGTTTCAATTTTTATTTGTTATTTTACATCAGTTACAACAATCGCTCCTGGAACAAAGGAAACATATGTTTCTCTTTGTCATATTATTGTTAATCTGTATTGTAAAGGAAAGTCTCTTTGGAAAATCGGTAATATAATTGGTAGATCTTATTTTACTGTACAAAAAATAATTAATAAAGAATATGAGTGTACATTAAAGAATAGGAGCAGTCAAGGCAGAAAGAAAATTCTTTCTGAATATGACGAACGGTACATTGTGTGACAAATAAAAATTAAACCTAATACGGCGTACCAAATCTGACGGCTGATGTTTCCTCAGAACTTTGTAAATCTATATCAAAAGATACAATTCGTCGAGTTTTGCATCGAGAAGGGTACCATGGTCGAGTATCTCGAAGAAAACTTTATACATATTTCTAAACTGAACAGATTAAAACATTTGGAGTTTGCTAAACAATATATAAACTGTCCAGAAAATTTTTGGAAAAATGTCCTTTTCACCAATGAAACTAAGATTAATTTCTTTGGTGCGAATGGTAAAGAAATCATATGGAGGAAGCCAAACACAGAAATTCACAAAAAAAATATACAGTCAACTTTGAAACACTGCAGTGGCTCAATCATGATGTGGGGTTGTACGGCCGCAGATGGAATAGGGAAAATTGAATTTATTGAGGAAACAATGAACAAAATTAAATATTTGAATATTTTAAAACAAAATTTAAAACCATTAGCGGAAATGTTAAAAATGCCACAGACATACTATTTTCAGCAAGGCAATGACCCGAACACACTTTGCGTGTTGTTAGGGAGTGGCTACCATATAATGTGCCAAAATTGTTGAAAACTCCACCACAAGCACCAGATCTCAATCCAGTTGAGCATTTATATAAAGAATTAAAAATTTAATTAAAAAATTATAATATCAGAAATAAAGAAGTTGCCAAAATAAAAAGTAGTAGAAGTATGGAAAAATATTCCGACTTTGACAGTTTCAAAATTAATCAAATTAATGCCAAGATGTCTGCAGGCTGTCACAGATGTTAAGGGAAATGCAACAAAATATTAATATTATATAATTTTAAATAATGTTAGTTTTCACGAATAAATTTTTACCTGTACGCTCAATTTTGCATAATAGAAATAAGGACATCATTCACTATTATTTAATATAATATTATGAGTATTATATATTTCAAACATCTTTTTTAGTATTTTATAAATTAAGAAAAAATATTACATAAACAAAAAATTGTATACCAAAAACTTACATTACTTTTTTTTTTTCTTTTGTATGCTTTAGGTCACATGCACCTTCACACGTTATTACTTTGTTCTCATAAACATACTTTTAGTATGCGTATACACTCAATTTTGCGATTAGCTGTAGGCATATGTTCAATTTTTTTAATAACTATACATATGTAAAACTACATTTTAAATAAAAATAAGTACTATCTTTATAGACCTATTTATAATATAATAATAAAAAATACCTCAACACCCCATAAGTCAGTTCTGTTGCCTGCTTCTTTACTATAAACTTTGACTTTGACACTAATGTCAAAGTTTAGTAACCCCGGTTCATTTGCAGCATATTTAATCGTTGTTTTAGCCAACGAAACAGGCTCTAAATAAAAAACATCATTAAACAGTTGAAAAGACTTAAATAAGTGCGTTTTAACTTAGATACATATTGAAGATAAAGTATGGCTTCAATTACCAGAACAGTCAGGGTTATAACATAATCGTTTGTCTGATAAAGCTGATGAACATTGTGATATTGCGTTAAATATTATAGCAATAATTAAAAATAATATATTAATAAACAAATTCTTTTTCGTCATATTTTCTCTGTTACAAAGTTCCACATCACTACCAACATATAATGACACAGCTTCAAACGCACATTTTACTCATGAAGTGATTTATAATAAGATGGTTTGTCGAAAGAATTATTTCTTAGTTTTCATCATGGAGTATGGAAGAAATGTAGTTCGATCTCCACCTGTTGTAAATACGTCTTCGTTCAAGATATGCCACCAGGGGGCTTAGGGGCCTATTCTTGAAAAATATCGCATGCGATATTTTACGAATGTTACTAGAATATCGCATTCGACAGAAAAAGGCTGTGTTCGCAAACTGGCTGACAGCACTGTTCTCGAGATTTCACAAGTAGCTAGCATGCGATAAATGTCAAATGGGTTCGAAAAGAAATATCGCATGCGAAATGTATGTACTAGAATAATAACTATAATAATAATTATAGTGTCTCTAGAAATGTACTCGAGGCAGCGCACCCGTACAAGCTATGGCGACATTAGACGACATTCATAAATTATATCGCGTTGCTGAAGCATTTGTATTTGAATTTGTATCAGTTTTTCACTAATACTAAGCCACAATGTTGCTGAAAATTTTCCAGTCTTCGGCTGCTCATTTTTCAGCATATGTTCAATCAGCAGTTCATATTTTGATGTTTTTAAATAACTGCTAAACATATTAAATTAAATGTTAAGGGTGCGCAGGAGCTGCTAGTGAATTTTTCGTTGACTTCAGCGACAGTTGCGGAAAAAGTCGGAAGGTCTCGAACAAGGATAGAGAGATCTTTGTCTCTCCAACGGTGCTGTGACAGAGAGGGCGATACAAAACTCGTAAGAGAAACAAAGACAGAGCAAAATCAAGCTGCATGCTCTCTTTATGCAGCTGATCAAGTTTTTTGAAGCGAAGAAGCAATATTTTCTTATAATTCTTTTTTTAAAATGTTCCTTATACCTGGGCGCATGCCACTATAGAGCCCTTTTTTGGAAAAAGTGTATGTGCAAAAATTTATTCTATAAAAACGCACACTTTTATTTTTTTATGAGGTTTTGAAGGCGAAATTGCAAAAAAGGGCTCTATAGTGGCATGCGCCAAGGTATAAGGAAAATTTTAAAAAAAGAATTATAAGAAAATATTGCTTCTTCGCTTTAAAAAACTTGATCAGCTGCATAAAGAAATTGTGCTGCCTGGATTTGCTCGGTCTTTGTCTCTCTTACGAGTGTTGTATCTTCCTCTCTGTCGCAGCACCATTGGAGAGACAAGGATCTAGCTATCCTTGTTCGCGAGCTTCCTACTTTCTCCGCAACTGTCGAAATTGGCGCCACTTTACCTCCTGCGCACCCTTAATTCATATTATTTCCGAATCCTGATTGGTTCACATTCACACCGTACACTTGGCAACATCGCGACTCGTCGTAAGCCTATCGTATGCGATAATTTTCGAATGGAAATTTTCACTTCATTTCGAGAATAGCAACCGCTGTCTTCGCCGTGTCGCATGCGATATTCGTCGTGCGATAATTATCGTGCACGATAATTCAATTCACGCGATAGCGTTACAAAAGTATAAGATGTAAGCGTCAAACTAATTGTAAGCGTTTGAAGCAGTTTGTAGTGTCCAAGTACTGGCGGGCGCATACACCATAAAAAGAAGTTATACAGAGTATGAACTCAATGGCATGTAATCAGCGACACTGGCGCTGCTCATGGGGTTGGGCGTCAGTTAAAATCGACTTCTAGTTCACGAGGGTAGAGTTTGGGGGCCCTGCTGGTACTTACGTTTATTTGGCGGCGTAGGGTGTACTTCTGATGTTTTTTATTTATAAAAATTTTTGAATTTTCTAAATAATGTGAGTTATTCAATTTTAAGTGAGAAGTAGTAATTAATAAGTTTTGTGCCTGTTAAAGGAATTATCTACGTTAAAACATCGTTGTTGGGAACATAGTTATAAGAAATATAACGGAAACATAATCTCCCACAGAACTAATTATGGTATTTAGTTTTTACTTTTTATGTAAATATTAGGCAAACGTAGGCATGGCATAAGGTATTTGTGATAGATTGTATTAGAATGATTTTCTCCTGTTTTTGATCTCGTTCATTTCATTTATTTTTATAAAAATAATTTTCAAATTAGAAATAAATTTTTTGAGTTTATATGTGTACTATTTTATTTAAGTATCTTCATCGATGAAAATAATAAAAAATCAGACATTTTCGATTTTAATCATATATCATTACAGATATGTATATATACATATATATTGTTATATTTGGATGAACCATATGCTGTGCCATTTATCAAGTGGCATTTTTAGTATTTAGGTATGGATTGTGATTACATTATAAAACTAGTTGCATGTATATAGATATGTGTACAGATAATCTTCATATAGCGCAGCATCTATCCATGTATACATATACAAACTACTGAGTTCATAAATTGTGTCCTTTTGTGTATTTTTGTGTAAATTGTATACTTTTGCACAACACAGTGATGGTTTTGAGGTAACGTGATCTGCAAATTGGATTGTTTTCTTTCATAAGATTTACCATGTGTATAATTCTTAATTTTTATAATTTCATGTTATGTATTTGTGAAATAGTTTGTTCTTTTAATTACATGAATGGATAATACGCGTGTAACTTTAATGTTTGGATGCTACGAAGTTTTTACGTTGCCAGATCATAATTTTATTACTAATAAAAACAGTACATGTGTAATTACATATAATATAATATTAGGACATAAGGTCTACTTAACAATAGTCTAAACCAGCGTTTCTTAACGTTTTTCACGATGCGGACCCCTTCTTATTATATCATTTTCATACCCCCCAAGTATTAAGTAATGTAAATTTAAGATTTTTTAAAATAAATTATAATAAGTATAGAGCCGTCTTTGAAGTTACTGATCAAAGATCTATCAAATTTGGAGAGTAGAGGAAAATAAGTAAATACATATACTTTTATAATATATTTATTAGTATAACTTCACATACAGATAAATGGTTCATGTATACTTCATGTGATGGTCTTTTACATTACTCCCACAATGACGATTACACAATAAGTTCGTAAACTTTGTGTTCTTTCCGATATTTTTTCGGGCGTTTACGGCCCCCCTGTGAGGACATCGCGGACCCCAGGTTAAGAACCGCTGGTCTAAACGTTATTTGCATAATTTTTAATATTTGTTGGATAATACATCTTAATCGAAATAATGACCAATTTCAATGTTACATTAATATCTGGACAGTTTTGTTAATTTTGATTACAATACATATTCATGGTTAATTTTTATTACAATACATGTAAATATATGGTTTAATATCTGGTGGGACAATCTTTCTGTTAAATAACTTCGTTTAAGCATTGTGACATGTTGCAAATAATTTTTTTTTAATATTCTATGTTTACATTATTCCATTCTTCTTGCAGTCAACGTTTTAACATTCCTTTTGGTGTTATTGGTGTTCTCTGCATTCAAAGGTCTAGCTCATCCCACAGATTCTCAATGGAGTTGAGATCTGGTGACTGGGGTGATGGTTGTAACATGTTTGAGCAATTATATAGCAAATATTCTTGCACAATATGTACTTTATGCTTAGGGTCATTATCTTGATAATATTTAAATGTGTCTACAATTCCTATTTTCATTGCACTTTTGTGTAAATTGTTTTTTAAAATGGTTAAATACACATTCTTATCCATAATATTATCAGTAAAAATTAATTTACCTATCCCAAATATTTAAATATATCCTCATACAAATATGTTTTTACCTTCGTGTTTTATATTTGGCTTTATGTTTTAACCGACTTCGAAAAGGAGGAGGTTACTCAATTCGACACATATATTTATTTATTTATTTTTTTATTTAACTTCAAATTCTTCATTCTTTTTCCACCACACCATTCTTGGCCCATTGGACCTAAAAATGTTAAATTTATTCTCTTCTCTAAATGTTTACACACTCCCTAATACTCATTGTACAAAATGCTGTAATTATAAACATATACTACATTTGAATTCATACAAGTTGATACTTTTCTAAATATCGTTTAGACTATTATTAAGTAGATCTTACAACCTACTATTATATGTAATTACACATGTATTGTTTTTATTAGTAATAAAATTATGATCTGGCAAAGTAGAAACTTCGTGGTGTCCGAATATTAAAGTTACCCACTGTAGGTTTTTGTTGAATTTAATTGTTATTTACATATATGATTAAAGAGGTACATTATGGAATATAATCTTAGATTTTGCATGAAATTTGAATTTCAAACAATGAGATTTTTATAATGCGTGATTCTAAAACTGAACTTCAGTATTCTACGAGGATATCTTGTATTCTTATACTAAATATCAAATTGAAAGATCATTATGAACTTCTGGCACATAACAGTTAACATTATCTTGAAACTTTTATACATATAAATGAATATATTTATTTACTACAGATCATATGTAGCTTTTGTACTTACTTACATTCTTGTATAAAAATGTATTATATCATATCTAGACTATGGATGTTTATGCGCGATAAATATGTAAAAAACATATATCATTTATGCACGTAAGATATGCAAATATGCAGATATTATTCATGATATACACATATTTAATAATATTGTATACAATTAATCTGTTACATTGTAGTTTGCGTTACAATAAATGACGAGCAAGAATTAATTTATACGCGGAGAATGACTGCTTCATGTCGCTCGATGTAATCGGTGCGTATTTACTTAAATTTGCTCCAACAAAGTCCTGGCACATTAATTGCCTTTGTAAGCCCTCGTTACTTGAAATGTTTGAAATTGTTGATATTTCGATAAATGCTACATTCTTTTCTAAAACTGCACTCTCTTTTCTTCTAATTGAAACTAATCGTTTCCGATCCAACTTTGCATTAATGCTCCCTCCCCCCGACTTTTGACATTTTTAACACGATTGAAAGCACGCCGACTTATTGACTATTTCACAGAGATCATGTTAAATGCGATAATCAAATTGAACTATTTGAATTCTAAGCATCCACTGCCGCATCCAACACTCAATTAGCAACACAAGGCTACAGAAACATGTTTTGATATGGTCTATAATTGGCATTGACACGACACAGCAACGATACAAGAGTATACTAATACACAAAATAATTTTAATGAGATAGATATTTTACATTTACATGCCATGTGCATATTTGCCGCAAATAACATATGTGATATCCTTCAGCATATGTACTTAAAAAAATATATGCAAAACATATGAAATATGCAAAATAAAAAATGCATTTTTAGGATGTCCTAATCACAAACAAATTTCTATCCAAGTCCCATAACTTTACCTATTTCCCATAAAAATATGCATTTGCATAAACATCCGCAGTCTATTCATATCATAATACATATAGTATAAATATTTTTGAATTCTCTACAATATTCAGGTAATTTTAATCAATACCATTACTTACTATTAAAAAATGAAAAAGTAAGCACTATTACTTTGTAGCTTAATAGTAATAAAAGATTGAAAAAGGTAATTGTTACTTTCGATTTTTCCTTAATTTTAGCACATCTAATGTTTAATTACTGATAGGTTTCCAGTAACTAAAGTGTTAATATTATAATTAATTTATAATTTAAGCATATATCTTCCATTATCTGTGTCGTCCACATTGTTACTTTTATTATTATTTTTATATTTGTGCATGTGTCTTCCATTTTATGTTTTCTTATTTATTATTCCTATATTTGTATTTTGATTTTTTATTCTTTTTTCATCCATTATTGTTCATCATTGAGCCAGAATAAATTAAATAAAACATCACATTACAATTTATATATTATTAAACTATATTTAATTCTTAAGTTTATGAATTTGGGTATATTTTTTTAAATATATACTCTTTTTACTTTGATTATTAAATTATTTTGAGACACAATCGATTATAATCTTCCCTTGTTTGGTAATAGTATAAAAAATTTTATGTTAAATTTTTCCAAAACAGCTGTTATCAAGACTGTCTTGAAGGGATAAAATGTTGGAACTATCGAAAGTCAAACTTGCGTTTAATTGGATAATTGAAAGAAAGAAAAAGTATTCCTATTTATTAAATAGTAAACTAATATTTTCATATGATTAATGTTTTATTTTAATACTATAAAACATAAAACATTAGTATAATATTTAACTTATTAATCGTATACTCACTGTTTTCTATTTAATTATTTATTTTTTCAAAGGAACATAAGTTTAATTCCTTTCAAATAAAACAGAAAGGCCGAATACCATGAAGAATTTAACAACAAAACAATTACAGAGAATAGAAAAAAAGAAAAAGAAGATGGCTGCACTTTTAGAACTTACTAAATTGAATGACAAAGACAGAGAAGCAAAAAAACTTACTCTTAAAACAGCAGTTAGTATGATTAATAAAATTATATTATTTATGGTGAATTTTATTTAATAAATGTTATTCCAGTCTGCAGAAATAGGTCACTCTAATGATATAGACGGTTGTACAATTTCTGTGGAAGAAAGCTTCAAACGTAAGCGACCTTGTAATGAAGATGTAAAACAAACTTATTCTATAAATTCTATTAATAAAGAAGATGCAGAAATAACAGAAGATCCCAATGTACTTGCTAATAAAAAACCTAGGTACGTTAATGGTAGGTATAATTTTTAAGAATAAACATTAATTTTTTTCTGTTTCAGACTAAGTGGAGAGGAATACCTAAAATTGAAACAAGAATTAAGGGAACGTAAAAAGAAACTTAAAACAATCCCCAGGTTTTCTCTGAAAACAGTTGGTGAAAATGCTAGCATAACCATTAATGTTAAAAGTGAAAATAGGATTCCAATTTTCCTTAGTGATGTACAACATTTGTTATTGTATTCGTTGCATGGTCATCATTCACCTTATGTACCAACAAGATGGTGTCAACTTGAAAAATATAATAAGGTAGTGAAAATATTAAGAATTAATGTAGTTAAGAACCATAAAAATTCCATTCATTGCGAATAATTTTATAAAAAGGTTTCACATACAGTGGTCCTAGTTGTGGAAGGTCTCTCTGTGTATCATTTTATGGCTTATGAAAGTATGTTTTCACATATAATATCAAAATTGGAACATCGTGTAGAAGTGGTAACACCTTTAATATATGGGGGTTCAGTGATAGAAGATCTTGCAGCTGTTCCTATGACTGGGATACAGAGTGATAGGTTAATTAAACGTATGAATACTTTATACTTGTCATTTATTTACCAGTGTGCTCTAGTACTTAAAAAAATAATTATATAAATTTGTTTTAGAATATGGGTCGTTAGAAGGTGCATTACATAGTACTGGAGATGTGGTAAAATTATTACGAACTGTTTTCCCAATGTACCAGTCAGATTCAACAGATATCAACAGTTCTAGGCGAATGTTTGAGCTGCCTGTCACAGATAAATTTCCTAGAACACAGTTACTTTTATCTTTATGTCAAATGGTAGAGGAAAATTATCCCATTCCTTTAAAGGGTGAATTAGCAAAGAAGTTAGTACCGATGATACAAATATTTTTAATTATATCGCTATTAGATTAATAAATATTTATTACTTAGGTATGAGGATTACATAATGACAAAAGATATGTATGTGGAAGCTACTGCAAAATCTCCCATGTTTGGTTTAGATTGTGAAATGTGTAGAACAACTAGCGGGGAATTAGAATTAACAAGAATATCGTTGGTTGATGAAAGAATGAATGTAAGTTCAAAATTGAATTCAATTCAATTAAAAAAAGCATTTAAATTGTACTTAATTTTAATTACAGATTATTTATGATGGTTTTGTAAAACCGGAAAATCCTATTACGGATTATCTCACTCGATTCAGCGGTATAACAAAAGAAATGTTGGAAAACGTTACTACGACATTATTAGATATTCAACAGATTTTACGAGAATTACTTCCGCCAGATGCTATTCTTGTAGGACAAAGCTTAAACTCTGATCTTCATACATTAAAAATGATGCATCCATATATTATTGATACATCTGTAATTTATAATATTACTGGCGACAGGTAAGGATATTAGTATATTATGGAAGCTTATACAAATGCATTATTTAGAAAAACGAGTTAAACAAATGGAGCTTGGTAAAAATGCTTCGCCATTGATTAAACAGAATTGTATGGGTCATTCCACACTATTTAAACCGATCACTTTTTGATGTCGACATCAGGGATTTCGTTCTAAATGAAATATGACATAAAACGTCTGAAATTAGGGAGGGGTTTAAGTCATTATTTTACTAGTTTCGAGTTTATTTAAAAGATTTAGGTTTTTGAATTTGAAAATTTCTTTCCGATTATCATGAAAATGGTCTGTGTTTATCAATTTTTTTATCTCGAAAACTATTGGTCAAATCGAATTCATTCTTGTTCTTGTTTTAGTCTAGAAGGATTGCCCTATAAAAATAATATTACTTTTTACTTATGAAATTAATTTTACAAGGTGTCCCGTAACTAGTGTAACATCGGGAAATGGGGGTGGTTGAGACGATTCTGAACAATAATTTCCTTTGCAAAAATGTCAGGCGGGGCTTCGTTTTTGAATTATTAACGGAAAACACTGACCAATCAGAGCGCACGCTCAGCCGTGATTCGTTCTAGGCCGACGTCCCGATTCGAAGTTACCCAATCACGGCTGAGTGCGCGCACTATGCGCGCTCTGATTGGTCAGTGTGTTTCGTTAATAATTCAAAAAGGAAGCGTCGTCTGACATTTTTGCAAAGGACCTACCCTACTTCCCATTTCCCGATGTTACACTAGTTACGGGACATCCTGTATAATAACGAAAGTGACGAACAAATTACTTTCTTCCAAATTTCTCTATGAGGGGCGAGGGATGCTAAAAAGAAGTTTATATCTTCTGAAATTCCTTCTACAAATTCGGAGATATAAAAATACGGGCGTGCCTCCATTTTAAGTAAGATAACTGCGCGTCTTACTTTTGTAATTGGTTGTCACCACCAGTACATTCAGTGAAATCTTCAATATGATCTGAAAATAATATTGACGAATTTCGTACACAAGTAAATAGTCTCCTTTACATTTCCATCCTGTAAAAGGATTCCTTTTGTAGGTAGAATTTCAGGGAATATGAACATACAATTTTTTTTAAATTTAAGCTTCTCCTGCCCCTGATAAAGAAATTCGAAAAAAAAATTTGCTTATAATTCTCCGTATTATGAAATTATATTTTCATAAGTTAAAAAAGAAGTTAAAAAAAAATACAACCGACTTCATAATTTTGATAGAATTGATTAAAATATTACATAACATATTAAATACAATGCAATCTTTTGTAAGAAAAGTTTTTGTTTTTGTTAAGAAAAAAAAGTCGTTGGTACGTGTGAACGTTCAGGAATGAAACTAATTTGGTAATTTTCAATATAGGAAATTTTTCTTTACATCCATCCTACATGACAGATGTTGCCAATTATGATTTGATTGCAGTAAGATAGACTTGCTAATAAATGGGCGGTAAGAGAAAATACATTTTTATGTGAAAACGTGTAAAAGGATTAAAGAATTGTGGAAATTTCCAATGTAGAACAAATTTTGCACCGCCTGCGAAAAGATTGCATTGTATTTAATATGTTATGCAACACTTCCATCAATTTTATAAAGAGCCGGAGAGAATTCATACTAATTAAATTAAAATTATTTCATACTTTTTAGTGCATTTCGAAGTCGGTTGAATTTATTATCAAAAATTATTTTATTTCACATATTTTAGTGGCGATCGGTGCAATCCTTGCAGAGTAGCATCAAAGAATAGGAATTTTGCAATAATAATAGCTTCTAACAATACAAAAGTCCATACATTTTTTTGAAAATGGGAATACAGCGGTAATATCTTCTACAAGATGCGAAAGGTTTCATCCCGATCGGTACATCCTTTGAAGAGTAACCTCAAAGAATACGAATTTTGCATCAACAATAAAAAAGTCCATAAATTGCAAATGGGATCATCGCGGAAACTTCTCCTACTGAATGTGCATGGTTTCTTCGCGATCGGTAAATTCCTTGCAGAGTAACATCAAAGAAAAGGAAATTTGCAATAAGAATAGTTATTAGCAATAAAGGGAAGGGAAGAGAAGGGAAGGGAAGGGTAGGGACGGGAAGGAGATGGAAGGGTTGGGAAGGGAATGTTGCCAATGGGATCATCGTGGGAACGTCTCCGGCCGTAAAATGTAACACTACATTTCATCGATGTCAGGCAGAATATACGTGAAATCGTACGTTATTTGCAATAAAATTGGTAAACAATAAAAAAATTCAAAATGTTCTTTTTACTGGACCGAGTGGGAGTCATACTCTACAGGATGCGACATGTTACAATTCGATTGGTCAATCCATGTTGGAGTAATCGACGACCATACATAACGTGGACGAAACAGTACGCTTTTTAACCGACTTCGAAAAGGAGGTTACTCAATTCGATCTTTTTTTTTTTTCGCCGATTACGCCGAGATGGACGAACCAATCGAATTAAAACTTTTGGCATCTTGTAGAATATGACTCCCACTTGATCCAGTAAAAAGAACATTTTGAATTTTTTTATTGTTTACTAGTTTTATCGCAAAAAACCTGCTATTTCACGTATACTCGGCCTGATATCGATAAAACCTAGTATTACATTTTGCGACCTGGGATGTTTCCACGATGATCCCATTTTCAATATTCCCTTCACTTTCCTTCGCTTCCCTGCCCTTCCCTTCCTTCGTCCTCCTGTTCTTCCCTTCCCCGCCCTTCCCTTCGATCTCCTGTCTTTCCATTCGCTCTCCATCCCTTCCCTTCCCTTCCCTTCCCTACCCACCCTTCCCTACTAGTCTTATTGCAGAATTCCTATTCTTTGATGTTTCTCTGCAAGGAATGCGCGGATCGCCACTAAAAAATGTGAAATAAAATAATTTTTGAAAGAAAAAAAAAAGAAATATACAACCGACTTCGGAATGCACTAAAAAGAATGAAATAATTTTAATTTATATTGCGGAGACGGCGCAAAATTAAAAATTTTCTACGTTCAATCAACATTTTTAACCGACTTCGAAAAGGAAGAGGTTACTAAATTCGATCAGTTTTTTTTTTCTTTTTTAATTGTAGAGCTCATACAAGTCTGTATTTACGAATGGAATCTGTTAAAAAACCATATGTTTTTGTTGAAACTGCGTATTTGTAGATCCGTACAGGGAGCGAGAAGCGCTCACTCTGATTGGTCATTGTTTTTCGTTAATAATTCAAAAACTAAGCCCCGTCCGACATTTTTGCAAAGGAAATTGTTGTTCAGACTTGTCCCAGCTTTCCACTAGTTACGGGACACCCTACATACATATTTTTTATCCATTTATTTTTTTCGTAGGCTAAAAAAAACGAAGGCAGAAAGGTTCAACGTACGTGTTTAGTGAAATCTTTTGGAGGATCTAACTTCTAATTGAAAAAAGATATCGACTCCTTGTTGCAAAGTGTCACAAAGAATTATATTTTCGAATATTGTATCACTTTTTATTTTTTTCCGTCGTGTATAATTGGATTCCACAATAACCATTGGGGGGGGGGGGGGGGGGGGGGGGGCGTTAAGAAGAGACTGTCAATGCAACAGTATTTTCTTATAAAGCATAGAAAACTGTTAAATTTTTATATCAACTATTTTGTAATATCGGTTAAGGTTCTTAAGATATGTACGGAAATATGATAACATCTATCTACCATTAAGGGATTTTTATCCAGAGGAACATCGGGCCGATAAAAAAAATTGTCCGCTATTTTCTTCAGGTGCTTCAAAAACGTGCGTAGTTAAAAAAAGAAGAAGAAACTTTCGGGTTACTGAACGTACCTTGTAAGTCGGACTTCCACGCGTTCCTCTGTCCCTCTTCCGAGGCTGTTTTTTCCATGATTCCTAAAAATAGTTTTTCCTGCAGATAGCGAATTACCCATTTTCCGACAAATATGAATTTCTGATCGTTTCATATATGGATTTATAAAGATACAAAGTTTCAACAAAATTAATTGCGGACGAAATATGGCTTTTGAACAGAGTTCTTTATTCTGCGTATACTCTGCATATTTGAATTATACATGTATAAACTTTCGCAGCATATATATTGTATATCGTTTAATATTAAAATGTATTTGGCACAGATATAGGAAAACAAAGTTACAAACACTAGTAAAGGAATTTCTCGGCGAAAAAATACAAGAAGGTACAGCTGGTCATTGTTCGACTGAAGATTCGAAAGCTTGTATGAAATTAGTTCAATTGAAATTAGAAAATAGCGTAGATTATGGAGACGCTGTATTACTTGGACGATGTGATACCGAAATATTGAAGACGGAGGTAGAAAAACGTAAACCAAATCAACAGTCATTAAAAAGCGAGATAAGGAAATATGCTACTTCAATTTTTAAACATGTAACTCGGGACCAGAAAACTGCTGCTGTTGTGGGAAATAAAGATGTTATGAATGAATATTCGATGTATCTAACCTCCTCCATTAATATCATGGATGATGAAAATTTTGATAAAAATGATCAGGTACACATTTGGTTGTTAAAATGCAAATAGTTTCCACTTGTAATTTGTGTGATTTAATTTTGATTACAGGTACGACTTGTAATAACAGATAATGATGATCAAGCTATAACTCGAGCTTCGCAAATAGCAATGGAACACGCTTTTACTTTGTGCCATATTAGAATAAAGAAAGAAACGTTAGAAAATGACCGAATAGAGAAAACCTTTTGCACTGTAAATAAGTGGGTCCATAAATTATGGGAACATATGGCAATAAATGGGTTAGCATGTGTTATATTCGCGGGTGAAAACAACGCAGCAAATGGTGTATGTTGCTTAAATATAAAAAGAGAAGTACCTGAAAATTGCGTAATACGCGCTTAAATAGAAACCATCCATTATTTGTACATTAACTTGAAGAAAGTTGTAAAAGTCATAATTCTGATAACATTAGAACAAATTGTAGACAAAAATACAAAAAATTACAAAACAATCATGGTTATGATTAATTTTTATTTTAATGCTTATTTGTTAAAAATGTATAGATATGATACTATTAATAAACTTTTATAATCAGTGTAACTTCAATATGTGTAAGGTTTATTGCACATAGTATACAGGGTGGAGCCTTTAAATAATAAAAGAGATATTTGGGTGTTCCCATTTAAATGCCCCATCCTGTATATGGTACTCATTCGATAAAATAAATAATTTGGAACTCCTCCCTCTCACGTATTACTCACACATAGCGCTATCTTAATTATGACCAGTACGAGGCAGCAACACTGCTGTTGCGCCACTTTCGTAATTTGTTATTTAAGATGTGTATTCTGTTTGATGAAACACAACACTGAGGATTTCGTTTACCAGTTTATGATAGGTACTCAACGTAAAGGCTATTATTGAGCCAAGACGTTTACAGTAATGCCGACAATAAACAATATAACTTTTTTCGCATAAGAGATTTGGTCATAAAGTCGGTTTTTCCGAAGTGTAACGACCCTAGGGCGTTGCGCCTATGAAAAGAGAGCGGTTCCAATCATATGCGACTCGAGTAGTTAGGTGGGATAATCGGTTCGGATGGCACGCGGTTAAGAATTAAAATTCAAAACAAATTAAATTTTGCCGCCTTCTGTTTTTCTTTGGCCTACTGCTATTGGTCTTCTAATGTAGTATTTAGGAAGGATACACGGTGAGCGACGGCAGTTAGGGCCTGAGCAACGACACCGTGCTGAGCAGCGAGTTTTGTTTACGTTCGTCGCGTATGTGTGTCGGAGTACGTGTGTGTTAGTTTTCTTTTACGCGTGCTGTGCCTATGTACTAAATAACGTCGCAATTGATTTGAATTGCTGTGATCACTGTTTTTCCTCGATTATTTCTTTCCTGCACTAATTAAACAACAGGTTATGGGCCAAGAACGTGAAGTAAAAGTGCAGGAAAAAGAGGATATAGAAATAGAAACAAGTAGTGATACTGAAGAAGACTTTGAAAGTGTTTCTGGTAGTGAACACGTGGGTGCTGTAAAAATGGCTGAAACGAAAGTATATCATATTCATCGTTTCAATTATCAAAATTATCAGTTATGGAAACGATAGATGGAGATATACACGAATGAAAATAAATTGAAGAAGTACATTGATGGATCAACGCCCAAATCAACGGTTGCCGCGAAAATTCCAGCATGGGAGCAGAAGGATGCTGAGGCGCAGGCATTTCTCATGCGAGGCCTGGAGTTGGAGCAGCTACGTTACCTCACCGACTGCGATACGGCTGCTGCAATGTGGGGACGGCTGAAAACGATTCACGCAGAAAAAATCCATCATTCTGTACAGGTATTGCTAAATCAGTTTATAAATGCGACAATAAATTCGGAAGACAAAATGGCGGATCATATCGCGAAAATCGTATTGCTTGCGCAACGTCTCAAGAACATGGACATGGAACAAAAGGAACTCGTGGTAATCACAAAAATTGTATCGAGTCTCCCGGTGAAATATGACAATATGCATACTGCGTGGTATGCTGTTAAGCGCGCTGATCAAACATTAGAAAAACTAACGGACCATTTGATAAATGAAGAGTCGTTGTTAAATACGCGAAAGGAGAGTTCGGGTGTAGATAACTATCAAGAAGTTTACTATGCGAAAGGAAGACATTTTAATGATAATAGAAAAACGCGCGGTGATTACTCTAATAGTAAGAATAATGTAAAACGCGGTAATTGTCATTTCTGTAAAAGCTCGGGTCACTTTGCGCGCGACCATTTTGAGAAACAGGCCTATTTGGAAAAGAAAAACAAAAATAAAAATTACTCTCACGACTGAAAATGCCTCCCGTAATGACAATGATGATTGTGCTGATTTATTTAACGTAGAAGAAGCAAATCTGAATAAAATTGATGCGAGTAATATGTGGTTTGCTGATTCGGGTGCAACTGAACATTTCTGTATTTAACGAAAATGGTTCAAAATTTCAAAATGTTTCATTCTTTCATTCTTTTCATAACAATGATTATAAAGTAAGAGTCGGTGATGGTAGATTAGTTGTTTTAAAAGGAAAAGGAGATGTTGAAGTCCGGGTCAAACAATCTGATGGATCATACTGTATTGTACATACACAAATTAAAAAAAAAAAAAAAAAAAAATATATATATACAATACATGTCGAATTGAGTAACCTCCTTCTTTTTCGAAGTCGGTTAATAAGCCATGTAGCCGTATGGTACGTACCCGATATGAAAAAAAATCTTTTATCTATTGGTCGATCATCTGAAAGAGGCATGAGAGTAATTTTTGTTGAAGGTGTGTAAGACGTTTAGGGTGGACGTGCGTTGTTCGTCACCCCGGACGCGCTTGGTTCGAGTCGGAGGCCGGCAGAGGGCGGGGAGATAGGTCTCTCTCGCTAGCGGTCGTCTGGAATCCCGAAAATAATCATATCAACGATCTTCTCGTCGGACAGGTTGATATCCAATCGTCGAATTAGATTTATTTTCTGGAAACAGTAGTCTCCATAAAAGTCCGCCTCGCGAAACAATCGCGAGTATGGCACCGTCCGGGGAAACTGCGCCACCAGATAGACTTTATTCTCCGCCCATGTGGTCGCCATACGCGTACGAGTGTCGTACCATTGACGAGCATGGCCGCGTAACCTCGTCGCGATCAAGCGCATCACGCTCAGGTCGTCCCACCTGAATCGCGCTGCTAAATCGTCCACGTGTCGTACCCAGTCGTACCCAGTTTTCAATTGATATATCGTCTTTCGTCGGGTCGTACACGGGGATCAGGTTTTCATCCCTCGGTCGCGGATAACACGGGGACTTTGTTCGCGGCGCGGAGCTGTTTGTTTTCTCGCTTCCCGTCGTTGCGCGTTCGAGTCGTTCACGCGGCTCGCTCTCGCGCTCTTCTCGCGGCTCCCTGTCGTTCCGTCGCGGGCTAGGCGATTTCGCCTCGCGCCTCCGCGGGCTGCACGATCTCGCGCACGATGACCATCGCTCGGGACTACCGTGCCGCGAAACCGATCGTCGATGCGATCGCGCACGTGATCGCGATCAACGTAGAAACGTCTCGAGCAGTGTTTCGAGTCGGTCGATTCGCGACTCGACTGAATTGTTTTTTTCCACGGCACCTTCGCCGTCACGGTTACACCTTTCGCTCGACATTGTCTTGATCGTTCGAGAGTTCACTTAACCGCTACGCTTACTAACTATCAATGTACTGAAGTCATTTATTATTAACTTAATCTACACACACTTTACAGTCCGGCGGTATACTGCACTTGTCCGTACGTGGCACTTATTGTCCAATGTTCACGCACGTCGTACGCGAGTATACACGCACAAAATGTGTACTCCTTACACGATAATCACGTGCGGTTATCACACAAGGTAATCCCACTTCTGGCTCTGTAAGAAAGTCAGGATAGGCTGTAGTGAAACAGGGCGTAAAATTGAATAACACGGTTTTCCGAGTGAACTGCTACGTTTATTCCGTGTCGTGCTGACACGTCCACGGCCAAGACAAGAGTAGTGTCCCTTTTTGGGCAAAAATACTGGTCGTGAAGACGCCAACGTCATCATGGCCCTTAGCAACGACTTTTATGGCCCTTTGAGCCTCAACGAACTTTTTTTTGCAAGAGGGAAAGCGCCCTGACAAAACGCACGTGGCCCGTCCCGACCGTTGCGTTTATGCTAACTTCAAATTATCTAACAAATTCTTAATTATTGTACTTATTACAATTATATCCAGGGTGGGGCACCGCATTTCGCCATCTAGATTTACGTCATTATTATTACGCATAGCATCAATGTTTCAGATGAAGTTGAATGGTTTTGAGAGAGGCACATTCTAATGGTACATTATTATGTGTAGGTGTACGTGTAAAGGACATAGTAAGGTCATTAATGTTTTCTTAAATCGAATCATATATTTTTTATTGCATCAACTGATGCTCCTTCATATTCTTTACAAAAAAAGATTAATCTATTTGTGTAAAAAAATCATTAGTTTAGGAGATATTTTCATTGAAATTTGTTAGGAAATCACCTCTCTTAAGCTGGCAGGACCAAACCAGCAGAATCACATCGGACCTAGTGGAATATTTAGTACATATTTTGTACTAATTTGTACCACAAACGATAATTTTGTACCTCTTGCCGTTTAAAAAAAAATCGTGGCGCTGCTAGCTTAATATTAAGCTAGCAGAACCAAACGTCAAAATCAATCAAAATGAATAAATCAAAGCGGTTACATTTAGCGCTGAATTTGTACTAATTTGTACCACCAAAAGAAATTTTGTACCTGGTACCGTTATCAAGGAAATCGGGACGACGCGAGTTTAACGTTAAGCTGGAGGGCGAAAATGTTAAAATCAATCAAAATGAATAAATAAAAAATAAATTTTATTTTTCATAAATTGTATACATTAATAGAGCCGGGGTTACTAAATAGTTCCCTTTAATATATTTTTCTTTTTTTTCCAGATCATTATATTCCAGCCATGCTCCTCCTCTTAAACAGATAACAGTGTAATGTCCAACTGTTTATGCCTCTTGTAACAATGGGTTTTTTGTATGAAACAACCCCAAGTAATTGATACATCTTTTGATTTAAAGTGTTTTCGAATGTTTTCGTAATGTCATTTAATTTAATTTGTGGATCGACATTTGTCGAGGAGAAAATTTCAATCAGAACAATATTTCCTGAAAAATGAATAAATATAAATTAAAAATAATGGTAAATAAAATATACTTTCATAGAGGATATTCATGTAAAACAAAATGTTTATGCACGAAAGCTATAAATTCCAAGTCGTGGGAAAAAATGTTATTTAAAAGGCTGGTCAATTTGATAAGTCCATGTGATAGATTTTTTCATTGTATTATAGTACGATTTATACTTTCCGAAATATTGGTTTTTAAATGTAATAACAGTGAAAACTGTTATCTGCTTCATAGACATCAGTGACTAGACCGAGCGTCGTTACCAGGCGACCTTGAAACGCAACTTTTCATTATAGCAGAAAAGAAAAAGTAAAGAACATTTTAGATATTTTTTGGTAGTACAAATTAGTACAAATTCAGCACTAAACGTAATCACTTTGATTTATTCATTTTGATGAATTTTAACATTTTTGCCCTATAGCTAAACGTTAAACTCGCGTCATCCCGATTTCCTTGATAACGGTACCAGGTACAAAACTTCTTTTGGTGGTACAAATTAGTACAAATTCAACACTAAATATAACCGCTTTGATTTATTCATTTTGATTGATTTTGACGTTTGGTCCTGCTAGCTTAATATTAAGCTAGCAGCGCCACGATTTTTTTTAAAACGGCAAGAGGTACAAAATTATCGTTTGTGGTACAAATTAGTACAAAATAAGTACTAAATATTCCACTAGGTCCGATGTGATTCTGCTGGTTTGATCCTGCCAGCTTAAGAGAGGTTAGGAAATTTCGACTTTCTGGTCCATATTATGAATTTAATGTGATAATGTAGTAGGAGAGCAAGAATTATTATCAATGTAAATATTTACATTTTCTGTGTTGATAATTCTGACTAGAGACGCGACCAGTAATGTTCTTAGGTGAAAAACTGCGATTTTCGTAAATCTCAATTGCTTGTAGTTTCTAGACGCGTTAACCGATTTCGACGAAACTTCGTGTATACATACAACTTATTGAAATCTACCAAAAGTATGTTTACATTTTCATTATTAGCGCGGATAAAAAAATTGAAAAATGTGATCCTCACTGTATCCTTCATAATTTCAACCGGTTGGGACTTTTTCAACATTTTTTTTTTATCATCCAGTAAACTAGTTCTTCTAGTTTATCAAACAAATTCAAGTCATTTGGTCCACTATCAAAAGTGGGAATTGCGTTTTAAGGGGGGTGGGGGGTAAGGTTAATTCGGTGAGAAAATAGCATATCTTTAAGAATTTTTTTAAACGCTACAGATAATGAAAATTTATTTAATTAATTGTAATATAATAAAACAACATTTGAACTATATTTTCCTAAATTTTCAAAACAAAATATGTATAAATAAGCCATTGGCAGCAAATATTCGCAAGCGCCTCGAAAAAAAGTTATCCTGCGGTGAACTTTATAACTCATCACTGGATCATCTGAAATAAAAAAATCAAAACGATTTTATTAGCTAATAAGTTTCTTGAGGTAACGCTGTCGAGTTCTTTTTTTCCATTGAATTTTTAATTTTTGGTAACACTTGGAAGTCAAAACATCGATTTTTGCTAAGAAAATCGGCAAAGTTATTACTGTAAAATAACTAATAATTATAAAAAAAAAAACTCGACAGCGTTACCTCGAGAAACTTATTAGCTAATAAAATCATTTCGATTTTTTTATTTTAGATGATCCAGTGATGAATTATAAAATTCACCGCAGTTTCTCGAGGCGCCTGCGAAGATTTGCTGCCAATGACTTATTTACACATATTTTGTTTTGAAAATTTAGGAAAATATAGTTCAAATGTTGTTTTATTATATTACAATTAATTAAATAAATTTTCATTATCTGTAGCCTTTAAAAAAATTCTTAATTATATGCTTTTTTTTCACCGAATCAACCTTACCCCCCCCCCCCCCCTTAAAGGGTGTCCGAATACTTTTAAGAGCCACTGTACGTATAATAAAAGTGTATTCGCGTGCAGTTACAATTGGGTCAATCCATTTCAAATCACCCAGAGGTTGTGCGCGTAAAATTTATTTATTTTTTATTTTTTGTCACAGTGTCTTACCACATTTAGAGAGTTAAAAACAGAGGTCAGTTTATTTTTAGGATAATTCATATTTTTTTTAGCGGTCGTTTTACATAGGCATGTCAGCCAATTTTGCACGTTTTCGAGGTTTTTGGAAACTTAAATAACTTCCTTGTTTTTAAAGATATTGAGTTCAAATAAATACCCCATTAATCTGCATGAAACATACTATATTTCATATTCAGAATACATTTTGGCTTATATCGAAATAAATAGCTCAAAAAACTAATTTAAAATCTAAGTCGGAATAACAAAAAATCTAAACTTTGGAACCAAATATTTTTGGGAAAAAATAGAGACCCATCTTCTATTTTTTTTCCGTCGGAGGCTACATGTGGGACTACTTCCTGAAAAAGTCGGAAATCTGAGAGTCGCATCCTTACTTTTTTACAAGCCTCTAAATATTGCGAATTTCGTAAAATCGACTATATTCAAATTGGAATAACTCAAAAGGAACACATGACCGAAATTTGAAACTTTCACAAAACTAACTTTATATTTGTAGTAATAAGTCATTAAAATTTGATCACTGAGACCTAGCTAATATATGAGCAGCATAAGTGTGAAGTACGATGAAATCGCATTTACATTGTATCCCTCAAGTTTGATTATTAAGCCATAACAAACAATTAAAATCATACAATCTTTCTTTAAAATGGATTCTATTTAAAAGATAAATATGTTATAAAAACGCAAGGTATGATATTTGATAAAATTTTATTAAATGAGTTTCTGTGAAACTCATCTTGGAAAATACTTTGTTAATTTACAAAAGTTGATTTTATACAGCTCTTATGGTATTAAAATGTTAATAATAAAATTTTATTAAATGAGTTTCTGTGAAACCCATCTTGGAAAATACTTCGTTAATTTACAAAAGTTGACTTTATACAGTTCTTATGATATTAAAATGTTAATGATAAAATTTTATTAAACATCATACATTGCTTTCATATAACATATTTATCTTTTAAATAGAATCCACTTTAAGGGTGCGCAGGAGGTAAAGTGGCGCCAATTTCGACAGTTGCGGAGAAAGTAGGAAGCTCGCGAACAAGGATAGATAGATCCTTGTCTCTCCAATGGTGCTGCGACAGAGAGGAAGATACAACACTCGTAAGAGAAAAAAAGACCGAGCGAATCCAGGCAGCATAATTTCTTTATGCAGCTGATCAAGTTTTTTGAAGCGAAAAAGTAATATTTTCTTATAATTCTTTTTTTTAAATGTTCCTTATACCTTGGCGCATGCCACTATAGAGCCCTTTTTTGGAAAAAATGTATGTGCAAAAATTTATTCTATAAAAACGCACACTTTTATTTTTTAATGAGGTTTTGAAGGCGAAATTGCAAAAAAGGGCTCTATAGTGGCATGCGCCAAGGTATAAGGAAAATTAAAAAAAAAGAATTATAAGATAATATTGCTTCTTCGCTTCAAAAAACTTGATCAGCTGCATAAAGAAATCATGCAGCTTGATTTTGCTCTGTCTTTGTTTCTCTTACGAGTTTTGTATCGCCCTCTCTGTCACAGCACCGTTGGAGAGACAAAGATCTCTCTATCCTTGTTCGAGAACTTCCGACTTTTTCCGCAACTGTCGCTGAAGTCAACGAAAAATTCACTAGCAGCTCCTGCGCACCCTTAAAGAAAAGTTGTATGATTATAACTTGTTTGTTATGGCTTAATAATCAAATTTCAGGGATACAACGTAAATGCGATTTCATCGTACTTCACACTTATGCTGCTCTTATATTAGCTAGGTCTAAGTGATCAAATTTTAATGACTTATTACTACACATACATATAAAGTTAGTTTTGTGAAAGTTTCAAGTTTCTGTCATGTGTCCCTTTTGAGTTATTCTAATTTGAATATAGTCGATTTTACGAAATTCGCAATATTTAGAGGCTTGTAAAAAAATAAGGATGCGACTCTCAGATTACCGACTTTTTCAGGAAGTAGTCCCACATGTAGCCTCCGACGGAAAAAAAATAAAAGATGAGTCTCTATTTTTTCCCAAAAATATTTGGTTCCAAAGTTTAGATTTTTTGTTATTCCGACTTAGATTTTAAATCAGTTTTTTGAGCTAATTATTTCGATATAAGCCAAAATGTGTTCTGAATATGAAATATAGTATGTTTCATGCAGATTAATGGGGTATTTATTTGAACTCAATATCTTTAAAAACAAGGAAGTTATTTAAGTTTCCAAAAACCTCGAAAACGTGCAAAATTGGCCGACATGCCTATGTAAAACGACCGCTAAAAAAAATATGAATTATCCTAAAAATAAACTGACCTCTGTTTTTAACTCTCTAAATGTGGTAAGACGCTGTGACAAAAAATAAAAAATAAATAAATTTTACGCGCACAACCTTTGGGTGATTTGAAATGGATTGACCCAATTGCGCGTTCTAAGACGGTTCCGACTGTTCTGTTCTGATTCTTCAAGGAAACTAGTGGTTTTATAAATTTGGAAGGTAGAGAGGTAGGGGTTATGTTGGGTTCAGTGGTCAGTAAGGGATGAGGTAACAAGGTCGAGGTTCGGAGTTCGGAGATGACTAGTAAGGATGAAATCATCAGCTGTTGAAGGAAATATTTTGGGATGTTTGCTGCTGAAGGTTAATTTGTGGTGTTTGAAGGAGGATGAGTAGGCCGCGTTGTCCTAACTAAAATAACATGATGTGTTGCCATACAACAGTTCCTACGATGATCCCATTTGCAACATTCCCTTCACATTCCTTCGCTTTCCTGCGCTTCCCTTCACTTTTCCTTCGCTTCTCATCCCATCCTTACCCCCCTTCCCATCCCTTTGCTGCTAACTACTATTCCCATTGAAAAATTCCTATTCTTTGATGCTACTGTGCAAGGAATGCTCCGGTCGCCACTAAAATATGTGAAATAAAAAAATTTTTGAAAGAAAAAAAAGAAAAATACAACCGACTTCGAAATGCACCGTTACGAGCCGGAGGGGTACAGCCGCGTGGCTGGGGGCTGTTTATAGGTTATGGTAATTTGTTAGTTGGGTTAGCCCAGTATTGTTAAGATACTGAGCGCCCGAGGAATTAGAATCGAAGACTAGCCGACGTATGGCTAACGCCGGGTGCTTCAGGAGGTTGACTATGGTGAACTAGCCGACGTATGGTTAACGCCGGGTGTCACAGGAAAGGTCAAGACGTGGAGACTAGCCTACGTATGGCTAATGTAGGGTGGTCCAGGAGAGTGATATGTGAACTAGCCGACGTATGGTTAACGCCGGGTGTCACAGGAAATGTTAGTATTAGGTCTCGTAACTAGATTTTGACGGTAATACCTCGAGCGGCTAAGGTATACCGACGGATAATTTCCCTTGTACTTTAGTGATAGTTAATTAATGCAGAAGTTATGTATAAAAATGATAAGATATATATTCTTCCAAACCGGGTTTTCAAGTGTTGTATGTGTACTTGACGGTTTAAGAAATTGACTCTAGTTTTACAAGAGTTTTAATTGTTTAAAAATGATTAATGTTGAATTTAAAGTTTGTTTTGATTCCGACGTAGCGAGAATCGTACGTTTCCGCCCTCAAAATTTCCTTATTTGGAGTTGGCTGCGTACACCCGGCATTAGTCACGTAGTCTAGAATTTTCGAGAACAACGCGAAGCAAGGGCGCTGTCCCTCGAAGTCACGTAGCGCACTTTCCCCACCACCCTTTTTTCCTCTGATTTTTGGGTATAAAAAGGGTAGCGGCGAAGGCATTTTGGGTTTAGTCAAAATCTAGAAAGGGCACGTTACACGTCGGTACGTTTCCCTTACGACACATTGCAACTTAGCGAGATCGGGTTCATGTCCCCTTCGAGCATTTTCTTTAACCATACAGTACGTAGTCTACTGTTAGGCATTACATTTATGGTTGTAGTCGTCTCCCGTTTGCTCGCGTTCGTTAAAACCGAGAAGGATTAGATTTTTGCTACACGGAATCGAAACTAAACTAATTCAAGCATTTCAAATAACTTTGTAACTTAAATTCAAGTTAGTACACCGCGACAAATTACATTATAACGGTTGTAAGCCCGGTGCATTAGAATAAACCTGAATCAAATAGATTTAGTGTTGATCAATTATAACAAACGGTCCTGAACCCACTAAGGTGTACCTTTACCGCTCGAGGTGCACCGAATACGTTACGAGCACTTTCTGCGGCTCCCTACGTTAGCCATACGTAGGTTCGTCCTCGATAACCAACCTCCTGGAGCTCCCTACGTTAGCCATACGTAGGTTCGTCTCCGCGTCTACTTCCTTTTAACAAATTACCATTTACCTAACATAAAGCCCCGGCTACGCAGCCGCCCCCTCCAGCTCGTAACAAGTGCATTCCGAAGGCGGTTGTATTTGTTTTTCCAAAAATTTTTTTATCATTAGAATTATCTTCAGAACTGTTCATGCACTATTTGAAACGCGCGTCAGAACTACTGGAACTGTTGAAAAGAATATTGCATAACTTGACACGGTGAACATTTGAGGGTCAATATTTTGCTAATTGTCGATCGGATAGCAATTTTTCATTAAAATTATCTTCAGAACTCTTCATGCGCTATCTGAAACGCCCATCAAAACTACTGGAACTCTTGAAAAAATTTTTGCATAATTTAGCATAGTGAATCCTTGAGGGTCAATATTTTGCTAATTGTCGATCGGATCGCTATTTTTTAACCGACTTCGAAAAGGAGGAGGTTACTCAATTCGACAGGTATTTTTTTTTTTATGTATGTATGTATGTATGTATGTATGTATGTTCGCCGATTACGCCGAGATGGATGAACCAATCGGAACGAAACCTTTTTGCATCTTGTAGGGTATGACTCCCAGTTGGTCCCGTAAAAAAAACATTTTGCATTTTTTCATTGTTTACCCCTTTTTTTTTTTGCAAACACTCACTTTCGTACAAGCTAGGTATGGTCACCGATTGCGCTGAGATGGATGGACCAATCCAAACGAAACCTTTTGTATCTTGTAGGTTACGACTCCCACTAAAATCGGGATAAAACACATTTTGCATTTTGTCATTGTTTTCCCTGTTTTACCCTGTTTTGTGAAAATTATGGCAAAATTCTTATTCTTTGATGTTACTCTGCAAGGAATATACCGATCGCCACTAAAAATGTGAAATAAAATAATTTTTGCAAAAAAAAATACAACCGACTTCGGAATGCACTGAAAAGAATGAAATAATTTTAATTCATATTTCGGAGACGGCGCAAAATTAAAAATTTTCTACATTTAAACTTGTCAGAATTCTTGAACCCTTTTACATATGGGTCGTCTCCGAAATATAAATTAAAATTATTTCATTCTTTTCAGTGCATTCCGAAGTCGGTTGTATTTTTTTTTGCAAAAATTATTTTATACATTAGAATTATCTTCAGAACTGTTCATGCATGTTAGAAAGAATATATCTGTTCGTTCGGAAAGTTCTGGGGTAAGTGCCAAGAGGTGCATCACGGTCATTGATATATGTATACATATAACTGGATACAGCATACGACCATTGATATCTATAACTGGATACAGCATAGGATGTCTTAGCATAGTTAGACTGTGTGATCCTTTCACATTGATATCTATAACTGGATACAGCATAGGATGTCTTAGCATAGTTAGACTGTGTGATCCTTTCAGCAGCAGCCATCTTTGACGATAAACACTACGCCCTCTGTCTCGGTATATAGATACTAAGGTGTTTCGTTCTACAAATACAAATCTTTTTTACGGATTTCTTATTGATTTGTATTTTTACACCTATCTTTTAGAAGAAATCTTTGTATTGCTGGGTATGGATCAAGAACACGGGACATTCATTGATGTGTATACATATATAATAATATATATCTTACATATATCAATGGCAACATTAATGGAGACAAGCAAATATATGTCTGAATTTGAAAATCCTTAGTACCTACCTACCGAGCCAGATGGCGAAATGGCTAATTTTCAGTGATATCGAGCCTTCAAAACATCACAGTCTGTAGGTCGTATGCTGTATCCAGTTATGTATATCAATCATTGAGCTCTATCCTAACTGGAGTGTGAACTGTGAGATAGGTGCCGGTCCGAGAGAGATGCAAGACGGGTGGTTCCGGTACTATCCTATAGCAAATTTATGCGTAGAGGGGGAACCATGGGAACAGACTCCTTTTCGCTGCACTAGCAATTATTTAATGTGCAAAAAAAAGTATTCGTAAAGATTTGAACTTTATTTCCTTTTTATTTATGTATAAAACAGTAACAACATTAATAATAACGATAATGATAATAATAATGTAAATACATGAAATAATATTCGTATTTTAAATATACATAATTTACATATCATCATTTAAATCATACAAATATATACAATTTCGTGTAGAGTAAATTTCAGTATTTATTACAATTTAACTTGTATTGTATTTATTCAATTTTATGTGGCAAAGAATCTGAAAATAGAATTAATACAGTTATGTAATGTTGTAGGCCTACGACGCATAAAAACAAATGTTTTATTATAAGCACATTTACTATCCATACATCAATTAGTTAAAAACTCTGGAAAATATGAAGCATACATAAGAAAAACATCAATCGCACGCAAGGAAAATATATTTATGGAACAGTTAAGGTGTAGATACTCATGCGAGTATGATGTATTTAAATCAAAAACCAAAGCCAATAAGCCAATATATGTATAAAGGAAGTAAATACAAAAGACATGTGTACGAAAGAAATATACACATAAAAAAGAAATAGATACAAAAGAAATATATACAAAAGACACATATGACAGAAATATATACAAAAGAATCAGCAAATCATACATGCGAAAATAAGATATTTTTATGTAGTTTTTGTCTCAGATGAATACGAGCACCCAAGTTCCTTTCTGTGATCTTTTTAGCATATGTAATAATTCTAATATTTAAATAGGTATTTGTTATTAATTTTAAAATCTGTAGTTCGTGTAGCTCATTAAAATCTTGAGTTTCAATTACCGGGTGCGGGGGTGTAAATAAACTGATAATTACATCGCTAAATTTGTTGCAAACAGCCGAACACAAGCGGTGTTTAAAGTTATTTTTATTCAGTCCTTGCAACTGAATTTCAGCTCTGAAAACTTTTTCTGCATATTTAATGATACTGAAGGGATTGTTGTAGGAGTGTTCAGGTTTTGAAACTGATTACAGTCGAACTTGTCTTTATTTTATCGACCGAGAGGTATAAAAGTTCCGCGTGACTTGGTTGTTCCTTGACGGTCGAATTATATCTGTCTTGCGCCCGTTTCTTTCCGTTTTTCTTCCGCCTTCGTACCCCCCTACTCGTTGTGCCCTCAGCACGCTTTTTCGGGGTAGGGGTGAACTTGGCGGCCGGCGTTTGCTGGTCAAAATTGGCAACGCAGCGGAATTTCCCAGGGCCCGCGGTACGTACCGCGGTCGGCCGCGGTCGTTCGGCCTCGCGTCGAAGACCCTTGGGGAAACGCAGGGTTTATGACACCAGCGCTTTACCATTGAGGCCGTTGGCAAGAATTCTCGACGAACATGCTTTTGAAAAGTAACTGTAAAAACGGCATACTCAAAAATAGCTTCGCTGTCGTCCGTGTCATAAACCGTGCTAGCCGTTTGCACGTTCTATACTTCGATGCTTGTACAGCTAGCCGCTACAATACTATATGCAGCTTCAGACGGAAAGTGTAATTTTCCTCGATTTACAAACGTTGTAAAGCTGCATATATTTCTATTCATAGTATATGTGTGATCCGTATTTGTTAACGGTTGGAGTAAAAAGTTTTTACAATATGTACATGACATGGTTGATACAAGTTTTTTCACAACAAATCCTGTTATATAAAATAAAATGCTTTCTTGAAAATTACTAAACTGGATGTCCGTAGATTGAATTAAATTATTTATATTATTTGTTTCGTCTAAACGGGTACTGGGTGGTTGAACAATGCTTCGCTTTATTGTGCGAAATTCCAAAATTGGTAACGATTCTGTATTGTCCAACAGACAATTCCCATTTCTGCTTCCCGAAACGCTATTTCTAAATAATAATTTTCGCATTGCCCACATGAATTGGAGACAATTGGGATTGTCGTTCCACCCTCCGCGTGATCTAATACACGAAAAAAAAAGCTCTAAGTGATCTTGAGAGCACTTGTATGTTAGCAAGTATTTTCATCTTTTGTCAGAAGTGTCATGCTTAACTCAAGTAAGCTGGTCATGTTCAATAAGAAGCCAACTGCAAAAGTTTTCCTTCGATGGAACAAAATGTTTGTTCCGCGAATCTTTAATGTTGTTATATATTCAGTTGCGGTTGAGAAAAAATCTCTTATAAGTTCTACATTGTGTCGAAATATCGGACTTTTAAATCCTCTGCCAAATGAGGATCGGCTGTTCATTATATCGAACAACCGATCAAATATTCGAATAAATTCAGTAGTAGCTTCACTACCCGCGAACCGCGAATCACCGGTAGCTCTCAAATAATCAATAGCGTCAGCAACGCTGCTACTTACTGTTTGTGCTGCAAGTCGCACATTCATTTTTTTATTATAAAAATTAACGTGTGCCGCAGATATTCTGTTGGCAAATTTAAAATCTTCTGCTTCTTGCACTTTATGTAATTCCTGAACATATTTAAAGGATATTGTACCCTTCGGCGACGTGGTAAGTTCTTCCGCCATAGTATTGCGGCATAATTTGATCATGTGGCATGCATCTAATATGCAATAAACTTTACTATGTATTGTAGGATGTTTAAATGACGTGGTCATATTTGACGGGTATAAATTGCACCCTAACAATTCAATTGTTTTTGTATTCGTGGCACATCCATCGCATGTTAGAGAACGTACCGTTACTCCTATTTCTTGTAATATGATTACAGCATTATTTACAATTTGAGCTCGAACTTCTGCTACTATTTTATTAATAAAGAAAAACGCGATAGGAACTTTAAATTTTCTATGGTAAGAAACGATTTGAAGTACCAATACTTCTGTTGCTACTTCCTCATAGTCGGTATGGGCGATACCACCGTAGTCGACATACCCTCGGTATTTGTCGCAGCTTTTATCGAATATAATTTCGCTACGGATAGCCATGCTATCAAACAGCAGCGCGACATCCTTCAAACATTCATCTTTTTTAACTTCTTCTTTTAAAAAGCTAACAACTTCCGTGCAAAATCCTGGTTCACAATTAAAGCTACCTAGCCATTTCCGTAGCATTGAATCATGCGGTAGATTAAATTTGCTCCGTATAAAATGGTAAGCTTTGGGGGAGTAAAAATACAAGGTTAATGCAAAGCTTTTAATTTCATCCGCATAGCGTCTACCTTTTTCGGGTGCAGATGAATTGCGCATTTCATGCTTTAATATATCAAGTGAAAAGCCATGAAAATGGTTGTGCAATACCTGTTCGACTGATTCGTTACATACACCATTTTCCTTCAAATGTTGAATGACATCAGTCATGCTGTTCAATTTATTTTCTCGTCGCTGTAGTCGTTTTTGCAGTACTCTTATTTTGTTCCGCAATTGTACTACTTCCTCCGATGGTGGCAAATACTTATCCTCTGTTTGGACACCAACATCCTTTTTCATTGGGATGCTTGTTTCTTCCTGCAGCATATTAGTGCTCGAAGTTTGACACAACACATTTACTCTTGAAGTTTGACATTCCACCTTGGTACTCAAACTTTCACAAACCATATTGGAATGTGAAACTAAAGGTTTACATGTTGTTGCCTACAAAATAAAAAATATTTATGATTATCTTTGAATTTAAACAATACATTATTGCACATATCTTTACATATTATTATATTATGTATTTACATACCTCATTCAATGGAGTACTCATCACTGTTGAATTAAAATGCACGGAACTATGAACATCGTAGTCGAACAATGTAGGGACTGCTTGCGGTTTCAATCGGCGCAGAACAGTTGCACTCGTTGTGGGCTGGAAAGATTCTGGAGTAAAATGTTTACTACAGATTGTACTAAATTTTGTGATTTTTAGCTGTAAGCCTGGAGGTATTGCCACAACAAATTTTGCCAGTTCTTCTGGTTTTGTTGGGAATCTAGTAACGAACAAAATTACATTTTTAATAACAAGAAACTAAACGTACTTTTCGTTACACGAAATATGCAATTATTTTTTCATTTTTACTTACTTATGAAAACTAACGTCCGGATTCAGTTTTGACGAATTTCTACAATTTTTAATGCAACACGCTTTGCCCATTTTTTCTTTCACCGTATCTATCACACACGTTCTCAACTAAATAAAGTACTTCACTCGACGATGCTCAGCGACGCTCGGGTAGGTTATGTTATGGCGTACATCTGTTCCCCCTCTACACACAAATTTGCTATAGGATAATACCGGAACCACCCATTTTGCATTTCTCTCGGACCTCCGTCGCCTCTACTTCTTCCTACAGGAGTTCACACTCCAGTTAGGATAGAGCTCAATGATATCAATGCATACGACCTAGAGACTGTGATGTTTTGAAGGCTCGATATCCCTGAAAATGAGCCATTTCGCCATCTGGCTCGGTAGGTAGGTACTAAGGATTTTCAAATTCAGACATATATTTGCTTGTCTCCATTAATGTTGCCATTGATATATGTAAGATATACAGGGTGGCCCGTAACTGGTGTAGGAGCCGGAAATGGGGGGTAGGGGAGACGATTCTAAGTAAGAATTTCCTTTGCAAAAATGTTGTGCGGGGCTTCGTTTTTGAGTTATTAAGGAAAAACACTGACCACTCACAGCGCGCGCTTTTCGCGCGCTCAGGCGCGTGAGCATAGGGTTGGGCCCTCGGATGTTCGAACTAGGCTAATGCGTCGATAAAGCCGGAAAAATTTAATTGAAGTTCTACCGAGCAACGAATACGAATAATTAAAAACAGTACGTACGCAATTGTTATCCATAAATCGAATTTATTAATTATCTGTACTCGTTGTTTGAAAAAAAGAATGAATAAAATGTGAGAAGGTGCTCTCGGAATTTTTTGGAAATAAATAACGATTGCGCAATAAAAAGGCGACTGTAACGTTATGAAAATTGGGAAATAATTTGAATTCGTCTTACACATTCACCTACAAATTGGCCCTATTCGTTGACAATGGTCATCGTACGTATCCTGACCAAGGAAGGACGAAGACCCCGTGGCTGAACAGCTGATGGAACGGCCCGGTCACTGAACCCTTTTATCCACCAGAAAATTATTTCACTTCACAATCCCTGACACTTGTCACTTTCACATTACAATAAACTAATAAACACATTATTCCTTCCTCGATTTTAGACACTTAACAGGTTATTGTTTGAGTGTAAGAAATACGTAATCGATCCCGAAAACTTCCGATCGTTGACACGTTCGAACGAACCATCGAGACAGAAAAAAAACGCGACGAACTACGCAGATCGAATCGGCAGAAGGGCAGTAGCCGGTCGACAAGAGGACGAAACACTCGGCGTGCGACGTTATTTACGCAAGTTGTCTTGTAATCCAAAATGTATCGTTTAAGTTCACAATTTTTTCCGAAAAAACAGTTTCTATTTCGTAATCGCACATTTGACCGCGTAATAAACTCTCAGGGTCCAGAAAACTCCAGCTAGCCGCGATACAAAAAAAAGCTGCGTAAACAACGTCACACGATGAATGTTTCGTCCTCTTGTCGACCGGCTACTGCCCTTCTGCCGATTCGTTCTGCGTAGTTCGTCGCGTTTTTTTTTTTCTGTCTCGATGGTTCGGTCGAACGTGTCAACGATCGGAAGTTTTCGGGATCGATTACGTATTTCTTACACTCAAACAATAACCTGTTAAGTGTCTACAATCGAGGAAGGAATAATGTGTTTATTAGTTTATTGTAATGTCAAAGTGACAAGTGTCAGGGATTGTGAAGTGAAATAATTTTGTGGTAAATAAAAGGGTTCAGTGACCGGACCATTCCGTCAACTGTTCTACCATGGGGTGTTCGTCCATCCTTGGTCAGGATACGTACGATGACCATTGTCAACGAATAGGGCCAATTTGTAGGTGAATGTGTAAGACGAATTCAAATTATTTCCCAATTTTCATAACGTTACAGTCGCCTTTTTATTGCGCAATCGTTATTTATTTCCAAAAAATTCCGAGAGCACCTTCTCACATTTTATTCATTCTTTTTTTCAAACAACGAGTACAGATAATTAATAAATTCGATTTATGGATAACAATTGCGTACGTACTGTTTTTAATTATTCGTATTCGTTGCTCGGTAGAACTTCAATTAAATTTTTCCGGCTTTATCGACGCATTAGCCTAGTTCGAACATCCGAGGGCCCAACCCTATGCTCACGCGCCTGAGCGCGCGAAAAGCGCGCGCTGTGAGTGGTCAGTGTTTTTCCTTAATAACTCAAAAACGAAGCCCCGCACAACATTTTTGCAAAGGAAATTCTTACTTAGAATCGTCTCCCCTACCCCCCATTTCCGGCTCCTACACCAGTTACGGGCCACCCTGTATATTATTATATATGTATACACATCAATGGATGTCCCGTGTTTTTGATCTCATACACAGCAATACAAAGATTTCTTCTAAAAGATAGGTGTAAAAATACAAATCAATAACAAATCCGTAAAAAAGATTTGTACTTGCACCGACGAGGTACTATTAAAGACTGCCAGCCTTACAGGACTTCGCGTATCCGAAAAATTCGCTGTTTTCGACCGCCCTCTAGGATATATTGCGGTCAGAATAAGAAACACTCGCGGAAGACGTGACCGGTCCCAACGTTTAAACGGTCGCCGGGGCGAGGGGAACTTTTCTGTCTCGCTTTGTCACATTTTGTTCCATAGGCGTTCTTTGCCACGAGGCGACCGCTCGTCGCTTTACCGACGGAGCCGCCAGAGCCCATCAGAGCCCACTTAGTGGTACGCCAAAATACACAGGGGCTGGCAGTCTTTAACAGTAGCTCGTCGATGGTACTTGTAAACCGGAACACCTTAGTATCTATGTATATACCGGGACAGAGGGCGCAGTGTTTATCGTCAAAGATGGCTACTGCTGAAAGGACACGGACATAGGAATATAGGGACTGGGCATAGGCCGGCAAGGGACGTGGTGCGGTATGAAGCCAAAGGGGGAGGGCCGTCAGCCATCTTACGTTGCTCTTTTACAGCGGGAAGTTTAAATAGGACTATAATAGAAGGTATGGTTATATTTTTGAAAATAAATTTTTAGAGTCAACACTTTGAATATCTGATTTTTTGTTGTAGTTTGTTACTTTTTTCGAATCTACCAATGATTACAATGTATGTATGACTCTCTTTAAAAACTGTTCGAATAACTAAGCAATTACTTTACATATGTGTGGTTTGTTAAATAAAAAGGAATGCACTTATCTGAATTGCTAGAATGTGGGAATGAAATTTGCAGAGTGTATTAGGTATGCGAATGAATATAAAACATATTTATTACAAAATATAGTTTATTGGTTTTTAAAACAAATAAGTTTTGTATACATGTGTCTAATGCTTTCGCTTCGTTTCAGTTCATTACAATAAATATATCCTAATCTTACTTTTACATATTTTTGTATAATAAGTTTAATTAAATGTACAATATGATTATGTGCTGGTGCATGGTTTACAGTGTGTTGCTGTATATTTCTAAACGGACTTGAATTGCCTACGAATTGTTTTAACACCTGCTGTGTTAAATACATTTGTGTAAAACTTTTTCCCATATATTGCTCGCCACTTATATGCTGCGCCATTTTTATACTAGTTTCAGTTTTTCTACATATAGTAATCACATCATTTGAAGGATATATCAATCCACCTCTTGTTTTTAAATCAATTAAGTGGGAATTTTTGCAGGTACCATTTCTTAACGCCTGCCTGCAACTGTTGCAGTGCAGCCTACTTTCCAGAGCTTTTACTATAAAGCCTGCTATATATACAATTACATTTTCTGTGAAAAAAGATAATTCATTCACCTGCAGGAGTGAGTTCAGCTCTTGAAATGGATCTGAATCCTCGAGATCGTTATCAACAAGGTGCCAGGTCTTAGTGGAGGCATTAATTATGTCCAAAGGATCTGCTGCACGTTTTCCCGACGATACATGCAGTATTGTAATGTCGTCGAGCGGAAGGCAGTTGCCTGATGTAACATTTCTTAGTTCTGTGTGTATAAGGATTTTTTTCATGATACTCTTAAATTGCCTGCATGTGGGATTATTGTTTCCTCCATTTTGTGATCTTATGCAACCAAATAGTAATTCAACGTGGTCCTGACTCAGTTTATATGTGGGTAAATATGTTAATACCTTATCAGTTTCGCATAACTCCTCATACATGATGCGGACTGCATCTATGCAAGTAAGGAACCCACAGAATCCAGTTCTTTTCCGCGAGTATATTAACAACCTTCCGTCCAAATGTTTCAATTTTTTAATGTATTCTTTACATTCGTCTAATTTTTGAAATACTTCGTTCATATTGCTGGAGCAAACTGGCAGCTTGAATCCTATTTGTTTCATATTCCTTGAATTCAGTATATCAAATAAATCGTTAAAAATCCTTAAAAATTTAACAGTTGCAGTGCGATTTTTGAAATCAAGCAAGTGCATAATGTTTTCGCAGAATTCCAACGCTGATGCTGTAAATTCGCTACACAGTTGCGCTGCAAATTTGACTTTCATTTTTTGTTTGTAATAATTTATATGTACATTTCGGACCTTATTCGCTAAATGAAAACCTTCATCTGTTTGTAATTTATGTAAAAGTTGGACATATTCCCATGAAATTTCATTTCCGTCAGAATCTAACAATTTCTCACAGTCCCCAAAGGTATTTCTAATTAATTTTAGCATATGGCAAGGGTCCGGGAATATCACAACCTTCTTATTCGTTGTCGGATGTCTGAAGTACGTCTGGAAGTAATAACCATCGCTGCAAACCTCATCCGACAATAAATTTGACACAGCAGCATTTGTCGCCGTGCCATCGAATGTTAAACATGCTACAGTCATGCCAACGCCATGCAATTGCAATAAAGCTTGTAACACTAAGTTTCTTTTTTCTTCTGCTCTAACAAATGCTACTAAAAAATAAGCAAGAGGGATTTTCCATCCTTGATTTATACACACGACGGTAAACACCAAAGCTTCTTTAGCTAATGTTATTTCATCCGTTGCTATGTTGGACCCCATATCAACATACCCATGACTTTTTCCATCAGCACCGCCTAACTCCAAGCATTCCTTAATTTTCATCTCATCGTACATCAAACAACAAATTAATTTGTAGGTACAATTTGCAACTTTTAACTTGATTGCTTGTAACGCCTCCTCACTGAAGCCTGGTTCCCCATTGATCCCATCTACTAATGGTACGGGGATGCGGTAAGCAGCTCTCAAACGATTCACGCACATACTGATAGGCACGCGGAGAGTAATAATGCAATGGGTCATTCCACGCCAAATCGATCACTTTTTGCAGTCACCATCGGCGATTTTGTTCTAAATGAAATATGTTGTAGTCCATGTGAAATTAGGGGGGGTTTAAGTCATCATTTTGCCGGTTTGGACTTTGTTTAGAAATTACAGGCCTTCAAAATTTGCAATTTTTGCCCATTTTGACGAAAACAGGCTTCACTTATGAATTTTTATCTCAAGAACTATTTGTCCGATTGAGCTAAATGTTTCTTTGTTTTATAGAGAAAGGATTGGGCTATTATAAAATAATTTTTACAACCCCGATAATTAACTTTATAACGTTGAAAAATGCAAACAAATTCTTTTTTTGCGTTTTTTTCGATGATGGGCCAGAGTGATTTAAATTTTGAAAAAAATATCATCATATTCTTTGAAGTTTCCCCTTCAAAATGAGCCCTTCAGAAGGATGGAGAATTGAAAATTGGCGTCACAATGAGCTGGAAAAGTCGCGGAGTACCCCCGTTTCAGGTAAGCAAGTCGTGCGCTCCGCTATTATGGTTGGTTGTTTATACCGCTGGTCTCAAAGTAATACCAGCAGACTTCGAAATAATCCTGTTTACACCTCAAGAACTATGTATATTTTTAACCACTTTTGGCCAACGAAAGCATTTTAATCATAGCTTCATTTATATGTAGATGTTAGTTTCTATACTAATTGAATATGTTTCACAAAAGAGGTGACATTGCCTAATGGAAACCGTGGGAAGGTGGTGGTCTCCTTCTATCGAGAAGGGATAAGTAGGGTAATGGTCAGAAGTATGAATAGAATCATTATGTGAAGTGGACTTCTAAGTATTAAAGTTGACAACAAATTATAGTTTCGTTGTACTGGATGAGGTGCAAAAGTACCATTGGAGTAACAAGCAAGTCACTTTTCATCCTTTTGTTATAATACACAAAAGAACTCAATTAGTATAGAAACTAACATCTACATATAAATGAAGCTATGATTAAAATGCTTTCGTTGGCCAAAAGTGGTTAAAAATATACATAGTTCTTGAGGTGTAAACAGGATTATTTCGAAGTCTGCTGGTATTACTTTGAGACCAGCGGTATAAACAACCAACCATAATAGCGGAGCGCACGACTTGCTACCTGAAACGGGGGTACTCCGCGACTTTTCCAGCTCATTGTGACGCCAATTTTCAATTCTCCATCCTTCTGAAGGGCTCATTTTGAAGGGGAAACTTCAAGGAATATGATGATATATTTTTCAAAATTTAAATCACTCTGGCCCATCATCGAAAAAAACGCAAAAAAAGAATTTGTTTGCATTTTTCAACGTTATAAAGTTAATTATCGGGGTTGTAAAAATTATTTTATAATAGCCCAATCCTTCCTCTATAAAACAAAGAAACATTTAGCTCAATCGGACAAATAGTTCTTGAGATAAAAATTCATAAGTGAAGCCTGTTTTCGTCAAAATGGGCAAAAATTGCAAATTTTGAAGGCCTGTAATTTCTAAACAAAGTCCAAACCGGCAAAATGATGACTTAAACCCCCCCCCCCCCCTAATTTCACATGGACTACAACATATTTCATTTAGAACAAAATCGCCGATGGTGACTGCAAAAAGTGATGGATTTGGCGTGGAATGATCCAATGTTAAAGCAAAGGTTCTTAACTCCGGGGAAAAATGTCCGTGTGAAAGGATCACACAGTCTAACTATGCTAAGACATTCTATGCTGTATCCAGTTATATATATCAATGATCATGGTCCTCTTACCAGAAGGTACGTCACCTTCCCCACTCCGTGACCAGATCCTTCGAGAACACCCTTATCGCCCTGCACGCGCCACGCAGCACGATGACGTCGGGCCATCGGCCACGTGGCACGGTTCCTTCGGCGATCCTCAAAGGAGGAGCATCGAACTTTAATAATAACATCCGCAACTCTTAAGCCGGGGACACACTGCCGACACGGCACGGCACAGCACGTGACGAACCAAAATATGCTCTACGTATTTGCACGGAGAAGAACGGCACGCGTTCACACTGCCGACACGGCACGGCACGCACAACACGCGCCGGGTCTGACCACGCGCTCGCATAATTTCGACTGCCACGCAGTAGCACAAACCAAGCGCTCAGCAATAAAAAATCTGTAACTGCGGCTCTATTGGAAATATTTTCATGAAATTTGGAGAAGTTGTTGCCTACATTATGGTGCTGAAGTTGTATTAATATAAATCGTATTGAACTGCAGGGTGACATAATATTCAAGTATAAAATGTAGCGCGTTCAATATATGTCACTTGTTTGGCATATTTTATATTGTTTAATTACAGTTTGGCTCGAAATTGTTAATAAGTATGAGAGAAACGGATTTAGCAATTTAAAAATGGCATTAAATATGTTACAATGGTAGGAAGAAGTTAATAACACTTTAAAGTAGTGTAGTATCGGGACCTCCATACCCAAAATATAAGAGGTGTCGTGGAAAAATAGAGGACAGTCGGATGGTGGTTGGTCTAGGTGGTAGCGCGGCCGCCTACAAGTCTGAGGTCTCGGGTTCGGTTCCCGGCGTCCGCTTTTTTCCACGATGCCTACAGTAGAAACACATAGCATGCATAAAACAGAATTGAATTGATTCTGGATTTTATTAATGTGCACTTTGACATATTTTGCCTTTTAGAACTAAAATGTGATTCAAAACTATTAATAACTGTGAAAGAAACATTGACATTTCTGCAAGTGACATTGTTTTCTATTCGCGAAGTGCAAGGAACGTGTTGGAGAATACAGTCAACAGCAACTGCTTTTCTGCTCAGAAGGTAAGTTGCGTCTTCTATTATTAATAAACAGCAAAAAAAGCATTAAAGTGTGTTAAGGGGGGAACCTTGTGTAAAATGAAATTTTTTATTTTGCAAGAAGACCGCCACTGCACCGTTGTTATTAGCAATTCCAATTAAAAAAAAAACATTTTTTTTGTACATTATAACATTAGTAAATGATACCTCAAACTTTATAAATTTTTTTTGTAAAGGAAAGCTTTGTTTTATATTTTCGAAACTGTAGGTATGATGCACTAATATTTTATGAAAAAAATTTTTGCAAGTTTTTAAGCTTCTAAACGTATTTCCCCCTTAATGAGACAAATTTTTCCAATATTCAGTTGGCAAACATCCGGACACCGATGAATTCAGATTTTTGTGTTTTGTACCTAGAATATTATGTCAGCGATAGAAGAATCTCTGATAGAGATGGTTAGGGATCGACCCTGTCTGTATGACACGGCATTACGCAATTATCGAGACCACCAGATGCGAAGTAATGCATGGGAGGAGATTGGGACGAACCTAGAAATTAGTCGTAAGTATTATAACTTTAATTGTATTCCTTTATTAACCTGTATTAACCTTAACATGTATTCCTTTATTTCTTTATTAATCTTAAAATATGTACACCTAACGCTTTTTAATCTTGGGATGTGTTTTGTCCCCGTCGGACCTCGGACAGTTGCCACGGCACTTCTCCAGCTGGCGAACTGAAATATTCTTTGAACTGCTCTCTGATAGCAACTGTCTCTCGGGGAGCATTTCCTCTAGCATCTTGCAAATTTGTCATTGCTGAATTTTCAGGGCACAATCGCTCTATCTCCGTAGGTAGTGGACGGTCCTTGCAGAGCATATTGTGCAAACAGCAAGCAGCCAGTACTATTTTGTCGGCGGTATCTGGTTGCACGTCCAGAGGTCGACGAAATACTCGCCATCGTGCAGCAAGAATGCCGAACGCATTTTCCACCACTCTTCGAGCTCGTGATATTCTATAGTTAAAAACTTTCTTCTCCTCGTCCCCTTCAAGATGGTACCTGTTATACGGCCGGAGCAAATATGTTGTGAGGGGAAACGCCTCGTCTCCAACAATTACATGTGGCAACAAAACACCGCTTTCGACTATGGGTGTGCCACTGGGAATTTGAAGAGTTCCACTCCGCAATTTTGTTCCGATCGCTGATGTACCAAATACACCGCTGTCGCTGCTTCGTCCGTAGCAATGAATTTGTATTGCGCGTCAACTAAAGCAAGGAGAACTTGCGAATGAAAGCCTTTATAATTAAAATATTTTGACCCTCCCCCAACTGGGCACTGGAGCGCAATATGTTTACCGTCAATAGCTGCTATGCAATTTGGAAAATGCCACAGTTCTTTGAATTGTCCAGCTGACGCTTTCCAGGTTGCTTCGGTTGGCTCTGGCATAGTAATGGGGGCCACTCTTCTCCATATCGCATCACACACGCCTTTAATTATCTTCCCTACTGTGCTGAATCCCAATCGGTAGCTAAATCCTAAGCTTTTGAACGAATTTCCAGTGGCGAGAAACCTGAAAATTATACAACCACTATGAGAATTTGTTTGTACATTAACTTGAATTAACTGGAATCAGCTGGACAGGCGAAAGAAACTTGGGAAAAATTACGAAAGTGTTTTACAAATGCCGTGCACGGACGGCGCACCAAAAAGAGTGGAGATGCAGTTACGAAGCTGTAAGTATGGAGATATGAGAACCAAATGTCCTTCCTGCTGCCATCGGTGGAGCAGAGGAGAACAACCAGCAATCTTTGGCTGGAGGAAGATGCTGCAGTCGAGGGAGCCGCGAGCAGCTGCATCGTTCGCGAGGGCAGCGGGTCCGAGACCAGCGGTTTGGGAGGACCAGTGGACAAGTAAAAGAAACGCAGGCGAGAGGGGGGGGGGGGGGGGCACCGATACGCGGGAGCTGTTGCAAATTTTGAAAGAGAATTCCGCCAATCGAAAAATTATGTTTGAAAAATAGCAAAAAATTGCTAGAATGGACGAGACTGATCTGTTTTTTTTTTTAAGTTTAGCTCGAACAACAAAGACGTTCTCCCCCGCCGAGCAGGCGAAAGTTAAGTTAGCTGTAAGTGAAGTAGTTTTACAAAAACAAATACAACTGTCCGAACTATCACCCCCCGCTAACTCTGTTTCGCCGCATGCTTTTACGGTTATTATATCACCGCAAAAGAATGTCTCAGCTCCGTGCTGTTCGGGAGATGCGGCAATAAATAGAATTACGTAAAAAAAGGTTTGGCTTGTCACTTACCTCAAACACACTGCGAGCTTTTCTTCCGTACTAATTGCCTCTCGCAGTTGTGTATTTATACATGTTATGTCGTCCTTGATTAGCCCATGTGGGAAGTCAAATTCCTCTTTGGACATTCGAAAATACATTTCGTAACGGCTTGGGTGATCCTCCAGTTGTTTCACCAAATTGCGAAATTCTCCCCTTTCTTTTCTCTTCAAATTCACTTCGTGCACCCACAGCCTCTTTTTACGTGCAGTTAAGTGCAGTAATACTGCACATGCAGTTTCTAACTCCTCAAATTCGGACGAGCTGCTTGATTCGTCGAACTCCATGGTCACTTTTAAACTGAGAAACCTTAAACCTTGTCCTCGTTAACCGGGGATGGCCAACTCCCCCCGGTTTCTTCTTTACGATCCTATCCATCCTCACTTCTCTAAAGTTCCGTGATTTCTTAATGGATTATTCCTTATTAATCCAATTCGGGGTCGGTCAAAAAACAGACACTCTGTGCCTCATACTAACGTATGACAACTCGGGGGTCATATTTAAATTACTGCGATTGTTAAGACATACGTATTAAAATAAACAACAATATGTATGGACAAACGGATAATACCAGATAAACCTGTGATAGTTAGTTGAGAGCTTATTGAAATAAGCGTTTAAGAGATTTAAGGAGCCATATAGACATATAAAAACATTAAAGAACATTAATGTTCTTGATGTATAAAGATTTTTTAGTTTGCAATCCATAATAACACATAAAACATTGTATATACAAAACACATACATAAAATACATGTAAAACTCCACTAGATGGCGTTTCATGGTGTGGGGTTAACCTTACTACACGACGTTTCGTGGTGATGGATGATTCGGGAAATTCTAAGAGTCTATGATTGAGATAACTGCGTAATTTTAAGTGTTTCATTCTGTTTAAATGTTTCATTTAGTTTGTGTAATTTTATATAATAGTGACGTGTAATTTAATTAATTTCTTGTATTTGGAAATTAATAAAAACTGTCTTACATACATATGCAAAATAATATAACGTAACAGAGGAAGAACTAAATAGTGTTGGAACCTATATTCAAACAACTTTTCTATTAATTGATACATGTTGTTTGGTGATGGAAGACTGATTTAGCCTTAACCAAGGCTTGGACTTCGAGGTTGATGAAGTGGACAAGTGCAAACGAACCACGTGGAGTTATCCGAGCATCGGCTCGAAGAGTCTTTATTAAACACTAATTAGTAGAATTACACGCGGACGAGACACTTTGTACAACATGAACTTAATTGTTAAATAAAGCTTAATTCGATAGACGCACTTGGTGAACACTGATCGCAGTGTCAGTAATTCTGTAACTTGGCGAAAACGGGTAACTGGTAACGGTTTGAAACGACTTGATTACAGCGATGGTCGTGACAAGACAAGACCGAACAGGTGAAAAACGTCGGTTTTGTTTTCGACTCGGCGCGATGATCACGGTGGGGACGTGCCGCGATAATTGGGGATTCGCGGTTACCGACCGGTGTCGGTTGGCTGGATCGGGCCCGAGAGAGGGCATTACGGTGATCGCGTACACATGTAATTACAATGAATTAAAAACAATCGTTAAACCAAAAGGGAACATATTACATTATCTAGCTCTAAAAACGACCATTTTTTAATACTTTTGCAATGAAAATTTCATTGCCATACCTTCAATCGTTCACAAGTTATAAGTGTGACTCTGCAAGCGCACATCACGTCACATTTCCGTTCGTGCCGTGCCGTGCCGTGTCGGCAGTGTGAATCTGCACCGCACGCCACGTTACATTTAATCCCCTCGCTCGACACTATTCTACCCAGATATTCAATTTCGGTTTGGAGAAATTTACACTTTTTTATATTTAGCGAAAATCCTTGCTCTAATTTTTCTAGTCCTTCCTCTTTCGTTACTGACGGGATTAAAATATCATCAATATAAACTAAAGCTATTGTGTTTTTGAGAGTTCTCAGCGCGGTATTGATAGCACGTTGAAAAACGGCGGGTGCATTTGCTAGGCCAAAAGGCATACGGAGGTACTCGTAATGGCCATCCGGCGTAACGAATGCGGTTTTAGGGATAGAATCCTCGGCCACAGGAATTTGATGGAACCCGGAAGCCATATCAAGCGTTATATAATATTTACTTTTCCCTAACCGGTCTAGTTGATCTAGGGGTAACGGATATCGATCTTTTACGGTGATTCTATTCAAAGCACGATAATCGATACACATTCTATCTGGTCCGTTTTTCTTTTTTACCAGAATTACCGGACTCTCATAGGGCGAAACGCTCTCGCGTATAATACCGTTTTCTAGTAAATCATTAACAATACAGTGTACCCTTTCGCGTTCTGAGAATGAGAGCCGATATGGATGATAGTTAATTATCTTGTCTTCTTTAAGAGTAATCTTAGGTTCGCCAGTAGTTACCTTTTGCCTGCTAATGCCATCGCTTACAATCATATCCTCGAACTGCTTCAATAATCCGGCTAGTCGTTGTTCTACCGCTCCCGCAGAACCCGAAAAAATGTAGGCGAAAGGTTGTGGTGCCTCAGTAGGTCCTTGTGGTACTTTTGGTGGACATCGAAGCAGCTTGGAGGTTCCGTTTTCATTGGTAATTATTTGGAGGTCCCCTTGAGCCAAGACGTTCCTGCCGATAATAACATTATACGGGATGTCCGAATCGGATGCAACGAGCAAGTCCATCTCGAGGGTTACGTTCTCAGTTTGCACCACAGTAGTAACATATTCCAATAGCGATTAACTCAGCGTCTCCGATGCCTTTCACGGTCACTGCCGCTGGTTCAATTTTACAATTCGCGCGTCTTACAACGTTTTCTTTCACGAGAGAGCACGTTGCACCAGAGTCAATTAAACACTTTTGCACGACAAGATCCCGCAGTATAATATAATCGGTGTAAGATGATGTGGTAAAGAATAACACGCATTGACCTCAGGTTTCCTTTTCTCAAACTTGAAGGCTCTTTTTTGCGAATGATCGGTGGTGGTTTGATTCGTGTTATATCGCTGACTTCTTTGCTTTATCCAGCAGTTTGGTTCATCGTGTCCCCGTTTAGCACAATAACTGCAGGTACCTGCTCGCCCGGATGATGGTTGAGGGTTTGTCGTGGTGGTTCTGCGTCGCGTAGGGTAATCGTTCTGTATGTGATCACTGCCATTGCACGCGAAGCACCGTTTTACTGGCCGGGAGGGAGCAGGTAAACCTCGTGAAGGATTTCGGCGGTGATCCTCTTCCTTTTTTTCCCTACGCTGTTTGACGTACGAGGCCATTCCTGCTATCAACTCAACAGTATTCGTATATCGAGCATTCGTCAACGACTCCGGGTGGGTGTTAGACCACACGGTGCCCACCCATAAAACTGCCTCCGGAGCTACCCAATCCCACGTATGTGGGCAACGGATGCCGTTGGCAGTAACTAGCGTGGTAGCGACTTGTCGCGCTGGGTAAATGCAGGGCCGTCGTTTGAGGTGTCGGGTTCGTCCTAATATCCGAGACGAGTCCCTGAGGCAGACCACACGACCTTTGCCCATAGAGTTGCGCCTGAATCGGTCTAATCCCACATCCGTGGGCAACGGACGATTTCCGCAGCGTTAGATGTGTGGTAGAGAGCCGCGTAAGCGGTCTCGGCGGTTACCCATCAAACGTGGTGTGAGTAATCATACTGACATGGGTGCTAAGGGCGAGGGGAGCCCCACCGAACGCGGTGCCCCTCGTTGGCGTTGGCCTCTTAGTGGCGGTGGTTTATTTTGTTAAACGCTAACCCACCATCTGCCGGTATGAGCACAGACTCGGGTACGGCAAGGCGGCGCACGCGCCAGAAGGCCATATGTGAAAGACAATAATAATTCGTCAACGACTGACGAGTAGTGGCGTTTGTTACGTCCGCAATAATGAGATGCACTAATTCAACCGACTTGAACAAGATCTTCGTTTGTTGCAAATACTTGAGCTTCGTGCGAGCATATTCGGCATAACTAATTGCATCGTCGCTTGTATACAGGGTGTCCCAGCTAACTCTGGCATCTAAAATATCTCGCTTGTTTTTCATGGTAGAAAAAAATGTTAGAAGAAAAAGTTATTGTATCCGATGGGGCATATATTCTGATTGGTGAAAAATTGTGCTCAAGGTCATTGTTTTCGAGATTACAAGATCATCGGTGTTTTTTTAAATGGAACCATATATTTTTAAGGTCATTTGAAGGTCGTAGTGTTATAGGTTAATGAACTCGCCTTGCCCTCAGCTATCCATCATGTGATAACAAAAATATATGGTTCCATTTAAAAAAACACCGATAACCTTGTAATCTCGAAAAAAATGACCTTGAGCAAAATTTTTCACTAAGCAGAATATGTGCCCCGTCGGATACAATAACTTTTTCTTCTAACATTTTTTTCTATCATGAAACACAAGCGAGATATTTGAGATGCCAGAGTTAGCTGGGACACCCTGTATAACACCGCTCGACGAAGCGACTGACCAATACGGCCGTCGGCAACGTAAACGGAACATAAATCCTCCCGAAACGTTGTCCAGTTTCTTGGATTTCCGTTCCATGTTCGATACCACTCTTTAGCGGAACCAGTAAGTGAGTGTGTCGCAAGGCACAGGCGTTGTGGTAGAGTGAGGTCCTTTGTAATATTTTCCACCGTATCACACTATGAATCCGCACTTTCACCAAGTCCGTCACCACTAAATGTAAGAAAGTATCAGGATTAGGTTCGATGAATGGTTAGTAAACTGTTGTAGGCGTTTTAAAATGTAAACGTAAGAGACTTTATTGCGTGACTGTAACGTCAACGGTCAGAACAAGAATGGCATCTCTTGGCCAAAAATCCTCGGTCGTGAGAACGCCTTCGACAGTATAGCCTTTTGTTTATTGTACCCCGACTCGAAGAAACTTCCCTTATGAAGGGGAACGCGTTGACAAGGCGCACATGGCATACCTCGACCGTCGACCGATTTCGACTTTTCTAACATTCGGCCATACTGACGACAGGTCTGTCCTCAGACTTACAATAAAATTCTTTCGACGTTAGCTGAAAAAATAAGTAGGTGCTGTCGTGACATGATACCGTTGTACCACTCACGATCAACTATGGATACCGTCATATTCATGATGATGCACGTTGCATCCTTTGCTCATCACCATCCTGCCTAAGACCCCCTCTGGTTCCGTCTGGTTCGGTGTAGAGTCTTTTCTCATGATGCACATTGCATCCTTTGCTCACCACCACCCTGCCTGAGACACCCTTTGTGTCCGTCTGGTTCGGTGTAGAGTCTTTTCTTCTTAGGGTACCGTGGTAGCCCTGAATGATTTTTGTTTTGCCTAAGATACCGTTGTATCTATCCTTGGCACTCGTGACACACTTTATGTCCTCTTCTCTTAGACGGTTTCCTTCGAAACCATGGTCCCCTTCGGACCCTTTGTTCCCTTTGGGACCGTTGTCCCCTTCGGAACTATTGCATGGGTGGCGCCCTTCGCCTCCCTCCTTCATCAGGGTCGCTCAGTCGTCGTCCCTGGCTCGCTGGAACTCTGCCTGGTCGTCGGGCAGAACGTCCCCTCTTTGCGCTTATCCAAAGCGTTATTCTTTTGATCCGCCTTGGCTTTTCTCTGAACAAACTCAAACAGACGTGAGATTGCGTTCAAACTTATGTGATAGCCGATCGTTGATGAACGACTATCTGTACTAAAACCAACGATACTTTAAATTAAAAAAAGGATATAACAATTGTTGTTATTCGGCATCGTGGTCTTCCGCTTGGATCGTAATCCACGGTTTCATCTTGTCGGCCGCAACGACTGTTGGTAATCGTTTCGCCCCTTTCCGTAGATCTTCTACGTCATACCGGTCATTCGGTAGCACTGCTCGAACTTTGAATGGTCCTTTGTATTTCGGCAGCAACTTTCGGCTGCTCCCCGTTGCAGGTTAACTGACCGCAATGCGGCCAAATCCAATCGACCCATTTCTTCCTGTACGACACTCAGTAGTATTCCTTTCGCTACTGTTCTCGTGTCACACCCGATCAACGCTTTTGTCGGCGTCGTGCCGATGCCTTTGTTGAGCGCGGTGTTTATTGCACTTTGCACCTCTTTTATCTGGGTATCCCAGTCTCGAGGGTCTTGACCTGCCGCACTTGTCGCTAGCGCGTCAACGATGGTCCTATTATATCGTTCACACTGGCCGTTTGCCCTTGGCGTAGCTACCGCATTAAGTACGTGTTTAATACCGTACGTTTTACATAGGGCAGCAAATCTTTGCGATGTGAAACTCGTTCCACGATCGCTTATTATCCTCGTCGGAACACCGAACAGGTACATGAAATTCAACAATACCTCCTCAATGTGACGAGTCTTTTGGCTTTTCACTGGCTCTGCAATAACAAACTTGGTAAAAGCATCTACCATCACAAGCAGATATTTGTTTCCCATTTTACTCGTTTCAAATGGTCCCACGTGGTCGATATGTAGGGTGTGAAACGGTATAGGTACCTTTTCCATACTGTTCAGTTTGCATTGCTTTTTTCCTGCGGTGTGCTTATAATATGCGCAACTCAAACATGCGTTCACGTACTTCGTCACGAAACGCCGCATATTTGCAAACCAATAATTTCTTTGAATTCGTTCCAGTGTTTTTTCCGTGCTTAAATGTCCAGCGTCGTCGTGACATAATCGACATATTTGCAACCTTGCATTTTTCGGAACAACCCATGCGGTTTTATTATCCGGTAGACGTCGCGTCGGTACAGTTTGTCCTTCTTCAACACGTATTCCTGGAAATAGTGTTTCGTTTCGGGTGACTTTTCGTTGTTGGTGAGAACCGTTCGAACTCGTGACAATTTCTCATCCTGCATCTGTGCCGAAATTATCCATTCAGCCTCCGTAATGTCCACATACGCGACCTCGAGGGTGATCGGTTGAGGGTTTCGGCTAAGTGCGTCCACGTGTGCCATCTTCGTCCCTGGTCGATACAAAATCACGAATGTGTATTCCTGTACCTCCAACCAACATCGACCTATGCGTGGCAATAAATCTTTTTTCCAGAAGGTTGCCCTCAATGCGTTGCAGTCCGTTAACAACTGCCATCGTCTCCAATTCGTACGAATGGTAGCATCGTTGATCCGCTGTCGTTTGTTTACTGAAATAGGCAACCACTGCCATATTCCCGTCTTCCTGTTGCTGTAACAATATGGCTCCAACACCTAAAGAACTTGCATCCGTATGTAGTTCGGTGGGTCGAGCCGGATCGAAAATGCATAATATCGGTCGTGATGTTAATTTTTCCTGTACCTGTCGAAAATCGTTTTCTTGTGGTTCCCCCCATTTCCATGGGACATCCTTTCGTGTGAGACGCGTTAAGGGTTCCACGATCGTCGCGAAATTCTGGATAAATTTCCTGAAATAGCTTGCCAGTCCCAGAAATTGCCGTACCTGCTTGACCGTTTTCGGAGGTGGCATGTCTTCCACGGCATCTATTTTTCGTTGACCTGGCCTTACCCCTTGTTCACTTATTTCACGGCCCAAGTATTCAATGGTTTCCAAAGAACGAACATTTTTCGAGTTTAAGGGTCAGGCCATGCGTCCGGAAAGTCTCTAAGACTTTTCGTAGTTTTACGATATCCTCTTCTACGGTTTTCGACGGTATAATAACATCATCCAAATACGGAAATGCAACGGTGTCCTTCAAATTTCCAAAAGCCTTGTTTATTATCCGTTGGAAAACAGCAGGCGCGTTTATTAACCCAAAAGGCATTCGAAGGAACTCGTAATGTCCTTCCGGTGTAACAAATGCTGTCTTCGCAATCGAATCCTCGGCGACGGGTACTTGGTAGTATCCCGACGCTAAATCGAGCCCCGTAAAATACCGATTGCCTCCCAGTTTGTCGATTTGATCGTCGATCAAAGGCAAAGGATATCTGTCCTTTATAGTTACCGCGTTTAATTTGCGATAATCTACGCACATTCTCGTGTCCCCTGTTTTATTCTTTACGAGCGTAATCGGGCTCGCATACGGTGAATCGGATTCTCTAATTATTCCATTATCCAGTAAATCCGCAATTATTTCGCGAACAACCTTTTTCTTCGGTTCCGCGAGACGGTAAGGGTGATACACGATCGGTTCATCGGTGAGCAATCTGATTTCTATCGACGCCGTATTAGTTTTTCCAAGATCTCGCATCGACGATGATATGCAATCACGGAATTCTTCGATTAACGCGACGCATAGTTTTCGCTCCTTCTTCCCGATGTTTCCCAAATCCAATTTAGGGTTTGCTTCAATAATATAAATGTCCATCGCAGAAATTATTCGCGGTTCTCTTGAATCTCTCAAATCGTCAAAGATGAGTTGATTTCCCCGTTTCAACATTATGACGTGCTCTTGTTGCAAGAAATTTGTTCCAAGAATTACATCGTGTGCTGTATATTCGTCCGGAATAATGTAGGGATCTACGCGCGCTGTTACATTCTGGATTTTTATCGTAATCGGCGCAATTCTATTAATAACTACAGATCGATTGGCGAATCCTCTAAATATTGTATCTTCCACGGTCTTCGTGTTGATACAGAATTTCTTCGCTATTGACGAATGAACGATAGTACATGCGCTTCCGGTATCTATCAAGCTTTCTACTTTATGACCGTTAATGCGAACGTAAATTTGATAAATATTAGTACGGCTCTTAATATCTTGTACCATATTTACCTCTTTTTCCGGACAACTCTCTCGTCGGTGTCCTAGCTTCTTGCAGATGCTGCATTCTGCCTTTGGCTTCCTGCACTCCTTTGCCATGTGCCCGAATTCGCCGCAATTAAAGCACGTAATTGCTCTCTTCTTCTCGTTTCCGTCGGGTCTTTTCGGCGGTGGTAGGCGAACCACTACCTGTCTCTCGTTTCTTCCATGTCTGTCGCTTTTTCCAAGCATGTTCCCCATAGCACATATCGACGCATATAGATCATTGGGATCGCTGTGCTTCGCCGGTCTCAATGTCCTGGCGATCGCTTCGTCTGGCACGCCGAAGATAACAAGATCCACGATCTTGCTGTCTGTCAGATCGATGTCGAGACGCCTAATTAAGTTTAATTTCTGGAAGCAATAGTCTCCCAGGAGCTGTCCAGGTTTTGCCTCATATAAGTCTGCTTCCCGAAGCAGCTTCGAAAACGGCATCGTTCGTCGAAATTGCGCGACGAGGAGCACCTTTGTTTCGGCCCACGTGGTTGCGACTCGCGTACGGGTGTCGTACCACTGCCGCGCGTGGCCTTGCAGCCTTGACGCGATTAGGCGCATCACGCTTATGTCGTCCCAGGTAAATCGGGATGCCAACTCGTCCACATGACGCACCCAATTTTCGATCGACAGATCCTCCTTCGATGGGTCGTATATCGGGATGAGTTGTTCATCTCCTGGACGTACATAGCTTGGAAATTTAGTATACGCGTCGCGGAGCTACGCGTATTAAAACCTTCCTCTTCCACGCGATCGAGACGGACGTTACGCGACTCGGAGCGTTGTCTTCGCGGGCTTCGCGATCGTCTATGCGGCAAGTACCGCGCTGGGCTTCGCGAACGCGAACTCGATTCCCGCCGCGCCGTCGCGTCGGGACGTGTGCGAACGTGCATGCGAACGAGAACGTTTTAAAAACTCTCCCATCATCTTCTCCAGTCTATCGAACGTGACTCCATGGTATCATGTACCCTTTCGTCACCGTCACGGCTGCGCGATGCACGATCCATCACAGTTCAGTGTTCGATACACAAGATCTCAAAGTTCACAAAAATATATATACACTTAACAATATATCTTATCACTAACAATAGTCTTACGCTAACTGCACACTTTATAGTCCAAGGAAACTCAAATAGTCCGTACACACAATACGCGAGTATCCTTTCAAAATGTGCACTACACTCACGGTAAATCCCGCTTCTGATATGTAAGAATGTATCAGGATTAGGTCCGATGAATGGTTAGTAAACTGTTGTGGGCGTTTTACAATGTAAACGTAAGAAACTTTATTGCGCGACTGTAACGTCAACGGTCAGAACAAGAATGGCACCTCTTGGCCAAAAATCCTCGGTCGTGAGAACGCCTTCGACAGTATGCCCTTTTGTTTATTGTACCCCGACTCGAAGAAACTTCCCTTAAGAAGGGGAACGTATTGACAAGGCGCACATGGCCTACGTCGACCGTCGACCGATTACGACTTTTCTAACATAAACGATGGAATTGCTTCCACCAGACAATGCATAGATTGTTTACCTATAACCAGAGATGCCACTTCTCGACCGCTTGCCACATGAGCCACATGGATGGTGGGGATACGCATACAAGTGAGAAGCGTGTCCTTGTGCGCTCGGCGCTTCGGCAGTTAGAGACGATCGCGATCGGACGATCATACTCTTTCTCCTTTCAGCCAACCAGTCGCGCATGCGACGCTCGGCTATGTTCCTTGCTCATCCCACGCGCGGCTATTATCAAGCATTTGAAAGCGCGGTTTCTTCAATCGGCTTACACCTAACCCTAACCTGCCGTATCGTTTTTCGAGGCTGATTTTATAATTCTCGCTGTTTCTATTTTCCTGGGTACATTGTATATATAAAATATCATGTAATTGTATTGTTTATATTAATTCGCACGTATAATATTGTTATGAAATGTAATCATTATTTAATTCGCGTATTATTGTTTTTATAAGAATGATCGCGGTAATTATGAAATGATTTTTTCTATTTATTTTTATGTACAAAGTGGTTTTCCACGCTACCCATGAGGTACCACTCATGGCGCGCTAGGTTTTTTTTACGTGGACCTTCGCCGATAGCCCTATTGTACCACATTTTCTTGTAATAATATTATAAAATAATGCTTATTTTATTCCAATCATTATGATTGCGTAGTACTGGATGTGGAAGGAGTAGCAATTTCATCGCTATCTCCAGCATACAGTACTAAATGGCTTTGTGCTTTTTTAACACTGGCAGAATATAATTTATCGGTAGACATTAAACTGAAATGCTTTTCGTTGATTTGTAAATTGACAGCAGTTTTCTTTCGCGTTTTCAATGCTGACTTAACTACACAAATAGCATTCACACTGGCAGAGGAAAGTTTGTATCGTTTTTTTGTTTTTACGTCCGGCAGGAAGGAAAAGATTCTTTCTGAATCGGCATTTGAATTTGGAAGCGCTCTAACAATGTTTAACAGCGACTTCAAGTGTGGATATTGGATACGCTTGAAAATTCGTTTCCACATTTCATCAAAATCTAGTTTTGACAAATTATCTTTTTCTGAATCCGTAAAACTGTGGTATAAATTGTGCCATTCTGCTTTCAAGCCGTTGTCGTCGAAACTATTAAAAGTTTGAGCGACAGAAGCCACATCAACGAATGAACTGTCTCTGTTACCGTCATGTAATGCTGTGCCCGATTGGAAAACTTTTAATTTCGAAAGAAATATGTCCTTTGTAGGTAACCTTTTGACAATTTCTGTGGCTGCAGTTATGTAAAATTGCAAACAGTTCTGTCGAACATTTGCAACAACGTCGGTATATCCTTCCGTAATTAATGTTTCCAGATATTTTTCACACTCACTTCCTACATTGATGTCGTTCAATGATTTCTGCATTTCTCGTTTTGAGAAATCAAAGTTATTATTTACATGTTGTAAGTGCACCAGTTTTAAAAAATGCTTACAAATCGTCACTAAAAGTTGTAACGATTTCGGTTGTAACCATTGAATTCTGGTTTCCAGCGCTTGAAAGAATGCGATAAAGGAGTTGAAATGGTGCAAAATATGTTTTAAAAAAAAATTTTTGGAAAAAAATACAACCGACTTCGGAATGCACTAAAAAGGACGAAATAATTTTAATTCATATTTCGGAGACGGCGCAAAATTGAAAATTGTGAAAATATGTAAAAGGATTAAAGAATTTTGACAATTTCCAATGCAGAAAATTTTTAATTTTTTACAAGATCCAACAAGTTTCGATCCGATTGGCCAATCCATCATGGAGTAATCGGGGAACATACATAAAAAAAAAAAAAAAAAAAAAATATATATATATATATATGTTGAATTGAGTAACCTCCTTCTTTTTCGAAGTCGGTTAAAAAAACGCGGACCGACCAGCCAGATATTATGGGGCAGTTCATTCAGTTTAGTTAATTGCCGCGACGGGGGGTTAAGTCATCATTTTGCTCGTTTCGATATCCTTTGGGAAATATAATTTCTAGATTTTTTTTTTAATGGGTTGTACCCTTGAATTTTTAACTCGGGAATTGTTTATTCTATTGACCAACTCTATTTTTTGTTTTAATAGGGAAGGATCGCTCTTTTAGAGTATATTTTTATTGGATTGGAAACTGGTGTTTGCAATGCGGGAAAGTATAAACAAATTTTTTTTTGCAAAAATTGCTTCGAGGTCGCATTTTTACAAGTCCGGAAAAATTGATAAACTGGAAGAACTAGTTTACTAGATGACCCACTGTATATGGATGTGTAGCTTAAATTCTTATCTACAAAGCAAAACTTTTATCGAAACTGAGTGTGTAAATTTAACATCACTTTACGCTGCGGTTCATTGCGGAGAAAAGAATAGAAACCTTTTTCTTTAAAACAACCTGTACCTTCTGAGCTGGAACTTTATGGCAGGTAATTTGCTTCTGAAAAACTCGGCGACTACATTTGACGGAATTGGAAAAACTACCTCATAAAGGGCTTAATGCAAACGCTTTCAGAAATATAAGAAATAATAAAAATTATATCCGCAGTGCAAACTTGACTTTGTCTCGTAACATAGATCCCTTTCATCTGCTAATCTGTATCACGCGATAGCAAAAAAATGTAAGCACAGATAATCGGCGGTGGCGGCATATTTCAGATATACATAACACAACATAACACAACGTATACAAACATAAACTTGTGAAAATGATAACTAAAACCACCCCTAACTTCACGCTATGTAGAGCATTCTACATAAACTGGTGTTAAATTTCAACACTAGAGAAAAAAAAATGTACAATATAATACATATACACATTAATATGTAGAAACAAGAAAAAATGTATATATATATTTTTTTTGCTTGTTTTTACATATTAATGTGTATATGTATTATATTCTACATTTTTTCTTTCTCTAATGTTGAACCATAATACTGTAACTTATTTCATTCATTTCCCTCAGACCCCAAAACGTCAGTGTCGGCCATGATTTCGGGCCAGTCCGCCATTTTACGACGTGTCGTACGACCGTCTGCAGGTAAAAATAATTTTTGGAAAAAAAATATAACCGACTTCGAAATGCACTAAAAAGGATAAAATAATATTTAATTCTCTTCGTGGGTTTCTCTCCAGCTATGTATAACATTTATGACAATATTACATTCCATGTTAGATAAAATGCATATTTTTCGGAGGCGGGCAGGATCAAAAATGCATTTTCTGTTTCGGACCGTTCAGTGCCAAGTCCACCTTCAATCAAATCATAATCAGCAACATCTGTCATATAGAAAGTTTTGATTGAAAAACATTTTGTACGCCGAAACTGACCACTATACAGTTTCATTCTTCCACGTTGTCACGTATCAATGAGTTTTTCTTGACGCTCATCTGTTATCAAGCCCGCCATACCCCAAACAAATTGCAATCAGCAACATGTTTCGTTTAGACAGTTTTCAATTAAACATTTCCTGTACTGAAAGTTACGAAAATTGTTTGATTCTGAGAAAATTTTTGACCCTGCCCGCCTCCGAAAAATATGCATTTTATCTAACATGGAATGTAATATTGTCATAAATGTTATACATAGCTGGAGAGAAACCCACGAAGAGAATTAAATATTATTTTATCCTTTTTAGTGCATTTCGAAGTCGGTTATATTTTTTTTCCAAAAATTATTTTATTTCACTCTTTTTAGTGGCGATCTTTGCATTCTCTGCGAAGTAATAGCCACATACTGTATAACGGTGTTCCTCTCTTCATATATTATATCTCATCGTTATGAAATCAAGGTATACATACGATTGTCAGGGGAAGTATTCATGTTCATTTCTGAAACAAAAGTACATACATGTCTCTGTAGTATCATCGCAGTAAAAAGATAAAAAACACACACACGCCCGCACGCCCGCGCGCACACGCCCGTACGCCCGCGCGCACGCCCGCCCGCACGCACGCCCGCCCGCCCGCCCGCACGCCCGCGCGCCGACCCGCCCGCCCGCGCGCCCGCCCGCACGCCCGCACGCACGCACGCCCGCACGCCCGCGCGCCCGCACGCCCGCCCGCCAGCCCGCACGCCCGCGCGCCGACCCGCCCGCCCGCGCGCCCGCACGCACGCCCGCCCGCACGCCCGCCCGCACGCACGCCCGCCCGCACGCCCGCCCGCACGCCCGCACGCAGGTGGAGGTACGTATATAAAATACGTAAAACCACACAACCCGCGGTCGGTCATGCGGGCGTGTGTTCCGTGCGTCTTTGCGAGTGTTTTTTTTTTCTTTTCACTACGATTATACTACAGAAACATGTATGTACTTTTGTTTCAGACATGAACATGGATACTAATGCTGCAATATACCTAACTCCTCTACTGAAATCCTTAATTATCATATTGTATTGGAATAAATAGTAAGCAATTATATAAAATACTTAAAACCACACAAAATTTACGAAATTATACACAATTCTTTCAAATCTCACGTAACAACTGGGATTTACTGTGTCTGATGTAACATATAGGAAAGTAGGATATTGCTTGATTCGCACTTCCCACTTGCCATGTGGCCGTCACGCTAGAAACATAATTATTGCAATAAGAGTAGTAATTAGTAATGGACGGAACAGCAGGGGTAGGTAGAGAAGGGAAGGAAAGGGATTGAAATGAAAGGGAAGGGGAGCGAGGGGAGGAAAGGAAGGGGCAGGGCGAGTTGGGTTTGGAAGGGAAAGATAAGGAAGTGCAGGGAAGTGCAGGGAAGCGAAGGGAGGTGCTGGGGTGCGAAGGGAAGTGTAGGAAAGTGGAGGGAATGTTGCAAATGGGAACATCGTGGAAACATCTCCGGTCGCAAAATGTAATACTAGGCTTCATCGATATTAAGCCGATTATGCGCGAAATAGTACGGTTTTTGCAATAAACATGGGAAAAGACGAAAAAATGCATAATATGTTTGTTGCTAGACCAACTGGAAGTCATACCCTACAAGATCCAACAAGTTTCGATCCGATTGGTCAATTCATCATGGAGTAATCGGTGACCATACATGACGTGGACGAAACAGTACGCTTATATGCAATAAAAAAGGGGTACACGATGATAAAATGCAAAATGTTTTTTATACGGGGCCAACTGGGGGGCACACCCTACAAAATACGAAAAATTTCGTTCCGATTGGTCGATCCATCTCGGAGAAATCGCCGGACATACACGACGCGGACGAAATGGTACTCTTTGATTTGTAGTAATTTATAATAAAACATGATAAAACAGGGTAACCAATGTTAAAATAAAAAATGTATTTTATCCCGTTTCTAGTGGGGGTCATAGCCTACAAGATGAAAAAGGTTTTGTTCGGATTGGTCCATCCATCTCGGCGTAATCGGTGACCAAACCTAGCATGTACAAAACTGTGTTTTTGCAATAAAAAAGGGGTAAAGAATGAAAAAATGCAAAATGTTTTTCTTACGGGACCAACTGGGAGTCCTACCCTACAAGATGTAAAAGGTTTCATCCCGATTGGTCCAGCCATCTCGGCGTAATCGGCGGACATACATAAAAAAAAAAAAAAAAAAAAAAAAAAAAAAAAAAAAAAAATATATACTGATCGAATTGAGTAACCTCCTCCTTTTCGAAGTCGGTTAAAAACTGAAATCAAACGGCCTGTACGACTGCCCCTGCGACTTCCCGTACGACAGATCGTACCGTCTGTGGGCACCTTTAGAACTCGTCGCGGTCCTAGCTATCGGTTGCCACCGATCCTTCGTCCGATGACAGACTTAGGTCCTCAAAGATATTTGGGGGTCGTTGTGAACGGGATGAATTAACGAACTGCGTTGTGGTAGATGAAACTTTATTTTTAACTGTGTTCTGGTCGGGAACTCAAGATCGACTGCCTAAACTGTCGTTACAACAGCACGTCCCCGTTTTGGGGGGTGGTAACAGGCAACGGTCCTTCAAGTGGGAAATTCCCACTCGCCAAGGTTTTGGTTTTCCCGAACGAAACGTTAGGCCACTCGTTCGGCCTATTGTCCTACGTACAACAACGGTTTTCGGGCCTGACCTGTCCGCCACAGATACGTCGAAGCCCCATGGTGCAGTGACCCTGACACGTGTCACTCTCGCACACATGCGGACCCTAAAGCTGGGTACAGACGAGCGCGCCGCGGCTGCAACAGTGATGCCAGACGGCACCTTTTTTTTCGGGCATGCGCACTGAATTTAGCATCAGTGAAGTAGCTCTCCGCGTAAAATGGGGTTCTGTAATGCCCCTACTTTTAAAAGTTTCTTAAATTATTTGAAAATTTTAGAAATTTTGAGTCAAGTAATTAAAATTGAATAAACTGAATCAACATATGTAATGAATAAACATACGATCAAGATTAAGTCAAAAATCTAAAGTTCCATTGAAAATAAATGAAGTATGACGTAGAAGGATCTATAAAGGATAATGATGAGGGGAACAAATTTTTATTACAATCAACGCAGTTGATAAAATTTAACATTTTTTATTTATTTTTGTTTTGCAGAAGTAAAAGAATACCAACATTTGCTGCGTGGATAAGGGAAAACTGCTAAAAACCTTACCAGTATTCATAACAAAAATATACATAGAAAAATGTACATATGATAATAGGAGCAATGCATACTGAATGAATATAAAAAAAAATATTTTACGTAATAACAAATAAATGAATTATATTATATTTACATCGGAAGCAGGTGGATCTTGTACTGAAACTAAACCAGGTATTAACACAAGAAATAAATAAAAATGAATATGAGTGCAAATATACGAATGAAAACAAGCATGAAAGTTAATTTTTATTGCACTCATTTGTGTATAAGTTCTGTGCATTATGCAGTTCCAAATGTCGTGAATCTACTTCAAAATTGGTGCAGTTAATATTATCAGATTGTAAACTCGAGCGGATTTTACAAACGGAAGCAATGGTATCATTGGCTAAACGGTTCCGTTTTTTACACTTTACGTCCGCGACTATAGAAAATATACGTTCTGCTTCAGCATTAGAATGCGGCAAAGAAAGTACTGCTGAAATTAACAGTTCCAACTGCGGGAACATTTTGTGTTCATCAAAATTTTGAAATTGTAAAATCTTTTTCCATAAATCATCTATGTCTAAGGAAGCTAATTCTTGTTTTTCTAAATCTGAAAAAACCGTGGGCAATATTCGCCATTCAAAAGCTAATTGTGTGATGTCAATACTACCAATCTGCATAGCAACAAAGGTTAAATCTTTAATTTTGTCTCTACTTTCATTATACAAAGCAACTTTGGCTTCTAAAAAACTTAATTGTTCAAAAAATTTGTCCTTATATGGTAAACGTTTAATCATTTCTGCAAAAGCTGTTCGATAAAACTGCAAACAATTGGATTTGACTTCTTTGACGCATTCTGAAGACTGTCCATTTAAAAAAGATTCGCACTCCGGTCTCACATAGACATCAGTCAGATTTTTTAGATGTGTCTCGTCATCTACTGTGACGTACGGGTTATGGGGGCAGCCTAAGGGTGGCCCTGCGCGGAGGCGATCAGGGAAAACCGCTCTCGACGCGCCCCGTGCACAATTCCACGGACGATTTGAATTTCTGGGCGCCAGTGCCGTAGCACTCGTCCGGAAACCTCGCCCTTCCGGCTGCTCAGTACGGGAGCAGGGCTCAGGGGAGGTTAAAGAAAATTTGACCCACGAGTGTCGTTTAACGTGAATTTTAATCAAGGCCCAAGTGGCCGTACCAAACAACCAAAAACCGGGAATTCCGCGGTACACTTTTGCGCAAAGGAAAAGGTACGCGGCCGCCAAGTGCGGCAAGGAGGAACCGCGGCGCGGAAATTCCCAATACAAAGAAAATTCTCGATCGCAGAAACTAACGCTAGGGGTCGGTACAAAATGTCGGTGGCCCTAGAGTTTCAAATACAAGAAGAAAAAAAAAGATTAGTCGGGAATGCGGGGGGGTCGGGGGTACCCGTCCGCGATTCAAATTCGGGGTCTCGATGACCTCGACGAAACCGACAGCGGCGGCAATGCGCGGGCTCGCGGAACGAGGACGACCTTCGTTCAAACGCGGAGGACGAACTCGGCGGTTGGCGCGGGCGAACCGTTACGAGCCGATTTTCGAGTCGTCGCAGCTCGAAATCTGCACAGAGAAGGGCGGCGATTCGGGGGTCAAGGGATCGACCTCGAGGGTCCTCGCCTCTCGGATTGCGTCCTGTCGCCAAAGTCGCGAAGGGGACGGGGACGGTAACGGGCCCGGCGGCTTCCCGCTCACTCTCGTCGATCCGCTCTCGCACACTCGCACCCAAACACCCAAATATACGTGAAGAGGCGTGAATCCTACCTCTGCATCGGCGGATCCGTGGTCGACGCTAGCCTTCGTGGCGGGGGACGGGCTCCACACACACGCGAGTGCACCACTTCGTCGCGACTCGAATCGGCCTTCACGCCAGAAAGAAAAATTGCAAGAGAAAACAACTACTTTGGGCGTTCTTCCTCGCCGCGCGCACGCTAATTGCTAATTATCCGCGGTCGCGATCTCGCCGGCTCGCGGTTCCCCCTCCCCAGGGAGTTTCGGTGCCGAGGCGGGCCACCAGGAGTCGTCCTGCGTTGAGGTGGGGCCCGTCCGGCCCTCCCTCGCCCGGGTGGAGGGCGACCGCGGCCGACGGCGGGCAATCGTCGCGGTTGTGACTTTGCAAGAAAGGGGATTGACTCTCTCCACTCGCTCTGTCCATGCTGGGGGGGGGGGGGGGGGGGACTGTGGGGAACAATGCCCGGGGCGCAGGACGGCGCGGTCGAGGCGGGGACTCGCCAGGGTGGAGGGAGCGGACGGACTCTCGAGATCGAGGCGAAATGTGCCTCGTCACACTACATTGAAAGTATCGAAGTGTACCAACGCCTCCGAAGTAGCGAAATTTTGTGCTACCTGTCTAATTAACTGATTGCTGCTGTTAAATAATAATGCGACTGGAAGAGAGCATTAAAGGTATTCAAAAAGTGTAAACTGTATTTTAAAAACAAAAAATAAGCTTTGATAGTGTTATTATTAAGTGATATTAAAATATCGTTTTAAAACGTCCCAATTATCAAGTAACCTAACGACACATTTATGTAAACACAACCAGCGGGTGTTTGATAATTTTAAAATTTTGTTTTTCTCGACGTCAAAAAAAGTTTGAAAATCCTCTAAAATTGCAGATCTCTTTGCACTGTCCGAAACGAAAGTAGCAACTTCTCTAATTAAAGATTCACAAACTGCCGGCAGTTTCTCACAGGCTTTGCTTGCTATAAGCGCGGAGGAATGGCAAATACAATTTAACAATATTAAATTAGGTACTTCTATTTTTAAATGGGAAGAAAAAGAATTGTTACACCCGACCATTACCGATGCATTGTTGGTTGCCATTCCGACAATATTATGTACCGGAATTTCATGTTTTTCTAAAAATATTTTAAAAGTTTGATGCAAATTCTTCACGGTGCAATTTGTACTATCTAATGGTAATAATTCTAATAATTGAGTTTTCAGTTTTTTACTAACGGGCGAAACATATTTAACCAATACGCACATAAATTTAGTACCTGTAATATCGGTACTTTCATCGACTAATATAGAAAATTTACACGTTTTTAATATTTCCACTACTTTTTCTGTTTCTCGTTTTGCGATAACTTCTTTTACAATTTGGGTGCACTTCGTTCGGCCCAGTGAAAGATTCCGTACAATTTCAGGCTCATTGCATATATCCTTTAATAAAGGAACTAAATGGTCAGTAGTTTCAAACGCGATGTTATGTCCCGCGAAAAACAATGCTAATTTTATTTCCGCGCGTTTCACTTTGTGATTGTGAGAAAGCTGACTACATTCTGGAAGGCTTTGGTCACTTCGAACATGACTTCTTATCTTTATCGTATGTTTGGCCGTGTGCGAATGTGCAACTAAATTCGATCTACCACATAAAATAGTTTTATCACAAACTTTGCAAAAAGCTCTATCCGGTTCGGAATGGGGAGCTAACCATCCCTTAAATATATCGTCTTCTAACCATGAATTTTGAAATGCGCGAAGTTTTTGTTTCTTAATGGCTCCTTCAGACACATTTGGATCTGCATTACACATAGTTAACAATTATTACTGCACAAAGTACTTTTTTATCACTGACACTGCATATACTTACCCTGCACCTGTACCTATACTGTCGGACACCGTGATTCAAACTTGATTTTTACTGTACGAACAGAGTCTAACGCGGTCAAAGAGGATCTCGGGTCTAATAGTGACAGACAATATGCCTATCTTTTCCGTGCACCGTTGTTTTATACATTTTCGTGGAGGGAAATGTTTACCCACTCCCCGTTCAGGGGGTGGTTCTTGCGATGGGTACGGGAATTTCCCCCTGTCGAGAACTGGGCAGGTAATAACTTTATGGTGCGCGGTCTGATTTTGGTAAACCAAAGCAGCGCATAGTGGCACATTTGGCCGAAACGCTGGCCAAAAGTAATATTTTTAAATGTAACATCAGTTGTTGCCATAAACTACAATAATATGGCTTTCAAATTATATCATCATTTTGCTCGTTTCGAAACCGTTTGAGTAATATACGACTTCAAACGCGATGTTTACGTTAGAATTTTTATCTCGGGAACTATTTCTTCTTTTTACCTACCCTCTTTTTATTTTATTAAGAAAGAATCACTTTTTTAGAATATATTTTTATTGGATTGAAAAATGACTTTTACAATATTGAAAATTATAAACAAATTTTTTTTGCAAAAATCGCTTCAAGGTCGCGTTTTTAAAAATCTGAAAAAATTATTTTCGTATTCCTAGAAGTTTTCTCCATAAAATGTGTAAGTTTCACGATGGTGTTTTTCCTATTAACGTCGCAATAAAATATTATAGACAGCCGCTACGCACAGTAACAGGTAGACGGGCTGTAGTTCGGTTCGCTATTGTTATTATGGTCGGCTCATCAGATCGATATTACCATATACCTGTTAATACAATGAATTTGAAAATATTGAGATATTTTTACTAATCGCGCTCTGATTTTGGTAAACTATAGCAGCGGTGCGCTGTTTTATGACACCAGCCACGGGACGATGCTCGGGTATTTCCCCGTGTCGGGTGTTGTGACCCATTTGCAGCCGTAAGCGGGATAATCCGCGGACGCCGATTGTCAATTATCCGCAACTGCTCAAAATAATAAAGTTTTGTTTTTCTCCGATCGATGAAATAGGTACTGGATTCAAAGTTCTGATGCAAACGGGTTAAAAAAAACCAAAGTTAGGGACTAATCCGACAACAGAAAGAGCAGTTGCTGGTGAAAAGTAACTTGAAAGGAAAAATGTTAAATGGCTTCGTAAACTTATTCATGCCAGAAATCAATTGATATTTTAAATCATTATTATAATTATTAAATCGTTTTATTAACTACAATATAACATAATGGTTGTGTTGCGCTCTAACTCCAACTCTGCTCCGGCCCAGGGCTCCGGGTCCGGACCCGGGCCTCGGGTTCCGTGCTCATCAGGTATACCTACTACGTTACTGGAATTGGCTTCGTGACGTCACGAAAAGTCGCGCATGCGCGAAAAAAAAGGTGCCGTCTGGCATCACTGGGCTGCAACGCGGCAGCAGCGCGTGCGCTGCTCCGTTCGCCGCGGATGGAACAAACCATCTGCAATGTAAGAAAAGCAGTCGTACGCGAATTCGAACTTTAATAGATCGAAGCCACATGTGCAAAAGTTTAACGGATAGTGTTTTAATTGTGGAAGAGTGGGACACAGAATAAGTGATTGTAGAGCCAAATTAAATCGCAATAAAGCGCATGTATCGCGCAACAAACCAGACGCCGTCGATGGCGTGTTAATATCTATCGCCTGTAATGCAGAAATCGGAAAGAAATCAGGAACATGGTGCCTCGACAGCGGTGCAACGCGACACATGTGTAATGACCGAGAAAAGTTTAAGTGTGTTGATAACACAGAACAATCAAAAGTGTATACCGCGGGTGAACATTACATTGACGCTACCGGTTCGGCCGATGTACATTTAAAAGTGAAATCTAATCGTGGTGGACAAAAACAAGTGAAAATTCAGGACGCGTTGTACGTGCCTGAGTTACGCAATAATCTCCTGTCGGCATCGGCAATCACAGCCAAGGGACACTCCATTCATTTTGGAGCTAAGCGTGCAGCGGTCAGGCGAAGGGATGGATCGACAATCCTGACGGCCACAAAACGAGACGGACTGTACTGTGTCGACGAAAGCGTGAACCAAGCAATGGTTGCTCAACGCAGAGGGGACTTGTTCACGTGGCATCAGAGGTACGGCCACGTAAATGTGAATGACCTCAAGCGAATGGTAAGTGAGGACATGATCAAAGGAGTCAACATTGACATAAAGAATAAAGAATTTAATTGTAAGGTGTGTGCTAGATGCAAAATTCACGTCCAACCGTTTGAAAAATCAGAACACCGAGAAAATGAAAGATTAGGATTAATTCATTCGGATATCGGTGGTCCGATGCGTACTCAATCCCTGGGTGGTGCGAATTATTTCGTCACCTTTATCGATGACTGCACGAGTTACACTGAGGTCAGGATGTTACGCAATCGCTCGGATGTTCTTGGAGCATTTAGAGCATACAAGAAGAACGTTGAGAACCAAACGGGTCAACGAATCAAGAAGCTCCGAACGGACAATGGGACGGAGTATTTGTCCAAGGAATTTAATAATTTACTTGACGAGAGTGGCATCATCCATCAGCTGAGTGTGCAATATACACCACAGCAAAACGGAGTCGCAGAGCGACAGAACCGCACAATTGCTCAGATGGCAAGATGTTTGTTGTTGCAGGGTAACCTTCCTCAGATGATGTGGGCTGAAGCAGTCAACACAGCGGTCTACTTAAGAAAAACACCATACGAGGCATGGTTAAACCGCAAGCCATACGTACAGTGACGTAGCTAGGTAACCAAGGGCCCTGGGGCAAATTAAAAAATGGGGCCCCACTGCTATGTAAACTGATTAGGTTTTATCAAATAAAAATATGAAATATACAAATACTTAAAAAATGCTAAGCTACTTAAGCCCTTTTTTGTGCACTGCAGGGCAGGTAATAAAAATATTAAACAGTAACAACATAAATTACAATTAATACTTGGTGTAGGTTTGGTTAATAAAACGAAATAGAGAAGATTCAAGGGTTTATTATATAAAGGTCGGGCCTACCAACTGACTAAATAACAATTATATTTACAATTTTTTCCTAGCTTTAGTTTTCGCAAAAGTATCAATGACTTCGTTTAAATCCAGGCTTGATGCGGTTTGTTTTCAATTGCTATTAGCGATAAATGTCGGAGTCGAGTTTGGCCCATATTATTTCTTAAATAATTTTTTATTATTTTTAATTTGCTAAATGACCTTTCAGCTGCTGCAGAAGTGACAGGAATTGTAAAGAATAATAACATTGCTGTAAATACTTCCGTTAGGTCGCATTCTAGCACTCCATATTTGCTCATTATTTCCTTACATAATTGGTGAACAGTCCATGCTTGAGTTAGTTGAGGTAAAACTAGGTGGTAAATATTAATAAATTGAAGTGAAAAACTAGGGCCTATTATATCTGAATATTTTCTTTGGAATTCGGGAACAATGTAGGAGTAGAAATGTGAATGGTTGTTTTGAATTGGGAGAGGAATGAGCTCATAAATATCAAAAACTATTTTTCTCACTAAGGGAATGTTAAGAACTGTTAGAATTTAAATAAAAGTCTCGACACACGAGGTACAACTGTTTATTTTAACGTTTTTTACTTTCGACAAACGACTGAACGTGGCACGAGGCTCGGGTCACATCTATATACTGTTTCACTCACACACTCATACTCGAATAGACATTATGACTTCACTATTGCAGAAAAAGTACGCAACTGAGCTTCATTCTAATAACACAATCTGCTTCGACTTGTCTTTCTCCTTCTTTTAAGCCCAAGAACGCCTCAATCGGTGCATTTCTTTATGAGATATCAACTGTTTTTCATCGAAAAATTTCAATCAGTTTCATTAACCACCTACGTCATGCTTACGTCAGTGTGAATCACACATTTTTGCTGCTAGAGGCGCTGTTAGCGCTGTGGCTTACGTTACGCACATGCACCGTTACTGATATTCGCGTTGGTTCAACATCATGGTGTGCGATACTCGACCACGTTAAGCTTCGTACTGACTTGAGCAGTTTTCGACGCACGAACGGTCTGAGCGCACGAATGCTCTAGTCAGTACGCACCGTTTATGCGTTCGCGCAGGCTCCGAGCACGCACGAACGCTTTTCGAGTGCTGTCGGTCCATCAAAGGACGTTCGTGCGAACGTCGCATTGGTGGACACAAAATCCCGAAAACGTGGAAATAATTCCAAAACTATTTCTAAATCATATATTAAGACATTTTATGACTTGTTATGAAAAATAAAGTATATATATGGAAAAAATTAATTATTGGGGAAGGGATAAACAATTTTGAAAAATGATTTTTTCTCGTATTTTTTTTTTAATGAACTAGATTATTTTATTATGATTTTATCCGTCATTATTCATCCGTCATCCGAATTATATCTTATGAACTGTTGTACTCATATTGTACTCTTCGTCGCTACCTGGCCCGCGCTAGGAAGTCGCTATTTTTAAGGACTCGGGCGACCCTGAGCAGGGCCGTTCAGCGCACATGGCGAAGACTTGCAAACCGGGGTTTTTCCCGGTAGAAAAAAACTTTCACCGGCGTTACCCACGCCGGTAGACGCGCTTTTCCCGCCGCTTATGAACAACAGTTCATAATTCATTATAGGCCAACTTGGAGAAGAAGCACAGGAAGCGAGAAATAAGGACGTCAAGAGATTCAGGGAATTCAACTCCAGAAAATCTTCTCGTTTGCAGAACCACAAGACGTGTTTCACAGACTTGATTTCTCCCGATCCACATTTATCAAGTTTACAAGTTTTAAAACCAAGGAAATTAAAACAACACCCAAATGATGTTCTTCAGTATTTTAAAGAACCTAATGACGGATGAAATCATAATAAAATAATCTAGTTCATTAAAAAAAAAATACGAGAAAAAATCATTTTTCAAAATTGTTAATCGCTTCCCCAATAATTAATTTTTTCCATATATACACATTATTTTACATAACATGTTATCAAATGTCATAATATATGATTTAGAAATAGTTTTGGAATTATTGCCACGTTTTCGGGATTTTGTGTCCACCAATGCGACGTTCCCACGAACGTCCTTTGATGGACCGACAGCAGTCGGAAAGCGTTCGTGCTTGCTTGGGGCCTGCGCGATCCCATAAACGGTGCGTACTGACTAGAGCATTCGTGCGCCCAAACTGTTTGTGCGTCGAAAAATGCTCAAGTCAGTACGAGGCTCAAAGATTGTATTGCGGCGGCGCGTACAAAATTCAAAACGGTAGTACATCGGTCGCCTATGCATTATTTTGAATAAAATATTTCCTTTACTTACTTAGAAATTATAATCTTTATAAGTAATCTTCTTTATTTCATGAGAATAGAAGAGGAGTAACAATTTATTTTACTCTAAATAATGTAAATGTTAATTTACACCACAAATTATCACAAGATTATTTCAAACAATACCTAATTCTGATCATACCTTATGGAAATAATGAACTGTCCGTCTATTTACTTTACACGCGTATCATAACGCAAGATCATACTGCTATTACACATGTAAAATACCTTTTGTAACCACGACCTCTTTTCGTTGCTTGCCATAACTTTAGGAGTATTGATGAGAAATTATATATACAGGGTGGCCCGTAACTGACCGGCTGCTGCCCTTCTGCCGTTTCGTTCTGAGTACTTCGTCGTGTTATTTTTCTGTTTCGATGGTTCGATCGAACGTGTCAACGATCGGTAGTTTTCGGGATCGGTTACGTATTTCTTAAACTCGAACGATAACCTGTTAAGTGTCTACAATCGAGGAAGGAATAATGTGTTTATTTTAATGTGAAAGTGACAAGTGCCAGGGATTGTGAAGTGAAATACTTTTGTGGTAAATAAAAGGGTTCAGTGACCGGACCATTCCGTCAACTGCTCTGCCATGGGGTGTTCGTCCATCCTTGGTCAGGATACGTACGATGACCATTGTCAACGAATAGGACCAACTTGTTGGTGAATGGGTAAGTCGAAATTATTTCCCAATTTTCATAACGTTACAGTCGCCTTTTTATTGAGCAATCGTTATTTATTTCCAAAAAATTCCGAGAGCACCTTCTCACATTTTATTCATTCTTTTTTTCAAACAACGAGTACAAATCATTAATAAATTCGATTTAGGGATAACAGTTGCGTACATACTATTTTTAATTATTCGAATTCGTTGCTCGGTAGAACTTCAATTAAATTTGTCCGGCTTTATCGACGCATTAGCCTAGTTCGAGTATCAGAGGACCCAACCCTATGTTCACGCGCCTGAGCGCGCGAAAAGCGAGCGCTCTGATCAGTCAGTGTTTTTCCTTAATAATTCAAAAACGAAGCCCCGCACGACATTTTTGAAAGGAAATTGTTACTTATGTTAGAATCGTCTTCCCTACCCCTCATTTTCGGCTCCTACACCAGTTACGGGCCACCCTGTATAGCGTAATTACCGTGATCAACTTATAGTGGTTGAATGAACCATTAATAGCCAATTAAAGTAAAATTAAACCGATTTAAGTCGTGTTTCGATTCATTTTATACGATCTATCTCACTTCCTCCCGTTATTACATCTATTCTCTTACGATAAAATTTAGCCGAGCATCACTGTACTTTGTTTCTTTATGCCGATGAACGACACTGCCCTGTTGCCATAAATTTCCCTAATGCGCATATGTTACCCGATGTTCGGTAGCAATTCGTTTGCCAACCTTCACCTGAACACATCTCTAGCGATTGGTTTCTTTCGCCATTTTTCTTAGCTTTGTAAGTGTTTCACACTATTGTCACGTAGGCAGATCGTCTTATCAAACATATGCCTCCTCTAGAAAACGAATCCTTTTTAACATCTGGAAAAGGAAAACTCTAATACAAACAGGCCGCCTGCACTTGAAACAAACAGAAGGCCCACTGCGATAACAGAACCATACGTTTTGGGAAAGCAGTGGGATCATCATGATTAAACACCAGCTGCAACCACTCTAAACATTTCTGGAAAAACAGATGGGACCAATGCGATTATCTAAGTAATAACCAGATTGCCTTTTCGAAGTAGTATATAAACCCCTTCGGTACCAACGTTCGGGGGCAGTACCAAAGTTCATCTAGCGTTGAGCACTTCGTGTACAATCGTGAGTTGGTTATTATTTAGTGAGATCGGGTTGAAGTCCCTTTCGATCAAAGCGAACCTTATAGAATCTGCGAACTTGCTTGTATTTCTATTTGGCATTCTTACCAACCACACACACACACCCCGCATTGCCAGTGCGTCAAAACCGAGCATCCAGCGGAATAGGTAATATACAACACTCACACCTATATTCGCGACAGAACAACTGTAATAGACTGATTTTGTAATATATATATTTACTGTGTCAAACCCACATTAGCATTCTCTCTAAATCCCAGTGAATACCAGTGACGGTTCCCACAACAATACAATCTAACCGCTCGGGTGGTATTGACTTTTTCTTAATTAATAAATGTTACGCGGCCTCCCTACCAGAAAACCTCCGCCGGCCACTAAAGCTGCCTAGCCGTCGGCCACGTAACACTATACACATCTATTTTAATTATTTTGTACTTCTTTTATTCTAATTTTTTTTTTCTTTTTATACTTACCTTTTTCTTCTATTTACATTTAATAAAATAATATAAAAAAGCGCATACGAGTATCCAGAATAGGAGTACCTACATGTACAAAATGCCTAATATGCCACAGTTCAGATCATTTCCAGAATATTATCAGGCAAAGTGAATGGTTAGAAGCAGGGATGGAAAAAGAACCGAACCGGCTTGTTCCGAGCCGATTCTTATCCGGTTCTGTCCCTTGGAACCGGTTCCGAATCATGAAATCGGTTCCATAACAGAACCGCCCTAAGAACCTCCTGTCGGTTTTTTCGGAGAACCGGTTCCGCTTTTAAATATCTATCCTAGAACCGGCACTACATAGAACCAGAGATGGAAAAGCAGCCGAACCGATTCCTAACCGGTTCCGTCATTGAGAACCGATTCCGGATCATGGAATAAGAGAACCGCAGCACAATTCTACTATCGTTTTTTTTTTTAGAATCGATTCCAGTTTTAAATGTCTATCCTAGAACTGGTACTAGAACAGACTGCTTGAGTTTCTGTAGCTTGTCTAACAATTCTGCAAAGATAATTTTCGGTATGCGTTAACTGTTCGTATACTGTGTCGTGATTTGATTTCAGTCGTTGTCAATGTGGTTGACCTACATTTCCGCCAATAATATCTCGTAAAACAATGTAGCGTATTATTATGTTGCTGTATCATTTTCAAAAAGATCAAGATAGCGATAGGCTTTTTAAAGAGGAGAGTTGACCGTTATTTCTCAAGTAGCAAAAATTATAATACTTCAAGGAGAAGCAATTTAATCAATTTGAAATGATACAACTGTTTAGCACTCGCCGCGGTATGTCCGCGCGAGCTTAGAAAATCGCTAATCACGCGTAGCGATGCGCGTGCACGAAACGGAGGAAGGGCGAGTCGGTGAATGAGCTTCAGTGGCTACACGGTACTCGTAATGATTTTATTAAAACAGACGAAACGTACATATGAAGTGACGGACGACGGACAATCTTGAGGTATAAAGAGACGGACAATCTTCGGCGCGACGCGGACAATGAGAACGAAATGACAAATCACGGATGAAACGAGGAGACGAATATCGACGCTCGACGCGTGCAATTGTCGGGAAAATCGCTTGAGGGATTTCCGCAAACTCGAACTCACTCGAAGCAAAAGTTTATGACAATATCGCTCACTCTTTAATTGATCGGATACTTTCGACAGAATAAGCGCCGGGCGCGAACGATCGCGTATTTATCGTCGCGGGGGGTACGCTGCGGACGGGAAGTTCGAACGAAACGGCGACCGCTGGTTGGAGAATTTGACTTGTTAAACGGCTTGAGAGGACGTTTAACCGGCGACGCGTACGGTAAATTGGTAACGAACGCTTCGCCGAAGTCAACAAGCGACGGTTGAAGCGTCGGGCGGGAGAGTGACAAACAGGCAAAAACCGTCGATTGTCGACTTCGGCGACGGGTGCCGCTTAAAGTTTTTCTGCCGAATTCGGCGGTTTGGTCGTCCTCGGCGGTCCCGCACCAAACCGCCGTTACAATTTTGAACATACCGCCCGCCTTGAAACGTTAGTTTCAACAGAACCGCTGACCGGGCGACGCAGTCGGGATTAAAACGGGAAGCGAAAGCGAATCGCAACAAGATGCGCAACTTGACTTGAAGGACAGGCCGCCCGCCTTGGCGCAGCCGCAAGCGCCGGAAGTCGCGGAAAGATTACATGTATGCTTTTAGTTCGCAAGGCAGGGCAGTGAGATTAACAGAACGAGGAAGAAAAGAAAGAAAAAGGGAATTAGAGTTTGACACGACGGAACCTTATATCTAACGGAACGGCAATGGGGACGATACGCACGCAATATGATTCGCAATAAGACGCACAGCGCACATACAGTTTACAGTTCCTAGGGCGAGGTTTCGCAGGCCACCGGTAAGATGCACAATTTCACGATCGCGCGCGTAAATTCTGAGGTCGCGGTTTTGACAGTAACGACGCGTGTCAGGCCATCCGTACCAGTGTGCAGCTTAGTGACTCTGCCGAGAGCCCATTTACACGGCGGAAGGGTTGAACTTTGGAGCAGAACGAGTTGACCCACTTTGATAGGGGGTTTATCTTTTTGCCAGCGAGTTCGTTGCTGCAACGTGTTGACGTAATCTGATTGCCAGCGCTTCCACATGCGCTCGGTAAGATGCTGGACGAGTTGCCAGCGCGACAAGCGGTTTTCTTGCAAATTGAGCACGGAGGGCTCCGGCGAAGTGGTGAGAGCGGAGCCGATCAGAAAATGACCAGGGGTCAAAGGTTCATAGTCATCCAGCGAATCGCGGAGAGGGGCCAACGGGCGCGAATTTAAACACGCTTCAACCCGGCAAAGAAGCGTGGAAAATTCTTCGATGGTGAGAGTGTGATCGCGGAGAACGCGGCGTAGATGGTGTTTGACGCTACGAACCCCGGCCTCCCATATCCCCCCGAAGTGCGGGGCGGAAGGCGGGATGAAGTGCCACTCTACGTGGTCGCTGGCCGTCGTGTTCTGGAAATCGGGGTCGCGGAGTGCGGCGCGGAAAGCCTGAGCGAGCTCCTTGTCGGCACCGACGAAAGTGGTGCCGTTGTCCGAGTAGATGGATTGTGGTAATCCACGCCGAGCGCAAAAACGCGAGAATGCGCTAATGAATGCGGGGGTGGAGCAGTCACTGACCAGTTCCAGGTGAATGGCGCGCGTTGCTAGGCAGATGAACAGGGCAATATAGGCTTTCCGCGCCGTACTGCCGCGTCCAGCGACGGGGCGGACTCGAACCGGGCCGGCGTAATCAACTCCGCAATGCGCGAAACACCGAAAGGTTGGAGTGACGCGGACGCGCGGAAGGTCCCCCATCCGTTGCTCAGCGGGAGCGGCACGTTCGCGGACGCAAGCGATGCAGGTGTGAAGGATCCGTTTCACGAGCTGACGAGCACGAAGCACCCAGAAGTCTTGCCGGAGAGTGAGAAGGGTCAATTGAAGCCCGGCGTGGAGGACGCGTAGGTGAGCCTGATGAATAATCAGTTCGACCAAGGGGTGCGGTGCGAGGAGAATGGGGTGCCGAGCGTGGAAAGCGACGGGCGCATTCTTTAACCGCCCTCCCACGCGCAACACGCCGTCGTCGTCAAGGAACGGGAAGAGGGATCGAATCGAGCTCTTCGTGGGCAGGGATCGTTGGTCAGAGAGCGCCTTGATTTCTGGCGAAAAGATTTCGGCTTGGATCACCTTGATCCAGAAGGTTCTAGCTGCCGAACACTCGGAGGCGCGAAGTGCCCTTGGCGAACTCGACGCTGGCGGAGGCTCGGGGGACCGACCACGGCAGTGGTTTACGAAGCGGCAGATATAGGCGGTCACGCGAATCAACTTTGGCCATGACGAAAAGCGCGTCGCTAAGTCCCATTGGACGGTCGGGGGGGAGACGGTCAACGACACCACCCTTTTCTCAAGGGGGGCGTCGGAGGGCAAGCCCGGAGGGTCGTGAGGCCAGTCAGCCATCGGCGCCCGCAGCCAGGCAGGGCCCTCCCACCAGAGGGGGTGGCGGCGAAGATTTTCGCCGGACAATCCGCGAGACGCGCAGTCGGCCGGATTATCGGCCGTAGGGACGTGCCGCCACTCCGCATCAGGTAAACGAATTTGAATGTCGTGTACGCGGTTCGCGACGAATGTTTGCCAACGTGACGGATGATCGCGAAGCCATGCGAGCACAATGGTCGAGTCCGTCCAGCAATAGCAGGAGCACGGCCGCGCGCCGAGGGAAGGGCGGACGAAGGCTATCAGGCGCGCGAGAAGCGCAGCAGCCGTTAGTTCTAAACGCGGAATCGTAAGGGGCTTGAGAGGCGCGACCTTAGATTTCCCGGCAAGCAAGGACACCGAATGCACCCCCGACGCGAGTGTGACCTTCAGATACACGGCCGCGGCGTACGCGAGATTGGAGGCATCCGCAAACCCGTGTAATTCGAGTCGAGTGGCGGTGGCGCTCAGACCGGTCCATCGAGGGATGGACAAGTCGCGAAGGTGGGAAAGACCGGAAAAGATGGTTTTCCATCGTTCCAAGGAAGATTTCGGAAGCCTGTCGTCCCAATCCAGACGGAGAAGCCAAAGATGCTGCAGGAAAGCCTTGGCCAAAATTGTGACCGGAGTGACCCATCCCAAAGGGTCATATAATTTAGCGATCAAGGAGAGGATGGTACGTTTTGTCAGGGGGGCCTCGTCCGGAAGTGAAACGTGGATCAGGAAGGCATCCAACGACGGGTTCCATCCGATGCCGAGAACCTTAATGCTTTCGTCGGCCGCGAGGTGCTTCGTGCACGCCAACCCGTGATTGGATGGATCGATATCTGCGAGTAACGTCGAACAATTGCTTGCCCATTTGCGCAGCGTGAATTGACCGCGACGTAACAAACCGACCAGGGCGTCGCGAGACTGACGGGTCGACTGAAGATCATCGCCTCCGAAGAGGACATCGTCCACGTAGATATGGTCGCGGAGGATCGGAACCGCGAGCGGGAAGCGATGCCCTTCGTCTTCGGCGAGTTGTTGAAGCACGCGGAGGGCGAGAAAGGGCGCGCAGGTCATGCCGTAGGTAACGGTGAGGAGTTTGAATTCCTGCGGAGAGTCACAGGCGCGAGACCGCCAGAGGATGCGTTGAAAATCAACATCGCGGGGATCGACGAGAATTTGGCGGTACATTTTCGCGATGTCCGCGGAATAGACAAATTTGCAATGCCGCCAGTGTAATATGACTGCAGAAAGGTCGGTTTGAAGTTTCGGACCAGAGAGAAGGTGATCGTTTAACGAAGAGCCATTCGACGTGACACTCGAGGCATTGAAAACGACGCGTAAATGGGTCGTAGCACTATCGGCGCGGAAGACTGGATGATGGGGAATGAAGACCCGCTGATTGGTGGCCGCGGGACTATCTTGAGCGAGCTGCATGTGGCCGAGTTGTTCGTACTCGCGCATGAACTCCTGATATTCCGCCGCGAGGGATGGCCGGAGCTCAAATTTGCGGATTAATGCGTTGAACATTTTTTCGGCAATGAAACGGGACTCTCCTATCTCCGGGGGAGGAGGTCGCTTGAATGGCAGCCGCACTATATAGCGTCCGTCTGCAGAACGCGAATGTGTCTCGAGAAAATGTTCCTCGCACTGACGATCGGACGGAGTGAGCATCCGCTGTCGCGGTAACTCTTCGATCTCCCAAAAGCGACGGAGCTCGTCGGCCAGACTGGCCGTCGTCGAACAGTGAAGGGTGGAGACGCGAGGAGTCGCGAAGGTCGCGCGAGCGTTGTCCGGACGTTGACGGATCGGCCCCGGGGTCGAACCCAGAGGACCGGAAATAACCCACCCAAACACGGAATTCTGCGCGATTGGCTGTCCGCAATGACCCTTCCGCACGCCGTCGAGAATCAAGCTGCTGTACAGATCGGCACCGATGAGCAAATCGATGGGGTGGGGGCTGGTCGGGTCCGAATCAGCCCACGAGAGGTCGGCTAGATGCGCGAGCGAGGTCAAGTCAGAGATTTGCGGAGGAGGATACGCTGTGAGGGACGGTAAGATCAGCGCGGTCGTAGAGAACGACGGTTCGACCGAATTTCGCGGGGAAATAACGATGGGTGCAGCGTGTTTCACCGTGCCCACCGGCACCTCACCAACGGCGGAAATTACAATTTGCGTGGAGATTCGAGTTGCTTGTAACGCTTGAGCCAAGTGATCCGTGATAAACGACACCTCCGATCCCTGATCGAGCAACGCTCTCACCATCGCGGAGCGACCAGAACGAACACTAATTTTGACCCACGCGGTAGCGAGCAATACGCGTGTTGCAGTGCACCGGCTTGTCGCAGCGAACAATGTCGTAATCGCCTTAGTCGGAGCGCTAGAAGAAACGGCAGGTGTGATTGTTGACGTGGTATCGACGGGAGACTCGACAGAATTCGACTCGTCGTGTAATGACGTATGGTGTTTGTGTTGACATAATCGGCAAACGAATTGACTGCGGCACGCTGGTACGGCGTGGCCCGGCGAAAGGCAATTAAAACAACGCTTAAAATTTCGAACAATCTCGCGGCGCTGGGAAGGAATTTTCGATAGATACACCGGACAGGCGTGCAGTTGATGACGCGATTGACATAAAGGACACGCCAAGGGGCCTTTAGAGGTCGAAGTGGCGGTATGAACGCGGCGCGAAGTGATCACGGAGGAGGGAGGAGCCGGGGAAGTTGGAGCGAGTTCTTCGAGAGCGCGGATGCGCGTTGACAAGAAACGACAGAGATCGTCGAAGGTCGGAGGCGGATCGGCGTTATTGGTGGCGAGAGTCCACGCTTTCAACGTCGTCGCGTCCAATTTATGCGCAATGATATGAATCAAAATATCGTTCCATAAGTCGGCCGGTGTACGGCCGAGATTTTTTAAAGACGAGACCGCGACAGACGCGCGATCCACGAGAGCTTGGAGGTCGCTCGGGGACTCTCGCCTTACAGCGGATAAGCCGAGCAACGCGGTGAAGTGAGAATTAATTAGCCGGCGCTTGTTTTCGAATCGCGACGTCAGGGTGTCCCACGCTATTTTCAGATTATCGGTGGTGACTGGAATATCGCGGATGGCATCCAACGCGCGGCCTTTCAATGACGACACTAAATAGTGCATGCGCGCGAAGTCGTTTAAATCAGGATTCGCGAGAATTAACGTGTTGAAGCGATCGCGAAATGACTCCCACTCATCGTAATTGCCGTCGTACGGAGGCAGCTGAATGGGCGGAAGCCGCGCAAGTGAGAGACCGGACGTAGCAGGATTCGAATGTCCCGGACTCGACGCATGAGGTGTGGCTGGCAAAGGACTTACTGGCGGTTCGAGTTCCTCCAAGCAGTCGACCATGAAGTCCTTGGCAGTCAGATAGTCGTCCTCCGTGGAGTCGAAGGAATCCTCGGTGAAGTAGGCGAGGTTCGCCTTGACGGAAGGGGATGTAGTGGCTTCCAGCGTGGCGTGGCCATCCCGGAAGTCCGCCCACGTCTTCTCCAGCAGCATCAAGCGGGCTCGAATTTTCGCCGCCGTCAAGTTCGCCCGTCCAATCTTCTTGAAGTTCTCCAGGGCCCGGTGGATGGACCGCTTCAGCATCGTCTGCTTCGTGAGCGCCTCGGACATGATGAAGCACCGTGCCGTTCGCGGAGTCACAACTTCACTCCCGTTAGCGTGCAAATCCGGCTCGAAGGACCAAAATTATGTTTAGCACTCGCCGCGGTATGTCCGCGCGAGCTTAGAAAATCGCTAATCACGCGTAGCGATGCGCGTGCACGAAACGGAGGAAGGGCGAGTCGGTGAATGAGCTTCAGTGGCTACACGGTACTCGTAATGATTTTATTAAAACAGACGAAACGTACATATGAAGTGACGGACGACGGACAATCTTGAGGTATAAAGAGACGGACAATCTTCGGCGCGACGCGGACAATGAGAACGAAATGACAAATCACGGATGAAACGAGGAGACGAATATCGACGCTCGACGCGTGCAATTGTCGGGAAAATCGCTTGAGGGATTTCCGCAAACTCGAACTCACTCGAAGCAAAAGTTTATGACAATATCGCTCACTCTTTAATTGATCGGATACTTTCGACAGAATAAGCGCCGGGCGCGAACGATCGCGTATTTATCGTCGCGGGGGGTACGCTGCGGACGGGAAGTTCGAACGAAACGGCGACCGCTGGTTGGAGAATTTGACTTGTTAAACGGCTTGAGAGGACGTTTAACCGGCGACGCGTACGGTAAATTGGTAACGAACGCTTCGCCGAAGTCAACAAGCGACGGTTGAAGCGTCGGGCGGGAGAGTGACAAACAGGCAAAAACCGTCGATTGTCGACTTCGGCGACGGGTGCCGCTTAAAGTTTTTCTGCCGAATTCGGCGGTTTGGTCGTCCTCGGCGGTCCCGCACCAAACCGCCGTTACAATTTTGAACAACAACAAAATATATATTTTATTTATTCAAATTCACTTACGAATTGGGTGATTTCCATAGTAAACAAGTTTTTTTTTATATTAAAAATGAACAATATAAAGAAAAAAAATTTCCTTCTATACGTATAGTTTTGAGAAGTTTGATTTTGAAGTAAACGCATACTGTTCAAATTGAAATTAATTCGATGACGTAATCATAAAAGATATTCCATTTCTGTTAACAGAAGAAGCATCTGTGGACTCCAATTTTTAGCACAGCATAAATGTTTAAACATGTTTAAACGATTGTTGAAGGTGGAGAGACATTACTTTCGCGCCAATTGTTGGATTTATTGAAATTGTTCAATTTATATTAAGACGCAAAGATGTAACGCAAAATCGAACTATATCGTGCGATAGAGCAGGCTTTTATGTTGAACAAACGATGCGAGAAGGTTGCAACGTCAAGGGAAAAGTTTGCTGTATTACCCTAGTTACGGGACACCGTGTATATTATTTATATGAATTAATGTAAAGTAACCATTATAAGTATGACTTGTACGATTGAAACTTTTCAACATGAAAAATTTTCTCAAATATTCGATAGGCAGATCGAAGGAACGAGATTGTCCGGCGTTATAGGAAGACGTGGAGGATGTATCGACATGAGTTTATTAAATAATAATTCGTGATTCTCGAATCTTAAATTTATAGTTTATTTCGAGAATGATTTAAGGGAAAAAGCCGGAAGGCATAAAAAACCCTTGAAACATGAAAAATTAAACATTAAAAAATAATCATTAACGGACGCCCATACATGACTATCCATAAAAAAAAGTATTACCATAAAAAAAAAGAAACACAAATATAATATCATAATATATTGTGACGTACGGGTTATGGGGGCAGCCTAAGGGTGGCCCTGCGCGGAGGCGATCAGGGAAAACCGCTCTCGACGCGCCCCGTGCACAATTCCACGGACGATTTGAATTTCTGGGCGCCAGTGCCGTAGCACTCGTCCGGAAACCTCGCCCTTCCGGCTGCTCAGTATGGGAGCGGGGCTCAGGGGAGGTTAAAGAAAATTTGACCCACGAGTGTCGTTTAACGTGAATTTTAATCAAGGCCAAAGTGGCCGTGCCAAACAACCAAAAAAAAACGGGAATTCCGCGGTACACTTTTGCGCAAAGGAAAAGGTACGCGGCCGCCAAGTGCAGCAAAGAGGAACCGCGGCGCGGAAATTCCCAGTACAAAGAAAATTCTCGATCGCAGAAACTAAAGCTAGGGGTCGGTACAAAATGTCGGTGGCCCTAGAGTTTTAAATACAAGAAGAAAAAAGAGGATTAGTCGGGAATGCGGGGGGGTCGGGGGTACCCGTCCGCGATTCAAATTCGGGGTCTCGATGACCTCGACGAAACCGACAGCGGCGGCAATGCGCGGGCTCGCGGAACGAGGACGACCTTCGTTCAAACGCGGAGGACGAACTCGGCGGTCGGCGCGGGTGAACCGTTACGAGCCGATTTTCGAGTCGTCGCAGCTCGAAATCTGCACAGAGAAGGGCGGCGATTCGGGGGTCAAGGGATCGACCTCGAGGGTCCTCGCCTCTCGGATTGCGTCCTGTCGCCAAAGTCGCGAAGGGGACGGGGACGGTAGCGGGCCCGGCGGCTTCCCGCTCACTCTCGCCGATCCGCTCTCGCACACTCGCACCCAAACACCCAAATATACGTGAGTCCTACCTCTGCATCGGCGGATCCTTGGTCGACGCTAGCCTTCGTGGCGGGGGTCGGCTTCACAACGCAACGCGATGCACCGGAGCTCACAACGTTAGCACGTGACCGCGAGGGACTCACTCGGAAGCGACGGCCCGAAAAGCAAGGAAAACAAGAAACTAGACGGTTCGGAGGACTTTCCCACTCGCCGCGCGCACGCTCATTGCCAATTATCCGCGGTCGCGATCTCGCCGGCTCGCGGTTCCCCCTCCCCAGGGAGTTTCGGTGCCGAGGCGGGCCACCAGGAGTCGTCCTGCTTCAGCCGGGACCTGGGGAGTCCTCTGTGGGCTGGTGAGGGAGGCAGCTTGTCGTTTCCCCAGGTCCGGCAATTTCGAAGTCCGGCTGCCGGTCGCTCCCGGGGAGGCTGCCGGGGCGGAGGTGGCGACCGGTCAGCCGGGTCGTCCTGCGTTGAGGTGGGGCCCGTCCGGCCCTCCCTCGCCCGGGTGGAGGGCGACCGCGGCCGACGGCGGACAATCGTCGCGGTTGTGACTTTGCAAGAAAAAGGATTGACTCTCTCCACTCGCTCTGTCCATGCTGGGGGGGACTGTGGGGAACAATGCCCGGGGCGCAGGACGGCGCGGTCGAGGCGGGGACTCGCCAAAGGTGGAGGGAGCGGACGGACTCTCGGGATCTCTCGTGACGAGGCGGAATTTGCCTCGTCACAATATGTAAATAATAACTTACGGGGTACTCCGGTTGTACTTGCTGCTGCGCCTGTGAACAGAAATTGAAAACATATTGTAATATCGGTGTGTCGCTTTTTCAAAGGGTTGTCATGATCGAAATAACATTAGAACTGTTATGGAGTATAACAATTATTGCTTATATCGATTTTTGTTTCGGTTCTTCATAATCAATGAAGAACAGAAAAACAATTCTGAAATCGACACTCATATCGAGTTTATAGTTATTGAAAATCTTCGGCATTGTTCTGCAAATTATGTATAAGTTTATAACTTTACAATCTGAAAGAGCAATATCTGCAGATTTTAGTTACTACGAAACCAATATGCGTATCCATTGCAGAATCGTTTCGGCAACGAAATACAGAATTAAAAAATAAGCTGCTTATTTTTTCTAAATAGCCAAAACTGAGATCGATAAGAGCGATAACCGGTATATCTGTAACAGTTGTACTATCATTACTTGAAATAGCTGCATTAGGTACCTGCTGGTGAAACTGCAGTTACAGCATACTTAGTTGCAGCTCCTGCAGCTGCTGCTGCAATTGCTGCTGCCGCTGAAACTGCTGGTGCAGCGCGTGCTGGTGCAGCGCCTGCTGGTGCAGCTAGTGCGGTTGCGGTTGTGGCTGGTGCAACTGTTGCGGTTGCGGTTGTGGCTGGTGCAACTGTTGCGGTTGCGGCTGGTGAAGCTGTTGCTGCTGCTGCAAATGCGGTTGCGGCTGCGCTTGCGGCTGTACCTGCTGTTGCGGCTGCTGCTGCCGTTCAGGTTTCTTTTTCGTTAGCTAAAAATAAGAAAAGTATTATTGTGGCACAAATAATGGAAAAGCAGTGTACAATGAATCGTGAAAAATACTTACAGGTGTATCCCCCATGGACCGAGTGGTTCGGGTATTTGAAAAAATAATATAATGTCTCAGGTGAATAGCATGTTATATGTAGAATACAGTAAAGACTCGGTAAGTGTTCAGAATTTGGGACCGGCGAGGAACATTTAGCCGACAGAAGATGCGATTTTTCAATCCGTTTGTTTCTTGTCGACGTCAACGCCGAAAGAGACAGCAGATAAAAGAAGACGATGAATTCGGATCTGACATAAGAGTTAAAAATTAAATATTCGTGAAACAACACTAATGCAACAAAGATATTTTTTTGTTTATACATTGTTTTTAAAGTGGTGGGGATAAATGGCGAACACAACGAATAGATACTTTCGAACACTTATCGAATCTTTACTGTATAATTCTCAGGTAATATTTCGAAACATTTACCACTGAATATTCACAAAATATTGATAATTGTGTGAGTATGCAGAAGTTTCCACCGTTTTGAAAACAATGATCTCTTACAAATGTCACTAAAATACCACGTGTCCAATGGAAACTTTTTAATACCTCCACATTTTGATGAGAATGATTTTTCAAAAAATATAATTTTCAATAAAACGCACTAAAATAACACGAAGAACTATAACAGTAATGGAAAAAATAATGAAGTAATCGCAGAGAAAGATAACTTACTACTACTGCTTCTTGGCATGGTTCTTCCTGTTTGACGTTTCGAAAAAAACTGAAGATGTAGGGACACATCCCCACCTATTCCCTGTTACGTTCCTGCCCTCAAAATTTCCTTATTTGGAGTTGGCTGCGTACACCCGGCATTAGTCATGTAGTCTAGAATTTTCAAGAACAACGCGAAGCAAGGGCGTTGTCCCTCGAATTCACGTAGCGCACTTTCCCCACCACCCTTTTTTCCTCTGATTTTTGGGTATAAAAAGGGTAGCGGCGAAGGCATTTTAGGCCTAGTCAAAATCTAGAAAGGGCACGTTACACGTCTGTACGTTTCCCTTACGACACTTCACAACTCAGCGAGATCGGGTTCAAGTCCCCTTCGAGCATTTCTTCTTAACCATACAGTACGTAGTCTACTGTTAGGCATTTCATTTACGGTTGTAGTCGTTTCCCGTTTGCTCGCGTTCGTTAAAACCGAGAAGGATTAGATTCTTGCTTCGCGGAATCAAAACTAAACTAACTTTGCAACTTAAATTCAAGTTAGAACATCGCGACAAATTACACTATAACAGTTGTAAGTCCCGGTGCATTAGAATAAACGGAATCAAATAGATTTAGTGTTGATCAATTGTAATAAACCGTCCTGAACCCACTAAGGTGTACCTTTACCGCTCGAGGTGCACCGAATACGTTACGAGCACTAATACTAACATTTCCTGCGGCTCCCTACGTTAGCCATACGTAGGTTCGTCCGCATATCACTTTCCTGAGGCTCCCCACGTTAGCCATACGTGGGTTCGTCCTCGCGTCTTGACCTTTCCTGAGGCTCCCTATGTTAGCCATACGTAGGTTCGTCCTCGATAACCAACCTCCTGGAGCTCCCTACGTTAGCCATACGTAGGTTCGTCTCCGCGTCTGTTTCCTCTTAACAATTACCATGTACCAAATATAAAGCCCCGGCTACGCAGCCGTGCCCCTCCGGCTCGTAACATCCTAATGAACAGAAACACACCGCACGAGCGAGATCGTAGCGAAGAAAGAGATACAAAATCCCACTGAAAATGGGATCCAAACGGAAATGCAATAAAAGGTTTCCATCAAAGACGAAACCATGTAAAAAAAGATACTTTAAAAACCTGTAAGTATTTTAAATTTATACATTTCAATAATTGTTATCAATTTTTGTAGAAATGTTTCTAACCTTACGCGTTCTGTTTTACAGGGGACAGAAACAAAAGAAATCTGTCCAGGTTACGGTTGAAGAAAATGTTTTCGGGATACCTTTTCCAGAAAACAAAAATAAAGTTGATCAGACATATGTGTTTGACCACAATTATTGTAAAAAGAATGTTTTGTTTTTTTACAAAACGTACAGATGTGGGGCGCATCTCAGAAAACGTCCTTCGCGAAAAACGCGAAAATCAAAATGTCCTTATATAATACAGATGACAGTCTTGTCGTAGAAGTCGGGCATGTAGATAAGGGGCGTATTTTAGAACATGTACCCGATGGCCGCCGCATTATCGATGTCGAATTTTTCTGGAACGAAGTGCATAAAACATTCGACAATCACGCACGAGGCATTGAATGTCACTTTCGCGATTGGAAAATGATCGGTACTAACCAGCATGGTTGTCTTACCCAATTTTGTTTCAAATGTCAAATGTGTAACTACGCAGCTACCGTTTGGTCTAAGCCCATGCATTCAGATATAATGAATATAAATGAAGCCATAACAGTCGGAGCTATCACAATCGGAATTGGCTATGCGCAATTAGAAGAATTATGTGCCACCATTAATATGCCCTGCATGGCTGAAAAGACGTACCGAAGGTATCGTGAAAAGCTTGTAGATGAATTTATGAACAGCGCAATGTGTAACATGCAAGCAGCAGGTGAAGAAGAACGACGACTAGCACTTGAAAACAATGAAGTTGTCAACGGTATTCCATATATTACTCTGTTATAACGGATGGTAGTTGGATGAAGAGATCGTACGGAACAAATTATAATTCACTTTCCGGTGTTGGTGCTATTATAGGTTTCCGTACAGGAAAAGTTCTCTTCACTGACATACGTAATAAATATTGCACAGTATGCGACATGGCGGAACGAAAAGCCACACCCCCAAAAGATCACAAATGTTATAAAAATTACAATCGTAATCTTAGTTCTAGTAGTATGAAAAAGTGATGCCATTGCTGAATGCTTCAAATGTAGCATTGACATGCATGGGTTAATATATAGAACCGTTGTCGCCGATGGTGATAGCAACGTGTTCCACACTATTGTAAATAACAAACCATACCGAGAACAAAGGGTAGCTGTTAAAAAAATTGAATGTACTAATCATTTATTTCGTAATTTGTGTAAGAAACTGAAACGCGTCGCAGAAAAAACTCAAATGAAAGGGCGTCGAGATCGTGGATTTATTACGCATCGAAACATTGTTAAAAACAATATTTTGAATATTCGTAGAGAAGTCGTTTCAGCTATCGATCGACGAAAACAGTAAACAGATCCTCATCATATCAAAGCTAGGGAACTTCAAAAAGATATTTTAAATATTCCTAGCCATATATTTGGCGAGCATAAAGAGTGCAATAATCGTGGCTACACGTGTGCACAGAACGAAGAAAGGACTGAGCAAAATTACGTTCCGTCACTAAAATTGTATGGCCTATATAACGAAATTGAGAAAGCCGTACGATTCCTCAGTTCCTAAGCAGATAGTTTGTTAATTAAGGTTACAAACAATCCGGCAGAAACATTCATTTCAATAATCTGCAAGGAGATTAGTGGGAAACGTATTAATTTTGGTGCAAGGTGCTCATATAATGCCAGAGTTGCAGGAGCTGTTACGCAATACAACACGCAGCATGGTCATTACAGAATCGCATAAAAATATGAACAAGATCGTTCCACCAATGGTACAAGGATTAGAAAAACGACGACAAGAGAAAGTTGCAAAAACGAAACAATCTCGAATGACCGATAGGATGAAAAAGAATTAAGCCATTGCGCGAAATGGATAAATATTACGGTCCGAACTCGCAGAGACCAGATCTTCCTAATGATGTATGTAGGAGACGGACGCCAACCGTCGCGGCAAGGAAAATAGGCATAAGAACGGCCGAACGCGATCGGAAGAAACGCTGCAAAAAGCCGCGCACTTCTTACACCTGTAAGAAGTGCCGACAGCTGATCGGGGTTCACGAACTCGCCTAGGCGCGTCGGCCCGCGTGTACGAGTGCGTGTATGTCTGCGTGTGTACGCTAGGGTGGCCCTTATTTTTCGACTTTCAATTTTTCTTCGTCGCACCCCCTAAAATTGTGACACTTGGTGAAAAAATGATAATTACAAAGTTTCTGCATGATTGAACAATAGGAACCCGTGCCGCAATCGAGATGAAGATTTAAAATTTGTACGATTTCACGTTGACATCGAATGTATTCGTGTCATTTTATTTTGTAAATAGTAGCAAATATTTTGGACTAAAAATATAATTTTTTACATGTATAATTTCAGCGTTTGTGTACGATTTTCAAAAATATACTAAGAATTACTGAATCTTAGCGCTAAAGTTAGTATGAGCCTTATTGCGTAGTTGCGGAATCGGCTATTTCAAATACGAAAACCAATCTTCTATTCAACTAGTCCTTAGAGTTCTTATATTCCGATGATTAAATGCATCTACTGTAAGTCACATCGGTCATTTTTCATTCTGTTTTGTGAGTTCGAAGCGTTCGTATCGTGAATTTAGTGTGAGAGTATAGTGAAATTGGAAAGATGGAAATCAGAAGCGCTGACTATTTTTGTTGGGACATGATGAAAGCCAAATTATTGACTCCAAATTACCAAGCAATGGACAAGTTTTGCGTGTTCTGTTTTATAATGTGCGTAAAGTTAAGCTGGAGCTCCGTCCAAGCGCAGCTATAGTGATAAAGGAAGCGGAAGTTTTCTGGGATAAAGCACGTGTAACTACAAGAACAACGCACCATAGCATCCATAAACTATTAAAATTGCATAATAATTGACGTTTGTTGCAAAAATCTCGAAAACGCCGGAATGAGGTATAGGAAAGAAAGGAAAGAGAGTTTCTTGATTCGTTGGATGCCTTTTTGACACCGCTCATTCTGACGCTTTAAATATTATTAAAATCGAAGAATACAATCAAGATTATTAGAAAATTTACCAACTTTTGAACAAATTGTATACAGGTCCCAGTTGCCGAGCAGTCACTTTATCCGATGGCTCAAACGCTACGTTACATATCAAGTTTAATGCTAAAATTTAATCATTTTTTGTATACTGCTGAAAGCCGAATGCAAATGCTAGTATTACACGTGTAAAAAATTATATTTTTATTATAAAATATTCACCGATACTTTCAAAATAAAGGGCCCCAAACATATCCGACGTTAACCTGAAATCGTACAAATTTTAAAACTTCAACTCGATTGCGACAAGTGTCACAATTTTAGGGGGTGCGACCATGAAAAAGTTGAAAAAAAATTTGGAGCTCTATAGCTAAGGGCCACCCTAGTGTGCATGAGTGCGAAGTATTATTGTTTGGCTCGGAGTGCGTTGACTCCCGCGAGCCGCGCGTCAACCGCAGGTCGACTATCTGCCGAAACACCGAAACGAACGAATTCAAATGGGAAACATCGAGAACGTTCCGACGACTCCACATAAAAGGACGCGTCCGCGGCGCGACAGAACAGAACACGACGAAGTCCTTTACCACGAGGTATGCGATACGCGCACTCTTACGACTACGATTACGACGACGCGACGGCTACGATCACGATTACGGCTATGATTACGGATACGGATTGATCACGATTACCATTTGATTACGGTTACGACTACGGCTTGCGTCCACGGTTCACGATTACGGTTTGCCGCTTCGGATTGTATTTACGTCAAGGTGTATTTGTCCAAATTGTATTTGTCGTGAAATTCCTAAATAAAGGATAGATTTTATAATTCTATTCCTACAGGTATTTATTCAACTGCGCGAAGAACATTTCAAAAAACTTAGGAACAATGCAACGAACGCTGTAGATATCGAAAAAAATACGAGAGGTCAATACAATTCAGATTTTTGGAGAGCGTTGAAGGAGGAAATGCTAACTGCATCGAATTTCGGAGCAGTGTGTCATATGAAGCAAACAACGTAATGATAAAAAATATCCTATATCCTTCTACTATCGACAGAGAGGCGATGAAGTATGGCCGCAATAAAGAAGGTATTGCAAGGAAAGACGCAGCGAAGGCATTGAAGAAAGATATTCAAATTTGTGGATTGATTATTGATCGCGATATTCCATACTTAACATAGGTGCCTCGCCTGACGGACTTATCGACGATGATGGTTTACTAGAATTAAAGTGTCCACTATCTGCGGAGAATTTGACAGCTGCAGAAGCAATAGAGACAGTACCTCACTTACGAAGTATCTTCGATAAAAAAGATTTACAAGAAATGAATCGAAAACACCGATATTTCCACCAAGTGCAAGGTCAGTTGCATGTAACGCAACGAAGTTACTGCATTTTCGTCATTTGGACACCTCTAACAATGAGTGAGCGATTTGGTTACACGTGGGAAGAATAAATCGTGTTTAAATATTCCCACATTTCCCAGTGACAAGTGACAGTGACCGCGCAATAAAAGTGACCGCTCAATACAAGTGACCGTGCAGTGCAGTGAGTTCGCCGACTCGACCATGACATCAGCTGTTGAGGGTTACAAAAAAGAGCCAGGATCGACACAGTGACCCTGTTTCAACGACCCACTTCAGCCGTGACAAGTTCATTCGGGAACGAATGGGTAAGTTAAATCAGCTTTTTCTAACATTAGCTTTCGAAATCGTTTTTCTTTAAACATAAATTATCTAACTGTTAATGTGGTATTAAAAAAAAATGTATTTTCATAACTACTGCAGCACCTTGTTCCTTTCGGATAACGTTAAAAAGTGTCAAACATAGTTATTAAACGACATATTCATTAATTTGTTACTCATAAATAATTCTACATTATTTTTGATTTAATACGATGTAACATTTGCCGTGTGATTCTCTTGATATCTCCGATGCAAAGAGACGTTCGTTCACGGCCACGTCCGCGCGCGATTGAGAGCCACTAACGTTCTCGTGGCTGAGCCCGCGCTCTACGCGCGCTCTCATTGGCCGGTGTTTTTTGTTAATAACTCGAAAACGAAGCTTTAAACAACATTTTGATAAAGGAAAAAGTTGTTCAGATGCACCCCAGCTACCCCCCATTTCCGGATGTTACACTAGTTACGGGATATCCTGTATAAGTACAGGCGTATGCATTGTTAACCGTACTATATTAACAAGAACAAAAATAATTATGTCAGTAGACGTGATCATTTCAAGTTGAATCAACTTATAAAATGAACGAATATGTTGTGGTTCTGGTTTCATAATTAGATTTAATTCACCTTTATAATTTTTTAATTCTTGATGTAAAATTTCGGGAGTTATAATCAATGGAGAAATGATATTGTGTTCTGCTAGGTTGATTGCTTCAATATATTGGGGATATTCACGAGTGATATGACTTGAAAGAGCAAGAAGCGAGGTGATTTGTTGAGTAACTGTGGTTTTAATTGATAATCGCGTCATGTATAAATTTGCTTGAGTTGTAAACTTATTAATTTTTTTAACGTTTTCATTCATAACTGCTTCTTGATATTTCAAGGAAGAAATAGAATTATTTTGATCGTACTGGCTATCACTTGTACCTGCGACGCGACGTGAGCAGTGTTTGTGTTTGCTGATTATTATTTATCAGGGCTTTAATACTGTCTTCGTAAAAGTGTGCATCAGTGGCGTCAGGTATACCGAAGATCCATTTAAGTGCGTATGAAACACCGTTTATGAGTCCTCGCCTTTTCTTTATTGAAGACTGTCGATTTAGTTGTAAAATATCATGTTTTCTACCTATTTCATCTAATTCATTTTCAATTAACTTAAGAGTTCGTTCACAGTGATAACTGATGTGATTATTATAAGAAGGATCTTTAACAGTTAATGTGCAAATGTTTTGTGTTTTTATGAAATATTCGTGTAGTATACGAGTAGCATCGCCTAAATAAGTAACATTAATGTGAGATAATAGTGTTAATTTGGAATTAGTAATTTGAGCGACACCCTTTTTATTATAGAAGATTCCACTTTATTTAAGAAGCGGTTGATTATGATAGTAATGGCTCGTCACTAGGAGGGGTAATAGGAGGAGGAATAGAATCGTTCTTTTGCTTTTTACCGATTTGAAGTGCTACCGTACTGTGTGGGAAAATTCGAGTGATTCGATAAGATCCATTAGCTTTTGGGGAAAGTTTTTTCGATAATCAGAATTTAATTTGCACGTTTTTTATTTTCACGAGGTCATTCAAATACTTTAAATTCGTTCGATTTAGAGTTACGATCATAGTAATTTTTACTTTCTTCGCTTCAATGATACTTTTTCGTGCGTGTTTAAAACCTGTATTTAATTTATATTGAAGAGATCGAACGTAATCGTCATAAGTACAATGAAATTTGGGATCTCGCGTGATCGAAGAAGGTAAATAAGCTTTTCTACCGTAGAGTACTTCATATGGTGAAAATTTAGTGGACTTGTGAATTGAAGTATTGTAACTAAACATTGGAAATGGTAGAAATTCGTCCCAATCTTGTTGTTTATTATTAACATAATGTGTAAGATAGTCCTTAAGAGTCAAATGAAATCTTACGAGGGCACCATTTGTTTGTGGGTGGTAGGGAGTAGTAGACAGGTGTTTATTTAATTAGATTGGACATGAAGTCAGAACCTTGGTCAGATAAAAGGTTCTGGGGAATTCTAAAATTAAGAAATATTGATGACAAGGATTCTGCTACTGTTTTAGCCTGATGATCTGGCACAGGAAATGCGAATGAGAATTTTGATAAATCGTCTTGTGCGGTGATGATAAGTCGATTACCTCTCCGTCAATGGGAGAGGACCTACTATATCAATGGCGAGCTTTTCGAATGGAGTTTCAGACGTTGTTGTGATTTCCATTGGTTGTTTAAGGGGTTTAAAATTTGTTTTATTTAATTGGCATGAACAGCATTTCTTATAGTTCAGGAGACTCGGTAGAGTCTCCACGCCAAGTAGTTTAGGCCGAAGGCTGGTCCGCCGGCGACAGCGAGACTCTACCGAGTATATTATCCCGAAGCAGAGCGTTTTGCAAAAAATAATTTGCTATTGCAGAAAAAGTACGCAACTGAGCTTCATTCTAATAACACAATCTGCTTCGACTTGTCTTTCTCCTTCTTTTAAGCCCAAGAACGCCCCAATCGGTGCATTTATTTATGATAAACTGTTTTTCATCGAAAATTTCAATCAGTTTCATTAACCACCTACGACCTACGTCATGCTTACGTCAGCGTGGCTTTCACATTTTTGCTGCTAGAGGCGCTGTTAGCGCTGTGGCTTATGTTACGCACATGCGCCGTTACACAGCCGACTCTAATACTAGCCGTGCTGAAGGTAAAAATCGCAACAGTGCGGGAGTCCGGCTTCGACATATTTACCCAATCAGCCTCTGGTTACGTAGCCAGAGGCTCGGAAGCTGATTGGGTAGATATGTCGAAGCCGGACTCCCGCACTGTTGCGATTTTTACCTTCAGCACAACTACTACTAGAGTCGGCTGTGGCCGTTACTGATACTCGAGTTGGTTCAACATCATGGCGTGCGATACTCTGACCCGTTAAGATCGTATTGAGACGGCACGCGGCATCAGCCGTGTCGCGGCAGCGCGTACAAGATTCAGAACGGTAGTACATCGGTCGTCTGACGCCTATGCATTATTTTGAATAAAATATTTCCTTCACTTACTTAGAAATTATAATCTTTATAAATAATCTTCTTTATTTCATGAGAACAGAAGAGGAGTAACAATTTATTTTACTCTAAATAATATAAATGTTAATTTACACCACAAATTATCACAAGATTATTTCAAACAATACCTAATTCTGATCATACCTTATGGAAATAATGAACTGTTCGTCTATTTACTTCACACGCGTATCGTAACGCAAGATCATCCTGCTATTACACATGTAAAATACCATTTTAACCGACTTCGAAAAAGAAGGAGGTTACTCAATTCGACATGTATATTTATTTTTTCTTTTAATTTTTTTATTTTTATGTACGTTCCCTGATTACGCCGAGATGGACGGACCAATCGGAACGAAACCTTTTGCATCTTGTAGGGTATGACTCCCAGTTGGTCCCGTATAAAAAACATTTTCCATTTTGTCATTCTTTACACCATTTTTATTGCAAAAACACAATTTCGTACATGCTAGGTATGGTCACCGATTACGCCGAGATGAATGGACCAATCGGAACAAAACCTTTTTCATCTTGTAGGCTATGACTCCCACTAGAAACGGGATAAAACACATTTTTTATTTTATCATTGTTTACCCTGTTTTTCCTGTTTTGTTGAAAATTATTGCAGAACTCTAGAAGGAATGCTTCGATCGCCACTAAAAAATGTGAAATATAAAGATTTTTGGAAAAAAAATACAACCGACTTCGGAATGCACTAAAAAGCACGAAATAATTTCAATTTATATTTCGGAGACGGCGCAAAATTAAAAATTTTCTATATTGGAAATTGTCAAAATTCTTTAATCCGTTTACATATTTTCACAATTTTTAATTTTGCGCCGTCTCTGAAATACAAATTGAAATTATTTCGTCCTTTTTAGTGCATTCCGAAGTAGGTTGTATTTCTTTTTCCAAAAATCTTTTTATGTAATCACGACCTCTTTTCATTGCTTGCCATAACTTTAGGAGTACCTATTGATGAGAAATTACATATATAGCGTAATTACAGTAATCAACTTAAAGTGGTTGAATGAACCATTAATAGCCAATTAAAGTAAAATTAAACCGATTTAAGGGTGCGCAGGAAGTAAACTAGTGCCACCATCGGAGAAGTAGTGAACTACTAAACAGTTTTTCCAGTTTTTCTGGCAGAATAAGGAGAAAAATACCTAATGATTATGCTTCTCGTAATCGGGAGAAGTATACCGATCGAATTACAAAGCGTTTTTCCCAAAAATTTGTCAGAGAAAAAAATTTCAGACTTTTAAACGTATTTTTATCAAGTTTTGAAGGCGAAATTGCAAAATCGGGCTCTGTCGCGCGCTGCGGAATGATACAAAGAATATTTAAAAAAAAGATTTATAAAAAAATATTGCTTCTTCGCTTCAAAAAGTTGCAATAACTTCATCGCTACAAAATCGGGACGGCTTGCACGGTAGCATGGCTGCTTGACTTTCGCGCAGGCCACCTCAGCGTTGGAGTCGTCTCTGTTTTCTATTGCTGTATCCGTGGTCTGAACACGGTTTTCAACTCTCTTCGCACATAACGTAACAGCATGAATGAAATATCGGAGGTTCGATTCCATCCTATTCTATACATTTTTTTTTCTTTCTATGAAATTTATTATACCCCTCTTCTTGTAAGTATTACATATTACATATTTCTTATTTTCTTTTTCATACTCTTTATTTTATTAAATACATTTAGTCAACATTAGCGGACAGAAGTTTCGATTCTTCAATCCGTCTGTATTTTGCCGACGTCGACGAACGTAGAAAGAGACACTTCCTATAAGTGTTCACGATCCGAGATTGTTGATGAACATTTCAATATTTAAGGGTATAGGGGAGTGACGGCCAAACTCCGAGTTGACTTCAGCGACAGTTGCGGAAAAAGTAGGAAGTTCCCGAACAAGGATAGAAGATCCTTGTCTCTCCAACGGCGTCGTGACAGAGAGGGTGATGCAACAATAGCAGGAGAGACAAAGACAGAGCGATACCCAGTTTTTCCCAGATTTTGAGGCGAAGAAGCAATATTTCTTTATGATTTTTATTTCTTAATATTCCTTATACCATTACGCATCGCTGTACAGAGCCCGATTTCGCAATTTGGATTTCTAAATTTTGTGAAAAATAAAAGTGTACATTCTTATAGAAGAAATTTCTTCTAGTACAATTTTTCAAAAAAAGGGCTTTGTACAGCGATGGGCACATTTCTCCAGAATATAAATATCATAATTATAATGCATTTTTCTCGTTATTAAGTCCGAAATTTGAGAAAAACTCGACCCTGTAGGTACTCGATTTGGATCTGCGCAACTTGAGAGACTAGGGAAATGTACGCGGTGAAAAAAGATAAACGAACATACTACGAAACATACAGCAATCGACAAGGATCATAAAATTTTCAGCTTGCTGGGTATATACTTTTGACGTCACGATCGTCATAGGAGCGCATGCGCGTCACGTTACATGCGCAGAAAGAACGAAAACGCGTCCTGCCGTCAGTTCGTTTCTCTCCTGAAACGAATAACCCTTTCCAGTGTTTCACTTTTACTCCGATAAAGGCGCTAATTCACTCCCCTATACCCTTAAGGGTGCGCAGGAGGTAAACTAGCGCCAATTTCGACAGTTGTGGAAAAAGTAGGAAGCTCCCGAACAAGGATAGATATAGATCCTTGTCTCTCCAACGGTGCTGTGACAGAGAGGGTGATACAACAATCGTAGGAGAGACGAAGACAGACAATTTTGAAGCAGCTAGATTTTGCGGTTCACTTCGTGCAATTTCCTGCGGCGAAGAAGCAATATTTTCATATACTTTTTGTTTTAAAACATTCTTCGAACCATCCCGCATTGCAGTACAGAGCCCGATTTTTGAAAAATGGTCTACAAAAAAAATGCTTCTATAAAAAAGATTAATTTTATCGTTTACAAAGTTGTAAGAGGGAAATTGCAAAAAAGGGCTTTGTACTGCAACGCGCAATAACACAAAGAATATTTTAAAATAGGATTCATGAAGAAATATTGCTTCTTCGCTTCAGGAAATTGCACAAACGTCGTCGATATAAAACCGAGACGATTCGTATGTCAACATGGCTGCCTCGGTATCGCGCTTTCCACCGCGGCGCTGCCGTTGTCTCTCGTTTCTGTTACTGTGTCTACGGTCTAAACATGCTTTCCAACTTGCTTAGCACATAACGTAGTAGCGTAAATGAAATATCGATGGTTCGATCCCATGCTGTTTTACATTTTTTTTTTTTTTTTCTATGAAACTTATTAGTTTCTTTTATTAGTACTTTTCGTTAAATTCTTTTTCTGTATTATCTGTCAATTATCCCATTGCCTGTCATTTTCCTAAATGATAAATGAAAAGTTCAAAGGCATAGTTGCCAGATCTCATCGTTCTTTAAAGATGTTGCCATATCTACGCAATTCTGCCCATTTGTAAATCTTGACGGAATTCTGTTCCAGCCTCGAGCCAGCCCAGCGTCTGAATGAAGGTGCAGAACTATCGATAGCCGTTATGTCGATAGCTTTTGATAGTTTCATACCTTGCTATTGATAACGATCGATTGTTTTCATTTCGAAATAAATCTGGAAAGCATAATTTCCAAATCTCATCGTAGCAGAGTTCTGCCACCCGGTTTCTCAAACGTAAAAATTGACAGCTAGAGATAATGATAAAGCAATATAGAAATACAGATAATGATAAAACAATAATTTTGTAATTATTAAACTTCTTATTTATACTTTCAAGAACATTACATATACATGTTGTCTCACAATTATTGCAAGAATCGAAAATGTGAGGTGCAACAATTCTGAACAACAATTTCCTTTGCAAAAATATTGGATAGAACTTCGTTTTTGAATTATTAACGAAAAAAACATTGACTAACCACAGCGCGCGCTGTGTTTTGCCGCCAGTGTTGTCCGCATGATATCAGTACAACTAATATTAATTAAAAAATATAAACAATTAAGTAGAATAAACAAAATAACCGAATTACTTGATGTCTTAGTAGAAGGAATAAATTTAATTTTTGTTTAAAGATTTTAAGCATTGCCCACATTAAATGTAAAAAATGGAGACAAAATGATAGAGCGGGATACATCGATACATCCTCCTTCCCCATTGACATTTCAACAAAGAGTAGAATTTCAGTGTGCCCGTAGTCGGCCACATCATAAGGATCGGATGTTCGGTGCGTCACGGGGGGCACGGGAAGAAACGGTATGAATGAATGGTGAGAATACCACTGCGTCGTACGACGTACGAAAAGCACACGATTAGGGTCCGTTTAGACTATGCCTGTAGCAGACGCCAGCAAAGAGAGAAAACGGTGTTTTCCTGTTGTCCGACAGAGAAAACTACCATTTTCTCTCTGTCGGACGACAGGAAAACAACCGTTTTCTCTCTTTACTGGCACCTGCTACAGGTATAGTCTAAACGGACCCTTAGGCTATGTGACCGCCAGAATCTGAGAACCGAAGATAGCCTCTTCGTTTTTCGCTTCGATCCCTGATCCACGCTTGACTTTCAGGGCTTGACCAACCCCGTCGTACGACAGATTTGACCATTCGTAGTCGCTTCGTCGACCTGTCGAAGCGGACTTGGGAAAAAATACGGACGTAGTGGTATTCTCACTATTCATTCACACCGTTTCTCACCATGCCCCTAGCCACCCGCCGGCATAGTCATGATTTGCGGCCGACTACCGACACATTGAAACGTCACAGCGGAAAAAGGATCTATCGCCGTATCTCACTCTGTCGTGATTTATTTTGTTCGCGTTCTTTGTCACACAGTGGACCTTCCTGAAGACACAGAGCGCGAGTAGAGCAAGTTACGGTAGAGCGAGATACACCGATAGATCTCTTTTGTTGGTTGCAGCTACATGTTATTAGCAGATAGGGAAATTGACAATATAACTTAAACCAGCCCATACATTTTTATAAATCATGCATTAAACAAGCTATATGATTACAATGCAATTGTATAACGTGCATGGAAAATGAACACTATAAATTATTATTCCTTCATGAAACTTTTAAAAATGACCAAATGTATTTAATAAAATAAAGAGTATGAAAAAGAAAATAAGAAACATGTAATTTTTACAAGAAGGGGTGTATAATAAGTTTCATAGAAAAAAAAAAATGTATAGAATAGGATGGTATCGAACCATCGATATTTCATTTGCAATTTATGCTATTACGTTATGTGCGAAGCAAGTTGGAAAGCACGTTTAGACCGCCGACATAGCTATAGGAAAGAGAGACGACGGCAGCGCTACGGTGGAACGCGCGGTAGTAAGGCAGCCATGTTGACATACAAATCATACTGATTTCAGAGCGACGAAGTTTAGCCCATTTCCTGAGGCGGAGAAATAATATTTTCGCATGATTCTTTTTCTCAAATATTCCTTGTTGCATTCTACGTTGCAGTACAGAGCCCTTTTTTGCAATTTCACTTGTGAAACCTTATAAACAAATAAAAGTGTACGTTTTTATAGAAGGAATTCTATTGTGAGACGTTTTTCCAAAAAAGGGCTCTGTACTGCAACGTAGAATGTAACAAGGAATATTTTAGAAAAAGAATCATGCGAAAATATTACTTCTTCGCCTCAGGAAATGGTCCAAACTAAACTGCAAAAGCAAGCGGCCTAGTTATCGCTCTATCTTCGTCTCTCTTACGAGTGTTGTATCACCCTCTCTGTCTCAGCACCGTTGGAGAGACAAGGATCTATCTATCCTTGTTTGCGAGCTTCCTACTTATTCCGCAACTGTCGCTGAAGTCAGCTCGGAGTTCGGCCGTGGCTCCTGCGCACCCTTAAGGGTATAGGGGAGTGACGGCCAAACTCCGAGTTGACTTCAGCGACAGTTGCGGAAAAAGTAGGAAGTTCCCGAACAAGGATAGAAGATCCTTGTCTCTCCAACGGCGTCGTGACAGAGAGGGTGATGCAACAATAGCAGGAGAGACAAAGACAGAGCGATACCCAGTTTTTCCCAGATTTTGAGGCGAAGAAGCAATATTTCTTTATGATTTTTATTTCTTAATATTCCTTATACCATTACGCATCGCTGTACAGAGCCCGATTTCGCAATTTGGATTTCTAAATTTTGTGAAAAATAAAAGTGTACATTCTTATAGAAGAAATTTCTTCTAGTACAATTTTTCAAAAAAAGGGCTTTGTACAGCGATGGGCACATTTCTCCAGAATATAAATATCATAATTATAATGCATTTTTCTCGTTATTAAGTCCGAAATTTGGGAAAAACACGACCCTGTAGGTACTCGATTTGGATCTGCGCAACTTGAGAGACTAGGGAAATGTACGCGGTGAAAAAAGATAAACGAACATACTACGAAACATACGGCAATCGACAAGGATCATAAAATTTTCTGCTTGCTGGGTATATACTTTTGACGTCACGATCGTCATAGGAGCGCATGCGCGTCACGTTACATGCGCAGAAAGAACGAAAACGCGTCCTGCCGTCAGTTCGTTTCTCTCCTGAAACGAATAACCCTTTCCAGTGTTTCACTTTTACTCCAATAGAGGCGCTAATTCACTCCCCTATACCCTTAAGGGTGCGCAGGAGTCACTAGAGAATTTTTCGTTGACTTCAGCGACAGTTGCGGAAAAAGTAGGAAGCTCGCAAACAAGGATAGATAGATCCTTGTCTCTCCAACGGTGCTGAGACAGAGAGGGTGATACAACACTCGTAGGAGAAACGAACACAGACGATTTTGAAGCAGCTAGATTTTGCGGTCCACTTTGTGCAATTTCCTGCGGCGAAGAAGCAATATTTTCTTATACTTTTTTTTTTAAAACATTCTTCGAACCATCCCGCATTGCAGTACAGAGCCCGATTTTTGAAAAATGGTCTACAAAAAAAATGCTTCTATAAAAAAGATTAATTTTATCGTTTACAAAGTTGTAAGAGGGAAATTGCAAAAAAGGGCTTTGTACTGCAACGCGCAATAACACAAAGAATATTTTAAAATAGGATTCATGAAGAAATATTGCTTCTTCGCTTCAGGAAATTGCACAAACGTCGTCGATATAAAACCGAGACGATTCGTATGTCAACATGGCTGCCTCGGTATCGCGCTTTCCACCGCGGCGCTGCCGTTGTCTCTCGTTTCTGTTACTGTGTCTACGGTCTAAACATGCTTTCCAACTTGCTTAGCACATAACGTAGTAGCGTAAATGAAATATCGATGGTTCGATCCCATGCTGTTTTACATTTTTTTTTTTTTTTTCTATGAAACTTATTAGTTTCTTTTATTAGTACTTTTCGTTAAATTCTTTTTCTGTATTATCAGTCAATTATCCCATTGCCTGTCATTTTCCTAAATGATAAATGAAAAGTTCAAAGGCATAGTTGCCAGATCTCATCGTTCTTTAAAGATGTTGCCATATCTACGCAATTCTGCCCATTTGTAAATCTTGACGGAATTCTGTTCCAGCCTCGAGCCAGCCCAGCGTCTGAATGAAGGTGCAGAACTATCGATAGCCGTTATGTGGATAGCTCTTGATAGTTTCATACCTTACTATTGATAACGATCGATTCTTTTCGTTTCGAAATAAATCTGGAATGCATAATTTCCAAATCTTATCATAGCAGAGTTCTGCCACCCAGCTTCTCAAACGTAAAAATTGACAGCTACAGATAATGATAAAGCAATATAGAAATATAGATAATGATAAAACAATAATTTGTGTAATTGTTAAACTTCTTATTTATACTTTCAAGAACATTACATATACATCTACAGCGCGCGCTGTGTAGAAGGAATAAATTTAATTTTTTTTTCAAAGATTTTAAGCATTGCCCACATTAAATGTAAAAAAGTGGAAACAAAATGATAGAGCGGGATACATCGATAGATCCTCCTTCCCCATTGACATTTCAACAAAGAGTAGAATTTCAGTGTGCCCGCAGTCGGCCACATCATAAGGATGTTCGGTGCGCCGCGGGGGGCACGGAAAGAAACGGTATGAATGAATGGTGAGAATACCACTGCGTCCGCGTTTTTTCCCAAGTCCGCTTCGACAGGTCGACGAAGCGACGACGAATGGTCAAATCTGTCGTACGACGGGGTTGGTCAAGCCCTGAAAGTCAAGCGTGGATCAGGGATCGAAGCGAAGAACGAAGAGGCTATCTTCGGTTCTCAAATTCTGGCGGTCACATAGCCTAAGGGTCCGTTTAGACTATACCTGTAGCAGGTGCCAGTAAAGAGAGAAAACGGTTGTTTTCCTGTCGTCCGACAGAGAGAAAATGGTTGTTTTCTCTGTCGGACAACAGGAAAACACCGTTTTCTCTCTTTGGTGGCGCCTGCCACAGGCATAGTCTAAAGTCTAAACGGACCCTAATAGTGTGCTTTTCGTACGTCGTAAACGCAGTGGTATTCTCACCATTCATTCATACCATTTCTTCCCGTGCCGCCCGCGACGCGCCGAACATCCGATCCTTATGATGTCGCCGACTACGGGCACACTGAAATTCTACTCTTTGTTGAAATGTCAATGGGGAAGGAGGATGTATCGATGTATCCCGCTCTATTATTTTGTCTCTATTTTTTTACATTTAATGTGGGCAATGCTTAAAATCTTAAAAAAAATATTAAATTCATCCCTTCTACCAGGATATCAAGTAATTCAGTTATTTTGTTTATTGTACTTAATTGTTTATATTTTATTATTAATATTAGTTGTACTAATATCATGCGGACAACACTGGCGGCAGAACATAGCGCGCGCTGTGGTTAGTCGATGTTTTTTTCGTTAATAATTCAAAAACGAAGCCCTATCCGATATTTTTGCAAAGGAAATTGTTGTTCGGAATTGTTTCACTTCACGTTTTCGATTCTTGCAATAATTCTGAGACAACATGTATATGTAATGTTCTTGAAAGTATAAATAAGAAGTTTAACAATTACACAAATTATTGTTTTATCATTATCTATATTTCTATATTGCTTTATCATTATCTCTATCTGTCAATTTTTACGTTTGAGAAGCCGGGTGGCAGAACTCTGCTACGATGAGATTTAGAAATTATGCTTTCCAGATTTATTTCGAAACCAAAAGAATCGATCGTTATCAATAGTAAGGTATGAAACTATCAAAAGCTATCGACATAACGGCTATCCATAGTTCTGCACCTTCATTCAGACGCGGGGCTGGCTCGAGGCTGGAACAGAATTCCGTCAAGATTTACAAATGGGCAGAATTGCAGTAGATATGGCAACATCGTTAAAGGACGATGAGATCTGGCAACTATGCCTTTGAGCTTTTCGTTTATCATTTAGGAAAATGACAGGCAATGGGATAATTGACAGATAATACAGAAAAAGAATTTAACGAAAAGTACTAATAAAAGAAACTAATAAGTTTCATAGAAAAAAAAAAAATGTAAAACAGCATGGGATCGAACCATCGATATTTCATTTATGCTACTACGTTATGTGCGAAGCAAGTTGAAAAGCATGATTAGACCGCAGGCACAGTAACAGAAAAGAGAGACGACGACAGCGCCGCGGTGGAAAGCGCGATACCGAGGCAGCCATATTACATACAAATCGTCTCGGTTTTATATCGACAACATTTGTGCAATTTCCTGAAGCGAAGAAGCAATATTTCTTCATGAATCTTATTTTAAAATATTCAATGTGTTATTCCGCATTGCAGTACAGAGCCCTTTTTTGCAATTTCGCTTTTAAAACTTGATAAAAATACGTTTAAAAGTCCGAAATTTTTTTTTTTTTTTAGTTTTCCGAAAAAGCGCTTGGTACATCGATCCGTTTACTTCTCCTGATTTTGAAAAGCATACTCATTATGTGTTTTTTTCCTTATTTGCCTAAAAAACGCGAGAAACTATTTCGTAGTACACCTCTACTCCGATAGAGGCGTCACTTTACCTCCTGCGCACCCTTAAGGGTGCGCAGGAGGTAAACTAGCGCCTTTGTCGACAGTTGTGGGGAAATTACGAAGCTTTAGAACAAGGATAGATAGATCCTTGTCTCTCGAACAGCGTCGCGACAGAGAGGATGACGCAACAATAGCAGGAGAGACGAAGACAGAGCGAAATCAAACAGCGTATTTGCACAATTTGATGATCGCGATAGTTTGACCTGAAGAAGCAACATGTTCTTACACTTTTCTTATGAAATTTCCAGTCCTGCTATAGAGCACTTGTTTAGAAAAACGGCCCACGAAAGAATTTATTCTATAAAAACGTACACTTTTATTTTTTATAAATTTTCAGAAGCGAGATTGCAAAAGAGGGCTCTATAGCAGGGTCGGAAATTTTGCGAGGAATATTTAGAAAAAAAAAAGGTATAAGAAAATATTGCTTCTTCGGGCCAAAATATTGCGGCAACTTTTCGCATCGAGTCGAGACGATTTGTATGCTAACATGGCTGCCTCGCTATCGCGCTCCCCATCGCAGCGCTGCCGTCGTCTCTCTTTTTTATTACGCCGGTCCGTTTGAGGTGTCCTCCGAATCGAGCGTGGCGCCCCAAGAAAACAAACGGGCTGAAGGGTAAACACAGGGTCGGTCATTTTTACCACGGCTAGCTTGTAGATAAATTTGTTGTTCTTTTTACCGACTAAGTGGTGCTTGTTCATTCGACTACGCGGTATCGGCGGAAGCATAGTTGCCAGATTATGTTACACTGTTGCCGCATTTCGTATGTTCTAAAAATTGAATGAATACGAGCTGAGCCGAGGTTCTGATTCTTGCCTAGCGTGGACGAGCAGCGAGATCGGAAAAGGACGGAGAATGAAACGATTTAGATACATGATACACATCATGTGTATATTTTTAGATACATTTATTTTTATATTTTTATATTTATTTCTGCATTATATTTGTACATATTAATTATAATACTGATGAATTATAGTTGTTTTTCCTCCTCCTCTTCCTCCTCTTCCTCCTCTTCCTCCTCTTCCCCCTCTTCCAACTCTTCCTCCTCTTCCTCCTCTTCCTCCCTTATAATTATTCCAACTGTAACGATAATATTTGAGAAACTTCTTCATCTGAAACAGTAAAAAAATGGTATTTCAATATCGTGGAACAAAAACACTCATGTATGACGTATGTAGTATCTACGTAAGTAGAAAGTACATTGTAAAGGTACAAGAGGTACCTTCTTCATAGAAACGTACGGAATTTTGCACAATGAACGGGTGACATTTTACTTACATCTTTGTAGGTTATAAATTTGTCTCGATCTTCTTGCTCCTTCTTTTCTTTATCCTCTTTCTTCTTTTTTTCTTCTTCTTCTTTGTGTTTCAACTCTTCTTGTTTTTAGAAACAATTCCCACCTTCTTTCTAGCTCCATTTCAAATAATTCTTCTCTCATAGCTGTCATTTGCATCTGTAAATTGAACAGTTATATAGAACATTACAGTCAAACCTGTTTTTGTGCGGTAGATGGGGACCGCACAAAAAAATATACAGAAACTTCATAATTAGTTAAAAGAAATAATGTTTTGCAACATATTGAAGATAATTTTTTTTGTGCGAGGTAGAGGGCCCGCGTAAAAAAAGTTTCACTTAGCAAATTTGTCAAACATTTATAAAATGTAATAAAAAATCTAAATGTAATCTTTTTATGCCGTATATTATACATAGAGGTAACTCGCCATGCAGAGGGTCCTTCGCTAACGGGCCCATCTCATTGTGTTTCTCTAGTGATAAGCTTTCCATTCGTACCTTACACCCAACTGTGGGCTTCTACCCACATACTACAGTGATACCAGGAAATGCTGAATTCAATATAACAAATAATTGTTGCAAGAAACTTACGTGTTTGTCTTGGCTGCTTCCGGGAACTGCTTCCATTTTTATTTCGGAAATAGTAATCACACAAACTTGTTCTTTCTCGGTACAATTATTAGCACTGTAATGATGACTCTGTAGAACCCCAAAAGACGAGGGTGGTGGGGGTCTAGTAGTAGAGTACGGACGGTTGTACTACCCTCTCAGGTAGAGGACAGAGAATTAAAAACAATTATTTTATTCGTGAATCCCCTTACATTTTTCTGTATATGTCATGTACAGCATGCAACATCATCATAATACTAACAGATGCACATAGAAAAGTGGAAGGTAACAATTTTGCTAAAAATTTGAACACACGTTGGCTGAAAATATAACCAGTAGTATTTTGTTTGTAGCTGATTGTAGTAACAAAAGTTTCGTTCATAGTTGCATCGATTAATAAATAAAAAAAATTGGAAAAATGACCCGCACCCGACTGTTGTAATATAATAATGAAATGTATTTGAATATGATGGTATGGTACGATATGCTAATTGTCAGGTATGCTCTCTCTTTCTCGCCTCGATCGCAACTGCCGTAATCGGTCTTCGCACCTCGGGGGGGGGGGGGGGGGGGGGGGGGGGTCCTCCCACCGACGTATCCGTGGCTCGCGGTGCCCGCTCTTATATATTGTACATGTCAATTGTTTCACGACATTGAGCTATCTCAATTTCGGGTGCGAGTCATTTTTTCAATTTTTTTTATTTATTAAAAGGGATATAGATATATGAAATAGTCCAACAAAATTGGTAAGGTTAGATTAGAATCATTATTTATATTATTTATATTTCTTTTTGTATGTGTTCACCGTTTTTTTTTTAATTTTTATTTTATTTTATTTGATTTAGGCACTGAAGTATTGCAGGCAATATTCAGCTGTCCGTTTCGACATAATAAAGTTAGAGTTAATTTTTCCTTCGTTCTCAATCCCTCCGGTCATGTCATAAACTGGAAGTTTCCCGAAGGGTAATTTAGCGATTCGTAAAACGTAACGGTACTGTGGCCATCGACGGCCTACCTGGATGTAAAACTGCTGTTTTGCAGTATCACACAAAAGAAGTGTTACTGCGGCTGCACATGGCAATGAAGAAGAAACCGGGCATAGTTCTTTGCACCCTCGACAGCAAAAGGAAGAAAGAAGAAATGAAAAGGGCCGAGAAGCAGAGAGAAAGACCATCGTCGAAGTATACACGGAAAAAATTCCGCGCAGGCAAGGATACCGATTACGGCCCAAACGCCGAGAAGCCAGATATAGCAGAAGATATTTGTGATCTCGAGAAAGAAAAGCACATGGAAATGCTACAAAAGTGGCAAAATGAACGAGAGAACATTGAAAGGGAGACCATCGGCCAAATTAACAATATACGATGGTCCTTTTATAAATCAAAATTATTGACGGCGTCCAACTTCGGACGAGTATGCCGTCGGAAACGAGGAACGTCGTGCGCAAATGCAGTGAAGACGTTCCTCTATCAGCCGATGCTGAACGTTCCTGCGATAGACTACGGGCGAGAGTGTGAACAACAAGCCCGTGAAGATCTACAGCAACAAATTGGTGCAAACATTGAGGAATGCGGTTTATTTATCGACCGCAAAATTCCGTTCCTAGGCGCTTCGCCCGATGGAATCATCGGTGAAGATGGAATAGTGGAAATTAAGTGAAATTTAGCAATGATGAGATTAAAGTAAATCTGAGCAATTTCATATAAGCAATTTAATTTGTATTAAAAAAAAAATACATTCGACTCTTATAACAATATTGTACGTTTTCAAATAGTAAATACTTCGAAACAAAATGCAGTTGTACATACATATTACAAAAATGAATACTTGTATGTATCTTATATCAGTATATGTTCTATTCAACCTGATCCTACCACTTCGTTATCCTTCTCACTAAAATTCATACGCTCGCCAAACGTTTCGACCGTATTCATTCAGGATTTCTTGATGTAGGGAAACGTGGCAACAGTGTAACGTAACTGTATATACGTACCGGCAACCATGCCTCTCCTGCGTCATTCGCTTGCTCTTTTGCGTCGTGAAATTGGAGACATCATTTACCGACAGTGCTATGTCTTTACCAACAAAACACTACCCACGCCCCTAGCGGACAAGCGCCGAACTATTTTTCATCACGTCGTCCTGTCAAGCCGTATTTGACGTATTTCTACTTATTATTCCTTCAGGACTTGTTATATTGCGAAAAATCGAATCTATACGACATCTTCTTGTGTTTCTACAGGGTGCATGATCCCAGGTATGATGATAAAATTCTTACATCCCGTGATATCTGCGCCGAATCAGCGACAGCTCGTCTGTCTCACTCTTACAATTCCTATTTCTACTTTTTTCTCGAAGTATAGTGTTTATTACAGTAAAAGCGGAATCATGCACCCTGTAGGACGATATGCTCGTGGGTGCACGATTCGCGAAAATTTGATTTATTCAAGTATCGAGACGCACAAAGTAGAAACAGAAATCGGACCTCTCTCTCGCACATCCGTATACCTACATGCTTTCCTTTGCTTGAGTCGGCGCACTCACACACTCTCACTCGAAGCGGACCGGCCCCCTCTGGTTCCATTTTTGCCCAACGAACTATCCGTCATTTCTGTGGTAGGAGTTGGTACTCCGTCCGCGCTCTTTTCTTCAAATTCTTCAATCAATCAATACTTTTAAATCTTCCTTATCTTATCTTCAATACTTTTAAATCTTTGTGGGGTAGGTGATAAAGAAATGTATGCCGGTGATATTTTTATGTAACGATAACAATTTATTTTCTACGGTACGCTAGTCCGGAGTCAATCGGAAGTGACCGCGCGAGTCGAAGGCGTAAAACGGAATGCTCACAAAATGCCTTGTCCCTTTTCGCATGCTTCCCAGGCAAACTTGGGGAAAACCCCGGCAAGGGACCTTGACGCGGGGAAAGTGGCGAGGCTTTTTGTCCATCATAAGAGAAAGCGGCGCCTATTGTTCTCGGTGCCTGGGCTCGAGGGTCTTCGACTCTCAGGCCCGAAAAACACGGGTCTACCGCTCAACGCAGGAATTTTCGTTAACCACTACATCTTCATCTCTTTTCCATACTTTTAACTCTTGTTTCCTCTCCATACTTCTTCTTCAAATTGTGTCCTTTTAGTCGCCTCTTACGCCAAGCAGGGGTTACTGTGGGATTATTCTGCTCCCCTCCCACAGGGAGTTCTATTACCGTATCGGTGGTCTGAACACGGTTTTCAACTCGCTTCGCACATAACGTAATAGCACGAATGAAATATCGGAGGTTCGATCCCATCCTATCCTATATTTTTTTCCCCATTTTTTTTTCTTTTTTTATTAGTATTCCTCATTATACTTCTTTTAGGTGTATTATATAGAATTAATACAAAATAGTAGTGTGGATAACATGATCAATTTTTTATTGTAGTATTTTTCACATATCATACATGAAAATATATATTATTGTACAATAAACAAAATTAATCGGTTTTTATATTTTTTCCGACTCTTAATTTCACGACATTCAATCATTTATGATACTTTCATTATTGGTGATAGAAACCAATAGTTCGCGTCGAAATTTCATGATAAAATGGAAAACATCATGTTTTGGTGAAAACGAAATTCTTTACAATATTACAGGAAGATCTCGATCAATCCGAGTTCAAATAATGCGATAATTGATGTGATGCAGATTATAAAATGATACTCGTTCATATTTTTTATATTAGAATAACGCATAATGTGCAATTATTTCGATATTGTATATTCGAATAACGCGATCAATTTTTGGAACATCTTACATTAATCGGCAGTTACTTATATTGTAGGAGAGGCGATGGTCAAGTTTCGTACTTGAAATAGAACTACATACTTCTTTTTCCAATTCACATGATACTACTTCTCGGAATTAATTATATTACTCGAATTAAACAAGTATGTACTCGATTGGAATTTATTTTCAAAGCATAACGCTTATATACTACCGTTCGAACGGCAGTCTTATTGATGTGTTAGGTTGTTTGAAATTGTTGTTATATCGTACGAATTAATTAAAAACGAATGTACACACATTAAACATTAATAAATTCGTTTTGGGAAGTGCTATCATGTGATTTGCAAAAAAAAATGGTCATCCATTTGAAGTACGAAATTTGATAATGATAATGTCATTCAAAACAATAATAGAAAAAAAGTTAATTTTTATATTTTATTCTATCTTATTAACATGTATTGTACACGTGGTAGATATTTATGTTTCGACCCCGGCCGCTCTGCATTATCCTGCAGCGACCACGGGATCTTCCGCGCCGTAATTGTTGATGTTCTTGCTGCTGCTGCCATTGTTGTTGACGTTGTTGTTGCTGCTGCAACAGCCACAGATGTTGCAGCGCAGCTTGTATTCTACGCCGACGATATAATCGGCGTTGCCGACGCCGTTCCCTCTGGAAGTGATGTAATGGTATTAGTTTTACATGTAATGGTATCAAAAATTAATTGACTACATTTAATGTTGCGACTTTTTTTTTAAAGTTTGATGCACAATCTGATAGTACTTAATTAATATAGGTGATATATAACGGTTTTTAACGCCGAACTTCATTTGTGTAACAGTTATACACTATCCATAGGAAGCAATGCAAGAAACATGCGGAGGTTGGACTTTTCTATGCATATTTAGCCGTGAAACTTCCAAACAAATAACTTCCGATACTAAAAACTATATCTTGTTTGCATTTAGCAGTTATCAAATTATGTAAAAAAATGTTTTCTTAACAGGAGGTTTCACCATTTACTGTTTCGAGGATAATTGTTTAACTTACCATTTGCTCCGGTGTTTGATATGCTGGCGGGGACGGTGGCAACGCCAACAATGCTGGTGATCATGGCGGCAAGAGCTGATCGGGCGGCAAGGGCTGATCGGGCGACAAGGGCTGATCCGGCGGCAGAGGGTGGACCAGCGACAGCGGCTCACCCGGAGGCAGTGACTGGCCTGGCGGAAGCGGCTGGCCCGGCGGCAGCGGCTGGACCGGCGCGGCGGTAAGTTTAGTCCCGGAGGCAGCGGTGGTCTTGGCCTTCGTTGCAACCAATGCTGCATGAAATTCATTTGCGCTGCAAATGAAATAAATAATATCGAGTGTCTATACTTATAAACATAAATGGTATTTTTTCTGCAACATTTAGGTACTTATCATAAATAACAAAACTTACCATTATAATTTCAATTCGCCATGTCTGGATCGTCCCGTTTTTTGAAATGAGAAAGAAAAAAGTATGTTAAATTTCACATCGAATATCGCTTCAAATTAGTGAATATTAACTGCACATACTCTATTTACTTAACCCCACTGTTCTGATTTCTTGTCATCAATTTTCTATTCATTCATATTGACATATAAAAACAGTTTTCGAAATACATGAAAAATTATATTTCATTGAAATTTTAAAAAATGATTATCCAAAATATTATAATTCGTAAATATAAACTGTACTCTGAGTCATATAAACTGCAAGAAGAACAGTAGGGTGAAGTGTTTTCTCGAAGCTGAAGTGCACAATTGGATGAGAAACTTACTGAAACAAAGTGTTCTCTTCACCGTGTCTAGATTGTAACTGTTGGGAAAATCGGAAAACGCTTTTCCGATGCAAGGATCAACGTTTTTCTGATTGGCCTGTTCGGAGGAGGAGTAGGCGGTCCTTTTCGGGGCCGTCTTACGATACTAGAAGATAGGCTGTGGGAGAAAGTTGGTTTTGCAGAGTAAGGGCGGCCTGCGGATAAATTATATCGGGCAGACCCTTCGAGCTGATTTTTTAAGGTACAAACAAAACTCGATGGCCTAATATGTTAAACAGGACTATGTATACTTTATGTTTAAGCAGAACACATTAGCTTGTGGTTGACGTTAAATTGAAAATCATGCATTACCACAAACCGAACAAAATAAAAGCAGTAGTTAGCGGACGCTATTTTAAATCTATATTTCCGAGTATCATAAAATGCCACTGGCCAAGAGATACGAACCAAGAGATTGTCTGTTTGCAATGATTGCGGTGAGCATGTGATTTATCGAAATTGTTTTCCCATCACACCACCAATATACCGGCTTAAATACCGAATCCTTCAAATTGCGTAATTAAGATGTATTAGGTTGTAACATATGACACTTCCGATTTACAATTGCAACTTTAAATAAACATACATGTATTATATTAAATGACAATAGTCAAAATAGGAACTATTAAAATCTGTAGATTTTCTTCAGGTAACCAAGTTTCCTGCATTCGTTTTATCAATTTTCGGAAAAATCACGATTATTCGTGTTTCACAGTAATCTCAGAAAGACACGTTTAAACACGTGAATCTTAACAAATTTCAATGATAATTTATCACAATAAATCATAGTCTTATTTTAAAATAAAAATCGTTGGAATCTGCACATTTTCTTCGACGAATCAAAACGCTTTACAATTTTCGCAAAAATCACGTTGAAACATACCGTAAAAATTTGATAAGGATGCGTCAAAATAGGTAAATATTGAAAAATGAAAATTATCTGTGTGTTAGGAGATGGGCCGAGAGAGATTCCGAATGTCTGGTGCCCGAAGCGGCGACCGTGGAACGCGGTTAGGGCACCGGGAAACGTGGCGGAGACGATCGTTGGCTAACACTAGTTTATTAAATCAAAATTCTTAACTCTAACGCACACAAGCTTTGTCTTAAAACTAACTTAATTTAGGAAATGAAAGAAACAAAAAACTGTACACTGAGCGATGCGAGAAACCCCGGGAACGAACGTGTAGAGACCCAAGATGGCGATCGTTTTGCTAGCCGCGAGCGATACTCCTTCTTCTAGACTTCGCGAGATAATGGCCGACGCAGTCTTGCCGGTTCGAGCGCGTGGCCGTGCCGGTTGCAAGATGGCGACGCGCAGGCGCGTCGCGTCCGGGTTGATCAGAAACGCGGCGATCCGTCGAGCCGCCGAGGCGATCCGCTAGATGACCCCCTGGTCGTCGGGGGGCCGATTCCCGAACACTGTGAAAGAGGAGATTCTAAGCTTTGAATCGATATATAAAACACCTCAAAGGCACGAATGTTTATCGAGTAAGCAGATTTAAAAATTGATGAAGCAAAATCGGACGTTTCATATGTTACGACCTAATAAATTGCTCCATATCAAAAGACGATTAGTCAGATTATAATTCATCCAATTTCCGTCGTGTTTGTACTCATTTTAATCGGTAGAATCTCAAGTCTACATTGGTGTTACAATTATAAAGGTAAGACGAAAATTACCGAAACTAAAATTTTCTGTACTGCGCGTTGTTTACTTTTTCTAGTCGCAACATCCCATTTAGGTGCGTATGTCTCCTACCTTTTCATTGTACATATCCATTCTCTGTCCTTCTTGACTGACAACGGACATTCGGCAAGCCTGAAATTCTGTCTTTTTTTTTAAGTTTGCCGATTTGTAGGGGATCTGAAGAAATGTATCGGGTAATATTTTTCCGGTCCAATTTCGATTCTTCAAGGTGAAAATAGCCCATGAGGGTAGATAGGTGCTATGCTATTTCCATGTACCTATATCTTGAAAACCATGGTAGATCTAACAAGTTGGTTACATTAAAAATTGCCTGGTTTTTTTTACTTTGTAAGACAATACTATCACATCGGCAACATCGGTTTGTTTAAATAAAACATGCCCACCACCGTTATTACTTTGAATTTTCTGTCACGTGGAAAGATACGCAGAACATCATTGGAGATGTACATAAGTATGTTTAACTTCTCGGATAATGTTACACTTCAATAATTTTAACCGATACGTAAAGCTGGGTATAGACGAGCGCGCCGCGGCTGCAACGCGGCAAGAAACGAACGGATTTGGGCGAACATTCGTCCGTTTGGACGGCAGCGCGAACATGCAACGCGGCAAGGTTTTAAAAATGCTGCGTACAGACGAGCGCGCCGCGGCTACAACGCGGCAGCAGCGCGGCAAGAAATGAACGTGTTCAGGCGAATGTTCGTTCGTTTTGACGGCAGCGCGAACATGCAACGCGGCATTGCTCCAATGCCGCGCAGCGAACCAAATTTTGTCGGTCTTTTGCGCGAACACAAAGGAGTTGGAGCAAAAGTCCTTGCCGTGGTCTGCCCAAAGTGTTGGTATGCAAGCATGGGACATAATTTGGGCAATAATTAACGAAATTAGGGAAGGACCACTCGTTTAGAATATATTTTTATTGGATTGAAAAATGACTTTTACAATATTGAAAATTAGAAACAAATTCTTTTTTTTTTTTGCAAAAATCGCTTCAAGGTCGCGTTTTTTAAAATCTGAAAAAATTATTTTCGGATTCCTTAAAGCTTTCTCTATAAAATATATAAATTTCACGATGGTCTTTTTCCTATTAACGGCGCAATAAAATTTACGGCCGCTACGTACCGTACAGGTAAACGGGCCGTAGTTCGGTTCGCTATTGTTATTATGAGCGGCTCATCGGACAGATATTACCGTATACCTGTTAATACAATAAATTCGAAAAAATTGAGATGTTTTTACTAATGCCTAAGTACTGCCATTTCCACTTTCAAAAAAATGTTAATAATCCACTTTTAGCCAATGACGCTGGTCCTTCCCTAACAAAATACATAAAGTGTAGGTCAATAGAATAAATACATATTTCTCGAGATAAAAATTCAAACGTACAACCCATTTTCACGAAATTGGGCAAAAATCGCGAAAATATTTTTATTTGTGCATATTACATACAACAATGTAGATAAGAATTTGAATAAAGGTGTGTAGGATATATGAAAACACAGCAATTGGTAAGGAATGCTTATTATATATATCCCGGCCTTCAGGTAAAGGAAATTGTAAGGGTGTGCTTCAACGTTTTATGATCTGCAGCTAGGCGACGAAAAACAGCGGGTCATGACTAGAGGATTAACTCGGCATCGTAGGAACCAAGGAACCTTTCTATAACGGTTATGAAGGTATAACCGAAAAATACCGGTATAATACCGGTATTTTACATTTCGGTGCAAGTCCCTGTGTGGAATTACCCATAACTGAAAACTAACTTCGTTAAAAATAATCCAATTTACGCGATATGAGGTATGATTTTAAGCGGTAGAACACCAGGAATCGATTAGTACCACATTCACATCGATACGATGAAGAATAAGCAATTTGATGTTTTGAAAAATTGGTGAGCCATCACCCGCTCGACCCTAGGCACCCGAATGAGCCCAGGTAGGCGCCCAGCGGGAAACAAAGGATACTAGCAACCAAGCCTTAAATAATGTACTGGTACGCATGAAATTTGTTATATTTTTCATCAGACCCTCATGGAAATAGTAGCAATGGATTCCTTATATTGTTGCGATGAAAATGATACCGAACTCCACATAATTCGGATATCTTTTACCTCAAGCACCAGAGAAATTCTGAATTGTCCACGGCGCGGCGGTTCGTTGAACGAAACCGGGCGCGGACAATTTAGAAAATCGCTGGTTTTTGAGCTAAAAAATATCCGAATTATGTGGTGTTTGGTATCATTTTCAATATCATTTAAAATAATGCTAAAATAATTTTGGCCACGAAAAGCGGGATTCCAGCGCACTGTGCACTGTGCCAGGTACCGAAAGCAATAAACCGCTTTATCCGCGCACGTTCCTTTATTTCTGCGTGCGGAACTTTTCGTGGGGTTTTCCAGGGTGGTTTCGGGGAAAAAGCGCATTGGGAACACAAATGGCATTCCGACGACAGTCCTCATCAGGAACAGACACTCGGGCATCTTCTTGCGTTGGTAATTTCTGTGTTGCGAAAGTGTTGTGTGTACTACTAACATGGAGCGGAGTGAATCAGCAGTTACAAAATTAATTGAAAACTACAGAAGATTCGAAAATTTATGGAATCCCAGCGACAAGAATTACTATAAAAGAAACGAAAAGATTGATGCGTGGGAGAAAATCAGCCGTGAAATGAATAGATCGGCGGATGAGTGCAGGAAGAAAATGACCAACCTGCTCTCTTCTTATCGAAGAGAGAAATCGCGGATAAAGATGTCTACGGGGACAGGAAAAGGTAAGCTGATTATTTTTTTTCTATGTCTATGAAACGTCCGGTTTATAATTGCAATTTCTGCATTCGTTTAAGAAATTTTTGAGAAAATCACGATTATTCGTGCTTCACAGAAATCTGAGAAAGACACTTTTAAACACGTAAATCTTAACAAATTTCGATGATAATTTATCACAAAAAATCATAGTCTTATTTTAAAATAAAAGTCGTTGGAATCTTCACATTTTTTTCAACGGATCAAAACGCATTATGATTTTCGCAAAAATCTTGTTGAAACATATTTCATAAAAACTTGAAAAGGATGCGTAAAAATAGGTGAATACTGAAAAATGAAAATTATCTGTGAAAGGGGAGATTCTAAGCTTTGAATCGATGTATAAAACATCTTCAAGACACGAATGTTTATCGAGTAAGCAGATTTAAAAAATTGATGAAGCAAAATCGGACGTTTCATACTTAATGACCTAATAATTAAAACTATTTATTTTAATTTTTTTTTTAAGCCATTTATTTATTATTTTTATTTATTTTGATACAGGGGCAGCCGAGGTTTACCATAGCCGTTGGTTCGCATACAGGTTATTGCAATTTTTGGATGACAGAGATACACCGCGGGAAAGACTCGACACGGTAAGAAAAAAAGTTAACGAATACGGTTATATAATTGTACATTTCATGCGTATTTATCTTGCCACGGAACAGCCCCCTCGTGAGAGTAGTAATCCGCGAGTTCATCACGAATTTTTTCCACTGCAGTTGCAGATCTTCTGGGTCTCCTGTGCAGTGGAAGCATAGAACTCATTCTGTCTGGGTCATTTCTCCATGAACCATCCATTTGTATTCGATTTTCATCTTCATAGTCTATAGCTCCGTGAGGTGTATACAAGGTTCTTGAATGTTGTCGTAAATAATTGTGTAAGCAAAGAATTGTTGTGACAACTGTTTGGGCTCTTTCCGGTTCTAATAGTAACGGTTTTCTTAAAACCCTGAATACCGAACTTATAATACCAAAAGCATTTTCAACCACCCTACGAGCTCTGCTCAGCCGGTAATTGAAAACTCGTTCACAAGAGCCCTTGCGATGCTCTCCTCCGTACGGCTTCATTATATTTTCTTGAAGTGCAAAGGCACTATCTGCCGCAATAAAATAAGGCACTTTAACTTGTCGTCCCGGAAGTTCGGTTGGCACTGGGAATCCCAAGGAATTGTCCTTTACCATTTGGTAGAGTTTGCTGTTATTGAATACGCCACTATCGGAAATTCTTCCTTGGCACCCGACATCAGCAAATAGGAAGTTATAATCTCCATCAACTAATGCGAGCAGTATGATACTAAATTGCGATTTATAATTAAAGAACTCAGAACCGGATTTAATTGGTGATTGCAGTAAAACGTGCTTCCCATCAATAGCAGCTACACAGTGCATAAAATCCCATGTTTGTTCGAACACCTCGCATTTTGCCATCCACTCTGAATGAGTTCTAGGAAGCTGAAACACATATTCATTGGACTACATTAGTACAGTTAACAGAGGGCAATTAACCGAACGGTATTTTGGCTTTGTGCGAGGTATGGCAAGAACATGGCCTGCATGTGGTCCACTTCGGCGGTTGTAACAATTCGACGCACGGCCGTCGATGCCAGGTAAACCCGTGCCGCGCAGCAATAAATTGCCGTACGATTTAGCTGTGGAGAAAAAACCTAGAGTCGCTTGGACATGGAAAGGCAACAGACATTGCATTTCTGTAAAGAACAGGGACACAATTTCCTCGAGGGCCAACCTAGCCATGGAGCGGAGAAGGGGAAGGTATTTTTCGGGAAGGAAACTGCAATTAGCCAGTCTTCGCAGTACCTTCGCGTTTCTGAAAACGAACAGACGTACGTCACGGAACGCACGTCATGGATATTTGTCGTATTCGCGTAGTGTAATGAGAACGCGGAGCAAGATGCCCGCCGCGCCGGTACCGAGGAGTGCCCCAGCGAAAACCCACCGACCGCGAACTGCTTTCGCTGGCTCGCGAATTGGCTGCACCCGAAGAAACAACAATCTAGGAAGGAGTAACAATACAGAAAGGAGCAACATCCAAGAGGAAGCAACAATTCAGAAAGGAGCAACATCCAAAAAGCAACAACATTCTAAGAAGCATCATCGATCCAGGAAGGAGCAACAATCAAAGAAGGGTGCAACGGAATGCATCGGCATGTGAAAGTGAAAAGTGCCTGTGACCGTAAAATAAAGTGTTTTCGGGGTGGCAAGAAGGTTCAGTGACTGGACCGACCGATCAGCTGTTCTTCGTTGGGGTCTTCGGCCTTGCCATTGTTGACAGCCGTACGATGACCCATCGGCCGTGCTTTATTACCATGGCAGGTCAACTTGCAGGTGAATGAGTAAGTCTAATTCCAATTATTTCTCCATTAACTCTTTGCACTCGAGGGATGTTTCGGTATGCACAAATTCAGTCTGCTTTTCCAGTAATATTTTTAAAAGCAAACAGTTACAAATGGTTCTCACTGGATTTATTTTAATTTCCTTAAAAAAATTCTTATTTTTATTTTAAAATACTATGGTTAGAAACGTCACTTCAGTACAAAGGGTTAATTTCCTAAAAATTCCGAGAGCGCCGTCCCACGTTTTATTTCTTCTTCCTTGGATTATTATTATTATTATTTCTGAATGAATGCAAATAATTAATAAATTCGATTTAGGGATAATAGTTGCGTAAATACTATTTTTAATTATTTGTATTCGCTACTCGGTAGAATTTCAATTCAATTTTTTTTGCTTGACTGACGGGTTCGCCCAGTCTAGTCCGAACGTCCCAGGGACAGGGCCCGAGGCTACGCTCACATGCCTGAGCGCGCGCGAAGCGGGCGCTGTGATTGGTCAGTGTTTTTCGTTAATAATTCAAAAACGAAGCCCCATCCGACATTTTTGCAAAGGAAATTGTTGTTCAGAATCGTCTCAGCTACCCCCCATTTCCGGCTCCTACACTATTTACGGGACACCCTAGATCTGTGTGCCACCATCTTCGCTTCCTCCTTTTCATTTTTTTTGACTCTTTTAACTCATTATAAGCTAAAAGTACCATTGCACTACTAGCTATAAGGAGAGCTTCGATGTCCTCCATCTTTAGCGACAAACATTGAACTGATGGCGAAGGCGCGTTGAAGTTGGTTCGTTCCGTGCGTGGCGCGTGTTCGTCGTAAAAACGAAAACACCACGCACACTTTCTAATGCCGCGTTGCAGCCGCGATGCTGCCGCGTTGTACCCGCGATGCTGCCGCGTTGCAGCCGCGGCGCTGCCGCGTTCCTTGCCGCGCTGCTGCCGCGTTGCAGCCGCGCCGCGCTCGTCTGTACCCAGCTTAATACGTAACACAGGACAAAAATGATCTGTCCCTGTTATCACGCTCTGTCGTGATTTGTTTCATTCACGCTCGTCGTTACACGATCCATCCCCTCCAACGAACTCCTTCCGCTAGGACACGGCGCACAGCGGCGAATTTGCCCGAAATCGTTGACAAAAGTAATAAAATATTTTCGCGTATTTGAAAAATCTGTGTTGCATACTTCATTTATGAATTATCAGAGCATATTTAACCACTATTATCAGTCTTCTATATGCAGTTCGCTAAGAGATATACGAGTTCAAAGTTGGTATTTTTAACCGACTTCGAAAAAGAAGGAGGTTACTCAATTCGACATGTATATATATATATTTTTTTTTTTTTTTTTTTATGTATGTGCTCCGATTACGCCGAGATGGATGGACCAATCGGAACGAAACCTTTAGCATCTTATAGAATATGACCAACAGTTGGTCCCGTAAAAAAACCCGGTTCGGATTTCTACATTTTTTCCGCTTTTATCGCAAAACACGTGCTATTTCACGTATATTCGGCCTGATATCGATGAAGCCTAATATTACATTTTGCGGCCGGAGATGTTTCCACGATGATCCCTTTTGCAACATTCCCTGCCCCTCCCTTCACTACCCTACCCTTCCCTGCGCTTAACTTCCCATCCCTTTGTTGAACTTTTCAAGGAATGCTCCAATCGCCACTAAAAAATGTGAAATAAAAAAATTTTTGGAAAAAAAAATACAACCGACTTCGGAATGCACTAAAAAGGACGAAATAAATTAAATTTATATTTCGGAGACGGCGCAAAATTAAAAATTTTCTACATTGGAAATTGTCAAAATTCTTTAATCCTTTTACATATTTTCACATTAACAACATCCTTCATTTACACAATTTTTAATTTTGCGCCGTCTCCGAAATATAAATTTAATTTATTTCGTCCTTTTTAGTGCATTGTTGTGCCCGACGGGTATCAACAATTAATTTATGGGATAGCTGAGGTTCTGGAGCGTTTAAAGAATTGGAATTCACCGGAACTTCACGAGAATAGACGAAGTGATAGTTGGTTTATTGAATATTTTTTAGTTACAAGTCTGATTGTTCTGGAGTTACTTTATGTACGTTCTGCTTACGATCTTTCGGTTATTACTTCTCTCTGTGTGTCTGCCCGCGCGACGATGCGCGGTGCTTTTATATTCTTTAATCGTGCCAATTGCTTAATTGGAATGTCATACTTATTTGGGATATTTCTCAATAGATCGAAGTCTTTTGCCGTTCGGTAGGCACGTGTCGCTGAGTTAGACATTCCTCGCTCGATGGAGGTCGGTCATCGCTCGCTTTGTGGGAGTTGCTGAATTGTGCATTCTTTATGTGCGTATCCGGGGCACAACAGCATTCCGAAGTCGGTTGTATTTTTTTTTCCAAAAATTTTTTTATTGTAACCAGTTTTTTCGCCCATAAAGTAGTTTTCTGATTTATTATCGGACTATGATGCTATTTTATCAATAGCGGTGTAATTTAACATGTTCTCAATTAATATACATTCCAGTGTTATTACGTTTTCATAATTATTAAAGCTACGGTAGGTAAGATTATCAGACGTATACATTTGCTCTATTTGATTATTAAAATAGTTGTCCATCGACCGAGATCGAGCGGTCATTTTTTCCTTTTTTTTTTTTTAATGAAACTTTAAAGATTACTGAACAAGTATCTGCTCCATTTAGCTGCACTAAATTGCAATTTTATGAGTTACCATAATTTGTGAATATTATACAAAAAAAATGAAAATCTGTTGATCTCTTGAACGTCATTTACAAGATTATTGCTCGCTTAACTGCCTTACTTATCGAAGATTCCAAGTAAACTGATTGCATTAAAAAAAAAAGGAGGAGGGGAGGGGGGGGGAGAAATGTACGAAAAGCTAGAATTTGACGTTCGCGACGGGAGGTCCTATGACCTACAGGGTGTTCGACAACAGGTGGGCATAATTTCAGGGGGTGGTAGCTGGGGTGATTCTGAACCGCTTTTTCCTTTGCCAAAATGCTCGTTGAGGCTTCATTTTTTAATTATTAACGAAGAACCCCGGCCAATCAAAGCGCGCGAAGAGTGCATGCTTAGCCGTGATTCGTTCTAGTCTGACGTCCTGGCTCGAAGTTTCCCTATCACGACTGAACGCGCACTCTACGCGCGCTTTGTTTGGTCAGTGTTTTTCGTTAATAATTAAAAAATAAAGCCTTAACGAGCATTTTGGCAAAGGAAAAAGCGGTTCAGAATCAACCCAGCTACTACCCCCTGAAATTATGCCCACCTGTTGTCGAACACCCTGTATACCATTCTTTATGGCATGATGTGCCACGTGCAAGCCTGATGACTTCGACAGCGTAGCCATCATAAACCCAAGGCCTTCGAGGACGTTGTAAAGTATCACCCCAAAAGGAACTGTATCTTATTTAGTCATTGATATATATAACTGGATACAGCATACGACCTACAGCCTGTGACGTTTTGAAGGCTCGATATCCCTGAAAATTAGCCATTTCGCCATCTGGCTCGGTAGGTAGGTACTAAGGATTTTCAAATTCAGACATATATTTGCTTGTCTCCATTAATGTTGCCATTGATATATGTAAGATATATATTATTATATTTGTATACACATCAATGGATGTCCCGTGTTTTTGATCCATACACAGCAATACAAAGATTTCTTCTAAAAGATAGGTGTAAAAATACAAATCAATAACAAATCCGTAAAAAAGATTTGTACTTGTATGCCGGAACACCTTAGTATCTATATACCGAGACAGAGGGCGCAGTGTTTATCGTCAAAGATGGCTACTGCTGAAAGGATCACACAGTCTAACTATGCTAAGACATCCTATGCTGTATCCAGTTATATATATCAATGTATTTAGTAAGAGCGCGTCTGCTCTTACAATTTTTTGGCTTTTGCCGCCTCAAATAAGATTTAGTCGCGTAATGTGCAGCAGACCCCTCTCCCCCTTTAGGCGACGCGAAGCAGCCAGCGTTTTCCGTGCACATGATACGATGGAGCAGGTCGTTGAATTCGTCTCAACACTTACTATAATAATATTATAAATAGAAAAATATAGGGTGGTATTTAAAAAAATTATTTTGCTTTCAAAATCTCCCCCACCACTTCTCTTGTCGAAACATCATTTGCACCACGTAACGTGCCCCTTTAAATCAAACAAGTTTTGTAGACATATTTTGTTTTTATATTTTTAATCCTTCACGAGATATTCGAGCATTCGCATTTAAACGTATCACCCTGTATGTATTATATTGTATATTTTTTTTTGTTTTGTTGTATTCCGCTGGAGTTGTTTGTTTATTATATTCAATAAGGTACAACGTCGAGCGAAATGACGAAGTTAGGTGTACGTATAATAAAAGTGTATTCGCGTGCAGCTACAATTGCGCGGTCTAAGACGGTTCCGACTGTTCTGTTCTGACTCTTCAAGGGAACTAGTGGTTTTATAAATTTGGAAGGTAGAGAGGTAGGGGTTATGTTGGGTTCAGTGGTCAGTAAGGGATGAGGTAACAAGGTCGAGGTTCGGAGTTGGGAGGTGACTAGTAAGGATGAAATCATCAGCTGTTGAAGGAAGGAAATTGGGATGTTTGCTGCTGGAGGTTAATCTATGGCGTTTGAAGAAGGATGAGTAGGCCGCGTTGTCTTAACTAAAATAACATGATGCGTTAGCATACAACAGGATTATGTATAAAAACAAAATGTTTGCTATTGTAATAGTTTTATTTTATCAGTTCATAAATTGTTGAAAATGCTGTCCTTGTAATCGCATATACAGAGTGGGTCACCACATTTTGCCATCTAGATTTACGTCATTATTATTACGCATAGCAAACAATGTTTCAGATGAAGTTGAATGGTTTTGAGAGGGGCACGTTCTGATGGTACATTTTTTTTTTTTATAGGTGGACGTGTAAAGGACATAATAAGGTCATTAATGTTTTTTTAAATGGAATCATATATTTTTTATTGCATAAACTGATGCTCCTTCATATTCTTTACAAACAAAGATTAACCTATTTGTGTAAAAAAAATCATTAGTTTAGGAGATATTTTAATCGTAATTTGTTAGGAAATCTCGACTTTCGGGTCAATATTATGAATTTTTAATGTGATAATGTAGTAGGAGAGCAAGAATTATCAATGTAAATATTTACATTTTCTGTGATGATAATTCTTGCTCTCCTACTATTAGGTTGTCCCAAAAGTTGCTTCCGCTTTATCAATAAATAACGGATGTACATACATACATACAACACTTTGTTGGAAATAGACAAAATGCGGCAATGGTGCGCCATCTATACATTCATATAGAATCTATTATCGAAATGTTCTTCGATGATCACTGCGCTGTTATCTGTCCCGTTCCGTCTGCGCTGCTAGTGAATTTTTCGTTGACTTCAGCGACAGTTGCGGAAAAAGTAGGAAGCTCGCGAACAAGGATAGATAGATCCTTGTCTCTCCAACGGTGCTGAGACAGAGAGGGTGATACAACACTTGTAGGAGAGACGAAGACAGAGCGATAACCAAGCCGCTTTCTTTTGCAGTTTAGTTTAGACCATTTCCTGAGGCGAAGAAGTAATATCTTCACATAATTCTTTTTCCAAAATATTCCTTGTTACATTCTACGTTGCAGTACAGAGCCCTTTTTCGGAAAAACGTCCCACAATAGAATTTATTCTATAAAAACGTACACTTTTATTTTTTTATCAGGTTTCACAAGTGAAATTGCAAAAAAGGGCTCTGTACTGCAACGTAGAATGCAACAAGGAATATTTTAGAAAAAGAAACATGCGAAAATATTACTTCTTCGCCTCAGGAAATAGTCTAAACTTCGTCGCTCTGAAATCAGTACGATTTGTATGTCAACATGGCTGCCTTACTATCGCGCGTTCCACCGTAGCGCTGCCGTCGTCTGTCTTGCTGCGGATGTATGGACGGTCTAAACATGCTTTTCATTATGATTCGAACAAAATGCGGGATCGCAAATAATATGTTGATGGTTATGTTTCACATAGTGAAACATATATTTTCTTTAGTTCCTCTTTTTGACTAAGCCTTATAATCTTGAGGTTTAGTCATAATGTTCGTTAAGGTATCGTTCTTTAATCATTAATAAAAAAAAAGCACTGACCAATCGGAGCTGCTGTAAGACGCGAGCTTGGTCGCAAGACGTTCGAAATCAACCTCTTGCGAGTGAGCCCGCGCTCTGATTGGTCAGTGTTTTCTATTGATATTAAAAAAGCGATGCCTTAGTAAACATTTTGATACAGGGAATACTGGTTCAGAATAAAAAATAAAATCGGTCACGTTTTATCTTGATTTTCTTACACTTTGCTGTATTACATTCGGTTGTTATATAATATATAAAAACTACACTAAGCGGATACGCAGCAACAAAATGGGAAACATGTTTTAGTGAAAACGAATGCTTTTAGCGTATGATGAGGTCAATTTATTTTCTTTCTTAGTACATTTGTAATTCTTTCCAAATCACATGATATAGTGCAGAGGTGGGGAACGTGCGGCCGCCGTGAGTTTCTTGTGCGGCCTTCATAAAAGCTAGCTGTTGTATTAATTAATATTTCATTATATAGATCACGACTTAATATTATTATTTTTCTATTGTATTTCTTTAAAATGAAACAAATTTATTTAAAAATACTTCTACTAATATCATTTTTATTTCAAGTGGTATTTCAATATGTAGTTGTTTATTAAAATTTATAGATCTGAATAAATATTTATATATATGTTTAAATAAATAAAAATACCAACAGTGAAATATAAAATGAGAATGTAATACTTTGAGAGGGACATCATGCACGAAGGTAGGATAAATAAATTTGCAACAGAGAAATATCTTAAATTTTAAATTGTACATTTATTGATTTAAAAAATTGAAATTATATGTAGGGTGATATCCCCTCCCTCGCTGTTGTTGCGGCTGCCTCTGCGGCTGCCGTCGTTGCTGCCGCCGCCGTTGCTGTTGCTGTCGTTGTTGCTGCTGTCGTTGCTGCTGTTGTTGTTGCTGCAGCTGTTGCCGATTTTCCTGTTCTATTACCCGCAGCAATTGCAGCCCCCTCCGCATTCGTTAGCGTCGCCGCGCCTGTTGACGGCGACGGTGTTCTCGCTGAAAATGATACAGTTAAACAAAACATTAATCCTTTTGCAATCCTACTTTCATTCATGTCGTCTGCATATTGGATCGTTGAGCGGACATACTTTTGTTTCAATTTTTTACAAAACGTTCAAAATACTCTTACAATATTTGAAGAAATATTATCCGACATGCTGTGACGCTACAACGATTATAAAACAATGGCATGATAGGAACGGGTTTCACACAACACTGTTAAACAATTTTAACTCCAATACGCAATTCTTAGAGATTTATGCGAGCTGAATACGGATCTGAAACCCGTTTCTCTCCAGAACCCACAGTTTTCGAAAAAATCAATTTTAAAACAAATTGTAAATTTTCAACCTTGGAGATGCTAATATGAGAACAATCTTTGAAGTTCCCTGACTGAAATAGTATAAATTGTTATTACATTATAAACATTGAAATATGTTTACATGGTGATCAAAGTGAAAAAGGCACCCAAAACGCACCAATTTTTGCCGATATTTTTCAAATTGTTTTCAATTGTTTTCAGTTGAAAATTTACAATTTTTTTTTAAATTGATTCTTTCAAAAACTGGATTCTAGAGAGAAACGGGTTTCAGATCGGTATTCAGCTAACGTATTGGGCAGGGTAATATGAAATAACGCGTGTGTTACGGACCGGAAATGCAAAATATTTTTTAACTTACAAGGTTGGGAGTCGGGGGCAACTCCTCCGCTGGTGGTAGGTCCGGCCGAGGCAGCGTTCCCACCTGCGGCGGCGGCGGCGGCGGCGGCGGAGGCGGCGGTGTCACCATGGGAAATACTTCGTATACGGGTTGTATGTATCCCATTTCTATGTAAGCGCGTTCTGCACAGAAAACCAATGATTAAACTAAACCAAACATTACCGCCGATTGTAATTGCTACTTTTCCGTGCCGGTTCGTCATTATAAACAAATCTTACCATCTACCCATTGCCATTCCATGATTGCACTAAAATAAGGAGATAAGAACAGAGGGATGAACTATTTTTTTCGATGTAAAGTTGGTACTTTATAAATAAAAAACTTACTGAATCGCTTACCGTGTTGTTTCTACTTCTGTCTGGTTTGCTACTGTCAAGAATATCGGAAGACACCTTTCCTTTGCAAGTCTCTTCACTTTCCTGATTTGTCGCCGTGGAGGGGAAGGAGGCGGGCCCTTTTCCAATCCTTATAAGACAGTTGGTGGAAGAAAGCTGGGGTTACGAAGTTCGGGCCTGCGAGCCAATTTCTGCGAGGTGGAGGAGGAGGACGCGGGCCTTTTTTCCGACCCTGGGGAGGACAGTTGGTGGGGGAAAGTCGGCGTACAGAATTCGCGTCTGGTACAAAGTGCATCTTCGCTTATTAACAAAACAATAAATTATTTATGTAGGAATTCGGATTTCGCGGTGCAAAGGAATAGATAAAAAAACACAATGTGTCACGAAAAGAATTTAGTCAATGTTTGTAATTAAAGATAATTGAAGATATGGGAAAAAACGAATAGAACGCATAATTATTACTAATACGGAAATGAATAATGTGCTCTCTGTCAGCGTATTTTTACGATTAACTTTCTCGCCCGTTCGTCTTCTCGTTCTAGCTCGTCTTTTGTTTTTCCCATGTCGTCGTAGGGACAACTAACTGCGCATTAATTGTAGGATTCGTTTTTAACGGTTTTAACGGTTTTTCGAAGCAGACCGTACATAAATTCATTCCTACATTTATAACAATGGAGACAGTTTGAAACGCGGTACCAATTCAGCAGGAACTGTTTTCCCGAGACCCGTACTGGAACCTGGCGAGTTTGATTCTTTTGTGAATTGTGTACAAAATTTAGGGTGGTACATGTCGTAAAAACAATGAAAACATAAATGATTTTCACACCACGTACATTGTAACAGTGCTACATTCTGACACTCACAATATTTTAAAATATTGGGGAGACATACTTCGTTTACATTACGGGGAGACGTTACTTGTTAACCCCGCTGTATACCACGCGTACAATATCATTTTTTGAAAAATTGGAGCACACAATTGATTGTGAATGAGGGAATGAATGCGAAGTGTATCTACTTGTAGCGTTAATTCCCTACCACTTTCTCCCTTACACTTTTTAATAAAAATTGTTACTTGGCGATAGAAATATACGTCGCAAGGCTGCACCAATGGCGTACAATTGGGTGGTATGCCCTTACTGCATACCTTCCTGCAAGCTTCCAGGTTTTATTCGCATTCGCTTCTGGAAAGATGGTGTCGTAGACATCCCCCGTTTGCCCTCCCCAGGAATCTACAAGTAATACAAATTTGTTACCCTGTACGTAGGGTTTTAAAACATTTTGTAAATATTCCTTATATAAATATTTTGTTAATTTCCCTGACGTGCTGCAAGTAACAACAATATGTTTTAATGAATTTTGCAGGGAATCAATTTGGTTTTGTATTTTCGGTCCAAATTTATTTGCCGATTCTTGTAAGCATATAAAAACGTGTGGTAAAGATTTACCCGACATTGGTAAAGTATATTGCGCCGTATACGAATGGGATATTTTGTGTAAACTCTGTGTTTTTACCAATACAGATTTACTGCCTTTCATGGACAAAGTTCTATGTATTGTTGACTGATACTGGCAGCCAGTCTGGCCCGTATTTAAAATAAAATCTTCTACATAATTGTTACTCCATGCTCTAACTCTTGTTTGATAATTATTTGCCGCCTGATTAATATTTTCGATGGACATTATTTCTCCCTTGCTCACGTACTTCGTAATTTTACGTTGGCGTATTCCATATTTGCGCTTAAATCTATTTGCCCAGCGTGTGCTTGCTCTGAACTTCTCACACTTCAATTCCCGTGCATAGTTCAACGCCCATTGCTGCAAGGTTGAGGTAGTAACCTGCTCCAGATTATTCCTAGCCTCTTCAAATCGCTGGAACGTCATGCTGTTAATGGCTTCATATTTATCAAATATCGTCCCGCCAGCAGCGATATCTGCTTCCCAACTAGAAGATAAACCAAATAATGAACAATGCATGTATCTTCATTACAATTCTGTAATGTATACATATAACATAATACATGTATAATAAATGTAAAGTTAAACTTACTTTTTTAGAAGAGCCTTTTTCTTCAATAACACTGCACCATTTTTTCGCAGCGTCGCGAGCGACCACTTCGGGTGAGCTTTTGCCATTGCAACAACTTTCTTCTGATATTCTAATGATATTAATCCTCGCTCACGAGTTAAAGTTGTATCGCCTTCCCACATTTCTTCTTCTTCGTCGGAAGAAGATTGCAGCTGCAGTTCAAAACCGTCGCCCACATCCTCGGTCGAAAGCGCAAACTCTTCTTCTTGTACCATCTCCATTTCGTCCACCATTGCGACAATACGATTGAACATTTCACTCGCCATTTCTTTGATGGTCGAAGAAGTTTCGATGGTAGATGATCGCTCCAAGTATCCATACTCTTCCAACATGCTTTCGCACATTTTCCATGCACTACACATACTTGTTTTTAAATTTATGCCCAACACGGTATCTGCGCACGAGGAGTTAGCTACTGCTTCACTATCCATTTTCTTGAAATTCACAGAACTTTCTTTCACCATGAACCAATAGGTATTGGCAGCCAAAATCAGAAATCGCTTCAAAGGCACCCATCTTCAGCAAGTAGGTAGTTGACCAGGTATATGACCACTCTTACCGTCAGGCATTACCGTTATTTTAAGTGCTCTTCCAAAGCGGCTCGACAGTTTAAGGCGTCGATATTTTTCAGTATGAAGAACATAGATAGAAAACACTCTTGCAGTAGAAATGAATAAAATCAAGACATAGCAAATAGAATATATTATAAATATTTTTTTTTTCATGCATACAAATATTTTTTCTTTGCTTTAAAATTAATGTGAGATAAAACCAAAATTATATGCAATATGAAAATCTGCTTCAACTGAAAAAAAAATTAAAAGAAATACCTACTTACAGCGGGATTTGAAAACACCGGCCTTCCGACTTATAAGCCATTACCTTACTGACTTACCCACAGTTCCTTCTTGGTAGCCGTTTTTACGTAACTGAAATATCTCGTACACACAAAACTGTAAACCATGATATCTTGGAAATGAGGGCCCATTGTGAAGAAACCTATTAGGGTTTTGCAACTCTATATGTATGCTACAACTTCCACCTAGTGCCATTCTAAAAGCGCTTTCCATACCTTGGCACTCCCCTTGTAAGATCTTGCAGGTACACGGGGAACTACTAAGGGCTCTGTTACACCGGACCTACCACTTTACGCGAAGCTTTAGAGTGCGTCTGCCGTGCAGAGAGACATGGCTGACAAACCCTAAGGATATTTTAACTCCGGAGGGGCTGATCTGGTATACAGACGGCTCCAGGACCAGCACCGGTACCGGAGCCGGGGTATGGGGTGAAAGGCCCAGGGTGAGGTTGTCCTTCACCCTGGGCTCCCACGTATTGGTCCTTCAATCGGAAGTGTTTGCCATCTGGGCTTGTGCCAAGTATAACTTGGACAAAGGGTACAGTGGCAAGCATATTTTTATATGCAGCGGTAACAGAACCGCGCTTGGATCTCTTCAAAACACGGTGGTCGGATCCAAGCTGGTACGGGACTGCATTGACGCGCTCACACAGTTAGCAGAGAACAACAATCATGTTAACCTGATATGGGTTCCTGGACATGCCGGTATATCGGGTAACGAGGGGGCAAACACATTGGCACGGGAAGGTGCCACAAGGCATACCCCGATCCAGGTTTGTCCCGTTAGCATCAGGATGGGCACGGTGAAGGGGATGATAGAGCAATGGGTAAGAACCCAACTCTGCCAAACCTGGAACCAAGCTCAGGGCATGAAGCACTCGAAGGCCGTTGTTAAGGAGCTTTCGAGGCTTCTGGGCGAAACTATAAGTCGCCTAGACAGGAACCGACTACGCCTAATCGTGGGGATCGTTACATGTCACTGGTACACGAGGAGGCACCTGATGCATCTGGGTATCGTATGCGAACCTGGGTGTCCAAGATGTGGCGAGGAGGATGAAACTCCTCTCCATTTGATTTTGCGGTGCAGAGATCTGGAGGCGCAGAGGCTTTCGATTCTTGGTGCCTTTAACCTCAGCTCCGTGCGTTTGGAGGGCGTCGGAGTGGACAGGCTCCTAAGTTTTGCAAGGGAAGCGGGTCTACACAGATGCTCCACAGTCTAGAGCTTGCCCATTAGGGCTCGGGTACAATGGTCCCACAGGACTGAGTGCCCGGTAATCGCTCAGAAATAATAATAAATATCCTTTCTTTTGTATTACTTGTAGTTATTCTTCATTACTTTTTTTACACATATTTATTGCGGTAATATCTCTTTTGTTTTTTCTTCGTTTCCCGTTTCCATTTGTGATTACGTGCGAAAGATGAAGACCAGACGAAAGTACAATAGCTTTAAATCGGTGTCGGTGAGGCTGAGGATGATGACTGCGTGTCAGAAGAAAGGAGTGCGATACGCAGCAGAATCAGCAGCAGGTACACACCACTCATCAAACGACCAGCAGGGAAATGTAACAGGTACGAACAACGATTGCAATGTGTCTGCGTCGTTTGAAAGCACAACCTCCGACGTATACATTGATGCATACGTTGCTAGAATTGACAATATTCCTGTCAATAGACTCCATTCAGCAGCATTGCTGTCGCGATCGACACTGACGAAGACAACGACAGCATCGTGTTGCAACAAGATACAAACATCGACGTAGATCGTTTGCGTTCGGCCGAGATTAGTGGACGTAGCATTGTAGATTTCGTACATGTTTTTGCAGAACTGTAGAGACTGTCCAACCACAACCCACAGATGTGCGGTTTCACTAATCTGGTCATTTTGAAAACGATCCGTCACGGTCTGAAGACCCAATATTTTGTCCGCTGTTAAATGTGTAACTTCCAGGGCAATTTTTGGAACGAACCGACAAGCGACAACAGGTTGGATGCAGGCGCTGTATGTGGAACTGTATTGACGGGGACCGGCCACCAGAAACTAGAACAAATTCTGGTCGCTGTGGACGTTACATGCATGAGTAACAAAACGTATCTGCATGTCCGAACAGGAAGTGTCAAAAACTTTTGCTGCCGCCCCAGAAGCAGAAATGCAAGTGGCTGGCAAATTGGAAAAAGAATTAGCTATTGCCCGAGGTGATGTCATAGACGGTGTGCCGCATATACCTGTGATAACGGACGGTTCATGGATGAAGAGATCGTATCGCAATGGTGCCTACGATTCTCCATCCGGAACTGCTCTTATCATGGGTTACTATACACGCAAAGTATTGTTCGTGGGTGTCCGCAACAAGTATTGCGTCGTCTGCGCTCGCGCATCGAATTTAAATATGCCACCGAAACCGCATGCATGCTATACGAACTGGGGACGAAATCAAAGTTCTACCAGCATGGAGAGCGACATAATCCTCGAAGGCTTCCGTTACAGTTTAGAAATGCATGGAATAATGTACAACAGATACATTGGCGACGGTGACAGCAATGTATTAAAGAAATTGCGAGATTTCCCGCCGTATTCCAATGTTGTTGTGGAGAAGATCGAGTGCACCAACCATCTTCTCCGTAACCTGTGCAATAGAATACGAGAAGCGCGAAGCACAGGTGATCGCCATGTTGCCAAATTAAAGAAAGCCGTTACCAACAGCGTGACGAAAATTCGGAACGCCGTTGTGAAGGCTGTAATGTTTCGCCGAAACAGTGAAGAAACTTGGCAACACAAAATTGCTGCCTTGATAAAAGATTTGCAGAATATACCTAGCCACGTGTTTGGCGAACATAAAGATTGCGCCACTTTGCAATACTTCTGTAACGGAGAGTTGAAAGAAGGTGAAGAGAATCTTGTTCCGCACCTACGATTGGCAAGATTCTATTCTAATGTTGAAAATGCGATGAATCGCATGATTGACAAAGCGGACAGTTTGCTGTGCTATTATACCAGCAATTCCGTTGAAAGTTGCAATGCAGTGATTTGCAAACTGATTGGCGGAAAACGTTCATTTTGCGCAGAAAGGCTCTTATGAAACTCGCGTAAAAGCGGCAGTCGTGCAATCGAATAGTTTACAATCGATGACTGCTGCTTGTCGTGCGATTGGTACAGACCCACCATTGTGCGCAACAGTATTAGAAAACAGAGATATTGTTCAACGCGCGAAACGGGCGGAGTACCTGCGCACGGCACAAGATTCCGATGTCCCTGTTCGTAAACGTAGATATTCGGGCAAAACGTGTGCACGTGACAAAGATTATGGCCCACACGCGGAACGGCCGAATATTAATAAACATATTTACGAACAGCTGAAAGCCAATCATTATCAAGAGCTGCGAAATCAACAGCAGCATCGAGACGTATTAGAGTATACTACGGGGGGTAAGCATGAAAACCCGCAGTGGCATCACATACGTAAGAAGCTGTTGACTGCGTTAGATTTTGCGAAAGTTTGTTGCAGACGTGAAACAACTTCCTGCCAAAATCTCGTGAGAACCATTCTGTATCCCCCTGTACTAACAGGTGCGGCTGTTGAGTGAGGTAAAGAAAAAGAGATAGTTGCACGAAAGCAATTGGAGGAGATGTTGGGAATTGAAATCAATGACTGTGGGTTATTAATTGATGCAGAATTTCCATATTTTGGCGCGACGCCTGATGGCATTGTAGGTGACGACACTATTGTCGAAATTAAATGCCCTTACGCGGCGCGACAGATGTCTCCGCATGACGCGATTTGGAATAAAGTCGCAAATCTGGATCGCCTTTTTGAAAAAAGCAATTACGATCGTATGTAGTATCATGTAAATATGCTGTAGACTGTAGAGTTAGAATATAAGGAGCACGAAAGTGAAAGTAATTATAAGCAGGTAAAAAGGGACGGGGAAAACCCATGGGCCAGCGGGCCCGGTGACGCGTTCGGGGGTTTTCCCTAAAGAAGGGGGTGCGAGCGTCAAGCGACGGCGAACATGACCATATTTGGTCATGAACGCGACCAGCGAAAGTTTGCGTGGTGGAAGGGGAGAAATTATAAGAAGGGATGTTTCGGGCGTCGAGCAGATAGAGTCGTAGTTGTTTTGGAGATAGAGTTGTGGTTGATTTTGGAAAGTCGTTTTAAGAGTTGTTTAGTTGATTTAGTCGATTTAGATGATATAGTTGTAGGAGAAACGAGTGATCGGACACTGATAGTTTTAATTTTAAAATAGCTCTTAATTCTGTACCATATGTATATATAATATACCATATTAATAATAATAATCCCTATACGTATGAATCAGAAACACGCGTACTATTTCCAAGTACAAGGGCAGCTGCATGTTACGCAAAAAAAAGTGTTGCATTTTTGCAGTGTGGACGCCTTTTGGCATAAAGTACGCGATGATACATTTTGGGAGGTCAAAATGTTACAATCGCTGCAACGATTCTACGAGGACAGCTTGATTCCCGAAATAATAGATAGCAGAGCCGCAAGACATATGCCCATTCGGGAACCGCAGTACGTAATTGAAGCTCAGGAAGCGGCTAAAAAAAGGTCAGTTTCAGGAAACAAGTAGACAAAATGTTTTGTATACAGTTCCTAAAACTGCCGAGCCGCTAGGGAAGAGGTGGTGGGCACTGTGCAACTTACACTGTCCAACAGCCAATTGACGTTTCGATTTCTGTTAAGCGATTATTGTAGTGTTTCTTGTGCTGATTACGAATCTGCAACCCGTTTTTCTCCAGCACGTACAGTTTTTGAGAAATTTGATTTTGAAGAAAAAAAAACACATTTTTCAAATTCAAACCAATTTTGTGAAGTAACTATAAAAGATACCACGATTCTGTTTATATAGGAAGATTCTATGGACTTTGCCGAATTCAACGGTATCTGCTTTTTATGCATTCGGAATATTTAAATATGTTTAAACAGTGATTAAACTCGAAGAGATACCGATTTTGCACCAATTTTTACGTATATTTTTCAATTTATCTTAAAAAGTAAGGGTCTAGTGAAAAATCGAACTATATCACGCGATAGAGCAGACTTTCACCTTTAAGAAACACCTAAACAAAGTTGCAACGTCGACTTTTTTACGATGCCAAAAAGCAAAATAGCAACGCGGGAGACGGTGTGAAGGCAGTGGTGCTCCGCGTCCCGTCTATGTTAGCGCGGCACTGAACGACCGCACTGACGCAACGGGATAGACCGCGAGTAGCGTCGCGTCGCAACGCCATCGCGCACCCGCGATCCGCGAATCACACCAAACACTTCCAGCAGGGCCCACTATAACCTGTGCGAGTGAGATCCTGTACTCCTCGTTCAGGCCGGCTCTATTAATTAGAGCTGCATGATTCGCACTTCGGTGTTCGGAATCTTGCGGAGACCACAAATCTCCCATCGGGCCGTGCTATCATACAAAACGTGGGAGGAGACTTGCGCTCCTCGTAGCCGGTCGTGCCTTCGGGCAGTCCCACCGTAATAACGTATAAAACGTCGTGAGGAGACATCACACTCCTTGCATGAAATCGTAATAACGTATAAAACGTCGTGAGGAGATATCACACTCCTTGCATGAAATCGTAATATCGTATACAACGTCGTGAGAGTCACTGCACTCCTTGCATGAAATCATAACGATCACACGCAACACACGCATACTATCGCTCGTACTTTCACCGTTCATTGTAAAACAATTATAATCTTCAGGGGTTTTTTATGCCGCCAGGCTTTTTCCCCTAATCGTATCGTTCGAGCCAATAAACGTTATAATTCTTTCGGCTCAAATTAATTTAATTTATTTATCAAATTCCCCTCCTCCTCAACCATATCATTGTCAATACCCTGAACTACGATATTTCTCCATGTTGGAGAGATTTCGACGATACACCCTCATTACCGAAGTATTTGGAAACACCAATATAAAAATCACTCTATGCCTGGGAACAACAAAATTACCATCCGAGGACAACAGGAAACAAATAATAGAAGAAGCACATAACAGTCTACTTGGAGGACACAAAGGCGTAACTAAAACGTACAGGCGCATTCGAGCAAAATATTCTTGGCCAGGAAGGAGGAACGAGATCCAGGAATTCATCAGAAAATGCAAAAGCTGTCAAGAACAGAAGTTAGTGAGAGCAAAAACCCGACAACCGATGCTGATCACGGATACACCATTAGAAGCATTCGATAAAATCGCCATGGACACCGTTGGACCATTACCTGAAACCTACAGTGGAAACCGATACATACTAACCATAGAGGACAACTTAACCAAGTATTGCATAGCTGTTGCACTACCAAATATCAAAGCCACAACCATAGCAGATGCTTTTCAAGACATTTCACTTCAATTTTTGGAACACCACGAGAAATTCTAGCGGACAAAGGAACGAGTTTTATGGGAAAGATTATGACACATTTGGCAGAAATCTTCAAAATCAAGCAAGTCACTACATCAGGATACAGACCACAAACCAATGGATCTCTGGAAAGAAGTCACATTGTACTCATAGAATACCTGAAACACTATATGGATTCGTACGAAGATTGGGACCTGTACATATACCATTTGTAATGCGGTCATACAATACATCCGTTCATGAAGCTACAAACTTTACTCCACACGAATTAATTTTTGGAAAACCAGCAAGACTACAAAGTTAATTTCCGGAAGGAGAGGATTTGGGAACATACGGAACATACCTCAGCAATTTAATCACAAAATTAACCGGAATCCGCAACATGGCAGCAAACAACTTAAACACCGCAAAAGAGCGATCTAAGCGTTACTACGACAGACACGCAAGACCAGTTCAATTTACAGTTGGCGATTACGCCTATGTATTGAAGGAACCCAGAAGTAAATTAGATTCACACTACGTCGGACCATACGAGACAATAGACGTAACAGATCTAAACAACGTTGCATTAAAAACAGGAACCGATAAAGTTATCACAAAACACCAAGATAAGTTAAAGATCGCATACTCCGAATAACACCTACGTCTGTCCTTGCAGATAATGGAATCATGGCTCGAATTGCGATGCTGCTACTCTTGCTCGCCGGCTTGGCTTCAAAATTGAATGCCGTGGATGACATGGGACTAACCATCTTTGGACAAAATACCGAATTGTACTTCGAAAAATTGCCAGCATTGAGGACGTACCACGTTCAATGGCGTTTGATTACCTCGGTAGAAATTAGGGGTTACCTTCGTCATCGCCCACAGTTAGACGCACACCTACACCAAATCGAAGGAGTCTGCAAGAAACATGGAATCACTGATTGCCCAGACCAGGAGTATGGACAACAGTTACGGGATAAATTAGCAAAAACAGACAGATACACCAATCTTTTACAAGCCGCCGTAGGGGATGCACCTACGGAAGTATATCATCCAGCCAGAACAACAAGAGATGCCCCTCTTTCTTTTGTCGGAAAAATTAGTAAAGTGCTATTTGGCACTATAACAGAAGACGACACCCACTACTACAACCAGGAACTGGATAAACTATACGCCGACCAAAAGGTGATGGCCGAATTAATAGCAAATCAAACACATATTATGCGCTCGGAATTTGACAAACTACATGCACAACTTATACACACAACACGAGAAGCACATTATATAATGCAAGAAGTCATCACTCTAGGAACTACGCTTCAAAAAACCAAGGCCGAAGTCAAGAAGATGCAAATCAAGAACTTCCTAGTGGACCGGATCAATCAATTAGACAAAACCATTCAAGAATACCATTCGAATCTGATCATCATCATTGATGCCATACTCTTCGCCAAACAGGGAATTCTTCATCCCGTTATTTTGTCACCGCAGCAATTATTGAACTCTGCCAATAAAATAAAGGAATCAACAACTTATGAATTTCCATTGTCACCTATGGAAATACTATCAGAACAAATCAACGAAGTCGCCAAACTCCACATAGCCTACACAAACGGAAGAACATTATTCGAGCTCGTCATTCCTTTATTAGATACTCCAATCTTCGATCTCTACAAGATCCAGCCCGATAACCCAGGTGAAAGGGACGACGGCGCTAACTGCTTATATCAAACCTAGAACCCCATACCTTGGTGTTTCAAAGGATGGCCTGACGTACATCACACCTGATGAAGAACACATCCGACGCTGCAGTCAACTTCATGGACAATATGTAGGACAAGCTACGCTTCCAATTAATTACCTCAACAATAAACCCACCTGTGAGACAGAACTTTTGAATCACGCCACTCCCAACAGCTGGAGTAAGTGCGACGTGCGCCTGACGTTGACCCTCAAAGACCTTTGGCAACCACTCGTACACAAACAAGCTTGGCTGTTCTATGAAAGGGAAGAAAAAAGGATACGCTTTTACTATAAAGACCACCCAGCAGGATCAGAATACATTCAGGGAACTGGAATTCTTACATTAAAAGGAACCAGGATGCTCCGCAGTGACGGACGTGACCAAAATCCGGGCTCTGGATACATTGGGATCATCAGAAAATTTCACTTACGCACCGGCGATGTCATTGAATCTTACAAGGATTTCACCGGAATTTGGTAATCATCACGTAGAAGCGATCAAGCAAATAATCCGATTGAACTCTTCCATCGTAGCGAAACCTAACAAAGGGACCAGAGACGAGACTGATATCGCTTTGAATCAAATCGAAGAAAAAGCCCGAATCTTGGAAACACATCATAGGACCCAGGAAACTATATGGACTAGGACATACATGGGCGGAAGCTTTGCAGTTTTGTTAATGATCGCACTTGCACTCGCCTTCACGTTCCTGTACCTCAAGGGCCCCAAGCTTCCCACCACCATAGAAATTGCACCTTCGTACTTAAGAAACACCCTGGAGGATGCGTCCACGAATACGATTGAGATGCAGCCAGTACGAGCTCCCTCAGTGGTCGTCCAAAATATAAACAAACCCATAGCCCGAGCTCCGACCACCATCATATAAACAGAACCGAAGATAAAAGGAACGAAGATGACCCAGCAACCTCACAAAAGAAAAATCCAGCATGCAAACCAGAGCAACGCAAACAGAGCAAGGCGAGGGCCAGCGGACAATCACCGTCCAAACTGGTGAAAAGGGAAGTTGGCTCAGCGAAAATCGTACAGGGACTATCCTCAAATCACGAGGACCCGTCGAATCGGGCAGTGGCCGTTTCAACCCTGGTCGCGTCAGCCAAACACGCATCCTAAAAGCGGTCGACCAGGAAACATCGACAGCAGAACAACCTGCGAAAAAAAATCAACAACACGCAGTGACCTACGTATGGGAGAACGGGCCACTCTTGGCCCACATCACCGATGATAACATCGCCGCCTGGATGCCTGGGGATTCCTTGAGGAAGCGAAGGAAATTGGGAAACAGAAACCAATCATAACCATTTCATGATTGCCAAACCACCGAGACCAGATCATCGCAGACAACCCGACCCAACCAACCCACAGCTGCAAGGACTTCAACCTGAAGACACCCTTACAGATAAGTCCCACATATACACACACAACACTCACATTACACCGCAACAGTCCGTTCTTTCGTGAAAATCGCAGTAAAATCATTCCCGATTAAACTTTATTCTTATTATATCATGTGTTTTTATTATTTAATTCTATTTTGTATTTTTATCTTTATTCTTTTTAATTTTTAAATTTTTGCTACGCACCCAACTCAAAATTGGGAAAGCATCGTAATAAACGATGTTTCATCTTAGGGGGGAGATGTTACGTTTCCGCCCTCAAAATTTCCTTATTTGGAGTTGGCTGCGTACACTCGGTATGAGTCACGTAGTCTAGAATTTTCGAGATCAACACGAAGCAAGGGCGTTGTCCCTCGAAGTCACGTAGCGTACTTTCCCCACCACTCTTTTTCCTCTGATTTTTGGGTATAACAAGGGTGACGGAGAAGGCATTTTGGGTCTAGTCAAAATTTAGAAAGGGCGCGTTACACGTCGGTACGTTTCCCTTACGACGCATTACAACTTAGCGAGATCGGATTCAAGTCCCCTACGAGCATTTTACTATTTACAATTTACTATTTACTAATTACAAAGAGTACATGCATGTACTCTCTGGTTACATTTGTTTCTCCGAGATGGCGTTTAAGAGATTTGTGTCATGCTACTGCTACATTTATACATAACTTATTCCTAATTTGTATATACAACTTATTCCTAATTAATATTTACAACTTATTCCTAATTAATATCTACAACTTATTCCGGGCCGATGTGTCATTTCGTCTTCCTGCAAATTACAAATGCGTATGAGTATACATAGTGTAAGAATGTCAGTGATTTTACCGGAGGTAAAGGCACTGCAGTGAACTAGGTCTAGGGAATTTGACGGAAAAACGCTCACTGCTATTTAAAAATAACGTTTCTAACAATTATTTATGTATACATAAAAGATTTGAAATCAGTAACTAATTCAATCTTTCGTTCAAATAAATAATTACTAATACTTCAAAATAAATCTGTTATACTTCATTCGATGAAAGATATCCGCTTTGCCCTGATGTAAAGCATCTTTCGTTGAACGAAGTATACGGTAAAATTCACTTCATCCGTTTACTATAGTGAGCAGTGTGTTTATGACAGTGAGGTTATGTGGATCAGTGGATATACGAGATTGGAGATTCATAGAACACTTACGGTTTCTAAACGCCGTCTTCCTGCGTGGTCCAAAAGGAATCTGGCTTTCGGCCTTCGCAAGTCCGCCGACCTCTGCTTCTGCTTCGCACCCGCTCTTTGGCGGTGCGAAGCGCTGCCCTCATTGCCTCGGCAATCTCCTGCCGCGATGGCTTCGAGTAATGTTTATTACCAATTACTGCGTCTGAAAGCGAAATTTACTTGGAATCAACAACATAAACAGTAACAAAAATACAATTGCATCGAAAGTGAATCGTACCATGGATCGCCCTCGCCAACCGCGTCTCGCAAAGCGGGAGATTGCCTTCGCGTCCTAATCAAGAATACTTGGTCAGGACGCGGTCATCAAAGGCTTCTTTGAAGCAGAGGCCGACGGCCTCCTTTAAACTGAGACCTCCAACGTATTTAAGGTAGCTCACCTGAACAAAGTAAGTAACAAGTTAAACAAACATTTATTATGTAAACGTATAAAAAAAGTCTTGCTTTTCTATCACTTACAGTTTCCTCATACAATTCGTCTGTTGCTTCCTCGAACTGAGACATTGCGTCTATAGAAGCAATTGGGAGTCTTTCTGGCTTTGTTGGTACTCCCTGCTGCTGGTGTTGCAGCAGCTTTAAAAATTTATGGAGCATAGCACTCTGTTTCCTGTAAAGGTAAATGATACATATACATATATTCTTGTATTACCAATATAATCGATACTTACATTTCAGCATCCTCTATTCGCTGCATTCTGTTCCTAAGGTCCCTGTAAACATTGATATGTGTAAGAGAATGTGTTTTTGAATGTTCCACGAGAGGATATAACCAATATTATATTATCAATATTGTTTCGTAGGGGTGTAATTAAATTAATAGTTACACACTAGTTCAATGAATACACGCCTTTATTTAATTGATTGTGATTGTCTCATTAACCGCCGTGGACACCGCCTGGGGGTACAAGTACCCTGAGTCCCACGGTATGGACTTCGCCTGGGGGCTGTTGCCCTGAGTCCGTTGTGAACAAGTGTTCTTTACGTGGTCGCGACACAATACGAGCCAACCGACTTCCTCGAAGGAAATTTTTCTACTGACTTGACACCCGCTGCGGACACTTGCTAAGCCCCCCAAATGCGCAGCGCGGTCGACCCTTTTATGTCACCTGATCGCCGGCAACGCCGTCATCAACGACTTGCGTCCTCACGCTTTATTTTACGTATATCTCCGCGTTATCTTGTTTGAGTTTGGTTCCTTCGAGAAGATCGGCGTGTATATTGTATGTGTTCGCACATGTACATGACCAGTATTCTACGTTAATCGTTTCGTATTTGTCGTGCACGACTGTATAAGAGCTCTACGCAACAAATATAATCAATACTTACGTTATATTCTCCTCCAACCGCCGAATGTTTTGTTGCAGGTCCCTGCAAACATTGATGTGTGTACGGTAATGTTTTTTTAGAGTACATCAATGTATACTTCAAATGTTCGATAAAGGCATATAACACAGGCAGAATAAGTATGTAACGTACCTCGTACTTGCATCAGACGGATTGTCCAGTGTGTATGGCTGTGTGTCTGCTGTGTAGGTGTGTGCGTTTTGTATGTATGCGTATATGTTTGGTCCGTATGACTGCGTGTTTCTGTGTACGTTTGGTGCGTAATGTATGTTAGCGAAAGAATTATTCTGTGGTGTGTATGAGTACGTGGGAGTGGGTGGTGTGTATGATGTTGCCTGTGTGTCTGCGTGTGTCTCTGTGTTTAAATGTGTTTGCGTATTCGCGGCATAGACGGTCTCTTGGTTTTCCTGCGCAAATTCTTGTAATTCGCGGACATCGTCGACGATATCTCCACGGACCGCCTTCACCCGCTTTCTCAGAGGCGCCTTTTCCTCTGAAGATGTGGTCATGTACCTCGCGGGTTTGCCCACTTGTCGTCTAGGACGTTCTGTATCCATCTGTAATTAAAGAAGAAAATGTGATACACTTTTCGCGGAACACACGGTCACAATCGTTGAAACTTATACTTACATCCCAATTCTCGATTTCTCACAATTCACTAACTGTTCTGTGTACTCCCGTCAACATTCGTATCGCAAGTGACAATCGCTCGTGGTGCCGCATAGCTCTAACCCAATATTTCTCCCACTTATTGGCAATAGGTACGGAGCGGGGCCCCAAGGGCGGCTTTTGTCTCCGTAGGAAAATGTATTAGCGATCAACCCCGTACCACCCCCTTCCAGAACGGCCGCGGCACGTCCGCGGAAGGGTGGGGGGTTTCCTCGCTGTTTAGATACGTGAACCTGGTACCCGACTTTCAAAAAACTGATTTTTTTTAATGGAAACTACTAGTATTAAGTTGGTGCATATGAAATGTCCGATTTTGTTTCATCAGTTTTTGAAATCTGCTTACTCGATAAATATTCGTGTCTTTGAGATGTTTCATATATCGATTCGAAGCTTAGAATCTCCTCTTTCACAGATAATTTTCATTTTGCAATATTCACCTTATTTACGCATCCTTTTCAAGTTTTTATGAAATATGTATTAACCTGATGTTTGGGAAAATCATAAAACGCTTTGATTCGTCGAAGAAAATATGCAGATTCCTAAGACTTTTATTTTAAAATAAGGACTATGATTTATTGTGATAAATTATCATCGAAATTTGTTAAGATTTACGTGTATAAACGTATCTTTCTTAGATTTCTGTGAAGCACGAATAATCGTAATTTTTCCGAAAATTGATGAAACGAGAGTAGAAAACTGGTAATTTCTTGAAAAAATGTACAGATTATAATCATTCTTATTTTGATTATTAACGTTTAATCTAAAAAATGTGTTTACTTAAAGTTGTCATTATAAATCCGACATTTCATATGCACCAACCTAATATTTTGTTTGTAGTTGATTGTTGGAGTTCGTTTTCAGTTGAATTCTAGTTTCCTTCCCACGATTGCAACTATTGCTTTCGGTGGGAATTCCCGATTATAAAGAAGTGGAATTAACACATTTCCGTAAACCTGACTCTGTTTAGTCGAAGGGGAGAGTAGAAACAACAACGGCGGTAATAATAATAATAATAATGACATAACGCCCGGTGCAAATAGCGAAGGAAACAGAGAACGCCTACGGGGTTCTTCAAATATTTCAGTCTCTCAGAAAACATCTCTGAACCTCTATGCCATACAACTATTCATACAAAAAAGAAAAAAAAATTAATTAAAAAGAAACATTACCCAATGAAAAGGATATCGTAAAGTCGCACTGCAGGGGGGCTTGAGAGTTTGCAGTCATTATTAACGGCCTCGGCTTAGAAATTGTAGCGGTGCAATTAATCTGCCGGGATTTCCCCCGTTAAAGTTTGTAGTTGTCCAAAAAGGGCTAAGAAAAAAGAAGAAGCGCAGGTAGTTGATTCCCAACCTGATTTAAAGAAAAGAAAACTTGGCACACCGGTTGTAAAAAAAATGACGCCTGCATGCGACAAGCGGCGCGCACCGGACAATTTGAATTCTTCAAACCGTACATAGATGATATATTGCATAACCACCCCGTTCCAAAACGGCCGCAGCGCGGTAGGTCCAGGGAATGGGGGGGATTTACTTCGCTGTTTACCTATGTGAACCTGGTACCCGACTTTCGAAAAATTGATTTTTTTAATGGAAACTACTAGTATTTTGTTTGTAGTTGATTGAAGCAACAATAGTTTGGTTTGTAGTTGCACCAGTGAATAGCTAATATAATATAATACGAAAGACAAGATTCTTATAAATTAATATTACGGTGTTTTACGGAGATTCTGACGCCAGAATTCTAATAGCCGCGTGTGAAAACAAAAAATGTGTATATACAGGGTGTCCCAGAACTGGTGAAACTCCCGGAAATGGGGGGTAGCTGGGGTGCATCTGAACAACTTTTTCCTTTACCAAAATGTTGTTTGAAGCTTCGTTATCGAGTTATTAACGAAAACCACCGACCAATGAGAGCGCGCGTAGAGCGCGGGCTCAGCCACGAGAACGTTAGTGGCTCTCAATCGCGCGCGGACGTGGCCGTGAACGAATGCCTCTTTGCATCGGAGATATCGAGAGAATCACACGGCAAATGTTACATCGTATTAAATTAAAAATAATGTAGAATTATTTATGAGTAACAAATTAATGAATATGTCGTTTAATAACTATGTTTGACACTTTTTAACGCTATCCGAAAGGAACAAAGTGTTGTAGTAGTTATGAACCACCACATCAACAGTTGGATAATTTATGTTTATAGAAAAACGATTTCGAAAGCTGATGTTAGAAAAAGCTAGTTTAACTTACCCATTCATCCCCGAATGAACCTGTCGCGGCTGAAGTGGGTCGTTGAAACTGGGTCACTGTGCCGACCTTCGTCCTTTTTCAAAACCCTCAACAGCTGATGTTATGGCCGGATCAGCGAACTCACTGCACTGCACGGTCACTTGCATTGTGCGGTCACTTTTATTCCGCGGTCACTTTTGTTGCGCGGTCACTGTCATTTGTCACTGGGAAATGTGGGAATATTTAAACATGATTTATTATTCCTACGTTTAAAAAACGGGGGCTCCGAAAGGGGCCGATTTTTGGCTCCGAAAGGGGCCGATTTTTGCTCTCGAAAGCAGGTGTCACGGCAGCAAGGACAGTATCGGTTCAATGTGTCCTCCTTGGGCCTCGATGCATGCCTGTGCACGCCGGCGAATATTTGATTGAACTCGCCGTAGCATTTCAGGCGTAATGGTGGCGACAGCGGCGTGTATTCGCGCCACCACCTCCTCTGCCGTATCCACCTGCTCTCGGTACACCGCAGTCTGGAAAAATGAGAGAAAAAGGAAAATGCATAAGTACAAATTATTACAGTTCGTGCAACATGATTGTGATACTGAACTTACCTTCAGGTGTCCCCAGAGGAAAAAATCCAACGGATTCATAGCCGGAGACCGTGGGTGCCACGCTACGGAACCACCGCGGCCAATCCACCTGTCGCGAAAGGCTTCATCTAAGAAAGCCCGTACATTTGCGGCATAATGGGCGGGCGCCCCATCATGCTGGAAATACATATTTCTCCGAATTTCTAAAGGAATTTCTTCCAAGAGATCCGGAAGAATATGCTCCAGAAAACTTTGATATGTTTGATCATTCAATCTATCGGGTAGAATGTATGGCCCAACAACAAAATTATCGCAAATGCTGGCCCATAGATTGACTGACCAGCGATGCTGTGCCGCACGTGGACGAATCGCAATCGGATTCTCATTGTCCCACAAGTGCGAATTGTGGGCATTAAAGCACCCTTCCCGTGTAAAAAGGGCTTCGTCTGTCCACAAAACGTACCTGCAGAACGACGGATTCCGCTCAATTTCCCCTAGCAGCCACCGTGAATACTCTATCCGTTGGATATAATCCCTGGGGAGCAGTGTCTGTACCCGTACAAATTTGTACGCGTGTAGCCCTTCGTCCTGAAGATGGCGATGTACGGTGCTTCGGCTGACACTAACAGAGAACATACAAGTACATGAGTATAACAATTCCATTTTTATTATTGTAACTTTATGTATTTGAAAATTTAAACTTACCCCAGCCGCCTGCTAACCTCTCGCACACTCTGCGAGGCATCCCGGTCGAACTCTTCGAGGACTTCGTCCAACCGCGCCGTAGAAATTCGACGCGATCGGCCCGTATCTGTTCGATCCGGTTCAAACGAGCCCGTCGAATAAAGGCGTGCAGCCAACCTGCGGAAGGCTGCCGCGCTTGGTGTTTGTTCGCCGGGATGCAACTCGCGGTACCGAGCAGCAGCAGCGTTTGCATTGCTGTTGCACTGACAATACGTATGGAACATTTCGTAATTTTGAGCGTGCTTGCGTTCCATGTTGCTCGTACGGCTAGCAGGACTATTCTGTCAGCTCCAGCGTTTCTGAGGCCCTAGATGGACGTTCGTTATGGAAGGGATATTTTTACAATAGAACAGAGAAGAAATGTTTATTGTTGGAAAGCTTAAGTGGCTAGCAGTTTTACTGTCAGCGTCCATTCCTCTAAAAAATTCCCATGCGCCGAGGGCGGTCGCATGGTTTTCGTCACTACAGGCCCCGACATCGAGGAAAGACCGCACACACCAGAGGGTGTCATCAATTACACTCTTAGCCATACCGTACTGCAAACGGGAAAGTGACTATTTTGCAAGTACGATATAGCAACGACTTATTTTTTATTTATTACTATCGTCGAAACCAGCGGGCTTCATCAGTTGCAACCTATTCTGCACAAATTGTATTCTCAAAGCAAGTTAGATGCAATAGTAATATCTACAAAGAAATACAACATTGTCAGTTAATTGCTATTATTATGAAACTAATGATTTTGGCGGAGCCAGTGGCCCAGTTCCTCTACCACTGTTCACGTCAGTTCAATCAAAATTTATAATTGTGTGCGTATTTATTTAACCATATTGATATAAATTTTATAACACAAAAACAAGACTATTAGGCGTAACAACAATTGTTTATAACTTTTAAATTATCCAACTACAAACGAAAAGGAAATCATCACAAACAACTTCAAACGATATCAAACAAGATTGCGCAAGCGAATTTTTTTCGGATATCTTAATGTCGGGTGCGAGTCATTTTTTCAATTTTTTTGTATTTATTAGCTGATAAAACTACAGCCGAAATTATTGTCAGTACAATCAACTACAAACGAAATACTATAATTTTCCATAAAAAAGTCAGTTTCTTCGAAGCAGGGTGCCAGGTTCACATTGGTCGCTGGTGCTGCATTTCATTATCCATAATAGCGTAGCTAAACAAGGGTAGTCTTTCTCAGGAGAAATTTCGTTTGTCCTCTATTCACTTCAGACAACCCTTGAACCGTGGGCCTGCTTGTACGGGTGGGGGAGGATGAACTGCAGTGCAGTGATGCCGAAATCGTGGGACGTGGGACAAACTCTTACCCCCACCATGACCTACCGTCGTCCCTCACTCTGCTGCCATCGCAACTCAACACAAGCATATCTCTACCTCTGTCCGTGTGCACTGCCTGTTCGGCTCTTTTCGCCAAGAAATTGTGTTACCGACACGACGACCGAGTAATCTGGCGGCATGTTCAATAATCAGAAAATCCCGTTCAAATCCTAGTATGTCCTCCGATTTTTATGAAACCCAAATATTGGGTTCTCAGCAGAAGTTTTTAGTTTCTGAAAACCATTGCAACTGATCCACGTATATGTATATGTGTACGATGTTAAATACCTTTCTGATTTTCTATACCTAAAAAGTAACAAATAAATAAATAAAATTATAACTATAATCGTGAGAGTGTAGGGCAAAGTGTAAATAATATCGTAAACTTATCTTTTCTTTTTGGCAAAAGTGCATCTGTCGATGGAAATTTGTTGCTCACGCGGTAGAACTGAAAATGGCTAAAATGCATGCGAGAAAATTGCATGCGTAGAAAATCACGTGGAAAAAATACACGCAGAAACATTACATGCGGACAAAATACGTGTTGAAGAAATACGCGCGGAAGAAACGTATGTGGAAAAAAATTATATATATATATACTGAACGAATTGAGTAACTTCCTCCTTTCGGAGTCGGTTAAAAAATACACGTGGAAAAAACACATGCCAAAGAAATACAAGTGGACGAAACGCATGCGGAAAAATACACGTGGAAAAAACACACGCCAAAGAAGTACAAGTAGGCGAAACACCTGCCAAAGAAATAGAAGTGGACGAAAGACGAAAGGGGACGAAAGTGGACAGCCATTCTGTAACTTTGGCGGCGAGTGTTGCCTGTGCCCCCTTCTGAAATAGGAATACTATGGTTCAGGAATTTGATTGAGATAATGAACTTCTAATATCGAATATTTAAGAAAAAAAATAGTAGGACTGTTTGTATTACGGCACTTCCCAATTAGACTTGGATCTTAAATATGGGAAAATTCCTGGATTTCTGTATAAAATCGGATAAAAAAGAATAAAAAAATATTAATTAAAAAAGTTATTGTTTAAATCGAATCGCGACGTTTGGTCTACTTTTAAAATGAATTGTGTTGAAACGCGTGTAACGTCAATTGTTTAAAATTTTGAAAGCGCGACGAACTCGGACGCAAATGCTTTCCCGACATTAAATCTAAATGTCTGTCATCGACATGCATGGTGCGGCTAGTCTCGCGTCTAGCTTTCAAACATGTGCGCACCACACAAATGGAATTGAGGAGATCAGCTCCTACTTTATTCCTTTTTTTACATTTAATGTCGGGGAGCATCGAAAATATTCGTTCTGACTCGGCGTTAGAATGGGGCAAACAACGTACTGTGTTCAATAAAGAAGTTAAATTCGGGAATTGAGGACTGCTGTCTGAATTTTTTCTTAAACAAATATCTGCCCACATATTGTCAAATGTTGATTTTGTAAACCTATCTTTATCTGATTGTGAAGTACCGTAATATAAAATATCCCATTCTTTTTGCAAATCTTCGATGTTAAAAGTTCCTAATCGACGAGCTACGGCTGTCACATTCCGGAAAGTTAAATTTCTATCATTGTTATTAAATACATGAACTGACTTAAAAACAGTTAAGTGTGTGAGGAATGGATCGTCAAACGGAAGACGATCCCTGATCTCATTGCTTGCTGTGATATAGAACCGCAAGCAATTTTCGCGGAATGAATGTATTTCGACTTCCGACATACTACTATTTACTACATCATTTAAATACTCTTCACATCCAGTACCAAGATCCACTTGATTAAGTGGAACTTGGTTGGACCTACAATTAAAATCAATTTGCCTAACTAAATCAAAATGCTTCAAAAGAAGCGGTTTCAAAAATCTGCGCAAAAACAAAATGTAAGCAGCCGCGCTGAAGAAGGCTGCAATTCCTGAACCATAGTACTCCTACTTTGAAATGAGGCATTGAATGTATTGAAAATATTTAAGGTATATTCTAGAAAATAGAAATAGCCTCTAATATCCGGTCTGCTAAGTGAAGCCAGAAAATTCTTAGCAGCTTCTGACTTTTCGGAAAAAGAATATTCGTGAAAAAACCGAACTAAATCGTCCCAAATATACAAAAATCTGTTTACACACTGGTACATTGCAAGCCAGCGTGTATCAGAGAATTTGAGAACTTTTAAAGGAGAGCTCTGGTAACTCTCTTGAAATTGTCGAAAAATTGAAGCCCGTTTTGGACTGCTGTTAATGAACGACGCTACACCGCGAAGTAACTCAATACATTCTTTTGGAATTGTAGAACAGGCAGCACTCGCTGCCAAAGCCACAGAATGGCAAACGCACGGAAATGTGATGACATTCGAATTTTTTTCTAACAACTTTGTTTTAAACGAAGAATCCTTACCCGTCATGACTGCGGCATTGTCGCAACTAAGAGCCGCGATATTTGTTGCCGGAATTTGCATTCGCAACAACTGATGTTCAAAAGATTTGAAAATCTTTTCAGCCGAACAATCGCTAGCATCCAGGTGAATTAGTTGCAACAATTCCGTAGTCACAGACAGCCGGCACGGTTCAACGTATTTCACTACTAATGTGAGCCACTTATCATTAGTTGAATCAGAAGTTTCATTCTCATAAATTGAAAATTTAGTATTCCGCACGTTATCACTAATCCTTTCCGTTTCGCGAACACACAGAATATTATTAATAATTTCCCGACACTTCGTGCGGCCCACTTTCATCCCCTGCAAAACTCGGGGCTCCTGTCCTATATCTTGCATAAGAGCAAGGAAATCGGAAGAAATCGACAGCGGAACATTATGTTCGGCGAAGAAAGCCGCAACTTGGATTTTTTCCTTAAGGGAAAATGAAGAACCCGAACCCTCAACGAATTCCCCCGACACGGAATTCGACAATTCCTGATCTAACCTACTAGTATGGAGCATTTGCTCCATGTTTTTTAAATGGATCTGTCTGGACGAATGCTTGCGTATTTCCGAAAGCCCACAATCGAAAATTTTGTTGCAGACCTTGCAGAAGCATTTCGATTCGTCCGAAGAAACCTCTTCTAACCAAACCTTTAACGATTCGTCTGCATCATACCAATGACGCTGGAACCTCTTCTTGTATTTTTTGGCGGGTGTGCAATCCATTATAGACACAGTTAGAGTTTATAAATTATACACTAATACACTTCACTACTACGAAAGAGGGAGAGAAACACAGGTTGAAGGAGGTAGCATTAAAGAGAGACAAACAAATAGATAAACGGATAGAGACAGTTTACACAAAACTACAGCACTAGATTATCGGAAGATATTCAAGCTCGTTATTCGCAATTCTTGTTTCGATTGTCACCGGCACCCGGAAGTAATTTCCGTTCGACGGATTCTATCGATCTGACTTCTCAATTTTCCTACAAAAGTCGGGAAGTCTCCGCACTGCGTGTTTTCGGGGTGGGGTACGTCGTCAGAGACCAATCAGTAATTTCTCTAATTTTTATAAATGCTGATTGGCTGCCTGCTGGAACAATGGGTGAAATGTTGACAATCCTCTCGTACAATTTGGGAAAAACCCATATCCGCAATGCTTGTTGCAAACGTAGATACCTGCGACCCACGGGTCCTCCTGAGCGATTTTTAATTAACAGAGTGTATTGTTCGCTGTTTTTATGACGTTCTCTGTTCCCTACTTTTAAAGGGCTTTTTGGTCATTATTACTATTGCTTGTCTCTACTGCTGGTACCCCACAATACGATCAGTACGGTCCGAAAACAATATCAGCAAGTTTCGAACTATGAATCGGGACTTCTTTTGTATACCTCCACAACTGTTTCAGTAACCCCCTTATTAATTATATGTCTATATAGCGAATATGCTTGTACTTCACAAGCTCGTGTCTCTGCTCACGTTTTTAAAAATCTAAAAAATCTTAAAAAATATACATGTTGTCCCTTGTATATTTCCTGATAAGCACATCAGATTTCATTAATAGCATTTTATAATTGTGATCAGGATAAAACCTGAAAAACGCCCAGGTACTCTCCCGGCGCGCCGCGCCGTCTGCAATAAACCGCCAATAAAAATGAAACAGTTGTGGAGGTATACAATAGAAGTCCCAATTCGTAGTTCGAAACTAGCCGGTATTGCTTTCAGACCATATTGAACGTATTGTGGGGTACCAGCAGTAGAGACAAGCAACAGTAATAATGAACAAAAAGCCATTTAAAAGTAGGGAACAGAGAACGTCACAAAACAGCAAACAATACACTCTGTTAATTAAAAATCGCTCAGAAGGACCCGTGGGTCGCAGGTATCCTCGTTCGCAACGTGCATCACGGATTTTTTCGCGTGTTTCTTCCGAACGCATTCTTCAGCACTTATTTTGTCCACATGTGTTTCTTCCGCGTAGATTTATTCCGCATGTATGTCTTCCGTACTGTCCCAGCGCCGCACAGTGGTCGATTTGTCTCATTTTGCGGTCAAAAAATAGATATTACTTAAAATTAAAAAAAAAGAATAGGAAATTTCTTACCAGATATAATAGCTTTAATCGACATTTATATTCCCGCTTATAAGTAATTGAACATCTTCGTTGATCTCATTTGTTTAGGGGGCGATCTACAAACAACTTGGGCCGTTCTGATCCTCCTAGGTTTTTTAATCTAATTTACGACATTATACTATATGGAAACATATCAAGTGGTAGGTTACTGCATTTGGTTCAATAATCTATATTTTCTCTGTTGTTAATAACTTTTTACCCAAAAAGATTTATGACTTACAAGTAGGAAACACTAGGGTGCGGCTTATTTTATCAAAACGAATATTTTTTCGAGTTCGTGGTCTCAAAATGATCGTTGTGGTGAGAAAAAATGATTAAAAATAGTCTCCACCCTGTAGGACCATTCCTGGCCGAGCCTAAGGGGCTTAATTGCACTGAAATTTTTTTTTCGATTTTCATCGGGGAAAAAAGCGTTTCTAACAAAATCGATCATTCTACGGCTCCGTAGGAGCGAAAATTTTAACCATTTTGCCGTATCTCGACTCATTCGTGGTGAAACGGCGGCTGAATGTCGCGCGGACTAGCGTTCAACGCCGTCCTCGATTCCGTCTGGGCGCCGCCGGGTCAGGCTGTGCGTTTACAACGCATACGCGATCGTCAACTGACTATGACAGTTATTCCTCCAAGTATTCCCCACGTGTGAGAGGTTGCGGTTAAGTTAATCATCATGAATCGGAGAAGCAGTGGAGTAATTGAAGAGGTAGGGACAGAACTAGAGAAGCTTTGTCCAAAAAAGCTCCCTCTTGTCCGAGACGTGCTGCGCGTCTTTTTCCACCATTTACGCAAATTCCGTAGGAAACGTGAGTCGGCCTGGGTTACTGTGAAGGAAGTGCTAGCCATTTGGAACACAACTAAAATACCATGCAAGCAAAGCATCTGTGTCGTCGAGGACATCGAGAACTTGTACGAGCTTTGGCGTTCCTTTCAAAAAAATAAAAATAACCCAAAGAGTGCTATCAAATGTGAGGAGCTCAAAAAGTCATTCAGGGGTCGGCTGGACTGTTTATTTGATGTGGGTAAAAAGGATGCTGTACAGGTAATGGCCATGAATGAACAGAATGCAAAGGACAGCAAAGACAAGGCAAGATGGGAGGAAGAGAGGCTGTTTTATATTGATCAGCGTGGTCCGAGAGTTGCAACAATTGGTGGAATAGATCTGAAGCTGAAAAAGAAAGAAGTTTTGAGGTTAGAAAAGGAAAAAAAGCAGCAATTAAAGGAACAGCAGATGAAGGAACGCAGGGAGATAGAAATGAAAAAGCAAGAACTAGAAGGTAAGAAAATTTTCATACTAGTAAAGTGCCGCCCATCGTTGCGCACTGCGCACCACACTTAACCTTCAATTTGTTTAATATTGAATCCCTTACAGAAGAGAAAGCCGTCCTGTCCGGCTCTTCTACGGCTGACGACACGTCATCCGAAGCGTCGTCATATAAAGGCGAAGGCCGAAAGCGACAGCGAGGGCGTATGGACATCGTCAGTCCGGACGTAGTGGATGTACTGGATGTTGGAGAAGTTAGCAACCGGAAGGCAGCCAAGCTGCTCTCAGCCATCGCGTCAACAGTCGGCATCCCTGTGAAAGAAACAAACATCAATGAAAAAACTCTGAGAACGAAGAGAAAGGGTTTGCGCAAGGAAGCTGCAAAGAAAATCAAAGACACTTTTCAGTCTGACTCGGTCTTAACTGTGCATTGGGATGGAAAAATAGTTCCCCATTTAACGGAGAAAGATGAAAAGCAGGATAGACAGGCGGTCATTGTAACCGGCATTTCAACTGTGCAGCTTCTTGGCGGCTTCGCTGTGAAAGATGGTACGGCAAAGGAAATCGTCAACGCGGTTGTAGGTTCGCTCCGAAACTGGGGAATAGTTGACGAGGTGAAAGCCATGTCTTTTGACACAACGAATACAAACTCAGGTGGGTTCCAAAAATAAAGTTTGCAGTACGTTGAAAGGTAAATAATTAAGATATTTTAATTCATAATTCTTTCGACTTTTCAGGCAAAACGAATGGCGCGGCGTCACTTATAGAGGTCGAGTTAGGGAAGCAACTTCTGTGGCTACCCTGCCGTCGTCATGTGTTTGAACGAGTCTTAGCTGATGTTTTTCACTCGGTAATGGGAGCCTCTACTGGACCTGACACTCAAATTTTCAAGAAATTTTCAAATGAATGGAAATCATTGGATCACGCCAAATTTTCTACGTATGCTACATTGAAAAAATCGCATAATGCTCTGTCCACTTCTGCTGAGAGTCTGGTCAAGTTCGCTTTCGATCAAATTGAAGTGAGCAATTTTTCTGATTTAATGTATAGTCAATATATTCGCTCCATATTTTAGCTTACCCCTTTCCTTCTGCAGGAAGGTCAACCGCGCGACGACTACTTGGAACTTCTCGAACTAAGCATTATCTTCTTAGGTGGAATGCCCCCTCGAGGCGTGCACTTTCGTCGACCGGGGCCTGTGCACAGCGCGCGTTGGATGGCGAAGGCTATCTACTGCCTGAAAATGGTCCTGTTTCGCAGGCAGCTTGTGGCACTAAAAGTGATAAATGAAACAGAAGCTAGGGGATTACTCAATGTCGCTATTTTCATTGTGGGGGTATATATTCAAACCTGGTTCGCGGCGCCTCTATCCATTGAAGCCCCTCTCAACGACCTGGAACTTTTAAAGAAATTAGTAGAGTATGAGAAGGTTAACAAAGCAATAGCACTGGTAGCTCAAAACCGCTTCACGTACCACCTGTGGTACCTTAGCGAAATTAATTTAGGCTTTTCGGTGTTTGATGAAAGATTAAATGAAGGTGAGAGAGAAAATATAATCCAGGCTATCAGGAGCGCTCAAAACTCAGAACAACCTGAAAAGAAGAGAATTATTCAGATGAAAAATGTAAAGGATGTGAAAATTGTTGATTTAATTACAGGGAACACTAAGAAATTCTTTGAAATTCTGGGACTCCAGACAGAGTTTTTCAGTACTCCCGTCTCGGATTGGGCGTCTAGGATTGATTATCAGATAGGGAGGGAAATTATCAGACACCTTAAAGTTGTGAATGATCACGCTGAAAGGGCTGTGAAATTAATGTCAGATTTCAACAAAGGCCTTACGAAAGATGAAAAGTCGTATCAAGACTTGTTAATTAGTGTCCAAGCCCACAGGAAGTCTTTGCCCAATGTTAAAAAAGAAACCCTTGTTACTAAGTATGACAAATAAATACTGTGTTGCTTACCTTTACAGTAGTGACGTATATTCCTCTCTGCAATATATTCACGACACAACATAGGGTCGAGTTGGAAGGAGGGGGGGGGGTCAAAGATGCTCGCGCTAAGACTCGCGGCCCGTCGGCGCCTAAGCGAACTCGAGGACGGCGTTGAACGCTAGTCCGCGCGACTTTCAGCCGCCGTTTCACCACGAATGAGTCGAGATACGGCAAAATGGTTAAAATTTTCGCTCCTACGGAGCCGTAGAATGATCGATTTTGTTAGAAACGCTTTTTTCCCCGATGAAAATCGAAAAAAAAATTTCAGTGCAATTAAGCCCCTTAGGCTCGGCCAGGAATGGTCCTACAGGGTGGAGACTATTTTTAATCATTTTTTCTCACCACAACGATCATTTTGAGGCCACGAACTCGAAAAAATATTCGTTTTGATAAAATAAGCCGCACCCTAAGGAAACACCTATAAATCGCGGCGTAGCGATCATTTTCAGGTTCGAATCCCGCTCCCCCGACTCATAAAATTTTTTTTCATGTTAATTATTTTCTTATCTTAATTGCATACAACATAATGAATATTAATGATTTGAAAAATATTTACAACGTATTTTGAGATTTAAACTCAATGCTGATATCATGCTTAAACTGTAAACTGCGTTTTACCCTGCAACTAATACTCTTCAAGCTGGGGTTGTCGCTTGAAGTCTTTTTCTGTGAAAATGGGCAAAATTTCTAAGGGCGTTCAGGTACCATACCGAAGCACCGCGCGGTCAACTATTGACCGTTGCGCTTGGTCTGAACCATCGATTTGAAAAAACAACTTTCAAAGAGTTGTCCCAAACTGCGTACACTTGGTTAAATATTAACAATTACTAACATTTACAGTATTTTGATAATTATTTTGTCACGTAGGCAGATCGTTTTATCAAACATATGCCTCCTCTAGAAAAACGAATCCTTTTTAACATCTGGAAAAGGAAAACTCTAATACAAACAGGCCGCCTGCACTTGAAACAAACAGAAGGCCCACTGCGATAACAGAACCATACGTTTTGGGAAAGCAGTGGGACCATCATGATTAAACACCAGCTGCAACCACTCTAAACATTTCTGGAAAAACAGATGGGACCAATGCGATTATCTAAGTAATAACCAGATTGCCTTTTCGAATTGGTATATAAACCCCTTCGGTACCAACGAACGGGGCAGTACCAAAGTTCATCTAGCGTTGAGCACTTCGTGTACAATCGTGAGTTGGTTATTACTTAGTGAGTTCGGGTTGAAGTCCCTTTCGATCAAAGCGAACCTTATAGAATCTGCGAACTTGCTTGTATTTCTATTTGGCATTCTTACCAACCACACACACACCCCCGCATTGCCAGTGCGTCAAAACCGAGCAACCAGCGGAATAGGTAATATACAACACTCACACCTATATTCGCGACAGAACAACTGTAATAGACTGATTTGTAATATATATTTATTGTGTCAAACCCACATTAGCATTCTCTCTAAATCCCAGTGAATACCAGTGACGGTTCCCACAACAATACAATCTAACCGCTCGGGTTGTATTGACTTTTCTTAATAAATAAATGTTACGCGGCCTCCCTACCAGAAAACCTCCGCCGGCCACTAGAGCTGTCTAACCGTCGGCCACGTAACAATTTATTAATAATTTACTAGTAGTTCAAATAATTATGCCCAAAAATACGGATATATAGTTAAACATTCATAATTATTTAAATCATTGGTAGATAATTAATTGAATTGTCCATACATTAATAATTCGTGTTATAATTATTTAAATTGTTAGTAAATAATTACTTACATTATCGAAATATTAATAAGTTGTACATATAGCAATTATCTAAACTATTAATAAATAATTATTATTATTTCTGAGCGCTTGCCGGGCACTCAGTCCTATAGGACCATTGTACCCGAGCCCATCCGGGCAAGCTCTTAAACAGTGAGGGGTCTGTGTAGACCAGCAACCCTAGCAAAACTTAGGAGCCTGTCTACACCGACGTCCTCCAAACTCACGAAGTTGAGGTTGGAGGCACCCAGGGTTGAAAGCCTTTGCGCCTTCAGACCTCTACAACTCAAAATCAGATGGAGAGGAGTTTCATCCTCCTCGCCACATCTTAAACACCCAGGTTCGCATGCGATACCCAGATGCATCATGTGCCTCCTCGTGTACCAGTGACCTGTGACGATCCCTACGAGCAGGCGTAATCTGTTCCTGTCTAGGCGACTTATGTATTCGCCTAGAGACCTTGAAGGCTCCTTTACCAGGGCCTTCGAGTGCTTCATGCCCTGGGCCCGGTTCCAGGTCTGACAGAGCTGGGTTCTCACCCAACGCTCTATCATCCCCTTCACCGTGCCCATTGAGATGCCGATGGGACAAACCCAGCCCGGGTTGTGCCTTGTGGCACCTTCCCGAGCCAGTGTGTTCGCCCCCTCGTTACCCGGTACCCCGGCATGCCCAGGTACCCATATCAGGTTGACATGGTTGTTGTCCTCTGTCAACCTCATAAGTGTGTCGATGCAGTCCCTTACCAGCCTGGATTCGACCACCGTATTTTGAAGTGATCCAAGCGCGGCTCTGCTGTCGCTGCATATGAAAATATGCTTGCCATTGTACCCTTTGTCTAAGTTGTACTTAGCACAGGCCCAGATGGCAAACACTTCCGATTGGAAGACCGATACGTGGGCGCCCAGGGAGAAGGACAGCCTTACCCTGGGTCTTTCGCCCCATACCCCGGCTCCGGTGCCGGTGCTGGTCCTAGAGCCGTCTGTGTACCAGATCAGCCCTCCCGGTGCTAAAATTTCTTTAGGGTTCGTCAGCCATGCTTCCCTGCATGGCAGAAGCACCCTGAATCTACGCGTGAAGTGGTAAGAACGGTCACACCGGTCTCCACCATGGGCCAGAGCCCTTTGAAGGTCCCCGTGCACCTGTAGGATCTTGGTGTGTCCCGTCTTTACCTCCTTCCATGAACCTGCAAAGTACAGCCTCAGGGCCGCTCTCTTTGCCCCAGCCTCCACCGTCGTGTGAAGTGGTGCCAGGTTCAGGAGCGTTCCCATCGCCAGGGTTGGTGTGGTACGCAAGGCACCAGTTATCCCCAGCAATGCCAGGCGGTGTACTTTCTCTAGTATCCTCCGGTTGCTGTCCCTCTTCAGTGAGGTCCACCACACGACAGAGGCATACGTTATCTGGGGTGTCAGAATGGCTGTGTATATCCATTTGACTACTCTTGGTTTGAGACCCCACGTTGCGCCGAACATCCTTCTGCATGCCCAGTAGGTGGCTGTGGCCTTCTGAGCCTGCTTCGTGATGTGTTGTTTCCAGGTGAGCTTCGTGTCCAGGGTAACCCCTAGGTATTTCACTTCTGTGGAAGTGCTGAGCTCTACCCCGAAGATGGACGGTGCCTTGAATTTGAAGCATCGCTTCCTGGTAAATAGTACCATCTCCGTTTTACTGGGGTTTACCCTCAGTTTTTTGGAGAGGCACCATTCCTGCACGAGTTTGAGTGCAATCTGCATTCTCCTCGCGACGTAGTGCGGGTGTCTGCTTTTAACTGAGATGACAATGTCATCCGCATATCCCTGCACCATGAAACCCTCATCCTTGAGCCCCCGGAGCAGCCCGTCCACCACGAGCGTCCACAGAAGCGGGGATAGAACGCCCCCCTGCGGACACCCCGTGGCGGCATGAGCGCTGAGCGTGGTCCCATTAATGCTAGATGTTAGGGTCCTGGTCCGCAACATATTGCGGATCCATGCGACCAAAGGGTTTTCAATGCCAAAGCTGTTAGCAGCTTCGCACATGACTTCAAAGGGAGTATTGTCAAATGCTCCCTCTATGTCGATGAAGACGCTCAGGACGGATTCATCCTGGGACAGGGCCCCTTCAATCATCCCCACTAGGTGATGGAGCGCTGTCTCAACCGATTTACCCGCCTGATACGCATACTGTGAGGCCTGCACTGGGTTTGCTACCAGTGCGTGCTCCCTAATATGCCTGTCCACCAATCTTTCAAGCGTTTTTAAAAGAAAGGATGTCAGGCTGATTGGTCTGAAGGATTTGGCCGAGTCGTAGCTGCTCTTGCCTGGTTTGGGCAGGAACACGACTTTGGCTTCCCTCCAGATACTGGGTGTATAGCCCAAAACCAGACAGGACCTAAAGATATGCACCAGGCGCCTTAACAGGTCCTCTCCAGCCTCCTGTAGGAGTGCCGGGAAGATGCCGTCCACGCCCGGGCTTTTGTATCTTTTGAAGGAGCCAATGGCCCATCTGACCCTGTCTAGTGTGACCACCTTAGACACTAAAGTCCAGTCCCTTTGCCCGTTACCATCAGGTTCCAGTACCTGCTCGTGTGAGGGCTGCCCCTGTGGTACTGGCCTGGAGCCCGGGAAGTGAACCTCCATCAGGTGACCTAGTATTTGCAGGTGGGTCTCAAGAACCCTCCCGTCAGGGAGTCTGAGTCCTTCTACGTTTTGGGGTGGCCCGGAAGCGAAAACCTTGCGAAGCCTGGCTACCACAGGTAGGGCCTCCGTTGTGCGACAGAATTCCCTCCAGGTCTCCCTCTTTGAAGCCTTAATGCATTTTTTATAGGATCTCTGGGACTCCTTATAGAGGTCCCAGGCATCCACCGTATTGACCTTCATGGCCTTGTTGAACAGCTTACGAGTCCCTGATCTGAGTCTGCTCAACTCCTTGTTCCACCAGGGCACCCGTTTTCTGTCCTTCCGTTGTTTTGCTGGGCAGGACTTTTCATAGGACCGAAGGATGGCAGTCTGGATTCTACCGACCTCCTCCTCGATCCTACCCTTGGTTCTGGGTCTTACAAGGTCCCCCTTAAGTTCCTCCTCCAGCCCCTCTCGATAAAGGGGCCAGACGGTGGCCCTGGGGTTCCTGTAGACCTCTGTGGGCCCAAGGTTCGCCTCCGCCGTCAGCTTGAATGTAATGAGCCTGTGGTCAGATAGAGTTGCCTCTTCTTCCACACGCCAGCCCATCGCAGCTGTGGCCACCTTTCTGGAGCACAGCGTGATATCAATGACCTCCTGCCTTCTGGAGGTTACGAAAGTTGGACTCGATCCTTTATTCAGGATCTCTAAGTCCGTAGTCGCTAGGTATTCCAGCAAAGCTGTACCTCTGCGGTTTGTGTTGGTGCTGCCCCAGATGATGTGGTGCGCATTGGCATCGCACCCTATCAGCAGGTGTAGCCCCTTTTGCTCGCAGAAGACTATCAGCTCCCCTAGTTCCCTCGTTGGCGGAGGTTCCTCGGAGTCGTAGGGTAGGTAGGCTGAGCAAATCACAATATTCGCTCCGCTGCCCCCCAACTTAGCCTCAAGCATTGCTGCGGCTAGGTCCTTTGTGCAGAACCTGTTTAATTTCTGTGCCCTGAGCCCCTTCCTCACGAGAATACAGGCTCTGGGTCTACAGCTAGTGTCTCCACAGATGATGGAGCTTTGTTTTGAGCCCAGCCCTCCTACTTGCCCTTGGATGAGCCAAGGTTCTTGAATTAGGGCTAGGTCTGTGTGCCGCACGGTCATGCGCCACCGGAGTATATCCGATGCCGCCTTACAGTGCTGCAAGTTGATCTGCGAGACGCTGATGCATCCTGCAGCCATAGGGACTGCAGTGTTGCTCGGCCTCGCTGGGTCCACAGGGGAGGGTGCCAGTCCCGCCAGGCGAGCCCTTTACCTTCCCCTGTGTTTACCTGGGGGGGCTTTTGTCCCCCCAGCCTTTTGCCCCATCAGGACGCCCCGAGCCAGGGTCTTTTGAGCCTCGCTCCTGGCGTCCGACTGCCCGGCCCTGCTGATCGAGAGAGCCTTCCGCGGTCTCCCTCTGGATCCCCGCAAGGCCCCCCGATCAGTGGTGGGACCGGAGGGGGGGGGGGCCGTCCTCGCAGGTCCGGGAGTTTTGACCCCCGGTTCTGCCAAAACGGCACCCTCGACCTTCTCCGGCCCCTGCTCTCCTTCCACCTCCCCCTCTTCAGATCCCGATGTCGGCTGGGCGGCGGTGGTCCCCTCCTGCGCGGCCACCACGCATTGGGTCCCCTCACCTCCGCCCGCGCCATCGGTCCCTGCAGAGGGGGCCTCCTTCGTTGCCGCCATTGAGGTGGAGGCCGGTAACGGAGCCTCGTTGCGCGCCGTCGGCCGGGTCTGTGGCTCTCTGAAGAGAGCCCTACCCAGCCCTACGTGCACCACGAAGCCCCTGTCGCCTAGTGCCCGGCGTGACTCACCGTCGACGCCGAGCACGAGCTGGACGGACCTCCCTACCTCCTTCCGGTCCCACACCCTCCATAGGTGGGTGCGGAGTCCCGGGTTTTGCCTCCTGAGGAGGCTCAGTATGTTTGCTGTGGCAGCCGGGGGCCCGGGGATCACCGTAACCATCTTGTGAAGCCTCGGTAGGCACTCTCTCTCCAAAAGCTGAAGAGAGGCGCCCTCCCAAGGCCTCAGCGACTTTACGGCGTCCCTGAGCCATTCCTTCGCCCTGTCGTTGGAGCAGGTTATCCATAGGATCCCCTGCTCCAACCTATGCTCCTCGAAGCACGGTACCTCCATCTCTTCCGGGATGGAAAGCAACCGTGCTTCGAGGTCACTTAGGATCAGGTCCCCCTGCCCAGGCTTTAGGGAGACCTCGGGGTAGCCAGTAGGGGCAATTGCCACCTTCCGGCCGCCCACAAGGGCCTCCCTATACCCTGATATGGTAGGGAAGACCTTCGTCCTCTTTGTTTGTTGCTCTGGGGGGGTGCTGTCCAGTGGTCGGGTTCTTTTGGACCCGGTCGCTGGGACGCGCCCCTCCTTTGCAGCAGCTTGCGCGGGAGGCACAGCGGGCCCAGCGACTGAGCCCATCGTGTCCTCCGTTGCGGTTGGGGGAGTGGGCAGAGCCGGGCGGTTCACTGCCGCAGAGGGCCCAGTTGCCAGTTTGGCTTTCCGGGCCCTTCTTTTGGCCGCCCCGCTGCGGTTTGCCTTTCTCCCTGTTACCGTAGACGCAGCTGGGGGCCCAGCATTGCTGCTGGTGCCCTCCTCTGCATCCGGCTTCTTTGGCTCTTCCAGCGAGAGCCCCACCTCCGCCGCCACCGCAAGCGCGGTGTCGACCTCGGTCGGTCCCTCCCTGGTTTCTGCCAGATTTGTCGGAGGAGGTCCCCCCTTAGAGGGTCCCTCCTCCGCATCGTTGTTGTTGTCAGTGTTTTGTTTTTGTTCGTTTTTGTGTTCCATGTTTGGTCCCACGAGTAGGCAGGAAAGAAGGGTCCACCCCCGCAGAGCCTGCATTGCGGGGGTAAGGCTAGATACAATGGGGTGGCGCCTGGTTCCCCAAGGGCATCGTTCGCGACACCATTACCCCGGTGCCATCCAGCCCTCGGCACGATAGCTTACACCTTGGCTTGGGGAGCTGGTCCACGGCGGGGCCTTCGGTTCATCCAGCCAGGGTTTTTACGCCCTGGGGAACCCCTATAGCACCCACTGGCCGGTGCCGTCCACGGATCCTTCCTACGCCGAGTCCTGTTCACCTAAGGGTGAGCCAGTCCCCAGTGTTCGGAGGACCGCTTCCAGCCCCGGTCGTTCTCCTATCCGCCACCCGGAGACGCGCTCGGTTGGGGCTCAGCCTTGATCAGCCTAGGCTGATCGATTCCTCGCGTCCCTTGGGAGTTGAGGAATTCCGAGTTAATAAATAATTACTAAAATCATTTAAATGTTAGTAATTAATAATATTGCACCAAGTACACGCATTTTGATGACGCAATGATAACTCAAATCCCCCCTTATTTAACATGGACTACTATATATTTGGGTTTCATAAAAATCGGAGGACATACTAGGATTTGAACGGGATTTTCTGATTATTGAACATGCCGCCAGACTACTCGGTCGTCGTGTCGGTAACACAGATTCTTGGCGAAAAGAGCCGAACAGGCAGTGCACACGGACAGAGGTAGAGATATGCTTGTGTTGAGTTGCGATGGCAGCAGAGTGAGGGACGACGGTAGGTCATGGTGGGGGTAAGAGTTTGTCCCACGTCCCACGATTTCGGCATCACTGCTGCAGTGCCACTCGGACATCTCTGTGTGTAAAGTCCTCAGTCCGTTTGTCTCGTGCATACGTGCTGGCGTCGTCACTAAATTCGTCGTAAAATAGCCGAACTTTCCCTTGCTTACGGTACTACTTTATGGCACCCTGCGTCACGGTATGAAAATTCAACTCATTGATTCGGGCGTGAGATCAAATTTTCCTTACGCAGTACTGCATTCATTCGTCTCTGAGCGACCGACTTGGTTAATAAATCGTGTTTAAATATTCCCACATTTCCCAGTGACAAATGACGGTGACCGCGCAATAAAAGTGACCGCACAATGCAAGTGACCGTGCAGTGCAGTGAGTTTGCTGACCCGGCCATAACATCAGCTGTTGAGGGTTTTGAAAAAGTTTGGGTCCGCTCGATTCCTTCTCGGCGTTCCCCTATGAGAACAGCATGAAGACCTTCCGCAAATACTGCAGAAAACCGAGCCAACCGCTTCAGCAGTAGACCCTACAACAAAAAATATGTACTTATTAACAATTGTTAGAAACTAGATCGCCATGCCTCTATCGACCAAGATTAAAACATGCAGCAGCGCCGCGTATCAAAAACAAAAGCGGGCGTACACGATGCGTATGCATGGTTGTTAAGGGTGCGCAGGAGGTAAAGTGACGCCAATTTCGACAGTTGCGGAGAAAGTAGGAAGCTCGCGAACAAGGATAGATAGATCCTTGTCTCTCCAATGGTGCTGCGACAGAGAGGAAGATACAACACTCGTAAGAGAGACAAAGACCGAGCTAATCCAGGCAGCATAATTTCTTTATGCAGCTGATCAAGTTTTTTGAAGCGAAGTAGTAATATTTTCTTATAATTCTTTTTTTAAAATGTTCCTTATACCTTGGCGCATGCCACTATAGAGCCCTTTTTTGGAAAAAGTGTATGTGCAAAAATTTATTCTATAAAAACGTACACTTTTATTTTTTTATGAGGTTTTGAAGGCGAAATTGCAAAAAAGGGCTCTATGGTGGCATGCGCCAAGGTATAAGGAAAATTAAAAAAAAAGAATTATAAGAAAATATTGCTTCTTCGCTTCAAAAAACTTGATCAGCTGCATAAAGAAATCATGCAGCTTGATTTTGCTCTGTCTTTGTTTCTCTTACGAGTGTTGTCACAGCACCTCTCTGTCACAGCACCGTTGGAGAGACAAAGATCTCTCTATCCTTGTTCGAGAGCTTCCGACTTTTTCCGCAACTGTCGCTGTAGTCAACGAAAAATTCACTAGCAGCTCCTGCGCACCCTTAACATGCGTGTAGTAAAACATGCGGTTCGTTTTAGTAAAATATTTGTGTGCTTTCTTTATATTATTAATAAATAAGTTGATATCGATATATCCTGCTGGTTTTCATTCCCACAACCTATTTTTATCAGGTTATGGGCCCAGATTGCGCGTGAAAGGCGCGGATATAGAGAGATATCGATTTCGAAAAGTGATAGATCACGCGAAAATAGAAGCGTCATGGCCGCCAGTCTAGGAGTTCAAAGCATTGAAAAACTCAATGAAACAAATTACGAATCCTGGAAAATCCAGATGAAAAGCATTCTGATATACAATGATTTGTGGCCATACGTAAGCGGAAAGCTCATAAAACCCGAACAAAATCAGACGGAATGGGAAATGAAGGACGAAAAGGCCTTAGCGTTGATTCTCTTGAGCACAAATAAAACTCAACTGAATCACATTAAAAAAGCTAAAACGTCGCTAGAAGCTTGGAACTAGCTACAGCACGTTTATAAATCAAGAAGACCCGTAAGAAAAACTATTCTTTACAAACAATTGTACAGAATGAAGAAAACGTCCTCGCAGTCAATGACACAACACGTGAACGACTTTATTAATAAAGCAGAAGGATTGGAAGAAGCTGGGGTCAAAATACCAAATGAATTACTTTCTATAATGTTATTAAGCTCACTACCAGCTGAATACGAAAACTTCTGCACAGCAATCGAGTCACGTGACGACATCCCATCCATCGAATCATTAAAACTAAAACTCATTGAGCAAGAAGCCAGGCGCGAAGAACAAAATACCAACCAGCAAAATGATAGCAGCAGCGATGCTTTGATAACAAGAGGAAAGCACGCCAATCATAAAAGCTATCAATCCAATACAAAGGATAACCAGAAAATCACAAAGAACAATAAGTACACTCTAAAATGTAACGTTTGTGGTAAAAAGGGCCACAAGCCAAGTGTGTGCTGGCTCAGGAAGAAACAAGCTGTGAAAAATAGCGAAGAATGTGCTATGAGTGCACTAGCTTTAAACGCTTACTCAAGTGACACAAAACAGACTGAGTGGTGTCCGGACAGTGGAGCAACTCGACACATGTGCAAATACGAAGACAGATTCTACAACATGAACAGTAGTAAGAAGAGTAAAGTGTACACAGCAGCTGAAGAATATGTGAATTCTGAAGGTATTGGTGAAGTGAAATTGAGTGTCATGTGTGAAAACAATACAATAAACAACATTAGATTGCGCAACGCGTTGTTTGTGCCAAATTTAAGAAACAATTTGCTATCAGTTGTCCAAATGACTGAACACGGATATACAGTGACTGTTACGAGAAGGGCCGAGAAAAAGGGAGCGATTCCGAATTTCTGGAGCTCGCAGCGGCGACCGTGGAACGCGGTTTTTTCCTTACTACACTAGTTTATTAACCGAAATAGCTTACAAACTACGCACAAAAGAATGGTCCGGTCTTAAACACTAACTTAACTTTAACACAGTAAACGCAAAACTCTAAACAAAAAAGACAGTAAGAGAACGCGAGAAGGGCCTGAGTACGTCTTTGAACTGCGCGTCGAGAAGGGCACAAAAGATGGCGGTCAATCCTTAACACGCGAGCAATGCTTCGTTAGTCAAACAGCACGACGTAATGGCCGACGACGTCTTGCCGGTTCGAGCGCGTGCCCGAGCCGGTTGCAAGATGGCGATGCGCAGGCGCATCGCGTCCGGGTCTGATCAGAAACGCGGCGATCCGTTGAGCCGCCGAGACGATCCGACAAATGACCCCCTTGTCGTCGGGAGGCCAATTCCCGAACATTCTCCCCCGCCGTCAGCAACCTGTTGATGACCAGATTCTGGAACAAAACGGGTGTTAGAACATTCTTCTGGGAGAGGTACCGGGAGAACTACAAGCTTAGAGATAGGCCGAGTGAAAGTAGAGAAGGCTGTTTTTAAAGTCACCACTCTGGTGAGTCCGTCCGATCCCGGATGCAATTCTAGCACCCTTGCTAGAGGCCACTTGGAGGGCGGAAACCGTTCGTCCGAGAGAAGAACCATGGAGCCAACCTTGATTGCCCGAGATGGATGATGCCACTTGGAGATGGCCTGAAGCTGCTGGAGATATCCCCTTGACCACTGCTTCCAAAAGGACTGGAACCGTTGTTGAACCAGTTGCCAGCGGTCGAGCCTTGCCATTGGGATGTCCTCTAAAGACGGCTCTGGAATGGAGTTCAGAGCCTCGCCGATGAGAAAGTGTCCCGGTGTCAGAACCGAGAGATCATCCGGATCTTCTGACAGAGGTTCCAATGGCCTTGAATTCAGTACCGACTCGACTTGAGCCAAGAAGGCGCTGAGCTCTTCGTAGGAGAGAAGAGTATCCCCGATCGTTCTCCGAAGATGAAATTTGACCGATTTTACGGCCGCCTCCCACTTCCCGCGGAAGTGAGGCGCGCCAGGTGGAGTGAACGACCATCGAGTCCCGTCCTTGAGAAGTAACCGAGCCAATTCCTTGGCGTCCCTTGAACCAGCCGAGAAAAGCTTCCTGAGCTCCTGATCTGCCCCGAGAAAGTTCGTGCCCTGATCCGAGAAGAGAGTTTTGCAGATACCCCGACGAGAAACAAATCGTCGGTAAGCCGAGATGAACCCTTCCGTTGTATAATCTGAGACGACGTCGAGATGAACTGCAGAAGTCGACATACAGACGAAAATGACTAACCACCCTTTGTACGATTTGTGCCCGCGACCCTTCCATGATTTTAAGAAAATCGGCCCTGCGTAATCCACACCCGTGTTGAAGAAGGCACGGGTGGGAGAGAGCCGAGCCGATGGCAGTTGTCCCATTAACTGCTGAGCTCGTAGACCGCGCTGACGTGCGCAAGTAACACACTTTAAAATGAAGGATCTCACTGGCGCTCGGCCGCCAATGACCCAATATCCCTGCCTGACTGTGGCGAGAGTGCTTGCGTCCCGCCGTGCAGCGTCCGGAGGTGGGCCTGATGAATCGCGAGGTGAGCAAGGCGTGAATTTCTAGGCAGAATTGCTTGCTGCTTGCTCTCTGCAGGGATTCGAGCAAATTTGAGACGACCCCCGACCCTGAGAATACCCTGACGATCTACGAATGCCGTGAGTCGCGTAAGCGGATGCGATTTCCCGAGCCTTTCACCCTTGGACAAGGTTTTCAATTCCGACGAGAAGTATTCTTCTTGAGTGGCTTTGATCCAGAAATATCTGGCCTTTTCGAGATCCTCCGGGGTAAGAGGGTACGCGAGAGAAGAATCCGGAACTTTCTTCAGCCTGGAGACGAACCGTTGGCAAATCGCGGTTACGCGGAGGAGTTTCGATAGAGACGAATACCGATCGACCAGATCCCAGACCGCTGGTTCCCTTGTTCGTGTTACGAGGAGAACCCCTGGTCTTTCTTCGAGTTGTACCGCTGGGTCTGGTTCAGAAACTAGAGCGGGCCATTCTACAGTCGGTTTCAAAAGCCATGGCGGACCGTTCCACCACAACTTGTGCCTGGCTAATTGAGAAGAGGAGAGACCCCTGGAAGCGCAATCGGCAGGATTTTCCTTCCCTGGCACAAGTCGCCATTGAGCAGTGGCCGACAGATCTTGAATGCGCTGGACCCGATTTTTTACGAACTCCTTCCACCGTGAAGGATGCGAATAGAGCCAAGCGAGAGTAACCGAGGAGTCGGTCCAGAGAAAAACCGGTACGTCCTTCAATTCGAGTTGTCCCTGGACGTAATCAATCAGTTTCGCGAGAAGCAGGGCAGCCGAAAGCTCCAGCCGAGGGATTGTAAGTCTCTTGAGAGGAGCGACCTTTGTTTTCGAGCTAACGAACGAGATGGTGGATTCGTTCTTTGAATTTGTGACTCGAAGGTAAACGACCGCTGCCATCGCGAGTTGAGAAGCATCCGAGAAACCGTGAATTTCGACCCTGGATTCTAGGGAAAGGCCAAGCCATCTTGGCACCGAAATCCTTGAGAGCGTAGAGAGCTCATCCCGAAAGGTGTTCCACTGCTGCGCAGTGTGAGGGGAAACCGAATCGTCCCAACCGAGCTTCTCGATCCAGAGGCTTTGCAGGAGAATTTTCGCACGAGTGATTACCGGAGAAAGGAACCCTAATGGATCGAAGAGCCGAGCGATTTCCGAAAGAATTATTCGCTTCGAGACTACCGAAGAGCGGGGCTGGTTTGCCGAGAAAACGAATGAATCCGAGAATGGCCGCCAGCTAAGCCCGAGAATCTTGGTCTCCGATTCTTCGAACGTATGGTGATCTCGAGCGACGTCGTCCATTGCAAATTCGTCGAGAAATTCCGCGGAATTGCTTTGCCACTTTGCTAAGGGAAAGCCACCGGCCGCGCAAGGACCGGAAACCTGCTTCGCAACCTCCCGTAGTTCTTCAGGGGAGGCGGCGCCTCCGCAGATATCGTCGATGTATCTACCGAATTTGAGAGGACTTATAGCGAGGGGAAACCGATGACCCTCGTCTTGAATAAGCTGGAGAAGAACCCGAACCGAAAGAAAAGGAGCTGGACGAGTACCGTACGTTACCGTATCTAGTTGGTACGCGACGTCCCTTCCCTTTGAATCAACCCATAGAATTTGTTGAAGTGACGCGTCGTCTTCGTGAACCCGAATTTGACGGAACATCTTCGTGATGTCCGTCATGAAGATGAATTGGTGCTGTCTTGACCAGAGCAACACGTCCGAGATATCTCGTTGAATTTTCGCCCCCGTATGTAGAATAATCGTTTAGAGATTTTCCTGAGCTCGTCCTGCTAGATCCGTTAAAAACGACTCGAAGTTTGGTCGTCGAGCTTTGCGGTCTGAGTACACCGTGATGCGGTAAGAAATATGAAACCGAGCGATCGCACGCCCGCACCGACGACCGATCAAGCGAGACCCTCGACCCTCCTGGTGCCGAGACACCATGTGCCAAGGTCATCCCGCCGTCCTGACCGCCGATGACGGACGAGCGAGGAGAAACCCTTTTCATATGCCCGAGACGTTCATATTCCGCGAGAAAATCCGTATAAAGACCGCGAAGGAGCTCATCCTTGTCGAGTTTACGACGTAACCGATTGAGACAGGCGCGAGCTGCTGGGTACGATGAACCGAGAGTTTGAGGAGAAGAGCAGAGAGGCAACTGAACTATGTAACGCCCTGTATTATCCCGAGAATGAGTCCGAACGAAATGTGCCTCGCACTCAGCCTCTTCCGGAGAGTGATCCGCGGAGGGGGAAGAGGGGACTTCCTCCTGTTCCCAGAATTTCGTTAGCAATTCGCGAAGATCTTCGTTGTCTCCCGGACCGGAAGTTGCGACGATATGCGAGGTTCGAACGCCCTGTATAGGACCGAGAACCGTCCACCCGAATTTCGTCCGTTGAGCCATGGGTTCGAATAACCCTCCTTTCACGAGACCCGATTCGATAATTTGACCGTAAACGTCCGCCCCGAGACCTCTGTGAAGCTAGCCCCTCATTATTAAAAATTTGAAAAACTGATAAGAGTTCTGAATGCCCCCCTAAGAGTTCTAGAGTTCTCTCAAAATTTAAAAAATAGTTCCGTCGATTAAAGTACCGAAAATAGCATTTGAAGGTGTGGGGGGGCCAACTTCTGATTTTTGCAACTTTGAAGAGCTGTAACTTTTTTACTGTCAACTGTAGCACTTCGGTTGTTAAGGATAATTGACAGAACTCACTGGGGGGCAACCAGAACTCTCAACAAAAATGCCGATCACCCACAAAAAATGTCACCCTTGTGGACTTAGAAAATTCTTCACGCTACAACTTTCAGCAGCGAGAACTTTTTTATTTCGCATCGTAGCGGCTCGAGTGTTAAGGATTATCGACAGAACTCTTTGGGGGGCCACCAGAACTCTCAACAAAAATGCCGATCACCCACAAAAAATGTCACCCTTGTGGACTTAGAAAATTCTTCACGCTACAACTTTCAGCAGCGAGAACTTTTTTATTTCGCATCGTAGCGGCTCGAGTGTTAAGGATTATCGACAGAACTCTTTGGGGGGCCACCAGAACTCTCAACAAAAATGCCGATCACCCACAAAAAATTTCACCCTTGTGGACTTAGAAAATTCTTCATACTGCAACTTTCAGCAGCGAGAACTTTTTTATTTCGCATCGTAGCGGCTCGAGTGTTAAGGATTATCGACAGAACTCTATGGGGGGCCACCAGAACTCTCAACAAAAATGCCGATCACCCACAAAAAATTTCACCCTTGTGGACTTAGAAAATTCTTCATACTGCAACTTTCAGCAGCGAGAACTTTTTTATTTCGTATCGTATCGGCTCGAGTGTTAAGGATTATCGACAGAACTCTTCGGGGGGCTGCCGGAACTGTCAATGGAACTGCTAGTTACCGAAAAAATTTCTCACCCGTAAAATTTATGCAGAAAAATTTCTTCTTTTTTTGGTAATCGACAATTTTGTTGAGAGTTCTGGTAGCCCCCCAATGAGTTCTGTCAATTATCCTTAACAACCGAAGTGCTACAGTTGACAATAAAAAAGTTATAGCTCTTCAAAGTTGCAAAAATCAGAAGTTGGCCCCCCCACATCTTCAAATGCTATTTTCGGTACTTTAATCGACGCAACTATTTTTTAAATTTTGTGAGAACTCTAGAACTCTTAGGGGGGCATTCAGAACTCTTATCAGTTTTTCAAATTTTTAATAATGAGGGGCTAGCTTCACAGAGGTCGCCCCGAGGAGAATATCAACTTCCGAAGGAACGAGAAGATTCGGATCCGCGGGTTGCAATCCCTCGAGATGAACCCACCGACGAGTTGGTGTAGAGAAAGAGGGAAGAGATCTAGTAATACGATCAATAGAAAAGGCAGAGAAGGTCATGAAAAAGTCGGAACAGAGGGATTGTAAAGTAAGAGAAACTTCCCTTTGAATCGGCCCAGAGGAAAGCCCGCCAACACCGGTAACAGATAGAGAAGAGCGTGATGTTGGCAGTTGAAACCGTTTGACAAGCCGAGAGTTTATTAAAGAGATTTCGGAACCAGGATCAATCAAAACTTTTACCTGTATCTTTGTTGATTTTCTGACGTGAAGCAACGCCAAACAGATTGCGAGAAGGACCCCTGGTCGTGAGAAGAGCCTGGCTTGTCGAGATGATCCGTATTTTCTCCCCTGGGCCGCGTTGTCCTATTCCTTGCCGGACCGCGGCTGAGATGGTCCGGGTTGCGCCGTTTCTGGTTGCGGAGAACCGGGTCGAGAAGGTCCCCTTTTGCCCGGGTAGAACGTCAGGCGGTCGTAAACCGGGGTGAGGTGGGTGGACCTTTCCACGTCGTCAGGTTTTTTCCATCCGGAGCCGCCTTCGTCCCCCGTGTGGATGAGGGTATGATGTTTGTTAACGCACCGCTGACACCTCTTCGATGACTGGCAAACCTTCACACTGTGCTTCCCGAGGCAGTTAAAGCACAAGTACAAGTCTATGACGGTATTGCGCCGCTCCCACTCCGGCATGGCACGGAACGCGGGACACGAGGTGAGATAGTGGTCGCGGCTGCAGTAGGAGCAGGGGTAGGGGGCCGACGTAACCCCGCGAGATGATCCTGACGATGGTGCCGATGAAACATTAACCTTCGGCTGACGGAGAGAGGAGGGGGTACTTGCCCCTCGAGACGATCCGCGAGAGGGGAGAGACGGTGACCCCTGAGACGATCCGGATGGTAGCTTCCTGGAAACTCCTCCTTTAACGGACTCGAGAGACTCCAACGCTCTGGCCCGACCCGCCAGGAACGCCTTCAACTCGCTGAACGCCGGGAAGTCCGTTGTCGAGCCGATTCGACACTCCCAGTCCTCGCGGAGTCGTTGGCTGAGTCGCTTGACCACTAAATAAACGAGTACCTCGTTCCACTGATCCGTTGGCACTTCCAACGCCCGTAGAGCACTGAGGGCTTCGTTGGTAGAGTTTAGAAGCCTGTTCAGCTCCTTCGCCGAATTCTCCACCATTTGTGCCGTTCCAAACAGCTTTTCGAGCTGGGCCATGACAAGGGCACGTCGATTATCGTACCTGGTAGTCAGCTGGCTCCAGGCAATATTCAGAGACTCTTCCGAGATGGGCAGGCTTGCGATGAGATGGGCCGCTTCGCCAGTCACACTGCTCCGCAGGTAGTGCATCTTGACCACGTTGGAGAGATCCTGATTGTTGAGCACCATTGAGCAGAACAGGTCACGGAAGGATGTCCATTGGGCGAAGTCCCCTGCAAACTTCGGAAGAGAGATTTCCGGGAGCACGGTCCGAGGCGCACTGCCTTAAGAAGGGCCGAAGGAGACACGCCGCCATTGTTCAGAGAGCTCTGCCGGCTCATTCTTTGGATGGATCCTCTTCACTATCGCACCACGCGCCGAGGAATACAGGACAAGGCATTTGTTAAACACCTGTTCCCGCGTATAGCTGTGATCGAGAACACCGCTTTCGCCGTCGAGGCACAACTCCTCATGCAGTGTTTCAAACTTCGACCAATAATGGTCGAGTTGGTCAAGCCTGGACTGCAGTTCCGCAGTTTCAAGCTGCTGAAAGGCCGCGGTCTTCGTTTCCTCCAGCATGATCTTTATGAAATCGAAACGGCTGGTTTGGAGATGTATCCTTCCTTCGAGCGACGCCATGTCCATAACACGTCACCGAAAGCACGAGCGAAAGAGAGAGAGGGCGCGAGAGGAGACGAACCGCGCGAGCGAGCGAGAGAACGAGAGGAGACGAACCGCGCGAGCGTTCTAGAACGTTCCGTTGCCACGTCTAACGTTCGAGAAACTTCCGTACTTCACTGCACTTTTGCTTGTCACTTTCACCGCCACGAAATCCGGCTCGAAGGACCACATAAAATGTTACGAGAAGGACCGAGAAAAAAGGAGCTATTCCGAATTTCTGGAGCTCGCAGCGGCGACCGTGGAACGCGGTTTTTTCCTTACTACACTAGTTTATTAACCGAAATAGCTTACAAACTACGCACAAAAGAATGGTCCGGTCTTAAACACTAACTTAACTTTAACACAGTAAACGCAAAACTCTAAACAGAAAAGACAGTAAGAGAACGCGAGAAGGGCCTGAGTACGTCTTTGAACTGCGCGTCGAGAAGGGCACAAAAGATGGCGGTCAATCCTTAACACGCGAGCGATGCTTCGTTAGTCAAACAGTACGACGTAATGGCCGACGACGTCTTGCCGGTTCGAGCGCGTGGCCGAGCCGGTTGCAAGATGGCGACGCGCAGGCGCATCGCGTCCGGGTCTGATCAGAAACGCGGCGATCCGTTGAGCCGCCGAGACGATCCGACAGATGACCCCCTTGTTGTCGGGAGGCCAATTCCCGGAGGCCAAAGGTCACCTTTGGCAAAAATAGTGCAGAAGTGAAAAGAAGTGATGGAACAATTGTAATCAAAGCTAATCGTAAAGGACTGTTATACGTAGTAAAAGATATAACAGCAAACCATGCGCTAACCTCACAGGAAAAGGCACGCAACCAGCTGAAGCTATGGCATGAGAGAATGGGCCACCTAAATTTAAACGACTTAAGAAAGCTGAAGTCAAAAGAGATGGCAACAGGCATTAAATTTCCAGAAGATAAAGATTTCAACTGTGAAATATGTCATCAATGTAAAATTCACCAATTGCCATACAAAAGCTCTAATAACAAGGAAAATGAAGTTCTGGCATTGGTACATTCAGACATATGTGGTCCAATAAATGTTACCTCTCTAGGTGGAGCAAAATATTTTGCAACATTCGTCGATGACAAAACTAGATATACAGAAGTAGCAATACTTAAGAAGCGCTCAGAAATATTGGACGCATTTAAAAACTATATGCGAAGAGCTGAAAAATAAACTGGTCATCGAATCAATAAGTTGCGTACAGACAATGCCAAAGAGTATGTGTCTAAAGAATTTACTGACTTCCTGAATACTGAAGGAATAACCAGACAGCTGAGTGTGGAGTACACACCTCAACAAAATGGTGTTGCAGAACGTGCTAACCGCACCCTAGTGGAAATGGCACGCTGCATGATAATACAAGCACGAGCACCTGAGAGTTTGTGGGCTGAAGCCATCAACGCTGCAAATTTTATTAGAAACAGGTGTCCTACAAAAGCCTTGGAAGGAGTGACACCAATTGAAGCGTGGACTAAGAGAAAACCATTTATAGGATTCATGAAAACATTCGGAAGCAAAGCCATTGCTCTAGAAAAAGGACCAGGAATTGGTAAATTTCAACAAAAAGGAAAAACATATGTAATGGTAGGTTATTCAAGTGAAGCTAAAGCATATAGATTGTGGTTACCAGGTACAAAAACAATAACTAAAAGACGTGATGTGCGGTTTATAGAACAGACAGAAACACACATTTGTCTAGAAAAGCCGACAGAAGATACAGAAGAAACAATAATAGACCTTTTAGGAGACCAAGCTTCATGAGAGGGCAACGAAACGCCTGAATACAATGAGGAAGAAGATGAATCACCAGGAAACGAGGAAGAAGACGAATCACCAGAAAACGAGGAAGAAGACGAATCACCAGAAAACGAGGAAGAAGATTCACCGACAACAGATGAGGAAGAAGAACCATCGACTCCACCAACTATTAAAAGAAAACCGGGACGACCAAGCAAACAAAAAACAGGTAAACCTGGTAGACCTAGAAAATTATATAATACTGAAAATCAAACAAGGGACGAGCTTGATGAACCATTAACGGTAAGTCAAATCACGCATCGACCAGACAAACAATTGTGACTGGAAGCAATGAATCTGGAACATAGTACGTTAAGGGTGCGCAGGAGCCACGGCCGAACTCCGAGCTGACTTCAGCGACAGTTGCGGAAAAAGTAGGAAGCTCGCAAACAAGGATAGATAGATCCTTGTCTCTCCAACGGCGCTGAGACAGAGAGGGTGATACAACACTCGTAGGAGAGACGAAGACAGACGCTTTTGAAGCAGCTAGATTTTGCGGTCCACTTTGTGCAATTTCCTGCGGCGAAGAAGCAATATTTTCTTATACTTTTTTTTTTAAACATTCTTCGAACCATCCCGCATTGCAGTACAGAGCCCGATTTTTGAAAAATGGTCTACAAAAAAAATGCTTCTATAAAAAAGATTGATTTTATTGTTTACAAAGTTGTAAGAGGGAAATTGCAAAAAAGGGCTCTGTACTGCAACGCGCAATAATACAAAGAATATTTTAAAATAGGATTCATGAAGAAATATTGCTTCTTCGCTTCAGGAAATTGCACAAATGTTGTCGATATAAAACCGAGACGATTTGTATGTCAACATGGCTGCCTCGGTATCGCGCTTTCCACCGCGGCGCTGCCGTCGTCTCTCGTTTCTGTTACTGTGTCTACTAGTGCTCCGCGTACCGTCTACGTTAGCGCGACACCGAACGACCGCACTGACGCAGAGCACCACTGCCTTCGCACCGTCTCCCGCGTTGCTATTTTGCTTTTTGGCATCGTCAAGAAGCCGACGTTGCAACTTTGTTTAGGTGTTTCTTAAAGGCGAAAGTCTGCTCTATCGCGTGATATAGTTCGATTTTTCACTAGACCCTTACTTTTTGAGATAAATTGAAAAATATACGTAAAAATTGGTGCAAAATCGGTGTCTCTCCGCGTTCAAGCATTGTTTAAACAATATTTAAATATTCCGAATGCATAAAAAGCAGATACCGTTGTATTCGGCAAAGTCCATAGAATCTTCCTATATAAACAGAATCGTTGTATCTTTTATAGTTACTTCACAAAATTCAAATTGGTTTGAATTTGAAAAATGTGTTTTTTTTTTCAAAATCAAATTTCTCAAAAACTGTACGTGCTGGAGAAAAACGGGTTGCAGATTCGTAATCAGCACAAGAACCACTACAATAATCGCTTAACAGAAATCGAAACGTCGAAAAAAAGTTAAAATTTGTTGGACAGTGTTATTTAAAAAAAGTTTAGAGTTTAAGATTTAGAAATTAAGATTACAATAAAAAAAAGTTATATTTATTTAAAGTTGCAATTATAAATCGGACATTTAATATGTAGCAACCTAATATATTCGTATACAGTAGTGAAGTCTACTTGGCAGTCACGCGATTGCTACCTATGATTTATTTTTATATTTATTATTATTTGTACGAATGTATATCGCGATGAATCTCTCGCTGGCAGACGCAAAGAATAAAGGACAACGAATGAAAGGATAAATGACAAAGGTACGATGGGGCAAGTGGGAATGGAGACATATACAGTCAGCACTAAATACATTTTTAAATTTTTATTTTTATTTATGGAAGTGTAATGTGAAACATAATCTCTGCGCCCTTCGTAGATGCAGCCTGCGGCTGCCGGTTTCGGCGCTGGCGCTGGCGCCTCCGCCAGGCCTGCTGCTGTTGCTGCTGCCACTGCCACTGTGGCTGCTGTTGCGGCTGTTGTGGCTGCTGCCATTGCCATTGTTGCGGCTGTTGTGGCTGCTGTGGCTGTTGTTGCGGCTGCTGTGGCTGCTGTTGCGGCTGCTGTTGCAGCAGCCTCATGACCTTTAAGGCCTGCCTTACTCTTTCGCGGCGCCTAATTTGCTGTCGGCGACGGCGATCGCGCTGGAAGTAACACAAATCAACAACACATTACATCTTTTTTAATCTTATTTGTATCGGTACTGAAATATCCAGCACGTCCGTCTCAAACATGTACATCTGAGTATTTGGATAAGTATCGAACATACGAATAAATTTTTTATATCGAATTTGTATGGTATCGAGATGGGCATACCGCAACAATAATTGCTCGACCTTTAGATAATGTTGGAGAGGCCTGTGAAGGCCACATTGAAAATGTTTAAATGGAATCCAGTATCTTTTAATACATATTGACAGGTTATAACTAAAAAATGATTTATGCAAAACGCATGTGTAGGTACTGTTTTGAATACGTCTAAATATTAACTATACGAATATGTAATAAAAAATACTGTATTCCATCCTCTCGATACCACAGAAATGTGATTTCAAACATTTTTTCGTATGTCCGACACATATCAAAATACTCAGGTGTACACGTTTAAAAAAAAAAAAAGATATGTTGACTTACCAGATTTGGCGTCGGCGCCTCCTCCGCTGCTGGCAGCTGTGCCCGCGGGGGTGTTGCGGGGCATGGTAGAACCCCCCCAATGTTTAATAAATTTAGGCACTCGTTCAAGTTGCCAGACATTCTGAAATGAAAATAGGCGAAATTGTTTAAATTTATATTAAATTTCACTTAGAGCGAGCGAATAAACCACAGTCTGCAAGATATTGAATGTGCAGGTAAACACTTACTTCACTTCTCACTTCACTTCAATAATAATGAAAACGTTCAGATTTTTATTGTCCCTCGTAAAAATGAGGAAAAATGCAGTACCATTAAAAAGGAAAGATGAACTTGCAGTTGTTGAACCGCATATTTATTTTCACATTTATCAAATTCTCTGACTATTTTCCATAAAAAAGTATTAGGGTGTAATGCAGTTATAGGGAGCAGGTACATATGTAGTAAGTAAATCGAAACGGAGCGTTCCCCAACGATCAGCAAATCCTGAAAGTCAAACGTGGATCAGGAATCGAAGCGAAAAACGAAGAGGCTATCTTCGCTTCTCAGATTCTGGGGGTCACATACCCGAATCATGTTTTTCGTACGACGCAGTGGTATTTCCACCATTCATTCGTACCGTTTCTCCCCGTGCCCCCCCCCCCCCCCCCCCCCCGGCGCGCTACCCACGTTTAAGGTCTGTTTAGACTCTAGAATATGCCTGCAGCAGGCGCCAGTAAAGAGAGAAAACGGTTGTTTTCCTGTTGTCCGACAGAGAAAACAACCATTTTCTCTCCGTCAGACGACAGAAAACCAACCATTTTCTGTCTTTACTGGCGCCTGCTACCGGCATAGAGTAAACTCTAAACGGACCTTTATGATGTGGCCGATTACGGGAACACTGAAACGTCACAGGGGAAGAAGGATACATCGATGTATGCCGCTCTGTCATTCAAATGTATATATATATGTGTGTAAATCAATCGCATGTTTTTTATTTCCTATATAATACTGTTATGTAACTGAATTAATTATTACGTTTTTATGAATCATGCATCATTAAACAAACTACATAACTGCAACATAACTTTATAACGTCCTTTATAATGTACTATATGTACATTATTGGCTTCATGAGACTATTACAAGTAACTAAATGTATTTAGTAAAATAAAGAATATGAAAAAGAAAATAAGAAGTATACAATATTTACAAGAAAGGGCGTTTAATAAGTTTCAAAGAAAAAAAAAAAAAGAATTGTAAAGCGGCATGGGCTCGAACCGCCGATATTTCATTTACGGTACTACGTTATGTGCGAAGCAAGTTGAAAAGCATGATTAGACCGCGGGCACAGTAACAGAAAAGAGAGACGACACTAGCGCCGCGGTGGGAAGCGCGATACCGAGACATTCACGTTGACGTACAAATCGTCTCAGTTTTATATCGACGAGGTTTGTGCAATTTCCTGCGTCGGAGAAACAATATTTCTTCATGAATCTTACTTTAAAATATTCTTTGTATCATTCCACATTGCAGTACAGAGCCCTTTTTTGCAATTTCGCTTTTAAAACTTGATAAAAATACGTTTAAAAGTCCGAATTTTTTTTTTTTAGTTTTCCGAAAAAGCGCTTTGTACATTGATCTGTATACTTCTCCTGATCTTGAAAAGCATACTCATTATGCGTCTTTTTCCTGTTGCGGCTTCGCCGTGCGGGAATATGGATTTTTGTGGTTTCCAAGGCGTGGGTAAGGTGCCCGTGGAGCGCTGAAGCGCTCTGCTCGCGGCGCGATTAATAAACAAGACTCGATCTAGTTTGACTTCAATTTATTCTCTAAGTTGAAATATACTTGGCGAAAATGCAACTCAGCGAGGCAATGTAAAGTTAAAAGAATGCGACTGTCTGTTAGCGAGTGCGATATCGTTCTGCGTTTTGGCGGGCGAAGTCTTCGCGCGATTTCGGCTGATCCCCTCTTCGCTGGAATTTGGGTCCTCCCTTCGGAAAGTTCCTGGTCCTCCCCTGGTCCAATGGAGGTGGTGTCCACCCCGTCCGGTGGCATCCCTCTCTCCTGGTCCTGGTCCACCCTCGGTTGAGTGGAGGTGGCGGTGTCCCCGCCAAGGGCACGGACGACATCGCGCCCATGTGCTAAGAGAAAGCGTGGGACCCAGGAAAAACTACGAAAAAACTAAGACAACTTGTATTGGCAAGCCCAACCGACCCTTACGGAAATTTACGAGCCTCTTGAAGCGCATGAATAGAGACAACGTCGCGAGGAATCTTCTATTGTCCGAACTCGTACGTGACTTAACTATAAACAACAAATCTGGTACGGTCTCTAATAAATTTACTCGAGAGTTTCCTAATTGACGGGTTTTCGTTTCCTGGCTCTTCAGCTTTCCCTTGTTCGATCGCCCGCGGCGAATATTTCTTAACAATGAATTTCCTGTTCGTAGTACACAGATGTTTAGTTTATTCGTATTTCGCTCTCAATTTATGATCGCAGTATCAAGGGGGCGCAATTGCTACGTAACAATGTTCACGCGGTTCTATCAATCTACTACTCGAATCAAATCCAAGCGATAGCGTTACATTCCTTATTTTGCCTAAAAAACGCGAAAAACTATTTCGTAGTACACCTCTACTCCGATAGAGGCGCCACTTTACCTCCTGCGCACCCTTAATGGAAAATAAAACATGGAAATTAGTCCCTAGGCCAAGAGGAAAAAAGGTCCTCACCAATAGATGGGTCTTCAAATTAAAGAAAAAGGAAGATGGATCCATCAATAGATACAAAGCAAGATTAGTAGCAAGAGGACATGAACAAAAGTATGGAATTAATTTCAAAGAAGTATTTGCTCCAGTGGCAAGATACGAGACAATCCGTACCCTGCTTGCAGCCTCAGTCGAAAACAAAATGCATGTACATCAACTAGATGTAATATCAGCGTACGTCCAGGGAGATCTATCCGAAGAGGTATACATGGAACAACCAGTAGTATTCTCCAATGGTAATGAAAATGAAGTCTGTCGACTCCTTAAACCATTATATGGGTTAAAACAATCCGGCAGAGCATGGTTTGAAAAATTGAGAAATTGTCTATTAAATATAAATATGAAAAATTCTCCAACAGATCCATGCATATTTGTCACTGGCAAATGCAGTAAGTTAGCAATAACAATAACTTATATGGATGATCTTTTAATAGCATCAAGCAATCTGCAGGAATTAAACAGAATAAAAGGAGTACTCAAATGTCGACTTAAAATGAGAGATCTAGGACCTGTCAATGATATCCTAGGTATAAACGTTACAAGAAACGGTGCAACAGGATGCATAACATTGAATCAACAAAAGTATATTAAGGAACTCTTGGAAACATTTAAAATGCAAGAGGCAAAAATACTATCCACACCAATGGAGGTGGGAGCTAATGCAGAAAGAAATAACAAATCTACGCTGAAAGAAGAAAGAATGAAAGCTAATAATCTGCCATATAGAGGACTAGTAGGTGGGCTAGTATATTTATCAAACACAACAAGGCAAATTCATTAAGCCGTTATTGTGCTAATCCAGCAATTGTTCACTGGAAACAAGCGAAGCGTGTCCTGAGATACCTACGAGGAACCATGGACTATAAAATAACATACAAGAAGACAGGAGAACAATTAATTGGATATACAGATTCTGACTGGGCAGGAGACACCGAAGATAGGAACTCATGCTCGGGTCATGCAATAATCCAGGCAGGAGGACCTGTCAGCTGGGCAGCAAAGAAGCAGAAGACGGTGGCTTTATCTACAATGGGGGCAGAGTACATGTCGCTTACAGAAATATCAAAAGAAATAATCTACCTCAGAAGAATGCTAAATCATATGGGATTAAGTGATTTAGTGCGTGAACCTACAAAAGTGTATTGTGACAGTCAAAGTGCAATCAACTTATGTAAAAACCCAATATATCATTGTAGAAGTAAGCATATAGACATTAAGTACCATTTCTGCCGCCAAGCACTTGAAAACGGTGAGATAAATGTTGAATATATATGTACTGAGCAAATGACTGCGGACATTTTAACCAAATCATTGCCTAGAATAAAACATCAAAAGTGTGTGGAATTGTTAGGGTTGTGTGACTAAATAATAATAAACGAACGCTTAAATTAGCCTTAAAAAAAAAGAGTTATAAAGTGACAGTATGAATAAGGTTAAGGTTTAAATTATGTAATCATTAGATGAGTTTAATTCATAATTTTTATTAAATATCTTATATATATATATATATATATACACATATAAACATACCACAGTAACCTTAAAACACATCAAATGTAACTCAAAAAATAACATTTCATTTACACTAAAAGTAAAAGAAAAATAGGACACGTAGAGCATGTCAATAGAGAGGGTGTTAGAAACTAGATCGCCATGCCTCTATCGACCAAGATTAAAACATGCAGCAGCGCTGCGTATCAAAAACAAAAGCGGGCGTACACGATGCGTATGCATGGTTCGTTAAGGGTGCGCAGGAGGTAAACTAGCGCCTTTGTCGACAGTTGTGGAGAAAATAGGAAGCTCTAGAACAAGGATAGAGAGGGTGATACAACAGTTGCAGGAGAGACGAAGATAGAGCGATGGAAGCGGCTTGATTTTCCGCCAACTTTGGTGCAACTTTTTGAGCTTAAAAAGCAATATTTTCTTACACTTTCTTTTTTTAAAAATTCCTTGTATCATTACGGAGGGGGGTACAGAGCCCGATTTTGCAATTTCCCTCTGGAAAGTTTATAAAAAATAAAAGTGTATATCTTTATAGAACTTTTTTTCGGGACACTTTTTCGAAAAAAGGGCTCTGTACCCCCCTCCGTAATGATACAAGGAATTTTTCAAAAAAAAAAAGTGTAAGGAAATATTGCTTTTTAAGCTCAAAAAGTTGCACCAAAGTCGATGGAAAATCAAGCCGTTTCGATGCTCTATCTTCGTCTCTCCTACAACTGTTGCATCACCCTCTCTGTCGCACCACCGTTGGAGAGACAGAGCGTCCAAATATCTCCGCAACTGTCGCTGAAGTCAGCTCGGAGTTCGGCCGTGGCTCCTGCGCACCCTTAAGGGTGCGCAGGAGGTAAACTAGTGACACCATCGGAGAAGTAGTGAACTACTAAACAGTTTTTTCAGTTTTTCTGGCAAAATAAGGAGAAAATTACCTAATGATTATGCTTTTCGTAATCGGGAGAAGTATACCGATCGAATAACAAAGCGCTTTTCCCGAAAATTTGCCAAAAAAAGAAATTTCGGACATTTAAACGTATTTTTATCAAGTTTTGAAGGCGAAATTGCAAAATCGGGCTCTGTCGCGCGCTGCGGAATGATACAAAGAATATTTTAAAAAAAGATTTATCAAAAAACATTGCTTCTTCGCTTAAAAAAGTTACAATAACTTCATCGCTATAAAATCGGGACGGCTTGCAAGGTAGCATGGCTGCTTGACTTTCGCGCTGGCCACCTCAGCGCTGGTGTCGTCTCCCTTTTCTATTGCTGTATCGGCGATCTGAACACGGTTTTCAACTCGCTTCGCAACCTAGCCTAATAGCACGAATGAAATATCGGAGGTTCGATCCCATGCTACCCCATATATTTTTTATTACTTTTTTTTATTAGTATTCTCATTACACTTCTTTTAGGTGTATTATATACAATTAAAACAAAATAGTAGTATGGATAACATGATCAATTTTTTATTGTAATTTTCTCACGTATCAACGTAATAGCACGAATGAAATATCGGAGGTTCGATCCCATGCTATCCCATATATTTTTTTTTATTTTTCAAAAGAACTTATTATGCGCCTGTTTACTGTAAATATTAAATATTCTATATTTCTTATTTTATTTTTCAGACTCCTTACTTCATTAAATATATTTAATCATTTTTAATAGTTTCTCAAAGTTAATAATTTATACTGTTAATTTTCTATAACGTTATATAGTTGGATTGCGAATGTATAGTTTATTGAACGCATGATTCATAAAAACGTAATAATTAAGTGAATTATGTAAAAGTGTTATATAAAAAATAAAAAACGTGCTGATCGATTTACATATTTATATACAGTAACGAAGTCTCGATTTGGCAGTCGCATGATTGCTCTTTATGGCATATGTGTATATATATTGTTATTTTAATATATGTATAGTTAGGGTCGCGTAAAATTTTATCGAGTGAGAGGATATCCCGCGGGGATATCGTGGCTCTTTTCTACAGTAATGTTAACCGCGCTTCCCGGGTGATAAAAAAAAATTATAAATATTTGATATTTGGCGGTTAGGGTTAGGGTTAGGAGGAAATTCAAGTACACTGCACATTTATATTTACTTCATTTATTTTAAAAACCAATATATACCTATATCTATATCTATGTATATCTACATCTATATCTATATCTATGTATTCATATATATATATATATTGTTTTCGACATTTTTTTACTGATATTTATTGTGCACTTCATACCCTGCAACTCTTGTTCTAAACTTTTTTTCCAGATGACTGCAAGTGGGTAAAAAATCATGAGTGACGTTACAGGTAACACTCTGTATAAAAAAAAATGGTTTATAAAATAGATTCATTTATATCCCACACATAAAATAAAAAAATGGTTTTAAATTCAATTCATCTGAAGAATTGAAAAATGTCGCCTGCTAACATCCCCCCCGCCCTCCCGCGACCACGACCGCGGCCGCGACCGCGACCGCGTCTCAGCTGCTGCTGCAGCAGCTGCAACTGTTGCAATTGTTGCAGTTGCAACAACTGCTGATGTTGCTGTCGCAGCAGTTGGCGCGGTGGCTGCCGCTGCTGCCGCCGCCGTTGTTGCTGTTGCTGCTGTTGCTGCGGCTGCTGTTGCGGCTGCGGCTGCTGTTGTTGTTGCTGCTGCTCTCGCTGCGGCTGTTGTTGCTGCAGCTGTTGTTGCTCTTGCTGCACCTGCTGCTGCAGCTTCAGCAGCTTCAGCTCTTGCAGCTGCGCTTGGGCTTTTTTTCTTTGTATCCGCCTTTGAATACGGCGCCTCTGTCTCTGTAGGACATACGTAATGGAACAAAAGATTACTTTCAAGAGTCATTAAGGGGCTAGGGTAGTCACGTGACTTTTGCGATTTGGCAGGTCGGTAATTTTAATAGTATTATGTACCTCAAGATGGAGTTACTTGCGTTGTCTTTTACAAATTCTGTTAGAAATAAAAACCGTTCCTTGAATCATAAATTGAATCCGTGATTTGTTTTTCTGAAACCTCTAATGCAGCTTGCACGTTCGCAGTGAACATCATTATGAATGCGAATGGATATTCTTATGTTTTATGTGTTGCGCGATGCTTTTAAAAATTTTAATTGAAATTGGACACGTGCAATCGCAAAAGCCTTATTGTACATTTTGATAAACTCGAAAGATGCTTATACTACATCATGATATTTTGTAAATAGTAAATACTAAAGAATTATAAATGAAGATGAAGTATTCGTCGCGACGATTTTAGGCACGGAAATAAAAATATACAGCTACAAACAACAGATTTGAACTTAACATAATCATTCATAACTGCCGCGATAATAATACGTTCAAATATTACGTTTTTTAGAAAGATTTACTACAATCTTTTATTTTATTTTCAACTTTCTCACGAACTATGGAGAGTCCTAGGAAAATTCAATTTTATAAGTCACTGATTTTTTTGTGATAAATTAAAACATACATATATATGAAAAGTAGGCAACCCAAACTTTTTAAATTGATATTGTATAATTCTATTTGCAATATATTTTTGCCAGATTTAAGCTGGAAAGTTTTACATTGGAGAATTTACAAAATGCTCCAGTAAATAATTTATAATATGCCGAATAAATAAATGACAATATAGTATCGTAAACGATAGGATCAAACTTCACTCAGTTGTCAGCAGTCGTAGCAAAAGTAAGAAATACATGAAATTATTACGATTTATGAGAAAAAAATTCATGTACACATACATATACATATATGTACATATATGTACATATACCACATTTACTATGGTTGCATTCTAACAATTTGTGGTAACTAAGGAGTTTTAATTTTATAAGTCATTACAAAATTTAATAAAGTAATAAATTCTTGTAAATAACCTACACCAGTGATGTCCAAGCTCGCTCCGGGCTTCCCCCACTCTAAAGCTCTTCCCCTCATATAGGTTCTGATCCAGGAACAGTGCTCGTTGCGCTATGGTGCAGCGTCGATCGTGCTATTATTTATCGATATCGACGATACAGTCGATAATTAGGATTTCTCCAAGAACAACAAAGTAACATGAAGAATTGTTTTTTGTTTTATGTATGACATTTGTCATACATTTACACAAACACTCATCATGCAAACTTACACATTTATTTGGATATGTTAGTGATTTTTAATAGTCTCCAGAATATCTAATTCAAATTTTGTGAACGCGATTCGTAGCGTCTATATATCTACCATAATTCCACTCATGTTTAATATTTCAGGACTTCTTCAACGATAAGTTGGGCAGTTTCACAAATCTAACAAGAGTACTTGATAGGTGTATGTGATGAGCGTATGTGATAAGTGTAAATTGTAAATGTATGACAAATTATGAATATCAAAGAGATGTAATCTCTGAATAAAACTAATGTCACACATAAAACAAAAAACAATTCTTCATGTTACTTTGTTGTTCTTGGAGAAATCCTAATTATCGACTGTATCGTCGATATCGATAAATAATAGCACGATCGACGCTGCACCATAGCGCAACGAGCACTGTTCCTGGATCAGAACCTATATGAGGGGAAGAGCTTTAGAGTGGGGGAAGCCCGGAGCGAGCTTGGACATCACTGTGTTAGTGCAATAGTGGAATTAAATTATTTAGTTGTTATACGTTATTGTTACACAATGAGGTTCTACTTACGGTTATCAACGATGTTGTCTGTATTGAATTCTGAAACAAAACGAAATACATTTTTGTGTACTTACAATACTAGCAATATCTAATTTATATATCACTCATAAATAAAAATATACTGATTGAATTGAGTAACCTCCTCCTTTTCGACGTCGCGTCGGTTAAAAATTGTACAAAATGAGATCTTATTCGATGGAATGTGAACAGTAATTGTGTATTAGAGTAAGGTGTGATAAATGAAATAAATAAGAGCGCAACATTATAGTTAACAAACTTATATGCTCAATCAATGAAAAATAGATATGTTTGATCGAAATCGCAGTTAAACAGTTGTGTAATGTATGTGAAACCCCGTAATTTGTACGGAATTACACGTTATTTCTCAAATTCTCAATATTCACAGTGCAGTATTGGAAACAAGTGTAACGAATTATGCAATATATCTAACACCTGTACTGAAATCCGTAATAATCATATTGTATTAGAATAAATAATAATCAATTATATAAAATACGTAATAATAATCAATTATATAAAACACGTAAAAACCGCACAAAATTTACGAATTTACGCATAACTCTTTCAAATCTCACGTAACAACTGGGATTTACTGTGTCTGATGTAACATATAGGAAAGTAGGATATTGCTTGAATCGCACTTACCGCTTGCCATGTCGCCGTCACGCTACAAACTGAGCAGGTATCTGTGACTACAGAAGGAAGAAATTTGATGGGGCACCTTCCAGGATCGCGCCAATTGTTCGTTATGTTTACATTCTTGTTCGTATGTGTGTAGTAGTAAATAGTTTCATCTTCGTAAGAGTAAGAGCGCCTACACGGTGTTGGAAATGTACATAACAGCATTCCACTGAATTGTATAGAAACATTATGTACACCGTCACATAATCGTACAACCCAAATTGTACATAACAGTGGTGAATACACGAAATATTAAACAAATATAATTGCTATAGCTAACCATTCAACATATGTACGATAAATGCAGTACGTTTATTGGGACGAGAGAGACATATTTATAATTTTTCGTCGAAGAAAGCGGTTATTGTCTTCACAATATCATGAAACAGACATACAGCGAAAATATCGGACACGATTAATGAAATATCGCGGACTGTACGCGTTGTAATTTTATCAGTTACGAATTTCGGCCGTCGAATAGAAACTGTTCTATTACTGAGGAACCGCCCGGTATATGTACATAATACTATCAGATCAGACAACGTGTGTTATTGCGATCGTCCTAATGACCGAACCAAACACAGGTGGCGACAATAGCCAGATCGAGCAATTAGTTGAATAAATAAACGAATACCTGGCAACGGCACGTCTTCAAGTCAGTGCTGTGTCCTGCAAACATCGGCGAATTGAATTGAATATTGCTTGACAGGTACAATTGATTGTAGATGTTCTGTTTGTATGTTTTAAATATCATAATACGAAAAATTGTAGATTTCTGTGTTGCAAATAAATAACAAACTGCCCGCGTCTGCTTTGAACGACATATTGCAAAACCTTGCCGGCCAAGTGTGCATTGAGCGACACATTGCAAAAGCAAACGGGCCCAGTCTCCGTACAGCGACAAATCGCAATATAAAACGCGTCCAGTCTGCCCCGAGCGACACACTGCAAAAGCAAACGGGCTCAGTCTGCGTACTGCGACAAATTGCAATATCAAACGGGTCCAGTCTGCATCGAGCGACAGATTACAAAAGCAAACGGGCCCAGTCTGCGTACAGCGGCACATTGCAAAACCGAACCGGTAAAGTGTGCATTGCAAAAGCAAACGGGCCCAGTCTCCGTACAGCGGCAAATTATAATATCAGACGGGTCCAGTCTGCCTCGAGCGACACATTGCAAAAGCCAACGAGTCCAGTCTGCGTACAGCGACACATTGTTAAAATAAACGGGCCCAGTCCGCATGTAGCGACACATTGCAAAACCGAACCGGCGGACAGACAGCAATCGGCCTTAGTCTGTTTAGAGGGAGCAATTGCTGTGAGGAACAAACAGGCGAGGTCTGGTTGGAGGCAGCAATTGATTGTTCATAGTACAAAAAAAACAAGGGGGGGGGGGAGGTGTGGCGGACCGAGTTCGCCTGGAGTAGCTAATTGTTCTGTGTACACTGTTTCATACTCGTCGCAAGAGAAACACGCAACTATGGGTAGACCCTCAAAGGATGCGTCCCGTAAGAGAAAGAGTCGTGCAAATGAGTCGGACGATGCCAAAGAGGCACGTCTTAATAAAAATAGGAGAAGGAACGCCGAGGCACGGCGTCAGGAAACAGATACCGAATGCGAATCGAGATTATCTGCAATGCGGAAGTATATTAATACAAAAATATCACGCGAAACGGGCAAAGAAAAACAAAGGTGGCTGACCGTAATTTGTAATCGTTTAGCAAGCGAATCTGCCCAGGAACGCTCACGTCGCATCGGACTAATTCGGCAACGTTTAGCGAACGAATCCGCGGAAGAACGGTCACGTCGGATGCGATTAATTCACCGACGTTTAGCGATCGAAACTCCCACGGAACGGTCACGTCGCATCGGAGTAATTCGGCGACGTTTAGCGAATGAACCCGCGGACAAACGGTCACGTCGGATGGAATTAATTAGGCGACGATTAGCGAAGGAAACCCCCGCGAAACGCTCACGTCGCATCGGGTTGATTCGGCGACGTTTGGCGAACGAAACCGCGGAGGAACGGTCACGTCGGATGGGAGTAATTCAGCGACGTTTAGCTCACGAAACTCCCGCGAAACGGTCATCTCGGATAGGATTAATTTTGCGACGTGTAGCGAACGAATCTAATAAAAAACGTTCACTCCGCCTAAGAGTCGTAAGACATCGCACACGAGAAGCAGTATTAAATGAAAGATCCGAATCAAGAAAGACACGTCTAAGAAATATGCGTGACGTAGCTAAAAACCGGAGAAAAGAACGTCTCCTTCAAGATGGCTACTTCAAATTGGCTATAAATATTTTTGCTGATGTTTCGTGCGCAGTGTGTCACAAGACTTTATATCCGCAGCAGCGTTACAGTTTGTATACGCAGGCTATTAGTCGCATTATTCCTGAATGTCTACTAGAATCAGAGAAGATAATAACATGCTCTCGTTGTCTGCACCATCTTAAGAAACATAAAGTTCCAGCACAGGCGTTCTAGAACAAAATGGAAGTAATGTCTGTACCCGAGGAGATAGCCAATTTATCGGACATCGAAAAACAAATGCTGTGTAGAATAGTACCGTTTCTTAAAATCATAAAAATTCAAAATCGCTTTAGTCAAGATTGGTGCAAAGGTCAGGTAGTTCTGTTTGCCCGCGATGTGTTCGAAGTCGCTGAGCAACTACCACTTAGATTGGACGAAACCGGTATAATGATTGTAGTGGAAACCCTTGAAAATTTGGAGCGATAGCGACAATATGAAATAGATGTCGGCAAACTCCAGACGGCTTTACAATGGCTATTAAGAAACAACGCTCTGTACAAAGATGTGCGGACCTGTTTTACTAATATCACCAATAACATTTTCGAAATAACGCATGTAATTGAGCAGCCTGATATTGTATCGAAAGAAACGGAAGTTGTACAAAGAAATACTGAATCGAATGGTCGATTTGTAAATGTCGGCCGTAATGTAGCTATTTTGCGAGGCTTGTTCCATCAAGCAAGCGATCGCTTTAGTATCGAATCTCGCGGTAAGCAATGTACTGGCATAGCAGCAGTTGCGTGTGTCGCGTTCAATTTGATTGATCCTAACACGTGGTGTACTAGCGATGTCGATTACGTAGTTGTAGTAGGAGATAAATATTACCGTGATTGCATCGAGGCGCGAAGTAATCCTGACCCCACAGAAGCCAATATAGACTACCTAGCCGCAACCGAATTATTGCCACAGCTGTCATTTAATAATAATAGAAGAGTCAATATTAACGTACGCAATGAAATGACTGTGAATGGTCATATTGATATTGATAACAGCGACGACGGATTTCCAAATTTAAAGAATGGTTTAATTATGTTTTTCCAGCAGTACACGTACGGAATTCTTACTGCAAATTATACATCAGTAGCTGTATCGTGGAATAACCAGACGGACAATCTGTGCTATTGGTTGTTTGATTCTCATGCAAGAGGTCCGAAAGGATATAAAGCGCCATTAAGGGGAGTTTCATGCTGTATGAAATGTACTGATATTGATGATTTACACGACATATTGCGTCGTAATTTACGCGCTAAAGAAGGCAACAGCAATGTGCTGAATGTCTTCTCGTTAACACCTATATTAATCGCACCAGAAAGGGATAGGTCCCCGCAAGCCCAAAGCGTACAACAGTTATCAGTCGTGACCCCGCGAAGACATTCGGATGAAACACAGATTATCCTCGCAACAAGCATGTTACGTTCAATTGACGATAATATTTCCAATATCGATAATATCATCTCTGTTAGTAATAATGGTGGTAATAATAATGAAGAAAACGAACCGATAAAGCTGGCGAATGTACATAGGAAAACAGCACCTCCTTTAAACCTAGAGAGGGAAAGACGGATGGAAGAACTCTGTTGGTTCTTCCTGCTTCCCGACGGAAAAAATGGGTTCGGAGAGTATCGCGAAATCTCAATAACGCCACTGGATTACTTCCAAGCACGTATTTTGAGTAATGACAGACGATTCCAAAGAACAGATTATCTGTTCTTTGCATTATCTGTTGTTGAATATTACCGCGCTAAAGCAAGCGTTTCAGTATCGTGTAGAATGCGCCAAGGCGAACACACCCCAGCGGGATTGATAGATAATATCTACCTAACGATGAGAAACATAAGAGGGTCGGCGTCATACTAGAGACGCTGCTGTTCGGAATTGGTCGCCATGGTCCGAAGTCTTGGACCGCCCACATGGTTTGCTACATTCTCTTGCAATGATCTGAATTGGCTAGATATGTTGAAAGCGCTACTATTATCTGAGGGCCGTCCCACCACCGAAGCCGGAAACCTAACGTTTGCAGACCGATTGAAGTTGGTTCAGAGGCACCCAGTAGTTATAGCCAGGCAATTTACGGTGCGTGTTAACGCGTTAATGCAGTATTTAAAAAACTCGCCTTGCTTAGGTGGCGTTGTTATCGATTTTTGGTATAGAATCGAATTTCAAAACAGGGGAAGTCCACATTTGCACATGCTTGTTTGGTGTGCAAACGTGCCTGACTTCTTAACCAGCGAAGGACGCAACGTTATTGAGAATGTTATATCTTGTTCATTGGAAACAGCGGAACAAGACCTGAACAACATAGTTGAAAAGGTCCAAATTCATAAACATTCTCATACATGTTACAAAGATCGAAATAATCGTTGTTGTCGGTTCGGATTCCCCAGACCGATATGTGAAAGCACGATATGCCTAGGTCCCGATGACACACTTGCCAACAACGGACGTTTCTGCGTACTTAAACGTACCGCAAATGAGGTAATGGTGAATAATTATAACCCCGCTCTCTTAAAGATGTGGGAAGCAAATATGGATATTCAACCGTGCGGAAATGTTACAGCTGTGGCATATTATATTGCCAAATACGCAAATAAGTGCGAGCCGCAGGACACGGGAGATATTATTAAAGATGCCGTGTTACGAGCAAAACGTCGGGGCGGCGGCACATGGAATCAACTATTTTCGGTATCTATGGCAATTCTGTCTCGCTGTATGGTTAGTGCTGCAGAATGCGCGTACCGATTGTGCCATCTACCCCTGAAAATGAGTTCCCGTAAAACTGTATTTATAAATAGCTGTCGGCCTGAACAGAGATATAGAATTTTGCGATTCGAAGTATACGAAACGTCATTTTTCAATAACATATTTGATCGTTACGTACAAAGGCCAGACAGCCTAGAGAACTTGAGCTTGGCCGAATTTGCTGTCCGATATGAAACAGTTTCAAGTGCAATGTGGACGGAAGAGGATGGCGACGCAGAACTTAGAAACGACGATGATGAAATGTCGAGGTCGAGGTTTATACAATTGAAAGACAATACCCGAATGCGAATAAGAAGTAAGCCAGCTGTGCTTCGCCACCGATACTATACCTTAAATAGTGACAGAGAAGGATATTTCTATAATCTCATAGTGTGTCACATTCCATTTCGTAATGAAAGTACACTTTCTGCAGCCTATGTTGGGAAATGCCACCGTCGAACAATTTGCTCATGCAGAGCAAATTATTGAAGCGGCGCTCGCCCAGGCTGTTGCTTTGAATGTCGTACACGAGGAGGAACGTAGTAATGAACATGTAAGAGCTCCAGGCAGGATTCATGCCGACGAAATAATATGTGGTGATGAAGCGGATTTATACGAAGATCAACAGCAAGAAATAGTGGCAATGCCGGAAGACGTATTCCTAAATACTATTCGAAGTCTCAATATTCAACAGAAGGACTTATTAAAATCAGTGTCCGCAGTAATCCAGAGAGATGTAAGAAACGATGATGATGAAAAAAAGGAACAAATGTTGCTTTTTATTACCGGTGGAGCCGGCAGTGGCAAGTCGTTTATTTTAAAATTACTTGTCGAACATGTCAAACGCTGCTATAATCCTACAGTTGATACGATGATGAAACCACGTTTCATCGAAGTAGCCTCTTTGACCGGCGTCGCCGCACGTCAAATATTTGGACGAACTCTGCATTCCATGTTCTCGTTGCCTATTGAAAATGGTACCGCAATGACCTATCGCCGGCTAACAGGACAAAGGCTGGAACACGAGAGACGTAAGTGGCGCCACACAAGGTGGTTGATCATCGACGAGATATCAATGGTATCTTATGAGAATTTGCGATTAATTTAAGATTTCAGGAATTCAAGACCAATGATAAACTATTTGGTGGCATAAATGTACTTCTCTTCGGCGACATCATGCAGTTACCCCCAGTGAAAGGCCACTGGTGCTTTGTGCAACCACACTGGTGCTCTGCCGAAATTAATTTATGGCATCAATTTTCATTCTGCGAACTCACGATTAATATGCGACAAAAAGATGATGTTGAGTTTATCGATTTACTGAACAACCTACGATTTGGGGAAGTGATGATCTCGCAACTGGAAATACTATGCGAACAAAGAAGAGTTCCCCTAACCGGAGAATTTGAGGACGGAGCAGCTGTTAGGATATTCCGAACTATAAAATTAGTGGATGAATATAACAGAAAAATGACCGAGAAATTAGCAGAATCACGCCGAATCTACGTCATCGACGCAGTAGACGAGTCCCGCGAGGCAGCTACGTATGGAAGAAGGCCACCGGCAAATGTCATACCTGCAAATGTAAATAATTGTGGCAGGCTGTTACATACACTATCGTTAGCTGAGGGATCGCGAATCATGCTACGACGAAATATATCAATATCTGATGGTTTGATAAACGGCGCGATGGGAATAGTAAAGAAATTTATATGGCCGGCACTTCGAAGGGATCAGCTGGAACAGGGAGAACAACCGGACTCAATACTTATAAAATTTAAGGACGAACCCATTGGTAGGAGATTCAAAGATACTGATGGTTACATCCCAATATCTCCAGTAAGCGCAACGTTTCAAGCAACAAAAGGTTATGGAGACGTCGAACGAAGAATGCTACTAATTATCCTAAGCTGGGCAGTAACGGTGCACAAATTGCAAGGGACAACATTAGATAGAGCTATAATTGATCTTGGAAAAAGGAATTTTGCAAAAGGACAAATTTACGTCGCTCTTAGTCGTGTCAAAAGTTTGCACGGTCTAGTTTTGTCCGATTTAGCACCAAACAAACCGGGTCATTATGGAAACATCTGCTAATCCATACGCAAGTATTCACCGCGATTGAAATCATTCTTGCCGAGTTACATCAAAGAATAGGAATGTTGCAGTAATAGTAGTTACGAAGAAGAGAACAATTCATAAATGCATGCAAATTGAATCATCGCGGAAGCATCTGCTGGGATGCGCCATCCCTTAATTTTGCGCCGTCTCCGAAATATAAATTAAAATTATTTCGTCCTTTTTAGTGCATTCCGAAGTCGGTTGTATTTTTTTCCAAAAATTTTTTTATTTCACATTTTTTAGTGGCGATCGGAGCATTCCTTCCAGAGTAGCATCAAAGAATAGGAATTTTGCAATGGGAATAGTAGTTAGCAACAAAGAGTTGGGAAGGGATGGGCAGGAAGGGACAGGGAAGGGATGGGTATTGAGGGGAAGTGAGGGGAATGTGGCAATTGGCATCCTCGTGGAAATATCCCCGGCCGCAAAATGTAATACTAGGTTTCATCGATATCAGGCCGAGTACGCGCGAAATATCACGTTTTTTGCGATAAAAGCGGAAAAAATGAAGAAATCCGAACTGGTTTTTTTTTAAGGGACCAACTGTTGGTCATACTCAACAAGATGCAAAAGATTTCGTTCCGATTGGTCCATCCATCTTGGAGTAATCGAAGACCATACACAACGGGGACGAAATCGTACGCTTTTTTGCAATAAAAAAGGGGCAAGCGGTGGTGAAATGCAAAATTTTTTTTTACGGGACCAACTGGGAGTCATACCCTACAAGATGGAAAAGGTTTGGTTCTGATTGGTCCATCCATCTCGGCGTAATCGGCGAACATACATTTAAATAAAAAAAAAAAATATTAACATACATGTCGAATTGAGTAATCTCCTTCTTTTCGAAGTCGGTTAAAAATGCGCTGACAGAGAGCACATTATTCATTTCCGTATTAGTAATAATTATGCGTTCTATTCGTTTTTTCCCATATCTTCAATTATCTTTAATTACAAACATTGACTAAATTCTTTTTGTGACACGTTGTGTTTTTTTATCTATTCCTTTGCACCGCGAAATCCCAATTCCTACATAAATAATTGTTTTGTTAATAAGCGAAGATGCACTTTGTACCAGACGGGAATTCTGTACGCCGACTTTCCCCCACCAACTGTCATCCCCAGGGTCGGAAAAAAGGCCCGCGTCCTCCTCCTCCTCCACCTCGCAGAAATTGGCTCGCAGGCCCGAACTCTGTAACCCCAGCTTTCTTCCACCAACTGTCTTATAAGGATTGGAAAAGGGCCCGCCTCCTTCCCCTCCTCGGCGACAAATCAGGAAAGTGAAGAGACTTGCAAAGGAAAGGTATCTTCCGCTATTCTTGACAGTAGCAACCCAGACAGAAGTAGAAACAACACGGTAAGCGATTCAGTAAGTTTTTTATTTATAAAGTACCAACTTTACATCGAAAAAAATAATTCATCCCTCTGTTCTTATCTCCTTATTTTAGTGCAATCATGGAATGGCAATGGGTAGATGGTAAGATTTGTTTATAATGACGAACCGGCACGGAAAAGTAGCAATTACAATCGGCGGTAATGTTTGGTTTAGTTTAATCATTGGTTTTCTGTGCAGAACGCGCTTACATAGAAATGGGATACATACAACCCGTATACGAGGTATTTCCCATGGTGACACCGCCGGCTCCGCCGCCGCCTCCGCCGCCGCCGCCGCCGCCGCCGCAGGTGAGAACGCTGCCTCGGCCGGACCTACAACCCGCGGAGGAGCTGCCCCCGACCCCCAACCTTGTAAGTTAAAAAATATTTTGCATTTCCGGTCCGTAACACACGCGTTATTTCATATTACACTGCCCAATACGTTAGCTGAATACCGATCTGAAACCCGTTTCTCTCTAGAATCCAGTTTTTGAAAGAATCAATTTAAAAAAAAATTGTAAATTTTCAACTGAAAACAATTGAAAACAATTTGAAAAATATCGGCAAAAATTGGTGCGTTTTGGGTGCCTTTTTCACTTTGATCACCATGTAAACATATTTCAATGTTTATAATGTAATAACAATTTATACTATATCAGTCAGGGAACTTCAAAGATTGTTCTCATATTAGCATCTCCAAGGTTGAAAATTTACAATTTGTTTTAAAATTGATTTTTTCGAAAACTGTGGGTTCTGGAGAGAAACGGGCTTCAGATCCGTATTCAGCTCGCATAAATCTCTAAGAATTGCGTATTGGAGGTTCCAAAATCGAAAAAAAAAAAAAATTGTTTAACAGTGTTGTGTGAAACCCGTTCCTATCATGCCATTGTTTTATAATCGTTGTAGCGTCACAGCATGTCGGATAATATTTCTTCAAATATTGTAAGAGTATTTTGAACGTTTTGTAAAAAATTGAAACAAAAGTATGTCCGCTCAACGATCCAATATACAGACGACATGAATGAAAGTAGGATTGCAAAAGGATTAATGTTTTGTTAAACTGTATCATTTCCAGCGAGAACGCCGTCGCCGTCAACAGGCGCGGCGTCGCGAACGAATGCGGAGAGGGCTGCAATTGCTGCGGGTAATAGAACAGGAAAATCGGCAACAGCAGCAGCAACGACGGTAACAGCAACGACAGCAGCAGCAACGACAGCAACGGCGGCGACAGCAGCAGCAGCAACAACCGCAGCGGCAACAACAACAACAGCAGCAACAATCGTAACGGCGGCAACGACGTCGGCAGCAACGACGACAGCCGCAGAGGCAGCCGCAACAACAGCGAGGGAGGGGATATCTCCCTACATATAATTTCAATTTTTTAAATCAATAAATGTACAATTCAAAATTTAAGATATTTCTCTGTTGCAAATTTATTTATCCTACCTTCGTGCATGATGTCCCTCTCAAAGTAGTACATTCTCATTTTATATTTCACTGTTGGTATTTTTATTTATTTAAACATATATATAAATATTTATCCAGATCTATAAATTTTAATAAACAACTACATATTGAAATACCACTTGAAATAAAAATGATATTAGTAGAAGTATTTTTAAATAAATTTGTTTCATTTTAAAGAAATACAATAGAAAAATAATAATATTAAGTCGTGATCTATATAATGAAATATTAATTAATACAACAGCTAGCTTTTATGAAGGCCGCACAAGAAATTCACGGCGGCCGCACGTTCCCCACCTCTGCACTATATCATGTGATTTGGAAAGAATTACAAATGTACTAAGAAAAAAAATAAATTGACCTCATCATACGCTAAAAGCATTCGTTTTCACTAAAACATGTTTCCCATTTTGTTGCTGCGTATCCGCTTAGTGTAGTTTTTATATATTATATAACAACCGAATGTAATACAGCAAAGTGTAAGAAAATCAAGATAAAACGTGACCGATTTTATTTTTTATTCTGAACCAGTATTCCCTGTATCAAAATGTTTACTAAGGCATCGCTTTTTTAATATCAATAGAAAACACTGACCAATCAGAGCGCGGGCTCACTCGCAAGAGGTTGATTTCGAACGTCTTGCGACCAAGCTCGCGTCTTACAGCAGCTCCGATTGGTCAGTGCTTTTTTTTTATTAATGATTAAAAAACGATACCTTAACGAACATTATGACTAAACCTCAAGATTATAAGGCTTAGTCGAAAAGAGGAACTAAAGGAAATATATGTTTCACTGTGTGAAACATAACCATCAACATATTATTTGCGATCCCGCATTTTGTTCGAATCATAATGAAAAGCATGTTTAGACCGTCCATACATCCGCAGCAAGACAGACGACGGCAGCGCTACGGTGGAACGCGCGATAGTAAGGCAGCCATGTTGACATACAAATCGTACTGATTTCAGAGCGACGAAGTTTAGACCATTTCCTGAGACGGAGAAATAATATTTTCGCATGATTCTTTTTTTAAAATATTCCTGGTTGCATTCTACGTTGCAGTACAGAGCCCTTTTTTGCAATTTCACTTGTGAAACCTGATTAAAAAATAAAAGTGTACGTTTTTATAGAATAAATTTTATTGTGGGACGTTTTTCCGAAAAAGGGCTCTGTACTGCAACGTAGAATGTAACAAGGAATATTTTAGAAAAAGAATCATGCGAAAATATTACTTCTTCGCCTCAGGAAATGGTCCAAACTAAACTGCAAAAGCAAGCGGCTTGGTTATCGCTCTATCTTCGTCTCTCTTACGAGTGTTGTATCACCCTCTCTGTCTCAGCACCGTTGGAGAGACAAGGATCTATCTATCCTTGTTCGCGAGCTTCCTACTTTTTCCGCAACTGTCGCTGAAGTCAGCTCGGAGTTCGGCCGTGGCTCCTGCGCACCCTTAAGGGGGCCGGTCCGTTTGAGGTGTACTCCGAATCGAGCGTGGCGCCCCAAGAAAACAAACGGGCTGAAGGGTAAACACAGGGTCGGTAATTTCTACCACGGCTAGCTTGTAGATAAATTTGTTGTTCTTTTTACCGACTAAGTGGTGCTTGTTCATTCTACTACGCGGTATCGGCGCACAGTGGATCGAAACATAGAAAGAGCCGGACATAGCATGTATTGCTAGTTGGAAATTATGTTATAGTACTTATTGTTAGAACTAAATGATTATTCACATTAAAAGAAAATACATGTATTTCATAATTTATTAACTTTATTTTTTTATTTTTATTAACTTTTATTTTTGTTTATTTTTATTGATTTTTTCATTTTTAAATTTTTATTAATTCATGTATTATACATATATTATTAAGTTACATTTTTAATATTTCATGTACGCAACAATCTTTAGTTTTTACGAGTATTAACACTATTAACATCTGTCTTATCTAATATATACATCTGCGCACGTTTGTATTAGAGTAAAAGCTCTAATGTTTTAGGAAATAATTCTTGTTTTTTTGTATTAGTTACTTTTGGTCTTAAATTCGAAATAACGGGATCAGATGTAATTAGCAAATGATGTAGAACATCTTCATTTGTAGCTCTTCTGTTTATTTTTCGCGAATGAGTCCTTCTATACTCTCTAAATTCTTTATTTCGTGCTTCACTCGCCTCTTCTGAAAGATGTCCAATCGGAATCGAAAAATGAGAAATTATTACTTCTCCATGAATTAATAATTTATGTACGGTGGCAGACATGTAATACCACCCGTAGGTGTTAACAAATTGTTTGGCTGTTTCTAATGCAAATATACCAAATTTTTTAGTATTTATCATTTCTCCGCATGAAATTGCCTGCAATATCACAGCAAATTTTTCTATTAAAGATTCATCTAATCCAGTAATTTTAGCAGTTATACTTATATCAGAAAAAAAACGTCTGGCTGTGTTTCCATCGTTAGTCGTCCCTGATCCTTGTTTTACAATGTCAATAAGTAATCCTAGTTCTCTTTTAAATTCTTGCTGAATCCTTTTTTTTGTTTCTTTTTGTTGCTTTTTATGAACCGGATCCCGAGTACTCCATTTTTTAAAAGACAAATTATATGAAACATGGAGTAAAAATTCCATGCAGCGGATTCTTGCATGTAGACTCGATATCCCGAAATTGCATGTATTGATATCAATATTTCTAGCAATCACTTTATCGATATTATTCATCTCGCTTGGTTTTGCACCACAAAGATAACATGTCGAACAAGATAATGCTGTATCTGATAAAGCTGTACATACTTTTCCATCGATCATGGTAAATAATAATTCATAATTAACAGTTATATTTTCAAATCTTTTTGATATCAAATTCATTATTTCACTTTGCATCCGTTCATATTCTTTTTCACAAACTTCTGCATTTTCGTGAACAAATTCGAATTTAATTGGTCGACAATAACGTGTTGAAGACGGATTTTGATTTATCCATATGACATCAGAACCATTTACTAATTTTATAGGAACAAAGCTAGTCATAAAAATGGAATCATCCAATATATTTTCAGTTTGAAATTTTTGCTTGTAAGTACTTTGGCTCGAAGCGCCATCAAAACCCCATTTGCAAATTAATTTCAAATCCATGGAACAATCTAAATTTTGGTTACAAACTTTTAGTAATCTGGCGGTTGTGATATCCAAAATTGCTTGCAGTTGGATCATAGCGATACTTTCAGTAATTTTTATTGTATCTTTTGGTGGATAACATTCTAATTTTGCTTGTTGAATATTATAATAAGATACATATTGATTTGTGCCACTTTCAATACCAGTTTCTCTTAAATTTATATATTGTGATTTTGAAAGATTCAAACTAAGAAGTATAGCTAAACATTTTTCTTTTGAGTATAAAGGTATATTTATTCGATTTTCACAGAAAGCTCTCACTCTAGTAACTTGATCTGGATTTTTTATAAGATAATCTAATATCTTTGCCATATCGGAGGAACCAGCATTTGCTAATTTTTGTTTTGTCGCATGGAGAAGAACTTCAGTTGAGTTTGATTCTCGTACATCTTGCGTTCGTCTTCGTTTGTGCCTCTCACTACTATCGCTGAAAGATTTACGGTGAGATGTTGAACGAGTGGACATAGATTCTTCAGAATGTCCATGAATTAGTTCAACAGGAATTTTAAATTCTTTATTGAGCCATACATCATTCTTTTTTGCAAATTTGTTGTATGTTCTATTCGATTTCTGCCATCGAGAATAAGCATTACTGCAAAATGACCGTAAGCAATTTTTCAATTGACTTTCAGATTTTTCTGATAAATTAATACCTAATTTTTTTATTACAAAGTCGAACAATTGTTCCTGATACATTAGAGCAGGACCTAAATCCTTTAAAAATAAGAATAAATCTTTGTTTCTTAATGCTGTCATTTTTAATTAAAAGTAACAGTTATGTTGAATATTTTTAAAAGCAGAGGTATGATTCGTGACAAACAGACAAAAGGCTCTCTAAAAAGCAGTGCAGTCAGATCGTAGGAAATAGGAATCCCCACACAGAGCGTACCGCACCGCGCATGTACGCGTTCGCGTTTGTTTGCGTATGCTACTGCCAAAGTGGCAGATGGTGGCAGCTGAAGTAAGTTGTTTTGTGGAAAGGAATGTTCAATTGATGATTTAGAACAACAAAAAATGTAACAACTCTTAAACATTCTCGTAAATGTTAATAAAAAGTTAAGATATTAGTACGACTTTTAAGAAATTGTGAAAATAATTGTTAAATATTAAATGTTATTGTTATCCGTTTAAAACACATATTTTTATTAAATTAAACGAAGTGTTACAAAATGAAAAAAGTTTGATTTAATAATGTATAAGTTTAGAAGAAATATATCGTCTTGAAATTTCACAAAGAAATCGATGGAAATACATAACAGTTACAATGTGATAATTATGATTATTTTAGATATAAATACTAAAGGTATTTTAAAAAATTACAATTGTTTATTCTTACAGTAATGTATTAAGTAACCAAATTTGCAATTAGAAACCTAATTTAAAAAAAGAAGTTTTTATTCCTATGTCCACATTTTAATACAGTTCGATCCACTGTGCGGCGGAAGCATAGTTGCCAGATTATGTTACGCTGTTGCCGCATTTCGTATGTTCTAAAAATCGAATGAATACGAGCTGAGCCGAGGTTCTGATTTTTGCTTAGCGTGGACGAACAGCGAGAGCGGAAAATGACGGAGAATGAAACGATTTAGATACATGATACACATCATGTGTATATTTTTAGATACATTTATTTTTATATTTTTATATTTATTTCTGCATTATATTTGTACATATTAATTATAGTACTGATGAATTATAGTTGTTTTTTCTCCTCCTCTTCCTCCTCTTCCTCCCCTTCCTCCTCTTCCTCCTCTTCCCCCTCTTCCACCTCTTCCTCCTCTTCCTCCTCTTCCTCCCTTATAATTATTCCAACTGTAACGATAATATTTGAGAAACTTCTTCATCTGAAACAGTAAAAAAATGGTATTTCAATATCGTGGAACAAAAACACTCATGTATGACGTATAGTATCTACGTAAGTAGAAAGTACATTGTAAAGGTACAAGAGGTACCTTCTTCATAGAAACGTACGGAATTTTGCACAATGAACGGGTGACATTTTACTTACATCTTTGTAGGTTATAAATTTGTCTCGATCTTCTTGCTCCTTCTTCTTTTCTTCCTCCTCTTTCTTCTTTTTTTCTTCTTCTTCTTTATGTTTTAACTCTTCTTGTTTTTTTTTTTAGGAACAACTCCCATCTTCTTTCTAGTTCCATTTCAAATAATTCATTTCTCATAGATGTCATTTGCATCTGTAAAAAAAGTTTCACTTAGCAAATTTGTCAAACATTTATAAAATGTAATAATCAATCAAAATGTAATAATGTACAACCGAATGGTGGAAAATGGGAATCGCTTTAGCGTGCGGAAGGAGGCGCTCAGTTGGGTGTGGAGTATCAATGAAAATCTTGTCACTGGAGAAACACAATGAAATGGGTTCCAGGACGAGGAACCCTGTAAGTGGCGAGTTACCCGCATATATGTAATACGGCATATACATAGCACGTGTTGCTTTTTTTCGCCAGTTTGCTTCGAGACAACGAGTTGAACAGTCTTTCAGGCAAATAAAGTTCAGCTTGTTTCGAAGTGTCTTCTATATTCGAGTTTACTTCTGTTTGTAGATCTAGTTTATTTTTATTTATTTTTTTATTTTTAGATTTAGTTTATTTCTATTTTTATTCATACATTTAGTGTATTTTTATTTTTGCTTCTACAGTCAGTGACATTTAGTGAAACTGTGTCACTTTAGTGAAAAGGAAGAAATGCGCAAAGATTACGAAGAGGAGCAGCATCAAATGCGGAAAGGTTCGGGAAGAAAGAAGATGAGCCTTTCCGTGAAGCGATATTCGAGGAAAAGAACGTGGATGCAAAGGAAGCGATCGGCAAACCAGCGTGCAGAAAGTGCGATGCAGGAAGACATACAGGAACGGTCCACATCCGACGGACGAAGAGAAGGACAGCATCCACTGATTTTGGTGCCGCCGGATGAAGAGACTGAAACTGCGAATTCGGACGACAGTCTGCAGATACAAGAAGTAACAACAAACGAACCCGCAGAACAAGAGTCGCATTCCCCAAGTGGCTCGGCTATCGTGCATATGGAATATGTAATCAGTCAATTACAAAAAGAAGGGGATCATTCCATAAACAAGGAAGACTGTGGAATTCGGTACATGAAAAAGACAGGCGAGAAACGGTATGGTCTGAAGATCACCCTAATTTATACATGTACCATGTGTAATTACCGATGTAAAATCCACGGTCAACCCGAGAAGGACGACGAAATGGGTATCAATGAGAGCGCCGTTGCCGGAACAATTTTGAGCGGAGGCAGCTTCAAACAAATGGAGGAGTTCCTGGCATTCATAAACGTACCCTGTATGTCGAGGAGACAGTTTACGCAGTATCACGACAAAATCGTGAAACACCTGATAATTGCGGCAGAAGAAGAAATGACAGCAGCAGCCGAGGAAGAGAAACGATTGGCCATCGAATGAGGCGATGTCCTTCCTGGATCAAGAATTCCTCACATCCCCGTCGTGGCCGACGGAAGTTGGATGAAGAGATCCTATCGCAGCGGCACATATAATTCTTTATCGGGAGTCGGCACAATAATTGGGTACAGTAAAAACTCGATAAATGTCCTCAGGAGCTGTTCCGTAAATGTAACATTTCTATCCCCACCACTAGGGGGGTTCCCCCTTGAACCAGTGAAGCGAAGTGTAATCGGAGACGTAGCAGCTTTTTTTTACAAATCTTGACTGCCTTCGTCAACGTCGTTTAAATGCCCATGTCCGTGTGACCACACTAATGCACAGAAGAAAGTTTTTTATTTATTACTTTTTGTTAATAAAAATTTTACTATCATGTTGGGGAGATTTTTCTGATTAAAATGAGACCAAACATGATATAAATCGGTCAGTATTTAGTCTTTAGTTTCGCAAAACTAGCGGTGGTACATTTATCGCACATTTTATTTAGAATGCATGTTACCGGAAGTAATAGATAGCAGATTTAATAGAGGTATGCGGATTAGGGAGCCTCAATTCCTAATAGAAGAAAAAGCATGCTTGCGAAAAAGGTCGCGTTCTGCAGGTAGCTGTAACGCTGCACCTGCTCCGCGTCACGCTGCACTGTAAAGTGTAGCACCACTTACGAATTGCAAATATAGCCACTGATCACCAGATCAAATAAGTTGCTCGAGCACAGGCTGCACACATGGTGTGCAGTACCACATTAGTGAGTTACAATTGCTGCAAACAGCAAATATATTAGCTGATCATTCGATCACATAAGTTGCTCGAACACAGGCTGCACACATGGTGTGCAGTACCACGTTAGTGGGTTATAATTGCTGCAAACAGCAAATATACTTTACATATATGTGCACTAATTTCATTTTAGGTCTTCTATGTTGTAGGTACTGCTGAATGTGCACAAGAGGCACATTATTTAATTTGTTGCAGAAACCCACACGCAACGGAGTGAATGTCAGACACGCGACGTGACAATACGGCAAGGTGAGACGACAGGACTTCTCTCCTATACCTGTCTACACGTCGAAATTACATTACACGAGGGTCAGCCAGGTACGTTCGTCGGGACAGCGAAGAAACAAACGGTACATGTACTCCGTAACAATATACAAAACATTATTTTATATCAGCGTGATAGAAAGTATAATATAGCCTAACCAAACCGAGATATTTACTATCAAATTTGACTCCATGATTAACTATGTTATGTATATATTTTTCAGAAGCGAGATTGGGAGCCGGTTATGAAATTAGTCTCTATCGATTGTACCCAAAAAACAAATCTACTCGTTGCAGAGAAAAATACAAAAATGGTAGGACCACTACGTATTGTAGCAACAACCACATTATAACAACGTATATACATTCTTTGATTTGTTGTAGAAATCCACACCAAACGGAGTCTGTATTACAGCAGCGAGGTGCGACAGCAGATTTTTTTTTTATTTATTTAAGTATTTCAAGCTTTATTCAAAAACAGGAACTTTCATGTCTACACGGCGAAATAACATTACAAGTGGGACAGTCATTGCTTTATTAATTAATAATTATTTTTAGTTCGTATTTGTTAAAGTGGCAATGATGAGATTAAAGTAAATCTGAGCCACATTTAATAAAATACTATTTATTGTATTAATTTCATATAAGCAATTTAATTTGTATTAAAAAAAAAATACATTCGACTCTTATAACCATATTGTACGTTTTCAAATAGTAAATACTTCGAAACAAAATGCAGTTGTACATACATATTACAAAAATGAATACTTGTATATATCTTATATCAGTATATGTTCTATTCAACCTGATCCTACCACTTCGTTATCCTTCTCACTAAAATTCATACGTTCGCCAAACGTTTCGACCGTATTCATTCAGGATTTCTTGATGTAGGGAAACGTAGCAACAGTGTAACGTAACTGTATATACGTACCGGCAACCATGCCTCTCCTGCGTCATTCGCTTGCTCTTTTGCGTCGTGAAATTGGAGACATCATTTACCGAGCGCCCCTAGCGGACAAGCGCCGAACTATTTTTCATCACGTCGTCCTGTCAAGCCGTATTTGACGTATTTCTACTTATTATTCCTTCAGGACTTGTTATATTGCGAAAAATCGAATCTATACGACATCTTCTTGTGTTTCTACAGGGTGCATGATCCCAGGTATGATGATAAAATTCTTACATCCCGTGATATCTGCGCCGAATCAGCGACAGCTCGTCTGTCTCACTCTTACAATTCCTATTTCTACTTTTTTCTCGAAGTATAGTGTTTATTACAGTAAAAGCGGGATCATGCACCCTGTAGGACGATATGCTCGTGGGTGCATGATTCGCGAAAATTTGATTTATTCAAGTATCGAGACGCACAAAGTAGAAACAGAAATCGGACCTCTCTCTCGCGCATCCGTATACCTACATGCTTTCCTTTGCTTGAGTTGGCGCACTCAAACACTGTCACTGGAAGCGGACCGGCCCCCTTAACATGCGTGTAGTAAAACATGCGGTTCGTTTTAGTAAAATATTTTTGTGCTTTCTTTATATTATTAATAAATAAGTTGATATCGATATATCCCGCGGGTTTTCATTCCCACAACCTATTTTTATCAACAATAAATATTCGTTTGAGTAAAAAAATTAATGGTACGAATGAAAAGAAATATTTAAAGCGCCCAATTTAAATGCCAGTATACACCTGTCCCTTTAAAATTTAAATGGCCGAGGTTGCAGAATCTGCTGCGTTTTTGGCGCCAATCTGGCATCAGGTTATGTTAGCAGGGTCTGCTGCGTTTTTGGTACCAATCTGGCAACAGGTTCTGCTGGCGACATCTGCCGCCTTTCTGCAGCCAATCTGCGCTTCGATTCTGTCGACAGAGTCTGTTGCCAAAACCGTAGCCAGATTCGATGATAGATGGCTATGGATTTCGCACCAAAACCTGGTGCGGCGTGCCAAGATTTGGTGCCGATCTGCTGCCAATCTGTATGCAACTGGCTGTCTGGGGACCGCCTCAAGTGCGTTTTTGTTCCTACTGTAAAATTAATAAGCGTAGACAATTAATCGTAGTGTAAGTGACATTTATATGTGAATAATAACACTATTGCGTGGTGCTATTGAAACCCCGTGTTACAATTATTCTCGTCTCTCCACCGCGTTTTCCGCTCCCCGCTCCGTTCACCAGACGGATAAATACTCTCGAGGCCCTTCTCATAACAGTACCATTATTAATTTTTTTACTCAAACAAATATTTATTATTGAAAAGTACATATTTTTTGTTGTAGGGTACATAATATTTACAATTTCAATTCACATTTTCGCGTATCTTTACAAGTTTTACACAGTGTGCTCCAGCATCGGTAGTACAACCGAGGAGGGGGTGATTCTACATGAAAAAGAAACAAATCGAAAATAAAGAAAAAAATTTTTTCATTTCAGGCTTCGTTCTCGAGAAAATCATTTTTGAATATTCAATGAGTACGCGTACACTTAAGTATGGTTCAGATGGATGAATCTCGATAGAAGTCATATGTCACTTATAAGTAGTACTAATATCATTAGTATCAACATGATGTACTTTATTACTCATTTCTAGTTATGGATTTAGAGTGGATTTAAATGAAAATAAAACATGTAATTTAGTTACTAACTTACTTTGTAGAGATTTGCCTATGCGTATTATGTTACCTATTATCTTATATTATCTTATATTATATTATATTATAGTTTTATGTTGCGTACACTGATTGCCGCTTTAGGTTGGCAAGAGTGTCATTTTTCGATCTATATTCTCGATATTTATAATCTGTATAATTCCTTCTTCGTTCGTGGTGATGGTGGCGCAGTGGAAGCGCACGCGTTAATAAATAAGTGTGGTGTCAATGAAAAAACATTGCTTTCTTTCCTAAAAACCCAACATACTTTATTAATGCAAAAATTGTTGGAAATGCTGCCCATTGTGTTGCATACATAACTGTACTCTCCGAATTAAATTTGCATGATTGCGAAAGTCTGTATCGGGATCCATTCATCTAAACCATAGTTAAGTGTACATGTACTCGCTGAATATTCAAAAATGATTTTCTCGACAACGAAGCCTCAAATGAAAAAATTTTTTTCTTTATTTTCGATTTGTTTTTTCATGTAGAATCACCCCCTCCTCGGTTGTACTACCGATGCTGGGACACCCTGTATAATAACAAAAACTGATATTAACACTTTATCTACCGGAAGCCTATTAAATTTCAATATTGTCGGTTGCCGACTGAGAAGCAATTAGTAAACCTTTGATTATTATTTTTTCGCCTGTAACTGTTCAAATAATGAAAGCTTTTCTATCCATGGCAGTGGATAGACAATTGAAAGTAAGAGTTACTCCCCTTATTAGCTTCTATAATAAAGCTTCCCCAGTGTTCCTCGTGAAAAAGAAAAATAGTTCATTAGTAACGCTCGAATATACATATAGATTAATAGTGAGAAGTATCGCAATATTAAGAATAATTTTATAAGAAAATGACGGTGATTGATGCATACCTTTTTTGGACGGTCACAAAAGTTATATTTACAGACTTTATATACACTTACATCTAAGTAAGAAGAAACAACGAAACGGTTGTATATTTACACGCGGACTATTAAAACTAGTTATTTAACTAAGAGCAGTATAAATACAGAATATTGGTCGCACGACACGTGAAGCACTTTTACTCCGTGCGCAGACAACAATGGAAAAGCTTCTAGCGTGATCTGAGAAGTGAAATTGCAAAACTATAACGTAAGAAGAAAACCACGTGTTGGCGCGTGAACAGCATATACGATAATGGCCGCGATTCTGTCGTATCCAAAGCGCGTGTGTCGGGCGGCGTGGACTGCGTGCGAAACAAACGCGGATCGGTCTGAGAAGCAAACGAAATATCGCAAACAGCGGAGAGCACGTGTGAACGCGTGTACAACAACTCGAACGTTAATGGCGTGGCCGTTAAGCGAGTACCGATTTCTTTTTGCTGATGGCGCGATCGTGGCCACGCGTGTCCGGGAGGTGCTGCCGCTATCGGTAACGACGCACAGACGAACTATTTTCGCCACGACCACCATGGCACTGCGTGGTCATGGGGAATTTCGCCAACAATACCTTAAAATGGAAGCCGTCGAAACATGGAATGTAAACATCTTCGTTGCAATGTCAAGATTGTACTTCCACATTTGGAGAAGAAAGTTGGCATGTAGAGTGGTGCAAAAAAAGGGGTTGATTTAAAATGTTTAATGAAGTGAATGTGTGAAACATATTTGTTACTTTTCCTCAAAGCTGTCCATCCTGTCGCAATTTTTTTTTCTTATTTTACGAGGAGGGGAAAATGCATTACGCATCCCTTGGGGTGCGCTTGGGTAGTGTGGGACTCCCTATGCTCGATGTACCCATTAAAAACCCCTCCTCACTTTGAACTTGTTGCAGCCGGCAATAAAAACAGATATTGAAAAAGATGCGTGGAGATGCGTTGGGCATTTGAATGTGATGGAGTGCTGCCTTCAAAACTCGTCCTTGTTTAGAAAAGTTTCATCGCAGGTGGTTATCCAGTAAATATTCTTCCTTACATCTGCTCCGAGTGCAGCATCACTGCGACGGCGTATCCTCTTCTATCGTCATCTTCGTCTTCTTCATCGGGGAGAGGCATTCTGAAACACTAGAAAGAAATATTTTGTGGATTAATAACAAATTCCGGGCTGAACGTTTTACATTTATACATAGCTACGGCAGAGGACCGTAGGCCGATATCAAAGATATCACCGACTTCGACAAACTTCGTTACGCTCACTTGGAATGCATTATCCTGCTCGGTGATGTAGTGGATAATACATATGGTGCCGTCGCGTAAGATACAGCAATTGTCGCGTGTATCTGTACTCAACGACTCCCATTCACTCTTATCGAACGGTACCGAAGGGGGTTACTGCCGCGACCGATAGGCATGCACACGGTGATTTTATCGCGAGACTCTACAACCCTATTATTGCTGTGCAATTGAATCTCCGTCATTCTATTACAAAACTGTTGAAGAGGTAGGTCCGGCTTTCTACAATACTTCCGAAAAATGGACATGTTGCTTTCATACGGGAAGGCGGAAAATGAATCTAAAGGGCCAAGACGTAAGGGCCGTGGACATATGAACAAAAATTTGGGCCGTACAACTCTTCGCTACGAAGAACAAATTTTTGCAGGGCAAGCTTTGCAAAATTCAAATATTGCGAGGACGGAGATTCAGATCCTAAAATCCGAATAGCGGTGTGCAAAAACAAAAAATATAAATGTACGGTAGTATCTACAATGCCATACATCACAATCGGCCCTGTATATAAAAGGAATTGCCGGAATTCGGTTGCTTTGAATTTAAGAAACTGTGATACTGATCTTGGGCGCCTTCCAAAATCCAACGGACAAAACTGTCTAAGACTCTCGAGTCTTGTGGACAGTGCGGCAATTTGGCTACCCGATAATTTCGAACAGCGTGAATACTTCCCACATACCCACGCAGATAATAATTTCTTTGTGACGTCCAAGCAAACTAGATACATATATTCAAACGGTACTTGCGTTACCATCCCAAAGGGTATTGAAGCTAAGGGGCTTCTACCTTCTTTGTGATGGTCCTCATTTACACGGTGTAAATACTGAGCATCGCTCCTACCGGGATGATTTACACCACTAAACGCGTATGCGTCGTTGGTCTGTGTACCAGAGACTGTGCACATTGAACAAGGCCGGCTGGACATATGACCGCGATGGTTTAAAATAAATGCTCTTGCTGGTGCATCAGCAATAACACACCTTACTTTTATTGGGACTCTACTACCGTGAAAATCTATCCCCCCACCCCCCTTAGACGAAATGTCAAGAACATCCTGCGTGAAGAAACGATAGAAAGAATTTGGATCGCATGGCTTTTGCGGACCTATATAAATCCCTACTAGGAATGGTTTCCTGTGTGGTCGAACCATGCACTGTATTGGCCACACATGAATACTGCCTGATTTATCTAATGCACAATCGTCGGTGTGTACATCTAATTCTATTCCCCTTGAATCAAACGGTACGAACGTGTTACTAAGGAACCGGACAATTTCTGCTTCTAAATTAAAATGAACATACTCACCAGGCTCTACAATATGAATGGGGGCACGATTTCGAGGAGTGTTTAAAACGGTCCTAATATCCCTGGGGAGATTGTGGAAACATGCATGTTTGCGTAGAAGACGCAATAGTGCATTCCCTTGAACGTGGGTTATATTGTTGTCTACGCAGTACGAAGCTAAATCTTCTCGAAAAGAAGTTTCGGGAAGATGTTGCGACAAGCAAGAAGAAGAAGAAGAAGAAAAAGAGGCGAACGAATGCATGGCCTGCAGATGATGAAGGAACAGGTGCTCCATCAGTAACAGCCACGGCCTGAACAGAGGGTCCAGGATAAGAAACGTGCACCACATCATCGCTCGCAGATTTCATCGCACATTGTACTTCCTTTCTGATATTTCGTTTCTGCCTAGTCGATGATAGCTTAAATATCGGTTTCCTGGATACTGATGTCTTCAAACTTCTACGCTCCATATTGCACTTGATGTCACAGCATACGACGAATCGCAAGACAGGTATCTCCGTTGCGCGAACAACAGAGTGGCTACGCTTGCAACCCTTTAGGGAGGAGCTCCCAGTTTTGACGCGCATGCGCGGTAGTACTTCGCACGCATTTCAGGCGCACTTTTTTAAATATCGGCCATGGTTCGCATGAAAGGGGTGATGATAGCCCTTAAACATGAGGGCTGATAATATACCTTTGGGAATACAGTGATTCCTCACTATTTGGAGTAATACGATTTTTCTACTCAATCAATATTTTTGATTATAAAAATTAAAAACATTGAAGTTTTCAACGTCTAAGATCATCAAATATTCCTTTAACTATAAGGAACAACTTTGTCGGTGAAAGTTTTCTCAAATCGAAAACACCTAACAGACTTTTTATCGACAAAGCTTGTAAAGCGTGATATTCTTTTCGTATTAACATTTTGTTAAACAATTAAGAAATTTTTAAATTTTTTCTTACTTAACAGCTTCGCTATACTATAAAGAACAAAATAGCACAAGAATCATATCATTTTATCAAAAATTGACTGAGTTATCGCAATTTATGTTTTTCGCGAATTCTTAGTAGCTCTTGATAAAACTGATTAAACTATTAAATAGCATATTAAATACAATACAATCTTTTCGGAGGCGGCGAAAAATTAACAATTTTCGGAATGAATGATGTTGCTGATTATGATTTGATTGGGATATCGCGGGTTTGGTAATAAATGGGCGAGAATAAAAAATACATTACTATGTGAAAATGTAGAAGAATTTGTTACGAGCCGGAGGGGTACAGCCGCGTGGCTGGGGACTGTATATAGGTTATGGTAATTTGTTAGTTGGGTTAGCCCAGTATTGTTAAGATACTGAGCGCCCGAGGAATTAGAATCGAAGACTAGTCGACGTATGGCTAACGCCGGCTGCTTCAGGAAGTTGGCTATGATGAAATAGCCGACGTGACGTATGGTTAATGCCGGGTGTCACAGGAAAGGTCAAGACGTGGAGACTAGCCTACGTATGGCTAACGTAGGGTGCTCCAGGAGAGTGATATGTGAACTAGCCGACTTATGGTTAACGCCGGGTGTCACAGGAAATGTTAGTATTAGGTCGCGTAACTAGATTTTGACGGTAATACCTCGAGCGGCTAAGGTATACCGACGGATAGGTTCCCTTGTACTTTAGTGATAGTTAATTAATGCAGAAGTTACGTATAAAAATGATAAGATATATATTCTTCCAAACCGGGTTTACAAGTGTTGAAGTGTACTTGTCGGTTTAAGAAAATTGACTCTAATTTACTAGACTTTAATTGTTTAAAAGAATTTAATAATGTTGAATTTAAGTTTGTTTCGATTCCGACGGAGCGAGAATCTAATCCTTCCCAGTTTTTACGGAAACGAGAAAACGGAGGCCCGAGAGCAATATTAAATAAAAAGGTAATGCCTAACAGTAGACTACGTACTGTATGGTTTACTTGACTCGATTGGAACTTTGATATCCGATCTCGTAAGAATTGCAAAGACTCTTGATTTGAACTTTAAACTGACGTAACTCGGTCTAGATCTAAAGAACAACTGGGCCCCCGACGTCCTCATCATAACCCGTTTTATACCCGAAAATGGGCGGAAAAAGGCCATGGTGGGGACTGCGCGGGAAAAGCCAACACGACATTTTCGTGGAAAAGTCTCTCCTTCGCGTTGGTCCTGAGTTGCGGCGAAATTTCTAACTCGAACCGTACAAGGAGTTGAAAATTGGTGGGAAAGGCTAAATTCTTGCTTCGCGGAGGTCTCGAACCACGCCCGGACGACCAGCTCCAAAATTAAAAGAAAAACGTATGGCGTACGTAACATCTCCCCCCTTAGATGAAACATCGCTAATGAACGATGCTTTCACCTTTTGGAGATGGGCGTTCAAAACGGCTGACTGTAGGTTTAACTTGCAAAATTGGATTTAACTAAATCTATCGCGCTGTAGTGTTATGTATGTTTGTGTTCGCGTGGGACTTATCTCTATGGGGTTTTCCTTGTGGTGGGTAATCCATGGCTGCTATGGTACGATGAACGTCTTTTAGAAATACTGTATGGCTTGCTTGATGTGCGGAACTCGGACTATTTGTTGCTGTGGCCTACTCGGCTGCTGCCTTCAGCTTCCTTTTCTACTTCGTGGAGTCCCCCGGCATCCACGACTTGATGTTGTCGTCTGTTATATGGGCGAGGAACATTCCATTGTCCCAAACGTAGGTGACTATTGACTTGGGGTGGCCGGAACCAGGAGCTTCCGTGTTGGTGCTTTTTTCTTCCGCCTTAAAGGCGCGGGTCTGGCTCGATTGACCCGGAATCCATGTCCCCGATCCGGGTTGGAAATTTCCTTTGGGTGGCATAAGGGTGCCAACACGTTGTTCTCGTAACCAGGTGCCCCGTTGACCAGTCTGTAATCCAATGGTCCGATATCCTTCGCCTTGTTCCGTTTGTACTGCACTGTTCTGCATTTTCGTTTCCTGATCTGTTCGCTTTCGTGTCTGAACTAAGACTGTGGCCTGGTTTTGTTTTATCCATAGTCCTAGTCCTTGGAAAAAAGTGTTTATATTATTGTGGTTAACAGGCGGACTACGGTCCTGCTACTGCATTGGTTTTCTGCTGCGGGAGGTCCTGGCTGCACCACTTCAATTGTGTTTACCTCAGGATCCTCCAGGCTTCTGTTTCTTAGATAAGTGCTTGTATTTTCTGCGGTTATGGAAGAATGTTTGCATTTAGTTAGATACAAAATTACGAAACCTAGTATGATGGCTATGATCAACATTATTGTGATGCTCCCTCCTGCATAGGTTCCTATGTGAATTTGGGTCCTGATTCGGTGCTGTTCCGTTATCATCCTAGCCTTTTCTTCTACCTGTGATAGGGAAATGGCTGCATCGCTTTTGGCCCAATCTGTGTTTTCTCCTATTTGCGTGCGACTGGCTTTGCTGAGTTCTTTGATGACTTCTATGTGGTGATCGCCAAAGTTCGGGGAAATTTTTGTGATATTCAATGATGTAGTAGGTGTGTAGGTGAATTCTTCTACTGATTCAATGGTGTCCAGCGCCCGAATTCTGGTGGAATCTGTAACGGCGGTACATCCAGGCTTCAACGTGATTATTCCTGCTCCATGAATATATTCCGAACCAGTTGGACGTCCTTTACAGAAAAACTGTATCTTCTTTTCTTCCCTCTCGTAAAAAAGCCAGGCCTGTTTATACCGTAATGGTTACCAGAAGTCCTTTAATGTCAGGGTAATACAAAGCGTAATACAAAATGTATCGTGTAAGTTCACAATTTTTTCCGAAAAAACAGTGTCTATTTCGTAATCGTACATTTGACCGCGTAATGAACTCTCAGGGTCCAGGAAATTCCAGCTAGCCGCGATACAAAAAAAAGCTGTGTAAACAACGTCGCACGACGAGTGTTCCGTCCTCTTGTCGACCGGCTACTGCCCTTCTACCGATTCGTTCTGCGCAGTTCGTCGTCTTCATTTTTCTGTCGGTGGTTCGATCGAACGTGTCAACGCTCGGCCGTTTTCGGGATCGGTTACGTATTTCTAAACTCGCACAATAACCTGTTAAGGGTCAACAATCGAGGAAGGAATGACGTGTTTATTATAATGTGAAAATGACAAGTGTCAAGGATTGTGAAGTGAAATACTTTTGTGGTAAATAAAAGGGTTCAGTGACCGGAGCATTCCGTCAACTGTTCTACCATGGAGTGTTCGTCCATCCTTGGTCAGGATACGTACGATGACCATTGTCAACGAATAGGGCCAATTTTTAGGTGAATGGGTAAGTCGAATTCAAATTATTTATCAATTTTCATTACGTTACAGTCGCCTTTTTATTACAAAATCGTTATTTATTTCCAAAAAATTCCGAGAACACCTTCTCACATTTTATTCATTCTTTTTTTCAAACAACGAGTACAGATAATTAATAAATTTGATTTAGGGATAACAGTTGCGTACATAGTGTTTTTAATTATTCGTATTCGTTGCTCGGTAGAACTTCAACTAAATTTTTCCGGCTTTACCGACGCATTAGCCTAGTTCGAACATCAGAGGGGCCAACCCTATGCTCATGCGCCTGAGCGCGCGCTCTGAATGGTCAGTGTTTTTTCTTAATAATTCAAAAAACGAAGCCCCGCACGACATTTTTGCAAAGGAAATTGTTACTTAGAATCGCCTCCTCTCCCCTCCATTTCCGGCTCCTACACCAGTTACGGGCCACCCTGTATACATGTATACGTATGAATGATAGAGCGGGATACATCGATATCGATACATTCTCCTTCCCCAGTGACGTTTCAGTGTGTTCGTAGTCGGTCACATCATAAGCTTGTTCGGCGCAGCGCGGGGGGGGGGGGGGGGGCACGGGAAGAAACGGTGAATGAATGGTGAGAATACCACTTCGTCGTACGACGTACGAAAAGCACGCGATTACGGTCCGTTTAGAGTAGTTTAGACTATGCTTGTAGCAGGCGCCAGTAAAGAGAGAAACCGGTTGGTTTCCTGTTGGCCGACAGAAAGAAAATCGTTGTTTTCTCTATCAGACAACAGGAAAACACCGTTTTCTTTCTTTACTGGCGTCTGCTACAGGCATGGTCTAAACGGACCCTTAGGCTATGTGACCGCCAGACTCTGAGAACCGAAGATACCCTCTTCGTTTTTCGCTTCGATCTCTGATCCACGCTTGACTTTCAGGGTTGCGGATCGTTGGGGACGCTCCGATTCGATTTACTTACTACATATGTACCTGCTCCCTATAAATGCATTACACCCTAATATTTTTTTATGGAAAATAGCCAGAGAATTTGATAAATGTAAAAATAAATATACGGTTCAATAACTGCAAGTTCATCTTAACTTTTTAATGGTACTGCATTTTTCCTCGTTTTTACAAGAGACAATAACAATCTGAATATTTTCATTATTATTAATTATAATCATAAACGTATTAAAATAGTTTCATTATTATTTTATAACAAAACCTGTATTCTATTATGCCTATTTTATAATTATGTATTTTAATTTGTTACTTTTATATATATCTTTTTTTTGTCAGGAGGAAATGCTTTATGCAGACCCCAGAAGGGGGTACTGTGGGACTCCGGCTTCCTGTACATGTGGAAGCGCAACCACTCCCTGAAATGCAATGGGGAGTGGGGTTACCCACTAAAACCTCCTCTTCTCCAGCGGCGGAGGAGTTCATTGAACAGTACACAAACCAGTGAAATACAACATTTCCAATTATTTCACCTAACTGCTTAATGAAACTTTCCTTTTCCTAGCCGCTTGCTGGGCTTCGATGATATACTGCGGTTCTCGAATTGGCATGTTTCTTTCAAATCTGCTATCAATTAGTTCGGGAACCAAGCAGTCCTCATAAAAGCGTCTGAGCAGTTATAACATCTTAACTTCCCAAAACGTATCATCACGCTCAACAATCGTGTACTTCATTCCAAACGGCGTCCACACAACGAAAATGTAATATTTTCTTTGCGTGATGTGTAACTGCCCTTGTACTTGGAAAAAGTACGCGTGTTTAGGGTTCATGCGAGCGTTATTGCATTTTTGAAAGACGCGATCCAGATTAGATACTTTTTTCCAGATCGCGTCATTTGGAGACATGTGGCGCGCCCCGTACGTGCGTTTAATTTCGACGATAGTATCGTCGCCAACAGTGCCGTCGGGTGTCGCGCCAAAATATGGGAATTCCGCGTCAATGAACAATCCACAATCACCGATGCGAATTCCCAACATCTGCAATTCTTCGCGTGCCACTATCTCTTTGTCTTTACCCCACTCAACAGCTGCACCTGTTAGCTGAGGGTGGTAAAGAATACTTTTTACAACATTGTTGCATGGAGTCGCTTCGCGCCTGCAACAAGCTTTGTAAAAATTAGAAGCAGTCAACAGCTTCCGACGCACACAATGCCACTGCGGATTTTCATGCTGACCCCGCGTGGTATATTCTAGTACGTCACGATGCTGCTGCTGCTTTCGCAGCTCTTCGTAATGGTTCTCTTTCAGCTGCTGATAAATGTGTTCGTTAATATCCGGGCGTTCCGCTTTCGGACCATAGTCTTTATCGCGAATAGACGTTTTGCCCGGATATTTACGTTTACGAGCAACGGAATCCGAACCTTCTGCTGCGCGCAGACGCTCTTCGCGTTTCGCACGTTGGACAACATCCTTATTTTCTAGTGATGCTGCCCGCAGCGGTGGCTCTTTACCAATTGCGCGACAGACAGCGTTCATCGATTTTGAACTGTTCGATTGAACAACTGACGCCTTTACGCGCGTTTCGTATGAGCCTTTCTGCGCCAAATTTACACGTTTCCCGCCAATCAGTTTGCAAATCACTGCATTGCAACTTTCAACGGAATTGCTGGTATAATTATACAGTAAACTATCTGCATTGTCGATCATGCGCTTCATCGCATTTTCGATCTTGCAATAGAACCCTGCCGCTTGTAACTGGGGAACAAGATTCTCTTCGCCTTCTTTCAATTCTCTGTTGCAGAAGTATTGAAGAGAGGCGCAATCTTTGTGTTCACCTAACACGTGGCTGGGTATGTTCTGTAAATCTTTTATCAACCCAGCAATTATGTTTTGCCAAGTTGCATTACTGTTGCGGCGAAACAGCGCAGCCCTCACTACAGCATTACGAATTTTCATGACGCTGTTGTTGACGGCTTGCTTTAATTTGGCGACACGGCGAGCACCTATACTTCCCGCCTCTCGTATTCTGTTGCACAGGTTGCGGAGGAGATGATTCGTGCACTCAATCTTCTCCACAGCAACATTAGGATACGGGGGGAAATCTCGCAAATTTTTATGTACGCTGCTATCGTCGTCGCCAATGTACATACTGTACATTAATCCGTGCATTTCTAAGCTGCAACGGAAGCCCTCGAGGATTATGTCGCTCTCCATGCTTGAAGAACTTTGATTTCGACCCCAATTCTTATAGCATGCGTGTTCCTTCGATGTCATATTTAAATTAGCTGCATTAGCGCAGACGACGCAATACTTATTGCGAACACCTAAAAACAACACTTTACGTGTATGATAACCCATTTTAACAGCAGTTCCGGACGGAGGATCGTAAGTACCAGTGCGATACGATCTCTTCATCCACGAACCGTCCATTACAACGGGTATGTGTGGAACACCGTCTACGACATCACCTCGGGCGATTGCAAGTTCTTTTTCCATTTCGCCAGCCATACGCATTTCTTCTTCTGCGGCTGCGGCGAAAGCTTTGGACGCTCCTTGCGCATAGAGCAGATACGTTTTATTGCTCATGCAGGGAACATCCATAGCAGCCAGAATTTGTTCCAGCTGCTTATGACCGGTCCCCGTCAACACAGTTCCGCATACAGCACCTGCATTGACATCCAATATATCGTCGGCTGTCGGTTCACTCCAAAAATTGTTTCGAAAGTTACACATTCGACATTGGACAAAATATTGGGTCTTCAGACCGTGACGGATCGTTTTCATAATGACCAGATTAGTGAACGTGCACATGTGTGGGTTGTGGTTGGACAGTCTCTGCAATTCTGCAAAAACATGTCCGAAATCAACGATGCCCCGTCCACTAATCTCGGTCGAACGCAAACGATCTACGTCGATGTTTGCATCTTGCTGCAACACGATACTTTCGCTATCTTCGTCTGTATCGATTTGCAATTCCGACGCCGTTCTTTCGAACGTACCTGCATTTACAGAATCTGCAGGGGGATTACAAGATACTGATTGCGGCAGCAAAGCATCTTTATTCGCCGTATCTCCTTGATGAAAAGACGTATGCGTTGCTGAGCACGCACTGACAACGCATACATCTGGGGATACATCGGAGGATGTGCTTGCGAACGATGCAGACGCATTACAATCGTATGGTGTATCTGTTACATTCCCCTGCAGATCGTCAAGGGGTTCTGTCCTACCTGTTGTTGATGCTGCGGCGTATCCTCAGCTGGCATCCTCAGCTTGGTGGACACCTGTCTCCGGCGCTCCACTCCTTTCCTCATACCTACCACAGATTAGAAACACAGAAACAAGAAAAAGAAACTTTACGCGGGCCAGATCGTATGTGCAGTGCCAATGTTCCCTCCACGTTGTACAAGCTGAGATTGAATTCGGTAGTCAAAACAGTCGAAGGAGACGTACGGTTGACGTTGGCGTAAATCATATGGTTTGGGGGGATGGCTCTCTTACGAGACCATTCAGAGAAGGCAGATCAGGGAACGAAGCACGTGCGGCGCGTCAACTGTCTCTAACCCCAACCCTCCGCAATGTTGTGAAACTGCAGTAAAGAAATTTCATTCAAAAGATATCGCGTTTATTTGTCTTTTAACAAGAACATTACCACACAATGTGACAGAAATTTGAGCGTAATGAATGAAACCATACCAGAGATCTAATTGCATAATTGAAAATTAACTTCGTCAAAGATGGTCCGATTTATACGATGTCGGATATCATTTTCATCGGGAGAATAGGAGGAATCCATTGGTACCACTTCCACATTAATACGATGGAAAAAAAAGAAATTGATTTCTTGAAAAATCGATGAATTATCATTCGGTCGACCCTGGGGCCCCCAGCGAGTCCAGGTAGGCACTCGGCAAATATCAAAACAACAGATGATAGCTACTCAATTTTTCAAAAGATCAACTTTTTTAGTTTTCATCGTATCGATATGAGAGTAGTACCAATGGATGCCTGGTGTTCTCTCGATTAAAAAGATACCTCGTATTACGTAAATCGGACTATTTTTAACAAAGTTAGCTTCTAATTATACAATTTGATTTGTCGTTGTTGGCGAATCCTCCTTTGAACGCGCGCGGCCATCAGTGTTCGCAGCGAAAGTAGTTCGCTGGTGCGTCGTTACCGATAGCGGCAGCACCTCCCGGACACGCATGGCCACGATCGCGCTATCACGAAGAAGAAACCGGTACTCGTGCACCGGCCACGCGGTGCCGGTTCGACGCCATTACCGCCATTATCGTTCACGCTGTTCACGCGCAACCACGTGTTGCTCGTAGTCTGTATTTTCTAGTAGTTTTGTAGCTTAAATTGCTCACGCGTTCATCTAAAACTTGCCCACGCAGTGACCGCAGTGCTCGCGTTGTATTGAGGACAATTTCGTGTGCCAGAGACAATTAATTATTGTTTAATTTAGCATTAAAGTTAGAGTTAACGACCACGTGTAGTTTTAATAGTATTATAAGCCGCGGTGTAGTTATTAAGTGTATGATAAGGTGTAAATATAGTTATTTAGTGACTGTCGACAAGTGTGCCGTGTCTCGATTTATTCCGTCCTCTCAGCCCACGCTCATTCGCAAACAGTCGTCTAACCATTTTCATTGGAAAAATAAAAGGAGTCGATTGACGTCACTTCCGCAAAGTTCTGTTTGTCGGGTGGAAATGATATGTGTCATCGTGGGTCGGCGGAACTGGACTATACAGCCATAAAATCAAGTGAGCTGTGGAGTCGGAGGTGTCACGTTCAGTTCCGTACATCCCCGATTGTCAACGGCTGGCCCCAAGCGGTGGGCAGTTAGCAGAGGTAAAAAGACTTGTGGAAAGTCGGCCGAGGGAGGACTGATGCTGTGCGTCTAACGGTTAACTTCGATTTGTTTTACGAATGTGCTTATGACTATTAAAGAGCAACTATAATCCGCCCCAGCAAAACGGGTGGCCTGCGGTACACGTGGCCATCAGGTGTCGTGACATTGCTTGCCAACAGTTTTATTGACATCATATAACTGACTTTTATTTCACTACCAAGTGTTGCTGTTATTTGCAATTGCAATCGCACGTTTATTTATTATTTGTTATTTATTATTTAAATACTTTTCTTTATTATTTATTAGTGTTGTATATAAATTTGGACTCCAGGCAAATCACACACCGCATAGACTGTTATACTTCTGATCGGAAATATAATAGGGTTATTACGCACATATACAATGGATACGTATGCAAGATTAATGAAACGAGGAAAACGGGGTAACATGCCCCATTTCTTAAAGAAATATATTTTTCCTTTTATAAAAGTGCCTAACATATCCACTACTGGTCCTAACTGGTTGAACAGAAGTGTTTCTCTTCAGAAGGGCGGCCCTTGGGACTTTGCACGATGGCCTCCTTCGCGAGCCTCGGTTTATGATGGGGAAATACCTACGACGATCGCTTAGTATCAGCAGTAAAAACTGGCCACGCATAATGCTGTGAGTTATGAAACATCTGGCTGGAAAAAGTTGAACAGCAAAGGACAATAACTGTCTTTACAAGTGCCTTTCGGTACCTTTCCAGTTCGTACAGAAAACGGATAGGTTTCAAACCGCGTTCCCTTTCAAAGGTACTACTTATCATCCGCACTATGATTGTTTGTTTGATTTCTAATGCCACGCTGCTTCACTTTTGCATATTTATCATTCAGAACGGATTGCAACATTGAAAAAATGCCAATTGCTTATGTTGTGCACAAACTTTCTGGACGCAAGGTAACGTGATGGTCTTCGCCAAAAAACGTATCGTTTCATTTATGTTCGGCGTTTTCTCTACGAGGAATGCACCGACACCGCAGAAACCTGTTGCAGCCCTGATAATCCCGAAATCACCGTGAAATTTCTGCCTGTCTTCAAATTTAATTTGAGGCCCAGCAAATATTTCTCCATATATTTTTACTTTGGATATGTAGTATGTGGGTAATCTGTGTGTGTGTGTATGTGTGTGCGTCCGCCAAACAAGGCCGAAGGCGGTAAACAGCCTTACCTCGCGGCAAACCGCGGTGTGTTGCGTGTGTATGTGTGTGTACGTGCGTGTGTTGGCAACAGCAACAACCGGCAAAATTCAAGCGAACCGTTGCGTATGTAACGGACGGGAAGGGCGGTAGTTCAGAACGAGGCGTCACGAAGGTGCGATCGCGGTGATAACGAGGTAAAAAGGAAACGAAGCAGTTACGAAGTCATACCGCGGGCGTTCAGTATCGACGCGTTTCGCCGTTTGTCCGTCTTTCCGTGTGTCGTGAATTTGTTAATACTGTAAACTATTTGTATCTTTTCGTCTTTTGCTCTCTCGTGTGTATGTGTTCAATTAAGCTTAATAAACTATATGAAATAAATACTACATATATACATATATAAAAGTTCTGTTTTCATATAGGGTTAGGTTCATATTTTTGCCTATTTTCGCCTAATTTCGTGTTTAAAAATCCAAAAAATTATTTCCCCATTCCTTGAAGTTGTCTTTATGAAATATTTCCATTTAACGATGGTGCTTTTCCTATCAATGTCGCAATAGAATGTTGTAGACAGCCGGTACGCAGCGTAGCAGGTACACGGGTCGTAGTTCGGTTCGCTATTGTTGTTATGGTGGGCTCATCGGACCGATAATCACCTGTTACGAGCCAGAGGGGCACGGCTGCGTAGCCGGGGCTTTATATTAGGTATATGGTAATTTGTTAAGAGGAAATAGACGCGGAGACGAACCTACGTATGGCTAACGTAGGGAGCTCCAGGAGGTTGGTTATCGAGGACGAACCTACGTATGACTAACGTAGGGAGCCTCAGGAAAGGTCAAGACGCGAGGACGAACCCACGTATGGCTAACGTGGGGAGCCTCAGGAAAGTGATATGCGGACGAACCTACGTATGGCTAACGTAGGGAGCCGCAGGAAATGTTAGTATTAGTGCTCGTAACGTATTCGGTGCACCTCGAGCGGTAAAGGTACACCTTAGTGGGTTCAGGACGGTTTATTATAATTGATCAACACTAAATCTATTTGATTCAGTTTATTCTAATGCACCGGGACTTACAACTGTTATAGTGTAATTTGTCGCGGTGTTCTAACTTGAATTTAAGTTACAATATTATTTGAGTTACTTGGAAATTAGTTTAGTTTCGATTCCGCGAAGCAAGAATCTAATCCTTCTCGGTTTTAACGAACGCGAGCAAACGGGGGACGACTACAACCGTAAATGAAATGCCTAACAGTCGACTACGTATTGTATGGTTAAGAAGAAAATGCTCGAAGGGGACTTGAACCCGATCTCGCTAAGTTGCTATGCGTCGTAAGAGAAACGTACAGACGTGTAACGTGCCCTTTCTAGATTTTGACTAGACCCAAAGTGCCTTCGTCGCAACCCTTTTTATACCCAAAAATCAGGATAAAAAGGGTGGTGGGGAAGTGTGCTGTGTGACTTCGAGGGACAACGCCCTTGCTTCGCGTTGGTCTCGAAAATTCTAGACTACGTGACTAATGCCGGGTGTATGCAGCCAACTCCAAATAAGGAAATTTTGAGGGCGGGAACGTAACATCTCCCCCCTTAGATGAAACATCGTTTATTACGATGCTTTCCCAATTTTGAGTTGGGTGCGTAGCAAAAATTAAGATAAAAATTAAAGGAATAAAGATAAAATACAAATAAAAATTGGAACTAATAAAATACAATATATAATAAGGATTGAGCTTAATAGGGAATGACTCTACTGCGATCTTCACGAAATAATAGACTATTGCGGTGTAGTGTGAGTGTTGTGTGTGTATATGTGGGACTTATCTGTAGAGGTTTCTTCAGGTTGAAGTCCTTGCAGCTGTGGGTTGGTTGGATCGGATTGTCTGCGATGGTCTGTTCCAGGTGTTTGGCAATCACGAAACGGTTTGTGCTTGGTTTCTGTTTACCAGCCTCGTCCGCTTCCTCAAGGAGTCGCCAGGCATCCAGGCGGCGATGTTATCATCGGTGATATGGGCCAAGTATAGCCCGTTCTCCCATACGTATTGCACTGTGTGTGGTGGGTTGTTTTTCGCATGTGGCTCTGCTGTTGATGTTGCCTGGTCGACAGCCTTTGGGATACGTGTCTGGCTGGCGCGACCAGGGTTGAAACGGCCACTGCCCGATTCAAAGGGTCCTCTTGATTTGAGGATAAACCCTGTACGATTTTCACCGAGCCAGCTTCCCTTTTCACCGGTTTGGATGATGACTGTTCGCTGGCCTTCGCCTTGCTCCGTTTGTGTTGCTCTGGACTGCATGCTGGATTTTCTTTTGTGAGGTTGCTGGGTCATCTTCGTTCCGTTTATCTTCGGTTTTGTTTATATGATGGTGGTTGGAGCTCGGGCTAGGGGTTTGTTGATATTTTGGACGACCACTGAGGGAGCTCGTACTGGCTGCATCTCAATCGTATTCGTGGACGCATCCTCCAGGGTGTTTCTTAAGTACGATGGTGTAATTTCTATAGTGGTGGGAGGCTTAGAGCCCTTGAGGTATAGGAACGTGAAAGCGATTGCGAATGCGATAATTAGCACGATTGCAAAGCTTCCACCCATGTATGTCCTAGTCCGTATAGCTTCCTGTGTCCTGTGGTGTGTTTCCAAAATTCGGGCTTTTTCTTCAATCTGATTCAAAGCGATATCAGTCTCGTCTCTGGTCCCTTTGTTAGGTTCCACTATGATGGAAGAGTTTAATCGGGTTAGTTGTTTGATCGCTTCTACGTGATGATCATTAAATTCCGGTGAAATCCTTGTCAGATTTAATGACATTGTCGGTGCGTAGGTGAACTCTTCTGATGATTCCAATGTATCCAAGGCCTGGATTTTGGTCACGTCCGTTATTGCGGAGCATCCTGGTTTTAATATAAGAATTCCAGTTCCCTGAATGTATTCCGATCCTGCTGGGTGGTCTTTACAGTAAAAGCGTATTTTTTTTCTTCCCTTTCATAAAACAGCCAGGCTTGCTTATGTTGAAGTGGTTGCCAAAGGTCCTTGAGGGTTAACGTCAGGCGCACGTCGCATTTGCTCCAGCTGTCTGAAGTAGCGTGATTTAAAAGTTCTGTTTCACAAGTAGGTTTATTGTTGAGATAGTTTATTGGAAGCGTAGCTTGTCCTACATATTGTCCATGAAGGTGATTGCATCGTCGGATGTATTCTTCATCAGGTGTGATGTATGTCAGGCCATCCATTGAAACAGCAAGATATGGGGTTCTGGGTTTAATGTAGGCGGTTAGCGTCGTCGCACCCTTTACCTGGGTTATCGGGCTAGAGTATATCTTGTAGAGATCGAAGATTGGAGTGTCTAGTAAAGGAATGACGAGTTCAAATAATATTCTTCCCTTGGTGTAGGCTATGTGAAGTCTGGCAACTTTGTTAATTTGTTCTGATAATATTTCCATAGGTGACAATGGAAATTCATAAGTTGTTGATTCCTTTATTTTATTGGCAGAGTTCAATAATTGTTGCGGTGACAAAATAACGGGGTGAAGAATGCCCTGTTTGGCGAAGAGTATAGCATCAATGATGATGATTAAACTCGAATGATATTCCTGAATGGTTCTGTCCAGTTGATTGATCCAGTCCATCAGGAAGTTCTTGATTTGCATCTCCTTGACCTCGGTTTTGGTTTCTTGAAGTGCAGTTCCCAACGTGATGACTTCTTGCATTATGTAATGTGCTTCTCGTGTTGTGTTTATAAATTCTGCATGTAGCTTGTCAAATTCCGAGCGCATAATATGCGTTTGACTTGCTATTAATTCGGCCATCTCTTTTTGATCGGTATATAGTTTATCCAGTTCTTGATTGTAGTAGTGGGTGTCGTCTTCGGTTAAAGTGCCAAATAGCACTTTATTAATTTCTCCGACAAAAGAAAGATGGGCGTCTCTTTTTGTTCTGGTTTGTTGATATGTTTCCATAGGTGCATCCCCTACAGAGGCTTTTAAAAGATTACTGTATCTGTCTGTTTTTGCTAATTTATCCCGTAACTGCTGTCCATACTTCTGGGTTGGACAGTCAGTAATTCCATGTTTCTTGCAAATTTCTTTGATTTGGTCAAGGTGTGCATCTAACTGTGGCCGGTGACGGAGGTAGCTCCTCATTTCTACCGAGGTAACCAAACGCCATTGAACGTGATACATCCTCAATGCTGGCAATTTTTCGAAATACAATCCGGTATTTTGTCCAAAGATGGTTAATCCCATGTCATCCACGGCATTCAATTTTGTAGCCAAGCCGACGAACAGCAGTAGCAGCATCGCAATTCGAACCATGATTCCGTTATCTGCAAGGACAGAAGCTGATATTATTCGGAGTATGCGATTTTTAATTTATCTTGGTGTTTTGTTATGACTTTATCTGTTCCTGCTTTTAGTGCGACGTTATTTAGATCGGTTACGTCTATTATCTCGTATGGTCCGACATAGTGAGGATCTAATTTGCTTCTGGGTTCCTTCAATACTGTTAGACAGATCGATATGCATCATTTGTTACGGCGCTGATCGTTGTAAATCGTCGCGCAACTTCACTTCGGTCGGTTGCTTCGCTTGGCAATACGTCGCCACGTGCATTCATTCTTATTACGTATTTCTTAATCATTTACTTTACTAGTTTAAGTTACATAATAAATAATATAGTTCAAGTAATGTAAGGTAGTGCTTATTAAACCTAAACCAGACTTAACAAATACATAGGCGTAATCGCCAACTTTAAATTGAACTGGGTTTGCATGCCTGTCGTAGTAACGCTTAGATCGTTCTTTTGCGGTGTTTAAGTTGTCTGCGGCCATGTTGCGAATTCCGGTTAATTTTGTGATTAAATTGCTGAGGTATGTTCCATATGTTTCCAAATCCTCTCCTTCCGGAAATGAACTTGGTAGTCTTGCTGGTTTCCCAAAAATCAATTCGTATGGAGTAAAGTTTGTAGCTTCATGGACGGATGTGTTGTACGATAGCATCGCAAACGGTATGTACAGGTCCCAATCTTCATACGAATCCATATAGTGTTTCAGGTATTCTATGAGTACAATGTGACTTCTTTCCAGAGATCCATTGGTTTGCGGTCTGTATCCTGATGTAGTGACTTGCTTGATTTTGAAGATTTCTGCCAAATGTGTCATAATTTTTCCCATAAAACTCGTTCCTTTGTCCGTTAGAATTTCTCGTGGTGTTCCAAAAATTGAAATGAAATATCTTGCAAAAGCATCTGCCATGGTTGTGGCTTTGATATTTGGTAGTGCAACAGCTATGAAATACTTGGTTAAGTTGTCCTCTATGGTTAGTATGTATCGGTTTCCACTGTAGGTTTCAGGTAATGGTCCAACGGTGTCCATGGCGATCTTATCGAATGCTTCTAACGGTGTATCCGTGATCAGCATTGGTTGTCGGGTTTTTGCTCTCACTAACTGCTGTTCTTGACAGCTTTTGCATTTTCTGATGAATTCCTGGATTTCGTTCCTCATTCCTGGCCATGAATATTTTGCTCGTATGCGCCTGTATGTTTTAGTTACGCCTTTGTATCCTCCAAGGAGACTGCTGTGTGCTTCTTCTATTATTTGCTTTCTGTTGTCTTCGGATGGTAATTTTGTTGTTCCCAAGCATAGGGTGATTTTTATATTGGTGTTTCCAAATACTTCAGTAATGAGGGCTTGATATTTCTGAACAGTAGGTCGATCCTGTTTCCTAAGTATCGATAAACGAATGGCTGTTGTTTTTGTTTCTTTGAGGGCAATTTTTAGGTTTTGTAATGATGAAATGATGTCTTCTTCCTTGATTTCCTCCCAGTACTGTTGCGTGTCCTTTCCTTGGGTTATTGCTCCTAAGATTATCCCTTTCAAGATAACCAATATCCCACAAAAAGTACATTACATGTAAGAAAAGGTAACGCCAAGTAGTTTAGGCACTGTGAGCGGAGCACTTCTTTGCACCAATACACAATGCATATTGAAAACATTTGGAAGCTATTACATATTTTGTGAATTTTCTAAAAAAGTAATGGATATCATGCGAAACCAGCCAAGTATTGAGTTATATATATTTTTAAAAATATTTATGCTAGGCGTCTGGCTGCCTCGTTGCGATCCAACAAAATTAGTTGTACGTTATTCCAAATCTGTGAATATATTATCGACTTTATATAAAGTTAATTACTATAAATAGTTGTTTAATGCTATATATATTGGATCACAACGAGGCAGCCAGACGCCAAGCATAAATATTTTGAAAAATATATATAACTCAATACTTGGCTGGTTTCGCATGATATCCATTACTTTTTTAGAAAATTCACAAAATATGTAATAGCTTCCAAATGTTTTCAATATGCATTGTGTATTGGTGCAAAGAAGTGCTCCGCTCACAGTGCCTAAACTACTTGGCGTTACCTTTTCTTACATGTAATGTACTTTTTGTGGGATATCACGACGTTTTCAGGGCCACATTGAAATGCATTGTATATCAGTGCAAAAAGGTGCTCCGCTCGTAGTGCCTAAAGTACTAAGCGTTACATTTTTTTACATGTAATGTACTTTTTGTGGGTTATTTTATTAAATGTATGTAGAAGAAAAAGGTAAGTAGGAGAAAATAGAAGAAAAAGTAAAAGAATAAAAAAAGAAATTAGAAGGAAATAATAAGGAAAAAAAAATTAGAATAAAAGAAGTAGAAAATAATTAAAATAGATTGTATGTGTAGTGTGAAAAACTTACAAAGCTAAGAAAAATGAACGAACTGCTACCATGCACCGGGTAACATATGCGCATTAGGGAAATTTATGGCAACAGGACAGTGTCGTTCACCGACATAAAGAAACAAAGTACAGTGATGCTCGGCTAAATTTTATCGTAAAAGAATTGATGTAATAACAAGGGGAAGTGAGATAGATCGTATAGGTATACGTCGAGCAACGACGATCGAGCTACGGCACCTCAAAGGGATGCCGCGAGTAAAACAAATGAGCATCCAGTAAAGAAAATTTCACTTGTAATAATTTTCATCTAACCTCAATGAAAATTGCACCAACGGATTGCTAGGAATTTTTCTTATTAAAATGAGTCCAAACACGGCTTAAATCGGTTTAATTTTACTTTAATTGGCTATTAATGGTTCATTCAACCACTTTAAGTTGATTACTGTAATTACGCTATACGTATATGTAATTTCTCATCAATACTCCTAAAGTTACGACAAGCAACGAAAAGAGGTCGTGGTTACAAAAGGTATTTTACATGTGTAATAGCAGTATGATCTTGCGTTATGATACGCGTGTAAAGTAAATAGACGGACAGTTCATTATTTCCATAAGGTGTGATCAGAGTTAGGTATTGCTTGAAATAATCTTGTGATAATTTGTGGTGTAAATTAACATTTACATTATTTAAAGTAAAATAAATCGTTACTTCTCTGCTGTTCTCATGAAATAAAGAAGATTACTTATAAAGATTATAATTTATAAGCAAGTAAAGGAAATATTTTATTCAAAATAATGCATAGGCGACCGATGTACTACCGTTTTGAATTTTGTACGCGTCGCCGCGACGCGACTGATGCCGCGCGCCGTCGCAATACGATCTTAATGTGTTCGAGTATCGCACGCCATGATGTTGAACCAACGCGAATATCAGTAACGGCGCATGTGCATAACGTAAGCCACAGCGCTAACAGCGCCTCTAGCAGCAAAAATGTGTGATCGACACTGACGTCAGCATGACGTAGGTGGTTAATGAAACTGATTGAAATTTTTCGATGAAAAACAGTTAATATCTCATAAATAAATGCACCGATTGAGGCGTTCTTGTGCTTAAAAGAAGCAGAAAGACAAGTCGAAGCAGATTATGTTATTAGAATGAAGCTCAGTTGCGTAATTTTTCTGTAACAGCAAATTATGTTTTGCAAAACGCTTAAAACGCTCTGCTTCGGGATAATATACTCGGTAGAGTCTCGCTGTCGCCGGCGGAGCAGCCTTCGGCCTAAACTACTTGGCGTGGAGACTCTACCGAGTCTCCTGATCGGCTAGCATTCTTCCTGCAGGGTCGTTCAGATGACAATCTGCGGATGTTAAAATTGCGTAGTTTGTTTTCTCTGCAATGAGGGTTTCCTCAGATATGGTTAGTTGACAAGAACCGTGATTATCATCTTCTTCTTCCGATGATGTGTTCTCAGCATGTGAAAGAGATGATGACGAGTCAACAGAAGGTTCATAGCAGGTCGGTATAATGCTGCTGAAGTGCGTCGTGGTGTTTGCTTGCGGTTGTATATTTTGTGGCGTCTGCACCCTTGTAGGTTGCAAGGGCGGCGGTAATCCTTGGCGATAAGGTCCGTCTGCTGGTGGTAAAGGAGTTCCAGATGGTTCAACGGTAGCAGGTAAGTGTTTTTCTTCTGCAGGTCTTATGGTAATTTGTCCGTTTTCCTCTTCGTCAAAGGATATTAAATTTTCGGTAGCGGATGGGGTTTCGGAAATGGTTGGACTTGAAAATAAATGATTACTGGTTTGTGTGGAATGCGCTATTGGTGTGAATGGTGTGTTTGATCGTGAATCGTTTTCTAAGTTTAACAGGTTTTGCGGGGAAGTGGTTGGAAGTGGAGAATGTATGATTCTCGGGATTCTGTCTGTTGGATTTTGATGAATTTTCCTTCTTCTGATTTGGGGTTGAGATCGAGGTGTGCTTGATGCCTCATCTGAACTGCTGGTTGCCTCCGTGTATACAGGTCTTTGTTCACGATCTCGTCGTAATTCACGGATGCGTTGACCAATAGTATCAGGTGGTGGATCCTTCTTCTGTATTTGTATTTTAAACTCCTTATCTTCGCGTGGAATTAGAGGCAGGCAAAGTTTAGGAGGGTTCCGAGACAGAGCGTCTGCGTTTTTATTTATTTTCCCAGATTTTTGGACGACGTCGTACTCGTACTCCAAAAGTCTGAGTTTCCATTTTACTAACCGTGAAGTAGGGTCCTTGACTGAATGTAACCAAACAAGGGGTCGGTGGTCGGTAACAAGTGTAAATCTTCGTCCAAAGACATATGGTCGGAAATACTGCACGGCGTATACCATGGCTAAACATTCCTTTTCTGTTGCTGAATAATTTTTCTCGGCGGAATTTAAACTTCGAGAAGCGTATGCAATCGGCAAGTCTTTCCCGATTTCTCCTTGACTTAAAACTGCACCAATTGCATAGTCTGAAGCATCTGTAGTAATAATGAACGGTCGTTCAAAATCAGGATATTGTAATATGGGTTGTGTACAGAGTTCGTTGCGTAAGAGTTCAAAACTCTTTTGTTGATCTTCGGTCCATTCGAAAGGGGTTCCCTTTCCTAACAACTGGATTAATGGTTTTGCTTTAATGGAATAATCTTTGATGAATCGACGGTAGTATCCCGTTAATCCCAGAAACTGTTTCACATTCCTCTGTGTTCTTGGAATTGGAAAATTTTTAACAGCTTGTAGTTTCCGAGGATCCGGTTTTACTCCATCAGCAGATAAAATATGTCCTAAATAAGTGACTTCCTTGCGCAGAAATTCGCACTTATTGGTTTGTAGAGTAAGTCCGTATTCTCCGAAGCGATTTAATAATTTTTTAACTTTAATCTCGTGTTTGCGAAGCGATGAAGAGAAAACAATCATGTCGTCCATGAAAACAAGTACATTCTCCAGTCCTGATGTTACTCGGTTCATGAGACGTTGAAATGTTGGTGGTGCGTTTTTCAAACCAAACGGCATGCGAACAAATTCGTAATGCCCATGCGGAGTGGTAAATGCTGTCTTCGGGCTGTCCTTAGGATCCATTTCAATCTGATGAAATCCATTTGTTAAGTGAAAAATTGAAAAGTATTTTGCTCCACCTAATTTGTCCAAAATTTCCGGAATGTTAGGTAACGGAAATTTGTCGCCTATTGTTTTGTAACGCAGCTGCCTCGTCACGCCGGTCGCCGGCGTGGCGGGGCATCGCTCGAGGGCCTCCTGGTGCTGGACGCTTCAACAACCAGGGTTCCCGCGAGGAGGCCAGTCGCGGAGGGGAGGGGGTCGGGTCGTGCGAGTAATGAGGCGAGCTAGATCGGGTTTACACTACTTTATTGTTCGGCGTTTACATTGGGCCGGTCGACGGCCGGCGGCGCGGTGCTCGGGGCGGCGTCCAGCGGAGCGGTGATGGCGGTTGTCCCGGAGGCGCGGGCGGTGGCCTCGTCGGTAGCGGTCTCGCTCTGTGGGGGCGACAGATATTAGTGGCGACGGGGGTGGCGCTTACAAACTATGCTTAGATCTACGCGACTTACGAGCTACGGTCGGAGGAGGCGCCCGGCGTGGCGCCTCGCGGCACTTATCAACTACGGTCGGGGGAACGCCCGGCGTGGCGTTCGCGGAACTTATATCTACGGCGGCGGGGCACCCGGTGGTGCCCGCGGTTCGGTTACGCGGCTTAACCTAGGCGCGGGGTCGCGGTCGCGAGGAGGAGAGAGAGAGGAAGAATAACGTAGACGGGTATTGGCCAGCTTTGGCCGACTGGTCAGTTGTTCTTGCCCGAGAGAGGTTGTTCCTTCCTGGAGTTGGCCGGTGTTGCGCCCAGCGGTGCCGGAGAGCCCCGCGACGAGGCCATGTCCTTCGTCGCGACGTTCCCGCTCGGTTCGGCTACTCCGGGCCTGTCCGCGGGGTAGCAGAATCGGTGGACCGGTCGTCGCGGCCGTGCTGGCCGTCCTGCGAGGCCATGTCCTTCACAGCACGGTCGGCGCGTGGCTCGCCATCCCTGGGCCTGTCCGCAGGTCAGGCGGTCCACGTGGCCGCGGGGGTTGGTGTGGCCAGCCCCGTTACGAGGCCATGTCCTTCGCAACGACGCCGGCCTCCAGGCTCGCCTAGACCGGGCCATGTCCTCGGGCTAGGAGAGCCGGCTGCCTTGGAGAGGACCTCCGAGGAGGTCCTGTCGGGGCCGAAGCCCCGAGCCAACTCATCGATCGGTGATCGATTGCTTCCTTAATTACTCTTGTGTCGCGTGGCGCCGGTGCGCGCGGCGGTGCTCGCGGGTGGGGCGCGGTGACGGCGCACAGTGGGAAGAAAACCAGATTCTGTGGCCAAAAGTCAAATTTTCGGGGTTTCCAAAACAATAAAATCATTTCCTTAACTGAAAGAGAAATGTCTACCACTAATGAATACAAAAGATTTCTTTTCAAGGAGTTATTATTTTCGAGTTATATAATTTTAACTAATCTGAAGAGGTGAAGCAACTTAATTGAATTAAATGAAATTAAACAAGGTAATATTTTGTTTTTGGTTTTACTTTTTTTTAACTATTAGACTGAGTCTTTTAGGACAGAATGAACCATGTATATACGAATGTACTTATTTTTAGCTATACAACCGCCTATAATTATGTACATTAAATGCAATAAAAGAATCACGATGTTTCACGGTTCAGTTGTTAATGTAATATTATTATCCCATATGTCTCCGACCCGTGTATAAAGAATGATATCCGTCTGTAACCGTTTACGAATAATATACAAGTTTAAAGAATATTAATATACAAAACTTTAGCTGTTGGTGTGATCTCAGTGCAGTGAATTATTTAAAAATAAGTTTAATTGAGTTCAATTAGTATAGTGTTTTATAACAGTTATAAAAATGGATTTTACATATAAGATTTTATTTGATATGTTTATAGAAAATACTAGTGTTAGTGAAAAAAATTATGTTCATAAGGTAGCGGAAAAGTATGGAGTTGAGTATGAAGACGTACCGCGATTATTTAGTATTAATCCTGCCGGAATTTACAATCAAATCAAAAGGAGGTACAAATCTTCACACTATAATAAAAGAATGTTTTTGACGAAGAATTCTCAATGGTTGGACACAACATTCTCGATAAACAGTTTAAATAATCAAGGTAGTGTACCCAGCACATCAAAAGGTCGACCAAAGAAATCGTATGAAGAGAGTGCTGATAGGTCCAAAAGACGAAAGAGGAGTGAAATAAATAAGAATTTATCTTATTTAGAAGTGGATATCCCTAAAATTATGATCTGTAATTATAAGAAAAATCAGGAGTATAAAAAAGCAAAAATTTTAGAAGCTGTCGAAAAAGCAGACAAATCGGAGATACATCGAATTTATGATGCCATATTTTCACCGACAAAATTAAATAGCTTTTCTCCTCAGGAAGCTTTGGCAATTTTCCTTGATTTAGGTTTATCTAAAGCCAAATATGAAAAACTAAATCAACATTTAAACAAAAAAGGACTAAAGAATGTGTTCCCTTCTTACTGTGTAATTACAGAAACGAAAAAGGACTCAGTGCCAGATAATTGGAAAGCCACGGAAATATCGGCAGAATGTAGCCTTCAAGATTTATTGGATCATACCACAAATAGAATTCTGCAAACTAAAGAACCAGAAGAAATAGATAAATTAAATTCTACTAATTTGGTATTATATACTAAATATGGTTTTGATGGATCCTCTGGACAGAATCAGTATAAACAAGTTTTTTCGGCAAATACTACTGACATTTCCGATTCGAATTTGTTTATAACATCGTTAGTTCCACTAAGGTTAAATGTAGCTGTAAATACCGAAGAAAATGCCACCGAAGTATGGAAAAATCCCATGCCATCATCGACACGTTTTTGCCGGCCAATTAAGTTTAAGTATGTAAAAGAGACCAAGGAACTAATTCAATCAGAATATTCAAACCTACAACAAGAGATAAATATGTTAAAAGAAACAGAAACTATAATACACGCTAGAAATATAAAAATTAAACATAAGCTCTTTTTTACAATGGTTGATGGAAAAGTTGCTCAACATGCTTCGGGAACTTCAGCGACCACTAGATGTGTGATATGTTCTAAAACTGTGAAAGAATTTAATTCTCAATATGAAAAAGTCCCGGAACATAATGCTGAATTTGGATTATCTCCTTTACACGCAAGGATTCGGTTTATGGAGTTTTTATTAAAGGTGGCATATGAAAAATCTATTGGATTTGAACGTATAAAGGGGGATAAGGCAAAATTAGAAATAAAAGAAAAAGAGAAAAAAAGAATAGTACAAGAATTTAGAGAAAAATTAGGCCTAATAATAGATACCCCAAAACAAGGTTTTGGAAATACGAATGATGGCAATACTGCTAGGCGATTTTTCATAAATGCTGATATTACAGCGGATATATTAAATATAAAAGAAGAAATTATTATAAGATTTAAAAATATTTTAAACATGATAAATTGTGGATTAAAATTGAATCCACAAAAATTTGGAGAATATGCGAAAATTACTCTACATTTATTTAAAGAAACATATCCCGACAGAGATTTAACACCAACTGTTCACAAAATTCTATGCCATGGAGAATATATTATTGGTTCCCATATATTACCAATCGGAGAATTATCCGAGGAAGCACAGGAGGCTAATCACAAAGAATACCGAAGATTAAGACTCAGTAACACTTGCAAAACATCAAGAGAACGAGTCAATACAGATCTCTTCCATATTATGCTTGTTTCATCGGATCCTTTAATATCATCCTTAAGGCTTCAACAAAAGAGGAAGGATATCGGAGAAGAGTGGCCAGAGGAGATTAGGAATATTTTTGAATTTTAAATATCAGGTATGTAATGCTACTGTAGCAGTTAACATAATCAACTATTACTTAATATAAACAATCTACCTAATATTGCCTAATTGTAAGTAATGAAGAACACTTCAATTTCATTAAAGAAAAAAGAAATATTACGTTATCTTCATTCGTTCAAAAGTTATGTATTTTTGGCCGCTGAAACACCAATTATTCCCACTGTGCGGCGGTACGCGGTGACGACGGTTCGCGGTGACGACGGTGCCTTGACGACGGTTGTCAAGGCGACCGGTCGTCACAAATTTAAAGATATAAAGATAAAAGATATAAAGATAAAAAATTAAATGATTATTTAAAGATTGGATTATTTATATTTAAATAATTATTTTTATATTTTTATATTTAAATAATCCATGATTCTTTCGGGAAAAGATACTTTTTCGAAAAGAAAAAAAAATATCTTTTGTTCCTTAATATTTTTCAAGAAATGGGTTGTGGTAATGTAATTTTCATGGCCTTCTCGTGGAGGAGGCTAAAATAATATTTTTTTTCCAGTAATATTTTTATGATAGCGGAAATATTGAAAACATTCGAAGAGAGGAGTCGAACATACGGTTTACAGCAAACATTTGCGGCAGTTTTGTAGTAAACGATGACTCGGGCTTCGTAGCGAAGCATTGTCGGGTGCAATTAACCGATGGGTATTCGGGCTCTGGGCGATGTACGGCAAGAGCATGGCCTGCACGTTCGGCGATTGCAGGTAATCCCGTGTCGCGCAGCAATGGGTTGCCATATCTAGGAGTTACCGACATGGAAAGGCGACAGACATCGTATTGCCATAAACAAACAGGGGCATTTTTCTAACCTAGTCCCGGAGTGGGGAAGACGAACGTATTTTTCGGGGAGGAAACTGCGATTCGGCAGTCAACATTTTTCACAGAACCTCCGCGTTTCCGAACACGAACAGACGTGCGCGATGGATCGGACAGTCGCAGAGTATTACCGGATGTTTTATCTTTACGCGCAATGCGGGTCAAACGCGGAGGAAGCCGCCCGCAGGTACCGGGAGGAATATCCTAGTGATAATCCGCCGTGCGCGAACAGTTTCTCGAGGCTCGCGAATCGGCTTCACTCGAGTGGCTCGTTACTACCCGTGCATCGCGACGCGGGACGCGCGTGTCGAATTTCCACGGCACGGGCGGACGAAGCGCTCGAACAGTTTCGCCGGGATGGCACGGTTAGCATACGCGAGGTCAGCCACAAATCCAGGTAAGATACACGGCACAATCAATTGAACGTTTACAATGGCAATGCATTTTCGCGTGTATTAATGGGTTCTTGAATTTTATTTCAGCATCAGCCCGTACAAGTATGTACGGGTGCAGCATTTGCTCCCCAGAGATTATGTCCAGCGGGTGGATTATTCGCGGTGGGTGTTGAGGGAAATCGAACGGAATCCGTCGTTCACCTCGTGTGTTTTGTGGACGGATGAAGCGCTCTTCACAAGAGAAGGGTGCTTTAACGCCCACAACGCACACGTGTGGGACGATGCGAATCCGTTTGCGATTCGCACACGAGCAGCGCAGCATCGGTGGTCCGTCAATGTATGGGCGGGCATTTGTGGGGAGTTCATCGTTGGACCGTACATTCTGCCCCACAGATTGGACGGTCCAGCGTACCAGAACTTCCTGGAACATGTTCTTACGGGTCTCTCGGAAGAAATTCCATTAGAAATCCGGAAGAACATGATTTTCCAGCATGATGGAGCTCCGGCCCATTATGCCAGAAATGTCCAGACATATCTTGATAACACCTTTCCGGACAGGTGGATCGGCCGCGGCGGTGCTGTTGCGTGGCCTCCTCGCTCCCCGGATTTGAATCCCCTGGACTTTTTCCTCTGGGGGCACTTGAAGATGCGTTCATTGTTTTTTCTCATCCCCTCCACCCTTTTATGTATTTCTGTTAACATTGCGTTTCTGTATTATTTATTCCAGAACGAGGTGTACCGGCACCCCATCACCTGCGAGGAGGAAGTGGTGGGGCGCATTCAGGCGGCGGTGGCGGCCATTACTCCTGAAACGCTTCGCAGGGTGCAGCGGAGTGTCGCTAGCCGTGTCAGGGCCTGCGTGGCGGCGGAAGGGGGCCATGTTGAGCCCTTCCTCCATTAGCACCCATCGGCCCCTCACGGGGCCACCAAACATTTCGAACGAGAAATTTAACTCTCGTTCAACCAGTATAACAATCGGCCCCTTTCGGGGCCAGAAAAGGAACAACAATCGGCCCCTTTCGGGGCCAGAAAGGGAACAACAATCGGCCCCTTTTGGGGCCAGTTACGTTTTTTTTTTTTTTTTTTTTTTTTTTCAGGAACCACAATCCGGATAGAAGCAACAATTCAGGAAGCAACAACAATCCGGACAGAAGCAATAATTGAGGAAGCAATAACAATTCGGACCGGAGCAACAATGCAGAAAGGAGCATCAATCAGTGAAGGGTGCAACAATTCAGGAAAGAACAACAATCGAAGATCGGTGCAATGGAACGCATCGTCATGTGAAAGTGAAAAGTGCCAGTGACCGCGAAGTGAAGTGTTTTTGGGGTAACAAGTGAATTGAGTGTCCGGACCGTCCCATCAGCTGTTCTTCGTCGGGGTCTTTGGCCTTGCCATTGTCGACTGCCGTACGATGACCCACCGGCCGTGCTTTATTGCCAAGGCAGGTCAACCTGCAGGTGAATGGGTAAGTCTAATACCAATTATTTCTCCATTAACTCTTTGCACTCGAGGGATGTTTCGGTATGCACAAATTCAGTCTGCTTTTCCAGTAATATTTTTAAAAGCAAACAGTTACAAATGGTTCTCACTGGATTTATTTTAATTTCCTTAAAAAAATTCTTACTTTTATTTTAAAATACTATGGTTAGAAACGTCACTTCAGTACAAAGGGTTAATTTCCTAAAAATTCCGAGAGCGCCGTCCCACGTTTTATTTCTTCTTCCTTGGATTATTATTATTATTATTTCTGAATGAATGCAAATAATTAATAAATTCGATTTAGGGATAATAGTTGCGTAAATACTATTTTTAATTATTTGTATTCGCTACTCGGTAGAATTTCAATTCAATTTTTTTTTGCTTGACTGACGGGTTCGCCCAGTCTAGTCCGAACGTCCCAGGGACAGGGCCCGAGGCTACGCTCACATGCCTGAGCGCGCGCGAAGCGGGCGCTGTGATTGGTCAGTGTTTTTCGTTAATAATTCAAAAACGAAGCCCCATCCGACATTTTTGCAAAGGAAATTGTTGTTCAGAATCGTCTCAGCTACCCCCCGTTTCCGGCTCCTACACTATTTACGGGACACCCTGTATGTACTCTTCTCCGAGATGGCGTTTAAGAGATTTGTGTACATGTCATTCCTATATAGGAATAGCGGAAAATGTATACATTTATACATATATACAACTTAATTACTAATTTATAGATACAACTTATTCCTAATTAATATGTACAACTTATTCCTAATTACTATGTACAACTTATTCATAATCTGTATATACAACTTATTCCTACTTAATTCTAAACTTAATCCTAATAATGTGGCTCCTATTATGGGGCGACGCACAGTGGGACAAAACGGCTTTCGGCGATCAAAAATCTGTAACTTTGGTTCTATTGGAAATATTTTCATGAAATTTTGAGAAATTGTTGCCTACACCATGGTGCTGAAGTTGTGTTAATACGAATCGTATTGAACTACAGGGTGGCATAATATTGTTACGAGCCGGAGGGGCACGGCCGCGTCGCCGGTGCTTTATATCAGGTATATGGTAATTTGTTAAGAGGAAATAGACGCGGAGACGAACCTACGTATGGCTAACGTAGGGAGCTCCAGGAGGTTGGTTATCGAGGACGAACCTACGTATGGCTAACGTAGGGAGCCTCAGGAAAGGAAATAGACGCGAGGACGAACCCACGTATGGCTAACGTGGGGAGCCTCAGGAAGGTGATATGCGGACGAACCTACGTATGGCTAACGTAGGGAGCCGCAGGAAATGTTAGTATTAGTGCTCGTAACGTATTCGGTGCACCTCGAGCGGTAAAGGTACACCTTAGTGGGTTCAGGACGGCTTATTATAATTGATCAACACTAAATCTATTTGATTCAGTTTATTCTAATGCACCGGGACTTACAACTGTTATAGTGTAATTTGTCGCGGTGTTCTAACTTGAATTTAAGTTACAATATTATTGCAGTTACTTGAGTTAGTTTAGTTTCGATTCCGCGAAGCAAGAATCTAATTCTTCTCGGTTTTAACGAACGCGAGCAAACGGGGGACGACTACAACCGTAAATGAAATGCGTAACAGTAGACTGGGTACTGTATGGTTAAAGAAAATGATCGAAGGGGACTTGAACCCGATCTCGCTAAGTTGTAATACGTCGTAAGGGAAACGTACCGATGGGTAACGTGGCCTTCCTAGATTTTGACTAGACCCAAAGTGCCTTCGCCGTCACCTTTTATACTCAAAAATTAGAGGAAAAAGGGTGGTGGGGAAAGTGCACTACGTGACTTCGAGGGACAACGCCCTTGCTTCGCGTTGATCTTGAAAATTCTAGATGTGACTAATACCGGGTGTACGCGGCCAACTCCAAATAAGGAAATTTTGAGGGCGGGAACGTAACAATATTTAAGTATAAACTGAGGCGCGTTCAATATCTGTCACATGTTTGGCATATTTTATGTTGTTTAACTAAAATTTGGCTCGTAACTGTTAATAACTATGGAAGAAATGGATTTGGTAATAAAAAAATGACATGAAATATGTCATAATGGTAGCAAGAAGTTAATAACACTTTAAAATAGAAATAGAAATACTGATATTTTATTAATGTGCACTTCGCCATATTTTGTTTTTTAGAACTAAAATTTGATTCAAAACTATGTTAATAAGTATGTTAATAACTGTGAAAGAAAAGGGTTTAATTACGTATTAATGGTGACGCACAAGTTATAAAAACAGGAATAGGTGAATGAGGTATTAAAGTAAAAGCATGTGGTAAAAGCATATATAAATTGATGTAGTATTAATAATTTATTGATTTTTCATCAAAACATTGTCGTATACAGAAATTACATCAGCACATTGAAATGCGCAAAACTCAAGTCAACATTGAAGAATAATTGGTAATAGTTTATTCGCGAAAACAGTGTGGCCAGCCACCAAGATTTGGCGTATCATTTAGAAAGAAAATACGATGTGGAAATTGGAGACAAGACACCAATCCGCTATTTTTTCAAAAAGTTCAAAGAGAGGTGGAAAGCTGCTTACAGGACGGCAGCAAAATTCGAGGAGCGTAATCAATTGTGGCTCGACATCCGCATTATGTTAAGATGTGAAGAAACATGTCCGCGACCATACGTGAAGTTCCATTCACGTTCAACAGAGGAAGACCAATAAAAGCGTTAGAGGACTGTTCGGAAACAACGAAAAGACGCAAGTTGAGAGAACATAATCAAAACATATCTACGGAAATGATGAAACAAGGACTGTGCCAACGATACAAATCCGAACGAGAACACGACAAAGCATTCATTGTCGAAGCTGTCAACGAAGCTGGCCCCGATATGTTGAACGATATGAAAAACACCATTCGGACTGCAAAAAATGCACCAGAAAAAAATACGGCAGAAGAAGCTTTATCCCTATTTCTGGATCTAGGGCTTTCCAAAGATAAATATATTATACTTCGAAACGAGTTGAAGAAGAGGATGCATGACGCGTTACCCAGTTATAACAAAATTGTTCAAGCAAAAAACAAGTGCCTGCCCGAAATCGACGAAGTGACTAGCGTCTCCGCGAAAGTACCGCTTCAGAAGCTGCTAGACTCTACGGTTAACGGAATTCTGCAATTAAAAGGCGAGAGTGACATCGAGGCGTTAAATAACACAAGCCTGGTGTTAGTGAGCAAATGGAGATGTGATGGTTCATCAGGCCAAAGTGAATATAAACAGAAGATAAATGAAGACGCTGATCCAACCACAACAGATAGTAATATGTTCATAACATCGATGGTGCCCCTTCGGCTGCAATGTACCGATCAGGACAATTTATTATGGAAAAATCCTCGGCCCTCATCCGCACACTTCTGCAGGCCGATTAAGTTCCAATATTCGAAAGAAACGAAGGAAGTGGTTCAGACAGAAGTTGAATGTGTGAAAAACGAAATTAATTCATTAGTACCAACCAAATGCGTAGTTTATGGAAGAGAGGTTTCAGTATTTCATATGAAGCATAGTAGGACTGGTACTTAATAGAGCGGTTGGCAGGTACCTGAAGATTACCGTTAACAAATAAAAAAGATTAATATTAACTTATAGTCGCCACGGAGGGAATCGGCAACGCCTAATCTCTGTTTTGATAGCTTCGGTTGTAGCTTTGTCATCTGATAAATTAACGAAATTGAAAAAATGACTGGCGCCCCTCATTGAGATATCTCTTTGCTTACGGAGTCTTATTTACTATCGTTTGTAGTGATTTTCATTTTGTTTATACTTCAATACTTTCAAAGTTAGCAAAACCTTAACTATATACAACAATTCAGCCCATTGGAACCACTTGGCGCGAATGAGACCTGCTCGAAAAGAAGTACATTTATCCAAAACCTCAAATTTATGCAAGCTTTTAAACAATTGGCATCATTTGGTACGGGTTTAATTGGTACAGGAGGAAAGGGTGGACCTTTCTCTATTAGAATCAAGAAAAATTGGGTGCAACCTCGTGCCACCTTGGGAGATAATGGCGATTGAATAACAGTTGCATACGGCACCGAGCGCGAGCGTAGCGGCATAAATAGGTGCACTATCACACTTCAATCGCCATTATCTCCCAAGGTTGCACGAGATTGCACCCAATTTTTCTTGATTCTAATAGAGGAAGGTCCACCCTTTCCTCCTGTACCAATTAAACCCGGGGCCAACTGAGGCCAATTGTTTAAAAGCTTGCATAAAGTTAAGGTTTTGGATAAATGTACTTCTTTTCAAACAGGCGTTATTATTTAATAGGTTGTTAACATTTTACATTACTTTATGGACTGAACACAATCTATATTAATGTAGTAATTTTTGTAAATCGTTAGATTTCATCTTCCTCAGCAAAGTTTTTCAGAATCGGACATTAAAGTTGTGGGTAATTTCATGAGCGTTTTGCTTTAACGAATTTCTTTGGACTTTGAGTGAATGCCACAACAAAACGGAAAGAAATATTAAAAAACCGATTGCACAGCGTTAAACTACAGTTCCTTCTCTATCTACGTACGTAATCAGATTTTCAATTTTCCAATTCTCGAAAATCAATTTTTGATCGCCGAAAGCCGTTTTGTCCCACGTCGCGACGCGACGTGGCATTCGTCTTCCTGCAAATTACAAATGCGTATAAGTTTACATAATATGTAAGAATGTAAGTGATTTTACCGGAGCTAAAGGCACTGCAGTGAACTATAGGTCTAGGGAATTTGACGGAAAAACACACACTGATATTTACAAATAACGTTTCTAACAATTATTTATGTACGTCAAAGATTCGAAATCAGGAAATAATTCAATCTTCCGTTCAAATAAATAATTATTAATACTTCAAAATAAATCTGCTATACTTCATTCGGCGAGAGATATCCGCTTTGCCCAGTAAAATGTAAGGCATTCTCGTTGAATGAAGTATACAGTAAGATTGACTCCTCCGTTTACTATAGTGAGCAGTGCGTTTATGACAGTGAGGTTATGTGGATCAGTGGATAAACGAGATTTAAGAGTGTTTTAATGATTCATAGAACACTTACTTCCTCCGTGATCCAAAATGAATATGATTTTTGTCCCTCGGAAGTCCGCCGACCTCTGCTTTTGCTTCGCACCCGCTCTTTGGCGGTGCGAAGCGCTGCCTTCATTGCCTCGGCAATCTCCTGCCGCGACGGCTTTGTGTAATGTTTGTTTTGAATTACTGCGTCTGAAAGTGAAATTTACTTGATATGAACAACATAAACAGTAACAAAAATACAATTGTATCGAAAGTGAATCGTACCATGGATCGCCCTCGCCAACTGCGTCTGACACAGCGGGAGATTGCCTTCGCGTCCTAACCAAGAATAGTTGGTTAGGACGCGGTCGTCAAACGCTTCCTTAAAGCAGAGGCCGACGGCCTCCTTCAAATTGAACCCACCCACGTATTGCAGATAGCTCACCTGAACAAAGTAAGTAACAAGTTAAACAAACATTTATTATGTAAACATATAAAAGAAGTCTTGCTTTTCTGTCACTTACAGTTTCTTGGTATACTTCGTCTGTTGCTTCTTCGAAGTTTTCCATTTCGTCCATGCAACGAACAGGCAGTGCCTGTGGCTTTGCTGCGTGTTTGGTGCGTATGTGTATATGTTTGGTGAGTATGTGCGTATGTTTGGTGCAAGGGAATTAGTCGGTGGTGTGTATGAGTACGTGAAAGTGGGTGGTGTGTATGACGTAGCTTGTGTGTCTATATGTGCCCGTGTTTCTACATATGTCTGTGTGTTCGGTGCATATGTGTCCTCTCTGTTGTTCTCCGCAAATGCTTGTAGTGCGCGCACATCGTCCGCGACCGCCTTCATCCGCTTTCTCGGAGGCGCCTTTTCCTCCGATGACGTAGTCATATACCTCGCGGGTTTGCCCACCTGTCGTCTAGGACGTTCTATAACCATCTGTAATTAAAGAAAAAAATGTGATACACTTTTCGCCGAACACACAGTTACAATCATTCAAACTCATACTTACATTTCAATTCACAATTTGTCACAATTCACAAACTCTGCTATGTTGTCCCGTGAAGATTCGTATCGTTAGTGGCAGTCGCTCGTAGTGCTGCGCTGCTCTAGCCCAATGTTTCTCCCACTTATTGGCAATAGGTAGGGAGCGGGGCCCCAAGGGCAGCTTTTGTCTCCGTATGAAAATGTATTAGCGATCAACCCCGTACCACCCCCTTCCAGAACGGCCGCAGCGCCGCACGTTCTCGGAAGCAGAAATTGTTAGGTGTCTCAGCAATAATTCTTTTTCATCCGGTGTTAGGGAATTAGAGTTAGATTTTAATACTGATGGATGCACTTTAAACAGAACCGGTAGTATCAATCTTTCGATACAATGTATGGTCCGGCCATACACGAGGCCAATAGTGGTTGGGATTTATAAGGGGGCGTATAAGCCGCAAAACGCTAGTAACTTTTTTGATAAATTTATACAGGATATTATGCATATTATTTCTAATGGGGGGGGGGGGGGGGGGGGGGTAGATTTTAATGGTACTAAAGTACCACTGAAATTCAGGTGTTTTATTGCTGACGCACCAGCAAGAGCTTTTATTTTGAATCATCGCGGCCATATGTCCAACCGGCCTTGTTCCAAATGTAAAGTCACCGGTACACCCAGTGAAGGTAGATATACCTTCAACGGTATTAATCATCCACCGCGAACCGATGAGCAGTATATTCAATGTATAGACGAGGACCATCATAAAGAAGGTAGAAGCCCATTAGCTTCGCTACCTTTTGGGATGGTTACTCAAGTTCCATTCGAGTACATGCACCTAGATTGCTTGGACGTCATGAAGAAACTATTAGCTGCGTGGATATACGGGAAATATTCAGGCAATTCAAAATTATCGTCAATGCAGATATCTTCAATATCTGCAAGACTTGAAAATCTCAAACAATATTGTCCGTCCAATTTTGCAAGACGTCCAAGATCAATTTTACATTTTTCGAAATACAAAACCACAGAATTCCGCCAGTTCCTCCTGTACACAGGGCCGGTTGTGACATGTGGCATTTTACCCGACGACATATATACACATTTCTTGTTTTTACACGCGGCTATCAGAATTCTTGCGTCAGAATCTCCGTCTCTGAAATATCTGAATCTTGCAGAGCTTGCTCTGCAAAAATTCGTTTTGCGCTGCAAAGACTTGTATGGCTCGCATTTCTGCACGTATAATATACACGGTTTGTTGCACATCACGGACGATGTTAAACGTTTGGGTCCGCTCGATTCCTTCTCGGCGTTCCCCTATGAGAACAACATGAAGATCTTCCGTAAATACTGCAGAAAACCGAGCCAACCGCTTCAGCAGTTCGCAAACAGAATGGCGGAGATTCAATTGCATGGTAGCAGTAGGGTCGCATCATGTTTGTCTACTGTCAAGGTATCAATGCCTCTGGGTGGCAGTACCAATTCTGTTCGGTACCGTTGGATACAGTTCAACGGTATGTCGTTCGGTATTGATAGACGTGACAATTGCTGCATCCAACGCGACGGTGCAATATGTATTATCTGCTACATCGCGAAGCAGGATAATACATATCAGTTAGGCGTTAGGAAGTTTGAAGTAGTCGGTGACATGTCTTATAGCGATATAAAATCAGCGCATGTAGATTTCTATAAATGCAGAACGTTGAGTCCAGAATTTATCACTAATCCAGACAATGTTTCTTTTAAGTGTTTTAGGATGCCTCTTCCGGATGAAGAAGATGTTGAAGAAGGAAGAAGAGGGTATGCCGTGGCAGTGATGCTTCATTCTGACAACATGTAAGGGCAATATTTATGGAAAACGGAGAAAAAAAGGTAAACAAAGATTTTTCATTCTAATACTTCTCATAGCTAATCTGTATATTTGAGTAGCACTAATGACTTATACTTCCTTTCATGTGCGGCAACGGAGAGATTTCAACGAAATCCAGATCGATCGATGGTCATTCAACCTGGATGCAGTTCATGTTACTAATTTGAAATCGGTTAATATTTGTATAAATTTAAAATCATTAACACTAAACGTACCAACTGGGATCAAATGGCCCCTTTGTCTGCGGAAAATGTATGCAGGAGAAACCAGTCATATGTATAAAAGTGTAATTAATTGATTATTTTATTAGAAAGCAGAAGTTATGTCGCAAATTATTTCCTTTAATATTGCTAACTATCGTAGGAATAGGTATCTGTAAAGTGCCAGTATGTTTAGTGTTAACAAATTTTTTACTGATACTGCATTTAACACATTATCTGCCGCTCTAAAATAGACAAATAAGCACTATTACTTTATAGCTTGGTAGTAATTAATAAATAAGGGGAGTAACTCTTACTTTCAATTTTCTATCCACTGTCATGGACTTAGCTTTCATTATTTTAACAGTTACAGGCGAAAAAACAATAATCAAAGGTTTACTAATTGCTTCTCAGTTTGGTCATCAATTACGCCGAGATGGCTGGACCAATTCGAACGAAACCTTTTCCATCTTGTAGGTTATGACTCCTACTAGAATCGGGATAAAACACATTTCGCATGTTAGCGTCGACCCGTGTACAAGGGTGATACACGTGTCAGGGTCGTTGCACCATGGGGCTTCGACGTACTTTCAAGGACCTATGTCTGTCGTCGGGCGAAGGATCGGTGGTACCCGATAGCTAGGACCGCGACGAATTCTAAGAGTCGTGGATGTTATGATTAAAGTCTGATACCCTTCTTTTGAGGATCGCCGAACGAACCGTGCCTCGTGGCCGATGACCCGACGTCATGGTGCTGCGTGGCGCGTGCAGAGCGATAAGGGTTTTCTCGAAGGATCTGGCCACGGAGTGGGGAAGGTGACGTACCTTCTGGTAAGAGGACCATGATGAACCTCTTGGCACTTACCCCAGAACCTTGATCGAGAGAACGTCCCCAAACTCTCCCTAATTATATTAATTTCTAACACGCATTTTGTCATTGTTTTCCCTGTTTTAAAATTTTTGAAAAAAAAAATACAACCGACTTCGGAATGCACTAAAAAAGACGAAATAATTTTAATTTATATATCGGAGACGGCGCAAAATAAAAAATTTTCTACATGGGAAATTGTCAAAATTCTTTAATCCTTTTACATATTTTTCACATTAGCAACTTCTTTCATTCACAGGATTTTTAATTTTGCGCCGTCTCCGTAATATAAATTAAAATTATTTCGTCCTTTTCAGTGCATTCCGAAGTCGGTTATATTTTTTATCCAAAAATTTTTTTATCGATACCCCGTTTTACCCCGCGGTAGGGGCAAGACGGATTTTCTCTGATTTTTTTTAAAAGATTAATAACTTAGAAGTCTGATTTTATATTGACCAAAGCATGTGCCAAAGATTACAATATTACCTTATAATTGTCTTATAATCCATAAAGACTTAATTAAAAAGTACGGTTATTATTTTAATTGCATTTTTCCTTAGCTTCCCCATCATGCCCCCCTTTCCCCTACATATTTAAATGGTACAGTTCAAGAGAAGGTCTACACGGAGAAACCTGAGCTCTTAGGTGAGTGTTTCAATGATATAGTCCATAATGCCAACGAAGAAAAGCAAATAAAGAAGATTGCTAAAGATTTATTAGATCGTTTAAAACAAAATAAAGAGGTAGTATACTACTTGAATGAAGCTATTTACGGCTTGCGCCAAGCCAATAGACAGTGGCACCAGCAACTTGGACAAGAATTAAAGAAAATGGGATTCAAACCAACAGTTGCTGATCCGTGTGTATTTTATTCGATGAAAGAGATGTCTATTCCATTCATAGTTGTATACGTTGTTGACATGTTAATTATTTCAAAAGATCAAGATTGGATTAATGAAATCAAAAAGGGATTAGCAGAGGAATTTGATGTTAAGGATTTGGGAAAAGCTCAATACTGTCTAGGAATTGAAATTAAGCAAACATCCAGGACAATAACGATGTCTCAGAAAAGATATATTTTGGATCTTTTGAAACGTTTTAAAATGGAAGATTCTAATCCTGTAGCGACTCCCATTGATAATGACATTACATTGAGGAAGATTAATGGAAATCATTCAAACAAGACGAGGCCGTATCGAGAGTTGGTTGGTGCACTTATGTATCTCGCTGTCTCAACGAGACCAGATATTTCACATGCTGTTAGCATATTGGCGCAGTTCAACGACTGCCACGAAGAAGTCCAACGGTCTGTTGCTTTGTCGTCAACAGAGGCAGAGTATGTAGCTCTGGCGGAAGCTGTCAAGGATGGAGTATATCTGTCGGAATTTCTTAAGGAAATAGGGTTTGGTTTATGTTCAGAAATGACTGTATACAACGACAATATCGGCGCGCAATTACTTGCGAAAAATTCAATTGTACACCCGCAAACTAAACATGTTGACATTAGATTTCACTTTTTGCGGGATACTTTTAAACAAGATAATTTTAAGTTAGAGTATTTGTTATCTGAATGTATGCCAGCCGATGCACTTACAAAACCTTTACCTAGGGACAAACATAATTTTTGTACCAATCTCGTGGGTGTTGTACAGTGCGAGAATAATTATAGTTAGCGACGCTCGTATCGAGAGGAGGTATTGAAACGGTTCAATTCGAGCGCGCTTAGCTATGTGTTCTGTTTTCGTGGCGGTGCTTCTTTTTCTTCCTATCGTTCTATTGTTCCTTACTTCCGGTAAAAATCGTGGCTTCGTCATGTTCGACGTATGTACATTGTATATTTCAATACTTGATATAATAAACTTAAATAAACTAATGTTAAGGCACAAACAAAAAACAGAACGCCTACTGTGTTTTCAACTTGCACTAACACCTACCTTTAGCTAAAACATTCAAATAAATGTTCCAATCATCCAAATTATTAACGACAGCATCCTCGATTCGACAAACTTAGACCGTGATGGACAATACTTTCCGTGTTTCTTACTCATGGGGCCTGCCGTTCCGAGCGTCGGCCCTCGGTATCGGTTTCAACAGGCAAAGTCAAACACCGCAACAATAGGACCGCTTTTATGACTTGCCACTCAAACCGAGACGTTTCCGTCGAAAATCAGTAAACTTCTAAGCGTTATATCTTGAAAATTAATAAAAATCGGGTAAATACATTAAAGCTTAATAAATTCGTCTTGAAAAGCACTACCGCATGATCTAAAAAAAAAATATATGGTTCCATTTAAAAAACGAGACTTCACCATTATATCTTTTAAATTAATAACATAAACAAATTTTCGTTTAAGCCAAAAACATAGATCCCATTTTATCCTGCAATTTCCATATAGACAATTTTTCATGTCATCAATAGTTATTGAAATATTGCGACTGTCACACTTTAGCATGGAGCACACTTTAGCCTGTATATAGAGGGGGTTTGCTCGACAGTCCCTAATCTACAGGTGACCTCGACACGAAACGGCATCTTCTTCCTTTTTCCTACTTATAATTCTCCTTTCTCAACACATGCCCTCTATCTCTCCATGAGACATATTACGATAGTACGTATTCCGAAGACGGGGCAAAATCCCCCTTTAATATTCGGCTATCTTTCTAACCAAAGAGTATCCAACAGAACATTTCTTGTATTTTGTAATTAAAAATTGTTTATTTTATTTTTCACAGTTCTGTAATTTCATATCATTTTCACTGAAGATTTTATTATTACTCTTTCGTTATTTGATCATTTGTAGATGTTTAAATATGTACATATTTTGTTCCAAAATTGATAAAATCATACAATGAAGGATTAATATGTATCCTGACAGTCTAATAGAAAATGAAAAACTTTTCGATTGCACTTACAACAAAGAAACCTAAAGGTTTCTTCGAATTGTTGAAATTATTTTTAACCGACTTCCAAAAGGAGGAGGGTACTCAATTCGATCAGTATATATTGTATATATATTTTTTCTTTTTCTATGTCCGCCGATTACTCCGAGATGGATAGACCAATCGGAACGAAACGTTTTCCATCTTGTAGGGCATGACTCCCGATTGGTACCGTAAAAAAAAGTATTTTGCATTTCTCCATCGCTTACCATTTTTTATTGCAAAAAAGCTTACTGTTTCATGTGCGTTCGGCGTTTACTCTGCAGGGAATGTACCAATCGCGATGAAACCGTGCACATTTAGTATGAGAAGTTTCTGCGATAATCCCATTTGCAAAAATTTATGGATTCTTTTGTTGTTAATAACTATTATTATTGCAAAAAACCTATTCTTTGATGTTACTCTGCAAGGAATATATCGATCGCCACTAAACAGTACGAAATAAAATAATTTTTTTTTTAATATAACCGACTTCGAGATGGACTAAAAAGTATGAAATGTTACGTTCCAAAGATTCAAATTTCATTTCTACCAACGCGTTCTCACGCTGATGGAAGTTCAACTCCTTCTTAGAATCATCTAGTCAGCAACCGAGTTGCAACGCTTGATACTCTGCTTTGTTGGCAGTAAACATCCGGTGATACCGCTGTGGTTCTGAGAACGAATTGCGAATCCAACCCTCGCCGCGCGTTATACCAGGAATTGTAACCCGAACATGCGAGCGATAGGCGACAAAGTTGCACACGGTTCTCATGGCTAATGTCCTAGCGCTGAGTGCAACTGCACTCAGAAAATTCGTAGTCAGCACCCTTAGTCTTGATGAACCAAACCTGTGAGCGAAACGACACAGTCGGCCATACAGTCGCGAGGTGCGCGGTCCGCCAGTCCGAGGAACACTCAGTATCTCAGATACCCCGAGCAGAGTTTCGTGTATGGTAGTCTCCCGCGAAAGGACTCAGTTTCTCGTTAAACAAAGACTCTTACTACCGGCATTATAATCAGAATATTTTACGCTTCATTTGTATCGCTTAACATAATTAGTCTCCTAGTAATAGTCAGTAAACGAAACCGCGAGTAGTGTAAGTTACCAGCCAACGCAGCACCCCGTCATTCGGGCAACCAGGTGCGGGGAGTGTCGAGAGAGCGAGAGAGAGAGAATACGACCACGGTTTCACATATTTATATCATATTGTTCACCAGACCACATCTGTTCCCGGTAAGCGTTTGAAGTGTTAAACCTATCCAACATTGGCCAATTCATGGGTTGATATTAACGAAGGAGGTTTCAGATTCTCGGCATCGCGAATATTATAAATTTGTTCCTTTATGTATAGCGTATTATTTCTACCGTTAGCGTCCGTCGGTCACTTGTAGAAATTATAATCATATCGTACTCGGCTTGTATTTTATAGTTAATTATTGCAAATAGTCCGCGTTATGATGTTGTAGATTCACTTTCTAAATTTCCTGTTCAGAATATATCTTGACTAGCGATAATTCATTTCATTATTTTTGTATGTTATTCCCTAAACCTTCCAACTCCTTGTCAATCGAGCGAGAGACCTGTATAGGTCTTCTACAGTTCCCGGATCCCGTAGCCAATCAAATTGGCCTACCAGATGAATAAATATTATTCATCTCAAAATCATTAAAATAAATTGTTAAGCGTTACGCGGGATAAGACGACGCACCGCTCGGTCGCTCAAAACCACGCCCTCGCGTAACAGAAATAATTTTAATTTAACTTATATGGATTCTCTCCAGCTCTTGATAAAATTGATTAAATTATTACATAACATATTAAATACAATGCAATCTTTTCGGAGGCGGCACAAAATGAAAAATTTCCTACATTGAAGATTGTCAAAATTCTTTGGTCCTTCTACATGTTTTCACATGTTAATGTATTTTCTCTTTCCGCCAATTTAGCACCAAGTCCACCATACCCCAATAAAATCATAATGAGCAACATCTTTCATTTTGTAGGAAATCATGAAAAAAGCGGACTCTTCTCGCCAAGAATCGAAGCCGGGACCCACGGAATTGTAGCCGGATACGGTACTCTATACGCTAAACCAGTGTTTCCCAACGTGGGGCCCACGCCCCACAGGGGGTGGCAATTTGATTGTTAAGGGGGGCAATTCAAAAATGGACTCGTCCAGACTTTAATCGTATGGCGGCTCTCAGGCGTCTCGATTCTCGTTAGATCGCGAAGCTTCTCGCCGAAACAGTTGGTATAACGACACATTAACGAAATATCGCGAAACTGCTCGCCGAGACCATTGGCACAACGACGCAACAATATATAGTGGTAAGTATTTGTGTTTTATTTTTATTCATTTAAATTTTAAAAGCATATAACACATTTTTCAGAAAAATTTGTCAAATGGAAAGAAATGTTATTTTGCGGTGGGATAAATGTGTCATATACATTTAAATATGCATTTTATAGTCTACCTTTAATTCACTTCACATTAAATTAGTTTTAGTTTTTAATTCAAGCAAGAAAAAAATTCGTCAGTAGTTGGAGGAATATTTAAATTTTGGTTTCATACCCGCTGTCCACGATGAACGGTCACCTTTTTGTCTTTTATGGCAACAATGCTTGACTAATGAATCAATGAAACGAGGTCGTCTTGAGGCGCATTTGAAGGCAAAACATAGTGGTCACATTAATTCAGATTTGAATTATTTCCAAACTTTGAAGAAAAATTTTGAGAAAAGAGCAACGCGAAAGTCTCTATTTACTGCTCATACTGCAACTGTCAATCGTACTCTTAAGACTGGTTATCAAATTTCCTTACTCATTGCTAAGTCTGGAAAAAGTCATACTATAGAAGAGAATTTAATCAAACAGTTCTGGAAAAAGATGGCAAAGACATTCACGTCTTTCATCTTTTCAAGGTTGACATACCTTTCAAGGTATGCCACTCATTGTCAGTAACAACACTGTTAGCAGAAGAATAGACGAAATCAGTGAAGATATTGAAATACAACTTGTTAAAAAGCTGAAAACAAGAAAATTCTCAATGCAAATGGATGAATCAACTTTGAGAAACAGTGAGGCCGTATTGATAACTTACGTAAGATATGTTGACAAGGGGGATTTTGCTGAAGAAATGATGTTCTGTAAATCATTAGAAAGCACCACTACTTGCAAAAATATATATATATAATAAGCTGAAAAATTACTTAGATGTCAACAATATACCAATGAAAAATATAACAACTTGTGCTGCAAATGATGCTCCTAATATGAAATAAAACTCTTGTCGATGCAAAAGCGAAGATATTTGGTTTCATTACTTTTATTGAATTATGTCAGAAATATATTTACAACAAAAATTTTGAAAAGTTTCATTGGCTCCAAAAATGTGAAGTGAGTGACACCGCTATACTTGTTATTGTCGATCATCTGAAAAATCTATCGGCTGATTTAAAAGAAAGATTTTCTGATTTGAAACAAATTGATTTTCCAACTTGGATGATGCATGTATCAAGGAGAACTCGCAGAAATGCAAAATGATGAGTCAATTAAAATTTTATTTAATATAAAAGGAGCGATGGCATGGCTTTGTGAGGAAACAGAAATCAAATATCCAAATTCAACCAAATGTGCACGAAAACTATTGTTACCGTTTCCGTCTTTGTATTTAGCTGAATGCGGATTTAGTGCCATGCATGATTTGCTGCTAAAAAAAAAAAAGAAAAGAAATCGCCTAGATATAACACAACGGAGAGACTTGAGACTGAAGCTAACTAAATTGGAACCTAATATAAAATCTCTTTGCAGCAAGCACCAAGCGCAAGGATCTCATTAAATTTCAATAATAAATATTTAGAAATAATTAAAATAATATACAAACATCTTTCATTAAAGTTATTTCGTAATTGAATTTCGGTTATCCATTACATGTTTTGAAAATTTACTTACTGTGTTTCCTCAACAAGTTCCTACTGAGTTCTTCCTTAAACCTATCATTTAAGTTTCTTCGGTGAACAATTCAATTTTTGAATATTAAAAATTATGTATATGTTACATAGGGGGCATAAGAATTTTAGGAAGGCTTAGGTGGGGCATGGCACAAAAAACGTTGGGAAACACTGCGCTAAACACTGTCCGACGACCTTCTAGTCCCCACGATTCTTCTTCTCTATTGGATCTGGAGGTCCCGATCCTACAACTTTTATAAAATCTTTAATTAAAAATTTCCCACATTGAAAATTACCTAGATCCTTTAATTCTTCTGCGTTTTCACAAATTAACGTATTTTTTCTTACCGCCCATTTAATACCAAGTGCACCATGCCCCAATCAAATCATAATCAGCAACAGCTTTTAATAAAAAAAATTTCCTACATTAAAAATGACCGAAATGCTTTAATTCTATTACATGTTTTCACATATCAAAGTGTTTACCACCTATTGATTACCAACAAGTCCACCTTACTCCAATCAAATCATAATCAGCAACATCTTTCATTTACAAAATTTTTAATTTTGCGCCGCCTCCGATAAGACTGCATTGAATTTAACATGTTAAGTAATATTTTAATCAATTTTATTAAAAGCTGGAGAGAATTGATACAAATTAAATTTTACTGCATTTCGAAGTCAGTTGTATTTCTTTTGTTTTTTTTAATTATTTTCATCAAGCACTTTGAATAGTTTTCAAGCCTTAATTATTGCTTTTAATATAAAGGAACTAAAAGAAATTGAATTATAAATGCACTTCACCATCAATTGTTTATGTAAAATTTATTATTACATTTGCAATATTTATTTCAGATTTTTATTATTGTTTGATTTGCAATGGAATTATATTAATACAAAACGAGTTAACAGATTTACAACACGCACATACATACAAAAGAGTTGTTTCAAACGATTGCATTGCATTTCAAAATGAATTTTCTGATTTTTGAAGAGTTCGTAATAATCAATTTGAACAGATAATCGGATTACAGTAATTCATTGATTTGCAAACAATCTTTAACACACAATAAACTCGACGATACTCATTAGAACAACATTTGATATTAACATAATTAGAGCATAACGTCGCGTCGTAAGGAATAAAATTTAACCGATCAGATAGCAACATGATATTTAATGTTTAACATATCGTACATAAATGGTAACAATAGAAATGTCAATAAGGCTATTTACAATACTAGCTCGTGCAAATTGCTGCAAGCAAGTGCAAGTTAACATATTTGGGATATTAACTTTTAACAACCCAATAGTGTCTGACGGACAGAGTTTCAAATTAATTTACGTACAGAATCGAAAGCGTTTATTTTATTACAAAATCACTTTGTCTGATTTATGAATTGATTAATATAATAACAATGTTATATCACGTTAATTACTTCATTTTGTCTTTTCCTATTGGACACTACTGGTTAATTATGGTAAAATAGTGTATCGAATTATTGAGGTTTAATACAAAAATAATAGACGTTGTTTCCATAGTGTCATTGCGACTTTTTATTCGGGGCGTTAAAACATTACCTGAAGAGCTTTACACCGTTGGATAGATCACAAAAAATTGAGACGAAAAGTTCTGTAGCATTTTTCGATGGGATCAGTAGTTTAGCCAGAATTCATTGTTAGAAAATGAAAAATTGACCAGTTAGCACGCAGCTTGGGTGGCAAGACGCATGCAGTAGAAGAAGATAGCCTTCTTTGCTATTCTTCTTGTTATTAAAAATGCGTGCAGGTTGATTAATTTTTCCATTTTTAACAATGAATTGTGGCTAAACTACTGATCTTATAAAAAAATGCTATAGAACCTTTCACTTTGATTCTCCGTGATCTGTGCAACGATGTAGAGCTCTTCAGGCAGTTTTTCAACACCCCGTACAATAGTTATCTTAATATAATTCGATGTTAATATTTTTACGATGTATGCGTGTTAAACATATATTTTCTATTAATAGAAACACGTGATTTGTTTCAAAAGTAATGAAAGTATTTGCTTTGCAACTGATTGTGAGACTGCTTGCCCTGACAAAGAATAGTTGGTACGATTTACAAAGCTAATTGAAATAATGTTTAATTGATATGTAGTAACAATCTAGAAAATAATATTATTTTGAATGAGTGAATTACGAAGGTGTTAATGAATTTTGAACTACTAAGGAAATTGTAATAATGGCCTACTTTTTGTATACCTTAGATTTTACGAATCTTTGCGATTTTCTCTATTTTCCAACATTAAAAATCACTTCCAAAATCGATATATTCATACAACTGACAGTCGTGATTAATCGAATGAACGCTTTAAAGAACGAAAACTTTCAATTTTCATTACGTAACATAGAAAAACTTTTATACGGATGGACTCATTACTTTTGAAAGAGATCATGTATTTAAACATTGTTCATTGTGTAAACGTAAATTTAATAGATTTTAATAGAATTTTAATGGAAATTTAATAAATTTTAATTTCTTCATGGAATTGCAAGATACTAACTTCAATTAAAATAACGTATAAATAATGATTTTATAAACGAACGATGAGAAAATATTTTAGCTGGCTTTCTGACTTGATTTCTTTTACAGAATATACTTTCTACTGGTGTTTCTATAAATAAAAGGGAAAAAGATTTGCTTCCACTAGAGGCGAACGATTTTCAACTTGATTCTTTTTCACAGTTACCTAAAATTTTTGATTAAAAGGAAAAACAATCATTTGATGTCATCACTTCTGAATAATGAAAAGATTCACATCAAGATTTGTTAAAAAACAAACCCAAAAGGTTTTGGAAAAAGTGTGATTATCAAATATTTGTAAATATATCTAAACGACACATAGTCATTTCTGACAATTTTCAAAAATTTCACGTAGAATACTAATTGAAAGTAGCGGTAGAAAAGTTATGTAATTGTACATATCAAGCCTGTTGCTGTACATTCATATAGGCCAGCTATGGCTTCACTCCATAACTCATAATTTCAACGTTATATGTTGTATACTCTGAATAACAACTATGAACACAACAAACATAGCGAATATGCTACAGTTAACAATAGTGGAGAATTAAACATTGGAAAGCTGAAAATCCCAAGCATGTTGACTACCATTTCTGCAAAAATTCATTACTTCATTCCATTTGAGAATTTTCAGTTTTCGATAACCATATAAGTTTATAAATACTATGAACATTTATTGGGGATCTTACACGTAAAAGGTATTTAAAATTTGTCTACGTAAAATAACGAAGAAAGCTTAACATCGAGTCAATCATGTTCTTACACATCATGGTATCATTTGGTACTACAAATGATACACATTTTAAAATTGTTAAAAAAAAAAAAGAAAGAAGGAAAGGATGCTTTTTAATTTCTGAAAGAACGATCGACTTTAAAAACGTAGTTATAAAAATATTTTCATCGTGTTATATTGTTCTAAGTAAATCTCTTCTTTGGTTTTATCATAAAATCTAAAGCATTAATTATTAAAACATGATACTATTCTATAGGAAAACTGGATACAAAAATAGCAATACAATTATTTTCGCAGTGTGAACATTTTTTCATCGTCGAAAAGAAATATTTTGCAAAAAGGAACATTATTTCATAAGAAATATTTCGCGAAAAGGAACATTATATCTGAACGCTCTTTTAGGAATAGCAAAACAAGGATATTATAAGATGTATAATAAGATTCAAGCCTCTTTCAACTTTTTGTATATAACGTTGATCGTTTGCTTAAAAAAAAAAAACCCAGAAAACTGTAAAACAAGTTGTGGATGATATTTTGGCGATACGTAGGAGAAAGTGATCAAGTCGGACTCTCTGTACCTTGCCTATTAAAAGTGTCTAATATAAATACTTTTTTAAATGAAAAATTAAAATAAACTTCGATTATACAATACAATGGTTTATTTAAGCAGAGGACGATTTTAGAATAGAAAAATACTGAAAAAGTTAAATGTAATATTTCAAAGCCTTTTGTAGTTTTGTTTGTAAAAGTCTCAAATACACTGTATATTTACTGTTTCTAGCTTCTGAACATTCTACGTGCTCTGCAGGGAAACAAATTTCGTTTTAAATATGTCGTTGTGTACTATCACCCCTAAAAAACGGTTTAAAAAACCAGATAGATTGTTACTTCTATTATATTTCTATAAACTAGAAGTGAGAAATGAATACTTACTATTATAATTCAAGCTATGTCAAGAAATCAAGCTATGTTAAAAAAAAAAGAAAAGTTGAAGCAATTTAACAACACACGGAAATGGAAATCGATTCGTTATTCAGTACTGTTTAATATGAAATGAGTGTTCTTAATGCTATTTTATAATAGCGTTATTTTGAACTAATTACTTTAGTTATCGTTAAATTACAGCATATACATAACAAAATTAATGGGAGCGAGGGTGCAATTTAAAGGAAGGGGTCTAAGTTTGATCACTTTCCTCTACGAGTTATAATATTTAATAGATAGTGTTTATTCTTAATATGTAATTGTGAGTTAATGTTCAGTTTCACGAGAAAGTAAATATGAAACTTTTATGTTCAACAGTAGTATAGAGACTCAGAAACTTATTAGAAAAATTTGGTTTAGGTTCGAGATTCAACAATCTGCATATGTTTTCGATGTTTCGCTTTTTAGCTCTTTCATAATGTCGTTCAATCGAAAATACAAGCAAGAACTCGTACGAGACAATTGCCTATTCTGGCGCAAGTTCTTTGCCCTTGACTTGCGCATTCTTTTCTTCTGTTTTTTCGATTATCTTGGCACTCTTCCTTTCTAGGTTTCGACATTCTGCAACTCTGATCCTGATAAGTTCTAATACCAGTCCTTGGAATACTAGATAGCTTGGATAGTGGACCAATGACCGAATTCCGGAGCTGTGAACAAACAACATAAATTATTTTATTTAACAAATTAACAACGTGTTTAGCTGTATTTATATTGAGACTGATAACAAGGATGAATTAAAATCACCAAGGTATGGTAAACTTGTAGCTATTCTCTCACTGATTTCGATGATGTTTAAATATGTCGTAGAATTCGATAATCGAAACAATCTGTTTCTCTCCAAAAAATGTCAGACTCTGTTAGTTTTCGAGATATTCCCGGAAAAACATTCTTAATCCGCTTATCTTAATGATAAGTAACTCGCGGCCTGTAGAACGCATTTGGCCCTTTACCCATAATCTTGCGGGCCACCAGTCACACGCGAGTATTTGGCGACCCTTGGTTCGCAATTATTCCAAATAAGGTACCTACACCGCAACATACAAACATGTACACACACACGCATCGCAATTATGTCGTTTGCAATGTTCAGTGATTACAGTTATATGCAGGGTGATTCCGAGAATTGGGACAGGTCACTGCTATTTTTTAAGCAAAAATAGCAAAAATGATAGAGGAATTCTTATGGGCTCGATTTTTATATTGATGCATCGATGCACCCGCCAGGTGCAATCGCACTTAACTGTTTAATGCAATTCGACTTTTTTTGTTAAATCAATCGATCCCTTTTATTATCCTGCGTATAAAAGTAAACTAACTCATGGTCATCCAAACAAGGACAATGGTGATAATAAACAAGGTCATCATTGTTACATCGCCATCATGGAAACCCATGGAAAATTATCGAAGGAAGAACCAAACGTCCGCAAGGTCAAGGCCACCCCCTGTGGAGGACCATGAAAGACATTATAAAAACAGTTCATTAGTCAAGTGCGCGATTCCATTGTCAATGAAGACACCAACAATTAACATTGAAGAAGTTTCCATTGTTGTATTATTTTATCTAGTATTTAAAATAAAGATATTTTTTAAAAACCTAAACTCTGCTCGCTCGGCCGTCACATTATAAATCAGAAAACAACTTGAGAACATATAGTTCACTTTTTAAGTTGAACAGAGAAGTCGCAAAACCAGTGGTCCCATGTGAAGGTGCGACTATGGATATGTTGGCACACATAACAATGAATTCCAATGCTTAAACACGAGAAGTAGTCAGGGAATGTGGTGTTAGCCAAACTTCTGTTACATGAATTTTGAACCTGCATAAATTTCATGCATATCGTTACTCCACAGAGCATACCTTACATGCTGGAGATGAAATTCGAAGAATGCGATTTTGTCAATCTTTTCTTAAACAAGTAGAAAACAACAAAAATTTTGTGGAAACGATCTTATAGACAGATGAATCTACTTTTATGAATAACGGAAAGTTCAGCTGGCACAATGAACAGACTCGGTCTGTGAAAAATCCTTATTTCAGAAGAAATACAAACAATCAAGTGCGATTAGCTATACTGGGGAACCTTTTTATCATTAGAGGTCACACACACACACACACACACACACACACGCACGCACACACGCACGCACGCACGCACGCACACATTGATGATGATTTTGCTGAGGGGACGCTAACGGTTCTTCATGGATTTTCCCACCCTGAGGGAGGTCTAGGAAAAACCCAGCGTGTTTCGACCCTTGACCGTGGCAAGCAATGACCTAGTTTACATTGTCGAAACGTTAGTACGCGTATTTAGTACGGGCGCGTTTACATTGAATGTACTAAGCATATACCAGGGGATGAAAATAATACGAATTTAATGTTTTCGTCTTCTCCACTCCCCAATTTAATCTTTTTTAAAAACATTTGTACATAGTTGGCAGGCCACAAGTAACCGCTTTCCTCTAAAATGCGTTTCATGTGTTTACATCGTCATTTGTTTCATTTGGTACGCTTATCAGTTTTGTACGATACTCATATTTGATACGCTCGTACCAAATTGATTCGGCAGTGTGTAAACATCGTCTGCACTAAACATTTAGTACGAATTTAGTACATATATAGTGCCTGATCGCGTACCAAATGCACGATGTAGACTAGGTCAATAAAGAAAACATGCTAAAAATAACGGGCTAGGAAGTTAAAAATTCTAAAGTTTGACATACCAATGTGAACAATAGATAGATACTTAAAGTGAAAGTCGCGAGGTCCTTGGGGCTTCAGTAATTCATAATTCATAATTTATACTTTCAATACAGTTTGCAGCAACTACATACTTTATACTAGCCATTTTAGTTTTAGTCTGCAACTTTTACTTTCGTAACTGAATTTCAAAGTTTTTTTATTTTTTGTCTGTATGTACATTTCTTATGCGTATGTACGTACAGAATGAATAATTAATGTTAGAAATTATTGTTGTATATTATTGTTTTTATTGACTCTTCAATGTCGTGGGGTAAAATTGTTCCAATATTTGGGGTAACAGTGGCTTAATGTTTTCCTAACTTTTCAGCTGCTCCATTAAAATTGTTCTTCGCAAAATAACTATTCTAAGAATGATTTCAAAATGGAATCAGTTTTCTGCACCTGAAATTAGCAGTTCGATATAATATATGTTGTACTGTTTTCTAATCATCTACATATTTGTTTCAAACAAGTTTTGTAATTATAGTATTGATCATAATTTGTATTATATTTAGTTGGTATTATTATTACTTTTTCTTTTAAATTAGCGTTACATTCTTAAACGAATAGTTTGAAAAAGCGATTCAAGAAAATCTATGTAACAATTGAACAAATTACATAATTCAAAAAACGGTTTTTGATGAAAATCAGTAATGTCGTCATTTACTATACAGATTTTTGAAAAATATCAATCCTAGAATAATAAAATTTGTAAAAAATCGCATTAGGTCTTAAGTCACCCATAGTTTTTAACCGACTTCGAAAAGGAGGAGGTTATTCAATTCGACATGTATGTTTTTCTTTTATGTTCACCGATTACGCCGAGATAGATGGACTAATCGGAACCAAACCTTTTACATCTTGTAGGGTATGACTCCCAGTTGGTCCCATAAAAAAAATTTTTATATTTCATCACCGCTTGCCCCTTTTTTATTGCAAAAAAGCGTACGATTTCGTCCGCGTTGTGTATGGTCATTGATTACTGCAAAATAAATTGACCAATCGGAACAAAATCTTTTGTATCTTGTAGAGTATGACCAACAGTTGGTCCTGTAAAAAAACCATTTTGGATTTTTTCATTTTTTACCGCTTCTATCGCAAAAAACGTGCTATTTCATGTGTACACGGCCTGATATCGATGAAACCCAGTATTACATTTTGCGGCCGGCGATGTTTCCACGATGATCCCATTTGCTTCATTCCCTTCACATCCCTCCCCCCCATGCACTCTCCCTCACCACCCTTCCCTTCCCTTCCCATCCCTTTGTTGCTAACTACTATTCTTATTGCAAAATTCCTATTCTTTGATGCTACTCTGGAAGGAATGCTCCGATCACTACTAAAAAATGTGAAATAAACAAATTTTTGGAAAAAAAAAAATACAACAGACTTCGGAATGCACTAAAAAGGACAAAACAATGTTAATTTATATTTCGGAGATGGCGCAAAATTAAAAATTATATAAATCAAAGATGTTGCTGATTTTAATTTGATTGGGGTATGGTGGCCTCGGTACCAAGTAGGCGGAAAGACAAAATACATTTACATGTGAACATATGTAAAAGGATTAAAGAATATTGGCAATTTCTAATGTAGAAAATTTTTAACTTCGTGCCGCGTCCGAAATATAAATTAAAATTATGTCATTCTTTTTAGGACATTCCGAAGTCGGTTATATTTTTTTTTCCAAAAATTTTTTATGCATTCATAATTTTTGTCAAAAATGGACCTCAAAATATTTCAAAAATTTCAGCCAATTTGGAGCATCAGGATTATGGGTAGAAACTATTATAAAAACCAATATAATGTCACAATAATGTGGCAAGTATGTTAAAAATGGCCTTTGAACCGCTAGTAATTTTGTGTCAATTAAAACCAGCCTTAGCTAAATATATAATACATCTTTGTGTAAACTGCGTATAGGCTGCAATAAACTTGAGTAAAAGTTGTTGTGCGGTATGTTTTTTTCAGATTTCATCTGTACACTATTACTATTTTTTCGTTTCTCATTCGAATGGAAAATAAGAGATAGGCCATGATTTGTCCACAAAGCTCCTCCGAACTTGTGTTTCACCTTCCAGTGAGAATTATCTGTAAGTTCGAACACGCCTTTAATTCAGTACTAAAATAATAGATAAGATACTGTCCACAAGAGATCAGTTCAAAAGAACGTAGATATGATATACACAATATAGTTAAAGACTAAAATAGGTTATCTGATAAATGAATTTCGCATAAATGGAATTTGGACACATGGTTAAACTAATAGATTAAGGAACAGATAAGAAAGCACTAGCTGATAATTATCATGGACCCTATCCTTAGTTACAAAATAACTGTTGACTCTCGATAACAAGCGTACGCTTCACTTTCACTGCAGGTCGATAAAAATGATGAACTTTGTATAATTTAGCGAAAGAAAAAGAAAATAAAAAACCACCTATTCATGTTTTTAAGCTTAAAGTGAAAGATAAACAATGGTATCATCACTGTTTATATTAATTTTTCTATATAAGTTTGTATGAGAATCAACAACTTTGTGATGTACTAAAATTCACGACCGACGCTTAAAAATAAGACATTTGTGATTTGAGTGCGAATTTGTTGCAACAAATTTAATAAAATCAGTAAAATAGAGAATTGAAGTGAAAAATAGGTTATCATAGTAATTACGTTGAACTGTAGCTTTTCAAATATATTTTTTACAAAGCACACTTTATATTATTTTATTAAAAACAGTTAAATTGGAAAAGTAATACTGACGTTTTAATATGAAATTAGTTAATACCAAAATTTTGGTCCATATAGTATTTTTAAAAATATCAAATTAGAGGTGTACGCTTTTATAGATAACTTGTCTAATATAAAACTTTTTACTTAAATAGATTCAATCTTAGCAATGATGGATGCTACAAATCAACTTTAATCAATTTTCATAGTGAACGATTCCATTAACATATGTACAGCATTGATCAAAAGTATTAGGGAACCTATAACATATAAATTGTATAAAATTGTTTTTGCATGAAAACGAAATCAAGTTACTGAAATATTAAAAAAGAGTATTTTTCATTAATTTTTTCAACACCGAATTATGGACAATAGACAGATATCAGAGAAATAGTTTTCGCAATAAGTTGTAACATCTAATTCTTTCGGGCAGGGCGGTGCAATAAGTCTATAAAATTGCTGTAATGAAAATTGTACAATACGTAACAACCCTTGTAAAAACATATATTTTGGGGACAGGCAATAAAAGATGCTCTTCGTTTGTAAATACAAGCATTCATTTACCTTCTTGTGAAAATTAAAACTATAGCCAAAGCTTATGTGTATTTTGTCAATGTTAATTAATTGTTATTAGAATTTTAACAACTGAAATTCAAAATATTAATCTTTCGTCGACAAATATTATTTTTCACACTTTGTTGGCAAACTGAATCTTTCATTTATTAATGTCTCTATTACATTATACAATTAATCGTTGTACCAAAGACTGAAGTTTCTATCAATAAAAACAAAGATTCAAAGGAAAGACAAATTTCGCTTGTATGGATAAATACTCAGATTGACTACAAAAATTTAGGGATTGATGAAGACGAAAAGCATGCCTTAGATAAGACCTCGACTCCGTAAGATCCATCAACTTTTGAAACACCGAAGTATTTATTTACGTAAAATTGCAGGTATTTTTGAGAGAATGTATGATTATATAAAATATGCAAACGTGATCAAAACTAAACATCTACATAATACGTATCACGAATCTATAGAAAATTAATAAAATAATTATAATTCAAATGTATTTTATGCCATTTTGATCGCGTTTGCAGTTTACTCATCTTATTCAAGCACGTACGTATACTTAATAAAATATAAGATTTTTTAACGAGCAATTGCTATAAGTAGTATATAATTTTTATACATTTAAATTTCAAATACAAATGCTAATTGAATATATAATGCACAAAAAAAAACAAATAATGGTACCTCTTACATTTTTGTAATCATTTTGTTTAAAGGAAGCAGATATCCTATTATGTTACATCAGTTATTCTGAAACAATTGTGAGCAATCCATTCTTTTTTTAACGAATTAGAGGCTCGAAAAGTTGTATACATGAAATTTATATGTTAAAAGAGGTATACGTTTAGAAGCAAGACAAATCTATTTTTACCTTATTATTTTCTCAAGTACAGAGGTCAATTTTGCTTTTTTTAATAGAACTATATAATTCCCTTCATACCGGATTCGATAGTGCTTTATAAAATAGGTTTATTAACCAGTAATGTATGCATATGATTTCAACCACATAGTTTAGACATATTATGCTTACGAATTTACTGGTTTTCGCGCAAGAAATTCCGTCTGAATACAAAGTACCGACGGTGGTCTGCTTTGCATACGAAATGCCATATGATATCCACTCCAAACATTCGTGTTGCAAAAACATTGCATATTATTCCCATATCATCACTAACGAATTTTGACACCCAACGGCACAACAGTTCCCGACTCACTGATACGCCACGGCGGCGGTACCTACTATGTACACGGATATTTGTAACAAGTGAATATCCATTGTTAGACCTTGTCTCTTAGAACAGATATCAAGATTTCTGGCTTGGAACGACACGCCAGGTTTAAATGTTGACCACCATCGGCACTTCCTATTTAGGTGGAATTTCTTACGCAAGAAATATTATCGTCGTTTTAATGTAACTCTGTATATCGCTTGCATCACAAACTCGTTTACGGGGTAAATATACAGGGTGAGACACTTAAAACCGGCCACCTCAATAATTTGGCTGCTATTGGTGATAGGAAAAAATGCATCAGGCCAAAATTATTTGACAAAATTGATTGCATTGTATTTAATATGTTATGTAATACTTTCATCAATTTTATAACGAGCTGGAGAGAATTCATACAAACTAAATAAAGATTATTTCATACTTTTTAGTGCATTTTGAAGTCGGTTGAATTTTTTTTTTCAAAAATTACTTTATTACAAACTTTTTAGTGGCGATCGGAGCATTGCTTGAAGAGTAATATCAAAAAATAGGAATTTTGCAATAACAATAGTTATAAACAATAAAAAAGTCCATAACTTTTTGCAAATGGGATAATCGTGGAAACTTCTCGTACAAGATCTAAATATAAGGTTTCGTTCGGATCGGTCCATCCACCTCGGAGTAATCGGCGGACAAAAAAAAGAAAAACTGATCGAATTGAGTAACCTGCTTCTTTTCGAAGTCGGTTAAAAATCTATTATTGAAAATTACACAATTATTTTTCGTACAATTTTACAGGTGTACGATTTTAGATGTTAGATAATTTTCGTTACATGTCATTACAATTATTCATTTTGTCATAAATATTTCATAAATTTCGGTTTCTTTTTTAGATAAAATCAAAAAGGAATACATATGGAATGTAATAATGCATGTTACAAAGCCATTACGTTCATACAGTTTAATTGTCAACCAAAATAAGAAGATAAAAAGCGGTGCACGATTTTGGCCGTGACTCACTGTACCTATATGAAAACGATTTTCAAAAATGACAACACTGTAAAACGTATTCTACACTCGGAACGTTGGGGGGGGGGGGGGGGGGGGGGCATGGAAAAATCTTCCAAGTGACGTAAGATCCCCGGGACGGGCCACATTGTCACGGGGTATGTGGGGTTTGTGCCCATTAAAAAATTGAAACCCTTACTGCGGCACGAATCCCCCCGGTACGGTTTATTATAAGTTTTCGGGAGGGTGCCGCCACTGCACGCTTTCTTATGCGCGGTGCCCCTTGCTTTGCTCTCACAACAAGACGTGACCCGTGAGGAGCTACTTTAACTCACCGGTGAGACCCCCTACACCGGAACTAGGGGGTTCCACCGGTCCTCCTCCTTTTTCTTCTGCTGGAGCAACCGTCGCGCCTGGTACGCGACGGCGCTCCACTTCTAAAAGCTTTCCATCATCACCCCCACGATTACACTTGGTACTGCTATGTATGCAAACAATAAAATCAACTCAATGCGAACGAAACGTGTGACACTAACACTAGAGATTGGCAAAAAATTGATCAGGCGAGCGTCAGGATGTATGCGATTGTTCCTGTAATACACGATTATTAAACGTGTATGCGGCGCTACATTTGAAAATCGCTTTTAGAAAACAAAAACACCGTTACGCATTGTATCAGTATATGTATCTACGTTTAACGCGTACGTTGGGTACATATAAAGATATATGCACAAGCATATCGACTTCACTCCTCTTCATCGGTAACAGAATCGGTAGAGTTTTTCGATTCAAACGATTACTGCCTCGACGTTCGTCATGTTTTTTAGATCAAATGCACACCACTCTAAAGTTCTGCTCCTCTGCGACGTTTGCAACATACACAGTTGATCTTAGATGAAAGTTAAAAAGATAAGATAGCAAAGAATCGAGTAAAAGAAAAATGCGAAATGTAAAAGCTACAGACATCCGTCCCAAACAAGCGAAATGATGTCCCAATTAAACGAAGAAAGCTAAGACTATGTATTTGATTGGATTCTATTTTTTGAAATTTGCCCCAAATATAGGGCTACCCCAATTAAACGGCGGCCTAAATAAGCGGAATCTACTGTACTGTTCACCTCCACTGTATTATCTGGAATTTTTGTACTTTTAGGACAGATTACATGTACAACACGGTATGGATTAATTTAACTGCCAGTAACGCAAAACGCATTACAGAAATAAAACATTCATAAATGGACATACCTCTTCCTCTTGATTTTCGGTATGACCCAGAATTTTGGCGACAATAAAGGCGGATTCTTCACTAGTCAGGATACCGCTTGCCATGGGACCTTCGATGAATTCCTTATCGGTCATAAGAAGATACCGAACACTGTACCAAACTTCATCCGACAATGCAGTTCTCTTGTTACTAGTTGATAGTTCCACTCCCTGCTTCCTACACTCGGTTGCAGCCCACCTGTCCAACGCGTAAAAAAGAGTTGACTCGTTTCTTAATCTTAGCGTGTCTCGACATGCCAATTGTTCAACTTCATCGGCAGTCAATTCTTCAAAACGTTCCTGATTGAAAACAGCTTCCGGGTCCAAGTCGATTACCTCCAGACAGGCGAGGAGAAGTCGCGTACACACTGCGGCTAAAAGATATTAAGGATGTTTAAATGTCTTATTTTAATCCTGAATATGGAGAAACTGTATTCGATAAATATTGCAAATATTATATTTGGATCATAGATACAATTAACTGTCTGTGATTTTAACAATACCAATTTCTCAATCCCTGTTGATTTGGATTATTTTCTTTTATTTCGAGAGTGTCTTTAAAATTCTTAACTCTTTATTTTAATACTGTATATACAATTACGCTCAAAATAAGAAAATGAAACTGATAAAACGTGAAGTAGAAAATAAAATATCCGCAATATACAAGGAAAACCATCTAATTTGATCACATAAATAATTAAGGTAGGTGCAGCTAATTTCACCCTGTTAACGTTTAAAGCGTTGTATATTTTTTCTAAATAGCTATTTAGTGGCATTTCCAGATGTCTAATATGGTTATACAGCTACAATATAGCTTGAACTTTTATAAATTAATGGATTAAAAAGTCCCTCTTTATTTCTCCAGAACTAAAGTAGCAAAATATTACATTTGGCGAAATTGCATACACCGTGTACGCAAGCTTGTCACGGTGTACCAGACTTATATACAAGATCTATTGCAATGTGTACTCAAGTTATACTTTACAAAAAAAGGTGTGTTTAATAGGATATGAACGATATAATGTTTAAAATTATACTTTATTAGCATTTTATTTTAGTTGTTGGTTTTTCTCATTCGAGAAGAGAAAGTTTCCAGTATAATCAACAAAAGTCATCGTCTGTGTTTCTTCGAATACTCGTGACTCGTGACACTAGTCAAGAGGGTGCAGCTCGGTTTATGTCAACGCTCGACCGTTAGTTACAACAAGACGTTCGAATATAAAAGACCGCGTTGCTGTGAACTAATTGTATTGCCTTATACACAAAATATACACGTTTTCCGTGCACATCACACGTTCTAATTAATTCCCGACCTAATCCTACAAAGGTAAAGTTTTCGCTACTGGCGAAATTGCAAGTAAGGAAGTAGCACTAGTTTAAGACGAATTACTAATTATATGGACGATAAAATTAATAATAAACTATACTATCCTATAAAAGAGAAAACACGAAACTTATTAAAGTATTAACATTGATATTAAAGTAACTAGTTCGTAGATTATAACACGTATTCACCGAGTAGAAAATAAGATCAACCGTATTATTTTACAGTGTGTTTACAAAAATGTTTATTACTTGCTAATACATTGCATGTTTTGGATGAAACGCTACAAATCGAACTTTGTCCACTTCACAGACATTACACTAGTTCTATAAAACGATACTAGCTGTTAGATTATGAATTTTTCATGGGTGACGAACTTGAAAACACTGGCGAAATTGCGTGGATCTATCTTATGTTCGTAATTGACTAACAATAGGATATGAAAAAGAATTACTTATAAAGGCCATATGGAAGCAAGGATATAATACAGCTGTAATAATTTTTTTATAAGTGAATAAATTTTTAATAAATTAATTAAGAATTAGAAATATCAGGTACCGGAAAAAGTTCGTGCGGCTTTTTCGTTAATTGTAACCATAAACCCATTTTCGTGTGGTGAATTTGGTTTCATTTTAAAGCTTGATCTTTGTAGTTGGTATTGTAACGTCCGCACGCCCCTTGAGGAGGATGGCCAAGGGTTCCCCGGAGCACGGTTGCTGACCGCCAGGGGCACAGCAGCAGCAGCACCACCCACTACGCTCACGCAAACCTGAGAGCGCAGTAACTCACGCAGCCACCGCCCAAGCGCAGCGTAACAATTGGAAAATCTTTCTCGCAACAAAGGTTGCGCTATACGCATTTATATACGACCCTGCGAGCGCTGAATCAAGCGGGATTTGCTTACTCTGGAAAAGGAAGGCTCAATGCGAGACCCTAATCTCAGCCTGTCCCAGTGACCAGGCCCTTTCCCGCTCATATAGTAAGTCCTCATTCCTGCTACTTTAAAGGTAACTTTCACACCGGGCAGACTCAATGTGAGAACCTGACTCCAGCCGGTCTTAGCGACTTGGCCCTGGTGGAAAGTAACCTGAACACTTCCTTCTTGTCCCCTGCTTGGGCGATGCTGGTACCCTGCACTCCAGAACAGTACAATAATCCCTACCCGTTCCACCTCTCGTGAAAAATGCTGCCATACGTTGGGCGCACCTCAAGTGGTTGAAACCTCTTAAAGCACGATATCCAGAATTACGTAAAGTATTTGATTATTGAAAATCATCTTTACATTCGTTCTAATACATAAAGTTCTTGTTATCATTTTTTACGATTTATATATAGAGAGTTTTGCTATCCTTGGAGTTAACACATTGAGCGCCGGCCACGCGTTAGTGCTAGTTTCTGGATCTATCGCTTGACCGCCGGCCCTGCGACAATTTCGATTTTGTTTCTATTTTTCGTTTCTGTTAAATTATACATGACGAATATTCAATCAAAATATGCTATTTTGCAAAAATGTATAAGGTTTTAAATATTTTCTTTAGCTACTCATTGTTCAGAAACAAGCAAATGAGGCCGGTGTTTGAGCTGTAAGTGGCTGGTACGGTGCCGGCGCTCTGGCTTTAAATGGCTCATGTGTATGTAGCCGGCGCTGAATGTGTTAAAGTCTTTCCAATTATAAAACCGCCCTTACAATATAATTAATTGAATATAAAAATTTTATTAGACGAGCAATACAAAGAGGATGCGCTGTGCTGGGCGTCGAACGGCGGCACGTAGGTTGAAATATAAATTGCTCACCTCCGCTATCAAATTCAGCGAAGCAACCACCCCTAAAGCCCAAAATAAATATCGCCTAATACCGATTGATATAACGGGGAGAAGATTCCTCCCCGCGATCCTCGCCTTCATCGTTACCTAAAAAAACTATTCAGAGATACGCAAATATAACCCTATGTTACTATTTGTATATATTTTTGTTATGTTTTAAAGTCTATTATTTATTAAATACTTTCGTTACGCTTTTATAAAGTCTACTTTATTTTGAATAAACACTCATTTTACCTACTAAATAAAGTGTAAGCTATTTATACGCCTTTCACCTACATAAATTCCTCATTTCCCCAAAAAACGTTTTCAGGTGCGCCTCCGTATCAGAACACACCGAAGTCAGGCAACCGCCTGACCAACTTTACATTCAACCTACGCTCTGTGAGTCTGAAATGTTTCGTTGCTGTGTAGTTACAGTAACAGTAAACATGGACAGCGAAACAGTAAAAATTGATGCTTTTATTCTTTACGAATTTAAACTTGCCAGTAGTGCAGCAAATGCAGCAAGACGCATTTGTAGCGTTTGTGGGGAAGATCCAGCTAGTGAAAGAACCACACAGAAATGGTTTAAAAGATTCAAAGAAGGAAATGATTCGCTAGATGACGAGCCACATTCAGGGTGTCCATTTGTCATCGAAGATGAAAAATTCATCGAGTACGTAAGTTCAAATTCAAGAAAAAGATGTTCAGAACTTGCTCAAGAATTCGAGTGTGAAGAATCTACCGCAATAAAGCGACTTCATTGACTTAATTTCCATAAAAGATTGCACAAATGGATACCACACCATTTAACAGAAGAGAACAAATATTGCCGACTGAGCATTTGCAATAGCTTGCTCTCACGATTTGAATTTGATCCATTTATCGACCGAATTTTAACTTTTGATGAAAAGTGGGTGGAATGTAATAGTGTACGACGATCAAACCACTGGGTTCAGAAGGGGTCATGTGCAACAGGAATAATACCAAAACCGAGTCTCCATTCGAAGAAACTGTTGATCACTGTTTGGTGGACTGCACGAGGTATCGTTCACGTTGATTTTCTTCCACGTGGGCAGACTATTACTGCAGATGCTTATTGCAAAGAAATTAACGAAGTCCAGTCCAAACTGATAAAAATACAGTCAGCACTTGTCAACGGAAAAGGTGTAATTCTCTTACATGATGATGCATTATCGACTGCCCAAAAAATAAAGGACGTCGGATGGGAAGTTTTACCTCACTTTCCTTATACGTATAGTCCTGACGTGTCTCCGTGTGACTACTATTTATTTTTATCCATGTCGAACTTTCTTTCAAATAAACATTTCAAGCATGATGCTGAGCTTAAAACGGTGATTTTTTTAATTTTTTGATAGTAAAAGTACAGTATTTTATGAAAAAGGAACGTACAAGCTTGTAGAACGTTGGACAAAAGTTGTAGAAATAAATGGTGATTATTTTGTTGAATAAACCTATGGTTTAAAACAGATTTGAGTATTTACATTTTGCTCTGAAAATCCGCCCGAACTTTTTCCGGTACCTGATATAAATAAATAAATAAATAAATAAATAAATAAATTAATTAATTAATTAATTAAAAATATTTATATTTAGTAAGTAACCAAAAATTTTCGGAATTTAAACAAAAAATTGTTTTCGTTGCAACCGTTTCGGCAAATTTTATGGGATTGAACTATGTTATAAAAGTAATATAGATTTATAATTACGAATTATTATCCGTGATGTTCACTATACAGTAAATATGAAAAATACTGATAAGGATATTGAGAAATTTTTAAAATTTCAGTTTATACTCAGATCGTCATCATCATTTTTTGGTCAAATACCTTTCATATCTATCCATATAATACACATGGTGTTAAGAAATTATCTGAAGAGCTCCCTAAGCAAAATTATGTAGCATATTTCGATGGGATCATTCGTTTAGCCATAATTTATTGTTGAAAATTAAAAAACTGATCAATCAGCGTGTAGCTTGAGTGTCAAGACGCGTGGTGTATCTCCATCTGCACATAGCTTATTTTGCCGCATGTCCTGATATTCAAGGGGTGAAGACGTTCTAGAACCTTGGAAAACACGAATTTTTTCTTTTGATTTTGAAATCGGCCAGAAATTAAAAAAATAAAAAATAAATGAAAAAGGCGAAGAATGTCAAATTTATTAAATGTCATGTTACGTCCCGAAAATTTCTGATAAATATGGACCATTTTTGTCATTGAACTCGTTGAGTTCAATCCCTCCTTGGAGTCATGTAATCGGCAAAATCATGTCCCTAGCTCTTGCAACTTTCTGCTTTGCTGGCAGCAAATATCCGGTCGCATCATTGCAGCGCTGGGGACGGAATGCAAAATCCGATCTTCGCTACGTGTTAGATCAAGAATCGTAACCCAAATACGGGAACGATATGAATGATGAACTAAGGCTAACGCGACAAAGATCCACGCGGCTTCCATTGTGTGAATCCTCGAGCCCAGTGCAACTGTACTTGAAAGAATTCATAGTCAGCATTCTTAGAGTAATTAAAATCTGAATGTGTTCTCTAACAATGTGACGCAGTCGGCCATACAGTCGCGAGTTGCGCGGTCTACTTGTTCGAGGAATATTAGCATTCGTAAAATAAAGACTTCTCTCGTTCTTATGCAAATTATTCGTTGCATTCTATTTTTTTTTTTTTTAGTTTATTAATTTAAATAATTAATCTTCTAGTTTTAATAATTAATTAACGAATCTAAACCATAATAGGTGTAAAATGCCAGCCAACGCAACACCTCGTCATCGGTGCTACCAACATAAACACAGAGAAGCAAAAGGACAGCAGTTCTACTTTATCATTTCCCAGACTATGTCTGTTCTCGGTAAGTGTTTAAAATTATTCTTTCGCTAGTAGGGTCCGAAGGAAGTGCCGACAATCGACCGCCCCGCCGCGCCGCGACGCACAGTGGGACAAAACGGCGTTCGGCGATCAAAAATCTGTAACTTTGGTTATATTGGAAATATTTTCATGAAATTTTGAGAAATTGTTGCCTACACTATGGTGCTGAAGTTTTATTAATATGAATCGTGTAGAACTACAGGGTGGCATAATATTCAAGTATAAAGTGAGGCGCGTTCAATATCTGTCACATGTTTGGCATGTTTTATGTTGTTTAACTAAAATTGGGCTTGAAACTGTTAATAAGTATGGAACAAATGGATTTAGCAATAAAAAAATTACATGAAATATGTCATAACGGTAGGAAGAAGTTAATAACACTTAAAAAAAAAAAAAAAAAAAAAAAAATAAAAAAAAAATAAATATACATGTCGAATTGAGTAACCTCCTTCTTTTTCGAAGTCGGTTAAAAATAGAAATACGTAGCATGCATAAAACGGAGTGGAATTAATATTTTATTAATGTGCACTTCGCCATATTTTGTTTTTTAGAACTAAAATGTGATTCAAAACTATGTTAATAAGTATGTTAATAACTATGAAAGGAAAGGGTTTAGTTACTTATTAATGGTGACACACCAGTTATAAGAACAGGAATAGGTGAATGAAGGTTTAAAGTAAAAGCATGTGGTATATATAAATTGATGTAGATTAATACTTTATTGATGTTTCATCAATTCATGGATGAATGTACTTCCTTTTGATCAGGTCTTATTCAATCGAAAGCTTAACTTTATGCAAGCTTTCAAACAATTGGCATCATTTGACACGGGTTTAATTGGTACAGGAGGAAAGGGTGAACCTTCCCCTATTAGATTCAAGAAAAACTGGATGCAACCTCGCGCAACCTTGCGAGATAATGGCGATTGAATAACAGTTGCATACGGCACCGAGCGCGAGCGTAGCGGCCTAAATAGGTGCACTATCACACTTCAATCGCCATTATCTCGGAAGGTTGCACGAGGTTGCACCCAATTCTTCTTGATTCTGATAGAGGAAGACCCACCCTTTCCTCCTGTACCAATTAAACCCGCGCCAACTGATGTCAATTGTTTAAAAGCTTGCATAAAGTTAAGGTTTTGGATAAATGTACTTCTTTTCGAACAAGCGTTATTATTTAACAAGTTGTTAACATTTTACATTACTTTATGGACTGAATACAATCTATATTAATGTAGTAATCTTTATAAACCGTTCGAATTTCATCTTTCTTTGCAAAGCTTTCAGAATCGGGCATTAAAGTTGTGGGTAATATCATGAGCGTTTTGCTTTAACGAATTTCTTCGGAATTTCAGTGAATGCCACAGCAAAACGGAAACAAATATTAAAAAACCGATTGCACAGCGTTAAACTACAGTTCCTTCTCTATCTACGTACGTAATCAGATTTTCAATTTTCCAATTCTCGAAAATCGATTTTTGATCACCGAAAGCTGTTTTGTCCCACTGTGCGACGTCCTTAACCGTATCACCGACGAGCTGCTATTAAAGACTGCCAGCCCCTGTGTATTTTGGCATGCCAAGAAATGGGCCTGGTGGGCCTGGGGCTCCGTCCGTAAATGTGTTCAAAGTGACTGGTATTCCGTTGCCGAGGCAAGGGAATTGTCCGTGGCGTAACAAAGAAAGTGAACTAAACAAATTGAGATAAAGTGAGATACAATGATATTCTCTAGCATTCGTTTGTCACTAACAAGGAACGCAAATGAAGCTGTGCGCAGCAGAGTGAGACAACCATACTACCTCGTGACAGAGAACGCGCCCGGAACAAAACGTGACAAAATGAGACAGAAGAATCCTCTGCCCCCGCGACCATTTCGGCGATAGGACCAATCCCACCTTCCGTGAGTGTTTTTTATTCTAACCGCAATATATTCTAGAGAGCGATAGAAAACAGCGAATTTTTCGGGCATGCGAACTCCCACAAAGCTGGCAGTCTTTAACAGTATCTCGTCGGTGACCACATCATGAAGAAGTACCGATTGTCCCGTGCCAACGGGGCTCTATCCTGGTCGAGACGACTCTGTGTGTGTATGTGTGTGTGCGTGCGTGTGTGTGTGCGTGCGTGCGTGCGTGCGTGCGTGCGTGCGTGCGTGCGTGCGTGCGTGCGTGCGTGCGTGCGTGCATCCTGGGTATCCTGACTTAACTTATAAATACAATTATCTTCTAAACTATGTATTTGCTATTTGGACTAGTTTTTTAAATGAAAGTTACTCCGTTTCAGGCGATACATCTTATACTGGGCACAAACCTTGTGTAAATAAAAGCGCCTTCGAGATTTCAAGATGAACTTTATTTTTCAAATAATAATGCATATATTTTTTTATGCAAAATGGACTCTTTATAATGTTATGTATAAAAAAATATCAGGACATAATCTTATGATAAATAGTAGTTTTTTGTGAGATATTTAAAATTTTTAACTGAGACGTTTCATATCTGCTTTGATTTACACAAGATTTGTGCCCAGCATAATATGTACCGTCCGAAACGGAGTAACTTCCATTTAAACAATTTTTAACCGACTTCGAATAGGAGGAGGTTACTCAATTCTACTTTTTTTTTTTTTTTTTTTTTTTTTTTTTTTTTTTTTTTTTTTTTTAATGTATGTTCGCCGACTACACCGAGATGGATGGACCAATCGGAACGAAACCTTTTGCATCTTGTACAGTATGATCAACAGCTGGTCCCGTAAAAAAACCATTTTGGATTTCTTCATTTTTTTCCGCTTTTATCGCAAAAAACCTGTTTTTTCACGTATACACGGCCGCGCCGGGCCTGATATCGATGAAACCTAGTATTACATTTTCCGACCGGGGATGTTTCCACGATGATCCCACTTCCAACATTCCCTTTACTTCCCTTCCCATCCCATCCCTACCCCCCTTCCCATCCCTTTGTTGCTAACTACTATTCTCATTGCAAAATTCCTATTCTTTGATGCTACTGTGCAAGAAATGCTCCGATCGCCACTAAAAAATGTGCAATAAAAAAATTTTTGGAAAAAAATACAACCGACTTCGGAATGCACTAAAAAGAACGAAATAATTTTAATTTATATTTCGGAGACGGCGCAAAATTAAAAATTTTCTACATTGGAAATTGTCAAAATTCTTTAATCCTTTTACATATATTCATATTAACAACATCTTTCGTTTACACAATAAAAGAGTAGGTCAATAGAATAAATAGTTCCCGAGATAAAAATTCAAACGTACAACCCATTTTCACGAAAATAGGCAAAAATCACGAAATTTAACGGCTTATATTTCTCAAACGGTTTCGAAACGAGCAAAATGACGACTTAAACCCCCTTTATCTCGAGTATCTCCCGAGTATCTCGGAAAATAATTATAATTATAAATCTATATTACTTCTATGACATGGTTCAATCCTTTGTAATTTGCGAAAGCATTTTCGAAGAAAAACATTTTTTTTACTCACTAAATACGAATATCTCGAAATTGAAAAAATCTGGCAAAGTGGTTCAAAGGTATATTTTCCATGCTTAGGTAGCCCTTCGTTCATATCATTGCAAATAGCGGAGAGAATTAAGGCGGCCAAATTAAGTGACTTATCCTGTACGTAATAATATTGAAAATAATTATAACTACACACATCTAAAACAAGAAGTTAAAGATGTACCTATTTCACCAGCGTCATCTCCAGGTGCAGGGGGTGCCGTGGGTGAACCGTGCATGGATGTCCTATTGAACCCGGAAATTGCATGATTGGCGTACAGGCTAATACCTGGGTAGATTTCGAGCACAGTGTTCGAGTTTAGATTATTCTCGAGATATTCGACGGCAAGGCGTGCCAGGTCCGGGTAAAGATATTGATGAGCTGCGTCGAGGGTGGCTCTAGCCGTTGATACGGATTGAAAGTTTATCGGCTTGTCGAGAACATATCTGCACAGAAAACATATCTTAACATGTAACATATCTTTAACCATACTTTTAATCGAAATTTGTCTACTCTAATAAGAGATAAACTAATCAGATATTTTGACGTTTTCATCACTTTTATTTTTGTTCAAATTGACGAATGCTTACCAAAACTTAATGCTATAAATGACAAATTTTGTTAAGGGAGATTCTTCCGTGATACACAGCTACAACATCTTTTCCTAGAGCATTCAGTCTCGTTTAATCTTTGTTTGCAAGAAACTACCAATGGCAAAGTGATTAACAGAATAATCCAAAAATATGCGATGGTTCCGGTTAATGCTAGCGTATATAAAGATGCAGTTGCCATGATATCGACTTATCCTTGAGGTTGGTTTTGGAAACACTTCAAAAATGACTTTTTATGATTGTTTAATCAATATGTATTAAACTATTGATTTTACTTAAATATGTAAATATAATGTTGTTGCGACGGCATGAATGTGCCGCGCAATGTCACGAAGCTGCATCGTTGCGACAGCGTGAAGATGTTCCGCAACGATGTGAAGCTGCCCCGGTGAGCGAGCGGAAACGAGAATTCGATCTTCCGGTTGCTATAGACATAGACAGACCGGCAAATATTCGAAGAGTCGAATACGAGAGCCCGTCACATTCGGACATACCATTGATATATGCGAAAGATATTTCTTATTGTATAACTTCCTATTGAATAAATCGTTGTACAATGTCGCGTTCTTTTTATTAAACCATGAGTTCATCATCGAATAACACTCGCCGCCGTAACAATATAAAAACCGTTATTGATGTGAGAAGATGACACAATTTTGGTTATTATGTAGAAAAGGGGCATCTCACCGATTTCGATGACCTTGAAGTAAGCTGTTAAAGTCATCATTCTGAACAACTTTTCCCTATACATATTAAAACTGGTTCAGCCACGTCCAGTAACTTTGTCGAGTGGCGAGTAGCTACCTTCTTCTAACGGAATAAATTTTAGCGGCCGAACACGGTAAGTTACTAAATTACTCGTTACTCGACTAACAAGGGACAATCCCGCAGTGATAATTTCCGATTTTGATGAAATTTATGTATAATATAGTTCTCCAGAAAATATTTGACCCGTATTTTTTTGGAATTGCCGATATTGATGTAAAGGGGGTGAAAATAGCCCTCAAAGTGGAGGGTGGGAAACATATTTGGTCGAATATCTTGGAAACCAGCTGAGCAGGACGGATGCTGTAAATTGCAAGATTATGTATTTTTTTATCAGGAATTCAGATATGCAAATGGATTTCAAGAATTCCCATTTGTTTTAATAATATATTAAAAAATAACATTTTTTGTTAGTTTTTCTGATCAAAAGTTGATGTATCTCCCTGTAAATTTCCATGTGAAAAGTACACTCGCAAGTACAAAATACGGATAAAATAGAATTTTCATTTTCGCATTGTAAATGAAGTTATCGTGGTTGAATTGTTATCGTATTTTAGCGAGACTCACAAGGAGAGGGCCCCAACTGTGACACTGACTTTTTGATGAATTTTACATAATGACAGAGCTTGAAAAATTGAAGCTAGCGAAACATATAATAATACCAAAAAAATATACTTATTAAAAAAAATGTCCGGCGGGATTTGAACTCGCGACAAAAAATATCCATCTACCGGGAGGCTGATGCCTTACCGGTTACTGGTTACGCAACAATCCGTATTGAAAACATTTCCTATACTTCAAATTATAAGCAGAGTAATAACATTAAAATTAAATACCTTATAAACTAATTACCGTATACACCCAAAACCGAGTATCATTAGCTTCAATTTTTCAAGCTCTGTCATTGTGCAAAAGCTCATCAAAAAGTCAATGTCTCGCAAAAATACGATAACAATTCAACCACGATAACATCATTTACAATGCGAAAATGAAAATTCTATTTTATCCGTATTTTGTACTTGCAAGTGTACTTTTCACATGGAAATTTACAGGGAGATACATCAACTTTTGATCAGAAAGATTAACAAAAAATGTTATTTTTTAATATATTATTAAAACAAATGGGAATTCGTGAAATCCATTTGCATATCTGAATTCCTGATAAAAAAATACATAATCTTACAATTTACAGCATGCGTCCTGCTCAGCTGGTTTCGAAGATATTCGACCAAATATGTTTCCCACCCTCCACTTTGAGGGCTATTTTCACCCCCTTTACATCAATATCGGCAATTCCAAAAAAATACGGGTCAAATATTTTCTGGAGAACTATATTATACATAAGTTTCATCAAATCGGAAATTATCACTTCGGGATGATCCCTTGTAAGTTACTGAACGTGTATGAACCAGCCTTTACTGCCATTCAGTCGCAGTTTTCGAAATATTTCTAAAAATATCTGCAATACTTTTATCGCATTTCTTAGATTTAAAATGCGTTTAGAAGATTACTGGTTAGGCTTCGTGCTGATTGGCGACCGGACTGAGGACTATGACCACATTTTAAGGTCATCGAAATCCGTGACGTAGATTTTTTTTTTCAACATAATGTCTAAATTTTCATTATTACGAATTCTGTATGATGTTTGTATTCTTCTTTTTCGCATCCTTAAAGTTTATTATATCAAGTAACTGTGGCACTTGATTTATCTTCGAAACATGTTCTCTAGGTCCTGTTTTCATAATGTTTTTGGGGTTTGCGACGTTTGCTTTGATTACTTTACATAAACTTCAAATTTGCGTTTACTGTTCTAGTAAGGGACTACGTATACAGGTTATTCGGTAACTGGTGGTACAAGCGAAAAGGGAATGATTCTACATGATGTAACGAGGCAAATTTTGCCTCGTTACGAGAGGTTGGCGCACCCCGCTCCCTCCCTCCGCTCCGGCGAGTCCTCGCCTCCGGGACGCGAACCCTTTTCGCGTGAGGAATGCGTGAATGCGTGAGTGTGTGAGTGCGTGTGTGTGTATATGTTTTTTTGTTGCGGCCGACCGCCTCGCGCTCCGCCACGGCGGAGCATCGCCGCTGCCGATCGTGGGGACCTCCACCAGAGGAGGGAGGCAGTGTTGTGATATGGGATGGGTTTTCTCGCTCATGCGCGACTTTTACAGAGACGTATCTATACGTATCTGATGGTGGCGCAAGCGCAACTAGGAGGCGTAGTGTTCCTAGCGGGAAAAAGCGTAAACATTCATCACGAAACGGACAGACTACGTAGTTTTGGTATGCTATTAATGTGTTATACACTATGTATAACGCTACGAATATGTTATGCATTCATTTTTTACAATCGGATCATAACAATTTTTGCAAAATTACGCATGGTGATTAAGGTACCCCATTTTATTGAAACTTGTACTGTACGGATGCTAAAATCGCCGCACATGCGCGAGAAAACCCGTCCCATATCACAACACTGGAGGGAGGTGCCAGATGGGTCCACCACCACCGCTGCCCGCCCGGCTGACCGGTCGCAGCGCCTCCACTCCAGCAGCTGCCCTGGGGACGACCGGCAGCCGGCCTCGGAGGACGCCGGGCCTGGGAGCAACCGACCACCGCCATCTCGCCTGGAGCACACCAGAGGGCTCCCAGGACCCGGCCACAGGATCTGACGACCGAGCGGCCCATCTGGGTTGCCGAAGTCCCTGGGGGGGGGGGGGGGGGGGGGGATAACCGCGTACCGGCGGCGAATTTAGGAAAAAGCGCGCGAGTAGGCATAGAGTCGAGTCGTGTTATACTTGGAATTTGATAGAATTTAGTTTAGTTTTCGTTACTTAGCGTGTGTCGGTCCCTTACTATTTATTTTCTTTTTTTTTATTGTAATTATTCTTTAATTTTGCGTTATCTTGTATTTTCGTTGTGTGCGTGCGTTTGTGTGGCATTGCGTGTTTAGGAGAACGAGCCACCCGCACCGTTATTTTGTGGATACGTCGCCGTACTCCATGTCCAGGTAGGACTCACGCCTTTTGGTTTGATTTTTATTGCGTGTGTGAGTGTAAAAGGATCGGTGTGAACGCGGGAATACCGGGGTATTCCGTATCGTACCGTGTTCCGCGACCTAGGCGACAGGACCGACCCAAGGAGACGAGGACTCTCGAGGCCCGTCCCCTTTATCCCGCTCCCGATCGATTCGTTGTCCGTACCGTCCGACTGTCGAGCCCCGGCGGCTTGACCTCGGAACCGTAACCGTTGACGCTCGTACCGCGAGTTCGAACGAAGCGCATCTTTGTTCCGCGATCTCGCGCACCGGAAGTTATAGTCGGTTTCGTCGAGGCCCCGGCGCGGCGCCTCCGTCTCAGAATCGCAAACGGGTTCCCCCATACCCGCGACCGCGATCCCGACTAATCTTTCGTTTTCTCCTGTATTTGAAACTCAAGGATCACCGACATTTTGTATCCGGCCCCTAGTTTTAGTTTCGACAGTAGAGACTTTTCTTTGTATTGGGAATCTCCGCGTCGCGGTTCCTTTTTGCCGCACTTGGCGGCCGCGTACCTTTTCCTTTGCGCAAAAGTGTACCGCGGAATTCCCGGCTTTTTGTTATTTGGCACGGCCACTTCGGCCTTCATTAAAGTTACCGTTAAACGAAACACTCGTGGGTCACTTTCAATTAACCTCCCCTGATTTCCGCTCCCCTACTGAGCAGCCGGAAGGGCGAGGGTTCCGGACGAGTGCTACGGCACTGGCGCCCAAAGAATCAAATCGTCCGTGGATTTGTGCACGGGGCGCGCGGAAAGCGACTTTCCCTGGTCGTACTCCAGCGCAGGGCACCCCTTTGGCTGCCCCCATACCCCGTCCGTCACAATGAAAAAATAAGTCGAAAATATGGAATACAATTTTTTTATTTGAGGCCTTCTTTTCGAAAAAATGGACTTTGAATTTCCGTCGAGGACGCATTCAATTGACTATGGGTGGTATTGATAGTCCAAATTTTTGCTTAAGGGTGTGCAGGAAGTAAAGTGGCGTCAATGTCGACAGTTGCGGAAAAATTAGGAAGTTCCCGAACAAGGATAAATAGATCCTTGTCTCTCCAACGCAACGGTACTGTGACAGAGAGGGTAATACATCAATAGCAGGAGAGACGAAGACAGAACGATAACCAAGCCGCTTGCTTTTTTAACCGACTTCGAAAAGGAGGAGGTTACTCAATTCGACACGTATGTTAATTCTTTTTTTTTTATGTGTTTATTGCAAAAAGGCGTACGGTTTCGTCCACGTTGTGTATGGTCATCGATTATTCCAAGATGGATGATCCAATCGGATCACAACCTTTTACATCTTGTAGCGTATGACCAACACGTTGGTCTCGTAGAAAAGCATTTTGGATTTTTTCATTTTTTACCGCTTTTATCACACAAAAAAAACGTGGTATTTCACGTATACTCGGCCTGACGTCGATGAAACCTAGTTATTACATTTTGCGGCCGGAGACGTTTCCACGATAATCCCATTTGCAACATTCCCTTCACTTTCCTTCGTTTCCCTGTACTTCTCTTCGCTACCCTTCCCATCCCTTTCTTGATCTTCTCCTCTCTTCTCTTTGCTTCTCATCTCACCCCTACCACCCCTCGCTTTCCAACCCTCCCCTTCACATCTCTTTGTTTCTAACTACTATTCTCATTGCACAATTGCTATTCTATGTCGATACTCTGCAAGGAATGCTCCGATCGCCACTAAAAAATGTGAAATAAAAAAATTTTTGGAAAAAAAAAATACAACCGACTTCGGAATGCACTAAAAAGAATGAAATAACTTTTATTTATATTACGGAGACAGCGCAAAATTAACAATTTTCTACATTAGAAATTGCCAAAATTCTTTAATCCTTTTACATATTTTCACATGTAATTGTATTTTCTCTATCCGCCCATTCAGTACCAAGGACACCATACCCCAATCAAATCATAATCAGCAACATCTTCCATTTACACAATTTTTAATTTTGCGCCGTCTCCGAAATATAAATTAAAATTATTTCATTCTTTTTAGTGCATTTTGAAGTCAGTTGTATTTTTTTTTCCAAAAATTTTTTTATTCTAAAAAAGAGTCCGTTTTTCTATAGCAGAGTCAGAAATTTCACGAGGAACATTTAAAAAAGAAGTTATTACGTTTCCGTCCTCAAAATTTCCTTATTTGGAGTTCGCTGCGTACACCCGGTATTAGTCATGAAAATCTAGAACTTTTTAGACCAACACGAAACAAGAGCGTTGTCCCTCGAAACCGCGTAATGTACTTCCCCACCACTCTTTTCCCTCTGATTTTTGGGTATAAAAAGAGTGATGGTGAAGGCATTTTGGGTTTAGTTAAAATCACGTTTCACGTCTGTACGTTTCCCTCACGACAGTATGCAACTCAGCGAGATCGGGTTCAAGTCCCCTTCGAGCATTTCTTAGCCATACAGTACGTAGCCTACTGTTAGGCATTCCATTTACGGTTGTAGCCGTTCCCCGTTTGCTCGCGTTCGTTAAAACCGAGAAGAATTAGATTCTTGCTTTGCAGAATCGAAACTAACCAGTTCAAGCGTTTTAAGCAACATTTTGTAACTTAAATTCAAGGTAGCACGCCGCGACAATTTACACTTATAACAATTGAGGCGTTGGATGGAAGAGGGGCACATAGGCTTATGTGCCCTTTTTCCGTAAATCGTTTAAATCGTTTCGACTTGTATGCTTATTATATTTTAAAGACATGTAACTACATTCTTACAAAAATTTGACTTAAAAGCATTGATACTTATTAAATTATTCAATTATGAAAACTTTGAAGTCGATTATCTCGAAACGGCATTTCGGCGTATGTGCCCTTCTTCCATCCAACGCCTCAATTGTAAATCCCGGTCTATTAGAATAAATTTGAATCAAATAGATTTAGTGTTGATCAATTATAATTTTCTCTGCCCATATTTCTAGCATGTTTTACGAAGGTCACGGCACTTTATGAGGTAATTAACTGTAACGATCGAGGCACGTGGAATTCCTCAAGACGTCATTCGAGGGTTCCCACGCTACTTAAGGGTGATCGGTGGCCAGGAAGCAGTCACCATATCGGTAGTTCTCACCAAAAGTTTCTTACAATAAGCAACGGGACCACTTTCTCTTCCAATTTTTGGATTTTCATGAATCTACCAATCCACCTGCTTCATCTCCGTCACTACCGAAAACGGAAATTAGTTAACCTAAAACACGACTGGAAAATAACAGAATCATTAAAAATATCGAATCGGATCATCAACCTATCGAAGTAGAATTGTATCGAGTATCGCGTCGATTCAAAGAATTGTTTAAAAAATCGCATGACTCGACAAAAGTATTAACTGACATCATACATATTTCATCAGCTTTTCCCTTATACATATTAAACAAAATATAATAATAAGTATATGACATAAATAAGTAATGAATAAGGTAGAATGAAAAGACACATAAAAGCAAAAATTGGTTCAGAATACTATTATTCCTATGGTTGAGTAAGATCTTTATCTTTATTTGAAATGTCACTCCAATAACCCCGTACAGCACGTTTATCCGACCGGGCGCAACGTCGTGTGAGGCTGAACATTTCAGCTGTTCGGCGGAAACTTCGTATCCTGATTCAAAAACCATACATTGTTGCACCTTGTTGGTGAAATTCCCCATGTCTGCGCAGCGCCATGGAGTTCGTAGCGAAGATAGTTCGCAAGTGCGCCGTTACCGACAGCGGCAGCATCTCTCAGGCCCTCATCGCTACGGTCGTGCCCTCTCCACAAAGAAACGGGCACTCTTTCGACGTCCATTGCCGATGCACCGACGAGGTACTGTTAAAGACTGCCAGCCTTACGGGACTTCGTGTACCCGAAAAATTCGCTGTTTTCTACCGCCCTCTAGGATATATTGCGGTCAGAATAAGAAACACTCGCGGAAGACGTGACTGGTCCCATCGTCTAAACCAGTGATGTCCAAGCTCGCTCCGGGCTTCCCCCACTCTAAAGCTCTTCCCCTCATATAGGTTCTGATCCAGGAACAGCGCTCGTTGCGCTATGGCGCAGCGTCGATCGTGCTATTATTTATCGGTATCGACAATACAGTCGATAATTAGGATTTCTCCAAGAACAACAAAGTTACACGAGCAATTGTTTTTTGTTTTATGTATGACATTAGCTTTATTCAGAGATTACATCTTTTTGATATTCATCATTTGTCATACATTTACACTCATCACATACACCCATCAAATACACATGTTAGCTTTGCTAAACTGCCCAACGTTTCCTTCGATTTATCGTCGAAGAAGTCCTGAAACATTAAACATGAGTGGAAGTATGGTAGATATACAGACGCTAAGAATCGCGTTAACAAAATTTGAATTAGATATTCCGGAGACTATTAAAAATCACTAACATATCCAACTAAATATGTAAGTGTGCATGATGAGTGTTTGTTGTAAATGTATGACAAATGACGAATATCAAAGAGATGTAACCTCTGAATAAAGCTGTCATACATAAAACGAAAAAAAATTTCTCGTGGTACTTTGTTGTTCTTGGAGGAATCCTAATTATCGACTGTATCGTCGATATCGATAAATAATAGCACGATCGACGCTGCACCATAGCGCAACGAGCACTGTTCCTGGATCAGAACCTATATGAGGGGAAGAGGCTTAGAATGGGGGAAGCCCGGAGCGAGCTTGGACATCACTGGTCTAAACGGTCGCCGGGGCGAGGGGAACTTTTCTGTCTCGCTTTGTCACATTTTGTTCCATGGGCGTTCTTTGTCACGAGGCGACCGCTCGCCGGGTTACCGACGGAGCCGCCAGAGCCCATCAGAGCCCACTTAGTGGTACGCCAAAATACACAGGGGCTGGCAGTCTTTAATAGTACCTCGTCGGTGGCCGCTGTTTGCAAGTACACGCGTCAACACGTGCCTTTTGTCCTCGCATATAATTCAGTCGTTTTACCTTTGTCTGACCACGCAACACGTTCCCACTCGGTCCAGGCGGTGCGTGTAGTTTCATTCGGTGCACACAGAGTAATTGTTGTTCATCACAGACTCCGTTGATTACGTGTATTTTTAGTTTAAGCGTTTAGTGTATAATCTCTTGTACATATTTTCGCGTGTATTAATAATATATTAAGTGTTCTTGTTAGCGTCAAGAAGCGTATCTCTTTTCTGCTCTCTCCTCCTACGCACTTTCGCGTACATTTTGGTCCTTCGAGCCGAATCTATGTGTTGAAACCCATGAAGCAACGCAAGGCAGCCTCGTATTACTGACCTGACGGTCAATAATACCGATCGCCAGTTGGGCAAGTTACTCAGCAGATTCTGAACTCAGGAAGAGCCACCCCAGGACACGACACCGTTACTCACGCCAGAGGAGTAAGAGTGCGAAGAGCACTTCAAGACCACGCATTCCAGGGACTCCACAAGAAGATATATCGTGCGATTGTCGCTCAAATTACATCCACGAGCATTAAGCAACTCTTATCAGCCGGCGCGCAACTGCCTTCAGCGGATTCTCAGACGATTCAGCAAGGTCGCCCAGTACAATCAGCTGTACACCAAGTTCATGCAAGAGTATGAGCAACTTGGCCACATGGTAAGACTAAGCAACGACTCAATAATCAGTCCGTTCCAGTATTATCTCCCGCATAATGGCGTCCTCAAGATGGCCAGCACGACTACCGCTCTTCGGGTGGTGTTCAATAGCTCCAGTCCATCTTCCTCTTGTTGAACATCATAGATCTGCTTATCTGAATACGCATATACAAACACTTGTTCACAACGGACATCACCAGGATGTATCGCCAAATCCAGGTGCATCCTTGTTAGCGTCAGCCCGTGTGCAAGGATGACACGTGTCAGGGTCGTTGCATCAGGGGGCTTTGACCTACTCATTGGGGGTCTTAAGGTGTCGTTGTCGAGAACCTATGTTTGTCATTGGACGAAGGATCGGTGGTATCCGATAGCTAGGACCGCGACGAATTCTAAGAGTCGCGGATGTTATTATTAAAGTCCGATACCCTTCTTCTGAGGATCGCCGAACGAACCGTGCCTCGTGGCCGATGACCCGACGTCATGGTGCTGCGTGGCGCGTGCAGGGCGATAAGGGTTTTCTCGAAGGATCTGGCCACGGAGTGGGGAAGGTGACGTACCTTCTGGTAAGAGGACCATGATGAACCTCTTGGCACTTACCCCAGAACGCTCGAGGGAAACGCTTAAATAGTTAACATCAGAAGTGGGATAAAAGACCGTGAATTTTAAAACGGATATCGCTCCTTGTTGTATCTTCTGACGAGAAGTAAGCGTCACCATGAACGGTGTGAAAGGTGAAACCGCGGAACCGACTTTGGAAAATTTGTTTCGCCGGTTTTTGGAAACGGTCGCGAGTGGACCGGTATCTTCCGCTGTGTCTGCGGCACCTAATAGTTTTGTGGAAGCCGTGCCTGATTTCAGTGGTGCTGACATTGGTGAGGATGCTCAAAAGTGGTGTGATTTAGTTGAATCTATAACTAAAACCCTCTCGGCTGCTCAACGGTTAAGTCTTGCTACGCATGCTTTGACGGGTCCGGCCAAAAGATGGTACAAAGATTGGGAAGGCAACCCTCGTACATGGACAAAATTCCGGGAAGACATATGTTCTGTGTTTGTGTCCGAAGACAGATTGTGTGAGCGTTTAACTCGTGGGGTGTCCTATACCAGTGACTCCGCGAGTTCGTACTCTGAATATGCGCGCAATAAATTAAAATATTATGGGCAGACTCAAATTGCCTTCAAAGCTCATGAATTGATCAGCCTGATCATTGGTCATGTTACGGATGCGAGTGTGCGCCAATCCCTCATTAACGCACGGTATACGTCTACGGCCGATTTGCTAAGTGGAATCGCACATTTCTCCAAAGTACCAATTAAGGATAAGAGTGACAATGCTAATCGCGATGAATCACGTGAACGACGTGAACGACGTGAATCTTCTCGCGAGTATAATAGACGCTCGACTACGCGCCCTGAACTTTTGCGTGCGCGCCTTTTTCCTCGTAAGCGGTGTTTCGAGTGTTATGAAACAGGACATGTGGGAAGAGAGTGCCCTAAGAAAAGGAAAGATAGGAGTGAAGTGCCTCGAGAGGAGACGAAGAGCACCAATGTGACGACTTGTTCCTTTTGTTTGAAGCGTAGACACGCCGAAGCTCAATGCTGGGCGAAGCAAAGAACCCTTCGAGAGGATCAAGTCCGTAAGACAGCGAAAGTAGACCATAAGAAATTGGAGGCAAATGCGATTCGCGTTAAGGAACTTGGCCTCACACCTCTCTTATTACAAGATCTGATGATGCATGTTTTGCTCGACTCCGGCGCTGATTGTTCGCTTGTACGAGAAAAAATAGCTAAGCAAGCTAACTGTAAGATCGAGTCCTATTTTACTAAGGTCCATGGACTGGAAGGTGGACACGTATCTGTAATCGGACGCACTGTTGCAACCATTCAATCGGAAAACGCGGCCGCCGAGATTCAGTTCCTGGTGGTTCCTGATTCAGCGATGACCCACGATGCGATTCTTGGAGAAGATATCCTCGATTATGAAGATTTATGTGTCAAGAAGGTCGATGGGGAGAAGAAATTGCTGCATTTCCCGTCAAGACGTAGAGTAGAAAAGGAGAAGGAGGGATTAACCTGTAGTGTGATCCGAGCGATACCAGCGGAGGCAGGACGAGCACTGGAAGGTTTGTTGAGGAAGTATCCTCAGATGATTGCGGATGGGTATAACCTTCGACCTGTAAGTACGGGAAAATTAAAAATTATTTTAAAAGAAGATAAAACCGTGAAATACCAGCCCTACCGTTTATCATTTGCACAACGGGCGGAGGTGCGTAAAATTATTGCTGACCTAATAGCCGCTGGTATTGTATGAGAAAGCGTATCACCCTTTGCGAGTCCTATTATTTTAATACCTAAGGCGAACGGTGGAACTCGAATGTGTGTAGACTACCGAGGTTTGAATAAAATTACTGTTCGGGATAATTACCCTCTACCTTTGATAGAGGACCAGTTAGATCGACTAGGAAAAGGGCAATACTTTACTACGCTAGATATGACCTCCGGTTTCCATCAGGTTCCAATTGACGCTGATTCAATAGAAAAGACGGCCTTCGTTACCCCTGATGGTCAGTATGAATATCTCCGTATGCCATTTGGATTGACTAATGGACCTCCCACTTTTCAGCGTTGTATTCACGCAGCATTAGGAAATCTTAGATTTTCCATCGCTATAGTATATATCGATGATGTCATCATCCCTTCCAAGACAATAGAGGAAGGCTTGGAATATTTAGATCGCGTACTGTGTGCGTTGGATAACGCGGGTTTTACGATCAATGTTGATAAATGCAAATTCTTCCAAACTACCATCGATTATTTGGGGCGTGAAATATCTGCAGAAGGTATCCGACCGGGAAAACGAAAGATTCAAGCTTTGATAGATTCACCTGTTCCTACCGATGTCAAGCAAGTCCGGCAATTTATGGGGCTTGCAAGCTATTTCCGAAAATTTATACCGGAATTTGCGGTTCGTACGGCATATATCACCAATCTTACGAAAAACAATGTTCCCTGGGCATGGATGCGTGAGCATGACGATTCTCGTCAATATGTAATTGATTGTTTAACGGCGGAACCATTGTTAATAATTGTCGATCCTGGCAGGGAAACGGAATTACATACCGATGCAAGCTCCCTCGGTTATGGTGGTATATTATTTCAAAAATTGAATGGGAGTTTACGAGTCGTTTCTTATTTTAGTCGTCGAACCACCAACGAGGAATCCCGTTACCACTCCTACGAGCTTGAAACTCTTGCAGTGGTAAATGCTCTAAAATACTTTCGGGTCTACCTTCTGGGCATTCATTTTAAGATTGTGACCGATTGTAATGCTTTAAAGGCCACCAAAGATAAGAAACATCTTTTACCGCGTATAGCTAGATGGTGGGTGTATTTACAAGATTTTCAATTTGATATAGAATACCGTAAAGGAAAACAAATCGAGCACGTTGATTTTTTGAGCAGAAATCCACCAAAGGAGAGACATATTAATGCGGCCCGTTTAGACAAACAGGTAATCTCTACAGACTCGTGGATCAAAGTTGCTCAAAGAAACGACGAAGAGGTTCAAGCTTTAATCCAACGGGTAGAAAGGGGAGATGCTGTATGTAGTGACTTTTGTATGCTGGAAGGTATTCTATGCCGTAAAATACTTAGTAGTAAGGGAAATATTCTTTCGCGTTTTTATATACCTAAAGGATACCGGATTGCTCTATTACGCCTTTATCATGACGAAAACAGTCATGTGGGTTATGAAAAAACATATGAAAGTATAGCTAGAAAATTTTGGTTTCCGCGAATGCGTTACTTTGTGCAAAAATATGTAAAGCATTGCCTCACTTGTGTCGTCTCAAAACGTCAGGCAGGACCCCAGCAAGGTTTACTGCATTCCATTCATAAAAAACCGATCCCATTCGACACGGTGCATTGTGATTGCGTCGGTCCTTTTAGTCCGTCGAAGGAAGGGTATCAGCATATCCTATTAATAGTAGATGCATTTACCAAGTATTTGCAGCTAATTCCTCTGAAATCATTAAGTGGTGCTGAGACATTACAGGTGTTTAAGGAAAGACTGACTCTTTTTGGTAGACCGCGAGTTGTAGTGCTGGACAGAGGTACAAATTTTACATACAAATCTTTGCAACAATGGCTGAAAAAGCAGAATATAGAATTACATTTAATCGCTACAGGGGCACCGCGTGCAAATGGTCAAGCCGAACATCATGTTGCTACGGTCACAAATTTATTGACCACGGAAGTTGGAAAAGCTTCAGAATGGCCGAACAAATTGTGTAAAATACAAGAATCTTTAAATACAACAAAACAGTCGTCTACGGGATTTTCACCTAGTTACTTATTATTTGGAATAGATCGCAATGCAGGAGATGCTTTACATATTGAAGCCGAACTACCCGATTTGAACGAAAAAACAGATTTAATGCGAGATCGAGGAATTGCTTCGGAAAGATTGTTAAAAAATGCGGAGAAACAAAATAAGAATTTTAATAAAAAGCGCAGGAATAATATTGATTACAAGGTAAATGATACTGTTTTCATTAAGCCTGCTGCAACGCGTGGAGCGAAATTAGATAAAAAATTTGTGGGCCCATTTGTAATTACCGAAATCATGTCAAACGATCGGTATAAGATTTTGGGCGAATCAGGGAGGCCGCAAGTGGCACCGAAAGACAGATTACGTTTATGGAACGGAGAGTGGGCCGGTGAAGAGGTCTTAGAGGATAGTGATAATGAGAATGCGGATGAACCGTGTTAGCGTTATGTAAAGCAAATTCAAACTTTGTAGTTAAATTATAGAGCGGACGGTTTTATTTTGAATAAATGTTTACAAAAAGATTTTAATTATGTATACATTGAGCAGCTCCTTGAATTTCACATTTATCCTTTCATTGATCCATGTATGCCGATCTTAATTAGTAGCTTTGTTTTTCTTTCTCTTTGGTTAAAATAAGTGTTTTGATATGGGAGAGCAGCATGCATTGGCTATTGGGACGCTTTGCGTTCACTAGCGAAGAAATCGGCTATTGGGACGCTTTGCGTTCACTAGCGAAGAAATTGGCTATTGGGACGCTTTGCGTTCACTAGCGAAGAAATCGGCTATTGGGACGCTTTGCGTTCACTAGCGAAGAAATTGGTTAGGGGGACGCGTTGCGTCTACTAGCAAAAGGTTGGCTACCGAGACTGCTTGTGTCTACTAGCAAAGTGATGGCTATGAGGATGCATTACATCTACTAGCAAAATAATCGTGAAAAGGACGGATTGTGTGATTGGTATAATGGTGGAAAAATTGTTATATCTTGATGCTTCCCGAGAACGTGAAGCAGGTCAGATTGGCCGTGTTAGCGTCAGCCCGTGTGCAAGGATGACACGTGTCAGGGTCGTTGCATCAGGGGGCTTTGACCTACTCATTGGGGGTCTTAAGGTGTCGTTGTCGAGAACCTATGTTTGTCATCGGACGAAGGATCGGTGGTATCCGATAGCTAGGACCGCGACGAATTCTAAGAGTCGCGGATGTTATTATTAAAGCCCGATACCCTTCTTCTGAGGATCGCCGAACGAACCGTGCCTCGTGGCCGATGACCCGACGTCATGGTGCTGCGTGGCGCGTGCAGGGCGATAAGGGTTTTCTCGAAGGATCTGGCCACGGAGTGGGGAAGGTGACGTACCTTCTGGTAAGAGGACCATGATGAACCTCTTGGCACTTACCCCAGAACGCTCGAGGGAAACGCTTAAATAGTTAACATCCTGATGACTGGAACTTGCAACGAATACTCTGGCTTGATGACGCTCAAGAGGAAACGCAGTATCAGCTCACCACAGTTACGTACGGGACGAAAGCTGCGCCGTTCCTGGCTGTGCGAACACTCCTGCAACTCGCAGAAAATGAAGGGTCGAAATATCCCCTCGCCGTGGAGCCCATCTAAAATGGCAGGTATGTCGATGACATCTTTGGTGGTGCAGATACAGCAGATCATCTCCTCGAAGTGGCGCAGCTTGCGCAACTTTGCCAGGCGGGTGGATTTCCTCTGGCAAAATGGCACTCTACCAGCAAATCGTTGCTTGAAGTCTTCGCAACCGATCAGAAGAACGCAGCAATCTCATTCGACGACTGCGAAACCAAGATTCTTGGAATAAAGTGGACTCCGCATCAAGACACATTCAATTTCGCAACCATATCAGTTACTCAACGCACGCAGTTTCCCAAACGTCTCATCCTTTCAGAAGTAGCACAACTCTTTGATCCACTCGGTTTCGTTGCACCTGTAGTTATGAGAGCTAAAATTCTAATTCAAGAGCTCTAACCAGAGCTAACAGGAACTCGGTTGAGACGACACGCTGCCTCCTCACATCACCCGTCGTTGGCTTCACATCAGGGAAGACTTAACCATCTTGGTCAAGCTTTCCATCCCACGATGGTTCAACACTACGACTAAGTCTACCATTGAACTACACGGATTCTCTGATGCGTCGGTCTTCGCAATGGCAGCTGTCGTTTACCTCGTTGTCCGCTCACCGTCCACGGGTACCTAAAGGACCCCGCAGAAAACATATGGAAAATGGCTTTCGGTAAAATTGGCTGAAACTTTGCCATTTTGTACTTCAAGTAAATGCTGATCAAAAGTTACCATTGTCACGAGTCAATCTTGCAAGCTGTTTTTGTTCTGGAAAGGTTTAAAGTTCGATAATACTGTCTACGATACGGCTATGTGAACGTGGCACCAGACTTTGAAAAAATTAATTTTTTTTTATGGAAACTGATAGTATTTCGTTTGTAGTTGATTGTAGTAACAATAGTTGGTTTGTAGTTGTATCAGCTAATAAATAAAAAAAATTGAAAAAATGACCCGCACCCGACATTGAGATATCTCAAAGTTGAGATTTTCAAAGGGGAGCAGCTTTCCCTGGTTGCACTCCGGCACAGGGTGCCCGTTGGCTTCCCTCATACCCCGTACGTCGCAATGTTTGAATTAATATGTCATTTACATGTTAGCGTCAGCCCGTGTGCAAGGGTGACACGTGTCAGGGTTGTTGCACCATGGGGCATTGACCTACTTATTGGGGGTCTTAAGGTGTCGTTGTCGAGAACCTGTCTGTCATCGGACAAAGGATCGGTGGTAACCGATAGCTAGGACCGCGACGAGTTCTAAGAGTCGCGGATGTTATGGTTAAAGTTCGATGCCTTTCTTTTGAGGATCGCCGAAGGAATCATGGCCCGTGGCCGATGACCCGACGTCATGGTGCTGCGTTGCGCGTGTAGGGCGATAAGAGTTTTCTCGAAGGATCTGGTCACGGAGTGGGGAAGGTGACGTACCTTCTGGTAAGAGGACCATGACGACACTCTTGGCACTTACCCCAGAACGCTCGAGGGAAACACTTAAATAGTTAACATACAAATATTGAAAACGATTGATTTCGTTTCTTTTTTTTTTGTGTTACTTATCCAATTTAGTTTATACATATAAGCGTTTGCTTACGCAGTCCTTTGAATGTTTTCAGCCTTTGATCAGTGTTAAAAGAGGCAAATCAATATTTATGAATTTCTTTCATAGGTGAATCGTTAAAGTTTAGTCTCTGATGAAGGCTCTTATTATGGGCCGAAATGTTGGAAGAAATACGTAAATAAACTTCTACTTAAATTAGATTATATCTATCTCTTACTCTCATAAATAAAAATCCAAACATAAAACAACTTTGTTGAAAGTAATGACCGATCTATATAAACTCTCCAATATCTTTTGAATTCTCTCCGATGCACGCAACAGTTCATTTTTTACTTTTCTGTAATAATAATGAATTATCTTTGTTAAGGCGAATAATCTTTTTTTTTGTGAAGGTTAAAGAAAAAAGTTACGAAAAATGATCGAAATATTAAGAATGTTTCTTTTTTTTAATTCCCTTTTCGTTACATAGAAAAGAGCGATAGGTTAATTATACCCACCGGGATATCCCTTGTATATTCAAAAAGATCTATAATTTTTTAAACTTTTGGGTTCTGTTATGAATTGCAACGAACACATAATTAGATGATGCGGTCAATTAATTAATCGGTAATTGGGAAGTTACCTGAGCAGATAATCGAAAGCACGTTTCTCCACGTATTTAAGCTGAAGAAGAGGCGGAGGATCACTTGGTGCAGGTGCAAGCGGACCAACGAGCATTGCGCGGAACAACTCTGACCTTTCAGCAAGTCGTTCCCTTTCTACGCAGTATCTCCACGTATCACCAGGTAGACCAACCTATATTTATCCAAATTTAGTACATTCTTTTTCTTATTCATGTATTAGTATATGCGGATTAGACACAGATTTATAAGTAACGAATTTAAAAACAAGTTTTTCATTACAAGATGATAGAAATGATGGCCTCTTTAGAATACTGTTATAAGGAAATCCACCCAATCATTCTTCCCTGGCTTTAATCAAACTTCGTACGTTTATAGAACAGTTAAAGATAAAACATATTGTACATGATTTTTTTTTTTAACGCTAAGCGCTTGAGGTTAATTATTGTTTGTGTACAATCAGATGTTTGCTATTCGTGACATCACAAAAAGTGTTTTTCTGATATATAGTACAAATACGGAAAAACTGAAGAAGAAATGAGAGTTTTACATGGATCTCTACCATATTAATATTCCAAGTTTAAAACAAAAACTGTTACTCAAAAATTTTAAGTATTTCATACACTGGCTCAAAGTAAAACTCGGCCACTTTCATTTATATTATAACGTAAGGAAAATATTTAAACTGTAGGAATATCGCGATATATCGGTTCGATTATATCACCGACGAGGTACTATTAAAGACTGCCAACCCCTGTGTATTTTGGCGTATCACTAATTGGGCTCTGATGGGCTCTGTCGCTCCGTCGGTAAAGCGACGAGCGGTCGCCTCGTGACAAAGAACGCCCATGGAACAAAATGTGACAACGCGAGACAGAAAAGTTCCCCTCGCCCCGGTGACCGTTTAGACTATGGTACCAGTCACATTCTGATCGCAATATATCCTAGAGGGCGGTAGAAAACAGCGAATTTTTCGGGTAAGGCTGGCAGTCTTTAACAGTAGCTCGTCGGTGCACATAGTATAACATTACATTATATAAACGTCATGTTCAAGCTATACTAGATTTTCCGTGGCCTAGAAATATTAAAGAGTTAAGAAGTTTTTTAGGCTTGTCAAATTACTTTAGGAAATTTATTAAAGATTATTCCGTTAAGGGAGGTGTCTCGCTTGGCCGTAAGCTATGTGCGTACGCTCACACAAACAACGAGGGCCCTGTACCTATACGCGATGCGTGAGAGAGAGAGAGTCGATTTCGTTTAATTGCACGGTTCTTCTCGATAATTGCAAAAATGAAGTTTCTGCGGGTATCGTACTCACCGTTAGACTACACCGCAGGGTAGAGTACTCGTTAAAACACCAAAAAAGGACCATACTTTGAATAAAGTGAAATTTTAGAGAGTGTAAGCTTGAGACAGATGCTGATGTCAGTAAAAAAGATGGCTGCCCGACGGCACGTTGTTCCGAAATTCGCCTTTATCCGACGATTTAATGATTTTCTCACTTAAAACAGACCAGCCTACCCTGCGGATTAGTAGCACAATCTCACAGAAACACGATTTTTGCCGATTTATCACTTCTTGAACGAATACCGTGAAATTTTTCGATTGGCAGCAACTGCCACGTAAATTGACACAAAAATAGTTCAAGGATTCTCGGTTAGGGGCGCTGATGGTATATTGTAGACGGTTTCACCATATTACCATCAGCTGGGATAAAAACATGAATCGGTCGGTAAATGTAGCATAGATTTGACGGCGCACAGTGGTCCGGATTAAGAAATCGAGTGACATTTGTGTATAACTTTTAAACTATGTATGACGTCAGAATAAAACTTGAACTGAATAATGTTGGGATGTTAAGCTATAGGTAAATTGATTAAAAAATTATAACAATACAATAAAATGTTTTTCGGATTTGTATACATTATTTATATCACTTTTTTATTCTATTATTAGTTTAACTGCTTCCGAATCTAGCTCTTTTGTTTTTTTATGGCAGGACTTAACCCTTATAGTAGAAATATATGGATCGGACGTTAATAGAAGTCTATTAAATAGGTCTTCATTTGTGGCTTTTCTGGACATTTTTCTCGTATTTGCACTTCTAATCTTCTTGAAATCTTTATGTCTAGTCTCCTGTGCTTCTTCCGACATTTGTCCAATTGGCAGTAATGCTTTATTAATAATTTCTGCACCATGTATTAATAATTTGTGTACAGACGATGGCATGTAGTACCAATTATACAGTTCCACATAATGTTTTGCTGTAAACATACACGTCCGTTACAAGACATTAATTCCTTTAAACAGTAATAACATAAAAAGTGGGCTGAAGGGGGAAGTGATCTATGCATGAATACATAGATAAAGGAGTACTGAAAACAATGCAGTTGGTTTAAACGCGGGACTCTTTGGGACTTACAAGATATACCTTGCTAATTATACAAAATACAGTAAATTTTCTTCCTTTCGCTCATCATTAATTTTTTCATTTACTGCGTACTATAATTATTAATGAAAGTATAAACTTTTATTATCAAGAAATGTTAGTTCCTTAAAAAAAAAAGACGGAGTGGAAACATCAAACGTGGCGATACAACATTGCAAAAAAGACAATTAGTTTCTTGAGATCACAAATAGCAGTTTTAAAATGTTCAACTTTAAAGGTTCATATCAATAAACATAACTATTAAATTTCATTAATCTTTTCATCTTCGAAATTAGTGAAGATTTAAAAAGTAATACAAATTTATCAGATCTCGATATGACAAAGTTGATTTTTTTGTCAAATGTCACTCGATTTTTCAATCCGGACCACTGTGCGGCGTCAGTAGCGATTCACAAGCACGTGAACGCATACACGCAAAAGGCATGGTTGCCGAAAAGTTTCGTCACGCTGTTGCCGTTGTTGCCAATGAGGAAAACGCGAATGAATCGGCTCGAGTCGAGGTTTGTATTTTCGCTAAACGTAGAAAAGGACAGCACGAGCGGTGGAGAAGGAGGGTTCAGAATTAAACGATACGTACTAATAATGCGTGCAACGATAATTTCATTCATACTTGCAATGGTACTTTTTTTTATCAATGAAATTATATATGGATCTCTCGAAATGGTATTCCGAGGGAACAACTTGTAAAAATTATGCCATATTCCATGTGCAAAAAACATAGTATACAATACAAATCTGCTATTTGAAGCGATATTTATTGACATAATTTATTAACAAGGGTTATATACTTATGCATATACAGTTAGGAACGAAAGTATTGGCACGCAATAACTGACTGAATATAAATTAAACTTATTTGCATGTTGTCTATCGTAGTTTAGTGCGTAATTGCAAGAAATAACATAACGACACAAAAGTATTGGCACACTCATCATTTTTTAAATTTACATGTATGTAGATCGATTGCCTATGGATTTTCTTCTTACATCAATTCCTATAGATTTTTGTGCGCTGAATTCAAATCTGCATGCGGTTTTTTTTCTAGTGCTCACAGTTATTGAGAAAATCATACTTGAACAAAAATTTTAAATTTTCAACTTCGGAAATGTTTTGTGCTTTTACAATAACAACAGTTATTTAATTCGTGTTGATATAAAACAATTCTACGGACCCTCCCGAATAAAATGATGTAACGATCAAAGTGGAAAGGACACCAACATCATATCGGTCTTTGCTGACATTTTACAATTTATTTCGAAAACCAAGGGTCTAAGAGAAAATGTAAGGATAGCACCCGAAAAATTCGCTGTTTTCTACCGCCCTCTAGGATATATTGCGGTCAGAATGTGACTGGTCCCATAGTCTAAACCAGTGATGTCCAAGCTCGCTCCGGGCTTCCCCCACTCTAAAGCTCTTCCCCTCATATAGGTTCTGATCCAGGAACAGCGCTCGTTGCGCTATGGTGCAGCGTCGATCGTGCTATTATTTATCGATATCGACGATGCAGTCGATAATTAGGATTTCTCCAAGAACAACAAAGTAACACGAAGAATTGTTTTTTGTTTTATGTGTGACATTAGCTTTATTCAGAGATTACATCTCTTTGATATTCATCATTTGTCATACATTTACAATAAACACTCATCATGAAAACTTACACATTTATTTGGATATGTTAGTGATTTTTAATAGTCTCCAGAACATCTAATTCAAATTTTGTGAACGCGATTCGTAGCGTCTATATATCTACCATAATTCCACTAATGTTTAATATTTCAGGACTTCTTCGACGATAAGTTTGGCAGTTTCACAAATCTAACAAGAGTATTTGATAGGTGTATGTGATGAGCGTATGTGATAAGTGTAAATTGTAAATGTATGACAAATATTGACAAATGATGAATATCAAAGAGATGTAATCTTTGAATAAAGCTAATGTCACACATAAAACAAAAAACAATTCTTCATGTTACTTTGTTGTTCTTGGAGAAATCCTAATTATCGACTGCATCGTCGATATCGATAAATAATAGCACGATCGACGCTGCACCATAGAGCAACGAGCGCTGTTCCTGGATCGGAACCTATATGAGGGGAAGAGTTTTAGAGTGGGGGAAGCCCGGAGCGAGCTTGGACATCACTGGTCTAAACGGTCACCGGGGCGAGGGGAACTTTTCTGTCTCGCTTTGTCACATTTTGTTCCATGGGCGTTCTTTGTCACGAGGCGACCGCTCATCGCTTTACCGACGGAGCGACAGAGCCCATCAGAGCCCACTTATAGTGGTATGCCAAAATACACAGGGGCTGGCAGTCTTTAATAGTACCTCGTCGGTGGTGTGCGCATTGTCTTGCAGCCATACTCTGCGGGTAAAACAGATTCATGTAGGTGGCGGTAAATGTGTATGGTCGACAACGTCTATGCTGTAATGCAATTTATTGCAGGAATTGAATTCGCGCTCTACGGCTCTACCTCTCTTCCTGGTCTCCCTCTCCCAAAAAAATACGGCCAAATCAACTCCGAATTCGTTCAAAAACGCAGTCACGAAGCCCACGTTGACCCACCCCACCTAAAAAACGCGCCACCTACGATAATCTGTTTTACCAACAGAGTATAGCTGCAGGACTATGTAAAAAAAACTCAACAATTTTTAGTCCCCCGAATTAAAGTTCAGCCAACGGTAAAATTAATATTCGCTGCTACAATTGTGATAGTTATTCAAATTACCACAACATCTTTAACAGTATTTTATTAATGAGTTCCAGGAAAATAGTTTCTATTTTGAAATAATGAAATTAAACAATATAAAATTTTCAATGATTTAACATCTGTTTTTTGAGAAAGGATTTTTAAGCCATAGGAACCCACAATATTATTTTGTGTCATTATAATAAATGGAATATCTTGTACAAATTTTGTACCTTAGAGCCAGATTAATTCGTCCATTTTTTTTATTTATTTAACTGAATTATATATGTATATACTGTCTTACTGTTATTTTTTATTATGTAAAAATTATAAGAACTTATTCATATTGTATTTTAAATAAAGTAAATTTAATTATACGAACTATCTCAAATAGAGGGTTACAACATGTGTGTTCACTCTTGTTTTCTTACTTTATTGAAATGTAACGAAAATTGATTTGGATTAGTCCGATTCTCAGGTACATAGCTAAAACAATTATAGAAAAAGGTTGAACGTATGTATTGTTTTATTTTCTGTACCTCGAGGATCACCATATTAGAAGCTGAAGGTTCCGTTGCAGTGGTTTCCGCATTTGCGATAAGAGGCACTTGAGACATATCTTCTGCTAAATTGTGAAATATTCCAATTTCCTTCGAACGATGTCGCAGGATCATCGGACGGATTATGATTTTGGAGTGAATTCGATTCCGCCCACACTGCCGAGTCCTTTGCCGCAATTTCTCAGACTCGGTGCGAATGAATAGTGAGTTGTTGCCTGGAACCGAACAGAGAATTTGATATAGATCTGAAACTGTGTCATAAATTACAGTAAAATACATATTTAGTTTCCTTCTTTTTAGACATGTTACGGTATAAGAAAAAGTATTAATTGTAAAAAAAACATCGTAACGTCACTTTAAGTTGGCAGATGTAGAATTTTATGGGATTTTCGAATTACACTATGAACTGATCATTAATATTGTGCAAAACGACTTAAGTTTAACAATATTTACATGATAAAAAAGTTATCATACAATATTAATGAAATATCATGTATATTTACTTTTACATTCATTGACATATTTACACTAGTGGAATTAATTCTGGACACTTTAAAATTTTTACTTAAATTTCGCATTTATTCAAATTATTTAATATATAATCATTTATATATCATATTCTAATCATTGTTTCCTAATTTTAGGGCGTCGCTTATATAAAAAAGTCAGTAAAAAGACCATTTACAGCCGTACTATTAATATACCATAAAAATTACAGTTTCCACACATCAGACGAGGTACAAAATAAAAAAATTTTTGGAAAAAAATACAACCGACTTCGGAATGCACTAAAAAGGACGAAATAATTTTAATTTATATTTCGGAGACGGCGCAAAATTAAAAATTGTGTAAATGAAAGATGTTACTAATGTGAAAATATGTAAAAGGATTAGAGAATGTTGACAATTTCCAATGTAGAAAATTGTTAATTTTGCGCCGTATCCGAAATATAAATTAAAATTATTTTGTCCTTTTTAGTGCATTCCGAAGTCGGTTGTATTTTTTTCCAAAAATTTTTTTATTTCACATTTTTTAGCGGCGATCGGAGCATTCCTTGAAGAGTTCAACAAAGGGATGGGAAGGGAAGGGCAGGGAAGGGCAGGGAAGTGAAGGGAATGTTGCAAATGGGATCATCGTGGAAACATCTCCGGTCGCAAAATGTAATACTAGGCTTCATCGATATTAGGCCGATTATACGTGAAATAGTACGGTTTTTGCAATAAACGTGGGAAAAAACGAAAAAATGCATAATATGTTTGTTGCTGGACCAACTGGAAGACATACTCTACAAGATACGACTTTCGTTCCGATTGGTCAATCCATCTCGGTGCAATCGGCGGACATACATGACGCGGACGAAACGGTACTCTTTGATTTGCAGCAATTTATAATAAAACACGATAAAACAGGGTAAGCAATATTAAAATAAAAAATGTATTTTATCCCGTTTCTAGTCGGGGTCATAGCCTACAAGATGAAAAAGGTTTTGTTCGGATTGGTCCATCCATCTCGGCGTGATCGGTGACCAAACCTAACATGTACAAAACTGTGTTTTTGCAATAAAAAAGGTGCAAAGAATGACAAAATGGAAAATGTTTTTTATACGGGACCAAGTGGGAGTCATATCCTACAAGATGCAAAAGGTTTCGTTCCGATTGGTCCATTCATCTCGGCGTAATCGGGGAACATACATAAAAAAAAAAAAATAAATAAATAAATAAATATACATGTCGAATTGAGTAACCTCCTTCTTTTTCGAAGTCGGTTAAAAATTAATATTTCGTTGGATATCCTGACTGTCTAATTCGCATCACGCGACGCGACGTTTCGTGTTCACAGGCGCAAAAACAAAAATAACAACACAGTTTAGATTTTTTAAATTAAAATTTTAAAACATTTTAAAACATTTACAAACCCACTCATGTGAAAATATTAAGTATAAACATTATAGATTATAATAAAAATATTAGGGTATCAATTTAGCATAGCAGAATATAGATATTCTGCACAAATATGAAATGAAGAATATTTTTATTCAAAGTGTCCAGAATTAATTCCACCAGTGTACATAAAGAAGTATTATATACTTTATTATATGCTAATAATATGTGTTTAATTTTCATTTATGTAAACTGTTCAATATAAACAAAATATATAAGATTGATTATGTGAATATGTAGTATATAAAATGTACATAAATAGTACATAAACTATAATGTATGTTTACGACGGATATTACTGTGTGTCACTTTCTACAAATTCTTGAAGTATTAAATTTTCATTCACTTTTAAAAAATAAAACATAACTCGAAACCGACGGAAGTTACATGAAATGCATGGAGCATTGCAAAACCACGTATTTTTGTTGCATTCTCGTATATAGTATCTTTTCCTTATAGCAAGAATCTATGCGTCCGATCATTTTACACATTTTTATCGGGGAGCTTGATGCGTAAATATGAGAAGAACCTGCAATGTCTGAACAACGCAATGATTTGGCAATGTTTAACATTGATAACGTTTTGCCTTTGATTACTTATTCATTATCTTTTATTTGAAGCATTAGACGGTGAATGAACAATTGGTTAATACGATAAAAAGCTTTGCAGCAGTATACCCGTGTTATGAATCAATTAAACTAATTGATTACTTGCTACTTCAATTTACATATGTTAAAACAAAGGAAAAATATATAAGAAAGTTGAGTAACATGCAAAGGGGAAGGTCGGTTAAAATATTGATTCTTCATGGATATTACTCTCGATGCATTTCATGAGATTATTCTACTGCTTGGAATATTTTATTGAATAATGGCAAACAAACTCGTAAAACTGCAGTACTTTCATATGGTACTTTCGGTGCCGATTTGTGCAATTTAATATTGCACCAATTTTAAGTTTCAAGGTTGTCACGTTGCTTTTGTTTTATAATATATAAACTGGTTGATATAAAGTGGTACACAGTTTCAGATTTCAGTATCTAAACTATGTACAATAGGGATGTGTTTCCACCGGGAACATCCTGTTTACACTCGAAAATCTCAAACTGTAAACCTCATAGTACCTAAGCGTTCTAATAAAAACGTTAATATTTGTTAATAAGCAGTCATATATTAATTAAATTTAACATAATAATAATAATAATAATAATGATCAATATAAACAGGGCGGACTATATAAGTGGGAACACCTACATATCTTCCATATTTACGGTCCTATGAAAAAACTCCTCAGGAAGAAGTTACGCTATTTTAAGGATTAAATGTTATGGTAATCAAATCATTTTTTACGCCATCCTTTTAATAAGATTTCAAGGACATTGGTATTTTTTTTAAATGGAACAGTATATTTTTTTACGATAGCATGATTAATTATAAAAAATTAAATTCGGTGGATAGCATCTCATTGCCCTTGAGACGACCTTGAACAAAAATAATCATGTTGAAGCGAGAAAGATATAGAAGTTTAAAAGTTACATGTTTCAGTCTGAATTATGTATTTTCTACGTCGTAGTTGACACATATTGCTTTACAAATGGCGATTCTCATTGACGCAATATTGCAATCTCGTAATAAATGATTCGTAAGAATTGTCGATTTCCTCAGAGGTAACTGAAGCACAGGTTAAAGTAATCCTTTGCCGCATATCTTCTGGCGTTGTAGGCTTATTCTTGTAGACAACACATTTTATTTTTCCCTATAGATAAAAATCTAGTGGTGTTAGCAACGCATTATTACGGTACGTGCCATTTTGAACATTTATTATGATTTGTAAAGCAGCAGGCGTCAACCACGACGTAGAAAACACATAATTCAGGCTGAAACACGTGAATTTTAAACTTCTACATCTTTCTCGCTTAAACATGATCATTTTTGCTCAAGGTTATGCCAAAGTCAATAATATGGTACCCATCAAACTTAGTTTTTATTATCTATCATGTTATAGTAAAAAAAAATATACTGTACCATTAAAAAAAATACCGATGACCTTGAAATCTTATTAAAAAAATGACCTAAACAAATTTGTTGTTTACCATTACATCCGATGCTTAAAATAGTGCAACTCCGTCGTGAGCAGTTTTTTCATTGGACCGTAAATATGAAAGATACCTAGGGTGTTCTGCTTCTCGTGGCACCTGCATATCTTTGTTGGATTTAAAGATACGAAATATGGATACATCAGAATTAGAATGGTTTCGAAGAATGCACGTCGCAATCATATTATTATTTTTTTCGGTGTTTTCGAGGGTCACCAACGTTTTTTAAATGGAATTAATTGCATGCGATGGCGATGTGCATCCTTCGAAACCATTCTAAGTCTGTTGTATCCATATTTCATATCTTTAAATCCAACAAAGATATTCAGGTGTTCTACTTCTTGTTACTCACCCTGTAGGTGAAGTCTAGATTATTTTCTCCTTGATGAAACTGTATTGATAATAATTTTCATCACTTATTATTTCTTAATTGCAATTTTTGATGTTATTTATAATAAACAGCAGCGCTGTTTGGTTAATTTACCTTTCAATTTATTGATACATGCAATAATAATTAGTGTTTTTAATGAATATTAAAATTTAATACTATATCGTATTAACTACTTAAGATGCTGTGTCGCAATATATATATCTTACCATTGCAATAATCAACTGTCATTTTGATAATACACCTTACACTGTTGTCATTTGCTCGTAATTTCTTTGATAAATGTGTAAAATCCAGAACTTTTTAAATATTTATATCAAACTTCTTCTGTTCCTATTAGTTTTTTTAAAATTGTTCTAATAGCATAATAATTAGAATCTTTTTCTATTTACTACTTTGAAAGCAGTAAGAATTGATGATATTTTTCACTATAAACGGAATTTTTAATGCTATATTAATTTAGTCATTTTTAGATAAATATTTTTCCAATTCACTGCGCCTTTATACTGTCATACTCTTTTAATAATGTTGTATGCAAATAATGTTCCATCTTCGGAAATGAAAGATCTGTTATAGAGTATAGCAAAAGCTTTTTTTTAAGCAGAAAACAGATACAATAATTATTAATTGCCTGTCATTTTTTTTTTAAGATGTCTCAACTTCTTTAATTACGCTATGACTGTTTGGTTTAAAAAAGTCCAAACAATGTTTATCTTTCACTGTATTTTATTTCAGAAGCTTAAATGTTCCTTTCCTGTTTTGCTGTTCTTTTCTGTCATCGCATTATGCCATTAAATTAAAGATACTTTTGTAAAAAGAAAATTTATATATAAATCCGTTGTTTTTCAGTTTCTCCATTTAAATGCAACTTGAAGTACTAAATTTTGCTTTGCACTATATAACGTGAAAAAAAATCATCAACTCTTAACATATAAAATTGATATTCATTCCGCGATGTTTCTCATATCACACCATCAATATTAGGAGCAAGTTCTTTTAAAGCAACATGTTTCTCAAAGCAGTTTAAGATCTTTCGATTGCTCAAAGACTTTTCAAGAAAAAAATTTCCTACCCACACGGATGGAATCTCTCACTTTTTTCACTTAAATAGTTTGTCAATCAGTCCAACAAATAAAAGAAATCAGATGTATGTTCTTGAACATAATACTAGTATTATCACTATTTTCACTTTCGGATATTGTTTACCAGCACGTATTAACGAATAAGAAGAATACTTGTTTTCAAACCGGTATCAACGAATCGATTGCAATGAAACGTAGTAGACGCAGCCACCCTTTCAAAGCGAGTGGCTCCGCTCGACTGACAGATCGATTGGAGTCGTGGCGACTGCACTGTATGAGTCAGGCACCGAGGGATTCGTCTTAATGTAAATGTATGCGGTCACGTTTTATCGACTATGGCGACAATTATTTGTAAACAATGAGTAAAGGTCCTGTGCCACGGTATCATGGAATGTCTGGAATATAAGAGAGGGCTTCGTTATCGATACCTCGAACAGTCCCGGGACGTTTCAGAAGGACGAGTTGGAAACAAATGTCGCTTATTTCATTTGATACATATCTATATGCGAAGAGATCGCGCCTTTTAGAAAATTATTGAGAACTCGTGTTGAATTCAAACATCGAATTTGATTTCACTTGTAAGTAGCTATTTCATTCTACCTTCCTTTTTAACCGATTTCGAAACGGTTACTCAATTCGATCAGTATATATATATATATTTTTTTTTATGTACATATGTCCGCCGATTACTCCAAGATGGATAGGCCAGTCGTATCGGAACTTTTTGCATGAACAAACAGTGCATTTTTTTCATTGTTTACCACTTTTATTGCATAAAGCGTACCGTTTCACATATTTATGTTCGGCCTGATATCGATGAAACCTGTTACATACATTTTATACTAGTGTTATTGCCAAAAAAAGCTATACCGATCGCAATGAAACCTCCCACATTTAGTAGCAGATGTTTTCGTGATGATCCAATGTGCAAAAATTTATGGACTTCTTCATTGTTTATAACTATCCTTATTGCAAAATTTCTATCCTTTGATGTTACTTGGCTAGGAATTTACTGATCGCGATGAAACCTTGCACATGTAGTAGGAGAAGCTTCACGATGATCCCATTTGCAAAAATGTATGGACTTTATTATTGTTAATAACTATTGTTATTGCAAAGTTTCTATTCATTAATGTTACTCTGCAAGGAATGCATCGATCGCCACTAAAAAATTCGAAATAAAATAATTAAAAAAAAATACAACTGACTTCAAAATGCACTCAAAAGTATTAAATTATTTTAATTTCATGTGTATGAATTCTCTCCAGCTCTTGATAAAATTGATAAAAATATTAAATAACATATTAAGTACAATGCAATTTTTTCGGAGGCGGCGCCAAATTAAAAATTTTGTAAACGAAAAATGTTGCTGATTATGATTTGATTGGGTTATCGTAGACTTTGTAATAAATGAGCGCTAAGGAAAAATTCATTGATACGTGGAAACGTTGAAGAATTAAACTGTTTTAGAAATTTTCAATGTGGATAATTTTTAATCAAAAACTCTTTTTATATATGAAAGATGTTGCTGATTATGATTTGATTGGGATGTGGTGGACTTGGTAACAAATGGACGTTCAGAAAAAATTAAGTGATATGTGAAAACGTTGAAGAATTAATCTATTTTGGTAATATTCAATGTAGGAAATTTTTAAGTAATAAAAATACTGTAAATGAAAGATATTGATGATTATGATTTGATTGGGGTTTATGGGAATTGGTACCAAATGGGCGTCAAGAAAGAATTCATTGGTATATGAAAACGTTTAAGAATTTGTTAAGTTTTGGCAAGGAAATTTTTAATTAAAAACTTTTTAAATGAAACATGTTGTTGGTAATAAATGGACGGTAAGAGAAAATACATTAACATGTAAAAACATGTAAAAAAGTTCAGGAATTGTGGCAATTTTCAATGTAGAAAATTTTTAATTTTGCGCCGCCTCCGAAAAGATTCCATTGTGTTTAATATGTTATGTGATATTTTAATGATTTTTATCATGAGCTGGAGATTATTCATACAAATTAAATTAAAATTATTTTATACTTTTTAGTGCATTTCAAAGTGGGTTGTACTCTTTTTTTTAAATTACTCTTTCCTTCGAATTATGAGAAAACGTTTAGTCTCTCGCTAGTAGGAAATATCGAAGTAGCATGTGATCTCGGTTTACTTGGAATTTAAAAAATACTATTATTTTCGTTTGTACACTATGCTAATAGTTTACAAATGTAGTATTAATGAATTTAGAATCTGGATAAATTAATATTTTGTTATTAACATGTTTTCTATTAAGTTTTCTGATGCAGAAAATGAAAAATTTGCTATCAAAGAATTCAACACTAATAAAAACAATCTGAACATTCGTTAAAGAAATCATCTGCAATCAAAAAAGTACTTGTATAATTACTAACATCGTTATAATTTTATTGGTGGTTCAAACACTTGATATTTGATAAGTTTTGAACAAATTCGATGTAGAATCAGGAAAGCATAATTATTGTTTTTTCAACCATAATAACTGAATTTACAATTTAATTAAGATGTTACATGATGTAAAAGATTTAATTAATAGCTTACACTAACAACTATATAAATTACTTGCCTAAGTAACAAGGAACGTTGAATACTCGAAAAATTCTGAATTCCACATAAATTGAAACTTCACAAAAGATTCAAGATACTTAACACTCTTATCGTTTCTTTCACATGTGGTAGTTTCCTCATACTTTACGATCATTTAGATAGAAAATGATAATTTAATCTGCCCTTAATATTTTTAATCGAGGTAGCACTGTTGATGATTTGTTGCAATTCTATTAAAAGAAGTATTTCGTGAAGAAACATGGCGGAATATATATTTCTGTATTATATCGCATAAATGGACTTTATCTGTATTTACATGTGTATTTACTGTTCAGTCAGAAAGTAATGCAAGATAATAACATTTAATGGTTAATCGCTAATGCTATTAGCTAAACATTTTGTCAAAGTTTCTGATTTATGTTTTATTAATAAACGATGAAGATCAATTATTTTGATTGTCCAATATAATCGAATGTAATGAGTTTTGAGAATGAAAAGGAATTCAATTATTCATGTTATTAAAATAACGTTTCACAATAAATTACGTTTTTCACAATTTGTAAAAAAAATGACAAAAATCAGCGACAGTAACAAATACAATAATTCCACACAAATATATCATATAAGTACGTATATTAATTAAAAATAACTAGAATTACTGTGTCACTTATATCTTCTATCTACAGTTACAGTGTCCAAAACCGCCTGTCCGGGTGTCTTAATTTCTCAGATAAGCATATTCGGCGGGAACTCCTTTTTAACCGACTTCGAAAAGGAGGAGGTTACTCAATTCGATCAGTATTTTTTTCTTTTTTTGTATGTCTGCCGATTACGCCGAGATGGCTGGACCAATCGGGATGAAACCTTGTAGGTTATGACTCCCACTAGAATCGGGATAAAACAGATTTTGCGTTTTGTCATTGTTTTCCCTGTTTTACCCTGTTCTGTTGAAACTTGTTTCGAAACAAAGATTGCTGTTTCGTCCACGTCGTGTATATCCGCCAATTACTCCGAAATGGATTGATCAATCGGAACTGCAAGGACTGCTCCGATGGCAACTAAAAAATGTGAAATAAAGAAATTTTTGAAAAAAAAAAAAATACAACCAACTTCGGAACGCACTAAAACGGACGAAAATAATTTTAATTTATATTTCGGAGACGGCGCAAAGTTAAAAATTTTCTACATTGCAAATTATCAAAATTCTTTAATCCTTTTACATATTTTTTCACATTAGCAACATCGTTCATTTACAAAATTTTCAATTTTGCGCCGTCTCCGAAATATAAATTAAAATTATTTCGTCTTTTTTAGTGCATTCCGAAGCCGGTTGTATTTTTTTTTTCAACAACTTTTTTTTTCTTTGACTACAGATTCTGCGAGAGCACGAAATTTCACGCTCAGATGTGTACTTATGTCCAGAAAGCTCGTTCAATCGTAATGCCTGTATTTAGTGTCATTTTTTATTTAGCACCAAACCGTGATTTAACCTCTGAATGGCCTCTAGAAGTCATTTTAATCTAGGACATACGTACATATCTAAAAGTGAAATTTCACGGTCTTTCAGAATCCGTAGTCCAAAATAGGGATTCCCATTTAAAAGACACGCACTGACCTCCAAATAATCTTGAAAGTAGATCCGAAGTTTAAATACAAGGTCATGAACTTACATCCTCCATTGATCCCTGAAACTTTTATCCCAAACATTTCAGCAAATATGCTTATCTGAGAAGTTAAGACCCCTGGATAGGTGGGTTTGAACACTGTATGTATAGTGAAACCGTTGATAATTTATTGTCAGCTTGATGTAAGGCAAACATTAAAAGTACTTTTTCATAGTGAACAAAATAGATGCTAATCGTATTGACGAGTGTTATTAATTCTAGTTAAACGTTAACTGTTTCAAAATTATTATCTATCACCTTGATGACATAAATGTAGGAATGCCTATGGTTTTGAAAGTTTTCGTTGTTGGTGCTGTAAGTACACAGTAAAATTACAAGAACTTTATCGTAATGATTTTTTGAAGATCAACTTCTTCAGTAAATTTTGTATTAATTCGGAAAGAGTATAGATTTTCTTGAACACCTCTTTTATCAAACTACATAAAAGCCGTTTGAAAACTATTTATAATAAGAAAATTATTACAACAATGGGACAGACAGACAGACAGTAATGTTTTCTCAGTGGGTGCAAAGTGGATGCGTTTCACATCCAACCCCTTTCCCATGAGAAGGCGCTCTTAAGGCTTTAGCCTTACCATTGCCCAACGAACTTTATGTCATTATACAACAATGGGGTAAAACTATAGCAAAATCCGTTAATTAGTAATATTGTCTAATACATATTTAATTTTGTAACCTTCGATAGATTTTTTCTTATAAACTTTTATGCATAGAATACAAAATTGGTAGTCGTTTCCCTTTAATACACTTCCCTTTAATACAATTCTCTGTTAGGAAAACTAAATTTAAACAAAAATGGAATATTTTCTTTAGAGATGTTTTACACTTTTGCAATAACAGTTGTTTAGTCCCTTCTGACGCGAAAAAATTCTGTGGTCTCTTCAAAATAAAATGATGTATGTGAATTGTTGTTAGATTATAAACACCTAAATGTGTATGAGTAACGGTCAAAAATCTCAAAAGACATCGATCAAGAACAAAATATTTATATAAAAAACATTTCAGACAGAAGCTTTACGGTGTTAAAAGATCTATTAATTGAATCTTTCCATTTAACTCCGAGTGTAGAGATCAAGGTCGCTATAAAACGTTATCGTTGATCTTCCTGTCGTGGAAATTGTTTAAGTAACGAGCTTTCAAATATGCAGTACTACCAGCATCAACATTATTCAAAGTAAACCAAGTGGAGGGCCCACATCCACACGCACACAATCACACCACGGTACTAAACCCCTCCGTCTCACAGCCATGCAATGGGGTGTAAAGTTCAATCATGTAACTTTCCCTTACTTCTCTTTGAATAATAAAATTCTTGTAGCACTACATATTTGAAAGCTTATAATTTAAACAATTTTTCATCACATGAAGAGCAATAACAACATTTTGAAAAAGTCTCGCCATCAACGTTAATACTGTATGATAAAAAATTAATGCTTCACCTAAAAAAAATGTTGACCTTGACACGACCTTGACCCCTATATCCAGCGACAAACGAATAGATATATTTAATAGCACTTTGATTAAACTTTTAATTAAACCTTTGTACAAAATGTTTTGTTTTTAAAATATATTACTGTTCAGAATTCGCCGCGGTTTCGCGAACGAACACGGGTAAGTCGCTCGTAACGCCCAGCGATGAGCGTGCACCCAATGGAGAAAAGGACTTCGGTGATTTGACACTGCAGCTGGTGAAACGACACTTGAAGACTTATTTTAACGAAAATGACAATACAGTTCATGCGACAGACAATCTTGACGTACAACACGAACAATCTTAGACGCGACGCTGACAAGAACGAATTATGAATTACAAAAAAAAATTTGTGGAAAAAAAATACAACCGACTTCGGAATGCACTAAAAAGGATGAAATAATTTTAATTTATATTTCGGATACGGCGCAAAACTAAAAATTGTGTAAATGAAAGATGTTGCTGATTATGATTTGATTGGGGTATGGTGGCCTTGGTGTACTGAATGGGCGGAAAGGGAAAATACATTTACAGGTGAAAATATGTAAAAGGATTAAAGAATTTTGACAATTTCCAATGTAGAAAATTTTTAATTTTGCGCCGTATCCGAAATATAAATTAAAATTATTTCGTCCTTTTTAGTGCATTCCGAAGTCGGTTGTATTTTTTTTTTTTTTCAAAAATCTTTTTATCTACAGAACGCAAGATGTTGATGATTATGATTTGATTCGGATGTGGTGGACTTGGTGTTAAATGGTCGGATAGAGAAAATACCTTAACATGTGAAAACATGTAAAAAAATTAAAGAATTTTGGCAATTTTCAGTGAAGAAAATTTTTAGTTTTTCGCCGGACTAGACTTACTTATTATGATTTAAATGAACAACAACTCATTTCGTCTAATTATTGCTGTCAATGTGTTAGATAACCTGATTGCTAAAAAAGTAGACATAATATTGTTCGTTCAGTGTGGGCCCGTATCGCTACATTTAACGTCGAATAAATAAGCTACATTTGAACAATATGAAGGCATAGCTTACATTTAACAATGTGGGGAAAAGGATTAATTTCAAACAAATTATAATTTATTGGAAGCTCATAGCGAAGACATACAGTTACTCCCACTCGTATTCGTACAGCGTACACGCGTTTAGTATAAATGAAAAAGAACCTATTGAATAGTGGTGGAGAATAACATGGTGGAATAAAAGTGTAATACACAGTTCAAATACTTTTTGACTCTAAACTTCAACTTTATTTAAGTATTTGGAAGGGCACGTCTTTACAGAATGAAATAAATTGCTAGAACGAATGAGAGGTAAGTGACGAAAAATTCATCACGTACCCAAGGACCCTATCGGTCCTATACTTTGTCTAAACAAGTCAAGAAGGGACACGGCTGCACCCTCTTGACTTGTGTCTCGTAAAGAAACCCAACACGCGCAGAGATGGTTTTTGTAAATGAAAACTTTCTCTTCTTGAAAGAGAAAATCTAACAGAACCACTTTCCTTAGGGATATTTTTTATTTATCATTATCAAAATTAATTGTTATACTGTTGGGTGTAAGATGAGAATGCTTGGAATAAGAATGTTTGGGTTGAATGAGGAGCTAGAAAAGAGTGTTTGGACCGAGCGAGAGACTGTCCTACGAAATGAAAGTGCGTGCCTGATAAAACTGAGCGTAGGTTGTGAGAATGCGTGTATGAATCTGTGATTGAAGGTGGATGTGCAACTGAAGGAATAAAAGGGAAGAATCAAAGACGAAGTCTGTCTGTCGGGTACCTGTCGTGAGCACGAACGGTTAAGAAGTATTAATAAGAGTCTTAACCTTTAGACTGCCGGCATTTTAGGTTTCAGAACGTCCTTTAAAAATGCCCAAATTTTTGTCTTGTATGATGTGTCAACTATATACATATAGTCCATATCATGAGTCGAGCCCATATAGTGGCTTTCCGGCAGGATAAGATAAAGAAAAAATTTCGGATCATAAAATTTTTAAGTAAGTTTTATATAGGGGTTTTGAGGGGCGCTGAACACGATGGTAGTGTCAAATTTTGAAAATTTTTATTTTTATTATCTTTTTTCAACAAAAAAACGGTAAAATATTTTGATTTTTCAACTCTCCTTTAGCGCTACCCAGAGCTAAAGGAGAGGGGTGATTCTTGGGGGTGACTTTTATTTATATATTTTTCAGATTTGTATACCTTATAAAAGGAGGTATGATAGATCGGAATTGGTAAGATACAAATCAAGTACTCTCCTTGTTTAACCGACTTCGAGAAAGAAGGAGGTTACTCAATTCGACATGTATATTTATTTTTTTTTAATTTTAATTTTTTTTTTTATGTATGTTCCCCGATTACGCCGAGATGGACGGACCAATCGGAACGAAACCTTTTGTATCTTGTGGGGTATGACTCCCACTAGAAACGGGATAAAACACATTTTTTATGTTATCATTGTTTACCCTGTTTTCTCTGTTTTGTTGAAAATTATTGCAGAACTCTGGAAGGAATGCTCCGATCGCCACTAAAAAATGTGAAATAAAAAGATTTTTGGAAAAAAAATAGAACCGACTTCGGAATGCACTAAAAAGGACGAAATAATTTTAATTTATATTTCGGAGACGGCGCAAAATTAAAAATTGTGTAAATGAATGATGTTGCTAATGTGAAAATATGTATAAAAGAATTAAAGAATTTCGACATTTTCCAATGTAGAAAATTTTTAATTTTGCGCCGTCTCCGAAATATAAATTAAAATTATTTCTTCCTTTTTAGTGCATTCCGAAGTCGGTTTTATTTCTTTTTTCCAAAAATTTTTTTATCGATATCAGGCCGAATATACGTGAAATAGTACGTTTTTTGCAATAAACGTCGGGAAAAACGAAAAAATGCATAATGTGCTTGTTGCGGGATCAGCTGGAAATCGTACTCTACAGGATGCAAAAGGTTTCGATCCGATTGGTCAATCCATCATGGAGTAATCGGTGACCATAGATGACGTAAAGGGAACAGTACGCTTATATGCAATAAAAGGGGGGTAAACAATGATAAAATGCAAAATTTTTTTTATACTGAACAAGCTGGGAGTCATACCCTACAAGATGCAAAAGGTTTCGTTCCGATTGGTCCGTCCACCTCGGCGTAATTGGTGAACATACATAAAAAAAAAAATAAAAAAAATAAATAAATAATAAATATGCATGTCGAATTGGGTAACCTCCTTCTTTTTCGGAGTCGGTTAAAAAAAACTAAAAGAATCCGGCTATCATATATATAGGAAAAAGTTGTTCAGAATGATGACCTTGACATATTTGAGGGCGATTGAAATCGGAGGTGGCTCCCTTATTCTAAATATTTACCCTGCGTTCGATCAACTGAACGCTAGACGAAAAAAACTTCGAGGCCGAAACAACCGCCGTTGCCTAGCGACGCACGTGACGTATACCTATGCATATACATATGTATTCATCGTCCTTTTTCATAAAAAAAAAATAATAAAATTAAACAATTTATGTTAGTGTGTTATAAGTTGTTAAGCCTAAAACTCTTATGAATGGAGCCGCAGCGTGGATCACATCTATTGCACGCTTAACTGACTCGACAGAAGAAAACATAGGCGCAGAAACAACGCGAAGATTGGCGTAGAAATAGTAGTAGGGACAATATGACGATACCGCCGCGTCGCGCCGTGCCGTCAGTACGGACAATGCGAGAGGCACTGCTGTGATTCCAGCAGCATGCGGGCACATGTTGGAATTCCTTGGTACCTGTAAATCACGACTTTGTTAAAATTAGAATCTCAAGAGGCAAGAAATTCGAGAGAAGTTTCGCGCTAGGGTCGAATAATTTTAGAAAAAATTTCTCTTGTTTTGAACTTATGGTTCACGCGGGGGCAAACTTAACCTTGAGAAAGCGTATTATATTTAATCAGAAAACATGAAGAAACAGAGGGGCAGCAGATTTTTAATGCATTTCAGAATTATCTATTAATCATTTGAAGTTTTGCAACATTAACCAAACGATTGGTTTTATAAAAGTGAAAAGTAAATTTTTATATACTAAATGCATAAAAAATATTACTACATCAATATCGATTTTCTTCAAATAATGGTGTAAAATTCCTTTAAAGATCAAAGAGTTTAGTTATATAGATTTAAAGAAGTACAAATTCATAGTAAACTATACATTGCTGCTGATTGATAATGGTCTTAATGCCTACCTATGATTCTATTACTGACAATGAGATTGTTTTATTAAGTCTCCTCTATACTATGGAATGCATACACTTTCTTTGGTTCTTCCTATAGATTTTGTTTTTTTTACCTTACTTTCTATATAACTAGATTTTTTTCAGGAATGGTGATAGCTTAAGCGTTTCTTCTATTGTAACGGTTTTATTCAAATATTTTATATTATTTTTTTTTTTGCTTGGATACAATACATATGCACCTAGTTACCTCTGTATGTTGCTTAAATCGTCATCAATGTATATTTTTTACCCTTTTACTCTCTTTTTGTTCTCCTTTATCCTTTATTTCATACCTTAACCCGCTACTTTGACTTTTATCAACACAAATCCATAGTATGATCGAAACAATTTTATCAAAAATGTTTAATTTATAAAAAGTGTAATCGAATCATAAGATTGTTGAAACGGTAATACAATAAATGGAGTCAAAGACTAATGCGATAAAGGTTAGTAATAGTAACGAGTTGGGAATTTGTTGAATAGAAAAAGTTGAAAAATAAATGAAAATTATAACTTTTTAAAAGGAAATAGTGTTGCGCACTGTCTGTGGTAAAAATGTACACAGTGTCAATTTATTTGATCAAAGACACACTGGCAATGTTGACGTTAGCATGCTGTTGCTGTAGATTGTAGATGGATAATTAAGCTAAATGAGTTTTAACACGATTTTAATTCAATCGAAACTGTCACCTTCGTTTCTAATGCAGCCGCATATTTATAAGATGGACGTACTTGCGTTGACAACATTAAACGATAAATACCACAGTATTACCAGGTTACTATGTGCTAAGATCAACACAGATTAGTTCGATATAAATGTACTACAAATCTTATTCATTCGCTTCATTAAGTGTTATTCTCGTACTCTTAACAATGTCTATTCATTATTCTAATATAGAAATAGTAATATGAATTTCGTGTATGGTCTTGCCATACTAAGGGAACCAGTTGCGTGATATGAATTAGTAATAATTGATATTCTTTGTTGATATTGGTACACAATAATAGCCTTGTGTTTACAATCTTCAATTCATATTTCTCTGAGTTGTGAGCAAAATGATGCAATCATGGATTGAAACGTCATTAAATAGTAAAAGATGATATTGCAGAGAAAGTATTTAGACCTATATTCGTTAGATATTTTTACTCCCCTGGATGAGTACTATGAGCCTTGTAAGTATTGGACCCTCTTTTTTATCGAAAACATGAAAACCTTGTTAGACTCTTGGTTTTCGAAATAAATTGGAAACTATCAGCAAAGATCGATACGTTTTCGCTGTCCTTTCCACTTTGATCGTTGTTTAAACAAAGATAAATGGTGACAATGTATTAATAAGTTACATCATTTTATTCGGGAGAGTCCGTAGAATTGTTCTACACCAACACGAATTAAATAACTGCTATTGTAAAAGCACAAAACATCTGCGAAGATAAAAATTAAAAATTTTTGTTCGAGTGCGATTTTCTCAAAAACTGTGAGCACTAAAAAAAAATCGCATGCAGATTTTAATTCAGCGCACAAAAATCTATAGGAATTGATGTAAGAAGAAAATCTATAGACAATCGATCTACTTACATGTAAATTTAAAAAATAATAAGTGAGCGAATACTTTTGTGCCGTCATAAAATGCTCAATAAACATATTTACGTCGTTATTTCGTGGGTCGCTTTATTTATGTTATTTCTTGCAGTTACACAATAAACTACAATAGACAACATAATAAATAAGTGTAAATGTTTGTTGCTTACATCAGTTTATTTAGTAGTTATATGCATTTATATTCTGTCAATAATTATGGTGAGCGAATAATTTTGGGTCCCACTATACGTATACGTATCTTGTATACGAATCTTGTTGTTTTTCATTCAATCGGAGAATAAGATGCTGCTTGAAAAGTGGGATGTATGTAACTTTCAGATACATATGTAGCCGAACATAGATAATAACATAACAGAGTGTGTTGTTCACTTTTCTTCGTATTATAATTATTGTATCGTACTAATCTCACAAAAGCTAACTAGAGTTAAATATAAACATTTTTATGTTTACTATTTAAAATAAAGAAATTAAGTATAAATGAATAAACTAAGCGTATAAGAAATTCTACTAAATGTCGTATTTCTAACCGACTTCGAAAAGGAGGAGATTACTCAATTCGATCAGTATACATATACAGGATGGGGTAATAAATATTCGCACCTCAGATATCTTCGAAAGTATAAGTTTCGCAGAAATATTTGCTGAAATAAAATTGTATAGTACGAAGGGGGCCATACAATGGCGATAATAGTTTTTTTGCAGGTGGAGGTACTTTGGACATTTGAAGTTCACCTCCATTTTTTTAAATGGATTGGTATGATTTTGCTTCCCTATCACGATAGAGGATCTTAAAACGAGTTCAACGACCCATTACATAAGGTCATTGAAGGTCATAGAAAGTAGAGAAAGACGATAATATCAATGGAAATTTGTATGGCAACATCTACATATATGCTAATTTTATTAAGGAAACATTGGGTCTTTTGCTACAAGTGTTACCTTTACTTACACGACAAATCATGTGGTATCAACATGATGGATGTCCAGCACATTATTCGTTGATTGCGCGAAGGGAACTCGATGAAAAATTTCAAAATCGTTGGATTAAATGCGGCGCGCCCGCGGCGGTCGAATATCGTGGCCAGCTCATTCACCAGACTTAACACCTCTAGATTTCTTTCTGTGGGAAACACTGAAAGATAAAGCGTACAAGGAAGTGCCAACTACATACACCTTACGACATGCAACAGCAAATTATTGCAGTCGATGCGTCAATAAGTTCTGTCGCTGCAAGACTTGCAAGTCAATCAATCGTAAAAAGAATCCAATATTGCATTGACAGTGATGGTCATCATTTTAAAAACCTACTATAAACATATGTTTCACTTACTACCAAAACTGTAAGTATTATCGCCTTTCTCTACTTTCTATGACTTTCAATGACCTTATGTAATAGGTCGTTGAACTCGTTTTAAGATCCTCTATCGTGATACAGAAGCAAAAACATACCGATCCATTTAAAAAAATGGAGGTGACCTTCAAATGTCCAAAGTACCTCCACCTGCAAAAAAACTATTGCCGCCACCGGATGGCCCCCTTCGTACTGTATGTACAATTTGATTTCAGCAGATATTTCTGTGAAACTTATATTGTACTTTCGAAGATATCTGAGGTACTAATAGTTATTGCCCCACCCTGTATATACATATATATATATATATTTTTTATGTACCTATGTCGACTATTACGCGGTGATGGATGGACCAATCGGAACGAAACCTTTTGCATCTTGCAGCAAGATCATTTGCAAGGACATAGCAAGGACATTTTGCGTTTTTTCATTGTTTATCACTTTTTTACCATTTTTATTGCACAAAGCGTACTATTTCACGTATGTTCGGCCTAATTTCGATGAAATCTACATTTTGCTGCAGCATATGTTTCCGCGATTATTCCATAAGCAAAAAGAAATGGAGTTTTTTTTATTGTTAATAATAATAACTATTGTTATTACAAAATTCCGAATTTTTTGATGTTGTAAAAGTGTGAAGTAAAATAATTTTGAAAAAAAAAAATACAACCGACTTCAAAATGCACTAAAAAGTATGAAATAATTTTAATTTACTTTGTGTGCATCCTCTCTAGCTGTTTATAAAATTTATTAGAGTATTACGTAACATATTAAATACAATTCAATCTTTTCGGAGGCGCGCGGCGCAAAATTAATAATTCTGTAAATCAAAGATGTTGCTGATGTTGAATTTTCAGTGGAAAAAATTTTTAATTAAAGATTTCCTAAATATTTTTGTCTTCCAATTAGTATATTTCTTCGCTACTTGATATTTAAAACAGAGTTTTAAGTGGAGGAAAAGAAACACAAGTATGATTGTATATCCTTTTCGAAGTGCTTAGAATATTTAGGTACTTATATGTTTGAAATGCAATATCTACGGAACAAATGGCTATAATCGAAAAATTCCAGCGGTGTTTCAAAGTGTACGGCCTCGACTTTAAAATTCCAAATGGGGCCACTTCGATACCACTTCTTGTAGGTTTTACTACATTTTGTTTACAACTTTCATTTTCGCACATTTTTATGATATCAGTTAATGCAAAAACAAATTTGGTGGAAGGGTTCCTTTATGGTATCTGATGATTTAAGGTTAAAGCTGACTGCTCAACCTCTAATTTGCATTTTCTTTCATTCCTGTAAATGAATTTGTTCGCAAGATACAACTCATCAAAATTGAAAATGATTCTTTTGCTTTACACTTTCATTAATCGGTTCGAAAAAATCGTGCAGGGTGCTTAAAGAAAGAAAATTGAAGCCAAAGGAACAGACTTTCGTATCCAGTTATCAACATTTAGGAAAAAAAATTTCTTAGCGGGCAGAGGCAAAGGAAGACTGTAAGAGAAATAACAAACTGCGTTGATTTTCCTTCTAATCAACAGAACCTCGAAAATTTATGAATATTTGGAAATTCCACAACAGGATTTTAAAAGAGGGTCACTTGCTCTTTAATCTGCTATTTTTTTCACATCATTTTTAGGAAAAAAAAATAGGTGTTCCCCTAATTTTGCCATGGAGTGTATTACAGCTTCAGATAAATACAATAAGTTGTAAAAATCAATCAACACTGTTTTCTTTATATGTAATTTCAACCAATTGCATCTTTTTCTCACAATTTTTTTGTTTTGAACGCCATCTAGTAAGTTAATCTTTCTATTGTCTTAAACACTTAAAATAATTTGATCCTATCATAAAAAAATGTATTCAAATATTTTTGTGAGCCACTATATATACAGAATATGCACTAATTATTATCAAACACAGTTCTGGATTGCAAATTTAATTACATTCACTTGGAAAATATCAAACGATACAGTAATGTTTAACCAGCATAAGGTACACAATCAACAAGCTATCAGTAGTTATCAGATTCATTAAGTCATATTCCAGACATTTTTCTTAAAAAAAATATATCGAAAAATAATAATCAGTTGAAAGGAGACTAAAACAAAATTGAAGGAAATCATTAAGGGGACAGTCTTCTTGGACCATGAATTGTGAACGTGCGCTTATACATACAATCAACAGAAAGTACATACTTGCGAGTATAACCGTGCGTAAGAGGGACAGACGATTATTATATTTTCATTAACGTCCGTTTATTGAAAAGGGTGTTTCGATTGGTTCAGAGGAGGCCTTTAAAGAGTTTACCCCCTTCAACATATAATCAATCTCGGATCGAAATGATTTTTTTAGCTCACATAATAAATCTGTCTAAAGAAATATACATTTTAATTGCCAGAATGACTAGGATTTAAGTTTTGAATTAACTCCGACAAAAAATGGTTCAATAAACGCAACTGTGTGTTTTTTCCAATGAGTATTTCGACATTTTTTTTTGTGGGTGTATGCAACGAACATGTCCTTGACATCTATGGCGTTGTACGATACATAGCCTTGTATTATTACGTGTCTTGCTTTCCTGTCGAACAACATATCGCAGAAAACAGTAAAAAACGGTGTGTAGATTTGTACGATTAAAGAAAAAACACATGTTAAAAAATGTTATATAGCGTACAGAATGGATTACAAATTGTAAAAAAATAATGAATTAATTAAACGTACAAAAATAGAATGAAATATGCCTATGATTGAACAAAAAAAGTTTGGAAAAACGTCCTATCTAACTAATTACTAGTAAACTGTATATAGTGTACTACTCTTCAAAATTTTGCAAAAAGCTTCAATTATTTTTAAAATAAATGCAGATATATATTTATAGTTTTATGTAAAAAATTATGTTTTTTTATAAAGTAGGGCAAAGTAGAATGAAAATTTAACGATATTCTAAATATTTTTGGTGTGACTACGAGACAGAGAAAACTAAATTTCCAGTTGGACTTTCCCCTTGACTGATTTCGTTTCGTTGTTAGTTTACTTTCTTGTATCTCGACTGGTGAATGACCATTTAGTCCCAAAGATAAAGTAGTTATCGTTTCATACAATATTCATGCAATGATAATCGATACAATGTTGGTATTATGGTCCGTTCTGGTTTTTGGCCGTAAAAACTGTTTGAATTAATCTTAGGTCATTTGTACATATCTCAATTGGAGAATTAAAAAAAATATAACCGACTTTGGAATGTACTAAAAAGAATGAAACAATTTTAATTTATCTTTCGGAGACGGCGCATAGTTAAAAAAATTTCTACATTGAAAATTGCCAAAATATTTTAATCCTTTTAAATATTTTCACATGTTAATGTAAGTATTTTGTCCTTCCGCCCACTTATTGTTAGTACCCAGGCCACCATATCCCAATCAAATCATAATCAGCAACATCTTTCATTTACACAATTTTTAATTTTGCGCCGTCTCCGAAATATAAATTAAAATTATTTCATTGTTTTTAGTGCATTCCGAAGTCGGTTATATTTTTTCCAAAAATTTTTTACTAGGTTTCATCGATATCAGGCCAAGTATAGGTGAAATAGCACGTGTTTTGCGATAAAAGCGGTAAAAAATGAAAAAATCTAAAATATTTTTTACCAACTGGGAGTCATGTCCTATAAGATGCAAAAGGTTTGGTTCCGATTGGTCCATCCATCTCGGCGTGATCGGCGAACATACATTAAAAAAAAAAAAGAAAAACGTGTCGAATTGAATAACCTCCTCCTTTTCGAAGTCCGTTAAAAAACCAAGTTTAAACTATTTCCATCATATTAACTTTATTATTGCCAAAGTACATAAACTAAAGTTTGCATTATAGAGTTGATGATTATACCTTATAAACTTCAAAACACTAATAACACATTAATTTAGTAAAACGGTTTTAAATTTATTGCTCTCCATTAAAATAATATTAGATCGTTTTATAATTAATGTAGTGTGGCATATGCGGACGACATAGCGGTAATGGCGGTGGATGAAGATGGGATGAAAGGGGTGATGGTTAGAATGGAAAGGTATATGTATAGAGGAGAAAAAGTTGGAGGTGAACGTGGGAAAAACGAAGATGATCAGATGTCAAAACGGGGGCGGGAGGAGAGGCAGGATGACGTGGAGGTGGAAGGGTAAAGAGAAAGAGGGGGTGAGGAATTTCCTTTAAAGGAGGTGGCAATTGGTAGAGGGATGTAGGTTAGGGAGTAAACTGAAAGGGGCAGGGTATTGGGAGGAGGAGAATAGAAGGAAATGTAGGTTATGTGGGAGGGGGGTAGAATCATGGGAGCACATATGGGAGGAATGTACGGAATGGGGGAGAGACAAAGGTTGCCAGGAAGTGGCAGCGAAGGTGTTGGAGGAAGAAGGAGAAGGGGTGGTATTGATGAAGAGAGTGGAAGAGATGAGAGAAAGGGCGTACAACGGAAACGAGAGTCCAGAGAGTGACTCTGTAAGGAACGAATTAATAGAATGTGTGTACTCTCCCTCTCTCTCTCTCTCTCTCTCTCTCTCTCTCTCTCTCTCTCTCGCTCAGTGTAATTAATTAGAGTAAGATATGTACCTTATGACTTATGAGAAGGTGGTGTTTTGTAAGCGGAGCGGAGGTCCACGTATGTATCCGGCGATGCGAATAAACTAAACTAACTAACTAATTAATGTAGTGACTAGTATGAAATTTAAATACAAATTATCAGATCTTGCTAATTAATAAAAAATATATTACTAAATATTTTCCACCACAAGGTATACGATACGTTGATAACTTTTCAATTTTATCTTCGGGGAACATTTTGATTTAAAATATTTATTTGAATATTAAAAACCAAAGTGTATGATTCCTGCCAATTAAAATACCTTACCTAAAAAATCTTACAAACGTTTTTTAATAAAAATCATTATTTTATCCACTTTTTAAAACTTGAACGGTAATAAATTTACTCATTTCAATAGCAGGTGTACTAGATAATAGAATTAGGTGTACAGTTAAAATCTGAATAAATTACGTTTTTTTTTTTTATTAAGTTGTGATTAAACATGACATTCCTTACGGAATCATTGAATAGCTGATAAGCAATATATTATTATAATTAATATGAAATGACAAATAAGATTTTTCTATGATGTATTAAAATTAACGAACTGCAGATAACAAAGGCTAAACCTGCAACTAAAATGCCTAGAATACCTGTGGCATGTGGCCAATATTGAAAGGTTTACATAGAAAATTTACAAGAATGAGTAACAAATACAATAACGACTAGTCGGTGTAATAGTCTATTTAGTTATGTAAGATCATAACGAGCATAACAAGAATCGTATGTTTGATATCCTCTTCGACCTTCTTATAATAAGAAAGACAACTAACGCATATGAAAAATGTAATTTGAACAAACTTATACAGTAGTAGAATATTAATCCCGTTTTTGGCTTTACTTCAATAGTTGTTAAACTTATGACATTATTACAGAATTTATGTTAACTGATATGTCGTAATCCTAAAAACGGCTATAGTTTTAAGAAGTAAAAAATAGTATTTAAAATTTAACATGCAAAAATGTATAAAATATTATTTTATTTTATTCCACAAAGTTTTTCGATATAAACTCAACCTATTAACATTGATACATAATAATTTCCGCAATTATGTACCTAACATATCTACATATTTACCATACAATACAACATTTAATTTCTGTATAAATATAATTTTCTCACGTAATCTTTAATTTGAGATTAAAACAATAATATTTTCGTATTTTCAGTTGCGCTGTACTAGAAATTTTGTCACAAATGTTATAACTTTGTCAAGAAAAATCATAATAATCTTAGTCAGGTCATTTGGAAGCGTAATGCCCTTACTATTGATAAGGTTACGTCGATTTTCCTCGATGATGTTTTTACACTAGAAATTAGAGTGACAGAATAAAAATGGTTTTTTTTTTCTCGAAAATTTTACAAAATCAAATACCTCTATAGGTTTTAAAGAATTTTGTTGTTAAATAAACTCACCCTGCGTTTAAAGAGGGTAGCTATCTCCTGATGTAACTCATCTTTATTGCTGTTCTATTACAATTTGAAGATAAAATAAAAAAATAAAAAAAAACTGATCAAATTGAGTAACCTCCTCTTTTTCGAAGTCGGTTAAAAGTACAAACTTCCGGGGATACAGTAGCTCAATGTACACTAATTGTAAGAGAAGGTTGTTGAACTTATGTTTCGTGTGTTTTCAGCGTATACGTTTGGTATATGTATACATTTAATATGTTTAGAGCACTGATAGACACATTTCAACATTCTTAGAACAGTACCATTCAAGAGATAATAAAGCGATGGCTTAATATGCAAGAAGAATGCTTTGCAAGAAGAGGAAGGTAACAGGAGGGCAATAGTACTCGGTGCTACGCATGTATAATAAACATACAGGTTAATCGCGCATTAATCCTTGCCAGCGATCATCTTTCTTAGAGGACGTTTACTGGTTCCATTGCGGCATTCTAATCAAAATGTTTGACACATATGTATGTATGTACAGTGCTGTGCGAAAGTATTGGCACCCTATCATTGACAAAATATAAATGGGTATAACTACTAAATAAACTGATTTAAGCACCAAACTTTTACACTTATTTGTATGTTGTCTATCGTAGTTCAATCTACAAGCCATACTAATTTTGCATAACTCGCAGCAACAGGACGGTTAAACGACATGGCAGTCAAGACCATTGTCGACGTTGAGCACTACTGTTGCCACTGCGTAGCGCCGTCATATGTATGCATTTCGCTTCTGTATTGGAAGCGATCATATGACGACGCAACGCGGCAGCGACAGCAGTGCTCAACGCCCAGTGTTGCCAGGAACCTTTAAGTAGGCATCGCCATCTACAAACAACTAAATCGCCACATATCGTTGGCAATTTAGCCAAAAAAAATCCCCTAAAAAATCAATGAATTTTTGTTTAAATAATACTTTAAAGATAAGTTTTAATTAATATATTCAAGAATAACATTGAAGAATTAACATGTTCGCATCTGTTTTCAGTATCAAAATATTCCAGATAAAATATACTATAGATATAATTTGCAAAATAGGCTGAAATTTCATGTTCTGTTACACGCTTATGTATTAAAATGTTTTAACTATTTCTTTGTTTTGCTCCCCTGCTTTTCGAAAATCTATTGTTCTTTTTTTCTTTCTTTTCTTTCTTGGAATCCAACAGGTAATCTTAGACTGGGAATCACTTTAACCAACGTTAGCCAATGATTAAGTTTTTGACTGTATATCATACTTAATATATTATTTTTCTTGTAGTTTATTAAAGCTACGTTTTTATATTCGAATCATTAAAATATTGGAAATAACTTTTAATACTTTAAAAACTATATTTTGCTTATTATTGTTACAAAAATAGTTACAAATTGTTCTTTTGATAACACTGGTGATCATTGATTTAGGAATTTGATGGTCCTGAGAATAGTCCATAAAAATAAGGCATAAATCACGACTGAGAAACGATCACACATATATCTATAATTTATTTTATTATCATTTAATTTGCATTATTATTACGTTAAGGCGATCTATAAATATAATTTTATATTTATTTCGAGTCCAAAGTAAAAATTGTAGTAAAAATAATGTTAGAAATAGCCAACGGAGCGGCAATGTAGCCGTGTAGCCTAAAAAATCGCCATCGCCTACATAAACAAAAAATCGCGATTTTGGCTACAAATAGCCAAACCTGGCCAGTCTGCTCAACGCCTACAATGCAATGGTTTCGACTGCCATGCCGTTTAACCGTTCCGTTGCCGCGTGTTATGCAAAATTGGTATGGCTTGTACATAGACAGTGTAGGGCATAATTAAATTATTCTGATGATTAACAATGAACAATTAAATTTTTAACTGTTAATTGCAATTGACCATTAAATTAGAGAGTTGTGAATATGTATTTGTTTTGCAGGGTTACAATTAATTAATTGTTAATTGCCCTTATAATTAAAACTAATTATTTAATTATTTATTAATTTTAACTGTTTGAATAACTAACAATTAATTTTTATTGTGATGATGATTTGGTGTAGTACTTATTTAAATAGAAGCACCTACAGTTTGTTTACTTTCGCTCTGAAGACAGAAGGTAGGCTGAAGATTGCGAATGAATTACATCACGAAAACGAACTACTCGGCATCGCGAAAATGCAACAATAATAAACATCGATAAGATGGAATATCGAGTTTACATATATACCTTTTTTAGAAATGAATAGAATTGAGAAAGTTTAATTACAACTAATTTCAATTGAAGTTTGCAATTTTGAGATTGAAATGCCGCAATTAAATATTCAATCAATTAATTAATTGATTAAGAATTTAATTGATTGATGCCCTACACTGCTTGTAGATTGAAAAGAAAACATGATTTTACCCTTCCTTTTATGCTTACCGTAATAACAATGTCATGCTTTCTCCATCGTATGTTATGGTTATACATATTTTCTCTTAGACTTAGACCCTTGGTTTTCGAAATAAATTGGAAAATGTCAGCAAAGACCGATACGATATGGGTGTCCTTTCCACTTTGATCGTTGTTTAAACAAAGTTAAATGGTGACAATGTATTAATAAGTTACATCATTTTATTCGGGAGAGTCCGTAGAATTGCTTTATATCAACACGAATTGAATAACTGCTATTGTAAAAGCACAAAACATCTCCGAAGAAAAAAATTAAAAATTTTTGTTCAAGTGCGATTTTCTCAAAAACTGTGAGCACTAAAAAAAAAACCGCATGCAGATTTGAATTCAGCGTATAAAAATCTATAGACAATCGATCTACATGTAAATTTAAAGAATGACGAGTGTGCCAATACTTTTGTGTCGGTATAAAGTGCTCAATAAATATTTTTTCATGATTATTTCGTGGATCGCTTTATTTATGCTTTTTCTTGCAATTGCACAATAAACTACGATAGACAACATACAAATAAGTGTAAAAGTTTGTTGCTTAGATCAGTTTATTCAGTAGTTATATGCATTTATATTCTTTCAGTTATGGTGTGCCAATACTTTCGTTCCTAACTGTATGTATACAGGGTGTTAAAAAAAAACAATTTAATATTTATATGGTATATAGGATGTACATACTTTACTAAGCAAAAACGTCTTACTGAATATAGGTCGAAAGATCAACCGTTTCTGAGTTATTAACATTTTTGTTTGCTAGTATCATGATTTACTTACTACTGGACTTTCGATATTTACAGAAGATTTTCCACGTGTCCTCCTTCCATTTCTATACACGCTTGGCATCTTCTTCTTACGGAGTGAAAAATACGTGATTTATAAATACTTAAGTAAACATCGCATGTGATGGAAGCAAGTAAGTAAATGCTAATAGCAAACAAAAATGTTTATATGTATCTCAGAAACGGTTGACCTTTCGATCTATGTGTATTAAGACTTTCTTACTCAGTAAAGTGCATCCTATATACCATATAAATATGGAATGGTTTATTTTAACACCCTGTATGTATATGTTATGTATTTTTTTCTCATAAATTGTATGTAATATTTTCGTGTATTTCCTACTTTTGCTACGACTGCTGACAACTGAGTGAAGTTTGATCCTACCGTTTACGATACTATATTGTCATTTATTTACATATATGGCATATTTTAAATTATTTGCTGGGGCATTTTGTAAATTCTCCAATGTAAAACTTTCCAGCTTAAATCTGGCAACAATATACATATTGCAAATAGAATTATACAATAACATTTTTAAAAGTTTTGGTTGCTTACTTTTCATACATATTATATTTTAATTTATCACAAACAAATCAGTGACTTGTAAAACTGAATTTTCCTAGGGCTCTCCGTAATTCGTGAGAAAACTGAAAATAAAAAATTGTGATAAATCTTTCTAAAAAACGTAATATTTGAACGTATCATTATCGCGGTAGTTATTCATGAGTATGTCAACACATTGAGCGCCGGCTACAACATATGAGTAGTGTTCCTTCTCGAGAATTCTTTCTCGAGAACTTCTGGAGAAATTTTGTAATTGCTTATTTCTCAACTTAGGTTTAGAAAGGGCAAAACACATTCTAAGTAAGTAGGCTTTTCGAAAAATATGATAATATTCATGATTCTACTAAAAATACCGAAACACTTACACGTCAAAATGAGAAATTATCATTAAGAAAACAATTAGAATTAACAATTGCAGATAGCCTCCAAGAATTTATCCCCAATCAAGAAGAAAATATACATATTTCAAAATTAAAAGAAATGAATTTCATATTTTTGAGTCAACTGGAAAAAGGACATCTAATTTGCAGCAACTTTTGGATGTTCTATATACATATAATCAAGCCAACATCCACTCAAAATGAAAGAAATTTTTCCACAGCCACAGATTTTATTACAAAAAAAAAAGTAGATTATCTGTTGCTACGATAGATGCTTTATGCTTTCTAAAAAATTATTTTAAAACAAAAAAGTAATTTGTTTAAATTTTGCATTAAATAAATAAATTTATCAATTATATTTAATGTCTGTTTCTTTATTTGCACTATGTAAATTAGACGGGAATGAGTATTTGGTTAAAGTTTTGTTGCTTTTAAATATTATCAACCTTATCCTATAAATATAAATTTTGCAATATTTATTTAAGTTCTCTTCAATTCTCGAGAATTCTCGAGAAATATAATCTAATTTCTTGTTTCTCGAGAAACAAAATAGGTATATCGAGAAATCAGGAACACTACATATGAGCCATTTAAAGCCTGAGCGCCGGCAACGTATCAGCCACTTACAGCCCAAACGCCGGTCTCATTTGCTTGTTTCTAAACAATGAGTAGCTAATGAAAATATTTAAAACCTTATACAAATGTATTTCTAAATACATTTCGTAATATAGTATATTTTGATTGAATATTCGTCGTGTACAATTTGACAGAAACGAAAAATAGAAGCAAAATCGAAATTATCGCAGGACCGGCGCGGCGGTCAAGCGATAGACCCAGAAACCGCGTCATCGCGGGGCCGGCGCGCCGCGGCGCTCAATGTGTTAAGTTCAAATCTGTTGTTTGTAGCTGTATATTTTTATTTGTGTGCCTAAAATCGTCGCGACGTATGCCTATCTTCATAATTATAATTCTTTAGTATTTACAAAATATCAAGATGCAGTATAAGCATCTTTCGAGTTATCAAAATGTGCAATGAAGTTTTTACGATTGTACGAGTCCAAAAATTTTAATTAAAATTTTTAAAAGTATCGCGCAATACATAAGACATACATAAGAATATCCATTCGCATTCATAATGATGTTCGCTACGACCGCGCAAACTGCATTAGAGGTTTTAGAAAAACAAATGCACAAATTCAATTTACGATTCAAGGAACGGCTTTTATTTCTAACAGAATTTTTAAATTTATCTTTAAGTATATAATACTATTAACCCCTTCCGGTAAGATTTAATAATGAAAAACTGTGCATGAAATAACCATTTAATTTGTATTTAAAAAAAGCTTGTTTCATTGTAAATATAATTCTTACATATTCATATCCATTTTTTTTACATATGTGGTAGTGATCTGTGATATTTCCACAAGTAACAAAAGTGTTGCTAAATTCAGTACACTAGAAATTTTCAATTAAATTAATTGTCATATTCAACAGTAACTTTAGTCGCATGACGAGTGCAGCTCGTTATTGTGCGACATGGCATGAAAAACAAATGACGAGCTACATAGACTCGTCATTCTACCGGAAGGGGTTAAAATTACCGACCTGCCAAATCTCAAAAGTCACGCGACTACCCTAACCCCTTGAAGCTTTTGTATATCAGTTAAGTCAATTGAATAGAAAATAGTTGAAAGGCTGGAATTTAATTTACTTTCGCCCGCATACATCTGTTCCTTGTACTTAACGTAATCTATAGTTAAAGTAATAATCTTCAATTTGCGGAAATTAGTAATTGCAAATATACTTTAGTTCCTGCTAATTATTATTATTAATTGATTACACACTTTAACCGCATATATTATTTAGTCAAGTTTCTTTATTTCAATATAGAATTAATTTTGTTGTTGTTGTTGAGAAAACATATTTTAATTCTAATTGTAGTTGAAAGCAATTAATAAGTATAATTTTTTTGTTTAATTTAAATTTCATTTTTCTTTAAAGAATAATTGTATCATTAGAATGAACATTTAAAAAATTTTGTATTATTACATTTCTATTGAAAAAAGTGAATATTTACATACAAATATCACGTTCACTATTCATATCCAACTTATACATTTCCACATCGACGGTATATTTTCAACAATATAATAATACAAAGTATGCGTACAAAATATTTGCTGTTTTCTTTAGCTTTAAATCACACGTTAAGTAACACGTAAAAAAAAAAATAATTTTTGCAAAAAAAAAAATACAACCGACTTTGGAATGCACTAAAACGAATGAAATAAGTTTAATTTGTTTCGGAGACGGCGCACAATTAAACATTTTCTACATTGAAAATTGCCAAAATATTTTAATCCTTTTAAATATTTTCATGTTAATGTACTTTGTCCTTCCACCGACTTAGTACCAAGGCCACCATACCCCAATCAAATCATAATCAGCAACATCTTTCATTTACACAATTTTTAATTTTGTGCCGTCTCCGAAATATAAACTAAAATTATTTCATTCTTTTTCGTGCATTCCGAAGCCGGCTGTATTTTTTTTTTTTTTTTCAAGAATTATTTTAGTTCACATTACATTATTTAGTGGCGATCGGTACATTCCTTGCACGGTAGAATAGTAGTTAGCAACAAAGGGATGGGAAGGGAAGTGAAGGGAATGTTGCAAATGGGATCATCGTGGAAACGTCTCCGGCCGCAAAATGTAATACTAGCTTTCATCGATATCAGGCCGAGTATACGTGAAATACCACGTTTTTTGCGATACAAGCGGTCAAAAATGAAAGAATCCAAAATGTTTTTTTTACGAGATCAACTGGGAGTCATACCCTACAAGATGCAAAAGGTTTCGTTTCGATTGGTTCATCCATCTCGGAGTAATCGACGGACATAAAAAACAAAAAAAAAAGAAAAATACTGATCGAATTGAGTAACCTCCTCCTTTTCGAAGTCGGTTAAAAATAGAACCGTACGGCGAGATTGTGCTGTAATCCTGACATGTTACGCAGCTTTCGGAATCTTTTTTTTTGTTCATGTTCATTCGTCATGCTCTAGTGGGTCTGACAATTAAATGCAGTGACAAAAAACGTGAACTGTAAGTAAAAGATAAAGAAAAGGGGAGATGGAAAAAATAGTAAGTTGAAGCAGAATACATACTATCCGTGTATTACGAAAAGGCTTGAAATCATAACAATTAACGCGTTGTTGTTCACATAAAATTGAAATTGTTTTGTTATTTCCGTTTTAAGGAGAAAAACAGTAAGTTAATATTATTATATATCTAATTGTAAGTTATAAACACATTAACCTTTGCGATGAAGTTGTGCAGGTCTTATACCTGATCTGTTGTATTATGTGTCCATTAAAATTAGCTTTATAATTATGTTTAGTTAAACTTTTAATATTTCTTTTGAATAATGCTTGCTAGATTGAAAATTCTACCGACAAAAGCACAAATGAAAACCACGTTTCTGAACGTTCTTTGCTGGTATTTAGAATAAAGGTATTACATTTAAATTCTTAAAACCATTTGTAAGAGGCGAAGGGGTGGGGTAAGTTGGCGAGCGAGCCAGTGTAGTGCGAGTCTGACAGAGAGCCGTTTTGAGTGACGTGCGAGTGATGAGAGTGCGATTGAGAGATCGTAACGACCCGCATATAGGATCACGCGAAAAGAAACGAGCGTTGTTAAAAAGACAAAAAGGGTATCGTGAGAGAAACGGTCGCGATATTGGAATGTTCTGGTTATTCTATATATGTTTATAAAACAAATAAAAGAAGCATCGCCCAAGTGAAAATCACGAGACTCTTTTAATATTCTTTAATGCTGACATTAATTTCATGACGCCTGAACACCAGAATTTCGATAAAACTAAACTGAAAAAAGCTATTGTCCAAAATAATTTATTAATAAACAATAGGTATTTACTTTAATCTGAACGTAATTGAAAAAGAAGTACATATGTAGATACTGCCGGTACATACTGAATTTTGTTTTCCAAATACAAAGCAAATGTTGGTTTTGAAAGAAAATTATGTATAACAAAAGACAGCAATAAATGGTTTATTTTGTTTAGCACACTCGTTCAATGATCATGCAATTTATGAGGAAATAAAGCTTAAGTCGAGCTTCATCTGTTACAGATTATCGCAGCTGAGTCAAGTACTGATGATAACCAAACCTGTCACAGGTAGAAGAACATAAGAAAAGTGGACAATAGCTGACAGAATAGTAGACAGATTTTAGCTGAGACATAACCAGTTGAACTAATTATACATTTTTAGCATTAAATAACATAACTTGAAGCGCTAAATAGGATGAAAATAAACACAATGATGAAACGTGTTTGTTTATCACAAGTACGAATATTATTTATTCTTATATGCACTATATAAGTTACGGATTTCTGAATTAAACATAAATTAGTTTCCATTTTTGTTATAACTCTTTTATTAACTCAATCAGGATATTAAGTTAGTGTCAAATAATAATAGAATAAAAAGTTTTCTTAAGAGTATCAGAATAAATGTTAAAAAGTTATTTATTAAATTTTAGCAATTAGTTCGCAACTGATATACGACAGATGCCCCATCAGAATGATTAAGAATGAATCTTTTCGGCGAAATTCAACTCAATGACAACATATGGCGTACTTCGATAACAATATTGAGACCATCCAGTAATTGATAAGGTCTGAATGCTCAAAGCAATAATGAAGAACACGAGAATTAAGCTGCCACATGTGGTGCTGGTCGATTTACAATGCAAGATGTGTGAAAATTAGTTGTTAATGGGATTGTAGAGTATCGGTGAAACCTTGAAGAGGCCATACTTTTCTTCAAGGTCTACAATGTCGAATTAAACGTGCTAGGATGTTCAGTCTCTGGTAGAACAATGTCGTTTTTGTTTCATGAATTGCGGAAGCGAGTTACTTATTATACTAACAAGCATATAATTGCATTTTTCTTAAAAAAACGTACAGTTATTTTGGTCGTCCGCTTCGAACCAAACTCTGATAAACGTTTTCGACAAGGATGCGAAAATTCATGTATAATTACAAAATTTATTGCAAAATGAAACAGTTGTTATAACAAATATTTTTTAATAATGAATTTTTAGAAGCTCTTATTCCTCGTGGAAGAAATTTTTCAACGCTCAAAACAAATGAAATCTTTTTCACGTATATACATAAACAAGGATAAATCATACGTATATAGTTAACCTATTATTATGAAATGATTGCAATGATGTTATTAATGTTAACGATCGGTAAGTGCGTCATTAATAACAGTTTTATAACACTATGAATTACAGCGAAATAATTTAGTTTAAAGGAAAGAGGAAAAGATTATAATTGAATTTGCATTGTTTAGCTATATGGAATAATATTTTATCCGTAGAAAATCTATATAAAATTATTCAAAATACTTTCATAGGTATAAAATATAATACATTCTAATCGTACATCATTCCGTATACTTACAAATATACATAACTCTACTTTACTTTAGGTAAAAGTAAATTTAATTCACTTGCTTTCAGTTTCATATTTGCTTTTTAAGTCTATACATGTATCTATCATTTATTCTATTAAAATGTACATATTCATTTTTTTAAGTAAAATGTTTGATGTTTTATTGCAGTTTATTCCTGCAACTGAAAGTTTACAGAAGGATATTAATAACAGTCCATCTGTCTTCACTTCATCATCTATGCAACAAAAACTACCTCGACTACCTTTCATATCCTTTCAATTTAGAACGATTTATGCATACATTTTCAACCGAATTCGAAAAAGAGGAGGTTAATCAATTCAATCAGTATTATTTTTTTTTTTCTGTAATTGTGATCAAATCCGGAAAACATTATTCTGATTTTATCTATGAAGCGCGGAATTGTTTGTTTTTTCCGAAAGTCCCTAGATTTAAATAGTTAATAAATTTTCGCTCTTACCTCTCATGTCAGCTTTTTCAGTTAATTGTTTATCCATAAAAATAAGCAATCGCATGTTTGGCAAGTGTTCATTGATTCTCTTCTTACTATTCTTGCAGAATGCAAACACAAGGGAAACAATCCATTCGCCGGCAACGTAGAACACACTGCACGTGAAACAGTCGAGAAGTTCCGATATCATTAAGTCCCAGCAAGAAAACAGTTCAGGTATCATTACCTCACAGTACTTGTTTGAGTTTTATTCCGACGAAGAATGCGTTACAAATATGAAACTATCGTTCCCCGTGTCGCAACAAATAGATATTTAACCTGTTAGCTACAGCGAAAATGAATCATTTCCGTTAAAGTCACGATAGTTGTATTTAATTGTATTTAATTTGGCGAACTGGATAAACTACTTATCGATGATTAGTTCTTAAATATCATTCTCTGGTAAATAATCGACATTTTACTTATATACTTTCTGGTATTTGTAAAAAGTTATGGAAATATTTAATAACTTTCCACCCTAACGTATACACATTTTGAAGATTACAATTATTTTTTCAATAATTAACAGATTAATTGATATACTATATTTGTAACGAAATGTTCAAATCTCGCATACAACTAATAATTAAGGCTATGCGGAATAGTAACACAATATTCAGTTACAAAACTCAATATTATGTGTTTACGAATCAAATTGCAGCTAAAGGATTGAATTTTACAAACAAATCTTATCCGATTTTATGTTTGTATCATGCATACTCTTTGCTCATACAACTCAACATCGCAGTAGCCCAGTGTAGTGGCATGGATATGTTATCACTTTGGCGGATCCAGTTCGACGTTAATTATGTCCATTCTTTATTTTTTAAACGCTTTACTCTTTTTCTATTGAATGTGTTGAAACAGGATCTTAACAATGACATTGTCACACAGTAAAAGCACGATTCACCGATATTAACTCTTACCACGAATTACTTTATTCCCCCAAAACTATTCATATAAAAAAGTACTAATGATCTAAAAAAACTAATTTTTGTCGAATAAAACATAATTATGTTTAATTACATTTATGAACTGAAGATGTTAAGTACAACCTAGTAAAATCTATTTATATTGTGCAACGATACTGTATTTTTAGAAATATATTTTAATACATTCGATAGAGAAATAAATATTTATAGTATTTAATAATATTTACAATATTTATAATATTTAATATTTTAGTATTTATAAAAAAAAAAGAATAAAAAGAAAATGAACCTAAGCCGCTGACAAAGTGGACACTGCTATACTTGAGTAGTACAAACAGGGTATGTATACAAACATGAGAAAAATGTATGATTTTTTTATTGCAAATTACATATCAACAACACAGTTTCGACACATTATTTAAAGTCAAGGTTGTATCACAGGTTCAGTATTGCAGTATATATATGTAAAGATGAAAAAAGTTGGTAGGTGTGTTATAACAAGATGCCTTGGTTAAATAACCACTGATTCCTTCATTCCTCTACTTTCACTTAGTGACAAGAAGGCTATTTGTATAACAACAAAATCGGTATTGCTATTACTTCCAAAACACGTACCGCGCGAAAGACACTGGAAGAATGAATCGACTAGCAGTAAGTCGATGCGCTTTTGTGGTTTCAAAAGTGACCGCCAGCATCCTGTCGACACGAAATCACGTGATTAATCTTTTGTACACACACGCATAAAAGTACACGATGTTATGATGTGATGCATAGCTGTGTTGTACTATTGAATGAGGTGAGAATGGAATAAACCTCGCTTACTGATCGCCTTCGTTTTTCTTGCTGGTCGATCGTCGAAAGACGATACACGCTTGCGGGAATCCTGGAAAAAGTGCCACAAGAAAGAAAGAGAGAGAGAGAGAGAGAGAGCTTATAAAGGAATTCCGCGAATAGAGGCTAAAAATAGAATAAACCCAGAATTGGAAAAAAATCGTTATTTTCCGTGGACATTTATCATTGAAAGAAATTGAAACTTTATTTTTGTGAAAGTGTGTTGTTAGAATCTTATTTGTCTTCGAAAAAATTTACTATTGAAATATCGGGTGAATGTACTAGTAAAAAAATAAACGATCAATTATGTAAGATTTATCACTAATATTCTTTCATTCGTGTAAAACTTGTGGAAACAATAAATTACCGTTAAAAATAGAGCACCTGAATCGCAAATAATCGACTGCGTAACTTTAGAACGCGGTCAGTACGATAGATAGAGATCGACCATCTCTTTCGAATCAAAATTTCAAAATACGTCGTATACCCCCATACAAATTCGAATTCATTCATTTTTTAATAAATTTGCAACCACTGTCAATAATCAATAATTACATCAACAATAATTAAGAACAAATAATTCCTTTTAAATGTTTTATATAAATTTCAATATACAGGGTGTTCCAGCTAACTCTGGCATCTCAAATATCTCGCTTGTTTTTCATGGTAGAAAAAAATGTTAGAAGAAAAAGTTATTGAATCCGACGGGGCACATATTTTGATTGGTGAAAAATTTTGCTCAAGGTCATTTTTTTCGAGATTACAAGGTCATCGGTGTTTTTTTTTAAATGGAACCATATGTTTTTAAGGTCATTTGAAGGTCGTAGTGTTATAGGTCAATGAACTCGCCTTGCCCTCGGCTATCATCGTATGATAACAAAAATATATGGTTACATGTAAAAAAACACCAATGACTTTGTAATCCCGAAAAAAAGGACCTTGAGCAAAATTTGTCACCAATCAGAATATGTGCCCCATCGGACTTTTTCTTCTAACATTTTTTTCTACCATGAAAAACAAGCGAGATATTTGAGATGCCAGAGTTAGCTGGGACACCCTGTATACTAAAAGTAAAATAATTTTGAAAAAAAAAAATACAACCGATTTCGGAATGCACTAAAAAGCAAGAAATAATTTTAATTTATATTTTATATAAAATAGAATTTTGCATCTATGTACAAGATGCAAAAGGTTTCATTCCGATTGATCCATCCGTCTCGGCGTAATCGGCAGACATACATATAAAAAAAAATATATATACTATATATGTATATACAGTGCGGTGCATAACTATAGCACGACCCACAATTTTTAAATGATTCTAACTTTTGAATAAAAATATTAAAAAATCAATCATATAAGTTAAAAGGGCATGGAAAATATTGAATCTTAGCAAAGCCACATTGCAGTATCGAGTAAATACAATCCTAGAAAAATACTTTTTGAAAAAAGTGCAAAAAGGCGCCAAGTGCACGCTTCCTAAAATAAGATATAATCTATACAAAGAAATGTGTAACACAAAGATTATTTTATCTTTATAAAAACATTTACTTTACAAAAATACCGTACTATGAAATTGGTGTATTTCTTTCAATTCTTTATATATGTATTCATATTCTGTCTATAAAAGAGATGATATCACAAAACAGCGCCAAGCAAACAATCCGTAAACAGAGATTTTTAACTTTTATCTAATTGGTACAATATCGGCGACTGTCCCCCGAATGTTCTTTCTTCAGAGAAAGTATGTTAGCGACAACATATTTTTAAGGGTCGCCAAAGGCAATTAGCCTGGCGCTATTTTGCTTTCGAGGGATTTATGATAGGGATTCAGCCTTCACGTGGCCTAAGAGGATGGTTTAAGAATGGCAATCCAGGCGCCCGACGATGGCTGGTGACCCGAAGTCACGTAGCTATCGGGTGCCATACGATTCATTGTTGAAAGGAAGCATGACAATGTTTAGGAAAGGCAAGCAACCCGACGTTGCATTGCTATACAGAATAAAGACGTAGTTCTTTAAGGATCTGGCCATCGAGCGGGGAAGGCAAGGGTGCCATCTGGTAAGAGGACTGAGCTTGACCTTTCGGCTGTTACCCCCAAATCGTAAAATAATACGCATCGTTTTAGCCCATCATTAAAATATTTTTAAGAAGGAGTAGAAATGTTTTAAACACAAAATTTTTATAATCTACCTGCAAAAAAGTTGGCGCTGCTTTTTTGTAATTTGTTACATCCACAACTTCAATGAATTTGTTGTACAACAACAAATTGTACAAGAATGTAACGTTAAGTTGCTATATTTGACATGTTTGTTACAAAAAAGCAGCGCCAACTTTTTTGCAGGTAGATTATAAAAATTTTGTGTTTAAAACATTTCTACTCCTTCTTAAAAATATTTTAATGATGGGCTAAAACGATGCGTATTATTTTACGATTTGGGGGTAACAGCCGAAAGGTCAAGCTCAGTCCTCTTACCAGATGGCACCCTTGCCTTCCCCGCTCGATGGCCAGATCCTTAAAGAACTACGTCTTTATTCTGTATAGCAATGCAACGTCGGGTTGCTTGCCTTTCCTAAACATTGTCATGCTTCCTTTCAACAATGAATCGTATGGCACCCGATAGCTACGTGACTTCGGGTCACCAGCCATCGTCGGGCGCCTGGATTGCCATTCTTAAACCATCCTCTTAGGCCACGTGAAGGCTGAATCCCTATCATAAATCCCTCGAAAGCAAAATAGCGCCAGGCTAATTGCCTTTGGCGACCCTTAAAAATATGTTGTCGCTAACATACTTTCTCTGAAGAAAGAACATTCGGGGGACAGTCGCCGATATTGTACCAATTAGATAAAAGTTAAAAATCTCTGTTTACGGATTGTTTGCTTGGCGCTGTTTTGTGATATCATCTCTTTTATAGACAGAATATGAATACATATATAAAGAATTGAAAGAAATACACCAATTTCATAGTACGGTATTTTTGTAAAGTAAATGTTTTTATAAAGATAAAATAATCTTTGTGTTACACATTTCTTTGTATAGATTATATCTTATTTTAGGAAGCGTGCACTTGGCGCCTTTTTGCACTTTTTTCAAAAAGTATTTTTCTAGGATATCACTCTTTTTTGTAGTACATTTATTGTATACAGTACAGTAATAAATGTATGTTAGTGTTACGACATTTGGAAACAAGAACCGTGGCAAGGTAAATGCATCTAGGATGTTGACCTGATTTGTACAGGTATGTACAGTGATTTCTCTCTAATTATCAACTGAAAATTCTCTTTAATTGTCCAGGAGTCATCCCCACCACAATTAGAGAGACCGAGAGCCGGTTTGGGGACCCTCGATGCCTCAGCTCGGTGGAGCTACAAAAAACAAAACCGGTTTTTGCCATTAAGAAGTGCAGATATCAACTTCCGCATTTTTGATCAGATCTTGGCAGAAGCGACGTCAATCGATTCCTTATGTTTTTCCGATGATAATGACACCAAACACAACATGAATTGAACAATAATTAACCAACTTACAAGAAAAATCTAAATGTATAATTAAAAACTAACTTCGTTAAAAATAGGCCGATTTACATGATATAAGGTATCATTTTGATCGGGAGAACACCAGGAATCCATTGGTGTCACTTTCACATCGATACGATGTGAAATAAAGAATTTTATTTTTCGAAAAATAGATGAGTCATCGCCCGTTCGTTTGATATCCGCCGAGAGCCTACCTGGGTTCGCTCCGCTGCTTAGGGTCGAACCGGCGATGACTGATCAATTTTTGAATAAATAAAATTCTTTATTTTTCATCGTATCGATGTGAAAGTGATGATACCAATGGTTCCTGGCGTTCTCCCGATTATTAAAATGATACCCCATACTACGTAAATCAGACTATTTTTAACGAAGTTAGCTATTAATTATGCAATTGGAGTTTTCTTGTAACTTGGTTAATTATTGTTCAATTTATGTCGTATTTGGCATCATTTTCATTGCAAAAACATAAGGAATCAATTGATGTCGCTTCCGCGAAGATCTGATCAAAAATGCGAAAGTTAGAATTTTCATTTCCAATGGCAAAAACCGGTTTTATTTTTTGTAGCTCCATCGGGCTAGTTTCCATCCCCCTCCGAATGTCCACGGCCGGTCCCGAGCCGTTGACAATCAGAGAGGAATCACTGTATATGTATACTGTAGGTGCCGATGTCGGAGCTGTATGTCTCTCATCGGATTTAGGACCGGGGATACCTAACACTCCAGGCGCGACGAATTGAAAGAGTCGCGGATTTTCATTATGAATAGGCGATAGAGAGTGCAGTCGTACAATTTCCAAAGTAGGTGTGTGTAGCCACTTAACCGTCGTTATGGTGCTGCATAACACATGTATTGTGTTAAGAGTTTCCTACAAGGTTCTGGCCACGAAGTGGAAAAGATGTTGAATCTCGTGAAGGACCATGAGAGACGGCATGGCGCTTACCCCAGAACTTCCAAGGGAAACGATACTTATTGCTGACATGCAAATTACATTTTCTCGAAGAAAGCCCACCACCATCCCCGTCGTATTTTTTTAAATAAAATCGTGATAATACGACGGTTTTCTGGTATAAATGCATGACTATTTGTGATAATTTTAGAACGTTTCTATTTTGCAGTATTGTAAACTGATTGTTCACATGTACATTACATTTTTTGAAAGAGAGCCCGCCACCACCCCCGTCGTATTTGAAAATAGTGATAATACGACGGTTCTCTTCCATAAATGCATAAGTATTTGTCATAAATTTTCATCGTTTGTATTTTACAGTATTGTAATATTGTGAAAATATAATGTATATTATCATAGAAATACATGAAGCTGTTTGTTCGGTTTTTCTGTAAAGTAAGTTTTTATTATTTTTATTATATAAAGATAAAGTGATTGTGTTTTGACTTTATTTTGTACAGATTATACCACAATTGTACAAACATGGACTTGGCGTCTTTTTAAAAATTACTGTTTTTTTAAATCAGTTTTAAAGTGCACATTATTTTCTTTTGTATTAAATGTAAATAACTTTAAAAGTTGTAACCCTTTTATACTGCACGGTAAAGGAACAGATTTGCATAGGAAAATAGTACATGTAAATTAGATTTTCTTAAAGAGAGCCCGCCACCACCCCATCGTAATTGTAAAGATATAGTTGAAGTACGATGGCCCACTTCAATAAATGTATAACTATTTGTGATAACATTTTTCTTCTTTCCTCTGCAACATTATAATACAAAAACATTGGATATGGCTTGCAATATTCTATGTTGTCTTATTGTGTAGAGAAAAAAAATATACATAAAAGTGTGGTTTGTGCAGATGAAGTCGAACTTCGTTTTACCATAATGTAGAAAAATTACAAATATGAAATGTTACTTTATTAATTCTGCGAATTTTTTTAAAAATGAGAATTGTAATTATAGAAATTGTGTATGTCCCGTATAATTAAAAAAAAAAAAAAGAGTTCTGTAAAGATATTTAATTTTTATCAATTTTCTGCAGGAAAATAATATATATATTTTTAGCACTTCTAGGCCATTGCGTTTTCCTAATTTCCGCATCATTAGCTTCTATCCAAGTATTGGACATTCCTTCTCTGCATATACACGTATAATGTCCTTCTTCAATGCATGAACCATGATGAAACACAGCACTCACTACTTTGTATATTTGTCCAAGTATAATAAGTTTAGTTGTTGGGACAGCTCGCAAAGAAAACTGTGTTTTTCCTGATATATCGTCTTCAACTGATATTAACTGAATAACAATAATATTTCTAGTCATTATAAATTCACTTTTAATCAATATATCGTTTTCTGTACACTTTTCACATGATTCATTGTGCAAGTGCAACCAATGAAAGAACTTTGTATTTAATAACTCATTTAAATCATAAGTTTTTTTCTTTTTTTTATTTATCGGTATTGAAAGAAGTGTATTACGGAGAACTGTAGTCTTTGTATAATGACAACTGTTGCATCGTTTAATTGTAGAAACTTGATGTTCAACTAAACTTTGAATATAATCGTACTTTTCACAAAGAGCTATAAAAAATTGGGATGTATCTCGTTTAACGTTTTTGGAGAAATATTCCCCTAAACATTGCCGTATTGTATATGTATTTAAATCAGGTAATTTACGTTCATATTGTTGTATTAATACGCTTAAAATGTTTAATTTATCACAATTAAATATCTGTTTTCTAACAACAGCAAAATGTAACAAACATTGCATGATTGCATTTGCATAAGAGGAAACCCCATCCTTATTTTGCAAACTGTGCATATTCCAAGTTGTAATTGTTTTAACCTTTTCACATGGCTCTTGAACAGAATTAATTACTGTTGGTAAAGCCCATAAGACATCTCTAATTTTACGATATTTTTCTTGTAAAACAGGAAGTACTCCTGTTTGTGGTTTGTACATTTGTCTTAATCGATTATATTCAACAATCGCTTCTTCATTAGCGGTAATAGATGAAGGATCGAAATTAATTAAGTGCAACCCATCTAACGACGTTACTCTTGACAATGCAACATAAGTTTGGCCGTGACTAAATACAGAATTACCTATGTCCATAATAGCATTCTGTAAGCTCAATCCTTGGCTTTTATGAACAGTAATTCCATAACTCAGAGACAATGGAAATTGTTTTCTGATAACATATGCTCTATCGGTTACCTCAAATTGAACACTTACTCTTTCAATAAAATATTCTAAGCCAGATGGCAAAAGCAGTTTGATCTTTTCTACATAATTAGTAGACATATCTTGTACAATTGAAATCACTGTAGCAATTGTACCATTTACAAGACCCAAACTGGCGTCAATATTACGTCTTATCATAACTTTTGCTCCAATTTTTAAAATTATGCGTTTTGATAGCCCAGCTGTTTTAGAATTATCCTCATCATTATTTTCCAATACTTTTAGTATTTTCTTTTTTACATATGAACTACAATCGATCGTATCTTCAGCAAGTAATAATATTTCTTTCGAAGAAATACGATCTAACATTGCAGCATTCAAAACATCACACATACGACAAGTAGGCAGTAAACAAACAGTATCCGACGTCATATTATTCATAAAAGTGCATAATTTATTTAACCTAGACTGGAAGGAATCTTCTTTCTGTGTGAAAGATATTTTTCGTTTTTCTAGAATCTCACAATCAGATTTTGTTAATAAACCAATACGAATTCTGGATAACAATTCCCGATAAGACGGATCTCCTTGCTGGCGCATATTAATTGTCAATTCATCATAATCGAATAATGTCGTCCATAAATTAGTACTTCCCAAGCATCCGAAATATTTACCAATTTTTTCAGTAGACAAACTTGCAAAAATAAAATCTTCATGTACAGGAGGTAGTTGAAGCAAATCTCCAAATAGAAGAATATGCTTTTTGCCAAACCAACCATCAGCGGTATCACTTGTGTCAAATATTTCAGACAATCGTAGGTGTATGTATGCTAAAATCAAATTAGATATCATTGATATTTCATCGATTATAAAAAGAGTGACATCCTTCAATTCCGCTCGTAAAACTTTCAATACATGATCAGACAATTGTTTATATTTAGGAGTATGACCATGTTGAACCGGTAATTGAAGCAATCTATGAATTGTTAAACCGTCTATATTAAAAGCTGCTATGCCAGTAGGTGCTGCCAGGGCAGTATCTTTTTTCAGATGTTGTTTTATCCAACATTTAATAGTTTTAATCAAAAAGCTTTTTCCAGTACCACCTTCCCCGCTAACATATAATCGTAATATTGAATTATCTGTTTGCATAGTACTAATAACTTTATTGAAAACTCTCAATTGATCTGCATTTAACTTATTGATCATTTCGGATATATCGATTTCCTTAACATTCTTGTCATCAAGATCTCTAAAATCTTGCATTGCTTCGCCAGCTTGTATATTCTGTATACCTATCGCATTTTCAGGATCATCCTGTAACTCGTCTTTCTTCGGTACTTCATCTAAACATTGCTGAACTAATTCTTTAGCAGCTTCGAACGCTGTTTGCAATTCTTGTAATTTCCCATGATATTGCAACGCTTCTGTCAAATGCAGTTTCACCTTATAAAATGATTCTGTATAAGTGGTACATCCATTTTTAAGATCTTCTAGATTTCTCCATGGTTGAAACATAAGTAATAACGAAAAGAAATAATTTTCCGGTTGCACATTAACATTATATTTGTAATGGTTAATAAGATATTCGCGCTGTCGTCGTTTCAGATAGTGACCGTTATTCATTTTATAAAATTGAACATTTCTACTTCGTGGTTTAACTTTCGTAATATCATACCATTTTGCTAACTCATAAAGAGACGTACATTCCAATTCGTTTGGTCTCTTCGGGTAGTGATTATCTATCAAAGATTCGTAAAATATGTCTGTTGATTGATCATCCAGTACTTCAATCTCTTTACGACTTTTCAATCTTCTGTATCTTATTCGATTAACATCTAACCATCTAATCGTTGTGTTTCGATCGGTTCCATACAAAGGGATACCCAGTAATGTATCAGCTGCTTCCAAAGCACCGCATTCTCTGTTATTGGTAAATCGTAGGGCAATATTCCATAGATAACTGACTAATGATTTATTACTATTATTCTTAGTATTCAGAATAGTATCAGACAACTCGCATTTTCCCGCTTTATTGATATATTTAGTAACATACCAGGTGAGCAATGATGATTTCTCGCCAATAAATTGTATATCCATATTTCCTTCCCATGCAGTAAGAAGAACGGGATTATAATCATTTACATTAACTTCGTCTTCCGTTCGAGGAAGATCGTACAGTCTACTTCTATGTTTCAACTGTTTTCTACCCGCTATTGCAGTTGCAACATTTCTTATATTTAACTGGTCAGTAACAGGACGGGGAAATCCAAAACGACATCTTCGAACGACTTTACGTCCTACTTTTTTAGAACGAAGACAATAGTCATTATGTTTGTGTAGTTGATGCGTATTAACACGTCTGTACAACAGTGGTGAAATATTTTTATCTGGCATTTTGCAGCTTATATATCGCAAAATAAATTCAGAAACTTCTTCGATACTAGATTCACCAAGAATTGGAGCATCTTTAATCCAGATTAATATATGGAAATGTTGTATACCTCTACCTTGATATTCTCGACGCCAAAAATAATGAACTACTTCTCCAATAGGATGATCTTCAGAAGAAATAAAATCAATCATTGCCCATAGCACGTTATCAAGAAATCTCGATGTTGAAACGGGATCTCGAGCAACAAGTGTACTAGTGCATAACGATGTGTCATCCCATCCATTTACTTCACGAATATATTCACCTAATTCTGCCCACAACCATTCACCGGGACTTAATGTTAGAAACCATGTTGCGGGTCCATAATGTTGTGTCATACAATTTAAATCACTTCTTGGTTTACGCCAGAACTGATCCGTATTTCTTAGTGTCGAAAATATTGTGCTTAAATCAGACTCCAACAATTCTTTGGACATTGCCTCCAAATATCCCTTAGCCGTATAACGAACTTGTGGATTAGTTACATTCATTTTATGGAAAATTCCGCGATTTAACTGCCGCATATTTGTGTTATGTAATAAATAAAACAAATATTGTTGATTTAATCTAAATTGCGGATGCTTAGACATCAAGCGACATTTAATGAATTCATGATCATGAAGTTGAACCTGTCTCATTTCTTGCTGTCCATTAATGCCGAAAGGATATAAATCAGGAAAACACATCAGATCCAAACATTTCTCACGATTATCCAAAGGCATATTCTGAACTTTTAACAATTGATATAAAGCCGTTGCAGTTTTATTCATTCGTTTTTCATATAATGGATATATAGTATATTGCTCATAATCAGTATTTTCATTTGCAACTTGAGTTAACATTGCTTCATGTTGCTTAACGGGAACATTTTCAAGATTGTCTGTTTTCTGTATAATAGGTATAGGATTATTGAACGATTCACCTTCCTCATTCAGTTTTTCAACATTTTCACTCTCTTGTATTTGAAATTCAAGATTACGTAATTTCTCGAAGTAAAATTCATCCTGAGTGTTTGGTAACATTATTCCCGAATATAACGGATTATTATGTTTCAACCATATCAATGCATCAAATACTTTTTTAATGTTAACCATTTCCTCCCAAATAATTTTTGATTTTGTTGGAATTCCTCTGACTAAGATATATAATTCATGGTTAAAGTTAATTGCATCAGTCTCCGAACATAATTTGTTTAATGTTTCTTGTAAAGGTAGCGGCAAATGAAATGTTCTACCTTTCACTTTTTGTACCATTGCTTTCTGTGGTAATTTCTTATTCATAACAGTGCCCATTTTAACAACTGTTTGAAACGCCTTAGCTCTCTGTATAAGAATCTTTTCGAATGTGTTTAAAGATGATATTACTTCAGGTACATTATCTACAAAAAGTTTATTCAATATGCAATACGCTGGCATGAAGCCTTGAGAAAATTTTCCTTTGCAATAAATACATATGTATTGAGGCTCAATTTGTTGTTTCGTCACGTATGCAATAAAATCTTTCCAGATAGGAACATCTGTTATGGTTCTGATATTTTTTACATGAGAAACATTTCTCTTATAACAAAGTCTTTCGCATGACACACAAACATAACGCGGTGTATCCATTAGACGTTTATTCAAACCTTTAAACGCTTTGTGATATTTACAAAAGATATCGTCATCACTCAGTACTGTATTGGTTTGTTGACGTTTGTATATCTCAGCTTTTTCTTGTGCTGCAGTCACAATTAAACTTAATGTATTCAAGTCAGCATCAGTTGCTGCTTTATCTAAAGTTAACATCTTTTGATGAACATTTGAAAGTTGATAAATTAGACGTTTAATGTTTCTCACTTTCGGAAAATGAGGCGATAACAAAAGAACTGGTAAAAACATCGCTTTGCAACGAGTAAAATCAATGTAGCAACTTTGCGCGTGACCCAATTTAATATTAGATGTTTTTACTGTACATTCATGAATGTTTTTTATGAACGTAGGTATTTTCTTAAAAGTACACCCAGTAACAGTTTGAAGAAATGTTTCATATCGATTGATCAAAATTGGATTATCAATTTTACATGAAGTGTTACACGCCCATGACTTTTTTGCTTGTGCTGTTATCAAGGGTAACACATTAACGACTTGTCCTTCCATATTTGTTATCACAGGCTCTTGTAAAGCCGTTTTCCGATATATAGAGTCCATAAAATAATTTTCGGATGAAGATGTATGTCTAGATATTCCACATAGTGCATTCAATTTTTCATCCATTGTACAACATTCAGCAACAAGAGTTAAACATACCTCCGACTTCTTTTTAAGCACAGCTAATATATGATACATTTTGCGTATATAACTGTTCCTAATATGCATGCACCAACGTATTATTTTATCGGCTTCTAATTGTTTTTCCGTAGAGTCTGCAATATTTAATTTTTCAAAAATATTTTTTTTACATACTGCCAAAGAACCGCAAAATTGTATACAATTCTTTGATTGCAAAGTTTTATATTTTTTAGTAATTTTATTCACAATATCGCAATTATGTATTACATTTTCCATATTTTTATTACTATTCTCTTCTTTTTTCTTCTTGTAATATTCTTTGTTATAATGCCATTTACGTTGCAATATTATTTGCTTACTCTCTTCGTTCCGCATTAACGACGAATAACGTATACGCTCTTGCATGCATCGCATTATGGAATTAGCATTATATCGACGTCGCTTGCTGTCGCGATTTTTATCTAAATTTTGTACATACCAACGCCGTTTGCTAGCGCGACTTTTATTTAAATCTTCTACATACGCACGCCGTTTGCTAGCGCGATTTTGTTGTAAATGTTGTAGATATCTACGCTGCTTTATAACGCGATTTTCTTCTAAACGTTGTACGTACCTACGCTGCTTTTTAACGCGATTTTCTTCTAAACGTTGTACGTACCTACGCTGCTTTTTAACGCGATTTTCTTCTAAACGTTGTACGTACCTACGCTGCTTTTTAACGCGATTTTCTTCTAAACGTTGTACGTACCTACGCTGCTTTTTAACGCGATTTTCTTCTAAACGTTGTACGTACCTACGCTGCTTTTTAATGCGATTTTCTTCTAAACGTTGTACGTACCTACGCTGCTTTTTAACGCGATTTTCTTCTAAATGCTGTACATAGCTACGCTGCTTTTTAGCGCGATTTGCTTCTAAATGCTGTACATAGCTACGCTGCTTTTTAGCGCGATTTGCTTCTAAATGCTGTACATAGCTACGCTGCTTTTTAGCGCGATTTGCTTCTAAATCTGTTACATATCGACATCGTTTCTTAGCACGATTATTTTCTACATTTTTGTTATATCGATGTTGTTCATAACGCGCGTGACTTTCTAAGTACTGACGCTTATTTTCATTTTCTTCCGTGTTACTTTCATTACTGTTGCTTATATCGTGAACAAAGTTACCACGGAGCACAGTAACGTTATTAATTACCTCCAAATTGCTTATATTTTTATTTTCTTCTTTATCACTTTCGTTATCAATTTCTTTAACACTATTATCAACGAGTGTAACATTATTAGCTGTATTCTCTATATTGTTTAATATATATGATTTTCGTGATAGTATTTCATTATTTCGCATTGTACTTTGTACAACTGTTCCCCCTGTTGTTATCATTGTTAGTGGAATTGTTAGTGGAATTACTTTTTGAGGAATACATTTCTGATGTTGGGGAAAATGTTCAATGACATTAGATTCAAAAATTTGTATTAAATGCGGACGCATTAAACTGTGATCATATTTAACTTTTTCAGGCTTGATATTGAACAATAAGGAAACGGCAAAGGCGATTGCAAAAACACCACAATCATTACCATTGGGTTGTTGCTGTACCGTAGGAAATTGAACAGATAACTGATCAAAAGAAAAAGTTGGAAATAATCGTCTCAAGAATTGCTCATGATCTCTATGCAAATTCTTTCTGTTCAATGAATCATAAATAAATATATTTCTTCCATCGTAATAACTACACACCCAATGTCCATCAGTTGCACCGGGGCATGATGAACTATATAAAATCTGTATATGTTTCTTATTTTCTGGTATAGGCTGGATTAGATCAAGAATTTGCAACTTCCATGTTTCAACAGGTGTAAAATCTGAACAGTTTTTTACAAGATAATGAAAATGCTCCATATGTGTATCGTTTAACCAATCACCTTGAAGAATAATTTTTTTCTGATCAGACGACATACTTTTTGGTTTCTGTGCTGTTATCACAGATATTTGTTGATAATGACGTTCATTCTGCTTATCATCCTTTAAATATACTTCTCTACGTTTGTCACTAATGTGTTTACAGTTTGTACTTATAATTTCTTTAACAGAATTATTAACTATTGTTACATCAGAATCTTTCTGAAAGTCTGATATATCTGGTGTTTGCATCGCTATACCAGGCTCTTTTTTGAAATTTTGCTTTGATTGCTTCTGCTGTTTCTTATTTTGTCGCATTTGACGAATACGAGATGCTTCAGATTCCTTCGCTTTTAATAACGATAATGGAAGTACTTTTTGGATAACATCATATTTTTGATCTTGAGGAAAATGCTCGATCGTATTGGATTCAAAAATTTGTATCAAATGCAAACGCATTAAGTTGCAATCGTACTTGACTTTTTCAGGTTTAATATTGTATAAAAGTGAAATTGCAAAAGCTATTGCAAAAATTCCAGAATCATTATGACTTGTTTGATGTCGCACAGTAGGAAATGTGACAAGCCGCTTATTAAAAGGATAGGTTGGAATTAACCGTCTTAAAAATTGATAATCATTATCGTGTAAACTTTTTTTATTCAATGAATCATAAATAAATAAATCCTTTCTGTTATAGTAAATACACACCCAATGTCCATCTGATGCACATGGACCTGATGAGCTAAATAACATTTGTATATGTTTACTATTTTCGGATATAGGTTCTATTGTATGAAGATAATGTTTTTGCCATGTTTCTACAGGTGTGTAATTTGAACAGTACATTAACAACTTGTTGAAATGTTTCATATGCGTCTCATTTAACATTTCTCCATAAAGAATAATATTTTTTTGTACAGGAGATAAAATCGTTGTTTCTACACTTGTAGACATTTTTGTCTATGAAAGTAGATAATAAAATAGAAATCGATTCTGTTCAGCACGTTTCTGTTATTACAAACGCACAGCAGTCTATTCTTCTTATTAATTATTAACAAGCGCAGAGCAGCCCTTTTTATTTTTCTGAGCGCACAGCAGCCCTTTTTATTTTGTTGAGCGCACAGCAGCCCTTTTTATTTTGTTGAGCGCACAGCAGCCCTTTTTATTTTTATGAGCGCACAGCAGCCCTTTTTATTTTTATGAGCGCACAGCAGTCCTTTTTATTTTTATGAGCGCACAGCAGCCCTTTTTATTTTGTTGAGCGCACAGCAGCCCTTTTTATTTTGTTGAGCGCACAGCAGCCCTTTTTATTTTGTTGAGCGCACAGCAGCCCTTTTTATTTTGTTGAGCGCACAGCAGCCCTTTTTATTTTGTTGAGCGCACAGCAGCCCTTTTTATTTTGTTGAGCGCACAGCAGCCCTTTTTATTTTGTTGAGCGCACAGCAGCCCTTTCTATTTATGTATACTAATGCACAGTACATACACAAATGTACGTGCAGAATACGTAAAGTAGTATATAAATAAAATAATAATATACCTTATATATACGTAATACCCGCATATACGTAAGATATACGTAATATACAGGTGCCGTTAGGTCGGGGAATGTATTTATAAAAATATGTATTTATAGAAATACTGCAGGCTCGACGAATACGGCAAGCTCGGCGAATATCACGGGAAACGAGAATAAATTGCGTATGCCCGTGAAGCTGGTCGACAACGATGGAAAGACGACTTTCCGTTGTTTTATGCGCAGAACGGTATTCTTTGTTCATCCTAAGAACCTTGTTTCGCGCATGGGCTGGATCAGAAGAGGTGTTACTATCGCTTTATCTCCACTTTCGATCTATGCATGCCTTTGTGTTACCGTATGCAACATTGTTTTTGCGGGAAGATGAGAAGCCAAATTGTTTGCTTTCTCACTCTGTTCCACCTCTCTTGCTCCCATGCGTTACGCCTTTATTAGCTGTGGCCAGTGACAAAGGACAATGTCCAACATCTTGAGGCAAAGTGAAATAGAATGAGATTTCATAGCACTAGCGTAGGCTGTCAACCACTGTCAAGTATCTTGTTAGGGTAATTCCACGCCAAATCGATCACTTTTTTGGGTCGATGTCTCGGATTTTGTTCTAATTGAAATATGTTGTAGTTCCCGTGAAATTAGGGGGGGTTTAAGTCATCATTTTGCTCGTTTTGAAACCGTTTGAGAAATATAAGCCTTTAAATTTCGCGGTTTTTGCCTATTTTCGTGAAAATGGGTTATACGTTTGAATTTTTATCTCGGGAACTATTTATTCTACCGACTTACTTTTTTTTTTATTTTATTAGGGAAGGATCACTCTTTCAGAATATATTTTTGTTGGATTGAACAGTGACTTTTACAATACTGAAAATTATAAACACATTCTTTTTTTACAAAAATTGCTTGAAGGTCGCGTTTTTAAAAATCTGAAAAAAATTATTTTCAGATTCCTTGAAGTTTTCTCTATAAAATATGTACATTTCACGATGGTATTTTTCTTATTAACGTCGCAATAAAATATTATAGACAACCGGTACGCACCGTAACAGGTAGATGGGCCGTAATTCGGTTCGCTATTGTTATTATGACCGGATTATGGGACCGATATTACCCTATATACCTGTTAATACAATGAATTCAAAAAAATTGAGACGTTTCTACTAATGCCTAAGTACTGCCACTTATACTTGCAGAAAGATGTTAATTTTCTTGTTTAATGTCACAAATTTTGCACAAAACGAGATAGCTTCAGACGCTTTCTTATTTATCAGTTATAGTCCCAACATCTAAAATTATTCCATTCATATCATCCCTCCAAACCTATCCTCAACCCATCTGATAGTAGAAGCCCACCACCTTTCCATGGTTTCCATCGTAAAATGACATTTCCTTACAAATAATCACAAAATAAACGAACTGGTAGAAATTTTATTATTATAAAGGAAATATCATTGGATAAGAGTGGGTTATTAACATTTTTCTACAAATATGTATAAGTGCCACTACTTATTGTTAGGCATTAGTAAAAACGTGTCAATTTTTTCGAATTCATTGTATTAACAGGTATAGGGTAATAATATCGGTCCCATAACCCGACCATAATAACAATAGCGAACCGAATCACGGCCCATCTACCTGTTACGATGCGTAGCGGCTGTCTATAATATTTTATTGCGGCGTTAATAGGAAAAACAAAACGAAAATAATTTTTTCAGATTTTTAAAAACGCGACCTTCAAGCAATTTTTGTAAAAAAAGAATGTGTTTATAATTTTCAGTATTGTAAAAGTCACTGTTCAATCCAACAAAAATATATTCTGAAAGAGTGATCCTTCCCTAATAAAATAAAAAAAAAGTAAGTCGGTAGAATAAATAGTTCCCGAGATAAAAATTCAAACGTATAACCCATTTTCACGAAAATAGGCAAAAACCGCGAAATTTAAAGGCTTATATTTCTCAAACGGTTTCAAAACGAGCAAAATGATGACTTAAACCCCCCTAATTTCACGGGAACTACAACATATTTCAATTAGAACAAAATCCGAGACATCGACCCAAAAAAGTGATCGATTTGGCGTGGAATTACCCTATACAGTTTGTACTACAATTGAGAAGCTACGCCAGTGCTGTAAAATAGAGATCGATGTTAGTTGCTCGTTTCGGCCAGATTTCCAAGGCACAGCCCCTCTGTACCCCCACTGTCGTTCTAGGCTCGTGGGCCCAGGAACGTATCTCCTTAACAGCGCAAGGAAATTTGTTATCATGCGGGTGGATCCAGACATATCTAACGTGATACATTCCTGGGCCCGCGAGCTTAGAACGGCAGTGGGGGTACCGAGGGGCTGTGCCTCCGAAATCTGGCCGAAACGAGCAACTAACACCGAGCTCTTACAGTGTAAAATCATTCTATTTCATTTTGTCTGAAGGTACTTTTCCTCGCCCTTTGTCACTGATCGTAGCCAATAAGGGCCTAACGCATGGGAGTAGGAGTGGTGGAACAGGGTGAGAAACAAGCCATCTTGTGATGGCACGTTCGATGCTCAGAAGTGCATTAGAAGTGCAAGAGTAAAAACGTGCAAAATTCGAGAGGAAGCAAGTGAAAAGGAAGAAATGAAGAAATCGAAGAAGGTACATATCTATTATTATTTCTTATTTTTTTTTATATCACACGTGTGCGGAAAGTGGCCCATTATGGTAGTGCAACAATACGTGCGGCTCTTAATTCGCGATTAGTACTTCCTTACTCGCGAAGATTCGTTCCAATATTGTAGGAGTAGAAAACCAACGGTCGATTGCGATTACGGGCACGATTACGGTATACGATTCGAGATTACGTTTTGCGATTTGTCGATTTTGTCCGCGTTTTGTCCTGATTACTGTACATCTTGTTTCTCTGTGTTGTAAACTTTTTTCTGTCGTGAACTGAATAGAACAGTTATTTCAACATTCTGTTTTCTACAATATTAGTGTGCAAGAAATTTCAACTGTTTTTCCTTTTTTTGCAAAATCCATTGTATTGTATTGTACAGTTTCTCGTCCTGAATACGAATCCGAAAACAAGATTACTATATCACCCTCGGTTTTTTAAACATTCGCGTTTCTGTAAAAACGTGTTTTTCTGTTGAAAAATTAAGTATTACGCAAAAACTAAAAATGATAAAACATTCGCGTTGGTGTGAAAGGATATAGGAAGGTTTCCCGAATATAGTGATATATATAGTTATTAAATTACATAATTTTTAATACATATCAGTGGCGTATTTTTACAGAAATGTGTTAATCTGACGTGAATGTGCTGTACATGATCGAATTCTGTAGACATTTCCGAAAAAAAGTATGTAAGTTAAGTGTTGGCGCAGTATACAGTTTGAATAAATGAAAAAAATATCTAACGACGTCGCGTAAATGGCGTTTTGCCGCCATGCGTCCAACGCTCCCTCCTCGTGAATAGTCAGTGTCGTAGCTACGCATGATCAACACTAATGCTAAGGTTCAAAATGTATTCACTTTTGATATCTTTGACCTTTGGTTTTTTGATAATAGTATTATTGTTATTGTTATTATTATTATTATTTCTCTCTTAGTGTCATTCGTAATTGTTTTTAGATATCAACAATAACATGATGAAATAGTTTAATCCAAAATTGAAAAATCGATCGGTTAGCATTACGATGTTATCAATAACAATAATACTACCATAAAAAAATGAAACGTCAAACATATCAAAAATGGATACAGTTTATTATCATTAGTGTTAATTACACGTAGCAACAACACTGACTAGCCAGAAGAAACTAGTGATGGCCACATGGCGGCAAAATGGCGTATACGCGACGCTGTTAAATATCTTTTTCATTTACTCGAACCGCATACTGCGACAACATTTACCTTAAAAAGCTTTTTGTTGTTTTTTACGGCACGGTGTCCAGAATGCGATCCTGTATAAGAAATTCACGTCAGATAAACAATTTTGTATAAAAATAGGAAAGTGATACGTTGAAAATGCGTGCGGTGACAATTTTTTTTTTTTTTTCAATTAAACTTAAACACCAACATTTGTATGTATTGAAAATTATGTAATTTCATAACTATATAGGGTGTTAAATAAGTGGCGGAATCGGTGCCGTGCATTCGGTAGAGAATGAAATTCTGATAAGAAAAAGTATATATATATATATATATATATATATATATATATATATATATATATGTAATATATATATGTAGGGTGTGAGAGGCATAGTATAACCGCTACGATTTTTTGAAAATTGATGAATTTAGCCAATGAGTGCGCAGTTACAAGCCTACGATCCTTGAAAATATAGACGAAGCGGGGAACGGCGGTCGGCGCGCCGAACCGCGATTCTTACGCTGATTGGCTAAATTCATCAATTCAAAAAATCACAGCGGCTACACTATGTCTCCCACACCCTACATATATACACCTTTTCTTCTCAGAATTTCATTCTCTATCGAATGTATGGCACCGATTCCGCCACTTTGTTTACACCCTGTGTATATCAGTATATTCAAGAAACCTTTCTCTGTTTTTTTAAGACCAACGCGAAACAAAGCAATCATGGTATGTTTGATGAAACCGACGACTACATAATTTGTAGTATGAAAGTCTAACTTTTCTAATTTGTCTTTTTTATCTGAAAATTTTGTTAACGGATTGGTGAGAACTTTCCGATAAAAATGGAAGGCCAAACACGATATAATTGTTATGATATGTACATATCTTTTTATTTAGAAGGGTGAAACTTTAAAAAGAATGTTTGAGGCAACTAGTGTACAATAGGCCACTTTCCACGCACGTGTGACATACAATATATTTCAGCACAATTACAATTTTAATATTATTATGCAACGTTTCCTTCTTAATTCGTAGTTAAAGAAGATGTTGCCGCCACCACCGCCACCTCCACCGCCACCACCACCATCATCATCACCACCTCCACCGCCACCACCCCCACCATCATCATCTCCACCTCCACCGCCACCACCACCATCATCATCACCACCTCCACCGTCACCATCTGTTGCAGCAGCACCACACCAATTAGATTTGGCGCAGTTGCCACAGCACATTGTAACAGGTAATTATCAAAAGTACAAATTTTTACATAAATTGTAACACTGTAAAAAAAATATCATTTTTTTTCTTCAGAAATAATGATATGGCAGCAGGAGCAACTGCAGCCACAGCAACTGCAGCCACAGCAACTGCAGCAACAGCAACAGCTGCAGCAACAGCAACAGCTGCAGCAACAGCAACAGCTGCAGCAACAGCAACAGCTGCAGCAACAGCAACAGCTGCAGCAACAGCTGCAGCAACTGCAGCAACAGCTGCAGCAACTGCAGCAGCCGCAGCAACCGCAGCAACTGCAGCAACCGCAGTACCTGCAGCAACTGCAGCAGCCGCAGCAGCCGCAGCAGCCGCAGCAGCCGCAGCAACTGCAGCAACTGCAGCACCCGCATCTGCCGCAGCAACTGCAGCAACTGCAGCAACTGCAGCAACAGCTGCAGCAACTGCAGCAACAGCTGCAGCAACTGCAGCAGCCACGGCAACAGTGGCAGCAACAGCAACAGCTGCAGCAACTGCAGCAGCCACGGCAACAGTGGCAGCAACAGCAACAGCTGCAGCAAACATATTTACGTGAGTACACTCATCATAATAAATTGTACTATTTTATGTATTTAACAATTATTGTTTTACTCTTTCTATTACAGCACCCCGCTGGCAACGGCGAGGAGGGAGCCGGAGAGGAAGAGGGAGTTGGGGGAGGGGCCGAGGAGGGGGCGGTGGGAAAACAGTATATATATTTAAGAAGTAATATAGATTTGTAATAGAATATATTAAAAAGCGTTCTATTTGAAATATTTTACTTCATCCACATCCTTTTATCCTGCCCAGTAATCATAGTATTGGTATAAAATAAAGGGTCCATTATGGTTAGATAGGTCAAAGAAATAAGCAATTGTTGTGAATTTTTTGTAGAAAAAGTAAGGAACGTAGAAACGCAAATATTTTATATTGTATTTATTACAATTTAAAGTATATTTCAGTAAAAGAATTTCAGGCATTTTTAAATATTAATTTACTACAGCGGAATATGGAACAGCCAGAATATCTGCGCGCCTCTCTTGCCGAAGTTCTCCAAGTCTTAAAATTTGTTTGAAACAACCAACCGAAAGATTTCTCTGTTAAGAATAAATGTAATACTGGAATGGAGTAAAGAAAATAAGATTGAATAAAAATGTAGAGGATAGCGATATTGCACAGAAAATGTTCAATTCCTACTAAACATTTCCGATATTTTTTTGTTGATTAAAAATAAAATATTACAAATATCGATGTGTTAATAGTCTATTCTAGAATTACGTTTATTCCTAACAGAAAAACCTTTTAGTTGGTTGTTTCAGACCAATTTTAAGGCTTGCAGAACTTGTGCCAGAGAGGCGCGCATAGATTCCGGGTGCTCCATATTCCGCCGCAGTAAATTAATAAAATTGATTGAAATTTGTTTGCAATATACTTTAAAGTTTAATAAATACAATATAAAATATTTGCGTTTCTATTTTCGTTACTTTTTCTACAGAACATTTACAAAAAGTGCCAATTTGTTTGACCTGTCTAACCAGAATGAACCTTTCAGTGAAATAACTTTCACCACCTTCTACAAAATTTACATTTCTGTTTATTAGCCTGAATACAACGACAGAATATTGCAAGCCATATGAAATTAAATTCTCGTAATTTTGTATGTATTGACTGCCAAAAAGTTGGCGCCGCATTTTTGTAACAATCACATGAATTTAACGCGTCTTAACGTTACATTCTTGTACAATTTGTTGCTGTACAACAAATTCAATTAATTTGTGGATGTAACAAATTAAAAGAAAGCAGTGCTAATTATTTTACAGGGAAATTATAAAAATTTTGTGTTTAAAGCATGTGCAGTAATTTTGTATTTTTCATAGGCAGAATTTATTGCAAAGTAAATTTTTTTAATTTGGTTTATTTTGTGATATCATCCTTTTTATACACAGAATATGAATACATATATATAAATATAAAATGCATAGAAGTACAACCATTTTTTGGTATGGTTCTTTTCTAAAGTAAATGTTTTTATATTATATAGATACAACCATTTCTTTTTTTTTACAGCTTTTCATACAGACTATATCAGAACTTTAAGAAACATGAACTTGGCGCCTTTTTGTACTATTTTAAAAAGTATTTTTTTGAAGATATAACGCTTTTTTTGTAGTAAAATTTTACACATTAAAGTAATCCATGTGAATTACATTTTCTTAAAGGGGGCCTGTAAATAAATAATAAAAATAAAAAAAAGGTATCATTGACAGAATTCATTATTTATTGATATTAAATAATTTATTTTTCTTAAAGGGTAGTTTATACAGATAAGGTAGAAATTCGTTTTACAACATTGCATAAATAATTATCAATATCAAATTTTACTTTATAAAAAATATTACAAATCAGACTTACAATTATACAACTTTTGTATGCCACCTATAATTAATAACTTTGTAAATATATTTCATTTCTATAAATTTTCTGCAGGAAAATAATATACATGTCTGTAGTATTTCTATGCGATTGCCTTTTCCTAATTTATGCATCATTATCTTGAATTCAAGTATTGGGCATTCCTTCTCTGCATATACACGTATAATGACCTTCTGCAATGCTTGAACCATGATGGAAGACAGATCTCATTACTTTGTATAATTGTCAAAGTATAATAACTTTAGTTGTTGGGACAGATCGCAAAGAAAACCCTGATTTTCCTAATATATTATCTTCAACTGATATTCACTGAATAACAATTATATTGTTAGTTAGTATAAAATCACTTTTAATCAATGTATTGGGAGTACAAATAAGTTCGGTCCGTTTATTGTGGCCAAGAATGCATTAATTTCATAAGAAAATGAATTCCGACCGTTTTTCTTGCTTTTGAATCATTCCCATGGATTTCAATTGTATGGAAACTGTTTATTGTGTAACTCTCATTGTCAATGATTCTGCAAGCTCCTCTTGCGTTTTTCTGCTGTCCAGCACGAGGCTTGTCTTCAACGCTGAAATCACCATTTTTAAAAAGTCGAAACCATTTCCTACATGATTTATCAGTTGGAGCATTGCCACCATAAACTTCCACAAGCATCCGATGCGCTTCAGCTGCACTTTTCTTCCAATTAAAGCAGAAAACTAAAACCTCCTGCAAATGCTGCCGAGTTAACACAAAATTTGACGTATTCAACACAGTAAAAAACATGGTTTTTGTATGAAACTCAAAGCGATATAAACTGAATATTATTGACAGATGTCTAATCTCTCTGAAATCACAGAAATCAGCTGCCACTATGAAACATTCATAACAGCCAAAGCCATTTTTTGCAAATGGACCGAACTAATTTGTACTCCTAATATAATTTCCAGTACACTTTTCACATAACTTGCTGTGCAACTGAAACCAATGAAAAAACTTTATATTTAGTAACTCATTAATATCATAACTTTTTTCCCTTTTTTATTTATCGGAATTGAAACAAGTATATTATTCAAAGCTGTCGTCTTTGTATAATGTCAACTTTTGCAACATTGAATCCTATGTTCAACTAAGCTTTGTATATAATCTTACTTTTCACAAAGATAAACATAACCTACACACATTATATGATTTTCATTTATAATGCTACGTTATTGATGATTATTAATATTCATTAAATAATTTTGTATCGCACCTTGTCACTAATAAATAGCTGCACTTATACACATTTGTATTTATCATACTTTCGCCGTACAAAGAATCGCGAGTACGGCGTTACACTGACAGCTAACAGTTGTACTGCACTATTGCAATTTCCTTGCTTTTGTGCTATAAGAAGAAAGAAAATGTATGACTGAAATATATACGGCACAAAAGTATGTAATCTATAAATTTGTCGATGAAATCAATCATATAAATCTGATTAATAACAACAAACTTCTGAAGCTTGACAGCTGTCAAACTATGCATGGCGCTGCTGTAGCGCTGGACACGCTGTGTGCGAGAGGAAGACAAACTGACGTTAGAAAAGGAAACAACGAAAAAGGGACAAACTTATGCCGTTTTCGTTTAAAGACAAAGACACCAATAGTACATTTACCAGTCCCCCTGACAAAGAGGTGTGTATACACCGTAACAGGCGTTAGAGAAGGATGACGAACAGACGACGACGACGACGACGACGACGACGACGACGACGACGACCAAGACTTAAAATCTCATCATGCATTTTACGCAATCTCAACTTTAGCTTGTGATAACTTCCTTCACAAGGCATGTAGAGGAAAAAGAAAAACACTTTTGTTAACTAATTTGGGTACGCGCTATCGATTGAGCCTAATAGAAAACCGATCCGCCCACGCGTTATTGAGATCTGATAATCTCGGCTTCTCTGAACTTTCGGTCTCGCGTATAGATACACGGTCGGCCTTTCATGCAGCGCTCTGCGCGTGAACTTGGCGCGAGACACGACCGTGTCTCTTGATGAATATTGGTAAGAAATGTTATTTTTTATTGTTGCATATCTATAACACCATAACAGTAAACGATAATAAAAATAGTAATGAGATAATTAGAACGATCTTAATAATTAGTAGGACCACCTTTATTTGTTATTAGCTGAAAAATGCGATCCGACATGCTGTTAATTAATTTTTCAAATATTTCTTTACGTATTCCGTTGCACGCTAAAATTATCGCATTTTTTAACTGCGAAACAGTTTCATATTGGCAATTTTCAGCGTAAATCTGTCTGACGATGAACCCCCAGATATTTTCCATCGGGTTTTGATCGGGCGAACATGCCGGCCACTTCATAATATTAATTTGGTTCGTTTGAAATCATGCTGTAGTTCTTCTGCTGGTGTGTATTGCAGCATTCTCTTGCTGATGTGTCCATTCAATCTTATTATTTTGTTGAAGTAACGGCAACAAATTACTTTCCAAAATTGTAATATATTCCGTACTATCCATTCTTTTTGAAGGGAAAGCTAATGTCAACATACCGCGATAACAGAAAGCTCCCCAAACCATTAAACTTCCACCACCGAAATTTCTTTCGCAGAAACATCGTGGATCTTAACGGAGATCTCGCCAGTACGAATTAAAACCGTCTGTGCCATCAAGATTAAATTTCTTTTCGACCAAAAATATCACCTGTACACCCAGGAAGGAAAGGCTGTAGCCGGATAAGCATGGGAAATGTGCCTTTGAATCAATATGCCAGATTTTTTTTTCGTAGATTGCTTTTTAAGTGATAATAAATTTAGCCAAATATCAGCTTCGAAATATTCATATTTAATGAGTAAAAAAAATTTTTGAATTTCGAAAAAATGTGTTATTCTTTGAAACCACTGATGCGAATTATATAGGATCTAGCTATGTTATAGAGGTAATGTAGACTTATAATTACACTTGTTTTCCGTGATCTTCACTATGCAGGAAATGTGGAAAATAATGATAAAAATATTTGAACAATTCAAAAATACAGTTTATACTCAGAGGGCAATCATCATTTTTCCGTCAAATATTTCTCATACGTGCTTGTATAATATATATTGACCTCAAAATTGTACGACGGGTGTAACATATAAATATTTATAAAAATTAACATTTAGGCTAACGGTACATTTTATTTTAATTTTACTGCAGGTATATATCTAATCGTTATCACTATTGTCTTCAATAGTAATGGGTATCTGTTTATTTACAAATAGTTTAGTTAAGATTTCAGCGGGTCGTATTATTTTTGACAGATATCTTGCATAACATAAATAATATATAATTATTGCTGCTAAATGAGAACAACAGCCAACTGTTCTCATACCGTTGGCACACTCGCAATAATGCCTTAGAATTCCACAAACACCAGTAGTATTTGGCGCATACTCCAAAAAGCAACGGTATGTCTTTTTGGAAATGTGGCGTGATGGAACTTGAACTTTTAATACATTGGATCTGTTTTTAACAAAATACATGTCTATCGAAGCGTCATCCTTCATCATTTTTGCCAAATATGATATCGCCTGACTATATTGATAAGTACCAATGAAGAATATTTTTAATTCGGTTTCAGTCATTTCAGGGAAATTCAATACGTCAGTTGAAGTCAAAACTCTAAATGGAAGTTTTTTTCGCAACCAACTGTTTTGTTCTATTTCAGGTGTCAATGTATTTTCTACATTTATTTTTGAGACTATACGATCAAGAACTTCAGTTGTGATGTTTTCATCAGAAATTAGTCGTTTTCCAAATCGATTTAACAGAAACGATGCGATTCTGTAGTAACTTCTTACATTTGGCAACATTTTATTATCAAGAATATTGTCTAAAAGTTGGTATTTTTTCTTTATCATGCCATGTACAGATTCTACAACCCATCGAGTTTTGGTCACAAATCGGGATTCATTCGCTTGTTTAGCAGTTAATTGTTTTTGTTGCCCTTTTAAAGATGGCATTAATATTTGGAATCCTTTTGTTTCTAAATCGGGTACAACGTCACGAAAACCACGATCCAGAATAAAAATATCACCTGGTTGCGTCAAGCTGCATATTCCATCGGAATTCTCTATTATTTCCTTCATTATCATTGCGTCATTTTGGTTTGCTAGGTATGGACCTAGCATGTCTACAATATAGCCATCGGTAGTACAGATCGTGAAAGGTTTACATAGAGGGACTTTTTTTTGACCAGAGTATGACTTCCGTTGGTATTCGTTATTTGAACTTTTTTGGTGTCTGGCATAAGTACCATCACAAATCAAAATTAACTTATCATGTGCGTTATACAATTTTTTAGCAAAATCGGTAGTATGGTTGTTTATCAGCTCTTGTCTTGAGTTATTATTGATACCAAAACAAAATTGAAGAATGTCTTTTTCGAATGCACGAATAACACTTGCACAATATTCAGAAACGATTTGTTCTCTTCTAAGATTTAAGATGGCAGAAATAATTTTATTCGAGTTTCCAGTTCGAAGTTTGACTAAGAAAACGAAAATTCGCATTGAAGTCATCATGTTTTGCAGTTCCACGATATTGTTATAATCTAACCCACTTAGGAGCTGTATTTGTGACTCAGAAAGATGTTCAATGTTTTTAAACATAGGTGTCGTGCTTTCGACAGTTAAAGCCGCAAATAATTTAGTTAATTCTTTTTCACATAATGTTGATGTGTTTGAAACAATCCTGATAGCGTTCAAATCACTGTCATAAAAACGATTTTTAATTAAGTGTTTACGACAGCATCTATTTCTATAAGGAATATATATTTTGCGTTTAAGGTATGTTTGCAGTATAGCTTCTTCAGGAACAACAACTAAATTGACTTTCCTGTCACAAACACAGCAATAAGCGTGTGTCGACACCGTTCTCTGTATAGACAGCTCTATATATTCTTCATCCGAAATACTTGAAGAACCCGGGACTGGTGCAATGTGATCAGGATCTTTTTGACTTGATCGTGAAGGTACTGCATCATGTACAAAACCAATGTTGTTGATTAATAACATAGAAGAACAATTTAGTTCATTATTAAGTAAACTTCTATATCCCTACAGCTTTAATTGCATTTACCTGGTTGACTGTCTTCTTCTGTCTCAAGGCTTGGCTCTTGTTCACTCTTATTTTTACTTGCTTTTCTCTTACGGTAATGAGTTTTTCGACACTTTTCACAGATGATATCTCCTATAGACAGTTGGCAGCCAATTGACGCAGAAAACAAGTTACACTCATCGATTGTATTTATTTGTTTTTTGAAGCCCGATACTTTACTCAAAAACCGTCCGCAACCATTACATTTGCGAGTGACTGACGACATTATAACTACGCTAAAGAAAGCTAGGACTGAAGAATTTTAAATGAAAAAATTTCACACACACTTTCCTCTATCACTTAAGTTTATTAAATATATACTGACTAACTTATTAAATATCTCCAGTCACTTGATACCCATCTACATCATCAAATACTCTTATCACAGTAAGGGGTCACAAGGAGAGTTGGAATCTCGCGGAGTAAACCTAATCAAAACCAAGATTTACAGTTATGTCGTTGTTATTAGCAACGCGACAATCAATTGTTTTCAGCATAAACATGAAAAAACCTCCATACGCAATAATGGTAGAACTTATAAGATTTAAATCGTAATATAGACAATCTTTATACATTAATAAAATACAAATATGTATACAGCACATTAATGTATATGTATATGTTTGCATAAATACCTATATGTATTATGTGAACTCTAACTTACGTACCCTTCGGCTTTACATTGCCTACTCTGGAATCAATTAGGCGTACGTCTGGATTTCCACTGCATACGTAATATTGCAATAAACACAAATATTTTTTTTATTCGTTAAATGATTTTTTGCAGTTGGCTACCAGTTAGCCTAAGTTTTTCACCAATATTTATATGTTATACTTGTATGTTATATCTATTTAATTTTTAACCGACTTCGAAAAGGAGGAGGTTACTCAATTCGACATGTATGTTAATTTTTTTTTTTTAATGTATGTTCGCCGATTACGCCGAGATGGATGGACCAATCGGAACCAAACCTTTTCCATCTTGTAGGGTATGACTCCCAGTTGGTCCCGTAAAAAAAAAATTTTGCATTTCACCACCCCTTGCCCCTTTTTTATTGCAAAAAAGCGTCCGATTTCGTCCGCGTTGTGTATGGTCGTCGATTACTCCACGATGGATGGACCACTCGGAACGAAACCTTTTGCATCTTGTAGAGTATGACCAACAGTTGGTCCCGCAAAAAAAACCAGTTCGGATTTCTTCATTTTTTCCGCTGTTATCGCAAAAAACGTGCTATTTCGCGTGTACTCGGTCTGATATCGATGAAACCTAGTACTACATTTTGCGGCCGGAGATGTTTCCACGATGATCCCATTTGCAACATTCCCTTCACTTTCCTGCACTTCCCTTCGCACCCCTGCACTTCCCTTCGCATCCCTGCACTTCCCTGCACTTCCTTATCTTTCCCTTCAAAACCCAACTCCCTCTGCCCCTTCCTTTCCTCCCCTCCCACCCCTTCCCTTTCACTTCAATCCCTTTCCTTCCCTTCTCTACCCGCCCCTGCTGTTCCCTCCATTGCTAATTACTACTCTTATTGCAATAATTATGTTTCTAGCGTGACGGCGACATGGCAAGTGGTAAGTGCGAATCAAGCAATATCCTACTTTCCTATATGTTACATCGGACACAGTAAATCCCAGTTGTTACGTGAGATTTGAAAGAATTATGTATAATTTCGTAAATTTTGTGTGGTTTTACGTATTTTATATAATTGATTACTATTTATTCCAAGACAATATGATTATTAAGAATTTCAGTAGAGGAGTTAGGTATATTGCAGCGTTAGTATCCATGTTCATGTCTGATACAAAAGTACATATATGTTTCTGTAGTATAATCGTAGTGAAAAGAAAAAAAAACACTCCCACGCACGCACGCCCGCATGCCCGACCGCGGGTTGTGTGGTTTTACGTATTTTATATACGTACCTTCACCCGCGTGCGGGCGGGCGGGCGCGCGTGCGGGCGGGCGGGCGCGCGTGCGGGCGGGTGCGCGTGCGGGCGGGCGGGCGGGCGTGCGTGCGGGCGGGCCGGCGGGCGTGCGGGCGGGCGCGCGTGTGGGCGGGCGGGCGTGCGTGCGGGCGGGCGGGCGGGCGTGCGTGCGGGCGGGCGGGCGGGGGGGCGCGCGGGCGGACGGGCGGGCGAACGGGCGGGCGGGCGGACGGGCGTGCGGTCGGGCGGGCGGGAGTGCGGGCGTGCGTGCGGGCGGTCGGGTGATCAGGCGGACGTGCGTGCGAGCGTGCGGGCGGGCGTTCGGTAGGTCGGGCGTTCGGTAGGTCGGGCGTGCGTGCGTGCGGGCGTGTGTGTGTTTTTTATCTTTTTACTACGATTATACTACAGAGACATGTATGTACTTTTGTTTCGGACATGAACATGGATACTACCGCTGACAATACCTTGATTTCATAACGATGAGATATAATATATGAAGATAGGAACACCGTTATACAGTATGTGGCTATTATTTCGCAGGGAATGCAAAGATCGCCACTAAAAAGTGTGAAATAAAATAATTTTTGGAAAAAAAATATAACCGACTTCGAAATGCACTCAAAAGAATGAAATAATATTTAATTCTTTTCGTGGGTTTCTCTCCAGCTATGTATAACATTGATGACAATATTACATTACATGTTAGATAAAATGCATATTTTTCGGAGGCGGGACAGGGTAAAAAATTTTCTCAGAATCAAACCATTTTCGTAACTTTCAGTACGGGAAATGTTTAATTGATAACTGTCTAAACGAAACATGTTGCTGATTGCAATTTGTTTGGGGTATGGCGGGCTTAATAACAGATGAGCGTCAAGAAAAACTCATTGATACGTGACAACGTGGAAGAATGAAACTGTATAGTGGTCAGTTTCGGCGTCCAAAATGTTTTTCAATCAAAACTTTCTATATGACAGATGTTGCTGATTATGATTTGATTGAAGGTGGACTTGGTACTGAACGGTCCGAAACAGAAAATGCATTTTTGATCCTGCCCCGCCTCCGAAAAATATGCATTTTATCTAACATGTAATGTAATACTGTCATCAATGTTATACATAGCTGGAGAGAAACCCACGAAAAGAATTAAATATTATTTCATTCTTTTGAGTGCATTTCGAAGTCGGTTATATTTTTTTTCCAAAAATTATTTTTTATAAATATTTATATGTTACACCCGTCGTACAATTTTGAGGTCAATATGTATTATACAAGCACGTATGAGAAATATTTGACGGAAAAATGATGATTGCCCTCTGAGTATAAACTGTATTTTTGAATTGTTAAAATATTTTTATTGTTACGAGCCGGAGGGGCACGGCTACGTAGCCGGGGCTTTATATTAGATATATGGTAATTTGTTAAGAGGAAATAGACGCGGAGAGGAACCTACGTATGGCTAACGTAGGGAGCTCCAGGAGGTTGGTTATCCAGGCCGAACCTACGTATGGCTAACGTAGGGAACCTCAGGAAAGGTCAAGACGCGAGGACGAACCCACGCATGGCTAACGTGGGGAGCCTCAGGAAAGTGATATGCGGACGAACCTACGTATGGCTAACGTAGGGAGCTCCAGGAGGTTGGTTATCGAGGACGAACCTACGTATGGCTAACGTAGGGAACCTCAGGAAAGGTCAAGACGCGAGGACGAACCCACGCATGGCTAACGTGGGGAGCCTCAGGAAAGTGATATGCGGACGAACCTACGTATGGCTAACGTAGGGAGCTCCAGGAGGTTGGTTATCGAGGACGAACCTACGTATGGCTAACGTAGGTAACCTCAGGAAAGGTCAAGACGCGAGGACGAACCCACGCATGGCTAACGTGGGGAGCCTCAGGAAAGTGATATGCGGACGAACCTACGTATGGCTAACGTAGGGAGCCGCAGGAAATGTTAGTATTAGTGCTCGTAACTAGGGTTTGCAATACCGGACCAAAAATACAATACCGGTATTCGGTATTTTTTTAAACGTTGTACCGGGATACCGGTATAAATACCGGTATTAGAAATTTTCAAGAAGGTACAAAAACAGTTGTTTCTTTGCCATATTTATTAGTTTTATACAAAAAGTAATTAACTATAAAGATATAAACGATTTTGTTATATAAAAATATGAAATAAAGGAACAAATGTTGTAATCAAATATTATTAATAAGAGCAGTACAATAATAATTTTTAAAAGAGATAGTATAGATACTAACAAGGGAACACCGGAGATTGATACATTCCGAATTGGATGAAACTTTGCATAAATATTAATTAGACCTATCTAAGAAGACAGGTGTAATTCGTTCGTGCCCGTTTGTCTCTTTGAGAGAAATATCAACCCTTTTTTCTGAACCGCCCTTTCGATGTATGTGCTTGTAAGTCGTAAACAATAAAAGATATAAAAAAAAAAAATGGTTGCAATAGAAGTTTTACCGTTTCTTGAGGTCGATAAATCTGCCTTTTTTTTTTTAAATCAATCTTTTTTTGGAAAAAGAATGTGAGGATAGGTTTCAGCAAATGGCAAGACAACAAATGATTGGAGTTGGTACTGTAAACTACTGTAAAGATGTATTTTAAATAATAGTAGATGCCCCGAAAAAATATTTATTATTTATAGCTAATACCGAAAATACCGGTATTTTACCTTAGCAAATACCGGTTTCACGAAATTACAAAATAGCACGAAATACCGGTATTCGGTATACCGGTATACCGGTATTGCAATCCCTACTCGTAACGTATTCGATGCACCTCGAGCGGTAAAGGTACACCTTAGTGGGTTCAGGACGGTTTATTATAATTGACCAACACTAAATCTATTTGATTCAGTTTATTCTAATGCACCGGGACTTACAACTGTTATAGTGTAATTTGTCGCGGTGTTCTAACTTGAATTTAAGTTACAATGATTACTTGAAAATAGTTGAATTTGTTAGTTTCGATTCCGCGAAGCAAGAATCTAATCCTTCTCGGTTTTAACGAACGCGAGCAAACGGGGGACGACTACAACCGTAAATGAAATGCCTAACAGTAGACTGCGTACTGTACGGTTAAAGAAAATGCTCGAAGGGGACTTGAACCCGATCTCGCTAAGTTGTAATACGTCGTAAGGGAAACGTACCGACGGGTAACGTGCCCTTTCTAGATTTTGACTAGACCCAAAGTGCCTTCGCCGCTACCCTTTTTATACCCAAAAATCAGAGGAAAAAGGGTGGTGGGGAAAGTGTGCTACGTGACTTCGAGGGACAACGCCCTTGCTTCGCGTTGATCTTGAAAATTCTAGATGTGACTAATACCGGGTGTACGCAGCCAACTCCAAATAAGGAAATTTTGAGGGCGGGAACATAACACTTGGGTGTTAATTTCAGAACTTCATTTGAACTTTTAATTTCCAATTCCTTCATTAAACAATTTCCACATCGCGATGCATCGTACGTTCTTTCTATATGATACGACAGATCTGCGTATCTGTCCAAACTGTTTTCGCGAATAGACTAGTACCATCTAAGGCTTCACTGTCGACTTGAGTCTTTCATATGTGTGATGCTGTAATTTCTGCATACAGCGGCGGACATGTACTTATTATTACAATAAATTTAAGTAAACTGATATATATATATATATATATAAGTAAACTGATATATATATATATATATATTTATTACTAATTAATACAAAAAATAATTATAAAAGGACACTCTCTATTACTACGCACATGTTAATTTTTCCTTCCTTCGCCATATTCATTATTCATACCCTTTTGTTCTCTTTTCCTACCTCGCTAGATGTCGCACCCGCGAAATACAAATGTACATATATCAACACTTACGAACATAGCGTTAGTTAAACTTTTAGAAACTTTTTTACAAAGATCATATCAGATTTAATAATTTTCATTCAGTACTTTTAAAGTATAATTTATGTAATGCTTTTCTAAATATTTTTGATTCACCAAAGTTAACATAACTCGAAATACTGGGGTTTGTAATGTTTATCTACAACACATTCGCGGACAATACTTATGAACATACGAACTGAACGACTTCCTTACAATGTAAACAGTAGATGTTTAGTTTGCTTTGTGCGAGGAGCGACCGTATGTGTTCTGAGTAGTAAACAATATTAGCTACAGTTAATTTTTATTATTTGAATTATAAGCAAAAGGAATAAAAAATATTTGGAAAAAAAAATAGAACCGACTTCGGAATGTACTAAAAAGGATGAAATAATTTTAATTTATATTTCAGAGATGTCGCAAAATTAAAAATTGTGTAAATGAAAGATGTTGCTGATTATGATTTGATTGGGGTATGGTGGCCTTGGTACTGAATGGGCGGAAAGTGAAAATACATTAATTCACATGTTAAAATATGTAAAGGATTAAAGAATTTGGCAATTTCCAATGTAGAAAGTTTTTAATTTTACGCCGTCTCCAGAATATAAATTAAAATTATTTCATTCTTTACAGTGCATTCCGAAGTCGGTTGTATTTTTTATTCCAAAAGTTCTTTTATTTCACATTTTTTAGTGGCGATCGGAGCATTCCTTGCAGAGTAGCATCAACGAATAGCAATTTTGCAATGAGAATAGTAGTTAACAACAATGGGATGGGAAGGGCAGGGGAGGGGAAGCGGTTGGGACGGAAGAGGAAGGGGAGTGAAGAGAAGGGAAGGGCAGGAAACTGCAGGAAGGGCGGGGAATGGAAGGGATGGAAAGGGAAGTGCAGGGAAGTGTAGGGCAGCGAAGGAAAGTGAAGGGAATGTTGCAAATGGAATCATCGTAGAAACGTCTCCGGCCGCAAAAATGTAATACTAGGTTCCATCGATGTCAGGCCGAGTAAATGTGAAGTGGCACGTTTTTGCGATAAAAGCGGTAATTAATGAAAAAATCCAAAATATTTTTTTACAGGACCAACTGAGAGTCATACCCTACAACAGACCTGTGTAACTTCTTGCTCGCGGGTAAATTTCCCCTCCCGAGGTACCCCCACTCCGACCGAAACAAAAGCGCGCGAGATCTCCCGTGTCCTCTCGCCGCACCTCGCGCGCCTTGATTTCGGTCAGAGTGGTGGTACCTCGGGAGGGGAAATTTACTCGTAAGCAAGAAGTTACACAGGTCTGCCCTACAAGATGCAAAAGGTTTGGTTCCGATTGGTCCATCCATCCCGGCGTAATCGGCGAACATACATTATGTAGGCGGCGTTTGGGGAGAAGAGACGTGCGTGCTTTCGTCTCCCCCCCAGACGCCCTTGGTTCGGGTCGGCGGCCGCCAGGTGGCGATGAGGATGGGTAAGAGATTCTCTCGCTGGTGGTCGTCCGGCATGTTCTTCGGATATATATAATCGTCCGAAGAACGGTACCAAGGCGTCTGGGGCAGGGATCGGCTGTCGTCAGCCCCACTGACGAGTCTGACAGTCGATCCCGAGACGAAACGCCATTTTTCTCCTACAATTAAAAAATATATATATATGTATATTATATATGTATATATATACATACATGTCGAATTGAGTAACCTCCTCCTTTCCGAAGTCGGCTAAAAACAGAAGACTCGCATTGTTAGAGCCGTGGCTGGCCAGAGATCTGGCACGCACGTAAATTTCTAACCAGATGTGCCAGAGGTCTTGGAAATTTCGAAGGGTCAAGAGAAACCAGGTACGGGGGAAAAGCTGCCCGGTTCACGAAATTCGACTTTCCCGTAACAGTATACGTTACGATTTGTAATAAGCAACTGGTCCATCCCGACCAACTTGCTTATTTTGGAACAAAACTTTAGTACATTGTATCGCGCATAGTGAGACATTTTTGGTCTTTTGTGTGGATATTCGCGGCCGGGACAATCGCGGTGCGAGTGTGTGAAAATTTTTGGACTTTAATGTGAACAATCGTAAGGTGTGTGTGTATTTTTAAAGTGAATAATATAACTTGTACGAGGTAAAGGCAGTTACCCTTTCCACTCAGGAATCCCATGGGTAGGTATTTGATTTACCCTTGCGAATTTCGGCAAGTAGGTAGGTTGAATGTCCATTTATCGATAATTTGTAACCAGATGTCGGAGGATTTTAGTAAAATTTTACGCTGCTTACAAAAAGTAAGCTTTTATTGCATTAAATAATAGATGACGTGAGCGTAGCCCTAAAAATCATTAAAACATTTTTTATGATGGTATTCATGTTTTTGCATTAAATAGAAATTTTAGTTAACAACGGTATAATATCGTCTTTAATATTTTCTGCTATAAGGACCGTCTCGCCTGCGGGTGCAACAACATTAGAATACGTTACTGGATGACGTAGGTCAGGCCCGGTCAGCTGTCGAAATGTCGACCACGCTGCAGCGAGATTGCCATCCTACAGGCGGAAATTAATTTGTTAATAACTTAAAAAATAAGCCTCAAACGGGATTTTGGTATTCTTGATTTTTGACTTATTTTTGTTTCTAGTATTAATCCTCTAAAAATGTTCCTGATGTTCTGAAACACCCTGTATACATAAATATCGCTACGAGATAGCGGGCGGACGCGATACTTCAATCCTTCCAGCCCCATCCTTATCCCATCCTGATGGAAGCCCACCACTTTTCCGTCGTGTAATGACATTTCCTTACAAATAATCACAAAATAAACGAACTGTAAAAATTTTATTATTATAAAGGAAATATCATTGGATAAGAGTAGGTTATTAACATTTTTCTGCAAATATAAGTGGCAGTACTTAGTCATTAGCAAAAATTTCCCAATTTTGTCGACTTCATTGCATTTATGCGTAGGGTAATATCGGTCCGATGAGCTGACCATAACAACGAACCGAATTACGGCCCATCTACATGTTACGGTGCGTAGCGGCTGTCTATAACATTTTATTGCGACGTTAATAGGAAAAATACCTTCGTGAAATTTAGATATTTTACAGAGAAAACTTCAAGGAATCCAGAAATAATTTTTGCAGATTTTTAAAAACGCGACCTTGAAGCGATTTTTGTAAAAAAAGAATTTGTTTATAATTTTCAATAGTGTAAAAGTCAGTTTTCATTCCAATAAAAATATATTCTAAAAGAGTGATCCTTCCCTACTAAAATAAAAAAAAGAGAAGGTCAATAGAATAAATATTTCCCGAGATAAAAATTCAAACGCACAACCCATTTTCACGAAAATAGGCAAAAATCACGAAATTTAAAGGCTTATATTTCTCAAACGGTCTCGAAGCGAGAAAAATTATGACTTAACCCCCCTCTAATTTCACGTGAACTATAATATATTTAGTTTAGAACAAGATCCGAGACATCGCCCAAAAAAAGTGATCGATTTGGCGTGGAATTACCCCATGAAGTTCTTTTGAATATAAAAATAGCGCGTTTGTTACCTGCCAGAGAAAAGAGTATGAGAATTATCTGGATAGTCGGGCATGCTCAGAGAGGAGTGCTTAATTCCTTCCCTTGGAATGGAAATAAACCACTCAGGCGTCTCATCGTAATCTACAGAAGTAGGAATACGACTGCATGCTATGTTAGACACCCGGGAATAAAGCTTTATCGCAATGTCTAAAAAAAATTTTGGGAAAAAAACTACAACCGACTTCGGAATGCACTAAAAAGGACGAAATAATTTTAATTTATATTTCGGAGACGGCGCGAAATTAAAAATTTTCTACATTGGAAATTGTCCAAATTCTTTGAGGGGCTATACCAGTGTGGCCGCTCTAAAATGAGGCGATTTTCGGGAATTTCTTTTTTTTTAAGAAATATTACAGCCAATGTTTTTAAACTTAAGGGATATATTTAGTTAGAAATGAAATATCTACAATAATTTTTTGGTACAAAAATAATAAAAAAACAAGCGACTTGTGCGCTATCTCCCAGGGCTATAAAAAAAAGTTGCTGCAGTGATTGCCGCAGCGATTGCCGCAGCCTGCGTGCCTAAAATAAAAAATAACAAAGATGCTGTGAAACTAGAAGATATTCTCCGTACCATGAACTAGGATTTTTTTGATTGGATGAAAAATGTCAATCTGGCATTACAAAAACCAGTATTTTTTTTAGGCTAAATTCCAAATTTATTTTCAAAACTTCGCCATTTCGTCAGATTTTGATATTTTTCAAAAATCCTAGTTCATGGCACGGAGAATACCTTCTAGTTTAATAGCGTTTTCGTTATTTTTCAGTTTAGGCACTCAGGCGGCGGCACTGCAGCAGTGGAGCAACCTTTTTTTTTTGAGCCCTGGGAAATAGCACACAAGTCGCTTGTTTTTCATTATTTTTGTACCCAAAAATTATTGTAGATATTTGATTTCTAACTAAATACATCCTTAAAGTTTAAAAACACTGGCTGTAATATTTCTTAAAAAAAAATTCCCGAAAATCACTTTGATTTTAGAGCGATCACACTGGTATAGCTCCTTAATCCTTACACATATTTTCACATTAGCAACATTTTTCATTTACACAATTTTTAATTTTGCGCCGCCTCCGAAATATAAATTAAAATTATTTTATTCTTTGTAGTGCATTCCGAAGTCGGTTGTATTTTTCTTTCCAAAAATTTTTTTATGTTTCAAATGTGTAATCTTTGAAATATCGGCTTTATAAACTCTGGCCTGGATAGAAACAACCACAGCAGTGGAATACACGACAAGCAAATTGTACTAAATCGTTTACAAGTTAAACAAACTTTGGAGTTGATTTTCACGAAAACGGAGCCCCGAATGAAAAAATGTTACACCAAAATATTTTCTACTTTTTTAAGGTAGAATCACTCCCTACCCGGTTGTACTATGATTTCCGGCCCACCTTTTATAGGATTCATGGCCATAAAACGCTGCATTATAATAAAGAAATTCTACACAAGAATAAGAAATTTTTCAGAAAAGTATCTTTTGGCGAAGAGTTAGACATCTGTTCGCATGTGGAATTGCTATTGTGCTGGATTCGAGTTTTACAGGCGAACAGAGTTTGTGAAATTAGCGGAGCGAACGGATTTTGCATACGATGCTTCTTTGAAATAAAAATTGAAAGATAAAAACATCTAACCTAAACCGGTGTTATTATGTTATCAGAAACCAAATACGCAATCAGTAAAAGTACTTTTCGCGTATAATTCGAAACTAAGCCGACTCGTCAAAACTGATAAGATGTAGACGAAAAGGTTTAAATATGGACTACCACTTTTACTTTAAGATTTATTATCAAATCTTTGGACAATTTTGATACACTCATCAGTGTATATAAAAAAAAGTATGTTTATTTTAAGATATGGAACCAAAATAAAGTGAATGAAAGCAATGTGTGTTGCACATTACATGTTTGTAATCTTCATTTCTTGATCATCTTCATTTCTCGAAGAATGTTCTGAACATGGGCTACCTATAAAATAATTGAAATAAACACTGAAAACTACATATTTGCAGGTGGAACTTGTTTGATTTGTGCTTGGGATAGCTTCTTACGATTTCTTGTAGTAGAGAGGATGATTTTGTAAATAATTCGGCCGCAGCGAGTTTATTAAGAATATTTCAAACTAATTATAACGTAAAATAAAAAAATTTCTCGAAGATAAAATAATTTTGGCAAAAAAAAATACAACCGACTTCGGAATGCACTGAAAAGACTGAAATAATTTTAATTTATATTTCGGAGACGGCGCATAGTAAAAGGGTTCAAGAATTCTGGCAAGTTTAAATGTAGAAAATTTTTAATTTTGCGCTGTCTCCGAAATATAAATTAAAATTATTTCATTCTTTTCAATGCATTCCGAAGTCGGTTGTATTTTTTTTTGCAAAAATTATTTTATTTCACATTTTTTAGTGGCGTTCGGTGCATTCCTTGCAGAGTAACATCAAAGAATAGGAATTCTGCCATAATTTTCATAAAGCAGGGTAAAACAGGGAAAACAATGACAAAATGCAAAATGTGTTTTATCCCGATTCTAGTGGGAGTCATTACCTACAAGATACAAAAGGTTTCGTTCGGATTGGTCCATCCATCTCGGCGCAATCGGCGATCATACATAAAAAAAACATAAAGAAAATATAAAAAAAAATATACATGTCGAATTGAGTAACCTCCTCCTTTTCGAAGTCGGTTAAAAAATTGTGGGATCAGGACTTCCAGATCCAATAGAGACTAGAAGATTGGTGGATGGTGTTTAGCGTATGGAGTATCATAGCCTGCTACAACTCCGTGGTTCCCGGGTTTGATTTCCACCCGGACAGTCTGCTTTTTTCACGATGTCCTACAAAATGGAAGATCATTGTATGATTTAATTCGTGTATGCGGGAATTAGTACTAAATGACCGTAAATAGAAAATACATTAACATGTGAAATCATGGGAATTTTGGCAATTTTCAATGTAGAAAATTTTGTATTTTGCGCCGTCTCCGCAAAGATTGCATTGTATTTAATATGTTATGTAATATTTTAATTAATTTTATAAAGAGCTGTGTTGGATGATCAACCACTTTATCAGTAGAGATTCTAACTCACTATTTATTCTGAGTCGCCTAGATGGCAAAGTCCTCATGGCCAGAGTCTACCCTTGTTCATTTAGTCAACAAGGGTAGAGTTCATCTAGGTTCGTCATCCCATGCCCCTTCCCTTTCTTTAACTTTAGTATATAAGATCTAGAAAGCATCCACGCAAGCTCTTATATTTTTGACCGTCTCGCTGTCAACCATAGTTAAAACGCCGTCAAGTTTTCTTTTAAAATATATATACGTGTCTTAACTATACTCGTCTAATTCCTTCAAATCGGACTCCAACAGCTGGAGAGTATTCGAACAAATTAAATTAAAATTATTTGATGCTTTTTAGTGCATTTTGAAGTCGGTTGTATTTTTTTTCCAGAAATTATCATACTTGCAGTGAATTTATCAAAGATATAATGTTATAATAGAATGTTATAATAGAATGATATATATATATATATATATATATATATATATATATATATATATATATATATATATCATATATATATATATTATGATTATTACTTTATTTTCGCTAGAGCGAAAAGCTTAATTGATTAAGGGTTTAATATTGAAATATTTAATATCTCAAGTAGCTCATATTTAGATCATATTTCGCTACCTCACTCTAAATAGCTAAAAATAGAATGATTCTAAATGGTATGAAAGTATATTTTAAAATCATACAATTCAAATTCTCGGATCACAACGTGTTAATTACGGATTTAGATGATTCTGCATTTGTTTGCATTAGTTACGAAATATCCATAGTTCAACGATTAGCAATCGTTAAGGGCAGAAAAAAGATGAAGAACCGCACACGTGTTTCAAACATGTTGTATCAATTAATTTAACGCGATTGATGTAAGCGCATTTAAACAGAATAGCTTCGATTCGTTGAGCGTAAGGTGAACATTTTCACGATCTGAGTCATAAGACAAAAGCGTATTTGAAGTGGCGGGAACATAGTCACTGTTTGTAAACGCAGGTGTCGATTTACTCGAAGCTCTTTGACGCGAGCGTTCAACGTCTCTCGTTTTCGCAACATTGCTAGTAATCCCACGCTGATACTTGAAAACATCGCGTTTGCTTACGGGAAGACGCGACCGTTTTATAATTCTCGGTACACCTATCGAGTTTCACACAACATGCACCGACCGTATGTTGCTTTGCTTCGAGGAAAACACAGCTCCAAAACAGAATCAATCATCGATGAAATGCGAGTATAATCAGAACATTGGCCCATTTCCTTTCATCTTACGTCAAGTGGTGTTTGAACATTTTAGTATATTCTGTGAATACACAGAAGATTGGACAGTAATACTATCCAACTAAAAACCTTTTCGTTTTCGATGCATATCCATTATACGTTTTTTATATGTACGTTGATTTCTGTTGGTATTTTTGGGTAAGAAAAGGAGACGTTTTTAGTTTACACAACACTTATTTATTGGCACGTGCTGCGCCGCCATAACCACGAACGAAGAAGTAATAGGTTATAGAGATCGAAGAAATATGTTAGTTCGAGAAAAACACTTTTGCTAACCTAAACGGCAATAATGGTAGGCAACATAAAACTATAATATAATGTAATATAATATGTATAATATAAAATAATAAATAATATAATGCGCATAGGCACATCTCTACAATTTCTTCAAATGAGTTCCGAATTGGATTCGGAATCAGTATCGGTGCTGTGTGCGATGCTCTCGTCAAAAGAATTAGTCATTGTTATAATGTATGGTCTTATGTCTGTCCTTTCTGTTTGCTTAGTTTTATTGTGTTTCGTCCTATACTTATTGTTAGATATTACTGGATCGGAGTTGCTATAAGTAAATTTAATAAATCTTTATTACTGCTTTCTCGCGAATTTTTTCTAGTGTGATGTTCTCGTATATATCTTATCTCCTTATGCCTTGCTTCTATAGTTTCTTCAGACAAAAAGCGAATGTTTACATTAACTTAAGTGCCTTAATGCTCGACGAAATGCACGAGTAAAATTCGTATACAAAGGTCCCATAGATACGTTCAGGCCCTGAGCGGTGAGCGTCATATTAACAACTTTCATTATTTATTTCGTTTCGGACAAACCGGGGCAGCTAAAGTTGATAGCTACATAAAGTATAATGTTCCCAGAATTGATGTACGAAACATCCAGGTGGTACTTTTTGGGCTATTTTTGAAAAGCCTCCTTAAAGTTGATAACTCTTCAAATTAAAAATTAACAAAAATAATTGCTATTTTTTTAAAATTGCTCCGCTTATTTGAAAGGTATTATAACGTTTAACAAAACTTATGGAGATGAAATGAAATATACATATATTATACGAATTGCGTTTGTTTAAAGAAAATCCAGCAAAATCTACGGCGAACTTTTACCTTCAATGTTAGAAAAAGAGCTGTCCAATTACTAAAAGCATACATATTTTTGAAATCTATGTTTCTTTCCGAAGAGTTTGATATATATGTAAAACATGACGATTTAAATACTATCGATATTTGACTTTTGTCCATTGTACGAAACACTGTGGCGTCGGATTCATCGATTGTGCGAAAAGGATCGTTTTCGTAGTGCAAATAATATTGCTGCGGAGATAAACTATGAAAACTAAACACAAATTAGTGCTAGAACTGTTAGGAGAAGATTAGAAGACTTTAACTTAAGAGGACGAAAATCCCAAAAGAAACCACTGCTGATTGCGAGTTTTAGAAATCGAAAAAGACAACGTGCATTTGCTAAGGCCCATAAGCATTGGACAAGCGAAGATTGGCAAAAGGTATTGTTTTCAAACGAATCGCAATTCAATCGCGTCTGTTCTGACGGGATACGCTACGTTAGACGTCGAATTGGCGAAAGTTTGAAAACACAGTGCGTTTTAAAAACTTTTAAACATGGTGGTGGAAATGTTATGGTGTGGACGTGTTTTTCTCGAGACGGCCCTGGTCCGATATGTCGTATCAATGGAATTATGGACCGTTTTAAATACATGGACATACTCAAGAACACAATGTTGCATTTTGCACGCAACCAAATGAGTGATGATTTTATTTTTCAAAATGATAACGATCCGAAGCACACGGCTCGGGTTGTGAAACAGTTTTTTCAAGAAGAAAATATCACCGTGCTGCCGTGGCCGTCGCAATCACCTGACATTAATCCAATCGAGAACTTGTGGAGCATCATAAAAAGGCAGTACAAGGTTATAAACCGAAAAATTTAAATGAACTTTACTCTAGAATCGAAACAGCTTGGAGTAATATTACAGTAGATCAATGTAAAAAATGAATAGATTTTATGCCAAGAAGATGTAGCGAAATGATAAGAAATAACGGATATTGGATAAAATATGAATTTAAACAAAAATTGTGTATATTTTTTTACCAAAAATTAATATTTTTTGAGTAGTCTTAAACTTTTGACCGACGAAATATTACACAAATTTCGTTCCTCTTTTTTTGTAACTCCGCTACTGAGCAAAATATCAAAATGAATTTTTTTTTTGTAAGTGTATAAACAAATGTCTAATTAGTTAATACCAAAAACAGAACACTGTATTTATATTTTTTTATCGAAAGTAAATCAATTATTTATTTTTTCCATTTCGTCTTAATCTTTTGTCCGCTACTGTATGTCTTATTGTTAATAAGTACAACTGCTAGATGTTAAGCTAATTTAAGCAATTTAGGAAAATATGAAGACAAAGCTTGTAAAAAGTAAAGCATGCCAAATGAAGTAGTACCTACGGAGAATAAAATGTTCTTGAAGTGTATTTGTAGATGCAAACAATTATAAACAGTAACTGTGACTGGAGCTGATTGAATAAGCTTCCGTTGTAAATTAAATTATAATAAACATTTCGATAAAGTCGTAGAAAGACCGTATTCTCATCAATTTCGTTTATTTTTTAATATATTTATTTGGGACATAATTCCGAACAACTTTTCCTTACAACGAGCGGTTGACCTTTGTTTTCGAAATATTAGCGAAAAACTTCCGATACTAATAATTCATTGAATCTTGCTAACGTTGCATGAACGGAAGGTTCGTTGCTCGATGGTCTGGTTACCTCCACGAGCCATCGATCCCTGTATCATCGTATTTAGGTATGCTATATACATTTATGCTAACAGTTTCTACGAAAATTTCGTTGACGGCTGCATATGCAGGAACACATCAATTTGTTTGCGACCTTCGTACGAAATACGAAAAAAAATTCCTTTTACTGAAATTAGGTGGAAAGTAAGATCAGAAGAACGATGCAAATGTTCCTGAAAGTATTAAATTCGAGACATAAGATATGTGGCGTAAGGCAGTTGCAAAAATGATTAAATGAACCAATCTCATCCATTTTTCCAAGTAGGTACATAATACATGCTTTCATATATTACATTATTCAACTGTGTTCATTTTTTCAAGGTGTAGTTAGAAATGTGGATAAGGTTATCTAGGCCAGTACCTTTCGTGGTCACCCCTGGTTGGCTGCTTTGTGCCGTGCACTTTTTCTCGTGAATGGGGAAAATCGTAGCACAATTGGGAATTTTTTTAGCCGGAACAGATCTTTTCTATATATCGAAAGAATAAGTTTTGTAATATATGTAGGTAATCTTCAAGCATACCTTTTTACTAACGTAAATGAATCTTTCTGAAATTTTTATACAGTTTTTTAAATGAGTTTTTGTTCAATTGTGCCAGGACAGAGTAGCTTCGAAGATTATGGCGGCATAATTGTACATATCTATATATGAATTGCTTTAAAGGTGTTATATAAAAAATTTAATTAACATTCTTAAATACCATTCTTAATTTTTAACACGGATATTCGGGTAACTACATCCGATTGCATGATTGTTGAAACATTGTTTACTTGAGGATAAACAAAAGCAAGTAACAAATCATTATTGTTTTTTCATTTTATGTCAAATTTGAACAGAACGATGCTAAAAATATAATAAACATAGAAGTGAATATTACGAGGTACAATTGGACAGTCCAAACCTGGCCTGAATAAACTGTCCATATCTGTCATTGGTGTTGAGTTATCCATCTATAATTAATATGAAAAATATAATACAAATATTAAAAGGTTAGAATCGACACAAGCCTCTAAAATAATTGTATTCCTAAAGCCTGATTCATAAAAGTAAGCATCAGCAACTTTTTAGTTTACATTACAATTTTTAATAATTTCAATGAACTTTACGTTATTTAAGAAAAACACTGACTACTTGATTTTTTTTTAAACTACAAATTCATCGCACCATTCAATTGACATTCATTTGTAACTGTATCGAGGACTGTTCCTGATATTTTAGCCATGCAAAGCATGCTTGGCGCGACAAACAAATGTATAAATGTACTCTGAATTCCTATGTACATATGTACATATACAGTGGCTCTTAAAAGTATTCGGACACCCTTTAAAACACAATTCCCTCTTTGGATATTGGACCAAATGACTTGAATTTTTTTGATAAACTAGAAGAACTAGTTTACTGGATGATAAAAAAAAAAAATGTTGAAAAAGTCCCAGCCGGTTGAAATTATGACGTTCTTAGGTGAAAAACTGCGATCTTGTAGTTTCCAGACGCGTTAACCGATTTCGACGAAACTTTGTGTATACATACAACTTATTGAAATCTACCAAAAGTATGTTTTACATTTTCATTATTGGCTCGGATAAAAAAGTTGAAAAATGTGATCCTCACTGTATCCTTCATAATTTCAACCGGCTGGGACTTTTTCAACAGTAAACTAGTTCTTCTAGTTTATCAAAAAAATTCAAGTCATTTGGTCCAATATCAAAAGAGGGAATTGTGTTTTAAAGGGTGTCCAAATACTTTTAAGAGCCACTGTATATCTGGAGAACTAAGATCGGCCGCTTGTTATATTTATGAAATACAATTGTTCAGAATCATGTCCAGAATAACATATTAAAATACACGGAATCGGGGATAATGTATACATATAAGGTTAATATTCTATCCTGGAGGGTAATTACTAACAACCGACCAATTTGTTTCTCTGTAATTAGAGAAACGACAATTAAAGTCTATTGTTCGCTCTCCTTATTACTAGTTCTACTTGTTTCTAACTTATTTCTACTTTATTTACTCCTATCTTATATCCCCACGTGCTCTCTATCTTCTCTCTCTACCTTTTTCCCTCTCTCTCTGATGTCGGCCCGTTCAACTAGTGCGCTGGGCATGCGAGGCGGTTCAATTTAAAGAAAATATATTTTCTTTAGATGTGTAGCAGCGGGATTATTTTGCCGTATTGGCGGGGAACACGTGGGCAGTGATTTCGTAAATTACACTATCAAGATAAATTTTTCTTCTTTTATTAGACTAATAGTGAACACGCGAATAATAGGAATAATAAAATGAATATCACGAATAATATATACATATATGTACACAACTCCGCAGCAACACCCGATTAACCCACAGTCCTTCGTGGTTTTACAAGTATTCGCTTTTCACAACAACGCGATTCGACAGTCCTTCGTCGTCGCACGCTTACTCTGTACTGTCCTCTCACACATCCAGTTTTTCGGAAACATGATGTACTATGAATATTTACCGATAGATGGCAATGAGCATTAATTTTGTATTCGGCTATTACCGACTCGCGGCTACACATGTATACATATAGTGTCTCGGCAATTGATGAAGTCATCAATATTTCTTACGAGTTTCATTGTGATTAACTAATTAATGTTAAATAATGTTATAAAATTAGGTCGTATGAAAAATTGTTAATATAGATATTATTTTACGAGATATGATGGTCAAATTCCGTTTTCTAAATGGTACCATACATTTTTCTTCAGACTATTTGATAGTGCTTTTCAAGACGAATTCACTGACCTTTAATGTATCTACCCGATTTTAATTAGTTTTCAAGATATAGCGCTAACAAATTTACTAATTTTTGAAGGAAAAGGCTCTGTTCTTTATAGAAACCGAAGTTTCTTTATAGAAAATTTATGCTCTAAGGTTCGATAGTCTGATGTTTGAAACATATAACGGTATAGTTAGAAAGCGCCAATTGTTTATGATTGACGGTTATAATCCAATGCAAAAGTAACCTTCGCACAAATAGCATCTGGAACGCAAGGGAGACAAAACTAACGTAACTTTGAAAAATTTGTAGTATTGATACAAAGTATCTTTCTTAATTCTGCAAAATGGAGTCTTCCGTTGAAAGTACGTAGAATATTATTATATATTACACAAACAATAATAATAATAATATATAAATTGATACTTTAATAATATTCTGAACGAATGATAAAAAGAAATTACACGCGAACGTTTTAGAAAAAAATAGGGAGAAAGTTATAAGTTCCACAGAGTTCCGCGACAAACTTTAGTTTTAATTGTAGTTTACACTATTGTTTGATAAAAGGAATAAAAACCAGCTGCTATTAGCTGCCACTCTGGTTTTGGTGTAAGTTTTTATAAACTGAAGAAACGATCCACATACAGGACATTTAAGAGAAAAATGTTTCGTACAGAAGTTTGATAAAATATTCCTTTTTTTTTTAAATCTATTAATAAATCTCATAAGAAATGAGCTTTTTTTACTCCAAAAATACAATATTAATTACTTTTAAATATTATTTTAATTTTTGCAAAATTTTAATATTTCAGCATCTGCTGATACCAATCAAACGGTTGGTTTATTGAGAAAGGAAATTTTTAAGCTAATAAAGAATAACTTAAATGATAATGCGACTGTAGCGTATGAAAAAATTGAAAAATTTATGTCCGACAAATTACAACGTTCGTTTACGTTATTAGATAAAACGAAAACCGTTATATACGCAAATTGTTACACAATTTTAGAATGAAGTGGTAAGATGTTGCAAGAACAGAACAAAAATTCTTTGACAAATATCATGAATGGCTAAGCGTCTTCGTTTGTCTGAATGATGTCAAAGATTTAGTTACGCCAAAAAAGCAATGTTCAGATCGCGGTCGCCCAAGTTCGGAATTTACGGATTCCAGTGAACGAACAAAGCGAAGAAAGACTGAAGAAATTCGTGCACACACAAGTACCGAAGAACTGTGCTATGCAACTCAAACGAGCCTTCGAGCTGCAAGAAAATTGGATGCTGCGAAAGTAATGAAAGACGTAACATTGGGCAGTCCATCAAAAGCCGAAAAATATCGAAAATCTTTGGAGCTTGCTTCAGAAACCGTTTTTTTCGGCGATAAAGCTCTTTCGCTTGTAATTGAGCAGAAATTATCACAAAGTCAATATCAGGGTTTAAGAAATATAAGTTTAGAAAACAATTGTAAATTGTATCCATCGTATAAAGAAGTATTGATAGCTAAACGTAAATGTTATCCTGATAAATTAAGCATTACTGTAACTGAATGCAGTGCAGAAGTAAAACTATAGGCTTTATTGGATCACACAGTTCGATGAATTTTATCGACTCAAATGGATGTCATTAACACCTTGAGTTCTGAACAATATAGTAACTTGACTTTGATTTGCAAGTGAGGCTGCGATGGTAGCTCCGGCCAAAGTATATACAAACAAAAATTCAGTGATGATGACGGAAGCAAATCAGATGCAAATATTTTTTTCACTTCACTTGTCCCACTTCAACTCATATTTGAAAATGAAGTTCCAAATGCAAAAATTATCGCGTGGAAAAATCCAACGGTTTTGTAGGCCAATTAAAATTGAATTTTTGCATGAAAATACGGAAGCCACTGTAAAACTAGTTGAATATATTAAAGCACAAGAAACAAAGCTTGCGCCTTTTCAAATTGTTCTAAATGGAAAAGAAATATCAGTTTCTTATAAAGTTGCGTTAACGATGATAGATGGCAAAGTTTGCAACGCAATTACCGAAACTACATCCACTCAACGTTGCTATTTGTGCCAATCAACATCAAAATATTTTAATAATATCGATGCAATTTTACAGAAAGAGATCAATCAAGAAAATTTATCATTTGGATTGTCTACATTACACATGTGGATTCGCTTCTTTGAATGCTGTTTACATTTGTCTTATAAACTAGATATTAATAACAAAATTTTTGGAAAAAAATACAACCGACTTCGGAATGCACTAAAAAGGACGAAATAATTTTAATTCATATTTCGGAGACGGCGCAAAATTAAAAATTATATTAATGAAAGATGTTGCTAATGTGAAAATATGTAAATGGATTAAAGAATTTTGACAATTTCCAACGTAGAAAATTGTTAATTTTGCGCCGTCTCCGAAATATAAATTAAAATTATTTCGTACGTTTTAGTGCATTCCGAAGTCGGTTGTATTTTTTTCCAAAAATTTTTTTATTTCACATTTTTTAGTGGCGATTGGAGCATTCCTTGAAAAGTTCAACAAAGGGATGGAAAGAGAAGGGCAGGGAAGGGCAGGGAAGTGAATGGAATGTTGCAAATGGGATCATAGTGGAAACATCCCCGGCCGCAAAATGTAATACTAGGTTTCATCGATATCAGGCCGAGTACACGCGAAATAGCACGTTTTCTGCGATAAAAGCGGGAGAAAATGAAGAAATATATAATATGTTTGTTGCTGGACCAACTGGAAGTCATACTCTACATGATCCAACAAGTTTCGATCCGATTGGTCAATCCATCTCATGGAGTAATCGGTGACCATACATGACGTGGACGAAACAGTACGCTTCTATGCAATAAAAAAGGGGTACACGATGATAAAATGCAAAATGTTTTCAATGCGGGGTCAACTGGGAATCATACCCTACAGGATGCAAAAGGTTTCGTTCCGATTGGTCAATCCATAACGGAGCAATCGGCGGACATGCATGACGCGGACGAAACGGTACTCTTTGATTTGCAGTAATTTATAATAAAACATGATAAAACAGGGTAACCAATGTTAAAATAAAAAATGAATTTTATCCCGTTTCTAGTGGGGGTCATAGCCTACAAGATGAAAAAGGTTTTGTTTGGATTGGTCCATCCATCTCGGCGTAATCGGTGACCAAACCTAGCATGTACAAAACTGTGTTTTTGCAATAAAAAAGGTGCAAAGAATGACAAAATGGAAACTGTTTTTTATACGGGACCAACTGGGAGTCATATCTGTTAGAAGAAAAATAACTAATGTAATAGTAAAGCTAACGACATCTCTTGTTATAAATAGGAATGTAAATAGACCAAGTATCGTCATGTATGTATATATATATACAGGGTGGCCCGTAACTGGTGTAGGAGCCGGCAATGGGGGGGTAGGGGAGAGGATTCTAAATAACAATTTCCTTTGCAAAAATGTCGTGCGAGGCTTCGTTTTTGAGTTATTAAGGAAAAACACTGACCACTCACAGCGCGCGCTCTTCGCGCGCTCAGGCGCGTGAGCATAGGGTTGGGCCCTCGGATGTTCGAACTAGGCTAATGCGTCGATAAAGCCGGAAAAATTTAATTGAAGTTCTACCGAGCAACGAATACGAATAATTAAAAACAGTACGTACGCAATTGTTATCCATAAATCGAATTTATTAATTATCTGTACTCGTTGTTTGAAAAAAAGAATGAATAAAATGTGAGAAGGTGCTCTCGGAATTTTTTGGAAATAAATAACAATTGCGCAATAAAAAGGCGACTGTAACGTTATGAAAATTGGGAAATAATTTGAATTCGACTTACACATTCACCTACAAATTGGCCCTATTCGTTGACAATGGTCATCGTACGTATCCTGACCAAGGATGGACGAACACCCCATGGTAGAACAGTTGACGAAATGGTCCGGTCACTGAACCCTTTTATTTACCACAAAATTATTTCACTTCACAATCCCTGACACTTGTCACTTTCACATTACAATAAACTAATAAACACATTATTCCTTCTTCGATTGTAGACACTTAACAGGTTACTGTTCGAGTGTAAGAAATACGTAATCGATCCCGAAAACTTCCGATCGTTGACACGTTCGAACGATCCATCGAGACAGAAAAAAAAATGCGACGAACTACGCAGAACGAATCGGCAGAAGGGCAGTAGCCGGTCGACAAGAGGACAGAACGCTTGACGTGCGATGTTATTTACGCAGGTTTTTTTGTATCGCGGCTAGCTGGAATTTCTTGGACTCTGAGAGTCTATTACGCGGTCAAATGTGCGATTACGAAATAGAAACTGTTTTTTCGGAAAAAATTGTGAACTTAAACGATACATTTTGTATTACAAGAATAGACTGCCGTAGACTGCCAGCCTTATGGGACTTCGTGTAACCCGAAAAATTCGCTGTTTTCTACCGCCCTCTAGGATATATTGCGGTCAGAATAAGAAACACTCGCGGAAGACGTGACTGGTCCCATCGTCTAAACGGTCGCCGGGGCGAGGGGAACTTTTCTGTCTCGCTTTGTCACATTTTGTTCCATGGACGTTCTTTGTCACGAGGCGACCGCTCGCCGGGTTACCGACGGAGCCGCCAGAGCCCATCAGAGTCCACTTAGTGGTACGCCAAAATACACAGGGGCTGGCAGTCTTTAATAGTACCTCGTCGGTGGAACGGCGTAAAATATAAACTCTATGCATTCCACCACCATCTACGAGTAATCCGCAGAACTTAGTTAACGACCTAATAGATAAGGTAGACTTGGTAATAAATGGGCGGTAAGAAAAGATACATTAACCTGCCAACAGGGGAATTAACTTTTGTTCAACCTGTTGTCAAACTATGGACTTTCATCTTCGCTGCGAGAAGAAAGGTCGTCATGCCCATTGGAGTTGTCTTCCTGGTACGACGAAATATTTTGTCATACCCGGTTAACAGGTTAATATGTGATAACGTAGAACAATTAAAAAATTTGGGTAATTTTCAGTGGAGAAAGTGTTTGAACAATGATTTTGTAAATATTTTGGGGTTGGGATCTCCAGATCCAATAGAAAAGAGGAATCATGAAGATTAGAACATCGACGGACGCGGACGGTGTATAGCATATGGAGGAGCGTAGCCGGCTACTACTCCATGGGTCCCAGGTTCGATTCCCGACGAGAGTCTATGCTTTTCTCACAATTTCCTATAAAATGAAACATGTTGCTGACTATGATTTGATGGAGTATGGTTGTTTTGGTACTAAATGGGCGGAAAGAGAAAATACATTAACTTATGAAAACATGTAAAAGGACTAAAGAAGTTTGAAAATTTTCAATGTGGAAAATTTTTAATTTTGAACCGCCTCTGAAAAGATTGCATTGTATTTAATATGTTATGCAACACTTCCATCAATTTTATAAAGAGCCGGAGAGAATTCATACTAATTAAATTAAAATTATTTCATGCCTTTTAGTGCATTTTGAAGTCGGTTGTTTTCCTTTTTTCTTTTTCAAAATTTATTTTATCCTTTTTACAAGGGATTAATATTTCTTTTTTTGCGCGGAATATTCCAAGTAATATATCGATGTATATAGAAAAACATGTAATTCTATTCAATATAAAGCTAAGTTGACCTTGAAATCTCCGAAAATAAAGAAAATAAGTATAGAATGAATATAAATCAAAAAGTAACTGAATCTTTATGTGAAATCTTTGAAGAAACCCCTTTAAACTTTACCGTTGCTATCAACGCGTGATCAATACCGTCTGCTTGATGTACAGTTTGCTGTAAAGATATATATTCCCTGCCAATCCCTCACCCTCGGATAGAGGAGGAAAGAGGATGTGTGATCTGGTGCGCAAAATCCACCGTTGATACTAAACTAATAACGATTTTATCGCTTTCGGTATTCTTTCGATACTTACTTTTAAAGGTAGACCTTTTTATGCTAGATAAAAGTCTTAATGTGTTAACTGAACTTGTGACCTTCACATTTTCTTTTGAACAATTATTTACTAAAATTTAACAGTAAACAAACAAATTGGCCATTGTTTTAGTACATATTTAGTACATATAAAATTTATAATGCCTTTTTTTAACAAACAATCTGTACCTTTAATAATAACTGTTCAACACGTAAACAATTTTATTACCTCCAATACAGATTTGAAAATCGTTTTCTTTCAAAACTCATAGTTTTTGAAAAAATTAATAAAAGAACTTTGAAGATGTTTTGTGCTTTAACCGTGGCAGCTATTTAGTTGCTTTTAATATGAGAATAATATTTGAACTTTCCCGAATAAAATGATAAAAATTGTTATTACACTATAAACATTTAAATATGTTTAAATGATGAATCAAAGTGAAAAGGGCACCGTCAACGCACCAATTTTTGTTGCTGATATTTTTCAAATTATTTCAAAAACTAAGGGTCTAGATGAAAATCTAACTATTCCACGTGATAGAGTGGATATTTCTTCTATGGAAAACATGAAACAGAGCTACAAAATCATGTTTCATTTTTAGTATAGAAGCGAAATAGTTCGGCAAAATATGCGGCGGCCGTCGCGTCGTGGTACTCAATGCCGACGCGCTGCGGCGATCGCCTTGCTCACTGCTTGGCGTAACGGAGTGTCTAATTGTGAGTACCACTGCCGCCGTCGCGTGTTTTGCCGAACTATTTCGTTTCTATACTAAAAATGAAACATGATTTTGTAGTTTTCTTTCATGTTTTCCTTAGCAGAAATATCCACTCTATCAAATATCTGGAATGGTTAGATTTTTATCTAGACCCTTACTTTTTGAAACAATTTGAAAAACATCAGTAAAAATTGGTGCGTTGACGGTGCCTTTTTCACTTTGATCATCATTTAAACATATTTAAATGTTTATAGTGTAATAACAATTTATATCATTTTATTCGGGAAAGTTCAAATATTATTCTGATATTAAAAGCAACTAAATAGCTGCCACGGTTAAAGCACAAAACGTCTTCAAAGTTCTTTTATTAATTTTTTCAAAAACTGTGAGTTTTGGAGAAAAACGGGTTTCAAATCTGTATTCAACTCGCAAAAATCTATAAGAATTGTATATTGGAGGTTACAAAATCGAAAAAAAGTCGAAATTTGTTGAACAATGTAATCATACGATAGCAGAAAATGCTTCAGTCGTAACAACTGAATTCTTTATTGAGAACATCCTGTTAAGAAATTAAAAGAATTATTATATATTATAATATGAACGGCACGATCATAATATTTAAAACTAAAAATGTAACTCTTAATTTGAAGTATTTAGAGAAAGTATTAATTTAGTTATCGATATAAGTAGGTTCAACTGAAACATTTCTTTTTTGTGCTATAGTTCATAATAATTTAATCAAATTTTCAGTATTTGCAAAATAATAATTCTAATAAAAGAGTGTAAATCATAACAAAATAGTTAATTTGAATCAAATCGATTCAACTCCGCTATTAACACGTACTGTTAAAGTCATAATTATTTCTTAATATTTGTCGAGAAAGGGAACATTTACAACCAAATTTTTGGGTGTATAAAACAAATGATTTGACTTACAATATACAAAATAAAAATAATTAGTTCCAATTAATATTTTTATTATTCGAATATTTATATTTATTATACAATTCTTTATTACTCTTTAAACTTTGACAATCAGATAGAGACAAAATTATTTCTGAGGATGTGACGTGTTAATTTTTTTTTAAATGATTTCATCCAATATGTTCATTTATTTCGTGCATAGGAGCATTATCCTCGATAAGTAGGCATGTATTTATAATCATCAGATGAGTCTCTACCAAAGCTGGATCTGTAATTGTATTATTCTAACAAACAATAAAACTGATGCTGTGCATTGTTGCATACAGAAAATTCTCTTTTATGCATAGTACAAAAATTAACAATTTTATAAATTTGAGTTTAATAAATTATAATATTAAGACCTTTTTCTGTCATTTTTGTTATATAATGAATTTTAAATCTCTTAAAGTTTCAAATCTTGACACAATCAACGTAATGCTTATAAAACGATCCTATAAATGAAACTTTAGATACAAGAAATCAGACTCCATTTCCATACAATTTTCTTAGTATTTGGAAACATGTATTGATTATTCTCTTTATTGCAGGTATTCTCCATCGCCATATCATGTTTCTCGTACGCCATTAATCTGTGCTCTGTGTTCATAAAATATTTTAAAATATTGTTAAGAAGTTATTCTCAATAAGTTGCTAATATGAACAAAAATAGCACCAATAATATTAATAATATGAATATATCCGAAAGAAATCATAGATTTATTATATTCATGAAGGAACAAATGTTGTTTAAAATTAAAATTATTTACAGATATTGTTCCCCGTGTTGATGTGCTGCCAATTTTTTAATTAAATTATTGCAAATGTAAACATTAGCATATAACAAAGAATAACTCAACATTTTAAAAAGATTGTCACAATTCATTGTTTATCGATTTTATTAGGTACTATTTCAGATTGCGTGGATATCTAAAAATAAAATTGGTATAAGTTTTTTTCACTTAATTTTTAAATGATTAATAGTAAATTACGCTAGACAATACCCCACCCTCTAAAAAAAAAACAGTTAATTTTATTTCAACTTTTTAGAAGTAATGAATACTACTGTATTTCGTTAAAAAAAAACTCACTACTTAACTGACATTATTCGTTATATAAAACAGAAGTGTAAATAATTATCGAAATTGTGTAAATAAATATAACTTAAGTTTTTTTACTATATTTCAATGATTTTCATATTTAAAAATACTCCACACTTTTCCAATGATTTTTTAAAATTTCTTTTATAACTGTTATATTGTTTGCTAATGTTTCTGGTACCTTACAATTACAAATTTAAAATTACAAATACTTTTAGGAAGTTATTTGATGATCAAACACTCGAAATGCAGATAGCAAACAGAAGGAAGCAATAATTTACTGTAATAATTTCGTGAGACGACGACTAGCTGAAAAGAAAATACATTTTCGCAATTAAAACAGTCGGGGGAGTAATTATCGGTGTTTAAACTCGGTGTTTCGCGGCTGATAATCGCGAGACACAGATAATCGTGTGGAAATCAAATGTTTATCCTCGCAATCGGCTCTTTTCAACTCACGATTTTCATTTTATGCGAACCAAAATTTATGATCGATCTGCACCTCGAAATAATCTCGTTTTAGGTTTTAGCCGGTTTATAAAACAAGTTATAAACATATAATTGATGGAAATATGTATAAGACAATTTAAATTTATATTATGACATAATATAACTTATATTTAGGTCAATCATCAATTTATTTAACTTTCATCTTCTGAGCTGAATGCTCTTACATGTTACTAGATTATTATATATTTATTATTAATGAAATATATCAAATAATTTATTACTCTTTAGAAAGAACTTTTATTTTGTAGTTATAATTTCTCAGCGTTTACTAATATCGTTTGTATTATTATAAAATTTGTATTTTATAATAGATATAATATAATTCATATTTCTTGCATTACATGCTGCACATCATTTTTTGTAACAGTAAATATTATAATGTCTAATTTGTACAAAATTTTTGGAAATTTTGTAAATGGTAAAAAGTTATTTACCAGAAAATTATGCTACAACTCTATATATGAAAATAATATGTAGAATATGTTTATTTTACAAATAAATTTATTTAACATTATAATTGCATATAGCACCATTTATAATGTTTAAAGAATTAATACAGCCCCCGTAAAAAAATTTGAAGCACCCGACTTCAATGTCCTCTTGTTTCTTTTTGTTTTATCTAAACATTCCTCTATAATATCAAATTGGTTTTTGGTTCTGAATTACTTCTTCGAAAACTGGATTTCATTTTTATAAAACGATTTTCACTGTAAAACTAAATCTCATATATTTAATTACTATTTTTTATATTTTTAACAGTGTACAAAATAAATCATAGTATCAATACACAATCGTAAATCTTTCATGGTTTGAAAATAGTTCCAGATTTTGGTACGTTGTTTTTCATCTCTGGCGCCTATTTCTAATTTTTAACTCACTACTCCTGCAAGCAGAATAAAACGAGTGCCGCGCAAATGCTACACAGAAAAATCACTATTTACAATTAGAAACATATGGAAACCCAAAATAAATTCGATCCACATTATCGAAATTCATCTATTACTCTTGTGCTACCAGAAAGAAGATTCAGTAACACCTAAATTACAAATTAACGATATTACTACATTGATTTTATAACGAATAATTTAATGCGTCAACTCTCACAATGAAAATGTTCATTTTCAATAAGAGGTTAATTCTCAAATTTAAGATTTCGGAATAATACTAATGATATTAAATGCCCTTACTTTTTTTCTTCTTACCAATTATTCAAATACCTGCCTAGAAAAAATTTAACTGAAACCTTCTATAAAACATTATATCCTTAAAATTAATACCCCTTTTCTAAATAGAGTATTCTCTAAACGGGAATGGAGTACTCGCCTAAAAGTTTTAACACATAGTAAGATAACACTGAGCATATTCCATCACTAATTACCTTCTTGTATAAACAGCAACTCCAATCTGCGCACACCCTTATCAGCATGGGTTCCGAAAAATTCTTCTTGCAGATATCCTCGAAAAACATGAACCTCAAACTGCTTCCCGATGATTACACGCTCAAATTTGGCACCATTTCCTTGTATCTGAGTACTATGTATTGCTATATGTCACTAATTTTACACCGCTTGAACTATACGATTTATTCCTTAATAACCTGTCTGTTTTAAACTGCTAATATGTAGTAAGAATTGGTTACATATTCATTCACTTTCACGCATTTTAAGGTACCGCTATACCATATGAATCATTCGACAGGACAAAACACGCCGAATTAAAAATTAGAAACTTCACTGACGAGCGTTTATATTCGGAAGTATTTGTTTTGTTGTACACCTTCGCCCTTCGAACTGCAAACTTAACACCGTATTCCTTGGTCGATGACCAAGCTTGCAATGAACATATAATTCGCACGAAGAAACCGATGCTCTGGGCACCAGCGGTATGATTGGCTATACATAGCACGCGTCGCGACGCGCAGACGCCGGGCATCTCTGCCCTTTTGCTAGTCTGATAAACAATTTCATCTCTTCCTCACCCTGATCTTTGACCAAGAAAATAACTGTACAGAGTAAGATGGATTTTTTTAATATTATTCCGGCAATGAAACAGGAATTTTGAATAGCTTCGGTAGAAAATAATTTGAGGTTATACTAACGAGACAGGGTTGAAAGTCATTGAATTTGAAATAAATTAATAAAAATGAAAAAAAAATGGCAAAAGTAGTACAGAGTTAGGATATGATGGTTTTCAGCATTTTCTATTAAATAGGGGTTGTTCACGTAGCGAGATACTGCAAAGTGGTGAATGCCCAATACATATTAACTTAACCAAATAATAAAATGCAAAAGATCATTTTAAAAATATTAGTAAATTTTTTATATTTGTTTGTTACATAGAGTGTTCAGAGATTTATTGGTCAGCGTTTCTCTCGTAAACGGTAAATATGAACAAAAAATGAAAGAGGAAAAAGTGATACTGTTTTCAATAAGCAATGTAACGAGGCATATAAATCTTTTGCGTGTGTACTATTTTTTGAGAAATGAAGGTGATCTTCAGTTTTTTAAATGGAATGGTATATTTTTTTTTATGTCATATGAAAGCGCGTATTTCTTATTGGTATGGTTACATTTCATGTCCAATGTGGCTTCCACTAGCTAGGATACATTTTTATGCCCTGTGCAACACACTTTTGGTGGCTTGTGCTATTGTTGTTTGAGGTATTGATGCACATGTGTCTGTTATCTTTTGCTTTAAATCGTTGATATTTAAAGGTGGTGTATCGTAAACGATATTTTTGACAGTACCCGGTAAAAAGAAATCGAAAGGAGACAAATCTGGGGATCTTAGTGGCCATGTACGAGTAGATACAGTAATCTTTTGTTCTTGACCTTGAGTGGGTCTCAAGGTCATGATATGGTACATCGTTAAATTCGTTTTGATACGCGCTTTTATATGATATAAAAAAAAAAATACCATTCCATTTAAAAAACTGAAGATCACCTTCATTTCTCAAAAAATTGTACACACGCAAAAGATTTATATGCCTCGTTATATTGCGTATTGAAAACAGTATCACTTTTTCCTCTTTCATTTTTTGTTCTTATTTACCGTTTACGAGAGAAACGCTGACTAGTAAATCTTTGAATACCCTGTATATTAAATCCGTTATATATTTAACGGATCTTTAAACACACATATATTACATATATTTAACATGTATTACTATTTTACATATATTTAAAAGCCAAAGATTATAAAATAAAGTTTTTTTTCTAGTTCTGTTAAAAAATAAATTAATAACTTCCTTGTGAGTTTTTTTATGTATTTTAAAACTTACTTTTCTTTGTAACTAAAAATAAGCAATTTCTTACAAAATGTTGAAAAGTCGTAATAATATATTGTAATAAAGAATGAAATTGAAATTGTAATAAAGAATTGATTAAATTCGTTATATACTTCATAGATTCAATAAAATTCATAGATTTCATGTATAAACTCATTTCTTTGTTTTATTTTTTAACGTTATTCAGTTCGTTAAAATGATCTTGTTTTGTTTAATTTTCTTTGATTTAAAGAAAAAATTAATTTAATGTAACTGTTGACTAATATAATAAGATATTTTTATTTTTATTATAACAGTGTGTGTTACATATAAATATCATTAATTTAATCACAAAATCGTAAAAATCTAAAAATATGAGTATTAAACTCTGTTCAACTAATTTCTTTATATTTTCATAAATATCTCAGAAACTGTTTGATCAAATGAAATTTGAATAATAAATATAAACGATTAAGTGATAGATATTAACAGAAGAATGTAACACCGATCGATGGCAAACAATTAGTAACGTGGTAATAAAATATTTCGCGAAATTTGTATTTTTAACAGACTTCGTTACAGCAGTATTAGTTGACTTAATATTTTTGTCGAACATATCAGTCAAGGGAATGGGATAAAGGAAGTTCCATGTTTCTTTTTCGGCGTGTCAGTGACCTAGATAAATTCCAATGGCTTCAAGAAAATGTAGAGCACGTGGAAATAGAATTCTTAGTGTTACCTCCTGACTGACCTGCCTAATGCTTTTCAAATGACACTCAAGATTTCATACATGTGGTCCTGCCTGGATTTTTATCACGGCAAATCGACGATTAAATTAATTCACATATAGGTATAAATCGATTGTTTCGCCAAAAATGGAATGAAAATTTGCGTTCAATTGACTTCTCGTGCTGGTGGCTCTCAACCTCGCATTAATGCATCTATGATTAGAGTCAATGCACTTTTCTTAATAAAACATGGAACATCTATCAGGAAGTACACCAACTATTTTGATTTATTACAAGAACTTCGTAGTCCTCCTTTATAACGTTTTCAAAACTAAATAATTTTTAACCGACTTAGAAAAGGAGGAGGTTACTCAATTCGTTCAGTATATATATATTGGACCGTTTATTTTGAAAGTGGTGCAAGTCCATTTTTCGTTGTTTCGAGAAAATTAAAGGTTAGCATATTTGTCAATTAAAAAATATTGGTTAATTATGTCAAGTCTGGCAATGTTTCTACTAATTTATCAATATTCAATTTGATTGTATCAATTTATTTTAGGCGAATTTAACTAAAATAATGTATATTTACGGGCTGCAAATGAACTTACACCAATTTCATAATTAGTCAATCGCAAAAATCATTTAATTTCAATTATGAAAAATTAAATATCACGTAAAATATATTTCGTATTAATCCAAATAAAATAGGAGTACTATTTTTTATTTTGAACGTTAATTATATTTATACATTTATTTATGCTCTTCATGTTGCAGTGTTTTGAAATATTCATGATGCGTAGGAGGTATATAAGGTAATAACTGCTCCATATTTTTATATTTCTCGTATGTAATAGGCCTGGCATTATGATACAAAGGCGCCAGGGTGATTTTTTCAAATTTTGGTGGTCTTCCCCCCGGCATGTAGCTGATAAATCTAAAATATTAAATTCTGTGTCCTCCATTGATGTTTTATATAAAATAGTATACGGTGGACTTTTTACCTGTATCACTATTTGACGTTAATATGATATTATCCATTTTTGGAGGAAAATAAAATAAGTAACTTAAAACAGCAACTTTCGACACGTGAAATAAAACAAATATAGCCACCAGTAGCCACTGACCTTGCTACCTGTCTATGGAAATTGGACTTACACCACTTTCATAATCAATGACTACGCAATTTCTTTTATCGACCAATTTTAAATTGAACAAAACATTGGTATTTTTTAAGATATTAAATATTAACCAGTTACAAATAAAAAGTTTACACTAAATTAAACATAAATTACGTGATATCTCAAATTTAAAAAAAAATGGACTTACACCACTTTCAAAATAAACGGTCCAATATATATACATATATATATATATATATTTTTTTTAATGTATGTTCGCCAATTACGCCGAGATGGTGTGATGATTGGCGTTACACTCCTAGTTGGTCCCGGAAGAAAAGAATTTTGCATTCTACCACTGCTTGCCCCTTTTTTAACCGTCTTCGAAAAGGAAGAGGTTACTCAATTCGACACGTGCTTTTTTTTTAATGTATGTTCGCTGATTACACCGAGATGGATGGACCAATCGGAACGAAACCTTTTGTATCTTGTAGGGTGTGACTCCTAGTTGGTCCCGTATAAAAAATATTTTGCGTTTTATCATTGTGTACCCCTTTTTTAACCGACTTAGAAAAGGAGGAGGTTATTCAATTTGACATGTATAATACATTTATTTATTTATTTTTATTTTTTATTTTTTTTTTTGGTGATGGATTGACCAATCGGAACGAAACCTTTTGCATCTTGTAGGGTATGACTCTCAGCTTGTCCAGTATAAAAAATATTTTGCATTTTATCATTGTTTACCCCCCTTTTATTGCATATAAGCGTACTGTTCCCTCTACGTCATCTATGGTCACCGATTACTCCATGATGGATTGACCAATCGGATCGAAACCTTTCGCATCCCGTAGAGTATGATTTCCAGCTGATCCCGCAACAAACACATTATGCATTTTTTCGTTTTTTTATACGTTTATTGCAAAAATCGTGCTATTTCACGTATATTCGGCCTGATATTGATGAAGCCTAGTATTACATTTTGCGGCCGAAGATGCTTCCACGATGATCCCATTTGCAACATTCCCTTCACTTCCCTGCCCTTCCCTTCCCATCCCTTTGTTGAACTCTTCAAGGAATGCTCCGATCGCCACTAAAAAATGTGAAATAAAAAAATTTTTGTAAAAAAAAAATACAACCGACTTCGGAATGCACTAAAAAAGACGAAATAATTTTAATTTATACTTCGGAGACGGCGCAAAATTAAAAATTTTCTACATTGGAAATTATCAAAATTCTTTAATCCTTTTACATATTTTCACATTAGCAACATCTTTCATTTACACAGTTTTTAATTTTGCGCCGTCTCCGAAATATAAATTAACATTATTTCGTCCTTTTTAGTGCATTCCGAAGTCGGCTGTATTTTTCTTCCAATAAAATAATTTTTGAAAGAAAAAATACAACCAACTTCAAAATGCTGTTACGTCCCCGTCCTCAAAATTTGCTTATTTGGAGTTGGCTGCGTGCACCCGGTATTAGTTATGAAAATCTAGAACAGGCCTGGCCAACCCAGATGGTTTCACGGGCCACTTTGATAACGCGTACATAACGTTACAGCGGGCCGCACTTTAGGTAAACATACTTTAAAAAAATATATAATACAAATACAAAATGAATAAAGCTTTATTGTTATACTATGACTCAATATAATTAATTCTCGAGTCTTAATTAATGAGATATTTGTGAGATTTGTTTTTTATTGAGTGAGAGGTAAGAATAAGAATAAGAAGTGGTTTTCCCTCACAAGTTGGTCCTCCTGGCCGTCAGTTGTGAGAGATGGCGTTTTGGAAGGACCCCCCTCCTTTTGCACAAAACAACGTTATCGTCGATAATTTAGGTTCTCTTCTTTTTTTTTTTTATCGTGTTCCCTGACTGCATTTCAGTCTCTCGTTACTTTTACAGTCTTTCTTCTCTATTGCAGGTACTTTTCCTCGCGTGGTGCACGCATCCCGCTCATACTGTTACATCATTTTCGCTTTGCACTTTTACGTCTCACGCTTCCACGCCCACACACTGTTATATTTATTTCCTTTATTCTGTCTACTGCTCTCTCTCTTCATTTTTCCTTCCATACATGTACATATACAGATATGCCTATTCTGTGTAAACATACGGACTCTCACATTATAAAAAATACAATTGACTTAAAGAAATAGTTAACAGCCTCATCGAGATCTTTCGTCTTTATCACAGCATCTTTGGGTGCGATTTCATCTTATTCTACGTCTTACAATTAGTGCTAACCGTAAATTTGCACTCTTATCCCCTATGTATGCATATATCTACTTATATATCTCTATACACTCAAACACCTATGTATACGTGCCTTTACCCATACGCCCGTATACATGCTTATAAGTATGTACGCCTTTTTTTCTGTCTCAGGGCTCCTTCCCTGAATCCTTCAAGTCTTGGGCATGGGTCCCTGTCCGCGCCCAGGCGCCTCGTTGCCGTTTCTTACTTTACAATTCTACCAAGTTTTCTTACATCGACTCGCGCGTACCCTAGATAAATGTGTTCATTTTTCCAATGAACGCCGCGATGGACCGAATGGCCCCCAGTCTTCCTGACATTAGTATTTTCAGAATCGATTCCCCTCTTTGGAATCCTCTTTCCAGCAATTTGTTCACCAGGTCGGTTGCCACTTCTCTTGTCAGAGGGCAGTCCCAGATCGTATGCTCTATGTCCTGTATCCCTTCCCCGCATTCACATGCTGGCGATTCTATGATATTCTTTCTGGCTAACGACTCCGCTAAATTGTAGTGGTTCGACCGAATCCTACTTAAGGTGTTTATTCCCCGCCTCGACATGTTATCTATCCTTCTAAACCACGGTAGTCTACTACCCCAATTATTCCCTATCTCCTGGAAGTATTTGGTCCCCTTGACATTTCCCTCTTCTCTGTGCGTCTTATGGGAGTTTTCGCATGCTTTCTGATTTAAAGCCACCGTCGCGTCTTCCAGCGGAATTTTTATGTTCTCCTTCGGGTCTTCGATCGTCCAATCTTTCGCAGTTTGGTCAGCTTTTTCATTGCCTTCCACTCCCACGTGTGCCGGCACCCATGCCAGCCCGATCTTGATCTCGGGTATGTTTTTTTCCTGTAGTTTTTTCGCTATCCTGTTTATCCATGGGTTAGCCTCTTCCTTTTCGCCAGCGTATTCCAGCGCTGTTAACACGCTCATCGAGTCTGTCAGGATCAGAGTCTTTCCTTCTACCGTCTGAGTTTCTATTTTCTCTATAGCTTTATAGATCGCCACCGCTTCCGCGGTGAAAATCGTAGCTTCCGGTGGAATTCCTATCCCTTCTTCTGTCCATTCGTTGTTTTTTTTTAGTTATCCAGCTGGCACCGTTCGACGGACGTCCGTGGATCTTAGATCCGTCCGTGTATATTTCAGTGCATCTTCCTGTCAAGCCTAGTTTCTCTTTCAATAGTTCGACAAGCATTCTATCTGGAATCGGAGTTCTTTTTCTAAACTTCGCCGTCCTCGTGTCGATCCATTTCTCTATTTTCTCCTTCTTTATACCTTCCTCTTCTCGGCTTTCCCTGTCCTTAAACGTTCTCCTTACCAGTTGTCGCGTTTCCTTCCAGGCCTCAACTAACGTTTTATTTATTTTCATCTGCATTCCGCTGCTTTCTATTATGAATCTTCTGATTTGCCTTATGACTTCTTCGTTTTCCCTGCACTTGGATCTTAGGATGTATCTCTCCGCCAGGAGCTTTGCTCTACATCGCAGATCCATGATACCGGCTTCCACGTGTATCACATTCGTTCGAGTGGTTTTCCTGTATCCCATCGCAAGTCGTGTCGCCGCATTTTGGAGTCTTTTCATTGTCTCCTTTTCCTTTTCGGTGTTACCGTAAAAGATCGGCATCGCGTATTCCATTACTGATCGTATGAGCGATTTGTACAATCTGAGCATGATCGTGAGCGTCGCTCCTTTCTGGAAACCCCCGATATACTTCAGCAACAGCATTCTTCTATTGACCTTGTCCTTTACGTATTTTACATGACTCTCGTAGTTTAATTTGTTGTCAATCATAACTCCCAGGAATTTTACTTCGTTCTCTTCCTCTATCATTTCCTCTCCTACCCTGATTTTTACTTTTGGGAGCGTCCTTCTCTTCTGATTATGGAAGAATAGCAGTTGGGTTTTCTCTTCTGCTATTTTTAATTTCACCCCTTTTAGATCTTCTATTATCACGTCCACTGCATGCTCCATCTTCTCTTTCAGGCTTTCTATTCTCCTGTCCGTTACGATAATCGCTACGTCATCAGCGTACTGAAGGACTCTGCGGTCCTCAGAGTCTATCCTGCTTCCCAGTTCCGCCGTATAAATGTTGTATAATATCGGGTTAAGGATAGCCCCCTGTGGCAGGCCCTTAGTCTGGGCTATCTCTTCTTCGCCTCCGTACCCTTTGTGGAAGATAACCTTTCTTTTCGAAAGCCAGTTCTTGATATACACATACATCCTTCCAGGACACTGTTTTCTCCTCAGGATTCTCAGCAGTGTTTCGTGGTCCACGTTGTCGTAGGCGGATCTCACGTCCACGAAGGCGGCCATTGCTCTAATGCCTTTTGCCATCGCTTCTCCCACCATCATGTTCAAAATTACTAAGTTATCCATGGTACTTCTGCCTTTACTAAACCCATTTTGCCATCTGTTCATTATGTTATTCGTCTCTGCCCACGTTTTTAATCTCTCGTTTACCATTCTTTCCAGGAACGTCCCCACGCAGCTGGTTAGAGATATCGGCCTCAGGGCCTTTTTTCCTGGCTTTCCTAGAAATATCACATCTGCTCTTTTCCATTCTTCGTATACCTTTCCATTTATCCAAACTTCGTTGTACATTTTTGCCAATTCTTCGATCATCTCTGTCGGTAGTTTGTTCAGGATCAGGTAATCTATTCCGTCCATCCCTTGTGCCGATCTGCTCTTACTGTTTCTCATGGCTTTATTTAGTTCTATCCACTGATCGGTATGGATGGATGCGAGTTGGCAGGAGTGCGAGAGTTGGTATGACTGAGTGCGTGAGTGGGAAGAAGGAGATTCCGGGGGAATTCCGGAGAGAAGTGTAGAGAAAAGAAGCGAAAAGCATAGCGCCACAATGTGTAAAGATAAAGCTAATATATATTGTTATTATTAATAAATTTAGAATATAAGTTAGGCTAAAGAAAGAAAGTGTTAAATGTCTATAATTCCCACAATATTTGTTTATCCTTTTGTAACGTTCTAGAAGAATATTATAGTTATAGATTAATATTATTATAAATATATATACAATATATACATATAGAGTTAATAAAATAATATATTTTCTTTCGTATAATTACTTTGAATTTCGCGCCAGTCCAAGATATTCAAGATGGTAGCAAGCGTTAGCGACACGGTAGGTTAATAATTAATTCAAACAATATAATTAATTAAATATTTATTAAAACTATAATCTCAAAAGTAAAACAGAATTATAACGCTTATATAAATGTTATTTTTATTAGCAATTAAAGTAATTAAATATAATAAATCAATTCTGCAATGCGAGCGACTGCGATAGAGATAGTACTAGCGCGACCTTGAAAATTGAAAGTACGCGGAATCTGGAGTATAAATAGACGTGCAGGGATAGCGTTTAGAGCAGAATTGATCTACTCAGCGTTTACATTCTCTCTACAGTCCTCATTCTGCATTCGTAACGTTCGGATCGCCCTTACCTGGCTCCAGGTAAAAGTGAGTACCTGCCTCGCGCGCGTCATAGGCTCTATTGTTCGCTTTAGGTGCTTTAAGCGTGCTTTCTGGTGTGCTTTCTCCTACTTCGTGCTAGTACCAACGCTATTTTTTTTTTCCTCCTTACTACCTGTGTGTGCATGAACTATAGTTATAGTCATAGTCCTCACAATCAAAGGGAACAAAGCGCATCGCGCCTCTGGCGCGTCCAAACCAAGAACTCTTCACCTACAACCACGGTCTTCCCGCACGGATGTACCACTACCACCGCGGGACTCAGCATCCAAATCATGCCTAAGAGAGTAGGGGCTCACTCAGCCCAAACCTCCGCCGACCCCAACTTAGGAAGAATCCTCAGCACCAGCAACATTGCCAAAAAAGGCAAAACAGAAGAAATAGTCAAGGACGCAGGCCAAAACAACATGGACATCGATACCACAGCAACCATGGACACGCCAAATATCCCGGTATCAAACAGGTTTGAGTTCCTAAACTCCGAATTCTTCAAAAGGCAGGTAAGTATGAATTTCAACACAATCAACGCACAAACAGCCCCTCCTAAACAAAAATCCCCCCCATTAACCAATCCTCAAAAGCCAACTATACCAGAAAAACCCCCTCCCCTTTTCATTGTCGCTGACGCCCACAGCGTCGTCACCCTTGCTAAGCAACTTAAGAACACAATCGGAGACAAATTTAACTTAAAATTTCTTGGCGATCAGGTCAGGGTAAATTTTCACGAACTTTCAGACTACAACGAATTCAAAAAGACGCTGATATCTAACGGATTACAATTTCACACCTACTCACTCAAATCTGAGAAGCCCCTGACTGTAGTCTTAAAAGGGCTTCCCTCCATGTCAATTAGTGAACTGCTTGACGAGATCAAAGCCAACGGATTGAACCCCATTAACTGCACACCACTAAAAGCCAAATCATCCTCAAACTTTACCACCTATAAAATAACCTTTACCGCCTCCACAACCTTCTCACAAGTAAACCACATTAATCATCTCTTTTACCTCCGCGTATATTGGGAGAAATTTAACAACACAAAAAGATATACGCAATGCATCCGATGCCAATCCTTCGGACACGCATCCGCGAACTGCAATCGAACCGAAAAATGTGTGAAGTGTGGTGAACTACACCCAACCCACACTTGCCAAAAACCCTTCGAGCTCCCGCCAAAGTGCGCAAACTGCGGCGGAAACCACACTGCTAACTACACGGGTTGCCCCACGCTACTAAGATTCCTGGAAAAGAAGAAAACTCACTCCACATACACACAAAGCCATAATCCCCTCTCCACCACACCTTAATCTACGCCAAACACTCTCACCCAATCAACGTCACTCCGCGTACCACCTATCATCGCAACACACTCAATACTCCCACACACACACACCCACTCCCTCTCCCTCCACTAGCTCCAACCCAAATCTAAACAACCATCAAATCACATACGCAAAAGTCGTCGAAGGAGCCAAACGCACAAAAACTCCATCTACGGATTCGCCTTTATCCGTAATGGAAGATCTCAAGCAGCTATCGAATGCCGTCTCAAATCTGGAAAAAATAATAGACATCAAGAAAATGACCTCACTTATTATCTCACTAACCAACCGACTCTCTGCATGCCATAACAACATAGAGAAGCTCCTAGTACTACAGGAATTCGCGCAACAAATTAATGACTAACAACCCTCACCCCGCCCTAACCTTCATGACATGGAATGCATGCTCCATCACTCACAAAATTCCCGAACTAGAAACCTTCTTACACTTAAACAACATCGCAGTTGCGACAATCCAAGAAACATGGCTAACACCAAGTACCACCATTTATGTAAAAGACTACAATATAATACGTGCAGACCGATCCGATAACTCTGGTCATGGGGGAGTCTGCATCTTAGTCCATAAAAACCTAGCCTATACACCTTACACACTCCCTCATACAGACAAACTAGAAACAGTCGCAATTAAACTCAGGAACCCCAACCTAATTATCATCTCAGCATACTGCCCCCCTACCAACAAACTGACTCAAGCTTCCCTTGATTCCATTACTACATTCCGCACCCCATTCATACTTGGTGCCGATCTAAATGCAAAGCACCCAGCCTGGAACAACCCCTCCCGCAATTTCAATGGTGGAACCCTCAAGACTCACCTAGATAATGCACCCTACACATTACTCTTCCCCTCCACCCAAACACACTACACTCCGAACCGCAACCCTTCCACCATCGATCTCTTTTTAACAAATTCCCAACTCAGATTCAAATGTCATGTCATTGATGACCTTAGCTCCAATCATAAACCGGTGTTACTCTCCCAAATCCTCCTCCCCAATGCACCTCCGGCAACATGCGCATACATCGTGAACTGGCAACACTACAAAACACTAACCAACTCACTCACTATCAACGCCACCCTTAATACTGACAATGACATTAACCTTGCTATCCAGCACCTCGGTACGTATCTAAAAAATTGCAAAAGAAAGGCATCAACACCTACATTAACTTCCACACTTGGTTTCACTCCTGACCCAGAATTCAAATCCCTAAAAGCCCTCCGAAACGCAGCTAGACGAACCTGGTACCGCACGGGAGACCCAATATATCAACAATTTTACAAACACCTTGCCACCAAACTAAACAGAAAAATTATCGCACTGAAAGCTGCTGAAATACAAAACCAAATCAAAAACGCCACCCTCCAGAACCACACCTTTTGGCCGATATATAAGAAAATAAACACTAAAACTCTTATACCACAGCTGCACGACTCACTTGGCCGCACACACAACACTGAGACTGAAAAAAGTGACGCCCTAGCGAACCAATTCCAGGAAATACATTCCCGCGCCGAATCACTACTCTCCAAAATCGACAATTCAATACAGGACCAACTCACATCATTCCTCACCAACAACCCCCCCACAACCTCACTACCCTCAGATCTCACCCTATTCCTAACCCCTTCCCTCGTTAAAAAAGCCATACACAGCCTAAACTCCAAAAAAGCCATCGGTCCCGACGGTCTCTCCCCCGAACTACTCAAAAAAGCCTCCAATAAAGTCATCCTACAAATTTACCACATATTCCGAGCATGCATCAAGGCAAAACACTTCCCCCCCTGCTGGAAAATAGCAAAGATAATCCCAATTCCCAAGCCAGGAAAAAACAAAACACTAACCAATAGCTACCGCCCAATTAGCCTACTCCCCACCTTATCAAAAATTTTTGAAAAAATAATTGCCAAAGCACTATTAAAACACGCGAACACAAATAACATCATACCACCGTTTCAGTTTGGCTTCAGGCACAATCACTCCACAATTCACCAACTGGTTAGAGTAGCTCAACACCATACGCACGAACTCAACGTCAACCGCTACTCAGCCATGGTCCTCCTCGACCTGGAAAAGGCATTTGACTCAGTCTGGCACGCTGGACTGCTGTTCAAATTAACACAATCAAAATTCCCTCAATGGCTCATACATCTAATCAAAAATATCTCACAGACAGAAAATTCTTTGTGCAGATTGGCGCCGGTAAATCCACAGTCCGTTCCTTCCAGGCAGGAGTCCCCCAAGGTTCCATCCTCGGTCCCCTCCTCTTCACACTATTCATCTAAGACATGCCTACTCCCCCAAACATCTTACTTGCTCTATACGCCGACGACACTGCCGTCCTAGCCTCCTCGTGGAGCCTCTCCCTCCTACAATCAAAATTACAAAAAGCTCTCCTCATGCTACACCACTACTTCACCGACTGGAAGCTCACAATAAACCCCACCAAAACTCAATCCATTTATTTTTCCCGCCGCCTCAAAACCCAGATCCCTCCTCCACTCTCCCTGTTAGGAACTCCCATTCCCTGGACAGACAGAGTTACTTACCTTGGAATAATCTTCGACACCAAACTAACATGGAAACCTGCAATAGACAACAGACACTCTGAAGCCAGCAAAGTCATTAACGCTGCTACAAAACTCCTTAAAAACACCTCTAACCTCAAAATAGACCTACGCCTCAAAATATACACTCATTGTATAAGACCCGCAATCCTCTACGGCTCACAAATATGGTCCTCTGCTGCCCCCACGCACCTCAAGACACTTCAAACCCTACAAAACAAAGCACTGAAATATATTTACGGTCTACCCAGAGATTTCTCCACAAATACACTTCACCGTAAAGCTAAGCTTCCCAGAATCATAGACATCATCACCGAACACAATAATAGATACGACACCTCATCCCATATGAACCCTATGGTCAGTGACACCAATCCCGTACCGACAACAAAAATACCCTACAAAATTAAAGTTCATTTCCCGATGACACGCAACTGCTCTTTACACACAGCAAAGCGACAAAACCCTTCCTGACAGTAACAACCCTATATATCCTGCATGTGCACGCACGAATCTACCCTACTACTAACAACCCCTCTCTTATTATTCGCATGTTACATTTTTACACCATCTCATTCGCATGTTACTTTTCACTGCTACTAACACAAATGATATGTGAGCCCGACGCCCTCATCAAAATCCCCTACAACTACTAACATACCCATTTGTTCTAGCTCTTATGTTTCAGGGTTTTTTTGAAAATTTTTCCCGAACAACTTCAAGACTCAACAGTGGATAACACCTCAAGCAGCCCACCTGGCGGACCTTCGAGATAGCGCGCAGCAGGCAACAACTGCCTCCCAGCCGGTACTGACCCAGGACTCAAACCAAACTAAAAAAAAAAAAAAAAAAAAAAAAAAAAAAAAAAAAAAAAAAAGCGTTTAGAGCAGAATTGATCTGGCCTCGGTACAGAACAGACCATAAGGAGTCAAAAGACTCTCGACTCGGGGTATAGCTGGAGCACTGCGTTAACTTTCAAAAACTCGGGGTTCGCTCTAGGTTCAGGATAGCGAAAGCTATTGAAGCTAGCGAGGGGCGAAGCTCCCTATTGAGCGACCTGGTCTCTGAACCTCATTGTTAAGGAGGAGTGTTAATCGTAGGGTTCTTGCGACAACCTGAATCTAATTTTAACTTATAGATTCACGTCAATTGCTGTTTCAATCTTTCGGACACTCGGGGTTCGTTCTAGGTTCAAAATAGCGTAAGTTATTGAAGCTAGCGAGGGGCGAAGCTCCCTATTGAGCGATCTGGTCTCTGAGACTCGTTATTTAGAGAATTGAATACAGTATTGAGTGATATCTCATTTATATTTGAAGAACCAAATCAATTCTCACAATTACTTGCGAAACCGTACTCGATTATAAATCAAATCTAGATATTTAGATACTCAAAGCTAAACCGAACTTCGAAATTACACGCGATTACAAAGCGATTAAATCATATCTTATTTATATCTTTATTTAATTATATACATAATTTTAGCATTTAATAAATCGTTATGTGAAAGATCTTGCTTTGAATTTCAATTCTTAACCCCGCGCCATCCGAACCCATTCTCCCACCTAACTACTCGAGTCGCATATGATCGGAACCGCTCTCCTTTCATACGCGCAACGCCCTAGGGTCGTTACACTTTCTCTCACTTAATTTTTGTAAATCTATATTTATGTTTGACGTTGCACATCTTAGCTGGCTTTCTAAATTGACATCAGTTAATGAAGCACGTGGTGAATTCTTTGTAAATTTCATCCGCGAAAAAAATGATTCACAAACATACAGGGTGTTTCAGAACATCGGGGACATTTTTGGAGGATCGATACTAGAAGCCAAAATAAGTCAAAAATCAAGAATACCAAAATCCCGTTTGAGGCTTATTTTTTAAGTTATTAACAAATTAATTTCCGCCTGTAGGATGGCAATTTCGCTGCACCGTGGTCGACATTTCGACAGCTGATCGGGCCTGAGCTACGTCACACAGTAACGTATTGTAATGTCGTTGCATCGGGGGCAAGCAGGGCCCTATAGCGGAATATATTAAAGACGATATTATCGTGTAATGTCATGTACACGACTCGCTATACCAGTATTAATTGAAATTTCTATATAATGCAAAACATGAATACCATCATAAAAAATAATGTTTTAATGATTTTTAGGACTACATTCACGTCATCTATTATTTAATGCAATAAAATCTTACCTTGTTGTAAGCAGCGTAAAATTTTACTAAATCCTCCGACATCTGATTACATATTATCGATGAATGGGCATTCAACCTACCTACTCGCCGAAATCCACATGAGTAAATCAAATATCCACCCATGGGATTCCTGAGTAGAGAGAGTGACTGCCTTTACCTCGTACAAATCATATTATTCACTTTAAAAATACACACACACCTTACGATTGTCCACATTAAAGTCCAAAAATGTCCACACACACGCACCGTGATTGTCCCGGCCGCGAATGTGCACACAAAAGTCCAAAAATGTCCACACACACTATGGAAGACAGTAAAAAATTTGCAAAAGTCTTTCTTATTAGACAGTCTTTCCTATGTGCTTCTCGAGAGAAAACTGAGTGAGGAAAAAAGCAGTCCCGAAAAACAGAAGACTCGCATTGTTTGGAGCCGTTGTTGGCCAGAGATCTGGCACGCACGTGAATTTCTAACCAGATGTGCCAGAGGTCTTGGAAATTTCGAAGGGTCAAGAGAAACCAGGTACGGGGGAAAAGCTGCCCGGTTCACGAAATCCGACTTTCCCGTAACAGTATACGTTACGATTTGTAATAAGCAACTGGTCCGTCCCGAGTAACTTGCTTATTTTGGAACAAAACTTTAGTACATTGTATCGCGCATAGTGTAACATTTTTGGACTTTTGTGTGGATATTCGCGGCCGAGACAATCGCGACGCGAGTGTGTGAAAATTTTTGGACTTTAATGTGGACAATCGTAAGGTGTGTGTGTATTTTTAAAGTGAATAATATAACTTGTACGAGGTAAAGGCAGTTACCCTCTCTACTCAGGAATCCCATGGGTAGGTATTTGATTTACCCTTGCGGATTTCGGCAAGTAGGTAGGTTGAATGTCCATTCATCGATAATTTGTAATCAAATGTCGGAGGACTTAGTAAAATTTTACGCTGCTTATAACAAGGTAAGATTTTATTGCATTAAATAATAGATGACGTGAATGTAGTCTTAAAAATCATTAAAACATTATTTTTTATGATGGTATTCATGTTTTGCATTACATAGAAATTTCAGTTAATACCGGTATAGCGAGTCATGTACATGACGTTACACGATAATATCGTCTTTAACATTTTTCGCTGTAAGGACTGTCTCGCGTGGGGGTGCAACGACATTACAATACGTTACTGTGTGACGTAGCTCAGGCCCGGTCAGCTGTCGTAATGTCGACCACGGTGCAGAGAGATTGCCATCCTACAGGCAGAAATTAATTTGTTAATAACTTAAAAAATAAGCCTCAAACGGGATTTTGGTATTCTTGATTTTTAACTTATTTTGGCTTCTAGTATCGATCCTCCAAAAATGTCCCCGATGTTCTGAAACACCCTGTATGTGGATCCAAAAGCACTTACAACTCGTTGTGCAAAATATCTTAAGTTGGAATATTTCTCGGATGTAATATAAGTATTGTAAAAATTAATTTTTGATGTGGACCCAAAAATTTGTTTCATTTCATTGTTGCACTGTAACTCAGTTAAGGGGGTAGACACGGGTAATGCAGTGAGCTGTATACCGACACAATTTGGCTCAAAATATGGGTTTGGGGGGCCCCGTTGTTTGTCCATATATGAGCAGATCACAGGCTAAGTGAGGGCTCATTCGAAAGAAGAAGGTTCAATGCAGCGCGCAGAACGCATGATTCAACGAGCTTGTGTTGATATCTAATAATATGAGTGTCCAAAGTATAGCAAAAACCGGCAAAAGCACCCGTCGATTCTAGGTATTGTAACTTCACTAATAGAGTTTTGTGGCTCAAACAATGCGTTCAGCGCGCTGCATTGAACCTTCTTCTTTCGAATGAGCCCTCAGTCAGCCAATAATGTACTCGTATAACGATAAACAACGGGGCCTCCTGACTGCATTTCCACAGACGAATTTCACCATATTGCCGTTAATACAGAGCAAGTCGTGACAAATTTAGTTCAGGTAGTGGATACAAGATGGCACCTACTCACAATGACTACCAACGTGGAATCGAGGCAAAATTGAAGCGTTAGCTTGATACATACATACGTATGTACGTCACAGTAAATGCGAGATGCAGTCAATGTGTGCATTTTCCTACGATTGTAGGGTAGGTTATATGCATTTTAGGCATGCATTCATTAGGAAGTAACTGCTGAGAACAACATACATTTACTAAATTAACGGTTTTAGTGTAACACGTACATCATAAAAAATCGCTGTCGACTATATGTTATAATTGGCCACATTATTTAAAATAAAAAGAGAGAGATTGGAACTTTTTTGGTAATACTGGAAGTATTGATTGATTGATATAATTTTTTTAGACTGGAAGTTACAGCAGTTATTTGAAATGATTGTTCTTATCATTACTCTTTTTTATTTTTCCGGCTATTGCATAAAGCATATCGTAAGAAAAAGTCTCTGAATCAGTCAACAATTGATCCCTGGTTGCCGAAAAGCATCGAGTGTTTTGTCGCGCTGTTGCCGTTCTAGCCAGCAGGAAAACGCGTATGAATCGGCTCAAGCCGAGATTTTGATTTTCATTGCGTGAACGTAGAAAAGGACAGCGCGAGCAAAAAAAAAAGAGGTTCGAGAATGAAACGATACGTACTAATGCGTGCAATGATAGAGAATTTTATTCATACTTGCAATAGTATTTTTTTAACCAATGAAATTATTTCATTATATTTATTATATTTTTTATATTCTCTTATATATTCGATAAAATTTAGGTTATTTTTTTACATGAGATCAAAGAGCAGTCCACACAGAACAGTATATTGTTCATTGCAGAAATGTCATGTTCATACAGTTCAGTTTTCAGTCAAAATTAAGACAATAAATGCGGTGTACGATTTTCACTGTGACTAATTATCAATAATTTCTTTTTAAAGAATTAACTTTATAAATAAAAAGTAATATAATTCTGCAAATTAGTACTGCTCTATCATTCTCTTTCATCCATTCTATCTAACCTTCGCAATTTAATATATTAAAATCTCAATGTCATCTTTTAAATTTGACAAGGCAAAGAAACAATCTCAAAGATCAAATTATATTTATTAAAATTTGCAAGGGCAGAATTGAAATAAATGCAACAACAGCGTAGCAGAACCCACATACGATAAGATTTGACAATTATGCCTTCGAGATTTTTTTCGAAACGAAAAAAATTGATCATTATCAATAGTAAGATGCGAAATTATCAGAAGCTATCGATATAACGACTATCGATAGTTCTGTACCTTCCTTCAGACGCTGAGCTGGCTCGAGGCAGGAACAGAATTCCTTCAAGATTTACAAATGAGCAGAATTGCAGTAGATATGGCAACATCGTTAAAGAACGATGAGATCTGGCAATTATGCCTTTGAGCTTTTCATTTGTCATTTAGGAAAATGACAGGCAATGGGATAATTGGCAGATAATACAGAAAAAGAATTCAACTGTAAGTACTGCCGTCGGATGTCGCATTACCAAATGTCCACTTTTCATTAGTTTGTATAAAAAGGCGCTTCGATCGATTCGGAGAAGGCCTCGAACGTGTCTACCCCCTCACCGACGAGGTACTATTAAAGACCGCCAGCCCCTGTGTATTTTGGCGTACCACTAAGTGGGCTCTGATGGGCTCTGGCGGCTCCGTCAGTAACCCGGCGAGCGGTCGCCTCGTAACAAAGAACTTGAAGCCCATGGAACTAAATGTGACAAAGCGAGACAGAAAAGTTCCCCTCGCCCCGGCGACCGATTAGACGATGGGACCAGTCACGTCTTCCGCGAGTGTTTCTTATTCTGACCGCAATATATCCTAGAGGGCGGTAGAAAACAGCGAATTTTTCGGATACGCGAAGTCCCGTAAGGCTGGAAGTCTTTAACAGTAGCTCGTCGGTGACCCCCTTAACACATTGTACGCCGGTCCCGGGAAAACGCGGGATTCGAAGTGTATCGCTTGAGCGCCGGTCCCGCGAAAATGCGGGATTCGAAGTTTATCGCTTGAGCGCCGGCCCCGCAAAAACGCGGGTTTTGTCGTTGACAAACGAATCATGCCGGCGCCCAGGCTTTAAGCGGTCGATACAGTGCCGGCGCTCAGACTTTAAATGTCTCAAATGCCACCGGCGTACAATGTGTTAAGGCGATGCGGGACCTGAAAACTTTACCGACCGAGCAGTCGAAACGTAGTTCTTTAATTATTTCGTTATTACAAGACAGATTGCAATAAAATTTGACTGGCCCGTTCTACGTGTGCTAAAGAATGGTTTGTTGGAGCTACTTTTTCCAAAATCGTCAAAAAGTTATAATGATGCAAATTAGTTAAAGTTGGCGCTTATCAAGATGGCGGCTGTGATCTCATTTTTCTTTAATATAATCAGTTTTGTAAATTAAATGGAAAATCGGGCTCCAACAAACCATACTTTGGTTCGAAAGGAACAAAACGAGCTATCAACGGACCGTGTACACTTTATTATAAAGAAGATATTTGAGGACTACGATTTCACTATCATTCTTGTGAAGATATGCCAAAATGGCGTACGTCCGAGCTCTAGTTTATTTCAGCATTTTCGCTGCAGAGCGCAGTGCAGTCGTTTTCTGCGTTCGATCGCTTTATGCACCGACGAGGTACTATTAAAGACTGTCAGCCCCTGTGTATTTTGGCGTACCACTAAGTGGGCTCTGATGGGCTCTGGCGGCTCCGTCGGTAACCCGGCGAGCGGTCGCTTCGTGACAAAGAACGCCCATGGTACAAAATGTAACAAAGCGAGACAGAAAAGTTCCCCTCGCCCCGGCGACCGTTTAGACGATGGGACCAGTCACGTCTTTCGCGAGTGTTTCTTATTCTGACCGCAATATATCCTAGAGGGCGGTAGAAAACAGCGAATTTTTCGGATACGCGAAGTCCCGTAAGGCTGGCAGTCTTTAACAGTAGCTCGTCGGTGCTTTATGCAAGCGACTTATGGGGGCAGATCCGTTTGAGGCTTGCTCCGAATCGATCGAAGCGCCGATGAAAACAAATGGGCGCTAGCAAAAATTCATGATCGGCTAATGAGAGACTTGACGAGGTGACATCTAACGGCAGTTTCTATAACTAAATTCTTTTTTCATATTATCACCGACGAGGTACTATTAAAGACTGCCAGCCCCTGTGTATTTTGGCGTACCACTAAGTGGGCTCTGTTGGGCTCTGGCGGCTCCGTCGGTATATGCGTCTAGCGATGATGGTAAAGCGGTAAATGCATTGAGCGGGTAGGAAAATGAGCGCCTCCACCAGCGGGGAGATAAATGTAGATCTCTGACTTGTTCATTATATAACTGCTTCAACATAATATGTGAGTATGTTATTTTGCTATATAACTTATTACACTCTTATTGCCTCATTATCGTATTATACATTGTTGGAATATTTTATAGATGTAAAAAAAAAAAAGTAAAAATAAGTAGTACGTAACATTCTAAAGAAATCATATAACAGAAATTAATTTGAAAATTACTGTTGCATTTATAAAATAATCATTCAATATAAAATTGGAAAGAAAATACATACAATTTACAATTAATGGTAAAATTCGATCATTTTATTAATTGTAAGACTGTTAAGAGATAACGAAAAATAAATTTATTTATTCATTTATCGTATAATACCACCTCTAATTCTTGACGAGGTGAGATGTTTGTAATTGTGGGGTGTGCTGAGTAATAAGATATAAGTATTAACTGAAATTATACATATTTCTGCAACCTTCCCTCAAACATATTAAACAAAATCTAATAATAAGTAATGAATTAGATTGAAGAAAAAGACGCATAAATTAAATATTAAATATTGGTTAGGAGTATTTATATTCCTATTGTCGAGTAAGATCTCCACCTTTATTTGAAATATTACTCCAGTGACTTCGTAGAGCGCGTTTATCCGTTTATTATTAAACGTTTTCATATGCCAATGAATTTTGTCTTAACGCCCATTTGGTACCAATTCCCCCATACCCCAATCAAATCATAATCAGCAACATCTTACGTTTACAAAATTTTTCATTTTTCACCGCCTCATTGCATTAGGGGCTGTTGTTAACTCTCCGTAGTGCTATATTAAAGTAGTGGGGGGACTTAGTAGGCAGACACAGACATTGCAAATGAGGCAGGGAGGGGTACTATGAATACGTCGCGTGTCAAGAGAACCACACGGTTCGGCTATGCGACCTTGAGAAACTTACAAGTGGACGTACACTCTCCGCTTTTCGGTTTCGTTCGCACTCTGCTTTGAGCTAGCCGCACCAAGCTCCGGAGCGATGGAAAGCGCTCCGACTCTGAATATGTACCATTTGTCTACCATGCGTGCTCCAGCAGCATATTTGTGTTAGTACATGGCTTATTAACTCCCGATTTATACCTATTATCTAAATCTGGACTCGTAGTAGCATATTCGTATACATCATAAAATATAAACCCAACATATGTAAATTTTATGTTTATGGATTGACCGAAGATTAGAAAGAAATTAGAACAGAATAGTCGGGTTGAGCGTGTTATTTTCTGTTTATACACCATTGCCCGGTTCGCCTCAATTCTGTGCCGGGCGACCGGAAAGAATACCAAAATTAGTTACGTACCCAATGTGTTAAAGCTTCGAATCATTTGGGGCGATTCAAATTCGTTTCGAATATACATACATAGTGATGGATATACATACATTTCGAATTTCAAATATATGTATGTATATTATGTAGATTCGAAGCCTCAAAGTCTTGAAACTCTAGGTGAATTCGAAACTCTGAAAAGTATTGACCAATTCGGAGCTCTGGAAAGTATTGACCGGTTCGACACTCTTGATCGCGGCGTCTCTTTGAAGTGTCGCCGTCGACGCGACGTTCAGGACTACCGCTGCTGTTCAACTGTTTCAGAGTTTCGAATCGGTCAATACTTTCAAGAGTTTCGAATCCGTCAAGACTTTTGAATCCTACTAGAGATTCGAGTCGATCCAAGACTTTCAAAACCTTCAACGTCGAATCATATACAACTTCCAAACGGTTCGAAGCGTTTCAGATCCCATCACTATGTACATTCGTACATGTATGTACATCAACGCTCACCTTAATTTACAATTTAAGGACCGGCAGTAATATTCTTACGTAAAAGGGTAGTGGTTTCCTTCCAGGAATTGATTCGAGTCCAACTCGACAAAGTAACAGGATATGTATAGGGAAGCATCGACGGTCTAGATTAGCACTGAACATGTCAGCGTGCGAAAATGAATATGCAATAAATAAAATTTCAAATTTAGCCCTGTTTGCCTTAATTATGTACAATGAAAAACTCGATACATAAATGTAACTACTGCTTGGTCCGCTCCGCAACAGTTATGGAATAGGAGAATCGTTTTTCGAATTTGGTTTTAGTTTGCCAAGGCAGTCGAACGCGACGTAGAAAGAGAAAGTAGTAAAAGACGAAAGAGGGACTGAAAACCGGTTTATCGCTCAAGTTTAAATGTCCCGTGTCTGTGTGACCATACTAATGCGCAGAAGAAACTTTTTTATTTTTTACTTTTTATTAATAAAAGGTTAACCATCGTGTGGGGGATGTTTTTCTGAGTAAAATGAGACCAAACACAATATAAATCGGTCAACATTTAAAAACATAATATTGGGTTAAATATTGTGCTTGCGAATATTTCTCTCTTTATTTATCTTTCTTGTGCTGTCCTTTTCTTTGTTCGGAATACATCAAAGAACGGCGGATTTGACGTGCTGGGTACGTTCATCGAACAGGAGGTAGCTACATAATTCTCGAACGGGACGCTTCCACTGTTCCGTAAATGATCAGAAACTGACAATGAAACGCTTATGAGACAGGGGGTCCTGTTCGCTACTCCTGTTCGATAAACGTACCACTGCAGTCTCTTATTTCTTATTTTTCATATAATCTTTTAACCTAAAAATGAACGGATTTATATCGTGTTTAGTCTCATTTTAATCAGAAAAATCTCCTTCACACGATAGTGAATTTTTTATTAAGAAAAAGTAAAAAATAAAAAACTTTCTTCGATGCATTAGTGTGGGCACACTGAAACGGGTCATTTAAACGAAGGCGAGGAAGGCAATAAAAATCTTTAAAGAAAGCCGCTACGTCTCCGATTACATTTCGCCTCACTGGTTCAAGGGGATCCCCCTAGTAGTAGGGACAAAAATATAAAATTTACGAAACAGACGATTCTGAATATTTATCGGGTTTTCGCTGTGTTTGTAACACCAACGCATAGCTGACAATCTCCCAATCAAAATGAGACCAAACACGAAGTAAATCGAACAAATTTTACCGATCTCAGATCTATTCACACTGACATTGCATCGTAATAAAATTCAGATAGTGTTATTGAAGGAAATCTGATTTACTCCGTGTTTGGGCTCCTTTTAATGGACATATGTATAATGGAAATTGTAGTTTATCGTCTAAGAACGGGGTAACTGTCGCCGAACAGCCGAAATACTCAGCCCCACATGCCGTTGCGCCGCGTGGAGTTGGATAAACGTGCTCTACGAAGTTACTGGAGTAAAATTTCAGATGAAAGTGATCTTACTTGACAATAGGAATATTGGTATTCCGAACCAATTAATGGTTTATCTGTATTATCGCATATCTTATTCATTACTTATTATTTAATGTTGTTTAATATTCATAAGGGAAAGAGTGATGAAATATGTATAATTTCAGTAAATACTTTTATCTTATTACTCCGCTCACTTTAATAATTACAAACAATCAACCCCTTCAAGCATTAGAGGTGGTATTATCCAATAAATAAGCAAATACGTTGATTTTCCGTTGTCTATTAATATGTAGTTTCAATAGGAATAAAAGAATTATATTATTAATTATACATTGTATATATTCTTTTCCAATTTAACAACTATTAAGCAATATTTTTGCCTTAAGAAAGATTATTGTATAAATATAACAGTAATTTTTACTGCATATTTCTTTCGAATATGATGCGTTTGTTATTTTAATTTTTCCCATATTTACAAAGCACTCCAACAATGTATAATAGGGAAATAAGGCAATAAAAGTGTTGTAAATTACAAAATAAAACGTGTATAGTTACACATGTTGAAGCGGGTATAGAATGGATAATGTCAGCGACCTGCGTATATTTTGTTACCTACGAACCGACGAGATTTTTGATGTTTGGGTATCTGTTTCTCATTCTGACCGCAATATATTCCAGAGGGCGGTAGAAAACAGCGAATTTTTCGGGTTACACGAAGTCCCATAAGGCTGGCAGTCTTTAACAGTAGCTCGTCGGTGATATTATCTACTATGTTATACCTATTACCATAGCACCGACGAGGTACTATTAAAGACTGCCAGCCCCTGTGTATTTTGGCGTACCACTAAGTGGGCTCTGTTGGGCTCTGGCGGCTCCGTCGGTATATGCGTCTAGCGATGATGGTAAAGCGGTAAATGCATTGAGCGGGTAGGAAAATGAGCGCCTCCACCAGCGGGGAGATAAATGTAGATCTCTGACTTATTCATTATATAACTGCTTCAACATAATATGTGAGTATGTTATTTTGCTATATAACTTATTACACTCTTATTGCCTCATTATCGTATTATATATTGTTGGAATATTTTATAGATATAAAAAAAAAAGTAAAAATAAGTAGTACGTAACATTCTAATGAAATCATAGAATATAACAAAAATTAATTTGAGAATTACTGTTGCATTTATAAAATAACCATTCAATATAAAATTGGAAAGAAAATACATACAATTTACAATTAATGGTAAAATTCGATCATTTTATTAATTGTAAGACTGTTAAGAGATAACGAAAAATAAATTTATTTATTCATTTATCGTATAATACCACCTCTAATTCTTGACGAGGTGAGATGTTTGTAATTGTGGGGTGTGCTGAGTAATAAGATATAAGTATTAACTGAAATTATACATATTTCTGCAACCTTCCCTCAAACATATTAAACAAAATCTAATAATAAGTAATGAATTAGATTGAAGAAAAAGACGCATAAATTAAATATTGGTTAGGAGTATTTATATTCCTATTGTCGAGTAAGATCTCCACCTTTATTTGAAATATTACTCCAGTGACTTCGTAGAGCGCGTTTATCCGTTTATTATTAAACGTTTTCATATGCCAATGAATTTTGTCTTAACGCCCATTTGGTACCAATTCCCCCATACCCCAATCAAATCATAATCAGCAACATCTTACGTTTACAAAATTTTTAATTTTTCACCGCTTCATTGCATTAGGAGCTGTTGTCAACTCTCCGTAGTGCTATATTAAGGTAGTGGGGAGGCTTAGTAGGCAGACACAGACATTGCAAATGAGGCAGGGAGGGGTACTATGAATACGTCGCGTCTCAAGAGAACCCACACGGATCGGCTATGCGACCTTGAGAAACTTACAAGTGGACGTACACTCTCCGCTTTTCGGTTCCGTTCGCACTCTGCTTTGAGCTGGCCGCACCAAGCTCCAGAACGATGGAAAGCGCTCCGACTCTGAATATGTATCATTTGTCTACCATGCGTGCTCCAGCAGCATATTTGTGTTAGTACATGGCTTATTAGCTCCCGATTTATACCTATTATCTAAATCTGGACTCGTAGTAGCATATTCGTATACATCATAAAATATAAACCCAACATATGTAAATTTTATGTTTATGGATTGACCGAAGATTAGAAAGAAATTAGAACAGAATAGTCGGATTGAGCGTGTTATTTTCTGTTTATACACCATTGCCCGGTTCGCCTCAATTCTGTGCTGGGCGACCGGAAAGAATACCAAAATTAGTTCCGTACCCAATGTGTTAAAGCTTCGAATCATTTGGGGCGATTCAAATTCGTTTTGAATATACATACATAGTGATGGATATACATACATTTCGAATTTCAAATATATGTATGTATGTATATTATGTAGATTCGAAGCCTCAAAGTCTTGAAACTAGAGGTCCTAGGTGAATTCGAAACTCTGAAAAGTATTGACCAATTCGGAGCTCTGGAAAGTATTGACCGGTTCGACACTCTTGATCGCGGCGTCTCTTTGAAGTGTCGCCGTCGACGCGACGTTCAGGACTACCGCTGCTGTTCAACTGTTTCAGAGTTTCGAATCGGTCAATACTTTCAAGAGTTTCGAATCCGTCAAGACTTTTGAATCCTACTAGAGGTTCGAGTCGATCCAAGACTTTCAAAACCTTCAACGTCGAATCATATACAGCTTCCAAACGGTTCGAAGCGTTTCAGATCCCATCACTATGTACATTCGTACATGTATATACATCAACGCTCACCTTGATTTACAATTTAAGGACCGGCAGTAATATTCTTACGTAAAAGGGTAGTGGTTTCCTTCCAGGAATTGATTCGAGTCCAACTCGACAAAGTAACAGGATATGTATAGGGAAGCATCGACGGTCTAGATTAGCACTGAACATGTCAGCGTGCGAAAATGAATATGCAATAAATAAAATTTCAAATTTAGCCCTGTTTGTCTTAACTATGTACACTGTACATTGTACAGACGAAACTGTATATTGTACAGTGAAAACTCGATACATTAAATGTTACTACTGCTTGGTCCGCTCCGCAACAGTTATGGAATAGGAGAATGGTTTTTCGAATTTGGTTGTAGTTTGCCAAGGCAGTCGAACGCAAACGTAGAAAAAGAAAGTAGTAAAAGAAGAAAGAGGGACTGAAATCCGGTTTATCGCCCAGGTTTAAATGCCCCGTGTCTGTGTGACCATACTAATGCGCAGAAGAAACTATTTTATTTTTTACTTTTTGTTAATAAAAGGTTAACCATCGTGTGGGGCAGGTTTTTCTGAGTAAAATGAGACCAAACACAATATAAATCGGTCAACATTTAATAACATAATATTGGGTTAAATATTGTGCTAGCGAATATTTCTCTCTTTATTTATCTTTCTTGTGCTGTCCTTTTCTTTGTTTGGAATACATCAAAGAACGGCGAATTTGACGTGCTGGGTACGTTCATCGAACAGGAGGTAGCTACATAATTCTCGAACGGGACGCTTCCACTGTTCCGTAAATGATCAGAAACTGAAACGCTTATGAGACAGGGGGTCCTGTTCGCTACTGCTGTTCGATAAACGTACCACTGCAGTCTCTTATTTCTTATTTTTCATATATTCTTTTAATCTAAAAATGAACGGATTTATATCGTGTTTAGTCTCATTTTAATCAGAAAAATCTCCCTCACACGATAGTGAACTTTTTATTAAGAAAAAGTAAAAAATAAAAAACTTTCTTCGATGCATTAGTGTGGGCACACTGAAACGGGACATTTAAACGAAGGCGACGAAGGCAATGAAAATCTTTAAAGAAAGCCGCTACGTCTCCGATTACATTTCGCCTCACTGGTTCAAGGGGGATCCCCCTAGTAGTAGGGACAAAAATATAAAATGTACGAAACAGACGATTCTGAATATTTATCGGGTTTTCACTGTGTTTGTAGGACCAACGCATAGCTGACAATCTTCCAATCAAACTGAGACCAAACACGAAGTAAATCGAACAAATTTTACCGATCTCAAATCTATAATTCACACTGACATTGCATCGTAATAAAATTCAGATAGTGTCATTGAAGGAAATCTGATTTACTCCGTGTTTGGGCTCCTTTCAAAGGACATATGTATAATGGAAATTGTAGTTTATCGTCTAAGAACGGGGTAACTGTCGCCGAACAGCCGAAATACTCAGCCCCACATGACGTTGCGCCGCGTGGAGTCGGATAAACGTGCTCTACGAAGTTACTGGAGTAAAATTTCAGATGAAAGTGATCTTACTTGACAATAGGAATAGTGGTATTCCGAACCAATTAATGGTTTATCTGTTTTATCGCATATCTTATTTATTACTTATTATTCATAAGGGAAAGAGTGATGAAATATGTATAATTTCAGTTAATACTTTTATCTTATTACTCCGCTCACTTTAATAATTACAAACAATCAACCCCTTCAAGCATTAGAGGTGGTATTATCCAATAAATAAACAAATACGTTGATTTTCCGTTGTCTATTAATATGTAGTTTCGATAGGAATAAAAGAATTATATTATTAATTATACATTGTATATATTCTTTCCCAATTTGACAACTATTAAGCAATAATTTTGCCTTAAGAATGATTATTGCATAAATATAACAGTAATTAATACTGCATATTTCTTTAGAATATGATGCGTTTGTTATTTTAATTTTTCCCATATCTACAAAGCACTCCAACAATGTACAATAGGGAAATAAGGCAATAAAAGTGTTGTATATTACAAAATAAAACGTGTATAGTTACACATGTTGAAGCGGGTATAGAATGGATAATGTCAGCGACCTGCATATATTTTGTTACCTACGAACCGACGAGATTTTCGATGCTTGGGTATCTGTTTCTCATTCTGACCGCAATATATTCCAGAGGGCGGTAGAAAACAGCGAATTTTTCGGGTTACACGAAGTCCCATAAGGCTGGCAGTCTTTAACAGTAGCTCGTCGGTGCTGGCAGTCTTTAACAGTAGCTCGTCGGTGCTTTATACAACGCGATGGTAACAAGGTCCAACCGGCAGCAATATACCATCAGCGCCCCTAACCGAGATTCGTTGAAGTATTCTCATGTCAATTTCCGTGCTAGTAGACGCGAATCGTAAATAAGACTTCACGTCTTCAAGAAGTGATAAATCGGTAAAAAACGTGTTTCTCTAAGATTGTGCTTCTAATTCGAAGGGTAGTGTGGTGTGCTTTTAGTGAGAAAATCATCAAATCGTCTGAAACAAACACAATTTAATACGACTCGCCTTCGAGACGGCCATATTTCTTGTTGACATCGGAATCTGTCTCAAGCATACACTCGTTAAAATTAGACTTTATTCGGCGTATGGTGTTTATTGGTGTTCAAACGGGGTAGCCAACCCTGCGTGGAAACCTAACGGTGAGTTGTGTACCCCCAAAAGCTTGATTCTTGCAATTATCGAAAATTTAAGTCTAATTTACGAAATCGTCTCTCTCTGTCGCACCTCGCGTATAGGTGCATGGCCGTCTTTGCTTGTGTAAGCGTACGCACACAGCTGCGGCCAAGCGAGCCTGCCCCCTTATGTAGTATATGCGAATGTGTGTGTACGCACTAACCTATTCCATCGACGACGAAGCAACGTCCCGTCGTGAAGGCTGCGCCGAAAGACCGAACGAAACCATGAATTTTGACGCGCGAATTTTAACTGCACTATAACGTTTCAGTGATTACAGTATTAATTTTGACGAATTTTTCAAAGTAACATGGATGCTATGTACATATTTTTAAAAAAACATTACGTAAAATTGCGAAATACAGAATATTTAACCTTTGTTCTTCAACAAAAATCACATGCATTAGGCTGAATTACATATGTACATATGTAATTAGTTATGGTTGTCACTTTCAGACTATTTTTGTGGCATTTACTGTGCCACACATATATACGGAATCAAATGTAACTAGCACTATACAGCAATAACTGAACGTAATGTTTACAAAACGATATAAAGCAAATTATTATTAAAATACGAGCTTTTGAATTTTTCGACTTTTGTCCATTCTCGTAAAAGTGGGTTATACTTTGGAATTTCTATCTCAAAAACTGTTTATCGTATTGATTTCGCATATTGTTTTGTTCTAATTTAGGATAATCGCTTTTTTTTTAATAAATTTTTTTAAGTTTAAAAAAATTGGTCAAGTTATTATAACAATATCGTGTTTGGTCTCATTTTGATCAGGAAAATTTCATCAATACATTAATAAAATTGTTATAAATAAAAAGTAAAAAAGCTTTATCGCTGCATTAGTGTTGTTGTCTCGCCGATACGAATGCGATAGTGTTTCAAAGTGTTACGTCCCTAACAATAACCTCAATTTTCGTCCTTCGCTATTCCAAAGTAGGTCTCGCTCTGGAATCCGCGAAGCATCAGCGTTTTCGCCTCGGTAACATGAAATCAGGGGACTCGCGGAATGCGATGGCGAAAACCCTTTGACAGCAGGTTGTCGTAACCGGCAAGCGTGACCTACTCCCCTCGGGGAGTATAAGTATCGGCGCGACGCTAGTACGCCAGTTCCTTGATTACGCGAGTTAAGGCGTGGTGCTGCCCGTCCGCGAAACGCGAGTTTTGAGTGTAACCCCGTTCCGCATAGTAGAGAGAATCGAGACCTAATAGCGTGAGTGACGGTTGAAGTGTGGATTACAAGAAGCGACGCATAACCAGCGAAGGGTATGTAATATAATATAATACACAGAATATATCAGATTGTTTGCCCTCATCCGCCTGTCTAAGAATTACTGAAACCTATCTTATACCCATAACCTCCCGCAAGGTGAGTCAAGGTGCGCTTCAGCGCTTTAATCGGCAGAACCCCGATAAGAATTAGAGGTAGAACAACCACCCCAAAGGGGGGACGTAACAAAAGGAAAGCTGCACCGTGTCATATTGCACCCGTGCTCGTGTCACGTCGATAACTTGATTTTCCTTCAGAAATTGAATCATTTCTGAAGGTGGTTCGAGACGTTACGATAATTGATAAAGTTCGGTTAAAGATCACGTAAATCCTTTATTAAACTCAGGGTCAAGACTGTCGTTCTTACAAATTTCGGGGTCTATATATGTATAATAGATTTTAGGCATAGAAAAAGGGAGGGGGTTTAGACTTTGGGCGTTTGGTCATCCTGAGTCAGAGTTGTCGTGTGTCATTGCGAGTCACGGGTCGTAGGTACTGTGTGCGGTAGATAATCTCCGGCTGGACGCGTCACATTCCCCTCTTCTTAGATTTTTTGGTCTCTCAAAACGTACATGTTTCCGGGCTGGTTGAATTTGGATGGTGTTGTCCTCTAGGGCTGATAGGTCTATGGTAGTGGTGTCGGCGTGCTTGTTGTATCCGGGGGTTGGTATGTTTAATGGCATGGGATGCGATTCTTGTGTTGCGTTGGCGATGGGGCAGCATATGTTAATTGCAAAACGCTTAGGTAAACATTTAGAAAATATTTTGAGTTTGTACAAGGTATAAACAGTGATGATGCACAATGATATATAACCGATGATTTGGAGTGCCGAGAGGCCATACTCCTTCAGGGTTTTGATCCTATGTTCCAATTGTATTTGATTGATTCGATTGCTTATTTCATTAAGTGAAGTTTTGTATGAATTAAAGTTGGAAGTTACTTTAGGAGTCTTTTCAAGATTTTCGTCTAACAATTTGAAATCGTCGTCTGATATATTTACAGCAAATTTTTTAAACCTAGTCTCATAAGAGATGTTCTGTATTGAACCTCCAATTTTCATTATGTTGTTACCGTAAGTGATAATGCAAGGTTCCCTGCTTTGGATAATGCTGGGGTTGTCGATTGTTCCTGTTTCATGTGTATTACAGAGAATATCGAGTGAAACTGGTTCGTTAGGTATAAAGATATAAACATTTGGTTGTTCCAGCGGGATGAACGTTGCGACCGTTATCTTGAAAATTCAAATAGCGCAAGTATTAATTTGCTTACCATTGTTAACGAGTTCTACTTGGCAATCGTGGGTGCCTAGCTTGCTATGCGTGGGTTGGTTTAGTTTACAAATATGGATCAGCGATGTTCGTTTACAGAATTTTTGGATATATTTGGAGTCCGTGGGCGCGTATTGTTCGTGTGTTGTAAATATAATTTCATGGACGATGACAAGAGCCACAAAAATTTTGTTCCTTTTAAAAGGAATTGGATAGAGTCGAGTGATTTTCCATTCCGTATCGTTTAGTAGTGGGACGATGATAGTGTATATGATTTTACCGTTGTTGATCCAAAGTTTCAGACTGCTAATATCTAGTATAGTTTGAAAGTTTTCTAAAGTTGGTGCTATGTGGTTGTGCAGAAAGTATGTTTTAGTGATCCTTTCAATAGTGCTTAAAAATTGTTGTGGCTTTACAATTTGTGGGTTGATTATTCCTTGTTTTCCTAATATGACCGTGTTCAAAAGTTCGTCGATGTTAACGTGTAGTTCGGAAAGAACGAACTCAGTATGTAATATTAGTGAATTGAATAGTTCGTGGTTTTGGGCTGAATTTTGAAGTTCTTGCATCTTAATTTGCATTTGATTGATAGATTGAATATGAGAGTCCTCCAATACTTGTTTAATTAGGGCAGATTGGTTAGCTACAATGGTCTTAAGTTGGTTGTTTGAATCGAAGAGATTGTCCATGTTTTCGTTAATTAGGGACAAGTCGTTTTCATCAAGAGTGCCAAATAATGACTTGGATACTGAGCCAATGAGGTTCAGTAGTCCGCGTTTTTTAATGATTCTGAGGCTTAATTTCAATTGGTCAATCGTACGCTGTACAGATATGAGTTTGAGTTTAAGGTTTCGGATTTCTTCCTTATATGCGCAGTCTTTACAATATTTCTTAAGTTGGTCAATGGAATTGGCAACTACAAGGGGTTGTTCCAACAATTCGTGAGTGTTAATGATTATCGAAATAGATATCTGATTAGTATACATGTAACAGTTGTCGATATGTTCAAGGAATACAACAGAGTCATTTAGCGGAGTAACTTGTAGTTCACAAAAAGTCATTCTACAGAGGTAGAACAGGATGGTAAGGGTTGTCGCCCTGAAATAAAGATTTTCAACCGGTTACCATGTACTCTGAGTTGTCGCTTATCGGGCAGAAATTCGATGGTGTACGTAGGAGGTGATGCTTGGATGATTTCGGCTGGCCCTAACCATTCATGGTCGAGCTTGTTTTGTTTATGGTCGTTACGCAGTAATACTCTGTCGCCTATGTTAAATACGGTTTGGAGTCTTATAATTCTCCGGTCTTGGTCTCGTTTATAGCGTGCTTTGTTTTTGTTGAGTGTTTTGATTGCTTCTGTCAAGTAAGTATCGTGTCGTCGTTTCCAAATTTTGAAAACTTGTTCTTTGGAAAGGGATGGTGTTGCAGAGATAGTGGAGGGCATGTTAGCTTTATGTCCAAAGGTTAGTTCGAAAGGTGTGTAACCTGTAGCTTCGTGAACTGAAGTATTGTAACCCATGCAAATTAGCTTGAGGTTTTCGTCCCAGTCATTTTGTCTGTCCGCTGTGCAAGTTCGTATCAAGTCTTTGATTGTACTATGTGTTCGTTCGAGGGAACCGTTCGATTGAGGATGGAAGGAAGTTGTTTTTATATGCTGTATCTTGAAAGCTTGTTCAAAAGTTCCCATAAGCTTACAAACGAAATTAGCCCCTTGGTCTGTTAAAATTTGTTTTGGCGCGGAAAATATATACAGGGTGTCCCAGAACTAGTGTAACTCCCGGAAATGGGGGGTAGCTGGGGTGCAGCTGAACAACTTTTTCCTTTACCAAAATGTTGTTTGAAGCTTCGTTATCGAGTTACTAACGAAAAACACCGGCCAATGAGAGAGCGTGTAGAGCGCGGGCTCAGCCACGAGAACGTTAGTGGCTCTCAATCGCGCGCGGACGTGGCCGTGAACGAATGCCTCTTTGCATTGGAGATATCGAGAGAATCACACGGCAAATGTTACATTGTATTAAATTAAAAATAATGTAGAATTATTTATGAGTAACAAATTAATGAATATGTCGTTTAATAACTATGTTTGACACTTTTTAACGTTATCCGAAAGGAACAAAGTGTTGTAGAAGTTATGAAAATAATTTTTTTTTTAATACCACATCAACAGTTGGATAATTTATGTTTAAAGAAAAACGATTTCGAAAGCTAATGTTAGAAAAAGCTGGTTTAATTTACCCATTCGTCCCCGAATGAACCTGTCACGGTTGAAGTGGGTCGTTGAAACTGGGTCACTGTGCCGATTCTGGCCCTTTTTCGAAACCTTCAACAGCTGATGTCATGGTCGGGTCAGCGAACTCACTGCACTGCACGGTCACTTGTATTGTACGGTCACTTTTATTGCGCGGTCACTGTCACTTGTCACTGGGAAATGTGGGAATATTTAAACACGATTTATTCTTCCTACGTGTAACCAAATCGGTCACTCAGTGGCGAATGCATGCAGTACTGCGTAAGGAAAATTTGATCTCACGTCGAAATCAGTGAATTGAATTTTCATTCTGTAGTCCAGGGTGCCATAAAGTAGTACCGTAAGCAAGGGAAGGTTCGGCTATTTTACGACGAATTTAGTGACGACAGTAGCACGTGTGCACGAGACAAACGGACTGAGGACTTTACACGCAGAGATGTCCGAATGGCACTGCAGTTCACCCTCCCCCACCCGCACAAACAGGCCCACGGTTCAAGGATTGTTAGAAATGAATGGAGGACGAACGAAATTTCTCCGGAAAAAGACTAGCCTTGTTTAGCTACGGTGTAGCCTTTTTCCGGAGAAATTTCGTTCGTCCTCCATTCATTTCTAACAACCCTTGAACCGTGGGCCTGCTTGTGCTGGTGGGAGAGGGTGAACTGCAGTGCCATTCGGACATCTCTGCCTGTAAAGTCCTCAGTTCGTTTGTCTCGTGCACACGTGCTGCTGTCGTCACTAAATTCGTCGTAAAATAGCCGAACTTTCCCTTGCTTACGGTACTACTTTGTGGTACACTGCACCACAGTATGAAAATTCAATTCATTGATTCGGGCGTGAGATCAAATTTTCCTTACGCAGTACTGTATTCATTCGTCACTGAGTGACCGACTTGGTTTCACGAAGGAATAATAAATTGTGTTTAAATATCCCCACATTTCTCAGTGACCGTGCAATAAAAGTAACCGCACAATAAATGTGACCGTGCAGTGCAGTGAGTTCGCCGACCCGGCCGTAACATCAGCTGTTGAGGGTTTCGAAAAAGGATCAGGATCGGCACAGTGACCCAGTTTCAACGACCCACTTCAGCCGTGACAGGTTCATTCGAGGACAAATGGGTAAGTTAGTCCAGCTTTTTCAAACATTAGCTTTCAAAATCATTTTTCTTTAAACATAAATTATCCAACTGTTGATGTGGTATTAAAAAAAAATTTATTTACATAACTTCTACAACACTTTGTTCCCTTCGGATAACGTTAAAAAGTGTCAAAAATAGTTATTAAACGACATATTCATTAATTTGTTACTCATAAATAATTCTACATTATTTTTAATTTAATACAATGTAACATTTGCCGTGTGATTCTCTCGATATCTTCGATGCAAAGAGGCATTCGTTCACGGCCACGTCCGCGCGCGATTGAGAGCCACTAACGTTCTCGTGGCTGAGCCCGCGCTCTACGCGCGCTCTCATTGGCCGGTGTTTTTCGTTAATAACTCGATAACGAAGCTTCAAACAACATTTTGGTAAAGGAAAAAGTTGTTTAGATGCACCCCAGCTACCCCCCATTTCCGGGAGTTACACTAGTTCTGGGACACCCTGTATATATATACATATATATACTTATATATATATATATATACATATATATACTGATGGGGCGATGCGATGTCAGGATGGGGCGATTACAGAAGAGTAGGGAGGATGGTTTAGAACTTCCCATTTTAGCGTTTCCAAGTAATTTTTGACTGGTCTTGCAACATGAGGTCGCGCATTGTCGTGCTGTAGGATCACTTTGTCATGCCTTTCGGCATATTGCGACCGTTTATCCTTTAGCGCTCGACTTAAACGCATTAATGGAGTCGGTAGCGTTCCCCAGTAATGGTTTCGTTGGGTTTAAGCAGTTCATAATATATAACACCCAACTGGTCCCACCAAATGCAGAGCATTAGCTTAGAGCCATGGATATTCGGCTTTGCAGTCGATATTGAGGTATGTCTGGGCATACCCCACGATTTTTTACGCTTTGGATTGTTGTAATGGATCCACTTCTCATCACCCGTAACGATTCGATGTAAAAAACCTTTTCGCTTTTGCCGTTCAAGTAACAGTTCGCACATGACATAAAATAATTTTTTTTTAAGCGACTTCGAAAAGGAGGAGGTTACTCAATTCGACATGTATGTTAATTTTTTTTTAATGTATGTTCGCCGATTACGCCGAGATGGATGGACCAATCGGAACCAAACCTTTTCCATCTTGTAGGGTATGACTCCCAGTTGGTCCCGTAAAAAAAAAATTTTGTATTTCACCACCGCTTGCCCCTTTTTTATTGCAAAAAAGCGTACGATTTCGTCCCCGTTGTGTATGGTCGTCGATTACTCCAAGATGGATGGAACAATCGGAACGAAACCTTTTGCATCTTGTTGAGTATGACCAACAGTTGGTCCCGTAAAAAAAAACCAGTTCGGATTTCTTCATTTTTTCCGCTTTTATCGCAAAAAACGTGCTATTTCACGTATATTCGGCCTGATATCGATGAAGCCTAGTATTACATTTTGCGGCCGGAGGTGTTTCCTCGATGATCCCTTTTGCAACATTCCCTGCCCCTCCCTTCACTACCCTGCCCTTCCCTGCGCTTCTCTTCCCCTCCCTTTGTTAAACTTTTCAAGGAATGCTCCAATCGCCACTAAAATATGTGAAATAAAAAAATTTTTGAAAAAAAAAAATACAACCGACTTCGGAATGCACTAAAAAGGACGAAATAAATTAAATTTATATTTCGGAGACGGCGCAAAATTAAAAATTTTCTACATTGGAAATTGTCAAAATTCTTTAATCCTTTTACATATTTTCACAGTAGCAACATCTTTCATTTACACAATTTTTAATTGTGCGCCGCCTCCGAAAAGTGTGCATTTTATTTAAAAATAATTTTTGGAAAAAAAATATAACCGACTTCGAAATGCACTCAAAAGAATGAAATAATATTTAATTCTTTTCGTGGGTTTCTCTCCAGCTATGTATAACATTGATGACAGTATTACATTACATGTTAGATAAAATGCATATTTTTCGGAGGCGGGGCAGGATCAAAAATGCATTTTCTGTTTCGGACCGTTCAGTACCAAGTCCACCTTCAATCAAATCATAATCAGCAACATCAGTCATATAGAAAGTATTGATTGAAAAACATTTTGTACGCCGAAACTGACCACTATACAGTTTCATTCTGTTATCAAGCCCGCCATACCCCAAACAAATTGCAATCAGCAACATGTTTCGTTTAGACAGTTTTCAATTAAACATTTCCTGTACTGAAAGTTACGAAAATGGTTTGATTCTGAGAAAATTTTTTACCCCGCCCCGCCTCCGAAAAATATGCATTTTATCTAACATGTAATGTAATACTGTCATCAATGTTATACATAGCTGGAGAGAAACCCACGAAAAGAATTAAATATTATTTCATTCTTTTGAGTGCATTTCGAAGTCGGTTATATTTTTTTTCCAAAAATTATTTTATTTCACACTTTTTAGTGGCGATCTTTGCATTCCCTGCGAAATAATAGCCACATACTGTATAACGGTGTTCCTTTCTTCATATATTATATCTCATCGTTATGAAATCAAGGTATACATACGATTGTCAGCGGTAGTATCCATGTTCATGTCCGAAACAAAAGAACATACATGTCTCTGTAGTATAATCGTAGTAAAAAGATAAAAAACACACACACGCCCGCACGCACGCACGCCCGACCTACCGACCGCCCGCCCGCACGCTCGCACGCACTCCCGCCTGATCGCCCGTCCGCCCGCACGCACGCCCGCCCGCACGCACGCACGCCCGCCCGCACGCGCGCCCGCCCGAAAGCCCGCACGCGGGTGGAGGTACGTATATAAAATACGTAAAACCACACAACCCACGGTCGGGCATGCGGGCGTGCGTGCGTAGGAGTGTTTTTTTTTTCTTTTCACTACGATTATACTACAGAAACATATATGTACTTTTGTATCAGACATGAACATGGATACTAACGCTGCAATATACCTAACTCCTCTACTGAAATTCTTAATAATCATATTGTATTGGAATAAATAGTAATCAATTATATACAATACGTAAAACCACACAAAATTTACAAAATTATACATAATTCTTTCAAATCTCACGTAACAACTGGGATTTACTGTGTCTGATGTAACATATAAGAAAGTAGGATATTTCCTGATTCGCACTTACCACTTGCCATGTCGCCGTCACGCTAGAAACATAATTATTGCAATAAGAGTAGTAATTAGCAATGGAGGGAACAGCAGGGGTAGGTAAAGAAGGGAAGGAAAGGGATTGAAATGAAAGGAAAGGGGTGGGAGGGAGGGCAGGAAGAACAGGAGAGAGTTGGGTGTTGAAGGAAAAGATAAGGAAGTGCAGGGATGCGAAGGGAGGTGCAGGGAAGTACAGGGAAGTGCAGAGAGTCGAGGAGAAGTGCAGGGATGCGAAGGGAAGTGCAGGGAAGTGAAGGGAATGTTGCAAATGGGATCATCGTGGAAACATCTCCGGCTGCAAAATGTAATACTAGGTTTCATCGATATCAGGTCGAGTACGCGTGAAGGAGCACGTTTTTTGCGATAAAAGCGGAAAAAATGAAGAAATCCGAACTGGTTTTTTTTTACGGGACCAACTGTTGGTCATACTGTATAAGATACAAAAGGTTTCGTTCCGATTGGTCCATCCATCTTGGAGTAATCGATGACCATACACAACGCGGACGAAATCGCACGGCTTTTTGCAATAAAAAAGGGGCAAGCGGTGGTGAAATGCAAAATTTTTTTTTTACGGGACCAACTGGGAGTCATACCCTACAAGATGGAAAAAGTTTGGTTCCGATTGGTCGATCCATCTCGGCGTAATCGAGGCACATACATAAAAAAAAAAAAAAAAATAAATATACATGTCAAATTGAGTAACCTCCTCCTTTTCGAAGTCGTTTAAAAACGTCGCTCAATGTCTCTGGGCTTCAATTCATATGGAACCCAGTTCCCTTGCTTTTGAATCATTCCAAGTGTATGCAACCGAGTGGCGATGGCTTGTTGTGTCACTCCCAATAATTCTGCAAGTTCTGCTTGCGTTCGACATGCATCTTCATCCAGAATCGCTTTTATTTCTTCATCTCCGAATAATTTTGGCCTTCCACTACGTTCCCTGCCCTCGATGTCAAAATCATCATTCTTGAATCGTCGAAACCATTCTCGGCAAGATGATTCACTCATACATGTTTCACCATATGCTTCTATGAGCATTTGACGCGAATCAGCCGCAGATTTTTTCAAATGAAAGCAGAAAAGTAACGCTTCCCGCAAGTGACGCTTACTCGGCGCAAAAACTGACATTTTGTACCAATCAAAATAAATTGTGCGAGTACAAAATCACTAATATCTTGATATGGTGCTTTTGACAAATGAATAAGCTTATTTCTTTTGTTTTTGATATGACACATATTCGTGTCATTAACCCTTGGAGCCATCTATTGTAAAACGACGGAAACTTATTTGTACACCCAATATATATATACTGATCGAATTGAGTAACCTCCTCCTTTTCAAAGTCGGTTAAAAATCAGTCGGCCCGATCAGCGTATTACAGGCATCGCCCGTAATATTTACGTTTGGCCCGATCATCGTACTACGGGCTATGCCCGTAGTTGTAGGTTAAGGGGGCCGATCCGTTTGAGGTGTCCTCCGAATCGATCGTGGCACCCCATGTAAACAAACGAGCTGAAGGGTAAACACAGGGTCGGTAATTTTTACCACAGCTAGCTTGTAGATAAATTCGTTGTTCCTTTTACCGACTAAGTGGTGCTTCTTTATTCTACTACGCGGTATCGGCGGAAGCATAGTTGCCAGATTATGTTACACTGTTGCCGCATTTCGTATGTTGTAAAAATAACATGAATACGGCTCGAGCAGAGGTTCTGATTCTTGCCTAGCGTGGAAGAACCATAGAGATCTCCGCTGTCCCTCGACTAGAAAGAGAAAGAAAACCGCCGTACCCCATGTATCTCTTTCTATCCGCGTATGCGCGCAGTAAAGGAACATGAGAGAGAGAGAGAGAGAGAGAGAGAGAGAGAGCTGGATAGGGTACCGCGGTCTTCTCTCTTCTTTTATGTCTCCCCTGCTCTATCTATAATATCTGTATGGGAGGGGAAAAGGACGGAGAATGAAACCATCTAGATTTTAGATCTAGATTTAGGTACACACGACATAGGAATATATTCCTATGTCCGTGAGATACATGATACACATCGTATAAACTTTTTTTGGTGAATCTAGAACAAAAATAAATCGACACATATTCTGTCATTTCCGTCAATACTCATTATTTGTAAAGATATTTTTTTAGTACTATTTATATTTTATATTGAATTTTATATTTTACTTTATATTTTATATTTCGGAATTTTTATTTTATATTTTCAGTATAAAATCGATAAAATATATTTCCTCGTCTTCCTCTTCCAATCAGCTTGTTTCAAAGTGTTTTTCATATTCGAGTTTACTTCTATTTGTAGATCTAGTTTATTTTTATTTATGTAAATAGAAATCCGATAATTTTTCCCGAGTGACCAATCAAATATGTCTGAAATGCGCATTTTGTTCTTCCATTATTTCATTTCAATCTCTAATAATTAAACATCTATTTGTATCCTAAATTTTCTGTGCATTGCTAACATTGGCTCTCGACACATTTACATTAATTTAACGAGATTGAAAAGTTGAATAAGAGAAAATATAATAAAATGATAACGGTAGAAAATCTATTTAAAGAATATACACTACCAATACATTGCAAAAATGTTTATTATAATTAAATTACAAAGATGTGCTAAGTATTTATTACAAATCAGTTACATAGAAAGGATCGAATATTTATTACAACCAAGTTACATAGAAAGGGTCGAATATTTATTACAAATAAAAAAATAAAAAAAAAATACAACCGACTTCGAAATGCACTAAAAAAGACGAAATAATTTTAATTTATATTTCGGAGACGGCGCATAATTAAAAATTGTGTAAATGAAGGATGTTGCTAATGTGATAATATGTAAAAGGATCAAAGAATTTTGACAATTTCCAATGTAGAAAATTTTTAATTTTGAGCCGTCTCCGAAATATAAATTAAAATTATTTCGTCTTTTTTAGTGCATTTCGAAGTCGGTTGTATTTAAAAAAAAAAAATTTTTTTATTTCACATTTTTTAGTGGCGATCGGAGCTTTCCTTGAAGAGTTCAACAAAGGGTTGGGAAGGGAAGGGCTGGGTAGTAAAGGGACGGGCAGGGAGGTGAAGGGAATGTTGCAAATGGGATCATCGTGGAAACATCTCCGGCCGCAAAATGTAATACTAGGCTTCATCGATATTAGGCAGATTATACGTGAAATAGTACGGTTTTTACAATAAACGTGGGAAAAAACGAAAAAATGCATAATGTTTGTTGCTAGACCAACTGGAAGTCATACTCTACAAGATCCAACAAGTTTCGATCCGATTGGTCAATCCATCATGGAGCAATCGGTGACCATACATGACGTGGACGAAACAATACTCTTCTATGCAATAAAAAGGGGGTACACGATGGTAAAATGCAAAATGTTTTTTATACGGGACCAACTGGGAGGCATACCCTACAAGATACGAAAAATTTCGTTCCGATTGGTCAATCCATCTCGGAGAAATCGCCGGACATACATGACGCGGACGAAACGGTACTCTTTGATTTGTAGTAATTTATAATAAAACATGATAAAACAGGGTAACCAATGTTAAAATAAAAAATGTATTTTATCTTGTTTCTAGTGGGGGTCATAGCCTACAAGATGAAAAAGGTTTTGTTCGGATTGGTCCATCCATCTCGGCGTAATCGGTGGCCAAACCTAGCATGTACAAAACTGCGTATTTGCAATAAAAAAGGGGTAAAGAATGAAAAAATGCAAATGTTTTTCTTATGGGACCAACTGGGAGTCATACCCTGTAAGATGTAAAAGGTCTCATCCCGATTGGTCCAGCCATCTCGGCGTAATCGGCGGACATACATATATAAAAAAAAAAAAAAATATATATATATATACTGATCGAATTGAGTAACCTCCTCCTTTTCAAAGTCGGTTAATAAGTTACATAGAAAAGCATCGAATATTTATTACAAATAAGTTACATAGAAAGGATCGAATATTTATTACACATAAGTAGAAGGGAAAGGAAGGAATGTTTATTACAAATAAGCTACAAAGATATGTCTTTTACGTCGTCAAATTACGTTAGAATATCGAAACATAATACAGTGAAAACTCGATAAATGTCCTCAGGAGCTGTTCCGTAAATGTAACATTTCTATCCCCACCACTAGGGGGGTTCCCCCTTGAATCAGTGAAGCGAAGTGTAATCGGAGACGTAGCAGCTTTTTTTACAAATCTTGACTGGTTTCGTCAACGTCGCACAGTGGAACAAAACGGCTTTCGGCGATCAAAAATCTGTAACTTTGGTTCTATTGGAAATATTTTCATGAAATTTTGAGAAATTGTTGCCTACACTATGGTGCTGAAGTTGTGTTAATATGAATCGTATTGAACTACAGGGTGGCATAATATTTAAGTATAAACTGAGGCGCGTTCAATATCTGTCACATGTTTGGCATATTTTATGTTGTTTAACTAAAATTTGGCTCGTAACTGTTAATAACTATGGAAGAAATGGATTTGGTAATAAAAAAAGGTAATTATTTAGAAGCTCACCCTCCTTACCGATTTTCGTGACCTTGAAATATGTTGTCAAGGTCATCATTCTGAACAACTTTTCCCTATACATGTTACCGCCGCTCGGTCTTCGTTTCTGAGATATTCGCAAAAATAATTCGTTTTGCTGACTGGGGGACTCTGCCCCCCAGACGCCCCCTTAAAACAACACTAACACCGACACCCATTTTTAATATAATATAATTTAATATAATCGTTTCGCGTGGAAGTAAAGTGGGTGTTCGGGAAGATCATAGCAATTCGTCCGACGGCTCGACCATCAGTCATTTAACTGCTTTACTATTCATTGTTTATTAATTGTCATATTTGTTTTCCGTTACATTATTATCACCCGACCTCGTTACAGCGTCGAACAGCATAATTGTAACGTTCGAGGCGGATATCTTAGAACTCTGACCTACTTAACGCTCCTTGAGCATAATAAACAGTGCACAGATTCGAAGAGGGTTTCGGCACCTTCCGCCTCTCGTGTCGCTCCCCGCAGGCACCACCGGGTGGATCGAGTAGCTCGGCGCCGGTTGAGGGGCGAGGCGGGGTGGCGATGTTTCTTATATCGCTGATTGCCGAAACCGGGAGGCTTCTTCTACGTCTGTGCACGTAAGCGATAACTAGACGTGTTTTTCTGCGGATTCCAGCCGTTTACATCCCAGCCTTCCTGAAAATCGTTTTTCTCGAACCAAATTATCCCGCGAGTGTGTTCGACAAGCTCGTCGATCTATATCGATAGCTCTTTCCTCCGATCGTCGCGATAAGTGCATCGGTAGTAGCCGCCAGTTTCCCACGCTAGTCGGAAATTCGAACCGCGCGAAACAGCGACGAAAACATTGGTCCTTCGAGCCGGATAGATCCCTCTGGACGTCCGGTTTCTTGATCTCGACCATCGCGGGTGGTTTCTAGTGTCTCAGGTCCGTTGTGCACAGTGCAGTTCCGCGAGTGCTGGCAAGGAAGGGCGTCGGCCGTTTCTTTCGACCCCTCACTTTGCTATCGCGACCGTTTGGCCTTCGGAACCTATAAACCGAGAACACGAATTTCAGTGTATTGTGAGTGTCGTAGTTTTTAGTGAAACATTAGTGTCAAGGGTGATAAACGATCAAATTTACCGTTAGGCTCAAGGCTCGCCTTTTGAACCGTTAACGGCCGCGTCGTGGCCTACCGACCTCGCGTTGACGTCAGCAGTGTTGTTATTACCAGTTCAACCGAAATCGTTTCGAACCTTCGACAACAATGGCGCCAACGCTCGATGACCTGCTCCGAACACTTGACGATCTCCGCGGACGCATCGAACGGTTTTTAAAAAATACGTTAAAGCTCGGACAGGATAAACTCACGCTCACGATGCTGCAACAAAGACGATGGCTATTAGAGTCCTACTGGCGGGACTTCACGGAGGCGCACAAAGCTGTCATTCGACTCGCAGATCCAACGTGTCCCTATTTGGCAAATGACGTGTATGACAGCGTTGAGTCCTCATACCTCGACCATCTAGTGGATTTATCGGAGCGGATAAAACGAGCCGAAAGGTTGGAGAAGCGGGATTCGCTGGACGACCATTCGACCGGACAAGCGTTGACGTCGGACCCGGCGCTGCCGATGATCTCCTTGCCAACCTTTTCGGGCGACCTTTTACGCTGGGGCAGCTTTCGCGACCAGTTTCGAGCCCTCGTTCACGACTCTCGGAGATTCACGAAAGTGCAAAAGCTGCAGTACTTGAAGTCGAGTTTAACAGGCGACGCTGCGAAAATGTTGTCGCACACCCCGCTTACCGACGGCAACTATGAGGGAGCCTGGACCTCCTTGGAACGGCGTTACGGGAATCGGCGGATTCTTTCGACTGCTCACCTGCGTCGGCTCGTGCAGTGCCCTCCAGCCGCTAAATCCTCGCCGGCCGAGCTGAAGCGACTCCTCGATGAATTCCGTCAATCCAAGGAGGCGCTCGCGGCTTTAGGGAAACCCGTTGATGCGTGGGACGAGTGGTTCACATTCCTGCTGACGGAAAAATTAGACTCATCCACGAGACTCGGTTGGGAAACTTCGCTCCTCGACCCCACGGCGGTGCCCCCGTTCTACTCCTTGGTCGACTTCCTGGAAAATCGTGCGCACGCCATTACCTCTGCCCACGGCTTGGAGGTAAGCCACACGATCTCGACGACGAAGGAGGGACCCAGAAGGACTTCTCCACCCCACGCACGCGGAAAGTTGACCATGACGGTGGCCATGACGGACGCAGCGAAACGAAGCAAGGCGCAGAAGACCTGCCCTTCGTGTTCTGGTACCCATACTCTGAGTCACTGCAACAAGTTCAGGAAGCTGAGCGTTCGCGAACGAAAGGCGTTCGTGCTAAAGGTAGGTGTCTGCACCTCTTGTTTAAACGCAGGTCACGCCGTCGAGACATGCAAGTCCGCATTTCGGTGCCTGGTCTGCGACGGGTCGCACCACACGATGCTGCACGACGGATTTCGGGGCGAAGTCACGACACCACCGACGAACGGCTCATCGACGTCCTCCACGGCGTCCACCAGCGCCGCGTATGCAGTGCGAACGCATCGGGTGATTTTGTTGGCGACCGCTCAAGTCCGGCTGGAGTCGGAAGAGGGACGCTTCGTGGCAGTCCGCGCGCTGTTGGATCCGGGTTCAGAATCGCCCTTCGTCAGCGAAAATGTGGCTCAACTTCTCCAACTGCGGCGGAGGCGCGTGAGGGTTTTACTCACCGGCTACCAGGAGAAGGGCGTTGGCGTGGCTAGGCATGAGGTCTCGGTTACCCTCATCTCCGAAGCGGATCCATCGTTCTGTTTTCAGCTGGACGCGCTCGTGACCCGGAAGGTCACGTCACCAACCCCGTCGCATCCAGTGGACGATGAACAATGGACACACCTGCAGGGGCTCCCGTTAGCTGACTCTGATTTCAGGGTACCCAGACGAGTAGACGTTCTCCTCGGTGCAGATGTCTGCGGTTACCTTTTCCTGGAGAACCGGACCGGACCTCCAGGCACGCCGCCGCTTGTGCGTACGCCATTTGGATGGACACCCTTGGGAACGGTCACTTCATCGCGGGACTCCCAGACGCCGAATTGCTCCGGCGTACTCCACATCCGTCGACTCGATGACCTTCAGGAGGACCTGCAACGGTTCTGGGAGCTAGAGGAAGTTCCGACTACGACGCCGCTGAGCCCACAGGACGCCAAGTGCGAGGAGCACTTTCAACTCACCCACTCGAGAGATGCAACGGGACGCTACATAGTGCGTCTCCCGTTCGCCAGGACGCCCAGCCAGGAAGTGGGAGTAGATCGTCGCGCCGCTCTCCGGATCCTCTTGTCCTCCGAACGGCGTCGAGAGAAGGACGAGCGACTACAGGTTTCCTACGTCGACTTCATGGCCGAATACCTCCGTATGGGACACATGGAGCCAACCCGGCCAACCCGGGAGCCTCGGACCGAACCTCGGGGGGTGAATTACTTGCCACACCACGCCGTATGCAAAAACGATGGGTCTAAAACCAAAATTCGAGTTGTGTTTAACGGCTCTTACGTTTCAGGCAACAACATCGCACTCAATCAGGTGCTTGCGGCGGGACCGAAGCTGCAAACTGACCTGTGGCTAGTGTTGACTCGCTGGCGGCTTCTCCGCTGCACCTTCTCTGCGGACATTTCCAAAATGTTCCGGCAAATCAACGTCCATGAAGAAGACCGAGATTGGCAGCGGCTCGTCTGGAGATCGGAGCTCAGCGAGGAAGTCCGTGACCTCCGTCTGACCACGGTCACCTACGGGACAGCGCCGGCCCCGTTCCTGGCGCTGCGGGTCCTGCAGCAGCTCGCTGAGGACGAACAGGAACGTTTCCCCCTCGGTGCAGACCTTTTGCGTCGTCACGCTTATGTGGACGACTTCCTGGCCGGAGCTGACGACCCTGAGACGGCGGAAGAAGCGCGCCGCCAACTAATTGGAATCCTCGCGGCGTGCGGATTCCCGTTGGACAAATAGGCCCTCAATTACGTACCCCCTCTGCCGATTGATGACGCTGGTGTTAAATTTTTGCAGGCCGATAAGAATACAGGAGCGCTAGGACTCGCATGGAATGCAGCGCACGACACACTCACCTTGGTGACGGCCCGCTTGACCGATACCCGTCCCAATCGCTGGACGAAAAGGCAGATTCTCTCCGAGACAGCCCGACTCTTCGACCCGTTGGGCTGGATGGCTCCAGTCCTGATCAGCGCGAAGATACTCCTCCAAGATCTCTGGCTTTCCGGACTTGACTGGGACGACCCGCTACCGGAAGATTTGGAGACCCGCTGGGATAGCTTCCGGTGCAACCTGAAAGAATTGAGCCATATTCAAATTCCACGCTGGGTCAGTTTCAGGGAAGCAGAGCGAAATCAGCAGCCGTCTTTATCAGAGTTTCACTGCCGTCAGCTACAGCCGCGGTCCACCTGATCATCGCGAAGACCAAGCTAGCTCCTACCAAATTAAACAGCTGGAGTTGTGCGGAGCGCTCCTCCTGGCTCGCTTGCTAACCGCGGTACGAGAAGGACTCCAACCTCTCCAGCCTGTCCTCCACGCCTGGACGGACGCATCTGTTGTGCTCGCGTGGATACAAGCGCACGCTTCACGCTGGAAGCCCTTCGTGGCGCACCGAGTCGCCGAGATTCAGCGACTGCTCCCAGGAGTGGCTTGGCGGCATCTCCGTACCGGCGACAACCCCGCCGGCCTCGCCATGAGAGGAGTGACCACGTCAGAGCTCATCAGGGACCGCCGTTGGTGGAATGGGCCCCAATGGCTATGCCAACCAGCCCACTATTGTCCCGCGCCCTCGTTACGCTGTCCTGAGGTCGTCCCAGAGCGTCGTTCCACGGTGACGGTGCTGCTGACCGCTGAGGAGAAAAAGTTGGATGTATTAGGACGCTGGTCGTCTCTGTCACGGCTACTGAGGATCGTGGCTTACCTTCGACGCTTTCTCCGTGTTCTCAGAAGGGATGATCTTCGTCGCCGCAGTCACCTAACCCCGGCGGAACTCGAAGAGGCTCGAACGACCATCCACCGCCTCAGCCAGGCCGAGACCTTTGCGGACGAGCTACGAGACCTAAAAAAGGGTAAGCCGATCAAAACCACCTCCCCGCTGAACGGGCTTTGCCCTGTTTTAGATCGACACGGAGTGATTCGGGTGGGCGGATGCTTGGAGCACGCCCCCCTTGCCGAGGATCAACGCCATCCGATCGTGGTTGACCGTCGGTCGCCGTTAGCCACGCTGCTCATACGCGCAGCCCATGCACGAACGTCGCACGGGGGTCTCGACTTGACAAGGTGCACTGTCCAACAGACCCACTGGATCCCTCGAGACCGCAACTTGGTGAAACGGATCCTGCGCGATTGTCCACGCTGCACCAGGTTCCAGGCGGTCACGGCTATGCAGAGGATGGGCCCGCTGCCAGCGGTCCGAGTGCAGCCTGTACGAGCTGTGAAGAATCACAGTGGGGTGGATTACGCGGGACCGATCACTCTCCGCATCGCAAAGGGACGAGGTCAGAAGCCGACGAAGGGATACATTTCCGTCTTCGTTTGTCTGTGCACGAAGGCAGTGCATCTGGAGGTCGTTTCAGACCTGTCAACAGCTGCTTTCATCGCAGCATTTCGTCGCTTCGTCGCGCGACGAGGACACTGCGCCAAACTCCTGAGCGACAATTCTACCACGTTTCGAGGAGCGGACCAACAGCTTAAAACTTTATTCAAACAGGCGTCTGTCTTTTATAGGGATATCGCGGAGCTACTCGCCAATGATGGCACCGACTGGGAGTTCATCCCCCCGTACGCACCTCACTTCGGGGGTCTTTGGGAAGCGGCGGTGAAATCGACCAAAAGGCACCTTCAGCGCACCATTGGCGATCATCGACTTACCTTCGAGGAGATGACGACCCTTCTCTGCCAGGTTGAAGCCTGCTTGAATTCGCGTCCGCTCTCGCCTCTTTCCGACGACTCCACGGACCTCAGCGTCTTGACACCGAGCCACCTCATTGCAGGGCGACCCCTCTCCGCGGTTCCAGAGCCCGGCACGTCCTCCACCCGCATCGATGGACTGAAACGTTGGTCTTTGATCCAACGACTACTCGACCATTTTTGGCACCGGTGGAGATTAGAATACTTGGGACAATTACAACACCTACCTAAATGGCGTCGCCGTCGAGAAAACTTGGCGATCGGGACCCTTGTGATCCTGAAAGACGACGCCGCTCCACCTACGAAATGGCCACTGGCCCGCGTGGTGGAGGTTCACAAGGGCCGCGACGACCTAGTGCGTGTGGTCACGCTTAAGTCTGCTACACGCACTTTCACCCGCGCAATCACACGATTAATCCCGCTGATTTCTCCACAGGACAACACCGACCACCAATAATGACTCGTCCAAGGAACGAACACCGCACGTTGTCACAAATATCTCGGAAACTAAGGCCGAGCGGCGATAACATTGTATGGGGAAAAGTTGTTCAGAATAGTGACCTTTACAGCATATTTCAAAGTCACGAAAATCGGTGAGGAGGGTAAACTTCTAAATAATTACCTAAAAAAATGACATGAAATATGTCATAATGGTAGCAAGAAGTTAATAACACTTTAAAATAGAAATACGTAGCGTGCATAAAACGGAGTGGAACTGATATTTTATTAATGTGCACTTCGCTATATTTTGTTTTTTAGAACTAAAATTTGATTCAAAAATATGTTAATAAGTATGTTAATAACTGTGAAAGAAAAGGGTTTAATTACGTATTAATGGTGACGCACAAGTTATAAAAACAGGAATAGGTGAATGAGGTATAGGTAACAGGAATAGGTAAAATTTCGGCAGTAAAAGACATAATCCGAATAAAGGGCGACAGTACATGTCCGCGAAAATGTTTATAGATGGTGATTGTTAAACGACAGGTCCAAACAATCGTTACTGTCCCGGGGCAGTTCGGACTTTCTTACAATATTGAACAATTTCTTTATAACCGAAAAAAGTGGAGGAAGTGGAAGACTATCAATCTCATTGAGATATCTCTTTGCTTACGGAGTCTTATTTACTATCGTTTGTAGTGATTTTCATTTTGTTTATACTTCAATACTTTCAAAGTTAGCAAAACCTTAACTATATACAACTGTTTGCGATTTTGCGTGGGCGGAGGAGACGTAAAGGGAAGAGACACGACACCTTTGTTGGACGGTCACGAGTGATATATTTACAGAACTATTTACACTTAATTCTAACAAGAATGAAACACGATTATTTACACGCGGGTTTTCTAAACTAATAACTATAATTAAACGTAATCCTACAGCAAGAAACCTTGCTCTCGCTACCAGAAATGCACTAAGAGCACTGCGCGGACAATGAGAGAACTCTAAGCGTGATACTGTGATGAAGAATAAGTGTAAATTAGTATAACGAAAGACACGTGTTGTCGCGTGAACAGCAAGTACAGTAATGGCGTCGACCGGCACCGCGTGGCCGGTGCACGTGTACCGGATTCTTCTTCGTGATGGCGCGATCGTGGCCATGCGTGTCCGGGAGGTGCTGCCGCTGTCTGCAACGACGCACCAGCGAACTACTTTCGCTGCGAACACTAATGGCCGCGCGTGTTCAAAGGAGAATTCTCCAACAACAACAATTCAGACCATTGGAACCACTTGGCGCGAATGATACCTGCCCGAAAAGAAGAACATTTATCCAAAACCTCAACTTTATGCAAGCTTTTAAACAATTGGCCTCAGTTGGCCCCGGGTTTAATTGGTACAGGAGGAAAGGGTGGACCTTCCTCTATTAGAATCGAGAAAAATTGGGTGCAACCTTGTGCAACCTTGGGAGATAATGGCGATTGAATAACAGTTGCATACGGCACTATCACACTTCAATCGCCATTATCTCCCAAGGTTGCACGAGGTTGCACCCAACTTTTCTTGATTCTAATAGAGGAAGGTCCACCCTTTTCTCCTGTACCAATTAAACCCGGGGCCAACTGAGGCCAATTGTTTAAAAGCTTGCATAAAGTTAAGGTTTTGAATAAATGTACTTCTTTTCAAACAGGCTTTATTATTTAATAAGTTGTTAATATTTTACATTACTTTATGGACTGAATACAATCTATATTAATGTAGTAATTTTTGTAAATCGTTAGATTTCATCTTCCTCAGCAAAATTTTTCAGAATCGGACATTAAAGTTGTGGGTAATTTCATGAGCGTTTTGCTTTAACGAATTTCTTCGGACTTTGAGTGAATGCCACAGCAAAACGGAAAGAAATATTAAAAAACCGATTGTACAGCGTTAAACTACAGTTCCTTCTCTATCTACGTACGTAATCAGATTTTTAATTTTCCAATTCTCGAAATTCGATTTTTGATCGCCGAAAGCCGTTTTGTCCCACTGTGCGTCGTTTAAATGCCCGTGTCCGTGTGACCACACTAATGCTCAGAAGAAAGTTTTTTATTTATTACTTTTTGCTAATAAAAATTTTACTATCATGTTGGGGAGATTTTTCTGATTAAAATGAGACCAAACATGATATAAATCGGTCAGTATTTAGTCTTTAGTTTCGCAAGACTAGCGGTGGTACATTCATGGCACAGTGGTAGCTAACGAAACATCCTATCCTATAAATGTTGCTGTTTGTGAGCATTTATCGAATAGTGGAAGCGTTTCGCTTGGAAATAGCTACCTCCTATTCGATAAATGTAACCAGCAGCTCGAATCCGTCATCCTTTGATGTTTCCGAACATAGAAAAGGACAGCAGAAGAAGGATAAACAAAGAGAGAAAGACTGGCAAGTTCAATATTTAATCCAATATTATGCTACTAAATATTGACCGATTTATATCGTGTTTAGTCTCATTTTAATCAGAAAATTCTCCCCTACATGATAGTACAATTTTTATTAACAAAAAGTAAAAAATAAAAAAGTTTCTTCTGTGCATTAGTGTGGTCACACTGACACGGGCATTTAAACTGGGGCGATAAATCCGGTTTTCAGTCCCTCTTTCTTCTTTAGCTACTGTAAGAATATATTTAAAAATAGGAAGGCGAACTACAAGAGATACAATTTCTATGCGGACAATAGATATTTTTAACCGCGATTCTGCCGGGGTTCTTCCCTAACGCAAAGGCTGTCGAAGACTGCCTTTCCTTTTCCAAAAGAAAGTCCTTTTTGGGGGTGGTGCGCTGCGACGTCTTCGAGGGCCTTGCATTTTTATGGCCCCACGTCGTCGAGGTCCTCGGGCCCGGCGCACATGGCCCGCCTTGGCGTAAACAAGGCACGGAACCTTCCTTCGGGGTTGTCCGTTTTAGTTGTTCTTACATTCGGCCATACTGCAATGATGCTTGTCCTCAAGCAAAAGGGTCGCCCCGACTCCTATGCAGGTTTCTATAACAAAAGATCCAAGAACATGCCTGAGTATTCGGTTTTACGAGAGTGTAATTACCAGCGTCCCTAACCAAATTCTCCCGATGGGACAGAAGAAAAATATTCGTCACTGACGATACTCCCCTTTTTTTTTTCCCATTCGCTATCCCTGTTGCAGTGTTTTGGGTATCACCGCCTCGCAATCGTCACCCGTCACGTGGTTGCCAGGATAATCCCGGTCGACTATCCTCTCGCAATGACACGCGACGGATCATTGCCTCGATGACCCTCCCTCCTCATCAGCATCATCTCGCAATAATTGCCATGACGCTCTCGTTTCCATCTTTATGCCCTCATCTCACGCCGATATTTACCATACCGTTGCCATGACAGCCATTATGCCTTATCATCTCGCAATAACTTCCAACGGGTTACTGCCATGATAATTCTAATGTTTTATCATCTCGTAATAACTCCTATTGTGTCATCACCATGATAATTCCAGTACTTCATCATTCTCGCAACAACACCTATTGTGTTACTACCATGATGTTCTTGAATCATTACCATCTTGCGACAACACCCGACATGCTGTCACCATGGTAGCCCGAATTTACGGTCACCTCGCAACGGTACCTCGTCGCCGTAACCCAATGCTTGAAAAGAAAGGTCTTACGGTTCCTGCTTACCTGAGTTGCAGGTCCCCTTCTCTGCACCACGGCAATCCAGGGTTTCAGTCGTTCGACGGCGACCACTGTCTTCGCCCGTCGACCCCCTTCCCGCAGGTCCTCGACCTCGTACCGGTCATTCATGAGGACCCTACTAATACTGAACGGCCCTTTGAATTTCGGGAGAAGTTTCCGGCTCTCCCCTGTGGACTGCTCACTTGTTATCTCGACCATTACCACGTCGCCCTCCTGGTACTTTGTGGCCTCTTTTCTTGCCTTGTCGTACCTCTCCTTTTGCCTGCGCTGGTCCTCCGTGATATGGTCCCTTATCCGACTCCGTAACTGCTCCAGGTCCATTCGGTGCATTTCCGTCTGGACCTCCTGCAGTATCCTCGCGTCCGCTGTGTGTTTGACGTTACACCCCATGAGCGCCTCCGTCGGGGTGACTCCTATGCTCTTATTGTGCGTCGTATTCATGGCGCTCTGGATTTGCTTTACGCACCTGTCTCATTTTCGGGGGTCCTGCCCTGCGGTCGTCGTGGCCAGGGCTGCTACTATCGTGCGATTATAACGCTCGTACTGCCCGTTCGCGCGAGGTGTTGCCACTGCATTTAGTACGTGACGGATACCATACGTCGAACAGAAGGTCTTAAACGATCTTGCGGTGAATGCGGTCCCACGGTCGCTTATAATTCGACGCGGTACTCCGAACAAGTGGATGGCGTCCATCAAAATCTTCACAGCGCGTTTCGCCTTGGTGTCCCTCACTGGTTCTATTATCGTAAATTTCGTGAAGGCGTCCACTGTTACAAGTAAATACCTGTTCTTCCTGTCACTGGTTTCAAACGGCCCAACGTGGTCTATGTGGAGGGTGTGAAACGGCACCGGAATCTTCTCTGTGGGGTGCAACTTACCCTGCTTCCTTCCACTCGACGGTTTATAGTAGTTGCAATTCAGGCAGGTCCCTACGTACTTCTTCACAAAAGAGGTCATACCCGCGAACCAGTAGTTCTCACGGATACGTCGTATAGTCTTTTCTACGCCCAAATGCCCGGCGTCATCATGGCATAGGCGACAAATTTGGAACCGAGCCGCGCGGGGAACCACCCACGCGGTTCCTCCAGCTTCGAGGCGTCAGTAGACCTTTCCTCCCTTCAACGTGTATTTTTCGAAATACTGTTTCGTATCGTTGTTACGCGTGTTCTCGGTCAAGATCCCCCGAATTCGGCTAATTTGCTCGTCCTGAAGTTGGGCAGTTAGGATCCAATCTGCCTCGGTTATATCTACTGGATACACTTCCCCTTCCCGCGGTGGATTTCTACTAAGAGCGTCTACATGCTGCATGCTGCTCCCTGGTCGATACTCTATGTCAAACGTAAAGTCCTGAACCTCCAACCACCATCGTCCTATACGCGGTAGCAGGTCCTTTTTCGTGAAGGTGGTGCGTAACGCATTACAATCCGTCACCACCTTGAACGACAATCCCAACAAATACACGCGGAAGTGTCGCAGCGCAAAAACCACCGCCATCGTCTCCAGTTCATAAGAATGATATTGTCGTTGGTCGAGGGTCGTCTGTTTACTGTAGTACGCGACTACCTGTCGTTCCCCCGCAGCGGTAAATTGGAGTAGCATCGCACCTACACCGACCGAGCTAGCATCTGTGTGTAGTTCGGTCCGCAGCGAACTGTCAAAAATGGCCAGCACGGGGCGGGTCGTGAGTGCCCTCTTCACGTCGGCGACCGCCTTGTCTTGGGCGGCGCCCCAAGTCCACGGCGTGTCCTTTCGCAACAGCGATGTCAGCGGTGAAACAATAGTTGCGTATCCTTTCACGAATTTCCGAAAATAGCCCACCAGTCCCAGAAATTGCCGTACCTCCTTCACCGTAGTGGGTTTCGGCATCTGGCGGACAGCTTCCGTCTTTCGTTCCCCTGGTCTAACCCCTTCCGCGCTCACCTCGCGTCCCAAGTAATCGATACTGGTCATCATGAACGAGCATTTGCTGATCTGTAGTGTTAATTTATGCTCCCGTAGCTTGTCCAGCACCAATCGAAGACGTTCAAGACCCTCCTCAGGCGTAGCGGACGGTATGATGATGTCATCAATATACGGGAACGCCACGGAATATTTTAACGGTCCTAGTACTGTATTAATGAGCCTTTGAAAGACGGCAGGTGCGTTTGTTAATCCGAACGGCATCCGTAGGAACTCATAATGGCCGTCGGGGGTAACGAACGCCGTTTTTTCCACCGAGCGCTCGTGCATGGGCACTTGGTAATAACCCGAGGCCAGGTCTAAAGCCGTAAAATACTTATTTTCGCCCAAACGGTCGATTTGATCCTCGATCAACGGCAGTGGATATCGGTCCTTAACCGTGATCGCATTGAGCCGGCGGTAGTCCACGCACAAACGAAAGTCGTTCGTCTTCTTCTTTACCAGCGTTATGGGGCTGGCGTATGGCGATACCGATTCCCTGATGATGTTATTATCCAGCAACTCCTGAACCATTCGTCGCACTGTCGCGCGCTCGACTTCGGCCATTCGGTACGGATTGTAAACGACCGGCACGTCGGTCGTGCATCGAATTTCCATTCTTACGGTTTCGGTCTTCCCAAGGGTGCTTATCGAGGCCGAAATGCAGTCGGAATATGCTCGAATCAGTTCCGTGCAACGCTCGCGGTTCGTTTCACCTATCGCGCCAAAGGTGAGTTGGTGCGTTCCCCGCGTTTCGTCTACCGCGTTCACAACGGCAACGTGATCGTCCGCGTGCTCGATGGAGGGTAGCTCTTTAATCGCGATCCGATCCCCCTGTTTGACCAACATAACGTGCGCTTGGTCCAGGAAATCTCGCCCGACGATTACCTCATAAATCATTTCCTCATTGCCGACGATAATCGCACGTACCCTCGCGGTTGCTTCCATGATTTTTACCGTCACGTACGAAGTAGAATTGCTACGCGTTTCGGAACCGGCAAACCCGCGCAACTCGAAACCTACGTCCGGTATTATTTCGAGCGCCAACCTAATCGCAACCGCTCGCTGTATTAGCGTACTCGAACTGCCCGTATCAACGAGACAGGTAACCCGTTCACCGTTCACGAGCGCTGGCAATACATACATATTATTTGCGGTCAATCTCACCTGTGTGGCCTCCACGCGTTTTGTCCGATAGCAGAACTTATCGAGGTGTCCTTTCCCTCCGCAGAACTTGCAGGTAGTCGGCGGTCTAGGGCAATGCCTCCAAGGGTGACCGTTCTGCGCGCAATTGTAACAGGTAAATGGTGACTGCGGTCGACTCCCTGAGGCTGCGGCCGTGCTGGGTTTTTCGGCTGCGGTCGTGGCAGGGTGCGTTCTACCCATTGCCGTGTCCCGCCGCCGCGCCGCTAATTGTGGCCGCACCTTGCTGGCCGACGGTGTCGCGTACGGCATTACTCCCATCTCGCGCATTGCCGCATACAAGTCGTGAACGCCGTCGTACCGGTTGGAGCGTATCGTGCGTTCGATATTATCGTCACCGATTCCTTCTATGATCGCATCCTCCATACATGCGTCCGGAATGTCGATTTTCAGGGCTCGCAGTTTCGCCATTTTCTCGAAGCAATAATCTCCGAGCTTCTGTCCTGGGCGCGCCGCATACATCGCGGCCTCCTTCAAAAGCCGTCCAAAAGGCAATGGTTTTTTAAACTGCCTCAGGAGCAGCTCCTTCAATGACCTCCACGGACGATCATGTTTCTGCTCCTCATCGTAAAACCTCCTGGCATGACCCCTTAGACCACGGGCGATCGCGCGGATCACGTCGTCGTCGGTCCATCGGTAGCGACGCGCGAGACGGTCCACCTGCGCCACCCACTGCTCCACATCGGCACTGTCGTTAGCCGGGTCAAACACCGGCACTGTATAATCGTCGTGCACGGACCTGTAGCATACGCTGCGCAATTCCCTTTTCAGCCTCTTCACCACCGCGCGTAAATCTTCCGACGCGGACGAATCTAGGGAACGCTCCCGACGGTACGAGCGATCGTAGGAATCGCTCCGCTCACGGCTACGCCTAGCATCCCTTGAACGGTCTCGTGGTCGACCTCGCGTGCTCCCGCGATCGCGGTTTGTAGTGGTCGCCCGAGTCGTCCCTCGACCGACGTCGCGAATAATCCCACGATCGATGACGCGTCCGTCCGCGCGTTCCATCGTTCGGCGACCGACTTCGCGACTAACGTCGCGAATAGCCCGGCGTCCGCTCGCGCGTTTCGCTTTCGAGCGCTCGACTCCGCGACCGCTTCTTCGAACGCTCCACCACCCGCGAGTGTTCACGATCGCGCGAACGTCCACGTGAACCCTCAGTCGTGCACTTCTGCGATTTTGCCTTCGAACGGCCCATCGTTCGTTACTGGCGGCACCCGATCGGGAACTGTTTCTAACTAAACTCGCACTCGCACAATCGCGTAAAACGTCCAAGGTTGCACGGCACTATAATCCAATAAGGCACAGCACAGAGGTACACACAGCACGTGGCTAATCCCACTTCTGATATGTAAGAATATATTTAAAAATAGGAAGGCGAACTACAAGAGATACAATTTCTATGCGGACAATAGATATTTTTAACAGCGATTCTGCCGGGGTTCTTCCCTAACGCAAAGGCTGTCGAAGACTGCCTTTCCTTTTCCAAAAGAAAGTCCTTTTTGGGGGTGGTGCGCTGCGACGTCTTCGAGGGCCTTGCATTTTTATGGCCCCACGTCGTCGAGGTCCTCGGGCCCGGCGCACATGGCCGGCCTTGGCGTAAACAAGGCACGGAACCTTCCTTCGGGGTTGTCCGTTTTAGTTGTTCTTACACTACTGACTCTTTCTACGTTCGGCAAACTACAATCAAATTCGAAAAACGATTCTCCTATCCCATAAGTGTTGCTGGCCGGACCCAGAGCAGCGACATTTATCGAGTTTTCACTGTATTATATTTGTATATATTACAAATTAAAAAATGTAAAAATGTTTTAAACATTTTTCAAATAACTAACCTGCTTTACATTATGTGCAGTTTGGTTAAGAAAACAATTACGGTTACAAAAAAATGCAAACTCTGAGTGGGTTCCGAACCTACGTCCTAAAACGCACGCATCGTTTCCGGGTCAAGATCCCAAATCGATTCGTGAACAACATTGTTTAAAAATTCTTTAACATTTTGGTATATAACTTCACCGAAAGGCATTAACCAATTACTTTCATTCCATTTCAACAATCTACGTATATTTAATGTACCATTTATATGACTGTGAGTTTGTTTATTACTTCTCAGTACATACTCTGAAAAAAGAGGACATACAAATTTGAAGTAAAAGTCGCTTTTTTTACACAAAGTAATCACTTCTTGATTGTTTTAACTACGGCGCACGTTAGCAAAAAAGCTGAAAGGATTCAGGAGTAACAGTCATGCTAATACGTTGTTACCACAATAATATAAAAGTTGTGCATCTATATCTTCCATAGAAAATTGCATTTTTTTTTTCGATTTTTTATGGGTTTTTACTTTTTACTTTCAAGTTTCAAATTTTTTTTGCGGCTCTTCCTAAAAGAGTGTGCAAAGTACGAACTGCATCGGATAACGCGGAAATGTGCCACCGAGCTTATAAACATTAAAGTAATTAATTAAATGCGATTAACATATAGTTTCATGTGATTCTACATTACTGATCACATAAAAAAACGTGTTCCGCAAAAGTTATAGATTTGAACAAGACGCATCTTTTATGTTGTATTGTTGTTCGTTGTACGACGAAAGGTTTTCGAAACAAATAAGAACAAAAAGAAGTCCGAAAAAAAAAATCGTTCATTTTTGCAAAGCAAAATGTATTCTGATTATCTTTTATAAATAAACAATAAAGGTAAAGTTGAAAAATAAAATTTCAACTCCACGTGTAATTTCATTGATTAAGTAAATATTATTGTAAGTTTGAGTAAAATTCTCTATCGCTGCACGCATTAGTACGTATCGTTCCATTTTCGGACATCCTTCTCTTTCGCGGGCGCTGTCCTTTTCTACGTTCTCTCACAATCAGTCAGCGAAAGTCAAAATCTCGGCTCGAGCCGTATTCATTCAAAGCTTCCCTGATGGCCAGAGCGGCAACAGCGTGACAAAACTCTCGATACTTTTCGGCAACCATGCTTTTCGTATGTCTGTATTCACGTGTTTGTGAATCACCGTTCGAGCCGTCAAATCTATGCTACATTTACCGACCGATTCGTGTTTTTATACAACCCGATGGTAACATGGTCAAACCGGCTGCAATATACCATAAGCGCCCCTAGGCGAGATTCTTTGAACTATTCTGTTACATCCGGCCTAGGTTTGTCCTTCGCTGCTCCGCTTTTCGGAAACGGGTCGCGTTGCCCAAGCAAGCTAAGAATGTGCAGAACAGCACTTTTGTACGGTTACCGCTCAGGCTACGGTAACAGCGTGGCACAACACCATGACCCAAAAAACTAGATTACGAAAACGCTATCCAGCAAAACTACACCAGCAATTGGGCACAGCCGCGAATATAAAAGCTTGGACAACGTGCCCCGCACGGAGTGAAAATTAACGATCTTTTGTGAGTCGACGATACGCAACGCGCGTATCTGCGCCCGCGACCGGGTACCCGAAGGAACCCGGACGTTTGTGCTCGGACGACAGTTCGCGGCGTGTGTAACGCCGTGGTCAGACAGAGTTGACCCATAATTGGATACCCTCCAGGAGTGCACACGCCGCCGTGCAGTACCACCACGGACGCCGAAGTTCCCGAAGGGCCGAGACGCCAGCCGCGACGCGATTAAGGAACAAGTATACAAACGATAGCGAACCGCGAGTGAAACGTGTGTGTGTGTGTGTCAGAAACGAGAGCGAGAGAAACGCCGAGAAAGCGACCCGCAACCTGAGACGCAACGGTTGGGTATGTAAAACGCATGTTTATCAAAGAATATAAGTATACCGCAGATATCAGAGTTTGTATTGCACCGAACCCTACTCCTCGCCATCCTACACCGTAACCCGATAGAGCAAGGTAGGTCAAGGTGCGCTTTAGCGCTTCGATCCGGCAGTACCCGCGCCGTGGTTGTAAGATACTAGAAGAAGCCCGCGGTCCCGCAACGCGGGACGTAACAATTCTGCTGTCAACTTCCGTGTTAGTGGACGCGAATCGTAAATAAGACCTCACATCTTCAAGAAGTGATAAATCGGCAAAAAATGTGTTTCTCTAAGATTGTGCTACTAATCCGCAAGGTAGTCCGGTCCGCTTTTAGCGAGAAAATCATCGAATCGTCTGATACAAGCAAAATTTAGTACGACTCGCCTTTGAAACGGTCATCTTTCTTGTTGACATCGGAATCTGTCTCAAGCTTACACTCGCTAAAATTAGACATTATTCGACGTATGGTGTTTATTGGTGTTCAAACGGGGCAGGCAACCCTGCGTGGAAACCTAACGGTGAGTTCTCTACCCCCAAAAACTTGATTCTTGCAATTATGGACAATTTTAGTCTAATTTACGAAATCGTCTCTCTCTGACGCGCTTCGCGTATAGGTGCATGGCCCCCTTTGCTTGTGTGAGCGTACGCACACAGCTTACGGCTAAGCGAGACTCCCCCCTTAACGCGCCGGAAAGTAAAGATAGGGAGCGGGCCCGCCGCGCCGCACGACTCGTGGCACGCGACGGTCCTGCGCTGGAGTCAGCCAGACTCCCCAAACTGCCGTATTTCGCTTGAAGCAAAATATAATTCGATCCTGTGGTCACTTGGAACGCTAGTGTCGCTACTAACACATACACACAACGTGAGTGAGATACGCACACAAGAACATGGTCCTATATATGTGCTATATAGTATTTATACTTATAAGCAAAATTTATTTAATAATAAAAAATGCTGCAGGGAAAGAAATACGCTATTTACAAGAATAATGAAATATATTAAAATAATATAACATTTACATGAAATCTGTTAAACATTATAACCAATTATAACCATTATGTCCAGCTTGCAGCATTGAAATCAATCCGCTGGACAGCATCTTCTGTAATTGTAAAAATTCATTGATAAAAATTCCTCTTAAATGATTCAATACAGTACTGAATACTAATAGTCAGCAGTTTATATACAAAGTCATACCTGCACTCTGCAATACTTTTTCTTCTTACAGATTCAGTTCTCTTAGTGTGACATATGTTGAATCTAGATAACACATAGAATATTGGTAAAAAATGGCAGAGTACAATTAAGAAAAGTAATCAAAGTAGAAGTGATATTCTTGTAGGGTAACACACTAACCTCTGAATGATCCAGGAACATCCACAGAGCACTGTACATTTTACACGTTCCACAATGCCGAATGCCAGAAAATCCCTTACCTTGTGTGCAGTATCGGTGATATAAAATATGTATGTGTGAAGCGCCGCTAGCGCTCCAAGTGAACACGGGACAACACTAAAATCGGCTTCAAGTTCACAAGAGTGAAGCTTGGAGGACCTGGAGTCACCTTGTTGGCCCGTGTGACGGCGCGGTGTGGTAAGGAGAGGGTAGGAGGCGTAACCCTCGAGAATCGGTCGTCGCGTGGAGAAAATTCCGATCACTGGACTATATCATTGATTTTATTGGGATTAATTTCGTTGTTGCTGTTAGAGGCCGTGGAAGGGCGAATAAAAAATAATCCACAATATAGTCTTACACATAATATTTAATAAAGGAAATAGAAACTTTGATTATACACTAACATAATAAACTGAAGTACAAGGAAAAAGATTACGGAACGCATACGTATCATGGCGGCAAACAATCTAGTAAGAAAAAACAAAAAAAAAACAATACGAGAACGTGGCGGCACGTCATGGCGCATCCGCAGCGCAACGCCATAGATTACCAACACTCCCCCTCGTTGCGTGAGGTGTGTTCGTCCCAAGGGTGGTCAAACATTTGAGATGTTTAGGTCTTGGGAAACCCTTGGTGAAAATGTCTGCAGCCATTTCCTCTGTAGACAAATACTGCATATCGATACGGTGTTCCTTCACCGCCTGTCGTACGAAATGGTGCTTGATGTCAATGTGCTTCGTCCGACTATGAAACACAGGATTGGTAGTGAGTTTGTGTGCCCCCATGTTGTCACAAAAGATTTTAACTCTGGCTAGCTTTTCGAAGCCAAGTTCAAACAGGAATCGCCGCAGATATATAGCTTCTTTCACTGCCTCGGTGATGCTCATATACTCGGCTTCCGTCGATGAGAGAGCTACGGTGCGCTGTTTTCGCGATTCCCAAGACACGGCACCGCCTGACAGAACAAAACCGTATCCCGAATACGATCTTCTATCTTCCGAGCAATTCCCCCAGTCTGCATCTACGTATCCAAAAAGGGGTTCGTCTGAGCACCGGTATTTAATTCCCAGCTCAGGTGTTCCTCTTAAATACCGAAGCACACGTTTCGCCGCCAGCCAATGGCGGTATTCTGGACGGTCGTTAAAGCGACTGAGCCAACTAACAGCATGTGCAATATCGGGCCTCGTAGCCGATGCCAAATACATGAGAGAACCGACCAACTCGCGATAAGGGAAGTCCCTCGTATTCGTGTCCTTTTCTTCGAGCGAAGTCTCTTCGTGTGACTTCTTGCTCACGACCATCGGTGTGGATATCGGCTTACAATCGCTCATACGAAAGCGATTAAGTATCTCTCTTACATACCCCCTCTGATGAATAGAATATCCATCCTCATGACGAGAGAATTCCAGTCCCAGACAGCATCCTACGTCGCCTAGATCCCTCACGTCGAAGCATTTTCCCAGTCCGATTTTAAAATGATTGATTTTTGACTGACTTCTTGAGGCTATCAATATGTCGTCGACATATACCGCGATTATCACCGAGTCTTCCCCTTGATGTTGAAAATACACGCACGGGTCACTGTTGGAGCGAGTCGCGCCGAGACTCTGCATCTCCCGATCAAGCCTTTCATGCCAGAGACGGCCGGCTTGGCGAAGTCCGTACAGTCCCTTGTTCAAGCGACAGACTCTGTCACCTTGTTGGAGTTCCTGTAGCATTCTCTTGGCCTCAATTGTGGTAGGCTGATCTGGCCTTTCTGTCTGGACTATATAATTCAAAATCTTATCCGTCATTTTGGGCAGTTCCATAAATATATGCTCTTCTAGTGAAGCATTTAAGTATGCTGTCGCGACATCGAGCTGATGAATCATCATTTTGTACCGTGATGCGAGAGCGGCTATCAAACGGATAGAATTGAGACGAGCCACCGGTGAAAACGTCTCACCGAAATCAATTCCCGGACGTTGAGAATATCCCTTCGCGACAACTCTAACTTTTCGCTTCTCAACCGTTCCGTCGCGCGCGTACTTGTTTCGCAAAACCATCCTGCTGCCAATGACCTTTTGGTCAACGGGTCGTTCGACGATTTCCCAGGTCCTGTACTTGATAATACTTTTAAGCTCCATCGCCATGGCCTCGAACCAGTCGTCTGCATTGACACCTGCTATAGCCTGTTGAATAGATATTTCACCCAAACAGGACTGTTCCTGACCTGTCGTACTCGCATCGACTTCGTGATACAGTTTTCGTGAACGACCCCTTCTTCCCGTTTTGACTTTTCGGGGTCTTCCCGGACCTCTCTTAGAAACGGCGGGAGTCTCGCTGATTTCCTCTTCTTCAGGCATGATTTCCTCTTCTTCAGAGATGATTTCCTCTTCCTGCGAGTCCTCTGATGTATTCTCAGGCCGCAACTCGACGTCAATCCCAGGGATTTCAGGTTCCGATTCTGCGGGAGTCTCATTAGCCTGCAAGTTTTTGCACTTAGAGTCCGTTCGTGCTTCCAGGAACTTGATGTCCCTACTGACCTCGACCTTCCTCTCGCTTGGAACCACACGCGGTAACCTTTCGATTGCTCTGAGCATCCGAGCAAAACACCCTCTCTCGATTTACTGTCGAATTTACCTTTATTTGGATAACGATGCAATACATGCACCCTGCAACCGAACTCTCTGAGGTGACTTACGTCTGGCTTTTTGTTGTACCAGACCTCAAATGGTGTCTTTCCATTAAGTGACTTCGATGGGCATCGGTTCCTTAGATAGTTGGCTGCGGAAACAGATTCCGCCCAAAAAGATTTCGGGAGTCCAGACTGGATGAGCAGACATCTGGCTGTCTCCACCAACGTCCGGTTTCGACGCTCGGCGACACCATTCTGCTTCGGATTGCCAAGCACGCTTAATCTGCGTTGGATTCCATGTTCTCCCAGGTACTCGTTGAATGGCCTGTTAACGTACTCGGTACCGTTGTCGGACTGTAACAGTTTTATTCTGGTACCCTGCTGATTCTCCAGCAACGCTTCAATTTTCTGGAACTCGGCAAAAACATCATTTTTTCTCTTAAGGAAACGTACCTCGCACCATCTGGATCGGTCGTCGATGAAAGTTACGAAGTATCTAGCACCGGCGTAGGACTCCGTTCGCATCGGTCCGCAGACATCACTATGTACCAATTGAAGGGCCTCCGTACTTCGAATCGACCTCTTCGGGAACGGGGTCCGAGCCATTTTTCCGCGTGGGCAAATATCGCATCCGATATCGCAGTCAATGAGTCTTTTCACATTCAGCCCGGTGTATGCACCGCTTCGCACGGCTGCGGCTAGATCTTTGGTATTTAAATGTCCCAACCTACGATGCCACAGGCGCAGTAAATCCTTCTCAGGTCCGTTCGTTCCATTGCCGGCCACATACGACTCGTCCATATTCCCTGTTCGAAGACAGTACAGCCCATTTTCTCGATCAGCCGTTAACAGCGTGTCGCCCTCAGCGTTCATGATTGTCGCGACATTGCTTTCAAATAAAACACGATATCCTTTATCGGTAATTCTTCCGACCGATAATAAGTTCATTCGCAGATCGGGCACGAACAATGCATCGGTTAGATCGACCTTTTTGACATGACCGCTCTTACGTATTTCAAGCGACACCGTTCCGCTTGCCTGAATCTTCGACGAGGAGTGATTTGCGAGGTTCAGCCTGCCAGCGTCGCCTGCATCGAATTTCGTGAATTCGTCCCGGCTTCTGCATAGGTGCGACGAGCACCCGCTATCGAGGCACCAGAGATTATTGTGACCGATTAATTCCGCTTGAAAAGCATCACGCGCGCCTGCATCGTCGTTCATGACTGAATCAGCCTGACCGTAAAATAGAAAATGCTCGGCGTTTCTTGCCTCCTGAGATTTAGCGTCCTTTTGTCGACATTGCGATGATTTATGACCAAATTTGTGACATCGATAGCATTTTATCGGCTTTCGACTTCCTTGTTGTTTGTCCGGTTTCTCACATTGGCCCCTGTTGCTGTTAACATTCTTTGTTGAATTTCGGTTTTTATAATTATCCGACTTACCAGCAACCATTGCATTTGAGTCGTCGCAACGCATGTCGTTCTTCCGTGCATCGTGTTCTTCCAGAATTTTGACGCGTAGTACCTCTGGCGATGGCAATTCGTCACGGGACTCGATTGCACATCTGAAATTTTCAAAATTCGTCGGCAGACTGTACAACAGTAAAATAGCGAGCAAATCCGCATTTATGTCAACGTTCATTTCGTTTAATTTGTCCACAGCATCGAAAAATTTTCGTAGATGCTCGCGCATATCCTCGCCATCGCGCATTCTTTGTAATACGAGTTGTTTCAAGAGAGTAGCCTTCCGTGCCGGACCACGCGATTGATAAATATCTTGTAATTTTAACCATACCGCACGTGAAGTTTCGCATCCCTTAACTTGCTTGAGCTCCGATGCACTGATCGACAAAATGATATCCGACCTTGCCTTTGAATCGCCAATCTCCCAATCGTCGACCGCTTCTTTCCACTCGGCGTTGTCAACGATGAGCGTCGGTTTTGTCCTTTTGCCGTTTACAAAATCCCATGCATCCGTTTTAATGAGCACCGCTTCCATCTGCATCTTCCAGGTGTCATAATTCTCCCTGGTTAATGTGTCGATTCTCACAACACCGGCTGCAGCCATCGTTCCGCGATATTACGACGTCACGAAAATCGCGAGAACAGAGAAACGACCGAAGCGCGTGGATAACCTCACTTCGCGTGTCCGAAAATTATCGATACTCGCTAATCAAATTATTTCGATCGTCCTGGGCCCATAACCTGTTGGAGGCCGTGGAAGGGCGAATAAGAAATAATCCACAATATAGTCTTACACATAATATTTAATAAAGGAAATAGAAACTTTGATTATACACTAACATAATAAACTGAAGTACAAGGAAAAAGATTACGGAACGCATACGTGTTATGGCGACAAACAATCTAGTAAGAAAAAACAAAAAAAAACAATACGAGAAGGTGGCGGCACGTCATGGCGCATCCGCAGCGCAACGCCATAGATTACCAACAGTTGCTTTTTGGGATGAGGGTTTTGTTGATCTGCTTTTGGTATGTCTCCCAGTCAATTTTGTTCAAATTCCACTTAGGTGTTTGCAGAGGTTGGCTATTTCTAATATTATCTTCGTAAGTTACAGAGAGTGGGAAATGATCGCTATCATGCAAGTCGTCTATCACATTCCATTCTATGCGATGAACTAGTTTAGCATTGCAGATAATCAGATCGATTGCGCTAAAGGAGCCATATCTTGCATTAAAGTGTGTTAAAAAAAAATGCATTAAAGCGTGTTCAATGTTTAACAAAATTAGGTTTGGGTCTTGTAATAGTTTCTCGACTATCTTTCTGCGGGCGTCAATCCTGGATGACCCCCACAGAGGATTGTGGCTGTTGAAGTCTCCGGTTACGATTGCAGGTGAAGGGATTTGTTCAATCAAATTTTGCACGTCTTGAAGATGGAGCGGTTGGCTGTTTGGTAAATAAATATTGCAAACGTGGATTTTGTTCAGACTATGAATGGTTATTGCGATTGCTTCTAAGTTTGTTTTTAGTGGAATTGCTGTGGCAGAGTAATTACTTGATATTGCAATAGCTACACCGCCGCTGGCGAAGTTATTGTTTTCCCGTTTTTTGACGAAAAGATTGTAATTTTTCAGTAATGGAGAATGGTTCTTTTTGAAATTGGTTTCTTGGAGACATAGTATAACTGGATCGTGTTGTGTGATAATAATTTGGAGTTGCTCGTAGTGAGCGAAATATCCGTTTATCTTCCATTGAATGATTTTTTTTTTTCATGCTGTGGCTAGCTATTTCTTAGTGAGTTATTATAAAGATGTTTGTTAACACTTAACTTGATAGGTCACTGTTCACCTCTGATGACCAGTTCATTGCTGATTGTTCCGCTAAGTCTTGAGTCATTTTCTTGTGCAATCTATGTATTCTATTTTTTATTGACCGCTATTTGAGTAAGAGGTGGATTCTTATTAGCAATTCAGCTAAGGCTAGTATATTAGTGGTGTATTGTGTACCGATTTCCTTCGGGTTGGGAGCCCTTATTACATTTTCTAAAAAGCTTGTCAATTGAAGGTAATCTAAAATTTGGTTATTTTTTTTGTCGTTGATATAGCTTTTTGCTGGTTCAAGTATCTTTTCGATTCTGTCCGACGTGAAGGCCGGTGATTGGGGGCGTTTGGGTTTTTTAAAGATTGATTTGCACTCTTTGTGGTATTTTTTGGTTACGTGAAGTGCTGGGTCTGTGGTGTCGAAGTATAGATCATTCAATTTTTCTGGTTCTTTTATGCTTTCTTCGGACGTTATGGAAAATGCTCTTTTATTGCTTGGCTTACTTGTTTTTGGTTCTTCCATTTCTTCGTTTTTAGGTTCGGCTGTATCGAAGGTATTTTGTAGTTCAGTTTCTTTGGTAATGTTTGTTTCGGTTCGTATTTCCGTTTCAGATGCATGATCAGTAATAGGGGGGTTTGGGGATGAATTTGGATTTGTGTGTGTGGGAGTGTGTGTATTGGGTTTGTTTGGATTTGCAGTGTTTGTACATTGGTTTGCAATATGTCCTTCTTATTTGCAGTTGAAGCATGTTCGTTTTTCTGTCGTGGAAAATAATCTATATGTGTTGTTGTCAATTGTAACTGTGAAGGAATTTGGGATACGTTTGGCGTCTTCTGTGTCTACCTTCTAAACTGCCTTCTAAAACTTAGTATGTGAGACAGGTCGGGATCAGTGCTTTTAGCAGAGTGATTTTTGACAGAAGTTTTATATTATACTTTTCAAAATATTCTTGATTTGGGTATTGGGAATTATCGGTGAAACGTTAGATAATATTATCCGTTGAGCCGGTAGTATCATCAGTCTGATTTCAATGTTTACATTATTTATGATTACCGATTTGTGCTTAACACGTTCTCTGCCAGACCGTTTTTTGAAGACTTCCCGTTCAGGCCGCGCGGGGCGCATGCGCCCCACGCTTTACAATTGTAAAATTTTGTATCTGGCGTATGCCTTATAATAATTAAAATAGTGCAAAAATCATAATTATCAAGGAAATGGTGTATAGTTTAATATGCACAATACAACAAACCAATAAATTTATTTTTCTAGGAATTAGTTTAACAAATACCTGGCTGAACATTACTATGCCAAGCGAGTTGCATCCTCACATATAATTTTTTTATCATGCCTATATCAGTTTAAAATATAACATTTTAGTTAAATTAAGTTTGTATGCAATTACAAAGGGATGTTACGATGAATTTTGTTAAAACATGGCAAACATAAGTGTGGTTTATCCACACAACTATCGCAGAATGTTGCAACTTTTACAGTACAGTTTCTTGCCGATTTGGAACCTAACTTTTTAAGTTAGGTTAAAAATTAACTAACTTAGTTAAGTTGTTTTCCCTATATCCGTTTTTTCCCATAATAAATTTTAAAGGCGATCGTATACCCCGGTGCTGAACATAATTTGAATATTTATGTCTTTTTTGTTTTATATATTGTTTGAAGACAATGCGACCTCGAAAAGGAATCACAGATTCGTCTACACAAACAATTTCGCCTGGTTCAAAATATTTTTCAAAATTTTCATTCAACATATCAATGACTGTTTTAATTTTATACAAGCGGTCGTTTACATTTTCCTTGCCATTGTCGTTAAAATGCAACATTCGTAGCAAAAGTTCAAACCGATTTCTTGACATTATTGAAGGTGGAAGAGTCTGCGAATATGCTGGATCTTTAGATCAATACAAACTTATTTCTGGAAGTTTTACAATTCCCATTCACATAATAAGTCCAAAAAAAAACGTTTTATCTCGTTTTTATCTGTTGCTATCCATTCATCTAATCGAGATGATGTTTGTTTAGATAGACATTGTTGCGCATACCGATTCGTTTCTATAACGACAAGATCGAAGAATTTATCACTCATAAACAAAAAATAGATATCTTCTGGTTTTTCGTAAGTTTGATTAAATATTTTTAAACCCGGTGTACCAACGAAAGGCGTAAGGCGCGGTTGGTTTCAAATGGAATCAGCCCAATCTATATGCGAAGTAGTTATATTGTTTATAGAAGGTTCAACATCTTCGTCTTCACTACTGGATAAAATGCGAGTGCCGTGTATGGAAAGGCGATGAAAAGGTATTGAGGCGGGAATGGTTGGTAAAATAATGACTACGATGTGTACCGCAAAGGCCTCGATTTATTGAGAAGCGCGGGTGCAACATACACAACTACGGTGCGCGAACGGACAGCGGAACGTCCGGTAACCGCCTCGGGATTCGGAGCGAAAGTGTCGCCCGGCGGAGTTTTCCGGGGTTATATCCCCCGAGACCTTAGACAAGGACAGCGAGCAAGCCACGCGGACGAAGAAAAGCGCGGGCGAAAAAGCGCGCGTAAAAAGTGTGTGACGGGACGTCACTAACGGACCGCTATGCGGCGGTTTACGCCTGCCGTTTCCCGCTGTCAAAATCGCGCGTGCATAACTCGCGGTACCACCGCTACGCGCCGCCGAGCGGCGACCACGCTTTCGCGCGGCTGAACGTCGGCACCGAGCCATACAAATAAGGACGAAAAACGCAGTTTCGACGAGTTCTCTCGGGCTTCGAAGTTGCGATAAACGCAGTGCGAACCGAGACGAATCTCCACGTGGTTGTGGGATGAGACCCACAACTTCTAGGGCGAAATAAATATTGCGAAAGGAGCCAGCGCGCTCCAGCGGAACGAACGTCGTTATATTCGCGCATAGTTCTCTTAAAGTTATATAATTCTCATAGTTCTCTTAAAGTTACATAATTCTTATTATATTTGCGCATAATTCTTTAAAGTTACCTAATCCTCGTTATAGTATAAAATATATTATCCCTGCGTGAATGTTCTTGCAGATCCGCTAACGTCGACCGGCGGAACAACCAGCCGCAAGACCACTAATTGTATGTTAACTAATATTTAAATAAAACGCATTAAACGAAATCGTCTTCTTTCTCTCGAACTATCCCCGGACCAATCAGCGCTCCGAACAACCACTGTCCGCGGGATGAGACTCGCACGTGGCACTGCACCTTCAGTGCCAGCGTTACAAGTGCGCCAAAATCTTGGAGAAAGTGTCCGCGTGGCCGGCGGGAAAAACCCCGACGCAAGCAAATCTGGCGCATACGCCCCACGCGGCGGGGAACGTGTTAAGTGTTAGATACGTGGCCGTGTGTTTACTATCCAGGTACATACATATTCTACTGTTAGATATTCTTGCGAGGAATTTGATTGCTTTGGGTCCCGTTATGTTTGCGTCCCGTTATGCATATCCTTTGATCGTAATACCGTCGACTGACTGTAGGATTATCGCTTGGCCCTGAGTCGGGATATATTCTTGTTTTGTGACGTTTGCGTATGTCTTGATGAAGTGTCTTGATTTTTATCTATCAGAGTTGTTGGGTTCCTATCGTTTTGGGGGCCAATTTTATAGGAGACGGTTCCCTCGTTGTTTTGAATTTTATTCATGGTGATGCACGCACTACACCGTGTGCGTATGTCTGGCTTGTGAGTTTACACAGCTGTGTTGGTGGCACCAACACAACTTTGCGTCGTTCACTGTTTCTCACTCTGTATGTGGCACTCGTCAGCGGTTCGAAGTAAATACGTCCGATCGCGTCGGTAGCCGAGATGAGACTCACATAAATTTTGTTGATGTATCAAACAGTGAATAATAAAAATATCATTGGTTTTAATGCTTCTGCAATCTAGCTTATCCATAAGTAATTTGCAGCTCCCTTATTTTTACCTATCAAAGCTGGTGCTCCATCTGTTGTTAATCTGGAAAGAGCCTCAAACTTTAAGCTATTTTCGGCTAAACATTTTTCAATCGCCTGGAAAATATCTTCTCCTCTAGTTGTATCTTTTAAATTTAAAAGATTTAACATTTCTTCGGTCACTTGGAATGAATCATTCACACCGCGAACAAATATCACAAGTTGAGATGTGTCTGAGATATCTGTACTTTCATCAAATGTCAAAGAATATGCTTTGAATTGGTTAATTTTATCTCGCAAAGTTACTACTATTTCAGCTGAAATGACATCAATGCGACGACACATAGTTTGATTAGTTTGGCGTGAAAGTCTGATACTTGAAAGTAATTTGCTTTCATCGGGCAAAACTTCTTTCATAACTGCTTCCAAACAGTCCTTCACCAGTTCCCCATCCGAAAATCGTTTCATTTTCTTTGCAATCAACATGGCAACAGAATAACTTGCTTTAACAATGGTAGATGGTTGTTGTAACAATCAACCAAACATCGTTTGCTGCGCTTTTAGATGCGATTTAAGCGCAGTTAACTTAAAACTTTTTACTTTCTGACTGCAACATACATATTCATTATGTTTTGTCTCGTGATGCCTTTTAACGTTATGTTCCTTAAGGGGGTAGACACGTTCGAGGCCTTCTCCGAATCGATCGAAGCGCCTTTTTATACAAACTAATGAAAAGTGGACATTTGGTAATGCGACATCCGACGGCAGTACTTACAGTTGAATTCTTTTTCTGTATTATCTGCCAATTATCCCATTGCCTGTCATTTTCCTAAATGACAAATGAAAAGCTCAAAGGCATAATTGCCAGATCTCATCGTTCTTTAACGATGTTGCCATATCTACTGCAATTCTGCTCATTTGTAAATCTTGAAGGAATTCTGTTCCTGCCTCGAGCCAGCTCAGCGTCTGAAGGAAGGTACAGAACTATCGATAGTCGTTATATCGATAGCTTCTGATAATTTCGCATCTTACTATTGATAATGATCAATTTTTTTCGTTTCGAAAAAAATCTCGAAGGCATAATTGTCAAATCTTATCGTATGTGGGTTCTGCTACGCTGTTGTTGTATTTATTTCAATTCTGCCCTTGCAAATTTTAATAAATATAATTTGATCTTTGAGATTGTTTCTTTGCCTTGTCAAATTTAAAAGATGACAGTGAGATTTTAGTATATTAAATTGCGAAGGTCAGATTGAATGGATGAAAGATAATGATAGAGCAGTACTAATTTGCAGAATTATATTACTTTTTATTTATAAAGTTAATTTAAAAAAAAAAATTATTGATAATTAGTCACAGTGAAAATCGTACACCGCATTTATTGTCTTAATTTTGACTGAAACTTGAACTGTATGAACATGACATTTCTGCAATGAACAATATACTGTTCTGTGTGGACTGCTCTTTAATCTCATGTAAAAAAAGAACCTAAATTTTATCGAATATATAAGAGAATATAAAAAATATAATGAATATAATGAAATAATTTCATTGGTTAAAAAAATACTATTGCAAGTATGAATAAAATTCTCTATCATTGCACGCATTAGTACGTATCATTTCATTCTCGAACCTCTTTTTTTTTTTGCTCGCGCTGTCCTTTTCTACGTTCACGCAATGAAAATCAAAATCTCGGCTCGAGCCGATTCATACGCGTTTTCCTGCTGGCTAGAACGGCAACAGCGCGACAAAACACTCGATGCTTTTCGGCAACCAGGGATCAATTGTTGACTGATTCAGAGACTTTTTCATACGATATGCTTTATGCAATAGCCGGGAAAATAAAAAAAAGTAATGATAAGAACAATCATTTCAAATAACTGCTGTAACTTCCAGTCTAAAAAAATTATATCAATCAATCAATACTTCCAGTATTACCAAAAAAGTTCCAATCTCTCTCTTTTTATTTTAAATAATGTGGCCAATTATAACATATAGTCGACAGCGATTTTTTATGACGTACGTGTTACACTAAAACCGTTAATTTAGTAAATGTATGTTGTTCTCAGCAGTTACTTCCTAATGAATGCATGCCTAAAATGCATATAACCTACCCTACAATCATAGGGAAATGCACACATTGACTGCATCTCGCATTTACTGTGACGTACATACATATGTATGTATCAAGCTAACGCTTCAATTTTGCCTCGATTCCACGTTGGCAGTCATTGTGAGTAGGTGCCATCTTGTATCCACTACCTGAACTAAATTTGTCACGACTTGCTCTGTATTAACGGCAATATGGTGAAATTCGTCTGTGGAAATGCAGTCAGGAGGCCCCGTTGTTTATCGTTATACGAGTACATTATGGGCTGACTGAGGGCTCATTCGAAAGAAGAAGGTTCAATGCAGCGCGCTGAACGCATTGTTTGAGCCACAAAACTCTATTAGTGAAGTTACAATACCTATCGACGGGTGCTTTTGCCGGTTTTTGCTATACTTTGGACACTCATATTATTAGATATCAACACAAGCTCGTTGAATCATGCGTTCTGCGCGCTGCATTGAACCTTCTTCTTTCGAATGAACCCTCACTTAGCCTGTGATCTGCTCATATATGGACAAACAACGGGGCCCCCCAAACCCATATTTTGAGCCAAATTGTGTCGGTATACAGCTCACTGCATTACCCGTGTCTACCTCCACGGCGACCTTCGGACGCTATTCCACCTCTGGCGGATTCGGGGGAGTCACGGGAACTCTCGGAGAACACCACCGCGACTCCCCCTCGCCATGGCCGGTCAGCTAACCTTTGCTGACCGGCCGCGTCCCGAGGAGGGGGTGTTCACTCCACCCCCTCCTATGACCTCTGTTTCCGCAGTGCGGGGAGGCCGCGCCCCGCACCGCTCCATCCCGGCGGCCGCCTAACAACTACCCAGGGCCCCCGCCCTGGGTAACACGGCCGCCCTACCCGTGTCTACCCCCTTAACCTTTAGACTGCCGGCACTTTAGATTTCAGAACGTCCTTTAAAAATGCCCAAATTTTTGTCATGTATGATGTGTCAACTATATACAAAGTCCATATCATGAGTCGAGCCCATATAGTGGCTTTCCGACAGGTTAAGGTAAAGAAAAAATTTCGGATCATAAAATTTTTAAATAAGTTTTATATAAGGGTTTTGGGGGGCGCTGAACACGATGGTAGTGTCAAATTTTGAAAATTTTTATTTTTATTATCTTTTTTCAACAAAAAACGGTAAAATATTTTGATTTTTCAACTCTCCTTTAGCGCTACCCAGAGCTAAAAGAGAGGGTTGATTCTTGGGGGTGACTTTTATTTATGTATTTTTCAGATTTTTATACCTTGTAAAACGAGGTATGATAGGTCGGAATCGGTAAGATACAAATCGAGTACTCTCCTTGTTAGTTTTAGAATTATGGCCGTTCCTTATTCACTTACAGGAAGCGTTTGGTTCACCTCCAATTGACCCCTATTTGTACATATGTGGTTGTTAGATGTATAAATGTAAATTTTAGTATATTTGGGCACACATACGTATGTTTCTTACGGAAAGAAATCATTTTCCTTCAGAGTCTATATATGGGCTTTCCGGCAGTCTAAAATTTAAATACGGCGACTGTCCTTCTACAAATTAAACACATTAATTTTGAGTTCTGCATTGTGAAAAAATAATCTTTTTCCCAACGATCATTAAATTTCCTGTTTTCATTAACAACTTTTCTTTTCTTTGTGTTGGATACAGAAACTTCCGTTTGGAAGTGTAGTTTTCGTTTATTTTATTTAGTGCGTTTGCGATCGGTTAATTGATTATAAAATATTATAATTTGATATTTCGAGTTTTGATTTGTTTGCGTATTATCTTTAGTTAAGCGATGTGTCCGGTTTAGTGCGAGTAAGTTTAGTTTGTTTGTTTATGACGCGATAAAAGTAAGTCCTGAGTTTCTGTTGTATGTAATGCAATTGTAACCGATATGACGACAAGTGTATGATTTCTGATAGAAGTGTAAGAAGCAGGAACGAGAAGGAGCGGTAATTAAAATTAAGGGATAAAACTGGCAGGCGATCTCCTTACGTGCACAGGGGCGCATTGGCGAACCTGGGGCCGTTCAAGCCACGGCCAGGGGGAGCACTTACGGTGATTCCCTGAGGCCGGTATCGACCCCAAAGGAGATGAAGGTCTCTTGTTGTGAGGGTCCGCGGACGGAAAGTCACGATGGTGATTTCCGAGACGCTCAGGCTAACCCAAGGGTAAAGCCGCCACATAAAACGAATTTTGATTTCGGCCGGAGTGGGGGTAGAAGCACGAGTTTATTTACATCGGTCGGGTGCCATAGCGCGCATTCTATCACACAGACTCGAACGATACGGTGTATTAATACGAGCGTATAATCTCCTCTCATTCTGCTTCTAACACGAAAGTTGAATTATTCTGTTTCTTGTAATAAAGTAAATTTATTCTGTTTTTCATAAAAGGTTAAAATATATTTCTGTTTTCTCATCAGCAAGGTCTAGTTTTTTTTTTGCATTTCCCCCTTGTATAATCAATCCGCGATTTAACGATAACAATATTTTTGGTGCCGAAACTCTCTTATACCGGTTTTCACGGGATTGATTATTGACGTAGTGTTGGATACTAATCAAGACTACCGCGGCATGCCACCCAAAAGAAGAAGGGCCGCAAACCCAGACATGGGGGAACAGCCACCTCAAAAGAGAGGTCGTTCACGGAAGGTTGTACCGTCGACGGTGGTCGGTAACAGCGCTGGAGAAGTTTCCGCCGATCGGGAGGATGTCACGAGCGTTCCAAATCAGACACCACCACGACAGCCACTCAGCGAATTGGGCCCGAGGACCACGTCCGTGACGTCAACCGGCTACCAGGACCAGGCTGGAACTTCCCGAGCGTACACGCCGCGACCGGAGACTCCCGCCGAAGGATTTGACAGGCGATCCGAAGAGGAGGCGCCGTCGTCAGCAGCGGAAGGGACCAGCAGGTGGGCGTACAGGACAACCCTGCCAGCAAGTTCAACGCCATTGCGGAATGAAGCGGTAGGACCAACCGACCCGACGATGCGTTTAGTCGAGGCGATCGAGAACACGTTGCGTACGGTTCGTGAGGCATCCGTCGGCGGAATGCGCGGAGATAATGCCGGAAGCCTCCAAGGGTATAATTAAAAATAGCTACGTGGACGATTTTTTGATTAGCTGCAAAACAGTGAAAGAGGCCGCGAAGATGGTAGAAGACGTGGTGAAAATTAACGCGCGCGCAAATTTTAGAATGCACGGATGGGCGAGTAATTGCGTGTGCGTCCTAAACACTTCGGCGGAAGAAAAGACGTCGGAAATCGGTCAAACGTCACGAATTTGCGACCGGGGAGGAGAGAAAGTGTTAGGTCTATTTTGGAGCACCAAGGTAGATGAGCTGCGATTCAACGTAGGCCTAGGAACGATTCCCGAAAACATCTTGAACGGGACCGTGAAACCGAGCAAACGCCAAATGCTCCGTGTGATCATGTCGGTTTTTGATCCGCTCGGACTCATCTCCCCGTTTACGCTGCAGTCCAGGGTATTGATGCAGGACATTTGGCGCAGCGGTATTAATTGGGACGACCAGTTAAGGGACGAGGAGTACTCGGTATGGCGTACCTGGACAGCAGGTTTACAGGAAGTACGACGATGTAGCGTGCCACGCTGTTATACCCCGGCGGGCGCGAAAATCCGAAACATTCAGCTTCACGTTTTCTGTGACGCGAGCTTGAAAGCGTATGCAGCTGTAGCATACTTGCGTTTCGAGTTGGAGCACGCGTCGACGCATATCACGTTGGTCGTAGCAAAATCAAGGGTCGCTCCGCTGAAACCCTTGACCATACCGCGGTTAGAGTTACAGGCCGCGTTAATTGGAGCGCGATTAATAAAGACGTTATCGACCGACATAGAATTTCAAATCAACCGGAGGTATCTGTGGTCAGATTCGGCAACAGTGATTAGATGGATCAAGACGGAGCCGCGAACCCGCCAAATATTTGTGGCTACTCGATTAGGTGAAATCGAAGAACTTACAGGAAGCTCCGAATGGCGTTGGCTTCCGTCGGGGCAGAATCCGGCTGACGACGCAACTCGGTCGGGTAAAAACACATTGAGCAAAGATTCGCGTTGGTTCAACGGTCCAGAGGTTTTAAGAAAACCAGAATCGGCTTGGCCTAAGGAGAAGCGTCTCGGGGCCGCCGAAAAACAGACCATAGATAGTTTGGAGTTGCGTAAGGTACAGGTCTACACGGTCGACGTAAAATATATCGAAACTGCTACGACAGCCAAGTTTCTCGGATGGGAAGGTCTGTTAGTAGTAGGTAGGCGCGTACGTTCAATCGCGCTTCGATGGAGGGGCTCGCCCTGCGCCGGTGGGTCGACCGATATTATAATTTCGGCTGAAAATTATTGGTTCCGCGAAATACAAATAGACTGTTTCCGCTAAGAAATAACCATGCTGAAGAATAACAAGGCAATTAAAAAGGGCAGTAGAATTGCTAACTTGAACCCCTTCCTTGATAACATCGGTATAATGAGGGCAAGGGGGCGCGTGACCAAAGTGTTGGGTGCAGAATTTAACAACGAACCGATAATACTTCACGGCAAACATCCGGCGACGAGGCTAGTGATAAGCAAATGTCACTGTCGGTATTATCATGCGAATAGTGACACCGTGGTCAATGAGATCAGGCAAAAATTCTATATTTTAGGCCTGAGAAGCATATTGCGCTCACTAATCGGACGATGCGTAATATGCAGAATCAGAAGAGCCAAACCACAAGCCCCTATGATGTCCACCTTGCCACCCGGCCGCTTAGCGTACAGACAAAGATCTTTTACCCACTGTGGGCTAGATTATTTTGGGCCTATGTTCGTCAAAATCGGTCGTCGCAGAGAGAAACGGTGGGGTGTATTGTTCACATGCCTATCAGTTCGAGCGATCCATTTAGAACTAGCCAGTAGTTTGACAGCAAGCTCAGCCATTATGGCGGTACAAAGGTTAGCTGCGCAAAGGGGTTCACCGTCCGTCATCTACAGTGACAATGGGACGAATTTTCGAGGCGCGTGCAGAGAAATGACAGAAGGTATCGCGGTTATGGATAAAAACAAGCAACGCGAATATGCATTATTGAACGGTATCAAATGGGTCTTCAACCCTCCAGATGCTCCTCACATGGGCGGAGCGTGGGAGAGACTAATCACGTCGGCCAAGACAGCGTTGAACATCGTGTTAAAAGAACAAGTGCCGAGCGAGGAAACCTTGCATACGTTGCTGACCGAAGTGGAACATTCTGTCAATTCTCGTCCATTAACGCACGTTTCCATGGACCCAAATGACAGCGAGGCGCTCACTCCCAACCATTTTTTGATCGGTACATCGTCAGGAGAAATTAGACTCTCCAAGTATGACGCTCAGACAATCTGTTTGAGGAAGCAATGGCGTTTCGCACAAGCGCTAGCAGATGCCTTTTGGAGAAGATGGCTAAAGGAATACGTGCCTACACTAATACCGATCACCAAATGGAGCGGGAAGAGCGCTCCGCTCAAACAGGGTGATGTGGTCATTATTGTTGATTTTCAAGCACCGAGGAACTCCTGGTTGCGGGGTACCATTACCGAGGTATTTCCGGGCTCAGATAGCCAAGTTAGGGTAGCGAGAGTAAAAACGTCGGCGGGCGAATTCACACGTCCCACTGTGCGCCGGGATGGAGCGGTGCGGGGCGCGGCCTCCCTGCACTGCGGAACCAGAGGTCATAGGACGGGGAGGAGTAAACTCTCCCTCCTCGGGACGCGGCCGGTCATCAAAGGATAGATGACCGGCCATGGCGAGGGGGAGTCGCGGTGGTGTTCTGTAAGAGTTCCCGTGACTCCCCCGAATCCGCCAGATGCGGAATAGCGTCCGAAGGTCGCCGTGGAGGTTTTGGTGGGTCGAACCCCACACTACCCCTCTGTCGCTCCCCCGAGCGGCAGGGGGGTGTCAGCCGTTCAGATTTCCTCCACGTAAAAAAAAAAGGGTAAAGCCGCTAGATAAACGAATTTTGATTTCGGCCGGAGTGGGGGTAGAAGCACGAGTTTATTTACATCGGTCGGGCGCCATAGCGCGCATTCTATCACACAGCCTCGTACGATACGGTGTATTAATACGAGCGTATAATCTCCTCTCATTCTGCTTCTAATACGAAAGTTGAATTATTCTGTTTCTTGTAATAAAGTAAATTTATTCTGTTTCTCATAAAAGGTTAAAATATATTTCTCTTGTCTCACCAGCAAGGTCTAGTTTTTTTTGCATTTCCCCTTTGTATAATCAATCCGCGATTTAACGATATCACTTTGAATTCATCCTGAAATGTTACAAAAAATTGCAAATAAATGTTAGTTGAGGAATATTGGTATATTACACAGAGCAATAAAATTTACTTTTTTAAGTAAATTTAGTATTCTTGTTTTCTAATAATGTATTATAATTACGTAAAAATACCAGTATTTAATAACTTTTCTTAACTTAATGCAAATAGTGATCACTTGACACTTGAAAATTTATAATAACTTTTATCAATTTATCATTTTATTAAATTCTTACTAATTTTTAATTTTGCTTGCATTAGTAAATTTTATTCAACTAACAGCACCATATACAAAGAACTTAGCAAACACGCCAGTAAGTCAAAAAAAATCTAATACATAAACAGAGATTCACTTGAAATAATAATAACTTCGTTCATGCAGTGTATAACGAATCGATGACGGACCCGAGCGTGTGCAAGGTGGTTTTTAACCGACTTCGAAAAGGAGGAGGTTACTCAATTCGATCAGTATATATATATATATTTTTTTTTTTTTATGTATGTCCGCCGATTACGCCGAGATGGCTGGACCAATCGGGATGAAACCTTTTGCATCTTGTAGGGTATGACTCCCAGTTGGTCCCGTAAGAAAAACATTTTGCATTTTTTCATTCTTTACCCCTTTTTTATTGCAAAAACGCAGTTTCGTAGTAGCTACGTTTGTTCACCAATTACGCCGAGATGGCTGGACCAATCGGGATGAAACTTTTTCCATCTTGTAGGTTATGACTCCCACTAGAATCGGGATAAAACACATTTTGCATTTTGTCATTGTTTTCCCTGTTTTACCCTGTTTTGTTGAAAATTGTTTCGAAACAAAGATTGCTGATTCGTCCACATCGTGTATATCCGCCCATTACTCCGAAATGGATTGACCAATCGGAACTGCAAGGACTGCTCCGATGGCCACTAAAAAATGTGAAATAAAAAAATTTTTGGAAAAAGAAATACAACCGACTTCGGAATACACTAAAAAGGACGAAATAATTTAAATTTATATTTCGAAGACGGCGCAAGATTAAAAATTTTCTACATTGGAAATTGTCAAAATCCTTTAATCCTTTTACATATTTTTTCACATTAGCAACATCGTTCATTTACACAATTTTTAATTTTGCGCCGTCTCCGAAATATAAATTAAAATTATTTGGTCCTTTTTAGTGCATTCCGAAGTCGGTTGTATTTCTTTTCCAAAAATTTATTTTGCGGTGTTCGCACAGCAAAAGAATAACGAAACGAACTGTTGATTCCAAAGACTCCTACTTTGGGTCGCAAAGTAACAGGGCATCGGTTCCCCACGAACAACCCGCTGCCCGCCGCTCGACGTCATCATTCCAGCAAAGCATTCAACTTACAGCTGAACGTTACTGATGGTTGCCTATCGAAACCGATTCTTTCCGTAACATTTGGCGTTCGTGGATGTCAGATATACAGGGTGTCCCGAAACTAGTGTAACATCGGGAAATGGGGGTTAGCTGAGTCGATTCTGAACAACATTTGCTTTGCAAAAATGTCGGATGGGCTATCTTCCGTGAAGGGTCTGAAAAGTACCGGAACAGTAGAATAACTCGCCTGGAGTGCACTTTGGGAGAAATGTTCAACACTCATCTTATAGGATTTTTCCCTGGCTTTCTGGCAGTGACCTCGGATTTGACCTTTACCATAACCTTCAAGGTCATTTGAAGGTCATGTTTGTTTTTTCAAATGGAACCACATCTTTTTGACCTCGGAAATGTAATGAGCAGAAAAAATTACTATAAGGTATGATCTTGAGTACCCCTATTTTCACCTCCGAAGGTCACCCCGTGGTCAAACTTGCAAAATCGTGGAAAAATAATGATGACTTACACTCAGCCGCGGAAGAAAAGGTCAGGCAATCCCGGCCACTTAAGGCAAGGTGATTTAATCTCTGGGATTACAGGAGATGTTCAAAATGTTCCCCATCAACTGTTTGACAGTGACCTAGACGGACATAAAAATTATCAACAGCACTCCTTATCATTTCTGGAGGTATCTCAGCACATACGTTTATTATCCGTTGTCTAAGCTCACATAAATCACGAGGTTTGGTGAGGTAAGTTTGACATCGGGGTGACCTTCAGAGGTGAAAATAGGGGCACTCAAGATCATACCTTACAGTAATTTTTTCCGCTCTTTCCATTTCCGAGGTCAAAAATATGGGGTTCCATTTGAAAAAACAAACATGACCTTCAAATGACCTTGAAGGTTATGGTCAAGGTCAAATCCGAGGTCACTGCCAGAAAGCCAGGGAAAAATCCTATAAGATGAGTGTTGAACATTTCCCCCAAAGTGCACTGCAGGCGAGTTATTCTACTGTTCCGGTACTTTTCAGACACCCTGTATATGGAGTACTTATGTTAGCACAGCCCGCTACAACTTCGTAGTTTTCGGGATCAATTCCCGGCGAGGAAAGTCCGCTTTTTTCGCAATTAGTTAAAGAATACAGGTGTTCTTTTCTAACACAATCTGAAATTAAAATTATATAAAACAAAATGGCGGATCAAGCATGGCAGATGTGTGCATTTAAAGACTGTTGGGTGTCCTAAGAAAGTAGAATTGTCATATTTTTCACATCACTGCATACGAATATCTTGTTAAAAATACAAAAGGGTCTAGCCGGATAAGGTGGTCAAAAGTGCCCTTGAACCAAATTTGACTTGCGACGGGTCATTCGATAGCTTATAAAAAAAAAACAAGGTGTACCAAGTTTGAACTTGATATCTCGACGTAGGGGGTAGTAAAGGGCAAAAGTTAAAAATCATGTTTTTGGCCAATTTCTCCCACTGTGATGCATGAAAAATTCTGAAAAAAATCAGAGGCATTTCTATTAACGGGACACATATAATAGAATTTTTTCAGATTTTTCCATTGAAAATCCAAACTGTGAAAAATCAAAAACGCAAAAAAATTCAGAAAAATGCCGATTTCGTACCGAAGGAGTCGCGGATCAGTAATCATATTTTGCCAGTAAATACTTATTATTGATACTGTTCTTCTGGATTTTTTTGGGATTTTTTGGTCACCTGCGCCGTAGTCAAAAAAATCAAAAACTGTGATTTTGGTCGTTTTCCGCGTATCCAGTAACATATACGGCGCATTTTCATATATTCTTTATGAAATTAGTTTTTTATGCAATGTTTAATGTTTTCACAAACATCTAAGCAGAATTAAAGTTAAAAAAACCAAATAAACCGAATTTAAACTATATTATGTACCATATATACCAAAGTATTGAAGACGTTTTCAAGAATGTCGGTAGCTCAGCGGTAACGTAACGAACTGCTAAACCGCTGCAACCTTTTTTCTACGGTTCGAGTCTAACTTGTGTTCATTATTTTTTAACATTATTTTTTTTTTTTTTTTTTTTTTTAATTCCAAACTACATGACAATGAATAATAATTGTTTACAAATGTTTCAAACATATTTTTTACATATGTTAGTATGAAAAGCGTTCCAAGTCATACTTACCGTAGATTACAGGTTAAAGATTACGTAAAAAATATGTTTGAAACATTTGTAAACAATTATTATTCATTGTCATGTAGTTTGGAATTAAAAAAAAAAAAAAAAAAATGTTAAAAAAAATGAACACAAGTTAGACTCGAACCGTAGAAAAAAGGTTGCAGCGGTTTAGCAGTTCGTTACGTTACCGCTGAGCTACCGACATTCTTGAAAACGTCTTCAATACTTTGGTATATATGGTACATAATATAGTTTAAATTCGGTTTATTTGGTTTTTTTAACTTTAATTCTGCTTAGATGTTTGTGAAAACATTAAACATTGCATAAAAAACTAATTTCATAAAGAATATATGAAAATGCGCCGTATATGTTACTGGATACGCGGAAAACGACCAAAATCACAGTTTTTGATTTTTTTGACTACGGCGCAGGTGACCAAAAAATCCCAAAAAAATCCAGAAGAACAGTATCAATAATAAGTATTTACTGGCAAAATATGATTACTGATCCGCGACTCCTTCGGTACGAAATCGGCATTTTTCTGAATTTTTTTGCGTTTTTGATTTTTCACAGTTTGGATTTTCAATGGAAAAATCTGAAAAAATTCTATTATATGTGTCCCGTTAATAGAAATGCCTCTGATTTTTTTCAGAATTTTTCATGCATCACAGTGGGAGAAATTGGCCAAAAACGTGATTTTTAACTTTTGCCCTTTACTACCCCCCACGTCGAGATATCAAGTTCAAACTTGGTACACCTTGTTTTTTCTTGATAAGCTATCGAATGACCCGTCGCAAGTCGAATTTGGTTCAAGGGCACTTTTGACCACCTTATCCGGCTAGACCCTTTACGATTAAAGACGTAATACTGTTAATAGTCGATTAGTAAAAGATTGTTCACATAAATCAAGAAAATGTGGTTTGATAGAGGTTCGCATTAAGGGATTGTAGACTGGCTACTAGTTAGCGCATTAAATGTGTGTTTGCGATTTCGCGTGGACAGAGAGGACAGAAAAACGAGACATGCACCTTGAATCGTATTTACACTAGTTTATTTAAATGTATCTTAGATTTAACGCTTAACTCTAAACTATACGCTACCGAACTGTACACTTATACTACTATTAATATTAAATGCACTCTATACACTAACAATTAGTCTTGCGACAAACGAGATACACTTTATACAATGCGCGGACAACAGGCGTGATCTTTTCGCGTGCTCTGAGAGGTGGAAAACCACAGAAATAGCAGAAAGTCAAAAACCACTTGTTGGCGTGTGAACGGCGTGTACGATAATGCTCTAATGGCGTCGACCGGCACCGCGTGGCCGTTGTGTGAGTACCGGTTTCTTCTTCGTGATGGCGCGATCGTGGCCATGCGTGTCCGGGAGGTGCTGCCGCCATCGGTAACGACGCACCAGCGAACTACTTTCGCTGCGAACACTAATGGCCGCGCGTGTTCAAAGGAGGAATCTCCAACATTCCCCCCGGCCATCAGCGACTGGTCGGTGATGAAGTCTGCGTGTCCGCGTCGTCGTGAGAGGGCTGATGAAGCAGGGCCAGCTTGACGATAGGCCGCGTGAGCGTCGTGGTGGCCGTCTTGAGCTCGACGACCCTGGTCAGTCCATCCTTCCCTGGTAGGAGCCTGAGAACCCTGGCCATGGGCCATTTGCCTGGGGGCAGACGTTCGTCAGTGATAAGAACAAGAGAGCCTACCTTGAGCTTGTTGGTCGGATGGTGCCATTTAGAGATCGCCTGGAGTCGTTGTAAATATTGCGTGGACCAGAGCTTCCAAAATTGTTGGAGCCGCTGTTGAATGAACTGCCACCTTGACAGTCTGCTGGCTGCGACATCAAGTAGTGCGGGTTCTGGTACTGCGTTCAGCTGCGTTCCGACGAGAAAATGGCCTGGTGACAGGGCTGAAACGTCGTCTGGATCGTCGCTGAGTGGTTCCAATGGTCGTGAATTGAGGATGGCTTCGATCTGAGCGAGCAATGTTACTGATTCCTCGTACGTCAGCAAAGCATCTCCAACCGTCCTCTTGAGGTGAAATTTGAGCGACTTGACCGCGGCCTCCCATTTTCCGCCCATGTGCGGAGCGGCAGGCGGGTTGAAATTCCACTGCGTACCATCCTTGGCGAGTAAAGCGGCGATATTCTGATTTTCGCGTGTACTTTCGATGAATTGTTTTCGAAGTTGTGCGTCTGCTCCTTGGAAGTTGGTACCGCAATCTGAGTAGAGGCATGCTGCGATACCTCTGCGGGACGTGAATCTGCGATAGGCTGCGATGAAAGCGTCTGTCGAGTAATCTGAAACAACTTCCAAGTGAACAGCTGAGGTTGCGAAACAGACGAATACGCAAATCCACCCTTTATGCGTTTTCGCTCCTCGTCCTTTCCAGGTCTTGAGCGTGAGTGGTCCTGCGTAGTCCACGCCTGTGTGCGTGAACGGGCGCGATGGAGTGACCCGACAGAGAGGTAGTTGGCCCATCAGTTGATGGGCACGGATCCCCCTCTGCCGAGCACACTTCACGCACCTAAGGATGTGAGTCTTCACCGGAGCTCTTCCACCGATGATCCAATAGCGTTGTCTGAGAAAGGCGAGGGTGTCTTGCGTACCTCCGTGCATCGTTTGCTGATGTGCGTGGTCGATGAGAAGCGCTGAGAGCCGTGAATCACGAGGCAAAATTACCGGATGTTTGCCTTCGTGCGACAGCTCTGAGTGTTGCAGCCGTCCTCCTACCCTGGCGATCCCTTGATGGTCGAGGTAAGCGGTCAGCCGTGTAAAAGGATGTGTCGATGAAAGCGAAGTCCCCTTGGCGAGTGCTGCGAGTTCGTCCTTGAAGTAAAGGGACTGCGTGGCCTGAATCCAGTAGATCCTGGCCTTTTCTATGTCAGCTGCGGAGATCATTGGCGTGGGCGATGCGTTGTATCGTTTCAACAGTTTGTCCACGAATTTGAGGCATAGAGACGTGATTCTGAACAACCTGTTAACAGAAGAATATTGATAGATTAAACTCCATGAATATTCCTTGACTGCGTTCAACGTGTGGAGTGAGACGACAGATCGAGCTTCTGGAGCTCCTAGCTCGTCTGCGTCACCACTAGTCTGCTTGGGCCATGCGTCCTGCGTTTTCTTGAGCCACGGTGGTCCCGTCCACCACAGAGTGTGCTGGTGCAACTGCTCCGTCGAAATGCCTCTAGACGCGCAGTCAGCAGGATTCGATGTTCCTGGCGTATGTCTCCAATGATATTGCTGCGTGATCTCTTGAATTTGGATTACCCTGTTGCGTACGTAATCCTTCCATTTAGAGGGGTGCGTCTTGATCCATGCAAGCGTAACTTCTGAGTCCGTCCACAAAAATGTCTGCGTAACGGTCATGTTCAAAGTAGCGTGAACATGCCTTACCAGTTTGGAAAGTAGCAGCGCTGCTGTTAATTCTAACCTCGGGATGGTTAGACGTTTGAGTGGAGCCACTCGCGTTTTCGAGCAAACGAGAGAAATTTGGGTACCCGTGGACGGTGAGCGGACGACGAGGTAGACGACAGCTGCCATCGCGAAGACTGACGCATCAGAGAATCCGTGAAGTTCAACAGTCGACGTGGTCGTTGTGTTGAACCATCGTGGGATGGAAAGCTTGGCCAAGCTGGTTAAATCTTCCCTGATGTGAAGCCAACGGCGAGTGATGTGAGGAGGCAGAATGTCGTCCCAACCGAGTTCCTGTAACCAAAGCTCTTGAATTAAGATTTTGGCTCGTATGACTACAGGTGCGACAAAACCGAGAGGATCGAAGACTTGTGCTACTTCGGATAGGATGAGGCGTTTGGAGAACTGCGTGCGTTTGGAAGAAGGTATAGTTGAAAAGTTGAAAGTATCTTGATGCGGGGTCCATTTGATTCCGAGAATTTTGGTCTCGCAGTCGTCGAATGAGATTGCTGCGTTTCCTTGGTTGGATGCGAAAACTTCAAGCAACGATTTACTGGTAGAGTGCCATTTTGCCAGAGGAAATCCTCCCGCCTGGCAAAGTTGCGTCAGCTGCTGCGCCACTTCGAGGAGATGATCTGCTGTATCTGCGCCACCAAAAATATCGTCGACATACCTGCCATTCTTGATGGGATCCACGGCGAGGGGATATTTCGACCCTTCATCCTCTGCAAGTTGTAAGAGTGTGCGCACAGCGAGATATGGAGCAGCTTTCGTCCCGTACGTGAGGGTGGTCAGCTGGTAATGCGTTTCCTTTTGCGTGTCATCAAGCCAGAGTATGCGTTGCAAGTTCCAATCATCGGGATGTACCTTGATCTGCCGATACATCTTCGTGATGTCCGTTGCAAACAGATGTTTGTACCTGCGTATCCAGATGAGGAGATCTGCGATGTTCAACATAAGATTGGGACCTGTGTGCATAAGATCGTTCAGCGAATATCCTGAGGAAGTTAAACTGGAGCCATTGAACACCACCCGAAGAGCGGTGGTCGTGCTGCTCAACTTGAGGACGCCGTGATGTGGAAGATAATACTGCAACGAACTGATTATTGAGCTGTTGTTCAGTCTTACCATGTGGCCAAGCTGCTCATACTCGAGCATGAACTTGGTGTACAGCTGATTGTACTGGTCGTCCTTGCTGAGGCGTCTGAGGATTCGCTGAAGACAGGCGTGTGCTGTTTGGTAGGAATTGCCTAATGCTCGAGGATGTAGTTTGAGCGGCAACCGCACGATGTATCTTCCTGTAGAGTCCCTTGAATGCGTGGTCTTGAAGTGTTCTTCACACTCCTGTTCGTCTGGCGTGAGCAACGGTGTCGCATCCTGTGGTGGCTCCTCTTGCGTCCAAAATCGGCTGAGTAACTCGTCCAGTTGGCGATTGGTATTATTGACCGTGACCTGATGAACGGTTCTGCGTGGAGTAGAAGGACCCTCGATGGGGCCGATCACGAGCCAGCCAAAGATAGACAGTTGTGCGACCAGCTGAGTTGACGGATGTCGAATGATGTTTGGCTTGATGATCTGTCCGTAAGCGTCAGCTCCAAGTATGATGTCCACTGGTCTGGAAACAAGAAACTGCGGATCTGCAAGATTCAGTTTCTCCAGATGCGAGGGCGGTGTTGCGAGAGTTGGTGGCGTCGATGGTAGGCAAGTTGTCACCCGTGGCAGCACGTGAGCTTGAATGGTGACTGAGAGAGGCCGGTAGTTGGAATGGAGGGTAATATTGACCACTCCGTTCGACTGCGAAGTCCTTGCTCCACCAACTCCGTGGACATCCAAGGTGTAGCGTGTTCGTTTCAATTGAAGCTGCGTTACTAGAGATTCTGAAACAAGTGAGATTTCATAGCCTGAATCGACCAAGATTCTCACCTGCTGAACTGCGAGATCGGTGTGCACTCGGGCGAGTGCTGTTGCTAGAAGTGTTGTCCGTGTTCTGCGTGGTCTCGTTGCGTGGTCCGTACGTTGCTTGAATGCGTGGGCGTCCGTTCGTGGTCTAGAGACGTGAGCTGCGTGAACTGCGTTGGTCTCGACGACTGCGCCGACTCTTCAATCGGCCACGGATGGGCCGGAATGATGCGTGGTCGTGGTTGATGGCTGCGAAGGGCCCGACGTAGGCTGCGTGGGCGGTCGAGGACCCGGCACCACCACATGGCTCAAATCTGCCCCATGCAGCATCGAGTGGTGCAACTCGTTACAGAGTTTGCACCGTTGCGTGGTCCGGCAGCTGCGAAGGTTGTGGTGCCCGAGACAATTGACACACAAGGCGTGCGCTTTCACCACATTTGCGCGGTCAGCCGCGCTCAGCAGTCGGAACACGGGGCAGGCGGAGACATAGTGCTGCTTGCTGCAGAATGCGCAGGGGTAGTGTGCCTGCCGAGGTTGCGTCGCTGCCACGGTTGATTGCTCGGGCTTGCGAGCTGGTGGTGCTGCGTTGATGGTGGCTGCGTGGACTGTGGTCTTGGAGGCACTGACCCTGTGGTGCGTGGGCTGCAACGTCCGAGGCGGCGTGGGCTGCGTGGGCTGAGAGGCGCTGCGGGCGTCCGGTAGGCGTTCCAACTGTTCGAGCGTGCCAGCTCGAGAGAGTAGGAAGGAGGTCAACTGGTTGATCGTCGGGAGCTCCTTCTGATCTGACAGCGACGATTCCCAGCGCTCCCGGGTGTCGTGGTCGAGTAATCGCACGAGGGAGGTCAGCAAATAACAATTGTGCGGGTCCTCCAGCCCGAACGTTTTCAGCGCCTGCGTGGTCTCCCCGATGATGTTCACCATCTTCAGCAGTGAGGAGGCCTTCCGGAGCTTCATCGGCTTGAGCGCATAGAGCCGATCCATGTATGCCTGGACATTCAGGCGCTTATTCTCGAAGCGCTCGTTGAGGAGTCTCCAGGCCTGTTCGAATGCCTCGTCGGTGGTCGGGAGGTGGCTGATCAGCTGCGCTGCGCTACCTGAGACAGCTCCCTGCAGATAGTGGAGCTTGTCCAACGCTGCGAGGTCTGCGCGGTCCCTGATAACAGAGGCAAACGTCGCCTTGAACGCCGGCCACTGGCTGTACTCGCCGTCGAACTTCGGGATCGGGACCTCTGGAAGGCGTGCCCGACGATGGTCGGGCTGCGCGGTCTGCGTGGTCGGCGCGGTCTGCGTGGCGGGCTGATTGTTTGCCCATCGGCGCTCAAGGCGGGCGATGAGCTGTCGCGCATTCAACACAACCCGCTCTTCCTGCGTGGCCACCCTTTCCTTAAAGTAGCCGTGGTCGAGTTGCGAGACCGGCCACAGGCGGCTGAGAGCTGCGTGTTCTTGCTGGAACACGGTGTGCCTTTCCAGCAGAGTCTCCTTCCAAATTGCAAGCTCCTCCAGGCCGAGTTGGAGGGGTTCTGCCGTGGCCGCCGCCTCTAAGTCGGTGACCATGGAGGCCATCGATCCCAATCGTTCCTCTTGAACGGAAGCACGGACCTGCAACTCCGAGGAGAGCCGTGCCGGAGAGCGGGCGCGGGTTCCTGTCGCGGGCTGCGCTTTCTCTTTGGGAACCGTGAGAGCTGGAGGCACGGATGTGTCATCCTCGCGTACCCCGCTTGGCGGCGGCGATTCAGCGCGCGGTGGCGGCGATGACTCACGTGACTTCGACATCGCAAGTGTCACAGAAAAGCGGCACAGAAAGGTCAATCACGCGACGCACGTCACTCTAGCAATCGACACTCACGCGCACGCGAGCGAGTCACCGTTTGAATTGAACGACGGGTCACACCTTACAATGTCCAAAAAACGAGTCACTGTCTCAATAGTATCCACTTAAACTAAATCAGAGTCACGAAGCTCACAAAAATGGCACAGAGTGTCACAAACGGTCACTGAGTTCACGGTGTGAAATAACGGCACTCGCGAGCGGCGTCGAACAAGATGTCCGCTAACGGCGATTTTCAAATCGTCACGACAAGGGCGTGTCCTATCCGGCTCGAAGGACCAAATGTTTGCGATTTCGCGTGGACAGAGAGGACAGAAAAACGAGACACGCACCTTGAATCGTATTTACACTAGTTTATTTAAATGTATCTTAGATTTAACGCTTAACTCTAAACTATACGCTACCGAACTGTACACTTATACTACTATTAATATTAAATGCACTCTATACACTAACAATTAGTCTTGCGACAAACGAGATACACTTTATACAATGCGCGGACAACAGGCGTGATCTTTTCGCGTGCTCTGAGAGGTGGAAAACCACAGAAATAGCAGAAAGTCAAAAACCACTTGTTGGCGTGTGAACGGCGTGTACGATAATGCTCTAATGGCGTCGACCGGCACCGCGTGGCCGTTGTGTGAGTACCGGTTTCTTCTTCGTGATGGCGCGATCGTGGCCATGCGTGTCCGGGAGGTGCTGCCGCCATCGGTAACGACGCACCAGCGAACTACTTTCGCTGCGAACACTAATGGCCGCGCGTGTTCAAAGGAGGAATCTCCAACAATGTGAATTCCTTTAATAATGGGGTAAATATGGGACAGATTTCTCAGCTGGATGTCATAGTTGACACGTGACATTAAATCAAGAAACTTGACACTGCATGAAGTTCGATGAATAACATATCTTCACTGTAAAAAGTAGCCAGAATTATTAAATAAAACACAAAAAAAGTAATTTAAGTATTCATCAAACAAAATTTTTGAGAAAAAAAAATACAATCGACTTCGGAATGCACTAAAAAAGATGAAATAATTTTAATTTATATTTCGGATACGGCGCAAAATTAAAAATTGAGTAAATGAAAGATGTTGCTGATTATGATTTGATTGGGGTATGGTGGCCTTGGTACTCAATGGGCGGAAAGAGAAAATACATTTACCGTGCGTTCCCACCAAGTTGGCTAGTCAAGGACATGGTTCTCACTCTAATTCCACCTCTCCTGCTACTGTGCGTTGTGTCGTTATTGGCTGCGGCCGGTGACAAAGAACGACGACGAGCATCTCGCGAAAGAGTGAGATATAAATCATTACAATCGTTCTATTTCACTCTGTCTTGATATACTCGCCGTCGTCCTTTGTCACTGTCGTAGCCAATAACGACGTAGCGCGTGGTAGCAGGAGAGAGGGACAGAGTGAGAAAGAAAATGTCCTTGACTAGCCAACTTGTCGGGAACGCACGGTACATGTGAAAATATGTAAAAGGATTAAAGAATTTTAGCAATTTCCAGCGTAGAAAATTGTCAATTTTGCGCCGTCTCCAAAATATAAATTACAATTATTTCATTCTTTTTAGTGTATTCCGAAATTGGTTGTATTTTCTTTTCCAATAATTTTTTTATTTCACATTTTTTAGTGGCGATCGGAGCATTCCTTCCAAAGTAGCATCAAAGAATAGGAATTTTGCAATGGGAATAGTAGTTATCAACAAAGGGATGGGAAGGGAAGGGGACGGCAGGGAAGGGAAGGGAATCGTAGTGAAGGGAAGTGCAGAGAAGCGAAGGGAATGTTGCAAATGGGATGATCGTAGGAACATCCCCGGCCGCAAAATGTAATACTAGATTTCATCGATATCAGGCCGAGTAAACGTGAAATACCACGTTTTTTACGATAAAGGCGGAAAAAATGAAGAAATCCAAAATGTTTTTCATACGGGACCAACTGGGAGTCATACCCTAAAAGATGCAAAAGGTTTCGTTCCGATTGGTCCAGCCATCTCGGCGTAATCGGCGGACATAAAAAAAAATATATATATATACAATATATACTGTAACGAGGCAAAATTTTGGCCTCGTTACGAGACATTGGCGCGCTCCGCTCCCTCCGCGCCGGCGAGTCCTCGCCTCCGGGACGCGAGTAATTGGTGTACAGAATGCGTGTGTGTGAGTGTGTGTGCGTGTGCATGAATGTTTCTTTTTTTTTTGCGGCTGACCAGTCGCGGCTCCTCCACTCCAGCAGTTGCCCTGGAGACATCCGGACTCCGAGGATGCCGGGCCTGAGAGCAGCGAGTCCACCACCGCTCCGCAGAAGCCACCCTCCAGCCACGCCAGAGGGCTCCCAGGACCCGGCCAACCGAACTGGCCGATCGAGCGGCCCATCTTGGTTGCCGAACTCCCTGGGGGGGGCGGGGGGGGGGGGGGCGTACCGGCGACACACTGGAAGATGTAGTCGATATATTGAATACTTTCATTATTTGATTTTTGAGTGTGTCGGTCCATTTCTTTTATTGTTCTATTTTTGAGTTCGTTTTGTTTAATTGTATTTAGTATATTCTTTTCTATTTTGCGTTATTTGTATTTTTCGTGTTGTGAGTGCGTTGTGTGGCCTTGCGTGTTTTGGAGAACGGGCCACCCGCACCGTCGCCATTTGGATACGTCGCCGCACTCCATGTCCAGGTAGGACTCACGCCTTTTGGTTTGATTTTTATTACGTGTGTGAGGGTGAAAGGATCTGTCTGAACGCGGGAATACTGGGGTATTCCGTACCGTATCGTGTTCCGCGACCTAGGCGACAGGACCGTCCCAAGGAGACGAGGGCTCTCGAGGCCCGTCCCCTTTACCCCGCTCCCGACCGATTCGTTCTCCTGTACCGTCCGATCGTCGAGCCCCGGTGGCTTGACCTCGGAATCGTAACCGTCGACGCTGGTACCGCGCGTTCGAACGAAGCGTATCTTCGCTCCGCGATCTCGCCCGCCGAAAGTTGCAGTCGGTTCCGTCGGGGCCCCGGCGCCTCCATTTCAGAATCGCGAACGAGTCCCCCCATACCCGCGACCGCGATCCCGACTAATCTTTCGTTTTTCTCCTGTATTTGAAACTCTAGGATTACCGACGTTTTGTATCCGGCCCCTAGTTTTAGTTTCGACAGTAGAGCCTTTTCTTTGTATTGGGAATTTCCGCTTCGCGGTTCCTCTTGCCGCACTTGGCGGCAACGTACCTTTTCCCTCTGCAAAAGTGTACCGCAGAATTCCCGGTTTTTTTGGTTGACACGGCCACTTCGGCCTATATTAAAGTTAATGTTAAACGAAACACTCGTGGGTCACTTTCAATTAACCTCCCCTGATTTCCGCTCCCCTACTGAGCAGCAGGAAGGGCGAGGGTTCCGGACGAATGCTACGGCACTGGCGCCCAGGGAATCAAATCGTCCGTGGATTTGTGCACGGGACGCGCGGAAAGCGACTTTCCCTGGTCGTACTCCAGCGCAGGGCACCCGTTTGGCTGCCCCCACAACCCGTCTGTCACAATACATGTCAAATTGAGTAACCTCCTTCTTTTCCGAAGTGGGTTAAAAAAATTATGCGAAAATATTGTTTCCTCGGATCTGGATATTACAATGAATTCATCGCTACTTTAGACGATTTGTATGTCAACATGGCTGTCTCGGTATTGCGCTTTTCACCGCAGCGCCGTCGTCGTGTCTCTTTCATAGAGATCTCTATGGTCTCTTTTCCATTATTGTATCGGCAGTCTGAACACGATTTTCAACTCGCTTCGCACATAACGTAATAGCACGAATGAAATATCGGAGGTTTGATCCCATCTTATTCTACACATTTTTTTTCTATGAAACTTATTATACGCCTCTTCTTGTAAATTTTACATATTACATATTTTACATATTACATATTACATATTTTTCATACTCTTTATTTTATTAAATACAGACAGAAAATTCGATTCTTCAGTCCGTTTGTATTTTGCAGACGTCGACGAACGTAGAAAGAGACAGTTCGATAAATAAGGAAGGACTGAGAGTCGAGGCGGCCGTAAACAATTAAATTCCTACGAATCGGCGAGGCAATACCAATGCAACGTACAATCTTCTTTATTTTTAATTTTTTCTTAATACAAATTTCACTAATATATTTGTGAGATTTTCCTGATTAAAATGAGACCAAACGCGATATTGGTATGACAATTTGTTATGACAATTAGGCTTGTAAATGTATCTCTTTTCTCGCTGTCCCTCTCTATGTTCGTCGACGTCGGCAAAATATAAAGAGCTTGAGGATCTGTCCCGTGAAAGTTCATAGTTGTGTCGAATGCGAACATTTATTACAGTAAGAGCAAACCGAACAAACATGGAGTAGGAGCCCAGATTGCGACCACTAACCAGATAATATTAAATATTTTTTTTATTTATTAATTTAATAAATATTTAATAAAGTAATAAAAAAAAATATTACATATTAAATAAGTAGTAGTTATTATACCCAGAAGTAGTATCCTACTGTAATGGAGTTCCGTTTTTCTTACAGGAATTGCCTCCAGCGTACCCAGAACCATAAGAGGCAACGCGGATAAGTAAACGACAGGGTTAATGTAAAGCAGGCCGCCTCGAAGGCGACTTCTGCTGTGCCTCCTCGCCTTTACGGGCATATGCAAGCACCAAATTGATAAAAATAGCAATAATGACATCAAGAACTATACTATACATATAGAAGGGTGATTTTGACTCGAACTATGACTCTAAGTTCTTGACTCTAAGAACTGCCGTTGGGGGGGGGGGGGGGGGGGGGGGGGGGGCTGGAAAAACCCAGCAGCGTCGCAGGGCGGTCTGCGATTGAGTCCTTTGGTTACGGCGCCGATCACGGACCATGGGTCTTTGATCTTCGCCGCATCCACGGGGAATCACGTGGAGGCGGACTCACCGCGTACTCGCCAGTACGCGCGCTCTGACCCTGTTTGGGCGATGGAATTTTAGGTTGGGGTGTTTTGGAATTTTGGAGTATGGAAAGGGTTGGTGTTTCTTCCTGCAAGAATTTAAAGTTGTTAGTCCTGGGGTTCCGGCGTAACGGTTTCTCTTCTTGTCCTTACCCTCACCTTTTAAGAGGACTCTGAGGGAGCCCTCCTTCCAGATGGAGGGAAAGACGCCCCGTTGAAGGCACCCGTTAAATAACTTCGCGATTTGACCGGGGATTATTCGCACTGTGGCTTTCAGCACTCGAACTTCGACGAGATCCGAGCCTGGAGCCTTACCGTTCTTAAACGTTTTTACGGCAGCTGCGACTTCTGCTTCTGTAAATCCTGCAGCATCCTCAGTGCCGGGTGCGATACGCGCACCTTCCCTAATTATACGTTGTGCCGGCGTATCTTCTTCCTCCCGGTCATCGGGGATGTGGGCGTCCAATAGCACATTCGCGGTTTCGCGGAAGTTCGTCGTCGTGTCTCTACCACGCCGGAGAGTGCTGATGACTCTCTCGACTCGAAGCTTTCGCGCCTGGAGCTTATACAGGGTGGCCCGTAACTGGTGTAGGAGCCGGAAATGTGGGGTAGGGGAGGCGATTCTAAGAAACAATTTCCTTTGCAAAAATGTCGTGCGGGGCTTCGTTTTTGAATTATTAAGGAAAAACACTGACCACTCACAGCGCGCGCTTTCCGCGCGCTCAGGCGCGTGAGCATAGGGTCGGGCCCTCGGACGTTCGAACTAGGCTAATGCGTCGGCAAAGCCGGAAAAATTTAATTGAACTTCTACCGAGCAACGAATACGAATAATTAAAAACAGTATGTACGCAACTGTTATTCCTAAATCGAATTCATTAATTATTTGTACTCGTTGTTCGAAAAAAAGAAGGAATAAAATGTGAGAAGGTGTTCTCGGAATTTTTTGGAAATAAATAACGATTGCGCAATAAAAAGGCGACTGTAACGTTATGAAAATTGGTAAATAATTTGAACTCGACTTACCCATTCACCTGCAAGTTGACCATGTTCGTTGTCAATGGTTATTGTACGTATCCTGACCATGGGAAAGACGAAGACGATGGAACAGCTGATGGTCACTGAACAATCCTTGCTCACCACTAAAGCACTGTACTCCATAATCAGTGGCACTTGTCACTTTCATAATCCGTTGCACCCTTACACTTGTTATTCTCACAACCCGTTACACCCTTGCACTTGTCACTTTCACAATCCGTTGCACTCTTCTTCGATTGTTATTCCCTCCTGGATTGTTCCTCCTTCCTGGACTGTTACTCCTCTCTGGATTGTTGCTCCGTCCTGGATTGTTGCTTCTTTCTGAATTGTTGTTCCTGTTGAAGAAAATACGGGCTCCAAAAGGGGCAGATTTTTGTTTCTTTATTTGGCTCCAAAAGGGGCCGATTTCTGTTCCGTGTTTTGGCCCTGAAAAGGGCCGATATTTGTTCCGTTTTTGGCCCTGAAAAGGGCCGATGTTTTTTGTTAAACCGAGCCATTGCTCCGCTGAATTTTTTTGGTGGCCCCGTGAGGGGCCGATTGTTGTTAATGGAGGAGGGGCTCGACATGGCCCCCCTCCGCCGCCACGCAGGTCCTGGCACGGTCAACGACGCTTCGCTGTACCCTGCGAAGCGTGTTCGATGAAATATTCGCCACAGCTCCGTGAATCAATGCAATCACCTCCTCGGGTGAATTCACGGGCTGCCGATACACCTCATTCTGAAATAAAGTATAAGAAAAATGAAATGATAATAAAAGTACGCGGATGTCAGAGGTAAAAAAAGCGTCAAACGTACCTTTAAGTATCCCCAGAAGAAAAAGTCCAGGGGATTCATATCCGGGGAGCGGGGGGGGGGGGGGGGGCACGGAACAGCAGTGCCGCGACCGATCCACCTGTCCTGAAAGGTTTGATCAAGGTATGATCGGACATTTGTGGCATAATGGGCGGGTGCTCCATCATGCTGGACCAACGATGCTGTGCTGCTCGCGGACGAATCGCATGCGGATTCTCATCATCCCACACGTGTGAATTGTGGGCATTGAAGCACCCTTCTCTTGTGAAGAGTGCTTCATCAGTCTACAAAACATTTGTGAGAAATGATGGATTCCGTTCGATTTTCCCCACCACCCACCGCGAATAGTTTATCCGCTGAACATAATCCCTGGGGAGCAAGTGCTGCACCCTTACATATTTGTAAGGGTGCATCGCATACTTGCGCAGCATGCGTTGAATGGATGTCCGGCTGAGGCTGGAATAAAAAAAAAAATTAATGTAGTAGGAACGAATTCAATTGTATTATTATTTAACAATAACCAATTTCCTCGATTGTATGTTTTCCGCAATTTTATTTACTGCGGCAAAGTCATTGCTTGACTTGTTAACCCCGACCGATCAGCTAGCTGATCGGTGAATAAACTCTCGGGGTCAAGAATCGCGGCTAGGCGCGCGATACAAAAAAAAACCAAGTAAACGACGACGCACGACGAACGTTTCGCCGTTCCTTTGTCGACCGGCAACTTCCCTCCTGCCGATTCCTTCAGCGTCCGACGGCGACTCCCCCCGTTCCCCCCCGACGCGTCAAGATTCGATCTAACGTGACGAAATCTGACACGCATCGCGAAAGCAATGACCTTCCCACATTAACACATGCGGAAATACATTTTAAAGATAAAAGTTATTGTTTTATTTAAAACTTATTACTTATTTATTGCGCTGTGCAACTCACCTGGATCGGCGGGCGACCTCGCGTGTGCTGACCGTGCCATCCCGGTGAAACTCCGCGAGCGCCTCGTCCGCGCGTGCAGTCGCGATTTGTTCTGCACGTCCCGCGTTCTGTCGGGCGGGCTGCAGCGAACCGGTCGTATACAAACGATTCGCAAGCCTGCGAAAACAATTCGCAGACGGCGGGTTATCACCGGGATTTTCCTCTCGATATCGGCGGGCGGCTTCTTCTCCATTACCGTTACACTGCGCGAACACGAAAAACATGTTGTACAATTCCGCGTTAGTGCGCTCCATGGTGGACGAAAGTTCCACGTTAAATGTTGGCTGCTTATTTCTAGTTTTCCCCCGAAAAACATTCTCGTCATCCCCACTCTGCAACTACAGCCAGCGAAACACAAGAATAGACATAAACAAAACGTTCATGTGTTTGACCGCTACGACTTTCTTTATCTCCGAAAGTCACACCAGTTCGCCCCTAAGGATGGACAGTGACATGCGACGGTGCATCCAATAACTGGTGCCCCGCACGACATTTTTGCAAAGGAAATTGTTTCTTAGAATCGCCTCCCCTACCCCACATTTCCGGCTCCTACACCAGTTACGGGCCACCCTGTATACGGCGCCCTAGGGCTCCGAGTTTCCGTGCGACGTTACAAAACGCGACCAGCTTTCGAATTTGGCCTTTTTCACCTCCTTGGAATACGCACGAAGAAGAGACTGGTAGCTCGGTTTCTTCTGGATGCGGGCAGGCTCAAATCTTTCGTTTTGAAACGCGCGACGCTGCTGGTATACAGATTTTTTTAGCTTCGTTAGCTCGCGGGTCCACCACGGGTTGGACTTCCAAAACGCGCGCTTTTTCGGCATTGACTCAGCGCAGGACTGGATGATTGCGCCTGTGAGTCTTTGTGCCATCGCTTCTACGTCTTCTGCAGAATCGAGTTCGAGAGCCTCTAGCCTTGTCCGAGAGTACTCGGACAGGCGTTCAGCGTACAGCTCCCAATCGGCACGACGAGTGTCGAACCGACTGTTTGCCGTACTCCGTTCCAGCGTTAGAGTTTTTGGGGCTCTCAACCCGATATCTACAGAGTTGTGATCGCTGTTCGTCCAACCGCACCTAACTCTCCAGCTCCCGACGAATTGGAGCATGGAGGGCGACGCCAAGGTTACGTCGATGAACGACTGGCCTATGGACGTCCAATAGGTCGGTGATTGAGTCGCGTCGTTCACAACTTCCATGCCGAACGCTCGTATGAGCCTCTCGAATAGGGCGCCTCTTTCGTCCGTACTTTGGGGACCCCAAAGTGACGACCGGGCGATGGCATCTAACGATACGATAATTGTCTGCCTCCTCAAGCACTGGAACACCGTCTCGAGGTGCTTGAGATGCTTCTCGATCTCGTCGCTGAATTGAAAATAACACGAAGCAACGTTGAAGGAGAATCCGGGTGCTTTCACTTCCGCAACCACGCAGTGGCTCGTGCTAAGTTGCGAGACGAAAATTACCTGGAAACGAGGGCTGCACACGGCTACCGCGGCCCAGGGACGTTGAGAGCAGACGGCGGCCATCCTCGTACCGGCCCCTAAACCGCTGATGGCGTAACTCGAGCCAAGTCGCCTGACATATAGTTCCTGCAGTAGCAGGACGTCGAGGTGCTTTTTGGCTGCGAGTTCACGCACCTCGCCCGTGACTAAAATTGAACGCTGCATGTTCAATTGCAGTATCCTAATTCCCGTGGTCGCGAGGGTCGACGCGGGTGCAGAGGCGTGCCCCGATTGCACTTGCACTGTTTCGATTTCGCGTGATTCTACTTGAAGGGTCGGGGTCGGGGTTGGAATCGAGGGCTCGGCAGCCCTGTCGTTGTTTTCGGTCGCGTTTACGTTCGGGGTTTCGGTCGCGGAGCTAATCGCGGTACTGATGCCTATTTCTTCGCGGTTTTCTAATATTTCTCACACGCTCTGCTCAGTCGGCTGTGCCGGGCCCGCTCTGAGGATCCTATCGCACCTTTCGAGGTGTATACAAACGGTACGAAGACCGATTACCTTGGACCGCACCACGGCCGGCGTGAAAGAAGAGGAGGATTCACCTCCGGGTACGGCTTGGCGGCATGAGCGCCGAAGAGAGGCGGCCAGCGAGCGCGTAACCCGGCGGTTACACGACTCGACCGATGGTGCGTCCACACCCATCCCTAGCCCGAAGCTAACCTCTCCGCGTGCTACTTCGTCCACCACGATAGCTACCCCTGAACCCGCCCTCACCTGGAGATCCGAACGGAGGGCTATTTTACCTCCGCAATATTTGAACCCAGAAGAAGCCATCATGAAATTTTAAAGTTTTCGGTACGCGAAAGCTAATATCGCGGGAATTTACCTGTAGGAGAGAGAATTTAACGTTAAAGTTTTCTAAATTTAGGATCTAAATCTAAAGTCTAAAATCTACGATCTAAAATCTAAAATCTGAAATCTAAAGTCTAAATCTAAGATCTAAGGTTCGCGGTTTAAAGTTTAGATATTCTAGCCTTAACGTAGTTTCATTTTTACTTTCCTGTTCGCGGGTTGGCATCCGAGACAACATTTCCCAGCCTCTGCCCTTTTGGCTACATGCGGTGCTGCGGACGAGTAGTTTGGCAACGTGGGCGTTCATCTCCACTAGGGCTCGCGCCCAAACGCTAATCACTGTCCACCCCGCCTGGACGGGATGCGCCCCTTCGTCAAGCCACGGTAGTTCCTCCCCAAGTCGCTAACGCTTCCCAGGTTGGCCGCCCAAGATATATGTAGACCGGCTTTCACCGGCCTAGTAACGATGGGTTTATCTCCCAAAGACAGTGCTTCGCGGTTTTAAGTGTCGCGGGACGGAAGGTCGTCTCCACTCTATCCGACTTACGTCGCTTGCCACCTCCACGGCCTCATCGACTGGTAGTGCTGCTCGGAACGCGTATACGCTCACGCTAGATGTTTATCTGGAAGCACGTAGGTCATCACACCGGACGATCGATATTTAGCAACCTTTCATCGAGGAGGTGAGTATTGACCGTGCTGGACTTAAGAAGAAGCGTGTACACAGCGCGCGCTGGGCATTGCCGACATACCTATTTCGCGTGTTTTCGCGCGTGATTGGAACGCATTTAACCCCTCTCTAGAGACCGAGGACTCGATTTACGCGGTTTTGTAACGCGGTCGCTAATTTCCGATCGCGTTCGCGTCTATCTTCCCCCCAGAGATCTAGTCGCGGGGATATTTGGGTACCTGGAATGGGGCAAAGAAAGTGTATTAGTTCCAGGTGGTGGTCAGGTCCTCAAGACATAGCGTGAGGTTGTGCCTGACCGGGGCGCCTGGCCGCTCGCTGGTTTAACGTTTGAAATCGGAGCTTTGATTTGCGTTAAACACTCATTTATCATTCGCGACAGAGTTGCTACCACACTAGCTGCTGCCAATGGCATCTGTTGCCCACGTACGTGGGATTGGGTAGCTCCGGAGGCAGCTTTATGGGTGGACGCCGTGTGGTCTAACGCCCACCTCCGCGCGAGTCATAGTTACCATCTGCTGAGAAGCGCGTAATCGCGTTTACCTCTCGCGCTGAAGTGGATTTTCCCAGCATAGTTACCAATGCGCGACGAAGTCGCTACCACACTAATTGCTGCCAACGGCATCTGTTGCCCATGTTCATGGGATTGGGTAGCTCCGGAGGCAGCTTTTTGGGTTGGCGTCGTGTGGTCTAACACCCACCACCAGTAGATAGGGACAGGTTGGGAATCTCGTTAATCCATTCATGCGCGTCACTAATCAGATGACGAGGCATTTGGCTAAATTCTGTATCACACTCACAAGTGAGTGAGATATACTTCCGGGGATTAACCCCCCCCCCCCCCCCCCCGTAAGGCCATAACAACAACAATAGTAAAACTAGTTAACAAATTTAAAACAACAAAGTCAGTAATAATAAAATAATTGCACTAAACAGATCGATTCCATTCTAGTTTCACTGCCAAAGGATCTGCCCACGAATTTGGAAAAATTAGGAACGGGGTCCCTTTCGGGAGGCGAACTTGGTCATACGACAACGTATGTCCAGGGAAAACCGCGCGGAGGTGTCGCCCCGGATTCTCCATGCATAGAATCCGCCCCGCGCCCTACTACACAAAAGTGTAGCGAGGACTCGCACCGCCCGGTGTATAAGGCCGGGACGGGCTAAGATGCCTTCAGGTGGCAGCTGCTTCGTCATAATCATATTAGTAAAATAAATAATGCATGCACTAGCCCATGGGGCCTGGTCTGTGTATAAAACTTTCTTTTGTTTAGCCCAAGGGCAGTCAAGTATTAAGATTCTGAGCATGCATGTCATATGAGTGTAAAAAAAAAAAAAAAAAAAACATTTATTGCGTGGTTACGATTCCATTATATGATCGTAATCGATAAAAGCATTCGCCATTTCTATCGATGACCGGAGGGCTGTCATCGTAATAGTCACCAGATCCTTCTTCTTGAATCCTAGGGTTCTCAAGTTATCTTGGGTTTCCGTAGGCATGGCCCCTCTGCATCCAATAACTATTGGCAATACTGTTGCACTTTTGCTATTTGTTCTTGCCCTTATATATTCAGCAGTTTCTTTATACTTCTCCTTCTTTTCTTTGCTGGCTCTTTTTAAATTATCCTTATTCTCATATCGAACCGTTATGTCTACGACATAAATGCCATCCTGGTCTTTAATGACCAGATCCGGCTTGCGTAGTTCGCCTACTACGTTAACTTGTGGTTCTGTAAATACTGAGGATTTCTCTGCTGCCTTATTTGCAATTATTGCCACTATTTCGTCATGCCTCTTAATTCTCGCTGGCTTAGTGTGTAAGCAGTAGCCTAAGATATGCCCTAGGGTCTCATATTGCATTTTGCACCTTCTGCATATCGGGTCAATGTCTTTTCTTGCCCTTTTCAGTGCTATTCTGTTTCCGAAGGTGTTTGTCCTCATTTTTAACCGACTTCGAATAAGAAGGAGGTTACTCAATTCGACATGTATATATATATTTTTTTTTTTTTTTTATGTATGTGCCCCGATTACGCCGAGATGGATGGACCAATCGGAACCAAACCTTTTGCATCTTGTAGGGTATGACTCCCAGTTGGTCCCGTAAAAAAAATTTTGCATTTCACCACCGCTTGCCACCTTTTTATTGCAAAAAAGCGTACGATTTCGTCCGCGTTGTGTATGGTCATCGATTACTCCAAGATGGATGGACCAATCGGAACGAAACCTTTAGCATCTTATAGAGTATGACCAACAGTTGGTCCCGTAAAAAAACCCGGTTCGGATTTCTACATTTTTCCCGCTTTTATCGCAAAAAACGTGCTATTTCGCTCGTACTCGGCCTGATATCGATGAAACCTAGTATTACATTTTTTCCGGCTGGAGATGTTTCCACGATGATCCCATTTGTAACATTCCCCTCACTTTCCTGCACTTCCCTTCGTATCCCTGCACTTCTCTTCACACCCCTTCACTTCTCTTCGCATCCCTGCACTTCCCTTCGCTTTCCTTCACTTCCTTATCTTTCCCTTCCAGACCCAACTCCCCCTGCCCCTTCCTTTCCTCCCCTCCCTCCCCTTCCTTTTCACTTCAATCCCTTTCCCTCCCTTCTCTACCCGCCACTGCTGTTCCCTCCGTTGCTAATTACTATTGTTATTGCAATTATTTATTAGTTATTAAATTATTGCAATTACGTTTTGCGTCCGGGGATGTTTCCACTATGATCCCGTTTGCAACATTCCCTTCACTTTCCCGCACCTCCCTTCGCGTCCCTGCACTTCCCTTCACTTCCTTACCTTTTCCTTCAACACCCAACTCTCCCCTGCCTCTTCCTACCCTCCCACCCTCCCCTTCCCTTTCATTTCAATCCCTTTCCTTCCCTTCTCTACCTACCCCTGCTGTTCCCTCCATTGCTAATTACTACTCTTATTGCAATAATTATGTTTCTAGCGTGACGGCGACATGGCAAGTGGTAAGTGCGAATCAACCAATATCCTACTCGCCTATATGTTACATCAGACACAGTAAATCCCAGTTGTTACGTGAGATTTGAAAGAATTATGTATAATTTCGTAAATTTTGTGTGGTTTTACGTATTTTATATAATTGATTACTATTTATTCCAATACAATATGATTATTAAGGATTTCAGTAGAGGAGTTAGGTATATTGCAGCGTTAGTATCCATGTTCATGTCTGAAACAAAAGTACATACATGTTTCTGTAGTATAATCGTAGTGAAAAGAAAAAAAAAACACTCGCACGCACGCACGGAACGCACGCCCGCGTGCCCGACCGCGGGTTGTGTGGTTTTACGTACTTTATATGCGTACCTCCACCCGCGTGCGGGCGTGCGTGCGGCCGGGCGGGCACGCGGGCATGCGGGCGTGCGGGCGGGAATGCGTGCGGCCGGGCGGACGTGCGGGCGTGCGGGCGGGCGCGCGTGCGGGCGGGCGTGCGGGCGGGCGTGCGGGCGGGAGTGCGCGCGGCCGGGCGGGCGTGCGTGCGGGCGCGCGTGCGGGCGGGCGGGAGTGCGGGAGTGCGTGCGGCCGGGCGGACGTGCGGGCGTGCGGGCGGGCGCGCGTGCGGGCGGGCGGGCGGGCGTGCGTGCGGGCGCGCGTGCGGGCGTGCGGGCGGGCGTGCGTGCGTGCGGTCGGGCGGGCGTGCGTGCGGGCGGGGGGCGTGCGTGCGTGCGCGCGGGCGGTCGGTCGGGCGGGTGGGCGTGTGGGCAGGCGTGCGTGCGTGCGGGCGGTCGGTCGATCGGGCGGGCGTGCGTGCGTGCGTGCGGGCGGGCGGGCGGGCGGTCGGTCGGTCGGGCGTGCGTGCGTGCGTGCGTGCATGCGGGTGTGTGTGTGTTTTTTATCTTTTTACTACGATTATACTACAGAGACATGTATGTACTTTTGTTTCAGACATGAACATGGATACTACCGCTGACAATCGTATGTATACCTTGATTTCATAACGATGAGATATAATATATGAAGAAAGGAACACTGTTATACAGTATGTGGCTATTATTTCGCAGGGAACTCAAAGATCGCCACTAAAAAGTGTGAAATAAAATAATTTTTGGAAAAAAAATATAACCGACTTCGAAATGCACTGAAAAGTATGAAATAATTTTTATTTGATATGTATAAATTCTATTCGGCTCTTTATACCATTGATTAAAGTATTACATTATATTTTATATACAATGCATACTTTTCGGAGACGGCGCAAAATTACAAACTGTGTAAATGAAAGATGTTGCTAATGTGAAAATATGTAAAAGGATTGAAGTATTTAGACAATTTCCAATGTAGACAATTAGTTAATTTTGCGCCGTCTCCGAATAGTATGCATTGTATATAAAATGTAATGTAATACTTTAATCAATGGTATAAAGAGCCGAATAGAATTTATACATATCAAATAAAAATTATTTCATACTTTTCAGTGCATTTCGAAGTCGGTTATATTTTTTTTCCAAAAATTATTTTTTAAAGCGTCCAGATACCTGACTCACATTTCTTGATTCTGTAACTTTCACCATAGTGAAAATGCGAGCCATCTCACGTGAGTTTGCTCGGCAAGAAATTTCTTGTCGAATGGTGAGATTAGAGAGAGAGGCATTGAGAGATGGAGCGAGAGAGAAATAATATGTCGCGTTTTTGTGACGGTAATGTAAGGTTAAATGTCGTTGTTTCATATAAATTTCCGAGAGAATTCTTTATATACTTCCTTGAAAGTACATAAAAAACTAAGTAATAAAAATGGCAATTTATATGGCTGCTATTTTATTACTTGGTGATGAAGAGGATGATGCTTTATAATTTATTTCTGTTTTTTTCTGTTACATTCGTTGTCTTATTTATAGAAAAATCACAGAAAATCTGTAATAAAAAAATAATATACTGTAGCACTGTACTGTGGATACAGTAATAGCCTTCTAGAATTAAATTATTCACTTTATTATTTATTTTATTATTTCGCCGCTTGTCGAATGGCGATATGGAACAGTATAGTTCACATTTCTAATCTAGTGACTTCGCATTTTCACTTCGACGTTACAGAATCGCGCGAACAAACTCACGTGAGATGAAAATGCGAGGAGTACGCTCACTTGAATTACAGAATCGACCCCCTGGACGGCTTTAACAACTCTGGGTTGTAAAGCCAAGCATTTCCGACCTTTTCTCCCACAAACTCATGTATGCCTTGTCCTTGGGAGATCTGCATCCACCATTTTCGTGTTTGTCTTCGCTTCAGAGAAATGCGCATATCTTCTATTTCTTCTTCAGTGGCAGGCCATTGTAAGTCCACTGATTTTGCATATTTTATTATTACATCCTCCTGTCCCTGATAGGCCTCTCTCACAACACCGTCCTCGCTTCCCTTCATTTTCAATGCGTTTCTGAGTTTTGTGATTCTCACTATGTCCGATATACGTTGAATTCCGAGGCCGCCATGTCCTTTCTCCGAGTATATCAGACCATCCGTCGTGGACCGATGGAGCTGTAGAGCGTTTTTGATAGTTTGTTTTATTTCTTGATCTATGGCCTCGAGAATGTTCAACGGTGGCGGACTTGCAACCAGCTTATGGATATATCTGGGCAGGAGGTATGTTCTGATTAGATTAACTTTTTGATGAGGCTTTAGCTTCATCTTGCGCACATTCTCAGCAGCGCTCACAATTTCGGAAACTCGGGCATGCTTTAATCCCTTCCATGGAGTGATTTCGACTCCCAGATATTTCAATGTGTCTTCCGGTCTCGCCTCAGGAATCATTTCTCCTCCTAGGTCGAGAGCCGGATCCTTAAGGTACCAGGTCTTTTCCTTATGCACTATTTGAAAAGCTTGGCATTTATCGGCTTGTATTTTCATGCCTAATTGCGACAAGTACTTATGAACTTTTCTTACTTGTCTTTGTGCCTCTTTTTTGTCTCTCGCCAGCAACACTAGATCGTCGGCGAATGCGAGAATGGATACATTCTCGTGATTTATTTTGACGCCCTCCGTCGTCTCGTCGATATTTCCAATTAACGGGTCTATGACTAAATTGAAAAGAAGAGGGGATTGCGGATCTCCTTGCTTGACACCCCTCTTCAGTTCTATCTTTAGGCTGCTTCCTTTGTAATCCGTTCTGATTTCCGTTCTGCAGCCATCATACATCTTGGTTATGTATTCCGCCACAGCTATCGGAATACCTTTCTTTCTCAGTCCGTCGCCAATGGCACTATGCGGAACTGTATCGAAAGCTTTACATATGTCTAAAATTATTACAACGCCACCTGATTTCCGTATCATTTCTTTTACTGCTTGTTCAAGTATCGTGACGTTGTATTTGCATCCATCTTCTTGAGTAAAGCCCTTTTGCCTCATGTTCTGCTTAATTTTCCATCGCAACCTACTGTCCAACATGGATGAATATAGCCTTCCCAGTAATGATCCAATGGTAATTGATCGCCAATTTCGAACGTCTTTCGCACACTTCCCTGGCTTCGGGATAAGCGTCGTTCTATTCATCTTCCATTGGTCTGTGTAAATTTGCCTCATCATTAGTAGGTTAAGAGAGTCATAGTTACTCCCGCCGTTTACCCGCGCTTTTTTTAATTTCTTCACGTTGACATTCAGAGCACTGGGCAGAAATCACATTGCGTCATCACCCGTGGGGGCCATCGCAATGCTTTGTTTTAATTAGACAGTCGGATTCCCCTAGTCCGTGCCAGTTCTGAGCTAAGCGTTGAATGGCGGCCGAAGAAGCGACCACGACGGTAAAACCGCCACGGAAGTCTCGCAGCAAGGAAGATCCGCGGGAGGCCAAGGCACGGGACCGAGCTCGGATCCCAGGACGCGACCGAAGTCGCCAACCGTTCACCACGCCCAAGCCCGGCACGTCAGACAGACCCGCTTCCCGATCAAGCCCGACACGCCCCGCTCCTCAGAGCCAATCCTTATTCCGAAGTTACGGATCCAATTTTCCGACATCCCTTACCTACATTAATCTACCGACTAGAGGCTCTTCACCTTGGAGACCTGCTGCGGATATGGGTCGTAAGTAAACGACAGAGTTAATGTAAAGCAGGCCGCCTCGAGGGCGACTTCTGCTGTGCTTCCTCGCCATTGCCGGCATAAGCAAATTTAACAAAATACAAATCCACTTCCCAGCGATCGGGCGCCACCAAGAGGAGACGAGCGATGGAAAAATCTAGCAATGCCGCTTCGCGAATTTAGCGGACGGGCCCTTTAGCCACTGCGAACGCCGTCTGTTTCACACAACGTTTTCTCTTTCATTTAACCAGTCATTCACCAATTTGTTGGCGAGCGCAGTGCCCACGGGGAACCACGAGGAGGCGGGCCCGTAGTGTACAGCGGTACACACATTTCTACGTCCGTAAGGACGACTCCCGAAGGAGTAGGAGAAACGGCGGTAGGGAGAGAATGCGTCCGTTCGTACCCTCCAAGAACGGCCGCACCCTACACCCTCCGCAACACGGATCTCCCTTCCTCAGAAGCGCCGAAGCGCTCCCCGAGGGTCAGCAGCAAAAGCATGGTCGCCGTGGTTATGTTGGTGCATTTGTTTACCCTCCAGGGCCCGGACTCTGTTTATCATCATAGCGTCAGCTCAGGATGCCACACTGCCGACCGATAGACAGGTGACGCCTAGGTCCGGGCCGCTTTCACGGTTTTTGCCACTTTATCGTCATCGCCCGCAGGCTCGGTTCGAGTTCAATTTAGTTGGTAACTATGACATTTGACTCGTCGTGACACTTTTTGCGGTATAATGCGTTAACATTCGTTTAGCACAACCTTCTCTACTCTCACCCGGCCAGAGCCCCGTTAGCCACCGTCGAGGGCGCGAAGCCCTCCCAAACGATGTTGCCCGGTTCCTACCACGAGGAGGTGGGGTTGGCACACCTTTCAGGGCCGTAGGTGGGTTATTTAACCCTTTAGCACCCTGAGGTTTTTAGGACCCCGTAAGTAAACGACAGTCGGATGGTGTTTGGTCCAGGGAGTAACGTGCCCGCCTACAAATCCGAGGTTCCCGTGTTTGATTCCTGGCGAGCATCGGTTACGCTTTTTTCCACGATGCCTAACATTACTTTTTATGAGTAATATAGTTATGGGCAGCAAGTAGCAAGTAAATCGAACCGGAGTTGTTCTCCAACGATTCGCAAGCCCTCAAACCCGAGCGTCGCACAGCTGAGTTGCTGCTTGAAGGAGGACTATGGAGACTCCTTCAAGCTTAAATACCTAGGCACACGCGTTCGTCTCCATCTCGATAGCATCGAGCACTTCAATCACCTTAAGGGTAAACTCACCGAGGCCGGTAGCGAATTTCATACCTTCACCCTCAATTCAGACAAGGGCGTCTCCGTTATTTTGAAAGGCCTCCCAAAAATGAACCCCGAAGATCTCACTGCGGAAATTGCACTCAACGGTCTCCAACCTCTATCCTGCTCGCCACTATCGAGCAAAAACTCAAATACCTTGTACTGCTCGTACAAGGCGGTCTTCGCCAACGGAACAATTCTTCCCGCGGTATAAAAGATGAACCACCTTTTTTACACAAGAGTGTACTGGGAAAATATTTCTCTCAGGTGCCCTTCTCGCAGTGCTTCAGGTGCCAATCCTTTGGCCATTCCTCGGCAAACTGCAATCTGAAGCCCAGGTACGTGAAGTGCGCACAGCCACACTTTGCACATGAATGCTAAAAACTGCAAGAAGAGCCCCCGACCAGCGCAAGCTGTAGTGGCACCCACACCGCGAACTTCTCCGGCTGCCCTTCTCTGGCGAAATACCACGCGAAAAGATAACAGTCCCGCGTGCGCCCCACTCCGCCCGGATACAGTGCCCACACCCATCAACACGCTCCGCGTTCGACATCTACCCTCGTTAAACCTGCCGTCTCCTACAGAGTCGCTCTAAATTCATCCCCTGTTGCCCTCTCCCCGCGCACCCTGTCCCACAGTCTCGCCCTTCTTCAGCGGCCCCCTCCCCCACGGAGGAGACGTTCAGCGCCTTCCACCAAATCGGTCAGATCTGCGATATCGGGCAGATGCTAAACGCCGCCAAACTCCTACTCGCGAAACTCCGCACCTGCTCAAACCCGGCTGAACAATTCAACGCCTTCATGTCAGTAGTTTCGACGCTCAAATACAGTCCCATCTCCCTTCGTTTCTGCTCTGGAACCCTGGCTCGCTTCGTGATCGACGGAACGAGCTCCTGTTCTTGTTGCAGAAATACGACGTTCATGTCTGCCTCATTTCTGAAACCTGGCTTAAACCGACCGATTCCTTCTCTATCCCGGGGTACTCCACCATCCGATCCGACAGGAACGACGGCAGGGGAGGCGGTGTCGCCATCCTCTGCCACCGTTCCCTCCGACATCACGAACTTCGTATCAGCCCCTCTCCGGGTGTCGAGGCAGTTGCCATTAAGCTTCTGTCGCCAGCGATCTTTGTCGCGGCTGTCTACGTTCCTCCTGACTGCACGCTCTCTCCTGACGCGTTAATCAAACTCACCTCCGTGCCCACTCCTTTCGTTCTGGGAGGCGACTTTAACTCGCGACACTCCTCATGGAACAACCACACCAGCAACCGCTCCGGCAGAATTTTACACAACCATGTCTTTCGCGCCCCCACAGGCTGATCTCTCCTCAAAATTTGACATATCTTCCGGGGCCTTCCAAGAAACTTTCCACACTAGATCTCTTTCTGGTCCACCATGATTCGGCTTTCGAATGCAAATCAGTTGACGATGCCGTCACACAGCACAAGCCAGTACTTTTGTCACCCACCGCCGGCGCAAGGCACACACCAAGCGCCATAAAAACAGTGGACTGGAAGGCTTTCGGCCGATTCACTACTAGCTTTCAGCTAAGGGATCGGTTGGATACCAAACACGAAATTGACTCAACTATCAGAACGCTTGAATCCCTCTTGCTTGCGTGCCAACGTAAAGCCACCTTGTACCGGGAACCTGATCATGCAAACACCCTCGTCTCCGACCCTCGTCTAAATTCGTACATAGCCGAACCCCGCAGAGCTAGGAAAATGTTTCAGCACACGGGCGCTCACTATTTTTCGATCATAAACAAACAGCTGTCAAAGGAGATCAGCCGCAGGATAGCGGAGGTGAGGCGAAGCTCCTTGAACGAAAAAATCAAATTCCTCCGGAAAGCTGACCCCACTTTTTGGAGCAACTGCAAAATTCTAACGTCCACCAAAACCGTCTATCCACCCTTCAAATCAACGCTTTTGCTTCAAACTTTGCGAAAGTCCACAACACCATCTCGTCGCTAAATTCACCTTTCTCTCAGCGAGTCGAAGAGCACATCGTGTAGCTCTCTCGCTTCGCCCCAGAAAACCCCCGGAGGGACCTAGAAATCGCCCCGGCAGAGATCGCTACCATTATTAGGTCGCTTAAAAACAAAAAGGCCCCAGGACAGGACCGCATCGTCGCTCAGTTGCTAAAAAACTCAAACCACAAAATCACTCTACAGCTCTACTATATCTTCCGGGCTTGCAGATGCAGGTCTTATCCTACTTTCCCGCCTCCTGGAAGATGGCGAAAATAGTTCCTTATCTCAAACCCGGAAAACCAAAGGACCAGGTGGAGAGTTCCCGCCATCAGTCTCTTGTCGCTTCACGGCAAGATTTTCGAAAAAGGTCTACTCCTTCGACGGCGGGAATTCCTTGACTCGAGACGGATCCTAATTAACCAACAGTTCGGCTTTCGTCCTGCTTACTCGACAACCAATCAGCTGGTCCGCGTCGCGCAGTTGATCACCCATGAGATAAACGTAAATAGATACGCGGGCATGGTCCTCATTGACCTCGCCCGTGCTTTTGATTCAGTCTGGCATCACGCACCCATCTTCAAGCTCGCGAATTACGGATTTAACGACACCTTTTTACAACTTATACTTTCCTACCTATCTGATAGGTACCTATACGTCTCGCTCAACGGATCCGACTCGAGCTGGTTTCCCGTAACTGCTGGAGTACCTCAGGGTTCCATCCTGGGTCCAGTTCTTTTCAACCTCTTTATAAACGACATTCCACTTCCCGCTTCCTGCGACACAGGGCTCGATGCTGATGACACTGCTCTTCTTGCATCCTCTTGGTCCTTTCAGTGCCTCGTCTCCAAGCTCCAAAATCACTTAAACCTCGTGTCTAACTTCATCGAGGACTGGAAACTCCTCATAAACCCGGCCAAAACCCAGGCTATCCTTTTCACCAGAAAGCGCGTTTCCCTTCCTTCTCTTATCCTCTCAGTCAGAGGGGTTGATATCTCCTGGTCGGATGAGGTAAAGTTCCTTGGACTCGTTTTCGACAGGAAACTGTCGTGGACTCCGGCGGTGGCTGACCGTATTCAAAAAGTGAGAGCTGCTGCGGGGGCGCTTCGCCCGCATATATCCGCACCCTCGCGTCGTAACAAATCGCTCCGGCTAACGCTCTATAAAGTGTGTCTACGTCCCATCCTGACATACGGCGCTCATGTGTGGGCGGCGGCCCCTTCCACGACCCTCATGAAACTACGATACTCGCAAAATCGTATCCTAAAGATCATCGTAGGAAGACCTGGACTTCCGTTTCCGGTATACTGAGCGTAAGAAGTGTGAAAAGTAGTAAGAGATTTCAGAAGCGTGAGTGGGAGATATAAGGCATAAAAGAGAGTAGTGCAGTGTGCTGAAGGGTGTGCAAGGTGCGGGGGTAAGCGGATAGATATAGGGGTAGAGAGACAGGGGTAGGAGTGTGAGAGAAAGAGAAGGCGAAAAAGGGAGATAGGATTTGGAGGTTAGGAAGAGAGATAGGCGTGGACGTGAGAATTTGGCGGGAATAGAAAGAGTAGGACAAGCAGGTGGCGCGGCCTAGTGGAAGAGAGGTAAACTAGATAGTTTTCGGTCTTCACAGGAAAAGCGGGAATCTCAAAAGGGAGTAAGGGACGGAGGGATAGGTGAAAGGAAGGTAGCAGGGAGAGGTTTAAGAAAATGAGCGAGAACGGGGAGGAAGGTAAGAGAGAAGGAAAAGAAGGAGGGAAGGGAGAAGAGAAAAAAGTGGGAAGACCAACGAATGCGGAGAAATTAAGGAGGGACAGTGTGAGCAACGTAGGGAGTAGCAGCATGGGCAGCCTGGAAAATATCTGGGGAAAAAGGAGGAGGGAAAAGGAAGAAGAGGAGGAAACAAAGGGGGGAAGTCGGCTGTTAAAAGGAGTTCGGTTAAGAGGGGGTCGCCGAAGGAGGAAAGAAAGGGTGGGGGAGCATTGGAGGGAATGATAATGGAAATGATGTAAGAATTAATAGAGGTGAAGGAAGAGCTAAGGAAAGAGAGGGAGGATAGGAAGAAGGTGCAGGAAGTTTGGAGAAACGAACTGAGGAAGTGGGAGGAGGTAAGAAGAGAGGATAAAGAAAGAACCGAAAGAATGGAAAAGAAAATGGAGAAATTAGAGGAAAGGACAGGAAGGGTGGAGGAGGTGATAGAGAAGTTAGGGAAATGGGAGGAGGATGGGGCACGTAAAGGCAGGGAAAGTATGGGGGAAGAGGGAAGGTTGATGGAGGACCGAAGAAGGATTAGGAAATTGGAATTAAAGCAAGATAGGAAAAAAAGGGAGGAGAGAAGGAGCAACGCAATAATAAGGGGAAGAGGTAGAGGGCAGGGAACTGAAGGAGGTGGCGAAGGAACTGTCGGAAAAGATGGGATTGAAGGAGGAAGGGATAAGAGAGATGAAGAAGATAGGGAGGGTGGAAAAAGATGGGAGGGGATGGCATTGGTAAAATTGGAAAAGAGGGAACTGAAAAGGAAGGTGATGGAAGCGAAAAGTAAATTAAGGGGAGGGAAAGAGAGGATAGAAGACGATCTGACGGAGGAGGAGAGGAGGGCAAGATGGAAGATAGAAAGGGAAGCGGGAAAGGAGAAACAAAAAGGAGGCAACGTGCAGATAGGATACATGAAGATGTGGGTAAATAGGAAAGTGAAGTGGTGGGATGAGATTGAGGAAGGGTCGTATAGCGATAAAGGAAACGAACAGATACGGTACGAAGGAAGGATGTCGGAGGATGGGCAAAGGGAGGTGTAGGCTGGAGAGGGGAATCTAAGGAGGGCAAGGAAAGCAAAGTAGAAGGCGGGAATCATCAGGATAGGCAAGAGGAGAGAAAGGTCGCAATGGGTATGAAGGGGTTTGGGTCTGGGAGGAGGGAAAGTGGGAAAGGGGAAGGAGGTACAAAAGTTAGTTTTTGGAACGTAACGGGACTAATGGGGAAGGACAAAGTATTTTGGAACGAGCTGGCTGAATGGGATGGAATGTTTCTAATGGAGACGTGGGTGGAGGAGAAGAATAGGGAGAAGGTAATAGGATGCTTGCCGAAAGGATACTAATGGATAATGCAGGATGCGGGAAAGAGGAACGTAAAGGGAAGATCAATGGGGGGTATGGTGTTTAGGCTAAGAAAAGAATGTGGAGAAGTGAAGGTGAAAGAGAATGAGAGGGGTATTTTGATAGTAGATGTTAAGATAGAGGAGGAGGAATGGAGACTAATAGGAGTTTATGTAAATAAGGATATGGATAGGATAATAAGAATGATAGAATAATGGAGGGAAGAGGACGCGGTAGGAAAGAAAATATTAGGAAGGAGGAGGAAGAGTGAATGAGGAGGGGGTGGAAGAGAGAAAATCAAGAGATAAGGTTATATACGCCGAGGGAAGGAATCTGATGGAATTTGTGGAACGGAATGGATGCTTTATTATGAATGGGTCGGGAAAAGGGGTCGAGGAGGGGGAGTACACGTATGCAAGTTGTGACGAGGCAAATTTCGCCTCGATCACGAGAGTCCGTCCGCTCCCTCCACCCTGGCGAGTCCCCGCCTCGACCGCGCCGTCCTGCGCCCCGGTCATTGTTCCCCACAGTCCCCTCCCAGCATGGATAGAGCGAGCAAAGCCACAACCGCGACGATTGCCCGCCGTCGGCCGCGGTCGCCCTCCACCCGGGCGAGGGAGGGCCGGACGGGCCCCACCTCAACGCAGGACGACCCGGCTGACCGGTCGCCACCTCCGCCCCGGCAGCCTCCCCGGGAGCGACCGGCAGCCGGACTTCGAAATTGCCGGGCCTGGGGAAACGACAAGCTGCCTCCCGCACCAGCCCACAGAGGACTCCCCAGGTCCCGGCTGAAGCAGGACGACTCCTGGTGGCCCGCCTCGGCACCGAAACTCCCTGGGGAGGGGGAACCGCGAGCCGGCGAGATCGCGACCGCGGATAAGGAGCGATTAGCGTGCGCGCAGTGAGTCAGACCGTACCGAGCCGTTGCTTTCTTTTTGTAATTTTTCTTTTCTTCTTGGCGAAGGCCAATTCAAGTCGCGACGACAGAGTGCATTCGCGTGCGTGCGGAGCAGTCCCCCGCCACGAAAGCCAGCAGCGATCAAGGATCCGCCGATGCAAAGGTAGGATTCACGCCTCCTCACGGATATTTGGGTGTTTGGGTGCGAGAGTGCGAGAACGGATCGACGAGAGTGAGCGGGAAGCCGCCGGGCCCGCTACTGTCCCCGTCCCCTTCGCGACGTTGGCGACAGGACGCAATCCGAGAGGCGAGGACCCTCGAGGTCGATCCCTTGACCCCCGAATCGCCGCCCTTCTCTGTGCCGATTTCGAGCTGCGACGCCTCGAAAATCGGCTCGTAACGGTTCGCCCGCGCCAACCGCCGAGTTCGTCCTCCGCGTTCGAACGAAGGTCGTCCTCGTTCCGCGAGCCCGCGCGTTGCCGCCGCGGTCGGTTTCGTCGAGGTCATCGAGACCCCGGATTTGAATCGCGGACGGGTACCCCCGACCCCCCCGCATTCCCGACTAATCTTTTTGCTTCTTCTTGTATTTGGAACTCTAGGGCCACCGACATTTTGTATCGACCCCTAGCTTTAGTTCTGCGATCGAGAACTTTCTTTGTATTGGGAATTTCCGCGCCGCGGTTCCTCTTTGCCGCACTTGGCGGCCGCGTACCCTTTTCCCTTGCGCAAAAGTGTACCGCGGAATTCCCGTTCTTTGGTTGTCTGGCACGGCCACCTTGGCCTTGAGTAAAATTCACGTTAAACGTCACTCGTGGGTCAAATTTTCTTTAACCTCCCCTGAGCCCCGCTCCCATACTGAGCAGCCGGAAGGGCGAGGTTTCCGGACGAGTGCTACGGCACTGGCGCCCAGAAATTCAAATCGTCCGTGGAATTGTGCACGGGGCGCGTCGAGAGCGGTTTTCCCTGATCGCCTCCGCGCAGGGCCACCCTTAGGCTGCCCTCATAACCCGTACGTCACAAAATTGGCGCCCAACGTGGGGCCGTTAAAATTTCGACCAAGGGACACGAGCGTTTCTTTTCTCCAACGACGGTTTGTCGGTTCGTTTAACGTTTTTTCTTCCCGTCGTTGTTTGAGTTGTCGGTCTAACCGCGGTGTTTTGTTTTGGTTCGGCCGGTTGGCAACGGAAGAGTTTCGCGGTCTCTTCGACGCCTCTTCACGTCAGCTGTTCGAAATAATAACGAGCGTGCGAGTTGCTGAGCGCGCGCCTGCCTGTTTACCTTTGCGGTATTCGACCCGTCGCTCGAGTCAGCTGTCGCGCCGCATCGCACAGACAGCACTTGTTGTGGTGGAAAAGAACGAGGAAGAGAGTTCGACTTTCCGTCTCTTTCCTTCTCTTACCGGAGAGTATTTTACGGCCGTTCTTTTCCACGTAGCCTTTTCAATCCTTCGATCAACCGCGCGATAAGATGTCGAGCTCCGAAGCCGCTCCATCCGACCGGTCACTCCGCCGCGCCCTTCGCGAACGGAAGTCGGCCGCGAAAGTGCGTTGTTCTCGATTTTTAGCGGGTCATTCCATCTTGGATGTCATCATGTTGATGGACCTGCTGGGGCTGAAATCGGATTCCCCATGGGATCAATTGGCGGACCGGTTCCAACGCTTTCACCTTCGCCGCGAATTTGGCCCGGACGCCGCGGGGTGGGACCCCCGAAAAGACGAAGGGGGGGAGATACTGACAACCGCAGTCGAAGCCGCGCTGGCAGGTAGTCGGGGGGACGATTTGCTGGAGCGATACGAATCGCTCCTCCGTCAATCCCCGCGCGGCCGGAACACAATTATCCCCCGGGCACCCCCGAGTACCTCCGCGATCCCGCAGGCGATCCCGACCACCACCGTGACCTCGGTAACATACTCGGTCGCGGGAACACAGGCCCAGATTTCATATACGGAGGCTCGCGTGCCGGTGGGCACGCCCCCGCGTGAGGCGACCTTAAATTGGGTCGACGCAGGGCGGTGGTTGCCTACCGGGCAGTCCGCTGGCCGGTGGAGGGACCCCATCAGCCTCCCGGCCAGCCCGAGGATGTCCAGCCGCGCGACAGGGGCGATTCCGCGCCGAGTACCGCCGATTGCGCCCCCGCGAGAAACCCTATCCACGCGGGTGAACTTTGTAGGAGAGAGGGAGACGGGCGAGCTCTCCACCCCGTCCGAGGAGGACCGTTTGTCCGCCCCCGCCCCCCGCGTTACGCCGAAGCCGGTCGAGCACCGTGCTACCCGTTCGGCGGATATTTATCTTCCGTGCGCCGGAAAAGGGTCGATGAGACAGGGATCTTCGAGGCCGCGTTCGCGGGACCCGTTGACCCCCCCACTCTCCCCTCGGCCGACACGAGACCATATTGATACCGAAGACAGTGAGAGCGACGATCACGTCCCGCTGTACGCCGCGGGTGGGTCCCGCACTTGCGGTCGACCCACGCGGCCGGAGACCGATCTTCGACACGTGGACGCGCCCCGTGTCCGGTCCCCCCTTCACCGGTATCCCTTTTGCGACCAGGCGGAGGTCTCTGCGCCTCGGCCCCACGCCTCCTCGACCTATCGGGACGAACCGTGGGAGCCTCGACGGCGGGAGCCTCTGACGCGACGATCCCGACCCTCCGCGGCCGGTGGTCATCGCAGCGTCGCCCCGCGAGAGTCGTCGGAGGAAGACCATCGGGTCTCCCCGCGAGCGGTAAGGAGGAGAGAGAGGGAAGCTCGCTCATCTTCGAGCGAGTCATGCCCCTCCCCCTCCCGCCACGCGGAGTATCGCGCCCACGCGCGATACCCCGACAGACCCCGGGATATTTGCCACGGGCACTGCTCCTGCCCCTCATCCGGTCGACCGCCGTCCCCAAGAACCTACTTCCGCGGGGACCGAGCCGTCGATACGTTGAATAAGTGGCACATTACGTATTCGAATGAGTCCGAAGAAGGCGCTGAAATGTTTTTAGAGCGTCTCGAACATTGTCGCCGCAGCGCCGGATTACCGGACCGCGACCTTTTAGCCGCGTTACCGGCTGTGTTCAGAGGCGAGGCAGCCAATTGGTATCGCCTCGAAGGGGCCGCGTGTATGTCTTGGCACGCGTTTTCCCGGGCTTTCCGGACGCGTTTCGGAGCCCAAAACTTGCAACGGCAGCTATGGAACGACGCGAGAAATCGGACTCAGGGGGAGAAGGAGCCGATTAACTCGTTCTTAGATAGCCTGTTAATCATCTTCTCGCATATGCGAAACCCGCCTCCCCGCGCTGAACGCCTCGACATGGCGTACGACAATTTGCGGCCGTTTTACCGCCGACGGTTTCGTCGTTCAGAGTTCGCGTCGTTCAGCGAACTCCGCGCTTTAGGGAGGGAAGTCGAGCTGGCCGCGGCGCAGGAACGCGTCCATCGCCCGTCCCCCGCGGCTTGCGAACTCGCGCTCCCGAACACCGCGTATAAACCCCCGCGAGGGTCATCCGCGAGGGTAGCCGCGATCGAGACTTCTCCCAGCCGCGAAACATCTTCGGACAGCTCGGGAGGGGGAACGTCGAGGAGAAGGAGGAGGAGGAAGCCGAAAGGACAGCGGAAATCCCCGACTCCCACGACGCGAGACGCGAAGGAGAGGCGAGGGGACCTTCGACCCCCGCTACCGGCGCCACGGTCCGCGTCGTACGATCCTCCGCCCCCCCCAGCAACGCGAACTTCCGCACCTCCCCAGCCGCCGCGGAAGAGCCCCTCGGCGCCGCGACCCAAAGCGCCGCCGCCGCAGAAGGGCCCCGCGAAAACGGCCCCGGTGACGCGCCCCGAAGCGACACCGACCCCGTCAACGACAAGGGGGGGGGCTTGCTTCAATTGTCAGCAGACCGGACATTGGGTCGCTGACTGCCCCCACCCCCGCCAAACGCGGGCCTGCTTTGGCTGCAACCGCGCCGGGGTAACGATCCTTACGTGCCCCGATTGTTCCGCGCGACGGCCGGGAAACGCGAAGCGGGCCGATCGCTAGAGGCCAGCGATCCCCCGCATAAGGACGAGGAGGCCTCGTTAACAGGCCCGACTCGAGTGGAGGGGCAGTCGAAGGGCCCGTACCTTTGTACGGATTTCCCAGAGACTCCAACGACCTCCACCGAGCCGACCCTCCCGTCACTTCCGTCGAATTCCGCGAGCGCGTCAACGACCGAGTCCGCCCCAGAGAAAAGGACGGAAGGTACCCCGAAGATTACCCCACGTTGCCATGGGACGGCTACTTCGCCGGCCGGCCAGGGGGAAAACGAGGTAGTCGTTTTGGCCCGCGAATCGTCGAGAATTCGCCGAGATTTTCCGCCGGGATACGTCGACCGCCGGTACTACGTTCGCTTACTCGTAGCCGGGCATCCGTTATGGGCGCTGATCGACAGCGGTGCCGCGCGTTCCTATTTGGGACCGTGCGCGGCGGCGTGGCTCGGAGAGCGCCTGGACACTGCATTTTCCGGGGAAATGCGGATGGCCAACGGGACGCAGGACCGTATCTTGGGCGAAGCGGTAATCGAAATCGAAATCGACGGGCGGAAAGTCGATCTGCCGATCCGAGTCGCGGGCAACCTTGATTACGATTGCGTTCTAGGGATCGATTTTCTGGAAGCTTTCGGGATCTCCATGAACACGGCCGACGCGACGTGGAAAATCCGCGACGGACCCGTTCACGCCTTCTTAGTACCGGGCATTCAGGATTCCGAGGAGGTTATCCACGCGGATTGCGCCGCGATCGTTGAGATTACTCCGAGTCAAAGCGAGCGTCTAAATCAGCTGTTGGACGAATTAATCTCCCCTCCCGCGGAAAAACCGCCCGCGACGAACCTCGTAAAGCATCGGATCGACGTGCAGGGACACGCCCCGATCAAACACCGCGCGCGCCGCGTTTCGCCGAAAATTTTCGAAGTCGCGCACGCGGAAGTTGACAAGATGCTCGGGGACGGGATTATCGAGCGTTCGGAAAGCGCGTGGGCGAGTTGTCCCGTGATAATCCCGAAACCGAACGGGAAATATAGGTTTTGCATCGATTACCGTGATGTAAACACCGTCACGAAGAAAGACGCGTACCCCCTCCCGCACATGGACGCGATCCTGGACAAACTACGCACGGCGCATTACATTTCGACGATCGACTTGAGCCAAGCGTACTTCCAAATTCCGCTGGAAGAGTCCAGTCGAGAGATTACCGCGTTCGTGGTGCCAGGGAAAGGGCTGTTTCAGTTCACGCGTATGCCGTTTGGGCTGACCAATGCGCCGGCCACCTTTCAAAGGCTGATGGATCGCTTGATCGGCCCAGAATTAGAACCGCACGCCTTTGCGTATCTTGACGATATCGTCATCGTCAACGAGACTTTCGATGACCACCTACGATGGATCGAAAAGATTCTCCGAATACTCAATGAGGCGGGGCTCGAGATAAATCGGGAAAAAAGCGAATTCTGCTGTCAAGAGGTCCGGTATCTGGGGTATTTGATTAACCGGAAAGGCCTCGAACCCGACCCCGAAAAGGTCGCGCCGGTTTTGTCGTATCCGGCGCCCACCAATCTAAAGCAACTGCGGAGCTTCCTTGGCATGGTCGGCTGGTACGCCCGATTTCTTCCAAACCATGCACGAGACAAAATCCCATTGGTGCAGCTGCTGAAAAAAGACGAGCCCTGGCATTGGGGAAAAGCTCAGGAAATGGCCTTTCAACGTTTGAAGGAAGCCCTGAGCACGGCCCCGGTTCTAGCCCGCCCTAATTTTTCGCTCCCATTTATACTTCAAACCGACGCGAGCAACTACGCGATCGGCGCGGTCCTCACACAAAAACAGGAGGAGGAAGAACATCCCATTGTTTACGTGAATCGAGTCTTGACCGCAGCCGAACAGAAGTACTCGGTGACAGAAAAGGAGTGTTTGGCCGTTTTATGGGCAATTAAAAAACTTCGTCCGTACCTCGAGGGGTACACTTTTACGGTGATTACGGATCACAGCAGCCTAAGATGGTTGCACAATTTAAAAGATCCGACCGGTCGGCTGGCACGGTGGGCCCTTGACCTGCAGCAATATTCTTTTAATATTGAACATCGCAGGGGTGCCCTCCACCAGGTACCCGACGCACTTTCACGTGCAATTGTACCCCCGACCGACGCGATCGCGGGAAACGACACCGCTTCCAACCTCGTAGCGGCCCTTAAAGACCTTGAAGACAAGTGGTACGCCGGCCGCTTGGAAAAGGTGCAATCGCACCCCGCGTCGTACCCTGATTGGCGAGTCGACGACGGGCGACTGTACGTTTATCGTCCGTCTCCCACGAGGGAGGTTATCGGGGACGACCCCGACGCGTGGAAACTCGTCCTTCCCGAGAAATTTCGTGAAAAGGCCATGCGAGAGGCCCACGACCCCCCCTCGGCCGGCCACCCTGGCGCGGATAAAACTTATCAAAGGGTGTGCCAGGAATTTTATTGGCCGGGGATGTTTCGGGACGTCCGCCGCTTTGTGCGGAAATGTCCCGTGTGTCAACAGCACAAGGTCGAGCAGCGCGCTCCCGCTGGACACATGGGCCGGCGAATACCTAATCGGCCTTGGGCCGTGGTATCCGCTGACGTAATGGGCCCTTTTCCGCCGGGGAGAGACCAATCCCGGTACATCGTCGTCTTTTTAGATACGTTCACGAAGTGGGTCGAGTGCAGGGCGCTCCGAAAAGCCACGGGGTCGACCATCTTGGCGGCTTTCGAGGACCTCGTGCTCTTTCGCTGGGGAGCCCCTGAAATACTCCTCACGGACAACGGGACGGAATTTTGCAATCGAAAACTCGACGATCCCTTGAAAGAATGGGGTATCCAACATCATACGATACCCCCGTATCACGCCCAAGCGAATCCGGTGGAGCGAGTCAATCGCGTCCTTAAAACGATGATTTCTTCATTCATCAAAAAGGACCACCGTGATTGGAACGTGCACTTGCACGAATTCCGATTCGCCGTGAATACCGCTGTGCACTCTTCAGCTGGCGATTCCCCCGCGGTGCTCAACTTTGGAAGAGCCCCACGGCCCATCGGCAGTCTCCGCCGCGCCGTGGAAGGAGAACCCTTGCTCTCCCGCGAGAATCCCCGGGAGTGGGGAGAGCGCACGCGGCGCTTGTCCCTTTTACACGACTTAGTAAAGGAGCAATTGGAAAAAGCTCACACCCGGCAAGCGAAATATTACGACGCGCGTCACCGCGATATTAGATTTCGGGTAGGCGATTTGGTTTGGCGGCGCAACCGAGTTTTGTCGTCCGCCGCCGAGAACGTGGCCGCGAAGCTGTCGGCAGCGTACGCCGGCCCGTTCCGCATTACGAAAGTCCTGTCGCCAGTCGTATACGAGGTCGAGACGCCCGGGACCCGCATGGTCCCGAAGGTCCACGTCTCCGACCTCAAGCCTTTTTTTGGGGACGATTTCAGTGAGGGCGAGGTAAGCGACCCTGTTGACCCTCCGCAAACCCCGCAGGAGCCAGCACCGAGGAAGAGGGGTCGCCCGCGCCGGGACCCGACGGCCGGCAACCAACCACCGGCCCGACGAGGAGTTCGAGGCCGTCCCCCCGGGCGCCTGTATGGACCCCCGACGACCCGTCGAGGCGACGCCGCGCCTCCACGCGGCCCTCGACGAGTTCGAGGGCCCAAACCTGGGGAAGACGGAAGCCCGTCGGAGGAGGGCCCGCGGACCGCGGAAGAAGAAACCGGCCGCCCCGCCGCCGGCCCAAGGACCCGCGCCAGGACCCGCCACTCGGCCAACCCCGGCCCCACGGACCGCGCCCACGCGCCGAGGAGGACGCGCGCAGCCCCGAGGGCGCGCCGTCGGACAGGCCCCAAGGCCCGTCCCGAACCCCCGCCGACGAGGAACGGCGGGAAGCGCCCGCGAAGCGCGGCCGTTTAAACGGCCACGCGTCGAACCGGCCATGCCGCCGGTGGGACCCGCCACCGGGACGGCTTCGGCAGAGCGAGTGGTGTCGGCGGCAGCCCACATCGCCACCGTCCTGCTGGGGCTGACCCGGCCGGAGGGACCGCCAGCAGGCCCGCGGCCCCCTTATTGCTTCGGGTGCGGGCAGCCCGGGGTGACCCGTCCGTCCTGCCCCCGCTGCTCGTGGGAGTGGCGGAACGAGACGGGGGCCCCGCACCCCTGGCGGTGAACCGCCCCGTCCCCGGCCGTTAACCCGGGGAACGGAAATTCGTGTAAATTGTCCGCTGGTCTTGTCCGTTCTCGGCGTCCGTGACCGTCCACGCCGCCATTTGTCCGTCCGTGTCTTCGTGGAAAAAAAAAAAAAAAAGAGAAAAAGAAAAAAAAAACTAATATACAAAAAAAAAAGAGAAAAAAAAAATATATGTACTTTTTTTTTGATTTTTTGTGGTGACGGGAAAGCATAGGATTAAGCGTCTCTCGTCCAGTGTTCCGTGTTTCGTCCGCCGCTTAGGCAGGCTATCTGTTTTATGTATCTTACCTTTTCTTTTGTTTCGTGCGCTGTCGATGAGAATGATCTATCATCAAACAGCGCGGCAGTATTCGCGACAATCCCGGTCGACGCAGGCCGACCAGCGAGACGGGAGTGTCGACTACAAGTGTTTGTTTACTTCTCACAGCCTCTTTCTCCGTCCAAATGCTGAAGCACAGACCTTCCTGTCCAGCGGCCGAGAGAAATCGAAGGCAGCTGGCCACTGAACCCACTCCGCCCGACACCTCTCACCCCAAGTGTCCCGCGGAACCCTCCGTGTGGAATCGCGTTGAGCCTCCGTCTCGAAAATCGACGTCGAGCGACTCTCGCATCGACAAGGGTGATTAACCAGCGTGAGAATGTTGATAGGAAGAAATACTGCCAACGACACCGACGGCGATGAAAAAGCCGAGCCGCTAATAGGATTACGATAATCCAATTAGTTTTTACGAGCGGCACGGCTTGCCGAGCCCGGACGAAGACGGCGCGACGATTTCTTGCGCCAGTTTTTATCCGAGGCCCGTCGCACGTCGGTGCGTCACGCGTGACGGTGCGCTACGCACACCGCACGCCGCGCCCCGCGGCCCCACCGTTCGATCCCCGCGCAGGAGAGAATGAGCGAGTGCTTGGTAATCGTGGTGTGTGTGGGGGGGAGGCGTGAGTCCTCCCTGAGCATCGGGACACGGACTCTTTCCCGCTTCTCGTTTCTCGTTGTCCTTGTCCCCGTGGAACTGGAGAATTTCCTTTTGTTTTTTTTATATTTTTTTTTGGGAGAGTTGCAGGGGACGGCACCGGAGTGTGCCCCTTTTCTGTCCGGGTTTCAGGACGCTCAGCCTCGCTGCCCGCCACGCTGCGACCTCGAGGAGCGAGAGGAGGAGGAAGCCGAGACCGCCGGACGATTTTAAGGGGGGGGGGGGTGTGTGACGAGGCAAATTTCGCCTCGATCACGAGAGTCCGTCCGCTCCCTCCACCCTGGCGAGTCCCCGCCTCGACCGCGCCGTCCTGCGCCCCGGTCATTGTTCCCCACAGTCCCCCCCCAGCATGGATAGAGCGAGCAAAGCCACAACCGCGACGATTGCCCGCCGTCGGCCGCGGTCGCCCTCCACCCGGGCGAGGGAGGGCCGGACGGGCCCCACCTCAACGCAGGACGACCCGGCTGACCGGTCGCCACCTCCGCCCCGGCAGCCTCCCCGGGAGCGACCGGCAGCCGGACTTCGAAATTGCCGGGCCTGGGGAAACGACAAGCTGCCTCCCGCACCAGCCCACAGAGGACTCCCCAGGTCCCGGCTGAAGCAGGACGACTCCTGGTGGCCCGCCTCGGCACCGAAACTCCCTGGGGAGGGGGAACCGCGAGCCGGCGAGATCGCGACCGCGGATAAGGAGCGATTAGCGTGCGCGCAGTGAGTCAGACCGTACCGAGCCGTTGCTTTCTTTTTGTAATTTTTCTTTTCTTCTTGGCGAAGGCCAATTCAAGTCGCGACGACAGAGTGCATTCGCGTGCGTGCGGAGCAGTCCCCCGCCACGAAAGCCAGCAGCGATCAAGGATCCGCCGATGCAAAGGTAGGATTCACGCCTCCTCACGGATATTTGGGTGTTTGGGTGCGAGAGTGCGAGAACGGATCGACGAGAGTGAGCGGGAAGCCGCCGGGCCCGCTACTGTCCCCGTCCCCTTCGCGACGTTGGCGACAGGACGCAATCCGAGAGGCGAGGACCCTCGAGGTCGATCCCTTGACCCCCGAATCGCCGCCCTTCTCTGTGCCGATTTCGAGCTGCGACGCCTCGAAAATCGGCTCGTAACGGTTCGCCCGCGCCAACCGCCGAGTTCGTCCTCCGCGTTCGAACGAAGGTCGTCCTCGTTCCGCGAGCCCGCGCGTTGCCGCCGCGGTCGGTTTCGTCGAGGTCATCGAGACCCCGGATTTGAATCGCGGACGGGTACCCCCGACCCCCCCGCATTCCCGACTAATCTTTTTGCTTCTTCTTGTATTTGGAACTCTAGGGCCACCGACATTTTGTATCGACCCCTAGCTTTAGTTCTGCGATCGAGAACTTTCTTTGTATTGGGAATTTCCGCGCCGCGGTTCCTCTTTGCCGCACTTGGCGGCCGCGTACCCTTTTCCCTTGCGCAAAAGTGTACCGCGGAATTCCCGTTCTTTGGTTGTCTGGCACGGCCACCTTGGCCTTGAGTAAAATTCACGTTAAACGTCACTCGTGGGTCAAATTTTCTTTAACCTCCCCTGAGCCCCGCTCCCATACTGAGCAGCCGGAAGGGCGAGGTTTCCGGACGAGTGCTACGGCACTGGCGCCCAGAAATTCAAATCGTCCGTGGAATTGTGCACGGGGCGCGTCGAGAGCGGTTTTCCCTGATCGCCTCCGCGCAGGGCCACCCTTAGGCTGCCCTCATAACCCGTACGTCACAAAGTGCAAGGGGAAATACGGTAATAGATTATTTGGCGGGGGATGAGGATGTATGGAATAGGATTAGTAATGTGAAAGTGGATGAAAAAGTGGATTCGGATCATTTTCCGTTGGTAGTGTGCATAAAGGGCAGGAAGAGAAGGAAAGGGAGAATGGAAAGGGGAAGGAGAAGGGCAAGAGAGTATTGGACAGCGGAGGTTAGGAGCGGATTTACGGAAAGAATGAGAGTGAGAAGAGGGGCAGGAGGTTCAGTAGGGGAGGAATGGAAGAGAACAAGGGAGGAAATAGATAGAGGAATGGAGGGAGTTGTGAGAGTGGGAAAAGGTAGGAGAGGCCGGTGGGATGAGGAATGTAAGAGAGCAAAAGGGGAAGTGAGAAGGAGGCTGAGGGCATCGAGGGTAGAAAAAGAGAACGAAAGGATGTACAGTGAGGAGAATACGAAATATGGTATGCTGTGCGAGAGGAAAAGGGAGGAGGGAAGGAGGAGATTGGAGAAGGAAGTAAGAGAGGCGAATACAGAGAGTAAGATCTGGAACCAGACGGTGAGTGAGCAGGAAGACGACGTCCTTGTAATTAGTGAGCCATATCGGATTCCGCACCGCTGGCATGGGGACAGCGGGGGACTGGCTGCTGCCTGGGTTACAGCAAGGGGGGAACATAAACTGGGCTCGTGCAATAGAGTAGGGAGAGGAAACGGGTTTGTGGCCGTACATTTCAAGCTACTAACGATAATCAGCTGCTATTTCCCGCCTTCGTGCGCTATTGAAGAGTTTACGGAGGCTATGAGAGAAGTGGAGGAGGAAACTAAGAGAAAGGCAGACGGAGCGAGCGTAGCACTAATGGGAGACTTCAACTCCAAGTCACCAGCCTGGGGCTCACGCAAGTTCGACCAAAGAGGATGCATTCTACTAGAAATGGCGCTGCAGGAAAATTTAGCTGCAGCGATAAGCACCGGGGGACACACCTTCGAGAGAAACGGAAGATAAAAAAATTTTTGGAAAAAAAATACAACCGACTTCGGAATGCACTAAAAAGGACGAAATAATTTAAATTTATATTTCGGAGACGGCGCAAATGAAAAATTGTGTAAATGAACGATGTTGCTAATGTGAAAATATGTAAAAGGATTAAAGGATTTTGACAATTTCCAATGTAGAAAATTTTTAATTTTGCGCCGTCTCCGAAATATAAATTTAAATTATTTCGTCCTTTTTAGTGCATTCCGAAGTCGGTTGTATTTTTTTTTCCAAAAATTTTTTTATTTCACATTTTTTAGTGGCAATTGGAGCATTCCTTGAAAAGTTCAACAAAGGGATGGGAAGTGAAGGGCAGGGAAGGGCAGGGAAGGGCAGGGAATGTTGCAAAAGGGATATCGTAAAAACATCTCCGGCCGCAAAATGTAATACTAGGCTTCATCGATATCAGGCCGAATATACGTGAAATAGCACGTTTTTTTGCGATAAAAGCGGAAAAAATGTAGAAATCCGAACCGGGTTTTTTTACGGGACTAACTGTTGGTCATACTCTATAAGATGCTAAAGGTTTCGTTCCGATTGGTCCAGCCATCTTGGAGTAATCGATGGCCATACACAACGCGGACGAAATCGTACGCTTTTTTGCAATAAAAAGGTGGCAAGCGGTGGTGAAATGCAAAATTTTTTTTTACGGGACCAACTGGGAGTCATACCCTACAAGATGCAAAAGGTTTGGTTCCGATTGGTCCATCCATCTCGGCGTAATCGGGGCACATACATAAAAAAAAAAAATATATATATATATATATACATGTCGAATTGAGTAACCTCCTTCTTTTTCGAAGTCGGTTAAAAAATCAAAGATCGATATCTTACTTTGGGACGGCCGTGGAAACAGTCGCGTCATGACTAGTGCGGTCACTGGATGGTTCACCCCGTCAGATCACAAATTCGTCCATCTTGTGATAAACCTTGCGGAAGACACAACCCACAGTGCCGCAGATGGTGGAGCGCAAAGACCCAAAATTGACCTCAAAAGGTTCCAAGCTGCACTTGAGCGCAGAAATGTGGACACCAGTAATATGTCAATCGAGCAGATGCTTGACGCCTTCGACGATGCAGCAACGGAGGCCACGCGGTACATCCCGACGGCGCTACTAAACAAGAGGCCAAACCACTGGTGGACAAGAGAGATTAAAGATCTAAGGACCAAAGCCCACAAAGCCAGGAGGAGGATGCAGAGAGCGGTAAACAAAGCGGACGATAGCGTGATCAGAAAACTGCGATCGAAATGGAACGAGGCAAAGAAGGCCCTCAAATGGGAGATTAGAAGGAGCAAAGAACGTGCATGGAAGAAACTATGCGAGTCTATCGACCATGACACCTGGGGAGCCCCGTACAAAATAGTGCCGAGAACACTCAAAGGAAGAAAACCGAAGGTAATATTGCCAGAAGCGGAGACCAGGAGAGAGCTAGAAAAACTGTTCTTAATAGGACGACTGGAACAGGGAAGACAAGCCAGAACCATAGAAAGAAAATACACCATCCAGGAGGTAAGCAGAAAAGAACTGACCACTGTGTTTCGGATTGCGCGCGGTTATTTAAATCAACAAGGTCTCGAAAAACGCCGAAACAATTCAGCGCGGCGATCGGGCCCACGTTTATAAAAACCGCAACGCGGCCACGAGGCGATTACTTCTGCTTCCGCACCTCGAAGGTAGCTTGACGTCACGCCTTTTTTGTTCGCGACTAATTCGCCAAGCATCGGCCACTTGCGAAGTTTTCTTGCAAATCGAACGCGCTAATCGCGGCTAAATAACTCGGACCTTTCCTTCAGAAAAGGGATTGATTTCCAGTTTGTGAAAAGTGTTAATGTTTCCTTTATTAAATGCAGCCTAAGGACAAAGTGTTACATAATTGATTTACGCCTTTCCCATCGCGGATGTGTGACCGGCAATCTTGCCGAGAATTCGTCAATTCTGCGCGCAAACACACTGTGATTCGAAAAACTCCGATTAAAAAAGCTCCGGGCATAGACGGCAATGGGGTGGATGTGCTCAGACTGTTAAACTCCTTCTGGGCAACAAAGCTGATCTACATCTATAACAAATGCCTCGAAAGTGGTACCTTCCCGAGCAGCTGGAAAGAAGCCAAGTTAGGCCACTAATCCCTAAAAAAAATCGGTACGGATGGAAACTCGGTGGGATATAGACCGTGCTGCCTTCTCCCTGTGCTAGGACAATGCTACGAAAGGTTAGTCCAAAACAGGATAAATGCGGAGATAGCAAACACAGATAAGGACCTTGCGGAGAACCAACACGGATTCAGAAAAGGCAGGAGCACCGTACACGCGATTAAAAAAGTTATGCAAACACTACTTGCTGCTAACGATAGATATACGAAATGCCTTCAACACGATCAGATGGCGAGATATCCTGGATGAGGCTCGGAGAAGGAAGCTACCGGAGTACCTGCAAGCGGTCCTGGAGGATTATCTGGCTGAGAGAAAGCTTATGGCGGAAACTCAAGAGGGTAACATCTGGGTACAGGTCGAGGCCGGAGTCCCACAAGGGTCTGTGCTTGGACCAACATTGTGGAACCTGGTATACGATGGGCTCCTTAAAATGCAGGTAAGTAACAAAGTAAAGATCCTTGGATATGCGGACGATATCGCGATTACAATCACCGATAAATACCTAGAGGACGTAAGCAGAATTGCGGCAGACGTGCTAAAATGTGTAGAGCAGTGGATAGCGGAAAAGAGACTTCAACTAGCTCGGGAGAAAACAGAACTTCTTCTATTGACTAGGAGTAGACATAAGGGAGACCTGGGAATCTTCCTGGCAGACACAGTGGTAAAGAGAGTACATGAGATCAGGTACCTGGGAGTTTTCCTTCAGGCTAGTAGGTCCTTTAAAGTCCACGTGGGCAAAATATCCGAAAAGGCCCATGCGATTGCTGGTGCACTAACCGGAATAATGCCAAGGGTAGGGGGTGGAGGCTACCAAGCACGTATGCTGTACTACTCGACTATACAGTCAGTAATCACATATGCGGCTCCAGCGTGGGCGGAAGCATGCGAGTTCGCAGGGGTTAGGAACAAATTGAGAATGGTACAGAAGGCTGCACTGGCTAGAGTGATTAGGGCGTACCGGACAGTGTCAGCTGACGCAGTCTGTATCATAGCAGGCGTGCCATCGTTGCACCTACACTTGAAAGCCTGCAAAAGGGATTTTGAGAAAACATGCAACAATAAAATGGTTACAGAGAAAGAAAGTCGGAATATAAAAATAGAAAACAAAGCAAACAAAGCGGCAAATAAGGAAGAAACACTGAAGAAATGGCAGGCTGAGTGGGACAGCGGGAAATACGGAAGATGGACATACGAAATCATCCCGTGTATAGAAAGATGGATGAAATGCGGTCCCCAAATCGTAGACTACCACCTCACTCTGGCGTTGACGGGGCATGGAACTTTTGGAGCCTTTCTGCATAAAATAGGGAAAGTCCCTAGTCCGCAGTGTATGCTCTGCAGGGCAAAATTCGATGATGCACGGTACACCCTTTTTGACTGTAACCACTGGGACGCTGAGAGAACAGCTATCGAGACCAGATGGGGAGATTTCAACCCTCGAAATCTTTGTAACCTGTTACAAAACACGGAAGCGAGGACGGACATCATACGATACATTCAGCTTGTTCTGGGAACCAACGAGAAGATAAGGAAGCAAGAAGAAGAGGCAACTTGGAAAATAAAACCAAAACAAAAAACAAATAGAAAAAAAAAGATAAAGAAACAATAAGATAAATGACATAGTTGTTGACCGAAAACAATAGCATTAATGTACTTCCCAACATGAGAGGCACAAAATCTCCCCAGCAACGACGAAATGCCAGGATGGAGGTTCCGATGCGGGTGTGGAGGTGCCCAAATGAGCGCTAGTCGCAGGTGGGTTTTTTAGTGGGTTAGAGATCCACACTACCGGGCAACAACACCTAAGCCCGGTGTGCGAAAAGCATTTTTCCCCCTCTCTCTCTAAAAAAAAAAAAAAAAAAAAAGAGAGTAAGATCTGGAAAATTGTGAACAGAGAAAGGAAAAGCTGGAAACGAATGAACGAGAATATAGATTTGGACGAGTGGATAGAGTACTTTATGGAGCTGCTAGGGGGAGGAGAGGGGGGAGGAAAGAAGAACGATGGGTAGAAGAATACAGAGGGGTGCTGATGAGGAAGAAATAGGGCGGGAAGAATTCGAAAAGGTAGTAGACAAGCTTAAGGAAGGAAAGGCAGTTGGATGGGATGAGATAGAGGGAGAGGTGTGGAGATATGGAGGGAGGGAATTTAGGAGATGGGCTTGGGAATGGTGTAATATAGTGTGGAAGGGCGAAGGATGGCCGGAAGAATGGAATGAGGAGGTGATTGTACTAATTGTTAAAAAAGGGGCGGGAGTAAGGGTTGAGGAGTACAGGGGGGTGACGGTAATGCCAACCCTGTATAAGGTGTATGCGGGAATACTGACAAATAGATTGGAAGAGGAAGTGGAAAGGAACAGGATTGTTACATCCGGCCTAGGTTTGTCCTTCGCTGCTCCGCTTTTCGGAAACGGGTCGAGTTGCCCAAGCAAGCTAAGAATGTGCACAACAGCACTTTTGCACGGTTACCGCTCAGGCTACGGAAACAGCGTGGCGCAACACCATGACCCAAAACTAGATTACGAAAATGCTACCCAGCAAAACTACACCAGCAATTGGGCACAGCCGCGAATATAAAAGCTTGAACAAAGTGCCCCGCACGAGTGGAAATTACGATCTTTTGTGAGTCGACGATACGCAACGCGCGTATCCGCGCCCGCGATCGCGTACCCGAAGGAACCCGGACGTTTGTGCTCGGACGACGGTTCACGGCGTGTGTAACGCCGCGGTCAGACAGAGCTGACCCATAATTGGATATCCTCCAAAAGTGCACACGCCGCCGTGCAGTACCACCACGGACGCCGAAGTTCCCGAAGGGCCGAGACGCCAGCCGCGACGCGATTAACGAACAAGTATACGAACGAAAGCGAACCGCGAGTGAGACGTGTGTGTGTGCCATAACCGAGAGCGAGAGAAATGCCGAGAAAGCGACCCGCTACCTGAGACGCAACGGTTGGGTATGTAAAACGCATGTTAATCAAAGAATATAAGTATACCGCAGATATCAGAGTTTGTATTACACCGAACCCTACTCCTCGCCATCCTACACCGCAACCCGATAGCGCAAGGTAGGTCAAGGTGCGCTTTAGCGCTTCGACCCGGCAGTACCCGCGCCGCGTTTGTAAGATGCTAGAAGAAGCCCGCGGTCCCGCAACGCGGGACGTAACAGGATAATACCGCACAACCAGACAGGGTTTAGGAGGGGTATGGGTACGATGGACAATGTGTATGTTTTGAATTACTTGATAAGTAGGATGGTGGGGCGTAAGGGAGGGAGAATGTGTATGGTGTTCGTGGATCTGAAGGCGGCGTTTGATAGTGTGGATAGAGAGATACTGTGGGAGGAAATGAGTAGGAAAGGAATAAGAGTGGGTCTGGTTGAAAGAAATGTATGAGGAGACTAATAAGTGTAGAGTGAGAGTGGGGGAAAGAGTAAGTGAGGAATTTTGGACGGTGAGAGGAGTGAGGCAGGGCTGTCCAGCGAGCCCAGCACTGTTTAACGTATTGACGACAGACTTAGAAGCGTTTCTCAGTGAAGGAACATGGGGAGGAATGAAGGTGGGAGGGGAAAAAATTGTCTCGCTGGCGTACGTGGACGACACGGTGGTGTTTGCGGAAAGTGAAGAGGAACTAGCGTGTATAATTGCAAGACTGGAGAAGTATATGGATGAGAAGAAGTTGAGAGTGAATTTGGGAAAGACAAAGGTAATGAGAAGTAAGAAAGGAGGAGGAGGGAGGATGAAGAAGTATAAATGGACATGGAAAGGGGAAGTGATAGAGGAGGTAAGGGAGTTTAAATATTTGGGAGTGATTGTGAAAAGAAATGGAGGAATGGATGAGCATGTTAAAGAAAGGGTTAAAAAAACCCAGGCTATAACCCCAAGGGGAATCATCACTGAATATACATCGCAGGAAGACCCATGCGATATCCCACCACTAAACTCCTCGAGGAGCTAAACATCGAACCCATCCTTCCTGACGTAAAAAACCTTATTACCAGCTACACAACTTCCGCTTCCTGCCATCTAAACCTCCTTATTTTTCAAACTACACTTTACGACCGTAACTGCATTCCTTACCGGATCAAAAAATCCTTTCCCCTCAGGACGCGTTTTCTCAACGCTGCTAATTTAAACCGCCAAACGCAAAATCTTCCTCCTTCTACCTCTCAAACCTTCTGATTTCTCCTAGGTCTTCCTCGACCTCTACACCCTCACTCCCCTCGTAGGGAGGAAACACTGTCCTGTGGTGACTCTCCGTCTGGCCATCCTCGCTTTTTCTTTTTGCGCCAGCAATTCTTTCATGTGTTGGGGGTTTTTTTTTTAATTTTTCCCCTCATTTATATCATCTAAATTCGTTTCAAACTTCCCTTCGGTAATTCCAATCTCTATTTTTCACGCACCGCCGGTAAGGGGGCCCGTGATCTTGCCCCCAGGAACGGCTAACCCCTACTCATGACAAACTCGAAAAAAAAGCGTTTAGAGCAGAATTGATCTGGCCTCGGTACAGAACAGACTGCAAGGAGCCAGAGGACTCTCGACTCAGGGTATAGCTGGAGCACTGCATTAACTTTCAGACACTCGGGGTTCGCTCTAGGTTCAGGATAGCGAAAGCTATTGAAGCTAGCGAGGGGCGAAGCTCCCTATTGAGCGACTTGGTCTCTGGAACTCGGTATTTAGAGAGAGTTGAATGCAGTATTGAGTGATATTTCATTTATATCTAAAAGAACTAAATCAATTCTACTTATTACTTTCATAACCGTACTCGATTATAAGCACGACAAGTCTCTCATTACTTCGTGATTATCCGATTATTGAACCAGACGTAAACACGCGCTCAGTTAATCCGCCGCTATCGTGTCCGAACGTCGCGCTTCGAGTCACGCTTCCTAGTGCTCGAACCATCGCTTCGGAATTTCAATCATTATATACTTCGGTTACTGTATTATTTTATTAAAGACGTGTGCAATATAATTCTTGTGCCAAACCACATCGTGTCTAATTCTCGCTTTTCACCTCGCTTCCGTATCACCGAACCCGGCACCTCATCTTTTCTCCCCCGATTTCAAGCGGTAGAAAAACTACCGATCCGCCAAATCGCGAGAAACACTTTATTTAATTTCTTTTTTTTTAGTTAGTGTTAGTAAACTAGTTAGTAAAAAAGTTAATTTAATTAACAAAAAATATATATACAGGGTGTCCACGCTAAAGTGTGACAGTCGCAATATTTCAATAACTATTGATGACACGAAAAATTGTTTATATGGAAATTGCAGTATACAGGGTGGGGCACGAACTATTGCCACCTAGAATAACTACGAAAGTACGATAGTAGAAAAAAAGTTTTCGAAGCAAAAGTTGCAAGGGACAACGGGGGACGTAGTATGCCGTAAATATTTTGTTGCTAGGTGGAGTCGCGTCGGAAATATGAAGGTCACCTTGGTTTTTTTAAATGGAAAGCTATGTTTTGATGCTTTTTTTCTGATTGTGCCTGTTGAGATAAATCCAATGAGGTGCAACATTAAAGTCTTTGAAGGTCAACAAAGGTCATTTATGATAAAACAGACGAAATAAATTTACATTTACAGAAGATGTTCAAAGTGATTGCCATTGGCATCAATACAATACTGTAATCTTCTTATCACCGATTGAGTAGTATTTCTTATCACCTCAGAACTTATCGAATTACATGCTGTAATAATTCTCTCCCGCATATTTTCTGTCGTAGTTGGGACTTCTTTATAAACAATGTCTTTCAACAATCCCCACAAGCCAAAATCCAGAGGTGTCAAGTCTGGTGAACGAGCTGGCCACGATACAGACCCACCGCGTCCAATCCAACGATTTGGAAATCTTTTTTTGCAATTCATCCCTAGCCATCAGCGAAAAATGTGCCGGACATCCATCGTGTTGATACCAATTTTAACATTTTTGCCCTATAGCTAAACGTTACAGTCGCATCGTCCCGATTTCCTTGATAACGGTACCAGGTACAAAATTTCTTTTGGTGGTAAAAATTAGTACAAATTCAGCACCAAATATAACCACTTTGATTTATTCATTTTGATTGATTTTAACATTTTTGCCCTATAGCTAAACGTTACAGTCGCATCGTCCTGATTTCCTTGATAACGGTACCAGGTACAAAATTTCTTTTGGTGGTACAAATTAGTACAAATTCAGCACTAAATATAACCGCTTTGATTTATTAATTTTGATTGATTTTGACGTTTGGTCCTGCTAGCTTAATATTACGTTAGCAGCGCCACGATTTTTTTGAAAACGGCAAGAGGTACAAAATTATTGTTTGTGGTACAAATTAGTACAAAATAAGTACTAAACATTCCACTAGGTCCGATGTGATTCTGCTGGTTTGGTCCTGCCAGCTTAAGAGAGGTACTCAAGAGAGTGTACCGCCTGTCCGACGAGGAAATCCGGCACGGCTTCTCCGAGCTGCTACGCCGGGAGGCCCAGCTATGGTACCGCAACGTGGAGCACCATATAACCTCGTGGGAGGAGCTCCAACGCCGCATGCGCAGCTTCTTCCTGCCAGCCGGAGGGGAAACGGCTAGAGCTACAGATCGCCAAGCGCCGCCAAGCACCAGACGAGCCCCCCCCGCGGATACATCACCGCGATCACCACCCTGATCCGACGAAGAGGGGGATACACGGAGGAGGAGACCCTCGATGCCGTGTACGACAACATGAGCGAAGACCTGCACCTCTACATCCCCCGCCCCACGGTCACCAGCATCGACGGCCTGGTGGCCCAGGCCGACGCGGTGACCGCGATACTCCACACCAAGACTGCCCGCGCCGTACGGAAGGAGGAACCCCCTCCTCGCGCCCGCCAGCCAACCGGGCCGGACCGACCCCGCATCACCGACGACTACCATCGGGACACCCACTGCTGGCGATGCGGGCAACCAGGACACGACCGATTCCGCTGCCAGAACGCGCCAATCCGGTTCTGCGCACGCTGCGGCCAAGAAGGGGTCCTAAGCCGCACCTGCCCGTGCGAAAACCAGGGAAACGCCGGGCGGGCCGGGGAAACCCGGCCCCGCCGCTAGAACGACCGGCCGCCACCGCCCCCCTGGCCGCTTACCCACCGCAGGGTCCGTCACCGGCACCGACCGACACGGCTCGGACTCCAGCCCAGGAAGACCGGATCATCCTAACCGTCCAGATAGCAAACAGCCACGTTCTCGCTCTCCTGGACACGGGGTCCGCGACCTCCTATATCAACAGGGACGTCGCCAGGACTTGCCGCGCCGCGGGGTGAAAGGAGCACCGACACGACCTAGTGACCACCTTAGCCAACGGGACCGGGACAACCGTCCGGCGCAGCTATGAGGGCCGAGCAGTCATCCTCGGCGCACCCCGGCAATGCCACCTCTACGAGATGCCAGAGCTGGCCTACGGAATGGTCGTCGGAATGGACCTCCTCCGACAGATGCAACTCTAGATTCGACTGGACCACCGACCCATCTTTGACTGCCAGGGACCAGAGGACCAGCCCACCGTCCGGGGCCCCTGCGCCATAGACGTACCCACCGGGCTAACCGGGCCAACTCCAGCCGAACAAAAACGCCTGGAACAACTCATCGCCAGCGAACGCCACCAATTCGAGGGGATCAAGGGGCCGACACCCCTCATCCAGCACGAGACCCTCCTCGACGACCCGACGCCGATCAAGCAGCGCTACCGACCGCGCAATCCAGCCATGCAGCGCTTGATCGACGCCGAGGCAGAGAAGATGCGAGCCGAGGGGGTCATCCAACCGTCCAGTAGCCCCTGGAGCTCGCCGATCGTGATGGCCAAGAAGAAGAACGGGGAGTACCGGTTCTGTGTGGATTTCCGCCGCCTCAATAGCGTCACCCGCAAAGACGCCTACCCGCTACCGCAAGTCAACGCCACCTTGGACTAGCTACGTGGGGCGCGGTACCTGTCCACCATCGACCTAAAGAATGGGTATTGGCAGGTGCCCCTCACGCCCGCCAGCCGACCGCTGACCGCCTTCACCGTACCGGGACGAGGACTGATGGAGTTCACCGTTATGCCATTTGGATTACACTCCGCGCCGTCCACCTTCCAGAGGCTCCTCGACCGCGTGATCACACCTGAGATGGCCCCCCACGCCTTCGCGTACCTGGACGATATCGTGGTCGTCACGACCACCTTCGGCGACCACGTCCGGGTACTGGCCGAAGTCTTCCGCCGGCTCCGGGCGGCCAAAATGCAGCCAAACTGGGACAAATGCCATTTCGCGCGGACGAGCCTCAAGTACTTAGGACACCTCGTCGACCAGGAAGGACTTCGCACCGACCCCGAAAAGGTCGCGGCCGTCACCGAGCTCCGGCCGCCAACCAACCTGAAGGAACTCCGGTAATTCCTAGGTGTTGGCGAATCCTCCTTTGAACACGCGCGGCCATTAGTGTTCGCAGCGAAAGTAGTTCGCTGGTGCGTCGTTGCAGACAGCGGCAGCACCTCGCGGACACGCATGGCCACGATCGCGCCATCACGAAGAAAAAACCGGTACACGTGCACCGGCCACGCGGTGCCGATTCGACGCCATTACTGTAGTCTCTGTTCACGCGACAACACGTGTCTTTCGTTATACTAATTTACGCTTATTCTTCATCACAGATCACGCTTAGAGTTCTCTCCTTGTCCGCGCAGTGCTCTTAGTGCATTTCTGGTAGCGAGAGCAAGGTTTCTTGCTGTAGAATTACGTTTAATTGTAGTTATTAGTTTAGAAAACCCGCGTGTAAATAATCGTGTTTCATCCTTGTTATAATTAAGTGTAAATAGTTCTGTAAATATAATATTCTCGTGACCGTCCAACAAAGGTGTCGTGTCTCTTCCCTTTACGTCTCCTCCGCCCACGCAAAATCGCAAACATTTGGTCCTTCGAGCCGGATGGAGACACGCCCTTGCCGTGACGGTTTGAAAAACGCCGTTATACCGTTAACTGACATTTTGAGTGACGTCAGCACCTTGGTGTGTTTGTGTTTCGTGAACTCGCAGACTCAGTGTTGTGTTTGATTCGAACGTTGACACGTCTGTGCGTGCGTGAATCTCGTTTAATTTAAACGACGACTTTTCAACGCGTACGTGAACCTTGTGCTGCGGTGAGACAGTGACCCTCGCGTGTGAGTGATTTGCGTGACTTTTGTGACATTTACGATGCCGAAATCGCGAGATTCCTCGCCCGCTTCGCAGGCCGATTCCGCGCCGGCGGACAAATCGGAAGGACTCGACACCGTCGCGGCTCCGCGTCTAGCTGTGCCGGAAGAGAACACGCAGCCTTCGCACGTGGCTCGCCCACGCTCACCTGCTCGGCTCTCGTCAGAACTGCAGCTGCGCGCAAGGGAACAGGATGAGCGCTACAAGACCATCTTGGCGATCCTAGAAGATCTTGAGGTGGCTTCGAGAAGCAACCCCCTGACATTGCTCTGTGATGAGCTGGGGATTGTGCGGGAGACCTTGCTCGAACATCACCGCACATTTCAGCAGGAGCACAGGGAGTTGAACCGTGTCTGGCCGGTGTCGCGGCTTGATCACGATTATTATGCGCGAAGAGTGGCCTCGAAGGTGGACAAAGCGGTGCTCGACGCTCGTAAGCTGGTGGCCCAGCTGGAGCATCGCTGGACCCAGGCGCAGACTACCGCGACGCCCACGCCGACCCCTCAGCCCTCGCTTGAAGCACGCAGAGCACGACTGCCTGAGGTTCCTCTGCCTCGGTTTGACGGAGATTATTCCCAGTGGGCTGCGTTCAAATCGGCCTTCTCATCCGTCATCCGTGACCGCGCCGAGCTCACCGAATTGTATAAACTCCATTATTTAAGGGGAGCTGTATCTGGCAACGCAGCTCAGCTGTTGGCTCACTTGCCGGCCAATGATGAGGCCTTCGACCAGGCGTGGCGATTGCTGGATGACAGGTACAACAACAAGCGGCTAAACGTGCAGTCGTACCTAGACCGTATTCACGGTCTCAAGCCCATGACACAGCGGAAGGCCTCGTCGCTCCTGAAGCTGGCCAATGTCATCGGAGAGACCACGCAGGCGTTTCGAGCTTTCGGGTTGAACAACCAAGACAACTGCTTCTTGGTGAGCACGCTCGTCCGTCTCCTTGACCCCGACACGCGAGAACATTGGGAGTCGTCGCTGTCCGCGCAAAAGGAGTACCCCACTTTGGGCCAGCTGACTTCGTTTTTGCTCGCAAGAGCCGGCACGTTGGAGCAGTTGGAGCGTCTGCCGGAAACCCGCTCCACGCAGCCCACGAAGTCCACGACGTCTCGACCCGCTCACGCCCCGCACAACCGCTCGGGATCATCAAGGGCGTCAGTGCACGCCGCAAGCCCATCAGCGCCCCGTCCAGTGTCCACGCCAGGCCCCGCGCATCCAACAGCAGGCACGAAGTACCCGTGCGCCTTTTGCAACAAGGACCACTACATCAGCGCATGTTCAATCTTTCGACAATTGGACGCTAAGGACCGCGCAAATGTGGTGAAGGCGCACTCTCTCTGTGTCAACTGCCTCGGACACCACAATCTGCGCAGTTGCCGGACCACGCAGCGGTGTAAGCTCTGCAACGAGCTGCACCATTCTATGTTGCATGGAGCCGATCTCAGCCACGTGGTGGTGCCTGGCCATCGACCGCCCACGCAGCCTACGTCGGGCCCTTCGCAGCCGTCAACCGCGACCACGCATCATCCCGGCCCATCCGCTGCCGATTGAAGAGTCGGCGCAGTCGTCGAAGACAGCACAGTTCACGCAGCTCACGTTTCTAGACCACGCACGGACGCCCACGCATTCAAGCAACGTACGGACCACGCAACGAGGCCACGCAGAACACGGACAACACTTCCAGCAACAGCACTCGCCCGAGTGCACACCGATCTCGCAGTTCAGCAGGTGAGAATCTTGGTCGATTCAGGCTCTGAAATCTCACTTGTTTCAGAATCTCTAGTAACGCAGCTTCAATTGAAACGAACACGCTACACCTTGGATGTCCACGGAGTTGGTGGAGCAAGGACTTCGCAGTCGAACGGAGTGGTCAATATTACCCTCCATTCCAACTACCGGCCTCTCTCAGTCACCATTCAAGCTCACGTGCTTCCACGGGTGACAACTTGTCTACCATCGACGCCACCAACTCTCGCGTCACCGCCCTCGCATCTGGAGAAACTGAATCTAGCAGATCCGCAGTTTCTTGTTTCCAGACCAGTGGACATCATACTTGGAGCTGACGCTTACGGACAGATCATCAAGCCAAACATTATTCGACATCCGTCAACGCAGCTGGTCGCGCAACTGTCTATCTTTGGCTGGCTCGTGATCGGCCCCATCGAGGGCCCCTCTACTCCACGCAAAACCGTTCATCAGGTCACGGTCAATAATACCAATCGCCAACTGGACGAGTTACTCAGCCGATTTTGGACGCAAGAGGAGCCACCACAGGATACGACACCGTTGCTCACGCCAGACGAACAGGAGTGTGAAGAACACTTCAAGGCCACGCATTCAAGGGACTCTACAGGAAGATACATCGTGCGGTTGCCGCTCAAACTACATCCTCGAGCATTAGGCAATTCCTACCAAACAGCACACGCCTGTCTTCAGCGAATCCTCAGACGCCTCAGCAAGGACGACCAGTACAATCAGCTGTACACCAAGTTCATGCTCGAGTATGAGCAGCTTGGTCACATGGTAAGACTGAACAACAGCTCAATAATCAGTTCGTTGCAGTATTATCTTCCACATCACGGCGTCCTCAAGTTGAGCAGCACGACCACCGCTCTTCGTGTGGTGTTCAATGGCTCCAGTTCAACTTCCTCAGGATATTCGCTGAACGATCTTATGCATACAGGTCCCAATCTTATGCTGAACATCGCAGATCTTCTCATCTGGATACGCAGGTATAAACATCTGTTTGCAACGGACATCACGAAGATGTATCAGCAGATCAAGGTACATCCCGATGGTTGGAACTTGCAACGCATACTCTGGCTTGATGACACGCAGAAAGAAACACACTACCAGCTGACCACCGTCACGTACGGGACGAAAGCTGCTCCGTATCTCGCTGTGCGCACACTCTTACAACTTGCCGAGGATGAAGGGTCGAAATATCCCCTCGCCGTGGATCCCATCAAGAATGGCAGGTATGTCGACGATATTTTTGGTGGCGCAGATACAGCAGATCATCTCCTCGAAGTGGCGCAACAGCTGACGCAACTTTGCCAGGCGGGAGGATTTCCACTGGCAAAATGGCACTCTACCAGTAAATCGTTGCTTGAAGTCTTCGCATCCAATCAAGGAAACGCAGCAATCTCATTCGACGACTGCGAGACCAAAATTCTCGGAATCAAATGGACCCCGCATCAAGATACTTTCAACTTTTCAACCATACCTTCTTCCAAACGCACACAGTTCTCCAAACGCCTCATCCTATCTGAAGTAGCACAAGTCTTCGATCCTCTCGGTTTTGTCGCACCTGTAGTCATACGAGCCAAAATCTTAATTCAAGAGCTTTGGTTACAGGAACTCGGTTGGGACGACATTCTGCCTCCTCACATCACTCGCCGTTGGCTTCACATCAGGGAAGATTTAACCAGCTTGGCCAAGCTTTCCATCCCATGATGGTTCAACACAACGACCACGTCTACCGTTGAACTTCACGGATTCTCTGATGCGTCAGTCTTCGCGATGGCAGCTGTCATCTACCTCGTCGTCCGCTCACCGTCCACGGGTACCCAAATTTCTCTCGTTTGCTCGAAAACGCGAGTGGCTCCACTCAAACGCCTAACCATCCCGAGGTTAGAATTAACAGCAGCGCTGCTACTTTCAAAACTGGTAAGGCATGTTCACGCTACTTTGAACATGACCGTTACGCAGACATTTTTGTGGACGGACTCAGAAGTCACGCTAGCATGGATCAAGACGCACCCCTCTAAATGGAAGGATTACGTACGCAACAGGGTAATCCAAATTCAAGAGATCACGCAGCAATATCATTGGAGACACACGCCAGGAACATCAAATCCTGCAGACTGCGCGTCGAGAGGCATTTCGACGGAGCAGTTGCACCAGCACACTCTGTGGTGGACGGGACCACCGTGGCTCAAGAAAACGCAGAACGCATGGCCCAAGCAGACCAGTGGTGACGCAGACGAGCTAGGAGCTCCAGAAGCTCGCGCTGTCGTCTCACTCCACACGTTGAACGCAGTCAAGGAATATTCTTGGAATTTAATCTATCAATATTCTTCTGTTAACAGGTTGTTCAGAATCACGTCTCTATGCCTCAAATTCGTGGACAAACTGTTGAAACGATACAACGCTTCGCCCACGCCAATGATCTCCGCAGCTGACATAGAAAAGGCCAGGATCTACTGGATTCAGGCCACGCAGTCCCTTTACTTCAAAGACGAACTCGCAGCACTCGCCAAGGGGACTTCGCTTTCATCTACACATCCTTTGACACGGCTGACCGCTTACCTCGACCATCAAGGGATCGCCAGGGTAGGAGGACGGCTGCAACACTCAGAGCTGTCGCACGAAGGCAAACATCCGGTAATTTTGCCTCGTGATTCACGGCTCTCAGCGCTTCTTATCGACCACGCACATCAGCAAACGATGCACGGAGGTACGCAAGACACCCTTGCTTTTTTCAGACAACGCTATTGGATCATCGGTGGAAGAGCTCCGGTGAAGACTCACATCCTCAGGTGCGTGAAGTGTGCTCGGCAGAGGGGGATCCGTGCCCATCAACTGATGGGCCAACTACCTCTCTGTCGGGTCACTCCATCGCGCCCGTTCACGCACACTGGCGTGGACTACGCAGGACCACTCACGCTCAAGACCTGGAAAGGACGAGGAGCGAAAACGCATAAAGGGTGGATTTGCGTATTCGTCTGTTTCGCAACCTCAGCTGTTCACTTGGAAGTTGTTTCAGATTACTCGACAGACGCTTTCATCGCAGCCTATCGCAGATTCACGTCCCGCAGAGGCATCGCAGCATGCCTCTACTCAGATTGCGGTACCAACTTCCAAGGAGCAGACGCACAACTTCGGAACCAATTCATTGAAAGTACACGCGAAAATCAGAATATCGCCGCTTTACTCGCCAAGGATGGTACGCAGTGGAATTTCAACCCGCCTGCCGCTCCGCACATGGGCGGAAAATGGGAGGCCGCGGTCAAGTCGCTCAAATTTCACCTCAAGAGGACGGTTGGAGATGCTTTGCTGACGTACGAGGAATCAGTAACATTGCTCGCGCAGATCGAAGCCATCCTCAATTCACGACCATTGGAACCACTCAGCGACGATCCAGACGACGTTTCAGCCCTGTCACCAGGCCATTTTCTCGTCGGAATGCAGCTGAACGCAGTACCAGAACCCGCTCTGCTTGATGTCACAGCCAGCAGACTGTCAAGGTGGCAGTTCATTCAACAGCGGCTCCAACAATTTTGGAAGCTCTGGTCCACGCAATATTTACAACGACTCCAGGCGATCTCCAAATGGCACCATCCAACCAACAAGATCAAGGTAGGCTCTCTTGTTCTTATCACTGACGAACGTCTGCCCCCAGGCAAATGGCCCATGGCCAGGGTTCTCAGGCTCCTACCAGGGAAGGATGGACTGACCAGGGTCGTCGAGCTCAAGACGGCCACCACGACGCTCACGCGGCCTATCGTCAAGCTGGCTCTGCTTCATCAGCCCTCTCACGACGACGCGGACACGCAGACTTCATCATCGACCAGTCGCTGATGGCCGGGGGGAATGTTGGCGAATCCTCCTTTGAACACGCGCGGCCATTAGTGTTCGCAGCGAAAGTAGTTCGCTGGTGCGTCGTTGCAGACAGCGGCAGCACCTCCCGGACACGCATGGCCACGATCGCGCCATCACGAAGAAGAAACCGGTACACGTGCACCGGCCACGCGGTGCCGGTTCGACGCCATTACTGTAGTCTCTGTTCACGCGACAACACGTGTCTTTCGTTATACTAATTTACGCTTATTCTTCATCACAGATCACGCTTAGAGTTCTCTCCTTGTCCGCGCAGTGCTCTTAGTGCATTTCTGGTAGCGAGAGCAAGGTTTCTTGCTGTAGAATTACGTTTAATTGTAGTTATTAGTTTAGAAAACCCGCGTGTAAATAATCGTGTTTCATCCTTGTTATAATTAAGTGTAAATAGTTCTGTAAATATAATATTCTCGTGACCGTCCAACAAAGGTGTCGTGTCTCTTCCCTTTACGTCTCCTCCGCCCACGCAAAATCGCAAACACTAGGGCTAATGTCATGGTACCGCCGCTTCCTTCGAGACGTCTCCCAGGTGTGCGCCCCGCTGAAACACCTCCTGCGAAAGAAGACCCAGTGGACGTGGGGGGAACCCCAGCAACAAGCTTTCGAGGAACTGAAGCGACGCCTCACGGAGGCCTCCGTGCTCGCCGTACACGACTGGGACCTCCCCTTCGTCCTCCAGACAGATGCCAGCCAGGACGGCCTGGGCGCCGTACTCACACAGGAGACAGAGGACGGGGAGCGGGTCATCGCCTACGCCAGCCGCACGCTCAACCAAGCCGAGCGGAACTACTCCGCCACCGAACTGGAGTGCCTGGCCGTGAAGTGGGGCATTTGGAAGATGCGACACTACCTGGAAGGCTACCACTTCGTCGTGATGACCGACCACCAGTCACTGAGGTGGCTCGAAAAGATCGAGAGCCCCTCCGGCCGACTTGCGCGCTGGGCACTGGAACTCGGCCAGTGGGATTTCGAAATCCGCTACCGACGAGAACCGGACAACGCAGTAGCCGACGCACTTTCCCGCCAACCACGTCCCATCTGTGAGATCGGGAGGCCCATCCAATGCCGGTGGTACAACCGCCTACTCCAGGACGTAGCCCAAGGACCTGACCAGTACCCGGAATACCGGATCGAGGACGGAAGGCTTTACCGGCACGTTCTACACACCCTCGACTACGCCGAACAAGACGAGAATGAGCAATGGAAACTCTGCATAGCCAAGGACGACCGACCACGCGTCTTGCGGGAAGCCCATGATGACGCCACAGCCGGCCACCTGGGAATCGCCAAAATCCTCGCCCGGCTAGCACGGAGCTACTACTGGCCCGGAATGCTGCGCGAAGCCACCCAGTACGTCCGCGACTGCCGCAGCTGCCAGCAGTACAAGGCAAGACACCACCCCCGGGAAAAATGCACGCGACCAACGTCCAGCACCCCTGGGAGATGGTTTCGGCGGACCTCGTGGGACCGCTTCCCCGGTCCACCAACGGAAACACCACCCTGTTGGTCTTCCAAGACCGATTCACCAAGTGGGTCGAACTCCGACCCCTGCGGAGGGCCACCGGAACCGCCATCGCCAAAGCATTCTCCGAGCTCATACTCCTCCGCCACGGAACTCCACAGGTCCTCGTCACGGACAACGGCCGCCAGTTCGTCGGGGACGAGTTCACACGGGCGTTAAGGGAAAGCGGTGTCCAGCACCGGCGTACCCCTCCGTACGCGCCTCAATGCAACCCAGTGGAGCGAGCCAACAGGGTCATCAAGACCATGATCAGCCAGTACGTCGGGCGGACACAACGGAGCTGGGACCAGCGACTGCCAGAGATCGCATTCGCCTACAACACGGCGCGTCACGAGAGCACCGGCCACCCACCGGCGTACCTCAACACCGGTCGGGAATTGACCCCGCCAGGCACCCTCCAGCAGGAAGTCCGCCGACCGACTACCGGAACCTGGGGACGCCGCCTCAAGCTGCTGGCCGAGGCACACGAGCTCGCCCCGGTGCGACTCGCCCAGGAGTTCCAACGCCAGCAGCGATACTACAACCTGCGACACCGGGACTGGCAACCCCAGGTCGGCGATAAAGTGTGGCGCCGAACGCACATCCTGTCCGACAAGGCCAAGTAGAGGAACGCCAAACTCGCGGAGAGGTACGAGGGACCGTTCGAGGTACGGAAGAGGGTCTCCCCCGTCATCTTCAACCTCCGAGACCACCGAGGCAAGACGGTGGCGCATGTCCACCTGCGCGACCTGAAGCCTTGCGAAGGGGACGACCCAGGCACCAACGACGGGGAGGGCCCGAACCCCGACGAAGGGAAAGACGCCAACACCAGCGGAGGGGATGACCCCCCACCAACCGACCCAGCGCAACCAATCAGCGCCGACAACGGTACCCCACCGGAACCGAACCAACGGATAAAACCCGGGCAGACCGAGAAACGCGATCAGTCCGAACCAAGCCAGCAGGATGGACCCAGCCAGCAACGATCCTTGGGACTTCTCGCCGATGGCGCGAGAAATCGCGGCGGCGATAAGGCGCATGCGCGCCGCCGAGAAGGCACGGGAGGCCCCCCACTCCCTCACGGCAGCCGAGGCGCGGCTATTAAAGCGCCGACGACGCCGCAGGAGGATCATAATCCAACAAACGATGGAGCCAACCGCACGACGTCCGACGCGACCACGCCGAGTCACGACCCCGCGAGCCCGACCAGCAACCGCGGGACGAACCCCAGCCCGACGCGCCGGACCACCGCCGAAACTACCGGCAGGGGACTACACCCCAGCAACCAGGATGCCGCCACCGATCGCCCCCGGGGACCGGCCACCACGGCCACGGACGGCCCGAGCACCGCCGCAGCCGACACCGCCACCGCAACAGCCACTTCTGGCCGCAGCGGGGCCACCGGCCGAGATCGCCGCCACCGCCGCCGCCAGGTCGGCCGACCCAATGGCCGTCCACGTTACCCTGCCGGACGGCAGCGTCCACCGGTTGCCCCTAGGCATCCGGCGTCACCGCCGGTGGTCCAACGGGCGCCGGTGGACCATCATTTCGCATCCGGCCACCGGACAAGTGCTGGAGTTCCGGCAAGGCCGCGAGAGCGAGACCAACACCGCCGAGGCCACCGCCCGCGCCTCCACCGCCGGGACGACCGCCACCATCGCTCCGCCGGACGCCGTACCGAGCACCGCGCCGCCGGCCCGCGACCGGCACGATGTAGACGCCGACGCTAATAAAGCACTGTGAAACCGATCTAGCTCGCCTCATTATTCGCACGACCCGACCCCCTCCCTACTGCGACCGGCCTCCTCGCGGGAACCCTGGCTGCTGTAGCGTCCAGCACCAGGAGGCCCTCGAGCGATGCCCCGCCACGCCGGCGACCGGCGTGACGAGGCAGCAGCGTTACAAATTTCTAAACAAAGATATGTATAATTTTGCTAAAGAAAAGGGAATTTACATTGAACCGTGTCCCCCGTATGTACACGAGTTAAACGGAACTGCGTAAAGGTACAATAGGTCGATAATGGACATCGCGCGATGCTTATTATCCGATGCGAAACTAAATACTAGATTTTGGCCGGAGATAATTAAAACAGCCGTGTATTTAAAAAGTAGAACGTTAGCAAACACAATCGAAAAAAAACCCGTATGAAATTATGATGGGAGAAAAACCGGACATTAGTAACTTGAAGCTATATGGAAGTAGAGTTTTCGTAAGGGTCCCGGAGATTAAAAGGAAAAGTAAGTGGGATAGAAAAGCGGAGTTAGGAATATTAGTTGGATACGACGAAGCAGGTTATCGAGTCTTAATTAATAATAAAATAAATATAGCTAAACATGTTGATATTGTCGAAGAAAATGTAAATTTAGTTGGATTTAAAGATAACGATGAAATTAATGAAAATAGGTTAAGTGATAATGAAAGTAATCAGGAATGCGAAAACGAAAACGAGGAAAATGAAAATAACGACTCTGATGAAAAGGAAATGAATGAAAATAATGAATGATGTACCAAGTACTAGCGATAAAAGTACGCAATTACCTAGGAGGTCAGAGAGAAAGAAAGGCCAGATAAACAGATATGGGGATCCAATTACGAGTTGTATCTATGTAAATTACGTAGATAATGTAAATTGCGTAGATAATCCGGAAAATTATAATGATGTAGTAAATAGCAGCGAGAGCGAAACATGGCAGGATGCAATGAATAGGGAAATTGAATGTTTAAACAAGAAGGATACGTGGAAATTAGTTGAATCACCAAAAGATAAAAAGGTATTAGATTTAAAATGGGTCTACACGAAAAAGGCTGAAGGTAAATTTAAAGCGAGAATTGTAGTAAGAGGGTTTCAACAAAAGGAAATACTCGAGGATACTTACTCACCGATTGCAAGAACACAAACGTTAAGAACATTGTTAAGTTACTGCGTACTGAACGGTTTAAGGATAGATCAAATTGATGTAGAAGCCGCATTCCTAAATGGAAAAATTAAGTCCGAAGTATATGTAAAACATCCCCAAGGTTACGACGACTATACCGGATGAGTATATGTTCGGCCCCGACGTTTACATATGTCGAAACCGAAGGTATTTTATGACCTCAAGTGGTTCGGCGCGTAGACCATCGTGAATGGCCTAGGGCCTCGAAGTTCGAGTCAAGACAGGGCCTTTTGTCTATTCGTTCTCTCGAATCGGTTCCAACGTAAACACGTGCATGTCGTAAAATAGCTAACGGTTCCGCTTTCCTTGCACGACGAATATTGAAAGAAGGAAAGTTTTTTCTTGAACACCACCCCTCTCGTGCAGGGGTTCTCGGGTGATCAGCGCGTATTAGTGAGTCTGTCGGCAGAATTGCTGTAACACGGACCGCGATCGACGACACGGTTCGTCCGCGAGTGCAAGAGCCGGATCTCTTTCGAATTTCGTATAACGCGGTCGTACCGACGACCCGTAAGATTGGTTACAATAGTAACCATCCTGACTACACATTACCTCGGCTTAACGCTGATCAAAGCAGTCGTAACGACGACTCGTAGGGTTGGTTACAACGGTAACCACCCTGGCTAAACACCATATTCACTCAACACCGAATCACGTGTGACAGGAAGATAAGAAATCCCCTCAACGCGTCAAAAAGCCGAGCGCTAGGGGACCCGCGAATAGCGGGACAGAGACAATTCTCTTGTTTACCGACGGAGTGGCGACGAGCCCTCTAATTACTATGGGGTCCACCGAGAGGGCCAGCGTGTCTCATTGTATCGACAAGTATTAGTCGCAATTGTGTTATTGTCAATCTCAGAAAAGGCGGAAGGACGCCCTAAGCGAGGACATTCGCCAATTTTGTAAGTCAGAAGATTTGTATCTTACTGAATTAAAATCATACTTCTTTATTCCAATTCTTGTATAAATTTCGTAAATTAACACGGGTATCCAACCTGCCCACCCTCTGAGGGAGTTTCATGTTCTATTGCCGATTTCGTCAAGATCGGCTGGCGCCCACAAAATTTGTTGTCGAATTGCGACCATTTGATTCTATCTAATTAATTAACTTTCTTTAGAGCCCCGGTAGCCACTGACCCAGGCCGCGCCGGGTGGGTTCTTTGCCGTCTTGTAGCAGAATTTCTCAAATTTTATAAATAATTAATAATAAATCTTATCGCGGCAAAGATCCTGTCTCATTTGGCGCCCAACGTGGGGCCAAGTTGGAAAATTTAATATATTAAATCAATTTATCTCATTCACAGAGTGGGCAATTTGGAAAATTTAATAAATACTTTGTGCTATAATAATTGATTTGTCTATTACGAATAATCTTTTTTCTATTATGAACGATTTGCTTTATAATGAATAATTTGTCTCATTACGAATGATCTGTTTTATTATAAATGATTTATTTTGTGAATAATAGCGAGAATCAGAGAAGAAAAATTCGAATTATTAACGGTCGAATTGTATTGCTTGAAACGTGTTCACGAAAGTCGTACGATTTCTTTGTCTAAAAGGACGCCCGAACGTCGTAATTTCGACCGCGTCGAACCATTCTATTTATGTTACGGGACGTTCGAACGTCCTCGAGGGGAGAGGTTTTCTTACTATCTCTCTCGCACTTTACACCTTCTCAATTTCTCTGCTTTCAAATATTGTATATGAAATGTTATATTATGTGTTACGAATTCTTCTGAAATTTCTTCACCATTTACTGTGTTATTGAATCTTTGTCTATTAATTCTGGTCAAATGAAAATTATAATATATGATTAATGATTTCAACCGTCTGCTGTTGAATCTCGTTAACGATTGTTGAAATATATTCGTATTAAAATATTAAATATTATATTTGAAAGTCAAATTAATTGATTATTACAAAAAGTATATAATTACTAAATTTAAATAATACAATTAATAATCAAACTCATTAGTTATTAACAACGTTTGCAATTTTGAATTAAATAATAATTTATTTTGAATTGAATAATATGTTTGAATTTAATTAATTGTTTAACTTGGCAATTCGTTTAAAGAGTACAAAATGACTTCGCCACCGCGTAAAACGAAGGGTAAATCGACACGCAAAACGCGATATAATAAAAAAAACCGGGAAAATCCGGGTACGTCGGAAGCGACGCATTTAACCTCGTTCGACTCGGAATTCCTCAACTCCCAAGGGACGCGAGGAATCGATCAGCCTAGGCTGATCAAGGCTGAGCCCCAACCGAGCGCGTCTCCGGGTGGCGGATAGGAGAACGACCGGGGCTGGAAGCGGTCCTCCGAACGCTGGGGACTAGCTCACCCTTGGGTGACCAGGACTCGGCGAAGGAAGGATCCGTGGACGGCACTGGCCAGTGGGTGCTATAGGGGTTCCCCAGGGCGAAAAAACCCTGGCTGGATGAACCGAAGGCCCCGCCGCGCAGTGGGACAAAACGGCGTTCGGCGATCAAAAATCTGTAACTTTGGAGCTATTGGAAATATTTTCATGAAATTTTGAGAAATTGTTGCCTACACTATGGTGCTGAAGTTTTATTAATATGAATCGTATTGAACTACAGGGCGGCATAATATTCAAGTATAAAGTGAGGCGCGTTCAATATCTGTCACATGTTTGGCATATTCTGTGTTGTTTAACTAAAATTGGGCTTGAAACTGTTAACAAATATCGAAGAAATGGATTTGGTAATAAAAAAATGACATGAAATATGTCATAATGGTAGGAAGAAGTTAATAACACTTTAAAATAGAAACACGTAGCATGCATAAAACGGAGTGGAATTAATATTTTATTAATGTGCACTTCGACATATTTTGTTTTTTAGAACTAAAATGTGATTCAGACTATGTTAATAAGTATGTTAATAACTGTGAAAGAAAAGGGTTTAGTTACTTATTAATGGTGACACACAAGTTATAAGAACAGGAATAGGTGAATGAGGGTTTAAAGTAAAAGCATGTGGTATATACAAATTAATGTAGAATTAATACTTTATTGATGTTTCATCAATTCATGGATAAATGTAATTCTTTTTGATCAGGCCTTATTCAATCGAAAGCTTAACTTTATGCAAGATTTTAAACAATTGGCATCAGTTGGCGTGGGTTTAATTGGTACAGGAGGAAAGGATGGACCTTCCTCTATCAGAATCAAGAAAAATTGGATGCAACCTCGCGCAACATTGCGAGATAATGACGATTGAAGTGTGGTAGTGCACCTATTTAGACCGCTACGCTCACGCTCGGTGCTGTATGCAACTGTTATTCGATCGCCATTATCTCGCAAGGTTGCGCGAGGTTGCATCCAGTTCCGGGCGCGGATGTCCACCGCAACCCGGCGCGTCCCCAGGTGGCGGATAGGGGAACGGCCAGCAGATATGTTGGTTAGCTGCGAAATAAGCATCCTCCGGGGTGACGAATAAGCAGTCGCGGACCAAATGGACTAAGGGAAGGAACCCTGAACAATAAACCAACCATGGAGAATTCAGGATCAGGAGTATTGACTACGGTGCAGGGGCTCGGAACCCCAGTACCGGCGTCCGTTGTGGGTGCGAAAGCAGGCCCCCGGACGTCGTTATCCTACGACTGCAGTGCTACGCAGGTGGACCACTTGGCCTGCGTAGCATCTCATGCTACAAGCGAAGACGCGACGGTTGGGACTCCCACCGTCCGTTTGGAGCGCATCGCCGTTCCGAGGTCACGGCCTCGGTCGCGCGATGCGAGTGGAGACCGGGATCGGTCTCCGGTCCGCCGAGCAGATGGCGCGGAGAGGGTAGGGGCTTCCTCCCTGTCCCGTCTTGCCGCCGAACATGGAGAGGCGAAGGAGGGGACATCGGGGGAGGGCCGCACAATGCGCAGCGGTAAGCGTTGCGCACCTCCCACCGATGGAGAAGAGGACAGCGATGCGGACTCGGACGCCTCGCTCGAGTCCGTGAGATCGACGACGAGCAGGGCGTCGTCGATCGCCTCGTCCAAGAGGAGGGGCCGGCCAACAACGACCGGCGAGCAGGTGCGCCTCGCGGAAGCGGGGCTTCAATACGCGGAGGCGCGCCAGCTGGAGGCGGAGGCGAGGGCCGCGGAGGATCCCCTCGACCCTTCGGTCCCCCCGCGGCATCCAAGCAAGGGAAGCATGCCGCTCCCCGACGAGGTGGCCGTAGCGCGGGAGCTCCGGCAGCGCCCGACAGCGGACGTGGCAGCCGCTGTCCTGGAGGCGCAGTCAACCGTTGAGAGGGTGGCCGGTGTCTCGAAAGGGCTCAAGGGTAACCTGGCCCGGGCCCTAAGACTGGCGGCAATTAACTCCCGTGCGGCGGTGTCTGAGCTGGCCACTAGGTCAGCCAGCGCCGCTACGCGGAAGCTGGAGGAGGAAAATAACCTCCTCCGCGGACAGATGGCGGAGCTGCGGGCCGAATTGGCCCGGCTACGGCAGGAGGTGGAGAGTGGCCGGGTACTAATGCCCCCGCCGCCGCGCCCGCCATCGCCGCCCCGGCGACAACCAACGCCTCCGACGTCTACGCATGGCGCCGTGCCTCAGGGGAGGACGGCACCGGCTCCCCCAGCGGCGGAGCCCCAGCGGCCTGCTCCAGCTGCCGCTGATCTGCTGGAGCAGATCAGCTCCCTCATTGACGCCAAATTGGCGTCATTCAGGAGGGAGCTGGGGCCGCTGGCGGGCTCGTCGTCGTATGCGGCGGCCACCGCAGCAGCCTCCTCGTCGGCGAAACCGCCGGCGAAGAAGAAGAAGAAGGAGGCGGAGGGCCCGGCGCCGCAACCGCGGCAGCCGAAACCTCCGGGCCCTGCCGTGAAGGAGGCCAAGGCGGCAGCCCAGCCGCCAAAGGCAGCAGCTCCTCCACCCCCACCAACGGACGAGTGGTCCAAGGTGGTGGGTCGGAAGGAGCGGCGGCGGACTGCGGCTGCAGTAACTGCCGTCGCTACGCCTGCACGCCCCAAGCAGGGGGCGAAAAGCGCCCCAGCTGGGGCGAAGAAGCAGCGGAAGGGGGCTGCTATAGAGCCCCCGGAAAAGAAGGCCCTCCCAGCCCGTCCCCCCCGTACAGCGGCCGTCACTTTGACGATCCCGCAGGGGGGGAAGGTAACCTACGCGGAGGCGATGGCGACCGTCAGGTCAAAAATAAACCTGGCGGACGTGGGCATCGCCTCCCTAAAACCGAGGAGGGCGGTGACCGGCGGCCTTGTACTGGAGGTCGCTGGTCCGGACGGAGCGGCGAAGGCCGAGCAGCTGGCGGCGAAGATGGTGGTGGCCCTGGAAGGTACGGGGGTGAAAGTCGCTAGGCCCATGAAAAAGTCGGAGCTCCGACTCCGGGGCCTAGTAGACGGCATCACCCCCGAACAGGTGGCGGCGACCGTCGCTGCGGTAGGAGGGTGCCAACAGGCGGAGGTTCAGACCGGAGAAATCCGGTCTTCTGCCTCCGGCCTCGGCACCCTATGGGTCCGGTGCCCAGCTGCCGCCGCCAGGAAATTGGCGGTGGCAGGCAAGGTCACGATTGGGTGGACTCTGGCGACGGTTGAGGCCCTCCACGCCCGGCCCCTGCAGTGTTACCGCTGCCTGGAAATGGGACACACCAGACAGCGGTGCACAAATGAGGCGGACCGCACGGGTCGCTGCTATGTCTGCGGCGACCCGGGCTACGCGGCGAGCGCCTGCAAGGCCTCCCCGAAGTGTCCGGTCTGTGCGGACCAGGGGAGGCCCACGGCGCACCGTCTCGGGGGTCGGGCGTGCCCCGCCGGCGCCGCCAAGGCGGCCGGCAAAAAGAAGAAGGGCGGGAAGAGAAAGGGTGCGGGGGCCAAGGCAGCGGCCCCCGCTCCAGCGGCAGTGGTGGGCGCATCAGCCCCCACCGCCCGAAAGGAAGGCGGGCCGGTTATGGCCACAACGGCCGCCGCTCCGGCGGTGGCCATGGAGGTTGTTCCAGAGGTGGAGTGATGGGGCCCGCTGGCCCCGTACGCCAGGTCAACCTGAACTGCTCGGCCAGAGCTCAGGATCTGCTGATGCAGACCATGGCCGAGCAGGGGGCCGGGTTGGCCGTGGTGGCGGAACCATATAGAGTCCCCAACCATCCAAGCTGGATGGGGGACTCCGCGGGCTCCGTCGCCACCCTCTGTGGAGGGAGGCCAGGTGCCCCGCCGTGCACGCTGCTGGAGCGTGGGCGGGGCTTCCTGGCGGTAGAATGGGAGGGTTTCGCGGTGGTGGCGGTATATGCACCTCCGAGTTGGCCCCTCGAGCAGTTTGAAGAGTACTTGGACGGGTTGGGGAGATGTATCTCCCGCTGCCATCCCCGTCCGGTACTCGTCCTGGGAGACTTTAACGCCAAGGCCACGGCCTGGTCGTCTCCCAGGACAGACTCGAGGGGCATGGAGGTGCTCGACTGGGCGGCTGGACTGGAGCTCCGTTTGCTAAACGCGGGCTCCGTCCACACGTGCGTGCGGTACAACGGGGGGTCCATCGTTGACCTCTCATGGGCAACGCCCCCCGCCGCGCGCCGTATTTCGGGGTGGAGGGTGGCGGTAGAGGTCGAATCGTTATCGGATCATCGATACATCGTGATCGACCTCTCCGCTGCCCCACAAGCGACACCCCGACGTCGCCCGGGAGGACAGCAGCCACCACCGCGATGGGCGCTACGGCGCCTGGACCGGGACGCGCTGATGGCGGCAGCCCAAGTCGTGGCCTGGCCCGAACATCCGGCCGGGCCGGTCGACGGGCGTGTGGAAGCCCGATGGTTCCGGGGTGCTATGACGTCCATTTGTGACGTCGCTATGCCCCGCGCCACCTTAGTCTGCTACGCGGACGACACGCTGGTGGTGACCGTCGGGAACACGTTCGGGAGGACCATCCGAACAGCGGAGGATGCGGTGGCAGCCGTCGTCCGGAGGATCCACGACCTGGGGCTGAGGATAGCCCCGGAGAAGACCGAGGCCATATGGTTTCATGGCCGGCCTCGGTCCAAGCCTCCGACGCGGTCGTGGATCCAGGTAGGTGGAGCCAGTGTCGAGGTGGGTTCCCGGATGAAGTATCTGGGACTTATCCTCGACAGCCACTGGAGTTTCGAGGCTCATTTCGACCGCCTCGTCCCCCGAGTGGAAAAGGCAGCGGCCTCTATGGGGCGCCTGCTGCCTAATCTCGGGGGACCTGGGGATTGGGTGCGCCGCCTGTACTTAGGCGTGGTACGGTCCATGGCCTTATATGGTGCCCCTATATGGGTACCGGCCGGGATGGCAAGCCGGCGCAACACGCAACTGTTGCGTACCACGTCCACTATGGCGGCGCTGGCTCTGGCCGGGGAACTACCCTTCGAGCTGCTCGCGGCGGTGCGCGCCTATATTTATAGGCGCAATAGCATTTGCCGCAGCGCTCGGGGGGCTCCGCTGGAGCCTGAGGCGGTCCAGGAGCTGGAACTCCAGGCCCGGGGACGCATGTGGGAGGTCTGGCGCAGGGAGTTGTCCTCCCACGCCAGCGAGCGCGTCCCCGGGGCCCTCCTGCCACACCTGCAAAGGTGGCGGAAGCGGCGGCATGGTAGGCTCACCTACCGGCTGACGCAGGTATTCACCGGACATGGTTGTTTCGGTGTCTACCTGCGTCGCATTGGACGGGAGGAGGCGGCGGTCTGCCACCATTGCGGGGAGGAGGAGGACTCGGCGCAGCACACGCTGGAGGAATGCCCCGCCTTTTCAGCGCTGCGTCGAGTCCTCCGCTGTGAAATAGGAGGAGACCTCTCGCTCCCAGCAGTAGTTGGGGCAATGCTGGAGAGCGAGAGGAACTGGAAGCAGGTGGCCTCCTTCTGCGAAAATGTGATGAGGCAGAAGGAGGCCGCCGAGCGGGATCGGGAGACTGCCGATCCCGCTCGAAGAACCCGGGGGCGGCGGCGTGTGCGGGCTGTAAGAGGCCGCGCCGTGGGGCCCCCGGACTAAGGAGGGTAGCTGACGGCGGGGGGTGGATCTCTTTGGGGGTCCACTAGTTCCCCCGCCGTCAGCAGATCGAGATGTAGATTCGACGAGAGCGGGGGGATGGCATGTTTAACGCCGTCCCCCCGCGCGGCTGTATTACCCAGGGCAGGGGCCCTGGGTAGTAGATAAGCGGCCGCCGGGATGGAGCGGTGCGGGGCGCGGCCTCCCCGCACTGCAGAAACAGAGGTCATAGGAGGGGGTGGAGTGAACACCCCCTCCTCGGGACGCGGCCGGTCATCACAGGATAGATGACCGGCCATGGCGAGGGGGAGTCGCGGTTGTGTTCTCTAAGAGTTCCCGTGACTCCCCCGAATCCGCCAGAGGTGGAAGAGCGTCCGAAGGTCGCCGTGGAGGTTTTAGTGGGTCGAACCCCACACTACCCCTCTGTCGCTCCCCCGAGCGGCAGGGGGGTGTCTGACGATCAGATTTCCTCCACGTAAAAAAAAAAAAAAAAGGTTGCATCCAGTTTTTCTTGATTCTAATAGGGGAAGGTTCACCCTTTCCTCCTGTACCAATTAAACCCGCGCCAACTGATGCCAATTGTTTTAAAGCTTGCATAAAGTTAAGGTTTTGGATAAATGTACTTCTTTTCGAACAGGCATTGTTATTTAATAAGTTTTTAACATTTTACATTACTTTATGGACTGAATGCAATCTATATTAATGTAGTAATCTTTATAAACCGTTCGAATTTCATCTTTCTCGGCAAAGTTTTTCAGAATCGGGCATGAAAGTTGTGGGTAATATCATGAGCGTTTCGCTTTAACGAATTTCTTCGGACTTTCAGTGAATGCCACAGCAAAACGGAAACAAATATTAAAAAACCGATTGCACAGCGTTAAACTACAATTTCTTCTCTATCTACGTACGTAATCAGATTTTCAATTTTCCAATTCTCGAAAATCGATTTTTGATCGCCGAAAGCCGTTTTGTCCCACTGTGCGCCGTGGACCAGCTCCCCAAGCTAAGGTGTAAGCTATCGTGCCGAGGGCTGGATGGCACCGGGGTAATGGTGTCGCGAACGATGCCCTTGGGGAACCAGGCGCCACCCCACTGTATCTAGCCTTACCCCCGCAATGCAGGCTCTGCGGGGGTGGACCTCTTTTCCTGCATACTCGTGGGACCAACATGGAACTTAACAAAAATATAAAACAACCACAACAACGATGCGGAGGAGGGACCCTCTAAGGGAGGACCTCCAACGACAGACTTGGCAGAAACCAGGGAGGGACCAACCGAGGTCGACACCGCGCATGCGGTGGCGGCGGAGGTGGGGTTCTCGCTGGAGGAACCAAAGAAGCCGGACGCAGAAGAGGGCACCAGCAGCAATGCTGGGCCCTCAGCTGAGTCAAAGGCAACAGGGAGAAAGACAAACCGCAGCGGGCCGTTCAAACGAAGGGCCCGGAAAGCCAAATTGGCAACTGGGACCTCTGCGGCAGTGAACCGCCCGGTTCTGCCCACTCCCCCAACTGCAACGGAGGACGCGGCGGGCCCAGTCGCTGGGCTTGCTGTGCCTCCCGCGCAAGCCGCTGTAATGGAGGGGCGCGTCCCAGCGACCGGGTCCAAAAGAACCCGACCACTGGACAGCAACCCCCCCCCCCCCCCCGGAGCAACAAACAAAGAGGACGAAGGTCTTCCCTGCCGTATCAGGGTATAAGGAGGCCCTCGTGGGCGGCCGGAAGGTGGCAATTGCCCCTACCGGCTACCCTGAAGCCTCGACAGGGGGACCTGATCCTCAGTGACCTCGAAGCGCGGTTGCTTTCCATCCCGGAAGAGATGGAGGTACCGTGCTTCGAGGAACACAAGTTGGAGCAGGGGATCCTATGGATAACCTGCTCCAATGACAGGGCGAAGGAATGGCTCAGGGACGCCGTGAAGTCGCTGAGGCCCTGGGAGGGCGCCTCTCTCCAGTTTTTGGAGAGAGAGTGCCTGCCAAGGCTTCACAAGATGGTCACGGTGATCCCCGGGCCCCCGGCTGCCACGTCTACTATAATACTAAGCCTCCTCAGGAGGCAAAACCCGGGACTCCGCACCCACCTATGGAGGGTGTGGGACCGGAAGGAGGTAGGGAGGTCTGTTCAGCTCGTGCTCGGCGTCGACGGTGAGTCGCGCCGGGCACTAAGCGACAGAGGGTCGTTCGTTGTGCACGTAGGGCTGGGAAGGGCTCTCTTCGGAGAGCCATAGACCCGGCCGACGGCGCGCAACGAGGCTCCGTTACCGGCCTCCACTTCAGTGGCGGCAGCGAAGGAGGCCCCCTCTGCAGGGACCGATGGCGCGGGCGAAGGTGAGAGGACCCAGTGCGTGGTTGCCACGCAAGAGGGGACCACCGCCACCCGGCCGGCATCGGGACCCAAATAGGGGGAAGTGGAAGGTGTGCGGGGGCCGGAAATGGCCGAGGGTGCCGTTTTGGCGGTGCCGGGGGTTGAAACCCCCGGACCTGCGAAGACGGCTCCCCTCTCCGGTTCCACCACTGATCGAGGGGCCTTGCGGGGGGAGACCGCGGAAGGCCCTCTCGATCAGCAGGGCCGGGCAGTCGGACGCCAGGAGCGGGGCCCAAAAGACCCTGGCTCGGGGCGTCTTGATGGGGCAAAAGGCTGGGGGGGCGGAAGCCCCCCCAGGTAAACACAGGGGGAGGTAAATGGCTCGCCCAGCGGGACTGACACCTTCCCCTGTGGACCTAGCGGGGCCGAGCAACACTGCAGTCCCTATGGCTGCAGGATATACTCCGGTGGCGCATGACCGTGCGGCACACAGACCTAGCCCTAATTCAAGAACCTTGGATCATCCAAGGGCGAGTAGGAGGGCTGGGCTCAAAACAAAGCTCCATCATCTGTGGAGACACTAGTTGTGGACCCAGAGCCTGTATCCTCGTGAGGAAGGGGCTCAGGGCACAGAAATTAAATAGGTTCTGCACAAAGGACCTAGCAGCAGCAATGCTTGAGGATAAGTTGGGGGGCAGCGGAGCGAACATTGTGATTTGCTCAGCCTACCTACCCTACGACTCCGAGGAACCTCCGCCGACGAGGGAACTAGGGGAGCTGATAGATTTCTGCAAGTAAAAGGGGCTGCACCTGCTGATAGGGTGCGATGCCAATGCGCACCACATCATCTGGGGCAGCACCATCACAAACCGCAGAGGAACAACTTTGCTGGAATACCTCGCGACTAGGGACTTGGAGATCCTGAATAAAGGATCGAGTCCAACTTTCGTAACCTCCAGAAGGCAGGAGGTCATTGATATCACGCTGTGCTCCAGAAAGGTGGCCACAACTGCGATGGTTTGGCGTGTGGAAGAAGAGGCAACTCTTTCTGACCACAGGCTCATTACGTTCAAGATGACGGCGGAGGCGAACCTTGGGCCCACAGAGGTCTACAGGAACCCCAGGGCCACCGTCTGGCCCTTTTATCGAGAGGGGCTGGAGAAGGAACTTAAGGGGGACTTTGTAAGACCCAGGACCTAGGGTAGGACCGAGGAGGAGGTCAGTAGAATCCAGACTGCCATCCTTCGGTCCTATGAAAAATCCTGCCCAGTAAAACAACGGAAGGATAGCAAACGGGTGCCCTGGTGGAAAAAAGAGTTGGGCAGACTCAGATCACGGACTCGTAAGCTGTTCAACAAAGCCATGAAGGTTAATACGGTGGATGCCTGGGACCTATATAAGGAGTCCCAGAGATCCTACAAAAAATGCATCAAGGCTTCAAAGAGGGAGACCTGAAGGGAATTCTGTCGCACAACGGAGGCCCTACCCGTGGTAGCTAGGCTTCGTAAGGTTTTCGCTTCCGGGCCACCCCAAAATGTAGAAGGGCTCAGACTCCCTGACGGAAGGGTTCTTGAGACCCACCTGCAAATACAATGTAACCTGATGGAGGTTCACTTTCCGGGCTCCAGGCCAGTACCACAGGGGCAGTCCTCACACGTGCAGGTACTGGAACCTGATGGTAACGGTCAAAGGGACTGGACTTTAGTGTCCAAGGTGGTCACACTAGACAGGGTCAGATGGGCTATTGGCTCTTTCAAAAGATACAAAAGCCCGGGCGTGGACGGTATCTTCCCGGCCCTCCTACAGGAGGCTGGAGAGGACCTGTTAAGGCGCCTGGTGCATATCTTTAGGTCCTGTCTGGTACTGGGTTATACACCCAATATCTGGAGGGAGGCCAAAGTCGTGTTCTTCCCAAACCAGGCAAGAGCAGTTACGACTCGGCCAAATCCTTCAGACCAATCAGCCTGACATCCTTTCTTTTAAAAACGCTTGAAAGACTGGTGGACAGGTATATAAGGGAGCACGCACTGGTAGCAAATCCAGTGCAGGCCTCACAGCATGCGTATCAGGCAGGTAAATCCGTTGAGACGGCGCTCCATCACCTAGTGGGGATGATTGAAGGGGCCCTGTCCCAGGATGAATCCGTCCTGAGCGTCTTCATCTACATAGAGGGAGCATTTGACAATACTCCCTTTGAAGTCATGTGCGAAGCTGCTAGCAGCTTCGGCATTGAAAACTCTTTGGTCGCATGGATCCGCAGCATGTTGCGGACCAGGACCCTAACATCTAGCATTAGTGGGACCACGCTCAGCGCTCATGCCGCCACGGGGTGTCCACAGGGGGGTGTTTTATCCCCGCTTCTGTGGACGCTCGTGGTGGACGGGCTGCTCCGAGGGCTCAAGGATGAGGGTTTCATGGTGCAGGGATATGCGGATGACATAGTCATCTCAGTTAAAAGCAGACACCCGCACTACATCGCGAGGAGAATGCAGATTGCACTCAAACTCGTGCAGGAATGGTGCCTCTCCAAAAAACTGAGGGTAAACCCCAGTAAAACGGAGATGGTTCTATTTACCAGGAAGCGATGCTTTAAATTCAAGTCACCGTCCATCTTTGGGGTAGAGCTCAGCACTTCCTCGGAAGTGAAATACCTAGGGGTCACCCTGGACACGAAGCTCACCTGGAAACAACACATCATGAAGCAGGCTCAGAAGGCTACAGCTACCTACTGGGCATGCAGAAGGATGTTTGGCGCAACGTGGGGTCTCAAACCAAGAGTAGTCAGATGGATTTATACAGCCATTCTGACACCCCAGATAACGTATGCCTCTGTCGTGTGGTGGACCTCAATGAAGAGGGACAGCAACCGGAGGATACTAGAGAAAGTACACCGCCTGGCATTGCTAGGGATAACTGGTGCCCTGCGCACCACACCAACCCTGGCGATGGGAACGCTCCTGAACCTGGCACCACTTCACACGATGGTGGAGGCTGGGGCAAAGAGAGCGGCCCTAAGGCTGTACTTTGCAGGTTCATGCAAGCAGGTATAGACGGGCCACACCAAGATCCTACAGGTGCACGGGGACCTTCGAAGGGCTCTGTCACATGGTGGAGACCGGTGTGACCGTTCCTACCACTTTACGCGAAGCTTCAGGGTGCTTCTACCATGCAGGGAAGCATGGCTGACGAACCCCAAAGAAATTTTAGCACCGGGAGGGCTGATCTGGTACACAGACGGCTCTAGGACCAGCACCGGCACCGGAGCCGGGGTATGGGGCGAAAGGCCCAGGGTAAGGCTGTCCTTCTCCCTGGGCGCCCACGTATCGGTCTTTCAATCGGAAGTGTTTGCCATCTGGGCCTGTGCTAAGTGTAACTTAGACAAAGGGTACAGTGGCAAGCATATATTCATATGCAGCGATAGCAGAACCGCGCTTGGATCCCTTCAAAATACGGTGGTCGAATCCAGGCTGGTAAGGGACTGCATCGACACACTTACGAGGTTAACAGAATACAACAACCATATCAACCTGATATGGGTTCCTGAGCATGCCGGTATATCGGGTAACGAGGGGGCGAACATACTGGCACGGGAAGGTGCAACAAGGCACAACCCGGGCTGGGTTTGTCCCGTCGGCATCTCAATGGGCACGGTGAAGGGGATGTTAGAGCATTGGGTGAGAACCCAGCTCTGTCAGACCTGGAACCTGGCTCAGGGCATGAAGCACTCGAAGGCCCTGGTGAAGGAGCCTTCGAGTTCTCTGGGCGAATACATAAGTCGCATAGACAGGAACAGACTACGCCTGCTCGTAGGGATCGTTACAGGTCACTGGTACACGAGGAGGCACTTGATGCATCTGGTTATCGTATGCGAACCTGGGTGTCCAAGATGTGGCGAGGAGGATGAAACTCCTCTCCATCTGATTTTGCGATGCAGAGGTCTCAAGGCGCAGAGGCTTTCGACCCTTGGTGCCTCTAACCTCAACTCCGTGTGTTTGGAGGGCGTCGGTGTGGACAGGCTCCTAAGTTTTGCAAGGGTAGCTGGTCTACACAGATCCCTCACAGCTTAGAGCTTGCCCGGATGGGCTCGGGTACAATGGTCCTATAGGACTGAGTGCCCGGTAAGCGCTCAGAAATAATAATAATAACCTCGTTCGACGAAGAAATATCGGGCGGGGAATCTACCGCGAGTAATGCGCCAAATCAAACCGAAAGAAATTCGGAAAATTTACAGTCGGAAGTAAATCCGTCAAATAATAATCAAAGTTTCGAATTAACGAACGATAGCGGAGAACCACTACCCGCGTCAGTACGGGTGGGGACTTCGACCGTAGCGGAGGGGCAAAGGGAGAGAAGTACCCCTACCCCCACTCCGCTACTAACCACGGGAGGTAGAGACGCTCAGCCGTCCGGTCTACGGGCTGAACTCGACGCTAGAGACGCTCGGTTGGATGTTAAATTTAATGAATTTCAAATGAAAGTAATCTCTTTAAATCAAAATTTAATGGGGCAGAATCAAAGTCAGAATTCGGAAAATTCTGTCAAAAATATGGATAATTTAAATTCGTCGCGTCCCGACCACCGGTCTGAGGGGGGAGACGCGTCAAAGGTGCCAGTGCGAGTCAATGAGATGATAGATTCCTCAATAGACAGCGAGAGCATCGACGAAGGAAGGAATTCGAAAACCCCGCGCCGTAGGAATCGACGAGGGGGGCCCTTCACTTCTATTCAAATCAATAATAAAAATCGGGGGAAACCGTCTGTTGCCGAACCCGATCGAAATACAAATTATAATCGATCAATGATACTGTTGGCGAATTCTCCTTTGAACACGCGCGGCCATTAGTGTTCGCAGCGAAAGTAGTTCGCTGGTGCGTCGTTGCAGACAGCGGCAGCACCTCCCGGACACGCATGGCCATGATCGCGCCATCACGAAGAAGAAACTGGTACACGTGCACCGGCCACGCGGTGCCGGTCGACGCCATTACTGTACTTGCTGTTCACGCGACAACACGTGTCCTTCGTTATAGTAATGTACACTTATTCTTCATCACAGATCACGCGTAGAGCTCTCTCATTGTCCGCGCAGTGCTCTTAGTGCATTTCTGGTAGCGAGAGCAAGGTTTCTTGCTGTAGAATTACGTTTAATTATAGTTATTAGCTTAGAAAACCCGCGTGTAAATAATCGTGTTTCATTCTTGTTATAATTAAGTGTAAATAGTTCTGTAAATATAATAATCTCGTGACCGTCCAACAAAGGTGTCGTGTCTCTTCCCTTTACGTCTCCTCCGCCCACGCAAAATCGCGAACAGATACGAATCGAAAATAATTCTTGGAAAAAAAAATATAACCGACTTCGAAATGCACTGAAAAGTATAAAATAATTTTTATATGATATGTATAAATTCTATTCTGCTCTTTATAACACTGATTAAAGTATTACATTACATTTTAAATACAATGCATACTTTTCGGAGGCGGCGCAAAATTAAAAATTGTGTAAATGAAAGATGTTGCTAATGTGAAAATATGTAAAAGGATTAAAGTATTTTGACAATTTCCAATGTAGAAAATCTAATCGTTATGAAATCAAGGTATACCTACGATTGTCAGCGGTAGTATCCATGTTCATTTCTGAACCAAAAGTACATACATGTCTCTGTAGTATAATCGTAGCAAAAAGATAAAAAACACACACACGCCCGCACGCACGCACGCCCGCCCGACCAACCGCCCGCCCGACCAACCGCCCGCCCGAACGCACGCACGCTCGCCCGGCCGCACGCCCGCCCGCACGTACGCCTGCCCGCCCGACCGACCGCATGCGCGCACGCATGCACTCCCGCACGCACCCCCGCCCGCCCGCACGCACGCCCACCCGCCCGCACGCCCGATCGGCCGTACGCCCGCCCGGCCGCATGCCCGGCCGCACGCACGCCGGCCCGCACGCCCGCCCGGCCACACGCCCGCCCGCACGCACGCCAGCCCGATCGCACGCACGCCCGCCCGCACGCCCGCACGCACGCCGGCCCGCACGCCCGCCCGGCCACACGCCCGCCCGCCCGCACGCACGCCCGGCCGCACAACTGCGCCACGCGCGCACGCCCTCGCGCACGCCCTCACGCACGCCCGCATGCACGCGCGCCCGCCCAAAAGCCCGCACGCACGCACGCCCGCACGCGGGTGGAGGTACGTATATAAAATACGTAAAACCACACAACCCGCGGTCGGGCATGCGGGCGTGCGTGCGTGGGAGTGTTTTTTTTTCTTTTCACTACGATTATACTACAGAAACATATATGTACTTTTGTATCAGACATGAACATGGATACTAACGCTGCAATATACTTAACTCCTCTACTGAAATTCTTAATAATCATATTGTATTGGAATAGATAGTAATCAATTATATAAAATACGTACAACCACACAAAATTTACGAAATTATACATAATTCTTTCAAATCTCACGTAACAACTGGGATTTACTGTGTCTGCTGTAACTTATAGGAAAATAGGATATTGCTTGATTCGCACTTACCACTTGCCATGTCGCCGTCACGCTAGAAACATAATTATTGCAATAAGAGTAGGCATCAACATAGCAATCCAATATAGGAGATTTTACCTTTCTCTCAAATTTTAATTTTAAACCTTTTTAACCGACTTCGAAAAGGAGGAGGTTACTCAATTCAACATGTATGTTAATTTATTTTTAATGTATGTTCGCCGATTACGCCGAGATGGATGTACCAATCGGAACCAAACCTTTTCCATCTTGTAGGGTATGACTCCCAGTTGGTCCCGTAAAAAAAAATTTTGCATTTCACCACCGCTTGCCCCTTTTTTATTGCAAAAAAGCGTACGATTTCGTCCCCGTTGTGTATGGTCGTCGATTACTCCAAGATCGATGGACCAATCTGAACGAAACCTTTTGCATCTTGTTGAGTATGACCAACAGTTGGTCCCGTAAAAAAAACCAGTTCGCATTTCTTCATTTTTTCCGCTTTTATCACAAAAAACGTGCTATTTCGCGTGTACTCGGCCTGATATCGATGAAACCTAGTATTACATTTTGCGGCCGGGGATGTTTCCACTATGATCCCATTTGCAACATTCCCTTCACTTTCCTGCACTTTCCTCCGCATCCCTACACTTCCCTTCGCTTCCCTGCACTTCCCTTCACTTCCTTATCTTTCCCTTCCAAACCCAACTCCCCCTGCCCCTTCCTTTCCTCCCCTCCCTCCCCTTCCCTTTCACTTCAATCCCTTTCCTTCCCTTCTCTACCCGCCCCTGCTGTTCCCTCCGTTGCTAGTTACTATTGTTATTGCAATAATTATGTTTCTAGCGTGACGGCGTCATGGCAAGTGGTAAGCGCGAATCAAGCAATATCCTACTTTCCTATATGTTACATCGGACACAGTAAATCCCAGTTGTTACGTGAGATTTGAAAGAATTATGTATAATTTCGTAAATTTTGTGTGGTTTTACGTATTTTATATAATTGATTACTATCTATTCCAATACAATATGATTATTAAGAATTTCAGTAGAGGAGTTAAGTATATTGCAGCGTTAGTATCCATGTTCATGTCTGATACAAAAGTACATATATGTTTCTGTAGTATAATCGTAGTGAAAAGAAAAAAAAACACTCCCACGCACGCACGCCCGCATGCCCGACCGCGGGTTGTGTGGTTTTACGTATTTTATATACGTACCTTCACCCGCGTGCGGGCGGGCGGGCGCGCGTGCGGGCGGGCGGGCGCGCGTGCGGGCGGGCGGGCGCGCGTGCGGGCGGGTGCGCGTGCGGGCGTGCGGGCGTGCGGGCGTGCGGGCGTGCGGGCGGGCGGGCGTGCGGCCGGGCGCGCGTGTGTGCGGGCGGGCGTGCTCGTGCGGGCGTGCGGGCGTGCGGGCGGGCGCGCGGGCGGACGGGCGGGCGGACGGGCGGGCGGGCGGGAGTGCGGGCGTGCGTGCGGGCGGTCGGTAGGTCGGGCGTTCGGTAGGTCGGGCGTGCGTGCGTGCGGGCGTGTGTGTGTTTTTTATCTTTTTACTACGATTATACTACAGAGACATGTACATATGTACTTTTGTTTCGGACATGAACATGGATACTACCGCTGACAATCGTATGTATACCTTGATTTCATAACGATGAGATATAATATATGAAGATAGGAACACCGTTATACAGTATGTGGCTATTATTTCGCAGGGAATGCAAAGATCGCCACTAAAAAGTGTGAAATAAAATAATTTTTGGAAAAAAAATATAACCGACTTCGAAATGCACTCAACAGAATGAAATAATATTTTATTCTTTTCGTGGGTTTCTCTCCAGCTATGTATAACATTGATGATAGTATTACATTACATGTTAGATAAAATGCATATTTTTCGGAGGCGGGGCAGGGTAAAAAATTTTCTCAGAATCAAACCATTTTCGTAACTTTCAGTACGGGAAATGTTTAATTGATAACTGTCTACACGAAACATGTTGCTGATTGCAATTTGTTTGGGGTATGGCGGGCTTGATAACAGATGAGCGTCAAGCAAAACTCATTGATACGTGACAACGTGGAAGAATGAAACTGTATAGTGGTCAGTTTCGGCGTACAAAATGTTTTTCAATCAAAACTTTCTATATGACAGATGTTGCTGATTATGATTTGATTGAAGGTGGACTTGGTACTGAACGGTCCGAAACAGAAAATGCATTTTTGATCCTGCCCCGCCTCCGAAAAATATGCATTTTATCTAACATGTAATGTAATACTGTCATCAATGTTATACATAGCTGGAGAGAAACCCACGAAAAGAATTAAATATTATTTCATTCTTTTGAGTGCATTTCGAAGTCGGTTATATTTTTTTTCCAAAAATTATTTTATTAGTATTTAATAAATCGTCATATGAAGGATCTTGCTTTGAATTTTTAACCGACTTCGAAAAAGAAGGAGGTTACTCAATTCGACATGTATATTTATTTATTTATTTATTTATTTTTTTTTTTATGTATGCTCCCCGATTACGCCGCGCCGAGATGAATGGATCAGTGGGAACGAAACCTTTTGCATCTTGTCGGGTATGATTTCCAGTTGGTCCCATATAAAAAACATTTTCCATTTTGTCATTCTTTACACCTTTTTTATTGCAAAAACCCAATTTCGTACATGCTATGGTCATCGATTACGCCGAAATGGATGGACCAATCGGAACAAAACCTTTTTCATCTTGTAGGCTATGACCCCCACTAGAAACGGGATAAAACACATTTTTTGTTTTATCATTGTTTACCCTGTTTTCCCTGTTTTGTTGAAAATTATTGCAAAACTCCGGAAGGAATGCTCCGATCGCCACTAAAAAATGTGAGATAAAAAGATTTTTGGAAAAAAAATACAACCGACTTCGGAATGCACTAAAAAGGACGAAATAATTTTAATTTATATTTCAGAGACGGCGCAAAATTAAAAATTTTCTACATTGGAAATTTTCAAAGTTCTTTAATCCTTTTACATATTTTCACAATTTTTAATTTTGCGCCGTCTACGAAATATAAATTAAAATTATTTCGTCCTTTTTAGTGCATTCCGAAGTCGGTTGTATTTTTTTTCCAAAAATCTTTTTATAATACTTAACCGCGTGCCATCCGAGCTCATTATCCCACCTAACTACTCGCGTCGCATATGATTTGAACCGCTCTCTTTTCATAGGCGCAACGCCCTGGAGTCGTTACAGTTAGAACAGGAAATAGGGTCAGTTGATAAATAAATCCAGTAAATAGTATCTTCATAATTAATTTTAATGTGTGGTTGTAATTTGTTTATATTGCCAGGGTAAACGTAATTTGTCTGCGAAAGCTCATGATATGAGAGGAGCCAGGTTCGGTGATACCGGCTCTTAAGGGGGCCGTCTCGCTAGGCCGTAAGCTGTGTGCATACGCTCACACAAGCAAGGGGGGTCATGCACCTATACGCGAAGCGCGAGAGAGAGAGTCGATTTCATAGAATCGGGCGTTCGCCTCGATAATTACAAGAATGAAGTTTTGTTGAGTAGAGTGCTCACCGTTAGACTTAACCAGAGGGTAGGCTGGTCCGTTTAAACCACCAAAAACACCATACGCTGAATAAAATCAAATTGTAGAAAGTGTTAGCTTGATACAGATGTCGATGTCAACAAAACAATATGCTTGCCCGAAGGTACCTTCTACCGAATTCTGTTCGTATCCGACGATTTAATGATTTTCTCACTAAAAGCAGACCAGCCTACCCTGTGGATTGGTAGCACAACTTTATAGCAACACAATTTTTCACAATTTATCGCTTCTGGAACGTATGCGCTTGAACGAACGATTGGCACCCACTAGCACGAAAATTGACATGAGAATACTTGAAGGATTCTTCGTTAGGGGCGCTCATGGTATATTGTGGCCAGTTTGACCATGTTACCATCCGCTCGGATACAAACACGAATCGGTCGGTAAATGTAGCACAGATTTGACGGCTTGAACGGTGTTTCACAAGCACGTGAATACATACACAGGAAAAGCATGATTGCCGAAAAGTATCGGAAGTTTGTCACGCTGCGCTGTTGCCGCTCTGGTCATCAGGGAAGCTTGAATGAATACAGCTCGAGCCGAGATTTTGATTTTCGCTGACTGACTGAACGTAGACAAGGACAGCGCCAGCGAAAGAGAAGGAGGTTCGAAAATGAAACGATACGTACTGATGCGTGCAGCGATAGAAAATTTTATTCATACTTGCAATGGCATTTTTTATCAATGACATTATATATGGAGGTGTAACTCCACGACAAATCAATCACCTTTTTTTTGGCGATGTCTCGGATTTTGTTGTAAATTAAATATATTGTAGTTCACGTGGAATTAGAGGGAATTAAAGTCATTTTGCTCGTTTCAAAACCGTTTGAGAAATATGAGCCTTTAAACTTGGCGCTTTTTGCCTATTTTCGTGGAAATGGGTAGTACGTTTCAATTCTTATCTCGGGAATTATTTATTCTATTGACCTACCCCCTGCGTTATTTTAATAGGGAAGATTCGCTCTTTTATAGTATATCTTTATTGGATTGAAAAATGAATTTTACAATACTGAAAATTATAAACAAATTCTTTTTTTTTGCCAAAAGCGCTCCAAGGAGGCATTTTTAAAAATCCGAAAATATTATTTTCGTACTCCTCGAAGTTTTCTCTATAAAATATCTACATTTCACGATGGTGTTTCTCCTATTACTGTCATAATTAGACAGTCGCTACGCACCGTAACAGGTAGACGGGCCGTCATTTGGATCGCTATTATGGTCAGTTCATCGGACCGATATTACCCTGTATAATTAATAATTAAACGAACTTACCAAGTGAAGTTCTATTATAATTATACGTTATTATACGCTTATTTATGTAACCATTTTGTCTCTGCTCGCGTGATTTTCCTTGGCGATGGTTACATAATTTAGTTAGATTCTAGTATTTCTAAATTAATTAACCGTACGTCGATTGAAGTCGATAAACGCAATTTAACTATTTAGAATGTCAGAAAATGGAATTAATTAGATGGAGGGATTCGGGCCTCCAGGTACTGGACAGCGGGGAGTTCTGATCGGTTGTTGAAGTAAGTGGGAAACAATTTATGATTTCAACAATATATATATTCTGGTGAAAATCGAGTTAACAGAATTTACATTCGGCTGGTCACCAATTCTGGTAAATGAAGAAGAACTTCGTGTATTTGTACAGGCTTGATTACGTTTCGTACAGTCTTCCCGCGTTCGCGAATGTAAATGGCTTAGTCCTTTCTCCTGTCACGCGTTCGCGTGTATATATATATATATATATATATATATATATATATATATATATATATATATATACAAGTTAAACGTTTTATGTACCGGATAAGAGATTAGCTTTAGATGTAAAATTAGTATTGACTGGCTTTAATGAACAAGCCCAATTACTAGTGTGCAATGACGCGTGGATACTTTTGAATATCCACCCGCAATTGCACACTAATTTCCCTCCCTGTGACTTCTACAATCCAATTCGCGATACTGCGCTCGACAATGAATATAACAGATGGATGTTTGAATCACTACTTCTACAATCGCACGATTGAGGATCTGTCGCAGCACCCTCACTCTCGGCCGAGTAATCGGAGGAGGAGTCTGGGTGGAGACGCCACGAAGCCTCAATCAGGTTGTGACACCTAGGAGTTCACCCGAGGCACGAATGTGGGCTCGAGGTGTTCTCCGATGCCGAACGCCTGACTTCGACTGTGTACAATCCGATCGTGAATTCGCGATACGCACGGTGCAGCAACACTCAGGTCGATCCTGCCGAGCAATTCGGGGAAGATCAAGTGGTGCCTGCACTATAATCTCACACGATCAATCGAGAACAACTAGAAGATGTCGGCAGGCACGAATCGTGGGCTGAGCGGCACTTCGGTTACTCAATTGGAATCGGTGAAGATTAATATACCGCGATGCTACCAAACAGAGCGATCACCGTGCCACACGGTCGTATCCACCTCTTCACAAAGGCATCCGAGTACATTCAAGAAGTGACGGCAGGGCACTTTCGTGAGCTGAGCGACACTTTGAATGCTCGAACGAGTCTGTGAGAGATGCCACGATCAAATGCCGGCAGAAATTGTGATAATGCTCACAATCGAGTCCACGTCTCACAAGGGCACACAGAAGTTACGGCGGGACACTTTGTGTGGGCCGAACGATACTTCGACTGCCTGTATGAGCCTGGGAGCTGAGTCAAGATGTATGAGAATTATCCGATCTCAATCGTTCACGGATTCTGTGGTTTTGCCACGCGAGATTCTACCATTATCGTATAATTATAATTATACGCTATTATAAGCGTATACGCCAATTTATGTAACCGTTTTTTCTCTGCTCGTGTGATTTTCCTTGGTGATGGTTACATAAATTGGCGCCCAACGTAGGGCGGGCGAGTATCTGTCGAAGAAAAGGTTGGAAACTATTTGAATAAAAGCGTAATATTTGACTATGAGTAATAGAACGCGATCAAAAATACGCAAAAGCGATCGTGACCAAGTCGCAAGTGAGGTAACGGTTCCGACCCAAACAGCAGGTACAACAACACAAACAATGCCACGCGTTATACGTACACCGCCAGATGTAAACACCGGCAATACCGTCGAGGATAGCGACAGGGTTGTACAAGTCGAATCGATCGATTTAGAATCGGGTTCTGGCGAAACCGCGAATATGAGTCAAATTTTGAATATTGTCAGGGAATTGCAAAGCGAGGTCGTGCGATTAAATCGCAAAGTTAACGATCTAGAATCCCGGTTAGCCGCTCGCGTTGAGACGCAGGTCGGGTATGACGAATTATACGAAGGGTTGAATGATCATAGGCGTGAAATGCGCGATTGGAGACGCGATATAGAGAACCAATTGGAACGCGACTACGATGCAACGGCGGAACGCGTAGCGGACCTCCATAAAGAAGTTCGCGAATGTTTTAATCAAGTAAACACCACTTTGTTCGAGCGTCGAGATATAGAACACCGCGAAACAAGTAGGGTTGCTCCATTCCAGCGTCAGGAACAACGAGAGCCGCGAAATTCACGTACCTCACGAACCATGTCTATGGAATGTCGTCCTAGCGCAGATGAGTCTGCACGGTTTGATTCAACTCTATCCGCAACGTCGCGTCCTTTCGTCGTTAAACCACAAATTCCGACATTCGAAGGAAAGTCAACTGAAAAACCGCCGGAATTGTTCGCGAAATGAAACGATTCATAGATGCTGCACGGGTTCCGGAGGACGAGTTAAAATTTATTATCACGCATTTGATTCCCCGTCCGTCTGACGAGGAAATTATTTTAACACTGGCACGACACTTCTCACAAGCGGTAGACGATTGTGTCTTAGGACAAAATATAAAAGTAAACCGACCAACGATAAATGCACCTCGGCAGCCCATGGCAAATTCTACCTTCGTGCGTCCGCAACGGGAGTACCAGCGTCCGAGTAACGAGAATCAGCGTCAGTCCAACGACTACCGACAACCATGTGACCGATCACAGAATAACCGTGATAGAGGTGACGCGCGTAGGAACGAAGGGCCACCACGTATTCCTACGGCTCTTGTCCAAGACGACCTCGAAGAAGATGAACCAGAGGTGGACGCGCCTGAGACGCAGCCGGAAAACGAGTAAGGGAGACCTCGGCAAGCCGTCTGAGTGACTTCCCCCCTCAGTCGGGAGGGACTACCATAGAAGACAAAGGGGAAGAACAATTGGTGGTCATCGGCTCTGTATTCCAAGATCCGCGTCGCGAACTAGTGGAGGAGGAGACGTCGTTATTGCCATTCCGAGGGGTCAATCGCTGTCCGGAAATCACTATTAAAATCGAAGGAGTTCCTGTTAGAGCCCTGGTGGACACCGGGAGCACCGTGACAGCTGTCTCAGAGAGTTGGTACAACGCACACCAAGATCAGCTGCGTAAATGTCCAACACTACCGATCGCCGGTGCGTTTGTCATCGGAGCGACCGGAAGCAGGTCGACCCGGTTAAAGAAACAGGTGTGGGCTACCATCAGCCACGAGAAGACGAATTTTGAAACCGCGATTATCATCGTCCCTGCGTTAGTTTGCGAGGCCATTCTCGGGATCGACACATTACGGCATACAAGAGCTAAACTGGACTTCGGACAAGAAACACTGACCATGACGACCAACTCGGGTTCCATCGAACTCAAAATGACCGACGACGACACACACGACGAGGCAATCCGGACGATCCACACAACACCGACTACGCACAATCACAACACACAATCGCTGCAAGACGCCTTACCACCCTTGCTAGAACCAATTCAAGCGACTCAAGACCAAAAGGGGAGACTCGGACATGTCATCAAAGAATTTTCTCAAGTCTGGAGGGATGAGATCGGCCGTGTAACGTGCTACGACCATCATCTGCACATCAAAAAGAACTCACCGTATTTCAGTCGAACGTACCCCATTCCGTTGAAATACCTCGAGGCGGCAGACGCGGAAATTCAAAGAATGCTAGCGAATGATATTATTAGACCGAGTACGAGTCCATATATCAATCCGGTGGTGCCAGTGCTAAAAAAGAACGGGTCGGTTAGGCTTTGTCTAGACGCGAGAATGTTAAACGAGATGCTCGTGGAGGACCATGAAATGTCGGAAACACCTGATGCCATTTTCCAAAATTTTAAGAAGGTTGATTTTCTAACAAGCCTCGATTTGACTAGTAGTTTTTGGCAAATTCCTTTAACCGAAGAATCGCGGAAATACACAGCTTTTATGTATCGTGGTCGATGCTACGAGTACGTTGTCACACCATTCGGTCTTAAAACAAGCAGCGCGAGTTTAGTCCGAGCGTTACGCCGCGTGTTGGAAGGAATGGAGGGGTTTGTAATTAATTTCATAGATGATATCCTATGCTTTTCGATCACGTTCGAGGATCACGTACAGCATCTCACCATGTTACTAAATCGACTAAAACAGCATAATTTGACGGTCAATCTTAAAAAATGCAAATTTATGAGACGGGAGATTAATTTTCTTGGACATATTTTATCAGCAGAAGGATTAAAACAAGATCCGGATAAACTCGCTGCGATTCGACAATTTCCAACTCCGCGAAACGTGAAACAATTACGTGGATTCCTTGGTCCCGTTAACTATTACGGTAAATTTACCGATAGGCAAGCGGAAACGACAGCTCCGTTATTAACACTGTTAAAAAAGGGACAACGCTGGTTTTGGGATGACAAGATGCAATCGGCTTTCGAAGGTGTGAAGGACGCATTCTGCAAAGAAGTCGTCTTGCAATTCGCAGACACGCGTAAAGAATTTTTCTTATCAACCGACGCGAGTTTCACAGCCGTAGGAGCCGTGATCGATCAGCGCGACGCGAACAGTCAACTTAAACCTATTGCATTTGCCAGCCGAACGTTGAAGGGTCCTGAACTAGCATATTTTACCACCGAAAAGGAATTACTAGCGATCGTGTGGGCGTTGGGAAAATTCCGGACGTATTTATACGGTTCCAAAATTATTCTTTTAACCGATCATAAAGCGATTACATTTCTTATGTATAGTAAATTATTGAATCAGCGTCTCACGCGATGGATTTTGTCGATACAGGATTACAACGTCGAAATTAAATATCGTCCGGGAAAAGAAAATATTCCCGCCGATGTAATGAGTAGAATTCACGACCCGGTTAGCACGGATAAAAACAATCGAGAAACTCGCGTACCAATTTTCGCGACGCTCGCGCGCACCATGTCAACAGAGTTGACAACGGCTCTTAAACAGCTTATTAAATGGCAGCACCGGGATGCCAAATTAAAATCGCTTGTGTAACGGCATATTATGTCATATCGATGGAAATGGTAGAAAAAGAGCGGTGATTCCAGCGGAATTACGCGACAGGTTAATCATAGAGATCCACGAAATTTACGCGCACCTTGGTCGCGATAAAACCATTCGATTAGTGGCAGAGTATTTCTATGTGCCAAAGCTCCATAAATACGCGTGAAAACTAATATCTGCTTGTGATACCTGCCAAAGGGTCAAGATCCTTATGCGTGCGATGCATTCTGATATGCAGAGCATAATTCCAAAAAACCCATTAGATTTACTTTCCATCGATTACTACGGTCCGTTATCGACCTCGAGAGGCGGGGTCAAACACATTCTGGTAATAGAAGAACTTTTCACCAAGTTCGTGAAATTGTATCCGGTGCGTAACGCGACAACAACGGTCACGCTCGCGCGCATTTTTAACAAGTACATTCCGCAGTACGGTAAGCCAAAAGGAATCATTACGGACCACGGAACGCAATTTACTTCGAAAAAGTGGACGCGCGCGCTACAGGAAGAGGGAATCCACCACATCCTCTCCTCCATCCGGCATCCACAGAGAAACCTGGTCGAACGGGTCAACCGGGAGATCGGGAGGATCTTTCGCACCTTGGCGTCCTCCGCCCACGCATCCTGGGCCAGATGGGTAGATGTCATCGAAACCTGTTGTAACGAAGTAATTCATGATACCACCGGCTTCACCCCTACGGAATTATTCTTGAAAAAAAGAGACCGGAACGCCCGTGGTTGAACTGGTTTCCGTACTTGGCCGATCCAGCGTATACAGATACCGAGACTTTAAACATCAAATTGCGATTCGCATCTCAGAACATGAATCGGAAGGCATCTAAACGACGCGAACGAGCGAATGCGGGGAAGGTAGCGGTGCAATACGAAATCGGTGATCTGGTACTAATAAAATCAAATCCAGTTTCCAATGCAGCGGATCGAGAGATCGCAAAGTTTTTCCACCTGTATGAAGGCCCGTACGAGGTAATGAAGAAGAAGGGTCCAGCGACCTTTAAACTACGAAATCCGCAATCCGGCGTGGTCCGGGGTACATTTCACGCCTCGTGTCTACGGCCGTACAAACAACAACAAAAACTAGCACCGGAAATCAACTGAAACATTGACTACGCACCGTCTCCACGCACCACCGAGGATTCCAGAGACACCCCACCACCGTCTGGCCGCAGAGCCATATAAACTACGACCCTCGAGGCAGAGGATCATTCCGGCAGAACGAATTGTCAAGAGTACTGTGCCAATAAGAATAATCACGCATCGTGCAATGGAGAAAACACGGGAGATCGGGACGCAAAGTTATGCGTCATGGGACATGGTGTCACGGCCCACCCAGACCGGAATGGATCTGCGCTACCATGCGCCACCACAGCCCACGCTGCAACTTGTGGAGGCGCGGCCATGGAAAGGGGCCCCTAGTCGACGGTACTCAGAAGGGGTGGCGTGCCAAGCCACATCCAAAAGGTCCACTGCACGGACTCAAACGCCACGCGGGGCTTAACACCCAAGACGCCAGTTCTGGATCGCAACCCGGAGGGAGGCAGTGCAGGAAGCATTCAACCTCCCAAGGAGCAAAAGGACGCAACGGTAGAGGACCCGGAGTGGGAGATGCCAGCGTCACCCGACAAATTGGAGGACCACTCGATGTCCTGGGAAGAGATCGAGTCGGGGGGGGGGGGGGGGGGGGGGGGGGGCAGCAGGATCGAGGTGCCACAGTTAAACCCACAAGATCCCTTGGGCCTCCTCAGCGTCACCCAGGAAATAGAGGACGCGCTAATCGAGCCCTCGCAAGCGGACCGCAGTGCCAGCGAGTGACTCGGTGGAAAACAACCGTTAATGGTGCATTCGCGGGTGCGCGGACACTTTTTTTAAATCTAAAGTGGTGAGTGAGCGCAACGGCCCGTCTATGCTTTCGTACACTATGCAAGGTACCGACCTTCCATTCGGCATAATAAATGCCACCGAGTGATTTAAAACACTTTCTCTTAGTTTCGCCAAATAGACCCACTTGTTAGTTTTGCGTTACTTTAGACTTAAGAAAAAAAAAAAACTGTTCAAAATTTCATTTGTTGTTACTCTATGTATAGAGTGCTCGCGTCATTCGCAATCTCACAAGAGGATTACGTTCTGTTTTTATATGAAATCCCAAGACGTTAATTAATTTAGTTTTCCGTTTTCGTCCACTTCTTTTCTTTTTGCAAAGAAGGTCCAAGAGAATGGGCCGAAGCAGACCGTTTTGTTTTATTGCAAGAGCCCGAGACAAATATTTAGGTTAATCGAGTTACTTTTGTTTGTTTGATTTAGCAAAGTCGCCGAAACGAAATTATTTAGTTTAATTGAGTTAATTTTTCGTTTGTTTAAGTAGTCGTTTCGTTTATTCCGTTTTGTTTTGCTTCGCCAAAAGTAAGCCGTTTAATTTAAGTATCCGATTTGTCACATTTTATTTTCGTCTAATTTACGTTCTGTTTTGTTTGATTACGGTATTACGATTTATTTTTCGTTATGAGGTCGCCGAGACAAAAACATCTAATTTCGTTGAGTTGACATTCCGTTTTGTTTATATATCTCATCGCCGAAACAAAGTCGTTTAATTTAAATTGTTTAATTTTTCGTTTTTTTTTTTTTGCGTCTTATTTTGCTGCGGCGAAACCAGCGTCTGTGATACCAAGAGAGTGTACGTCTAGTCACAAGTACAAATAAGTTAATTTCGTGCGTTAATTCTTTTCGTTTGATTCCAAGGACCCACAGTGATTCGTATAGGTTATACCATCGCATACATACTTTCGTTCAATTATTATGCAAACCAACGTTCGTTCTCTTAAAATCTTTCGCTCAACTAGTATGTAAACCCACACGTCGTTCCTTTTTGTATCAGGTTATGTTAAATATTTTATTTTCTTGCGTTACAACCCTTTTTGTGAGTGAAGCGCGACCGAAGGGGGTGCTAGTTCCTATGATCAAGGTGCATTTCGACTGCGTCCCTGCACCTCTGGTGTTGAGAGAGGGGGGATATGTAACCGTGCCGGTTACATACCAAGAGACGGCGTACGAACAGCCGAGTGAGACTGTGTGAGTGTGACGGACTCCCCTACCACCGTAAGGATCCGCGGTCCTTTGTCGCATGCGAAAGAATTTAGGAGAAGCGCCCCACTAATTAAATATGCGTGCGCATCGATCCCCACTCGATACGGATCGAAGGCGATCGATGCTCGTTCGACAAGAATTACTCTACGTCTGGAAGCGAACCAGGTAACACGCGTTTCCTATTCCGTTCAGCGAAAACCGGTATATAATTGAGAGGTCAAACCGACCTGGTAACTTAGCCAAACCGCCTAACTTACCCTCGTTATATACGCGCCTCAAACCGAGGAGTCACGAGCACAAACCGCGCCGTGGCACAGCTAGAACGCGATTTTCTTCTTTGTGTTGTTCCGGCGTGTACAGCGTAGTAGTCACAAATAAGATAAAATCAAACTTTAATATCATAACGAGTGGTAACTATTCGAATCTCAATTTTCGCTGAGCGGAACGAAACGGTGAGTAAGGTTGTTTCGAGTCACTGCTAATGGTAGAATCTCGCGTGGCAAAACCACAGAATCCGTGAACGATTGAGATCGGATAATTCTCATACATCTTGACTCAGCTCCCAGGCTCGTACAGGCAGTCGAAGTATCGCTCGGCCCACGTAAAGTGTCCCGCCGTAACTTCTGGCTGTCCCTGTGTGCCCTTGTGAGACGTGGACTCGATTGTGAGCATTATCACAATTTCTGCCGGCATTTGATCGTGGCATCGCTCACAGACTCGTTCGAGCATTTAAAGTGTCGCTCAGCTCACGAAAGTGCTCTGCCGTCACTTCTTGAATGTACTCGGATGCCTTTGTGAAGAGGTGGATACGACCGTGTGGCACGGTGATCGCTCTGTTTGGTAGCATCGCGGTATATTAATCTTCACCGATTCTAGTTGAGTAACCGAAGTGTCGCTCAGCCCACGATTCGTGCCTGCCGACATCTTCTGGTTGTTCTCAATTGATCGTGTGAGATTATAGTGCAGGCACCACTTGATCTTCCCCGAATTGCTCGGCAGGATCGACCTGAGTGTTGCTGCACCGTGCGTATCGCGAAATTCACGATCGGATTATACACAGTCGAAGTCAGGCGTCCAGCATCGGAGAACACCTCGAGCCCACATTCGTGCCTCAGGTGAACTCCTAGGTGTCACAACCTGATTGAGGCTTCGTGGCGTCTCCACCCAGACTCCTCCTCCGATTATTCGGCCGAGAGCGAGGGTGCTGCGACAGATCCTCAATCGTGCGATTGGAAGTAGTGATTCAAACAACCATCTATTATATTCATTGTCGAGCGCCGTATCGGGAATTGGATTGTAGAAGTCACAGGGAGGGAAATTAGTGTGCAATTGCGGGTGGATATCACTGTGCAACAAATTTTAACCTCATCTCTGTTTTCCAATACCCATTGGGTGATCCTTGTAGGGTTTCTCGTCCTGAACACGAATCCGAAAACCGAATTGCTGCATCACCCTCAGTTTTTGAAAAACACGGGTTTTTGTAAAAACGTGTGTTTTGGGGGGAAAATTCGCTATTACGCGAAAACTAAAAACACTAGAACGTTCAAATTGACTTCAAAAGATAGAGGAGAGTTGCCCGAATCTATTGATATATATAGTTGTAATATTACGTCATTCTGAATAGATGTAAATATCGATGAAAGTTTAAAAAACGGCCGATGTACGCATTTCCTACGTATTACTTTTGTATTTTTAGCAAAAGTTGTTTACCTAGAGCGAATTCGCTGTACAGTACCGAATTCTGTAGATATTTCTGAAGAAGAAACTATGCGGAGTAAGTGTCGAAGCAATATACAATTCGAGTAAATCGAAAAAGTATGTGCCGGTGACGCGTGCACGGCGTTTTGCCGCCAGGCGGCCATAGCTCGCTCTCCTCGCCGAGTCAGTGCCGTAGCTACGCGTAATTAGCATCAATGATGGGAATCAAGAGACACCCACTTTTTATATGTATAATGTTTAATATTTTGTTGTTATTATTATTTCATAATTACTATTATTTATCTTTCATTATTACTCAATATTATTTTTAGGTAGCAACAATACAACGATAAAATACTATAATTCAAAATTTAAAAATCATTACGACTTTATCAAACGACACCCGATTGAAGACAGTTTTGATATCTGTTTATAATTTATAATATAGATTATAACAGGAATAACACTGAAAGATAAATATATATATATTTATCTTTCAGTGTATATATATATATATATAGATATCTATCCTAATCTGCCGAAAGAATATCGCGCGCAAATATCGATAAACATCCGTTTCCCCACAACCAAGGTCGAAATATTCGCGTTTTTAACCGACTTCGAAAAGGAGGAGGTTACTCATTCGACATGTATGTTAATTTTTTTTTTTTTTTTTTTTTTTTTTTTTAAATGTATGTTCGCCGATTACGCCGAGATGGATGGACCAATCGGAACCAAACCTTTTCCATCTTGTAGGGCAGTGATGTCCAAGCTCGCTCCGGGCTTCCCCCACTCTAAAGCTCTTCCCCTCATATAGGTTCTGATCCAGGAACAGCGCTCGTTGCGCTATGGTGCAGCGTCGATCGTGCTATTATTTATCGATATCGACGATGCAGTCGATAATTAGGATTTCTCCAAGAACAACAAAGTAACACGAAGAATTGTTTTTTGTTTTATGTGTGACATTAGCTTTATTCAGAGATTACATCTCTTTGATATTCATCATTTGTCATACATTTACAATAAACACTCATCATGCAAACTTACACATTTATTTAGATATGTTAGTGATTTTTAATAGTCTCCAGAATATCTAATTCAAATTTTGTGAACGCGATTCGTAGCGTCACCGACGAGCTACTGTCTATATATCTACCATAATTCCACTCATGTTTAATATTTCAGGACTTCTTCGACGATAAGTTGGGCAGTTTCACAAATCTAACAAGAGTATTTGATAGGTGTATGTGTTGAGCGTATGTGATAAGTGTAAATTGTAAATGTATGACAAATATTGACAAATGATGAATATCAAAGAGATGTAATCTGTGAATAAAGCTAATGTCACACATAAAACAAAAAACAATTCTTCGTGTTACTTTGTTGTTCTTGGAGAAATCCTAATTATCGACTGCATCGTCGATATCGATAAATAATAGCACGAAAGACGCTGCACCATAGCGCAACGAGCTCTGTTCCTGGATCAGAACCTATATGAGGGGAAGAGCTTTAGAGTGGGGGATGTCCGGAGCGAGCTTGGACATCACTGTTGTAGGGTATGACTCCCAGTTGGTCCCGTAAAAAAAAAATTTTGCATTTCACCACCGCTTGCCCCTTTTTTATTGCAAATAAAATAATTTTTGGAAAAAAAAAATATAACCGACTTCGAAATGCACTGAAAAGTATAAAATAATTTTTATATGATATGTATAAATTCTATTCGGCTCTTTATAACACTGATTAAAGTATTACATTACATTTTAAATACAATGCATACTTTTCAGAGGCGGCGCAAAATTAAAAATTGTGTAAATGAAAGATGTTGCTAATGTGAAAATATGTTAAAGGATTAAAGTATTTTGACAATTTCCAATGAAGAAAATTTGTAATTGAGGCGTTGGATGGAAGAGGGGCACATAGGCTTATGTGCCCTTTTTCCGTAAATCGTTTAAATCGTTTCGACTTGTATGCTTATTATATTTTAAAGACATGTAACTACATTCTAACAAAAATTTGACTTAAAAGCATTGATACTTATTAAATTATTCAATTATGAAAACTTTGAAGTCGATTATCTCGAAACGGCATTTCGGCGTATGTGCCCTTCTTCCATCCAACGCCTCAATTGTATTTTTTTTCCAAATTTCTTTTTTTTTTTCATTTTTTTTTTCAAAAATCTTTTTATTTCACATTTTTTAGTGGCGATCAAAGCATTCCTTCCGGAGTTTTGCAATAATTTTCAACAAAACAGGGAAAACAGGGTAAACAATGATAAAATAAAAAATGTGTTTTATCCCGTTTCTAGTGGGGGTCATAGCCTACAAGATGAAAAAGGTTTTGTTCGGATTGATCCATCCATCTCGGCTAGGGATTGCAATACCGGTATACCGGGATACCAAATACCGGTATTTTGAGCCATTCGTACAATTTTGTAATACCGGTTTTCACAAATTTAAATACCGTTTTTTCGGTATTTACTAGAAAGTTTTTAAATTGTCTCCACTTCATGTAAAATCGCAATAAATCTAAAACTACTTCATTTTTCTCAACGAATAACTCGACAAACGAAACTTCTGGGAAGAAACAATGCAAAGCGTTTCCTAGCAACACAAACACCCGCGCTCCAGTAACAGACTGCGAAAAACATACATAAAAATACGTTGCCTGCATGCCAAGTGTTAATAAACCCATAATAATGAATAAGAATAACTTTAAAGAACATAAAAAATCTGTTGATAATACTTCGGTTTGGTTTCATTATTTATATGATGAAAAGAATATGGTGGCACAATGTAAAAAATGTTCATGAGTTATTAAAGTGAATGGAGGAAGTACAAGCGGACTCCATACACATTTAAAAACGAAACATGATACAAATTTGTTGAAGAGGAAATAATCTAATTGCGATGAAGATACAAAGTCAAGCACAGTTTCTAAGCCCAAGTCATCAGGGATTTTAGATTATTTTGAAAAAAAAAAAGATAATTTGAATGAAATTATAAGTAAAATGACAGCATTAGATGGTTTGCCATTTCGAGTGTTTTGCCCTTCTACTGAATTAAGAAAATCACTATCCGCCAGAGGTTTTAAAAATCTACCAACATCGATTAACACTATAAGAAGAACTGTTATAAACTACAGTAACGATGTTCGCAATTCTTTGAAACACGAGTTAATACAATTAAAAGTAAATGGTGAAAAATTTAGTCTTACATTTGATGAATGGACAAATGTAAGAAATAGACGCTATTTAAATATAAATATTCATTCAGAAAAAAAATTTAGGAATATAGGACTGACACATGTCACGGGAAGTATGCCAGCCGAAAAATGTGTGGAAGTGCTTAAATCTAAATTAGGGAAACATGGATTATCCCTGAAAGAAGATATTGTATCCATAACGACTGGTGGAGCGACGGTTATGAAAAAAGTTGGAAAGCTAATTGGTGCAAATCAGCAATTGTGCTATGCTCATGGAATTCAATTAGGAGTAATAGATGTATTATACCAAAAAAATAAAGAACAGAAGAACCCAAATACTGTGGATATAGAAACTTTTGATTCCGACTTTGAAGAGAGTGAGAGTGACACTGACAATGAAGATAATGACAATGTAATTGTTGAAGAAGATATTGCTAATGAGGATGAAATATTAACTCATCAAGAATTGCTTCCTATAATTAATAAAGTTCGAAAAATTGTTAAGATATTTAAACGTTCCCCTACAAAAAAATGCCTTATTACAAAAATATATACTAACTGAAAATAAAACAGAACATATGTTAATATTAGATTCAAAAACACGTTGGAACAGTTTACTCCTAACGATGGAATGATTTTTGAAACTGAAAAATCCAGTCCGAAAAGCAATAATCGACTTAAACCTGCAAATTAATTTTTCCGATAGCGAATTCGACTTAATATCCAGAACTGTATCAGCTCTACGTCCAATAAAACTGGCTGTGGAGGCAATATGTCGGAGAGATTCTAATTTATTAACAGCTAATGCAACAATCAATTTCATGTTGCAGTCACTGAAAGAACAGCACACATCACTATCTGAATATTGTTACCGTCTATTTTCCCTACGGGAAATATTGGGACCATGTGAGGGTTTAGTAAATTATGAGGCTTAATTTGCTTGATAAGAACAAGAGTTAGAATTTATTTAGATGATTAAAGTTAAACATAGTCGATGAACCGGGATTAGACTCGACCTCGCAATGCGGTGAGGACTCGGAAGATAGATAAAGGAATCGAATTTAACATCCAATGCAACGCGACGCGGCGTATGGAAACGCTCACATGCTTAGAACAACGGTAACGGCGGAAAACTCTGTCCTCGGTCGAAACGTCGGATCAATTAACGAAACACTCGAGTGTGTATAGCGAAATTGTGTCTTAAATGTACTAGATAGAATATAATCCCAACGCACGCGTGTCGCGAATTACGTAGCAACAGACGAAAGAAAGATAAACTTCGGCCTCGTGGCCTTCGGCGAGCCTGCTCGCGTCGAGCAAAGTACCGTTACCCGAACGTATCGAATTACAAACATAGGAGTCGAATGCTCGCATTCGGGCGAAACAGGAATAACGCAAGAAAAACGAATACTAGTCCAAATGACGCTTCTTAACGCGTGGAATGAGAACGGAAAGTACTTTGGTTTATTAACCCTGCCTCATGAGGGCTCTCGGAAGATTCCTAGTAGCGAAAATAAACTAATAAGATTCTAAACTCTATCTATTCTATGGTAGTACAAAAATACTCCTATACTGTACAAGAAAAGAAGACGTATGGCCGTCTTGCGGCCCGTCGCTGAGCTACGCGGCCTATCGCCGTCCCTTTTCACTCCCAACTCCCGAATTCGCTGTTGGGCTCTCAGATCAATCGCAGTTTTCTGGTCAATCACTGAGATTTCCCGCCAGGTCCTTCAAGTAGCCGGAGATCTCGAAAGAGCAGATGCCGTGCGACAAAGTCGTACCGGCTCTGACACTCGCGAATTGAGACGGATCCCTACGATGCGATCAGGACCCGTGTCAAGATCGTGTCTAATACTTATCCTCGCGGCTCTACGTCCTATCTCTATCTTCGCTCAGCGACGAGTAATCGATCGAGGATCGACCGGCACGTCGTTCCTCGCGGACTCGTGCGTTAGGAGGGGATACTCTTCGCGCACGCGCCTACGTTCTCGCCTCGCTAGCACGCTTAAGGTGCTTTCATACTGTGTCCGGTGGGTTTTATGTGGCCGTATGCATTCTGTACGGTCACATATATCCCCTCCCCCTCCTCGAGACCGATGACCGATGATAAGGGTTTATCGGTCTCTTCACTCATTCAACACTCACTCATGCGTTCACGGGGTTCGCAACGTTTTTTCGCTTACGCACTGTCTTTTAACGTGTTGTTTGCGCTTAGCGTCCGAACTCGCACCTTCTGGTGTTCTTTTTTTTTTCGGCACTATATGAGTGTTTTCACTTTGGGGTGTAGTCGGCACTTTTGCGTCCTTTACATCGCGCACTACGCGTCCACTTATGGGGGGGGGGGGGGGGGGGGTCGGGGTCCGTCCGCGGCACTCTGCGTGTCCTCGCTTCGGGGGTTTAGTTTGCAGGCACTTTTTCGCGTCCTTTAAGCGCGCACTACGCGTCCACTTATGGAGGGGGTGTCCGTCCGCGGCACTCTGCGTGTCCTCGCTTCGGGGGTTTGGTTTGTAGGCACTTTTTCGCGTCCTTTAAGCGCGCACTACGCGTCCACTTATGGGGGGGGGGTGTCCGTCCGCGGCACTCTGCGTGTCCTCGCTTCGGGGGTTTTGTTCGTTTGTGGCACTTTATGTGCCTTCACTTCCGGGTTCGGGTTGTCGCTGAATCACTCCTTCTTCTTGGATGATTCCTTCCGCCTCCTGGACAGCCTTCCACAGGCCGAGTGGGTCATTGGGCGGGAGAGCGGGGATCTCGATCGGGGGGTCGTAGCTGCTCTCCTCAGTGGGTGGTTCGCGTCCGGGGCTCGGCTGTTCTGTGTCCTTCGGCGATGGTCCTGGGGCTTCCTCCCTGGTGGCTCTCCGAAGAATGCCCTGCGGTGGGGTTTCCTCCTCGCTGGCGACCACCTGCGTCCAGACCTTGTGGGTTTTGTTTGTTGTATATGAATAGGCCGTTGTTGGCGCTTGTCGACGTCTGACGGTCCCGTATAGGACCGTCTCGGTCTGGCGCTTCTGTCTCGCGTGCTCTGGGCCCCGCTTCGGCGTCTGCGTCGGCCTATCCAATCGTTTTGCCCTCGCCTGTGTTGCTTCCCCCGTGTGGGCTGTATGGTCCGCCACAGGGGTGTACACGCGTGGCTCGATTGTTTTTAGTGTGGATTCCCGCAGTTTATTAATCGTGATGTCCATCCCCGTCTGCGTGGGGACGGATATCATGCGCCATTGCGCATACGCTTGGCACGCCTTGCTGCTCTTCTTCCGACTCGACATCTCTGAGATCTAATTTGTACTGGAATGCGGGTCGCGTGCCTCGGTGATCGGCACGCGTGTCCCCACTCCTCGGCTATGGCCCAGGCATCTGGTGGGGGTCGGCGTCTTCGGCGGCCGCTACGACGGTAGATCCTCCTTCCCCTTCGCTCTCCCTGTCCGCGTCCGGTGTCCCTTCAGCGGTCCTTGTTCTTTTTTCGTCATCGTCCCTGGTGCGGTACGGCCGGAGATTCGACACGTGGAATGACCCTTTTATCTTGTTTGATCCTTCGTGGAGAAGTTCGAAGGTTGCGGCACCCTTTCTTTTCCCCAGCAGGTACGGTCCTTCATAGAGGTCGAAGAATTTAGCGATCTCTTTATCGATCGCCGATGACGTGGGGTTCGCGCGGAGTAGCACGCGGTCGCCGGAGTTCCATTCGTGGGGGGTTCGGTTTTTATTCACTCGCTGCATTCGTTTCTGTGCCTTTGCTGACATACGGTCGAACGCGATACGTAATTTGCTTTCCGATGGAATTCTTTCGACTTCGCGCTTCTCTGGGTCCGCGGTCCATCTGTCCCATGGACGTCGTGGAGCTTGGTCAAACATTATTTCGACGGGTGCAAAGCCTGTTGTCGCATGTTGCAATTCGTTGCAGATTGTTTCGATCACCGGTACGCACTTCACCCACGCAGCATGGTTTTCTCGCGTCAGTGTTCTGAAAACTCGCCCGATCTCCCGGTTTACCCGCTCGACCGGGTTGCTTTGCGGGTGACGGATTGAGGATAGCACATGCTTTATATCTAGTTCGCGTAACGTGGCCCCCCACTTCCGCGCCGTGAACTGCGTGCCGTGATCGGTTATGATTCGCCGCGGTTTACCTACTTCCGGGATAAAATTATGTATTAAACGACGCACCGTCGCCGCTGTCGTTGCCCGACGCAATACATATATTTTCACGTATTTCGTGAATACATCTTCGAAAACCGCGAGGTACTTTGCTCCCCCTCTTCCCGCTGGGAGGGGTCCGTAATAATCGAGAGAGACGAGATCTAATGGCCGCTTCGGAATGATCGTCTGCATGTCTGCGTGTAAAGCGTGCGTCGATATCTTTACACGTTGGCAGAGGTCGCAACATGATATAAATTTTCGTACTTTCCGGGCCAACTTCGTGAAATGGAACGCTTCTTGCAAGAGTTTAATGCATTTGTCCGCGCCTGGGTGAGCGTAAAGCTCGTGTATTTCGTTTATTACAAGTGTCTCCCATGCCGCTGGAATTACGCATTTCCATTCATTATCGCGTCCGCGGTGATGGAGTACTCCGTCGATTACGCGATATTTTTCCGGAGTCGTCGGGCTTGTCTCGCGCGTCGCGTCGATCGCTCTCCGTAGCCTTTCGTCTCTACTTTGGTGTACCATGATATTTTTAAAGAACTCGGTTAGGTCCTTTGATACATTACGGGCTAACGCGGTTAATATGGGTATAAGCGTCTGCCCGGGCGCTGCCGCTGCGCCGGACTTCGGCGTATCGCGGCTGAGCCAGTCGGCGACGAGATTGTCCTTGCCAGGGCAATGCTTTACTTCTAAGTCATAATCCTGAATCGCGAGTGTCCATCGAGTGAGTCGTTGGCTGACGAATTTACTGCTTAGCAAAAAGGTTAGGGCACGGTGATCTGTGGATAGAACGATTTTCGCCCCTCGTACGTACGTGCGGAATTTTTCCAGCGCCCATACGATCCCTAGTAATTCTTTCTCGGTAGTAAAATACGCTCGCTCGGCTCCCTTTAACACGCGGCTCGCGAAAAAGATCGGTCGGAAATCGCCGTTGTCGTCTTTCTGCGATAACACTGCTCCCAACGCCCCATAGCTCGCGTCGGTGGAAAGATAATATTCGCGACTCGGATCGGGATATTTCAGCGTCACCGAGGTGCAGAAGGTCTGCTTCGCCTCCTCGAACGCTTTACCCATTTCCGCGGTCCATTGCCATCTCCGGCCCTTTTTTAAGAGGTCGAGCAATGGCCGCGTCGCTTCCGCGTGATCTCGCGTGAATTTACTGTAAAAATTAATTAATCCCAGAAACCCTCGGAGTTGTTTGACATTCTTCGGGGTGGGATATTCTTCAATACTCCGGAGTTTGTCCGGATCTTGTCTGATTCCCTCCGCGGAAATTATATGTCCGAGGTACTTAATCTCACGCGCTATAAATTGACATTTCTCCAGGTTTACTGTGAGCCCGTGCTCCCTTAATCTTTGAAATAATACTTTGAGGTGCTCTATGTGGTCCTCGAAAGTTTTTGACAAGCAGACGATATCGTCTATAAAATTCACGACGAACGATTCAAGACCGTTTAGTATGATTCGGAGTGCTCTTACAAGGCTCGCGCTACTCGTCTTCAAACCGAAGGGTGTAACGACGTGCTCGTAGCATTTTCCGCGGTATAGGAACGCCGTGTATTTCCGCGACTCCGGTTCGAGCGGAATCTGCCAGAAGCTGCTCGTCAGGTCCACGCTGGACATGAACGTGACATTGTTGAACTTCTGCAGTGTCGCGTCAACGTCTTCGGACATCTCGTGGTCCGCTCGCATTACCCGGTTCAACATGCGCGCGTCTATACAGAGTCTCAGCGTCCCGTTTTTCTTCACGACCGGAACGAGCGGGTTAATGTATGGACTTCGCGACGGACGGATGATATCATGCTGTAGCATTCGCTCGATTTCCGCGTCTGCCTGGCTCTGATACTTCAGCGGTACTGGATACGATCTTCGTACGAATGGCGCGTCCTCATCCACGTCGAGCCTATGTTGATAGCACCAGACTCTACCCGGGTTTTCGTTCCACAGCTCGCGATTGTTCATGATTATTTCCCTAAGCTGTTTATATTGTTGCTCGGGTAGTTCCCTATCGGCTAGGCGTTCTTCGATCTTCGCGTCAAGGGGGTCCGGTTTGCTGTCCTCTGACTCTCGATTCGCGTTGACCGTTCGGACCGCATTTCCCTCAAGAGCTCCGCGAGTGAGCAGGTCAATCGACTCCCGGGCTTGGCCATCGGTGACCGTCAAGACGTTTCTGTCGAGGTCGATCGTGGCCTTTAGCGCTCGGAGCGCGTCTACCCCGACGATGAATTCTTGCACCATTTTCGGTACGACCATCGCTGGTATCGCGCAGCTGGCTTTGCCGAAGCGGAGTTCAACGAATACCTGTTTCTTCAGGCGTTCTGATCGCGCCCCGGTTATCCCCACGATAACGCTTCCCGTCACCGGAAGCGTGGGACAGCGGTGCATGGTGTCCGCGTTGGCTTGGTACCATTCTTCGGACATTGCCGTGACCGTGCTTCCGGTGTCGATCAGCGCGCGTATTTGGATTCCGCTTACCGCGACGTATGCTTCCGGGCTCATGTCCACCGGAGCTGAGCCGGTTGCTCGTTGCTCGGGCGCCGTGAGCTCCTCCCTTAGGTCAGGGAACATCGTCAGCGTCGGTATCCTACCCGCTTCATCTCGCGTGTGCCCGCTCGCGGGTTCGCCTTGCTTCCTCCTTCTTTTCCTGCGACGCGTTTTCGTTGTGATGTGGGCCGCGGTAGAGCCCGTGGCTCGTTTCTCAGTCGTCACGCGCGTTTGCGGAGGTTGGGGGACCGAAACGGAGGCTGCGGCTCGTTCTTCGGACTCCTCGTCTTTCCCCCGCCGTCTAGGGAGGCATGTCTGTAACGTGTCTTTACCCGTATAGTCGCGTGGTGGCCGTGTCGTGTTCTCGCGTCGCGTCTTCGGCGTTCGGCGGTTCTCCGATTCTAAACCTGGGCTGCGTTCCTTACCCGTCGCTCGTGTCGAGGTTCTGTTCGCGGCGCTTCGCGTCTCCGGCCGAGGGAGTGCCGAGGTGGAGCCGCAGGCTCGTCCTTCAGGCTTTACGTACTCTCTCCGCGGTTCGGGGGGTATCGTGTGTGGCGTAACTCTACCCGTTTCATTCCGCGTTACCTCCGTCGCGTTCGCGCGTCGCATTTTTCTCGATCGACGTCGATCCGGCTTCGCTGCCTTTTTATCGGATTCACCGCTGCGTTCGCCGGCGCTCGTATTTCCCCTTTCCCCTAAACGTTTCCCCCGGGCTCGGCGCGGGGGTCTGCGTCGCCCTGTCTTCGGGGAACGTTCTACTCGTTTCCCTGCTCCTGCTCCCCGTTCTCGCCTTCCAATTCAACCGCGCGGATCCTATCCGTCGGTAATTCCCGTCGCGGATTGCTCGGGGCTGCTCTCATGTCCCTTTGCGCCGGGAGCGTATTCCGCGGTGCCGGCGGGTTCCGCGGGGGAGGCAGGTTCGCGCGGGGCTGCGTTTCTATCGGCCGATCCGGCGGGCGATTCGGGGTTCGCACGTTGACCCGTGGGGTTGCGTTCGCGTTAAACTGCATGTTCATCCGCGAACCGTCTAGGCGCGTGTTCCCGAATCCCCGGAACGCGGCTGCCGCTGAGTTCAACACTCCCCCTCTGTCCCATCGGTCCAGCAACGCTAGGAACGCCTCGACCGTCTCGATATTTTGCGTACACGTCGCGTCGTGAATCGCTTGGTTGAAATGCGTCGCGAGGGTTTGAATAATCTCGGCGTCTGTTCTCTTCGGCGTTAAATCCCTCGCATCACCTATCAGACGTGTGGCGTATTCTACGCGCGTCGTTCCCTGACCCGCCTTGAAAAACCCCGTTTCTAATTCGCGTCGAATTTTCCGTTGTGCGGCCTGACTCCAGAACTGGGATAGGAAACTTTCTCTAAACTGGGACCACGTCTCGACGCTAGTCGATACTAGATCCCACCATTCGCTCGGATATCCCTTCAAGGCCTGATCAATTATGATCTGGATTTCCTCGTCAGGAATCCTCGCGATCCTAATAAATCTTTCCATCTCGCGCACGAACTTTGGCGGCCGTTCGCCCACCGCCGCTTGGAACGTCGGGAGCTGTGGCTTGACTTTAAATGTTCTTTCCTGTGCTATCGTCGTCGCCTGACTCATCGATGGGTTAAGTTCTATGTGCCTATCCGACCGGCGCAACAGACCCGGTTGTATTTCATCGCGGGCCAGCTGCCCCTGCATGGTTCTCATCTCGTCGCGGACCTCTTTATGAAAGTTTGTTACTGTCTCAAAAAGTGACTCGCATTCGCGGTTTACAAGCCCGTCGACCTTGGCCATAACGTTCGTTTCGAATTGTCTCAACCGTTTCTCGTTTGCGTCCTGTTTATTTGTTAACCCGCGTACGAGCTCGACGAGTTCGTCTAATGTTTTCGTTTGCGTTGTTGTGTTCGCGGTGTTTGAATTCGTCTCGGTCGGTTGCCCTTCGCGTGTTGGCCCGGTCGGCACAACCGGTGACCTCGGTATTCGTGGCATCGCGAACTCTACCTCGTCTTCCGAAACGACCGTTGATTCGTCACGGCTTTTGCTTTGCGAACGCGTTCCCTTACTCATGTCCCTATTACGAAGTCGAGTTCCAAAATTCGAGTCTAACTGTTCGGGCGCCAATTATGTTACCGTCTATTTTCCCTACGGGAAATATTGGGACCATGTGAGGGTTTAGTAAATTATGAGGCTTAATTTGCTTGATAAGAACAAGAGTTAGAATTTATTTAGATGATTAAAGTTAAACATAGTCGATGAACCGGGATTAGACTCGACCTCGCAATGCGGTGAGGACTCGGAAGATAGATAAAGGAATCGAATTTAACATCCAATGCAACGCGACGCGGCGTATGGAAACGCTCACATGCTTAGAACAACGGTAACGGCGGAAAACTCTGTCCTCGGTCGAAACGTCGGATCAATTAACGAAACACTCGAGTGTGTATAGCAAAATTGTGTCTTAAATGTACTAGATAGAATATAATCCCAACGCACGCGTGTCGCGAATTACGTAGCAACAGACGAAAGAAAGATAAACTTCGGCCTCGTGGCCTTCGGCGAGCCTGCTCGCGTCGAGCAAAGTACCGTTACCCGAACGTATCGAATTACAAACATAGGAGTCGAATGCTCGCATTCGGGCGAAACAGGAATAACGCAAGAAAAACGAATACTAGTCCAAATGACGCTTCTTAACGCGTGGAATGAGAACGGAAAGTACTTTGGTTTATTAACCCTGCCTCATGAGGGCTCTCGGAAGATTCCTAGTAGCGAAAATAAACTAATAAGATTCTAAACTCTATCTATTCTATGGTAGTACAAAAATACTCCTATACTGTACAAGAAAAGAAGACGTATGGCCGTCTTGCGGCCCGTCGCTGAGCTACGCGGCCTATCGCCGTCCCTTTTCACTCCCAACTCCCGAATTCGCTGTTGGGCTCTCAGATCAATCGCAGTTTTCTGGTCAATCACTGAGATTTCCCGCCAGGTCCTTCAAGTAGCCGGAGATCTCGAAAGAGCAGATGCCGTGCGACAAAGTCGTACCGGCTCTGACACTCGCGAATTGAGACGGATCCCTACGATGCGATCAGGACCCGTGTCAAGATCGTGTCTAATACTTATCCTCGCGGCTCTACGTCCTATCTCTATCTTCGCTCAGCGACGAGTAATCGATCGAGGATCGACCGGCACGTCGTTCCTCGCGGACTCGTGCGTTAGGAGGGGATACTCTTCGCGCACGCGCCTACGTTCTCGCCTCGCTAGCACGCTTAAGGTGCTTTCATACTGTGTCCGGTGGGTTTTATGTGGCCGTATGCATTCTGTACGGTCACAATATATTACATTGAAAAATCGCACAGAAGAAAGGCATACCGAAATGGAAAATGTCTTACGGTATTTACATAATTATAATGATTTTAAAAATGAAAATAGAAAAGAAGAAAAAAGAATAACCAATTCAAATTTGATCAAGTTTATAGTAAATTTTCTGAAAATTTTTTACCCACAAACCTATCCACATTCAGAAGAGTTCGGTACAGTTATCGAAGATGATGATGACACTAATGTCGATAGTGAAAAGGAATTGTCTCTTGAACAAAAATTAGAATTAGTGATAACTAAAAAAATTTCAACGAACCAAAATACTATCATGATAGAAATCAGTTATATCCAAAACCATCCGACGAGAAATCGATTTATTTGAAGATGAGGGATTTAGAGGTAAATACTTGGAAAAAGTATATCGCGCATTGCTAATAGTACCACCAACTACCGTAGAGGCTGAAAGAGCGTTTTCGACAGCTGGTAATTTTTGCACAAAATTACGTTCTAGGCTTAATGATAGTACAAAATTGATGCATTATGTTTATTAAGATCACATTTCAAAAATTTGTAATAGTACCACAGACTGAATAGTGATATTTACACTTTTTCGTGATTTAGGGTGCATTCCGAATTAAACATGGAACGCGTAGACTGCAATACTGATGCGCAACGCTTTGGAATCGTTCCGTTTCTTTAAGGGTGCGCAGGAGTCACTAGAGAATTTTTCGTTGACTTCAGCGACAGTTGCGGAGAAATTAGGAAGCTCTCGAACAAGGATAGATAGATCCTTGTCTCTCCAACGGTGCTGTGAGAGAGAGAGTGATATAACAACAGCAGGAGAGACGAAGACAGAGCGATAACCAAGCCGCTGCTTTTACAATTTAGTCGAGTACACTTTCAGAGCCGAGGAAGCAGTATTTTCTAATAATTCTTTTTTTAAAATATTCCTTGTAAAATTTCCAGTGGAAGTACAGAGCCCTTTTTTGTAAAAAGTGTCCATACAAAAATTTATTCTATAAAAACGTACACTTTTATTTTTATTTAATTGTCAGAAGCGAGGTTGCAAAAAAGGGCTCTGTACTTCCACTGGAAATGTTACAAGGAATATTTAAAAAAAAGAATTATTAGAAAATACTGCTTCCTCGGCTCTGAAAGTGTACTCGACTTGATCGCTATGAAAGGGTACGATTTGTATGTCAATATGGCTGCTTTGATTTCTCTGCTATCCACCGTAGCGCTATCGTCGTTTGTCTTTCTATTACTGTTTCGGTGATCTAAACATACTTTTCGACATGGTTCGCACATAACGTAATAGCACGAATGAAATATCGGAGGTTCGATCCCGTCCTATCCTATACATTTTTTTTTTTTTTTTTAATTAGTATTTCTTATTATACTTCTTTTAGGTGTATTATATAGAATTAATACAAAATAGTAGTATGGATAACATGATCAATTTTTTATTGTAATATTTGTCACATATCATACGTAATAGCATGAATGAAATATCGGAGGTTCGATCCCATGCTATTCTATACATTTTTTTTTTTTACGAAACTTATTGTACACCTCTTCTTGTAAATATTACATATTTCTTATTTTCTTTTTCATGCTCTTTATTTTATTAAATACATTTAGTCAACATTAGCGGACAGAAGATTCGATTCTTCAATCCGTTTGTATTTTGCCGACGTCGACGAACGTAGAAAGAGACAGTTCGATAAAGAAGGAAGAAGGACTGAGAGTCGAGATGGTTGTAAAAAATTAAATGCCTACATATCGGTGAGATAAACTAATGCAACGTACAGAACCATAAGAGGCTTCGCGGATAAGTAGACAGTCAAGTGATGTTTGGTGTAGGGAGTAACGTGCCTGCCTACAAATCCGAGGTTCCCGGGTTCGAGTCCCGGCCAGAGTAACATTATTACGGTTTTTTCCACGATGGCTAATATTACTTTTTATAAGTAATATAGTTATGGGCAGCAAGTAACAAGTAAATCGAACTTGTGGAGTTGTGTTCTCCAACGATATTCTCAAACCCTCAAACCCGAGCCGAGAATCGAGGATCGTGCCGAAAACCGAAAAGGTGCCATCCTCGCTTCTCAGATTCTCGAGATCACATAGTCGAATTGTGTGTGTTTCTCGTGCGACGTTGTAGTGGTTATTCTCACACTACACATTGATTCACACCGTTTCTCCCCATGCCCCTCGCTTCAGCCGATGTCGAAGTTGTAAGTTGTGGTCGACTACAGCAAAGATTCTAAAATGCTCGAAAAGACCGATTTATTCCTACCACTGCACTGGGGGGGGGGGGGGGGGGGGGGGGGGGGACGGTTCCCCCTCGGCACGAGCACGGGTGCAATATGATACGGTGCGGCTTTCCTTTGAAATTCTGTATCGGTGAAGCATCACTAATGCAGCGATGAAACTTTATTTTTTATTTATAACAATTTTATTAACGTATTGATGAGGTTTTCCTGATCAAAATAAGACCAAACACGATATTGTTATAATAACTTTAACTACTTTTCTAGTTAACTACTTTAATCTACTTTCTATGAATGCTCGCTTCACATGCTAAATTAACGGCAAATGAACAGTTAAAGTTATATGTTAAATATTGAAATGTTCCTCAACGATCTCGTCGACGTCGGCAAAATACAAACGGATTGAAGAATCGAATCTTCTGTCCGCTAATGTTGACTAAATGTATTTAATAAAATAAAGAGTATGAAAAAGAAAATAAGAAATATGTAATATGTAATATTTACAAGAAGAGGGGTATAATAAGTTTCATAGAAAGAAAGAAAAAATGTATAGAATAGGATGGAATCGAACCTCCGATATTTCATTCATGCTATTAGGTATGATATGTGACAAATATTACAATAAAAAATTGATCATGTTATCCATACTACTATTTTGTATTAATTTTATATAATACACCTAAAAGAAGTATAATAAGAAATACTAATTAAAAAAAAAAAATGTATAGGATAGGATGGGATCGAACCTCCGATATTTCATTCGTGCTATTACGTTATGTGCGAACCATGTCGAAAAGTATGTTTAGATCACCGAAACAGTAATAGAAAGACAGACGACGATAGCGCTACGGTGGATAGCAGAGAAATCAAAGCAGCCATATTGACATACAAATCGTACCCTTTCATAGCGATCAAGTCGAGTACACTTTCAGAGCCGAGGAAGCAGTATTTTCTAATAATTCTTTTTTTTAAATATTCCTTGTAACATTTCCAGTGGAAGTACAGAGCCCTTTTTTGCAACCTCGCTTCTGACAATTAAATAAAAATAAAAGTGTACGTTTTTATAGAATAAATTTTTGTATGGACACTTTTTACAAAAAAGGGCTCTGTACTTCCACTGGAAATTTTACAAGGAATATTTTAAAAAAAGAATTATTAGAAAATACTGCTTCCTCGGCTCTGAAAGTGTACTCGACTAAATTGTAAAAGCAGCGGCTTGGTTATCGCTCTGTCTTCGTCTCTCCTGCTGTTGTTATATCACTCTCTCTGTCACAGCACCGTTGGAACGACAAGGATCTATCTATCCTTGTTCTAAAGCTTCCTAATTTCGCCGCAAGTGTTGAAATTGGCGCCACTTTACCTCCTGCGCACCCTTAATGCACGCATAAAACGCATGAGCGCCAATGAGCGCTTGAAAATTTTGGAACGATTTCCGAAGCGACCTATGCGTTGCGCTGCAGTGGACAGCGGCCCACTGTAGTATTGTGTTGTGTGTTACACAATATTTGTATGTATATTGCAAAACTATCGGTGTCCAACATTATGAACAACATGAGATACAAATTCATAACAATAACAATGACTTGGTAAGTACTAAGAGAAGAACAATAATGAATACGTTGCAAATAAGAACAAATGAATGATTAATATTAAATATCTTTGCTGTAATTGTACAAAAAAATTTCATGTTCATTTAAAATGAACTTCTAAACCTATGTTGTATCAATGAATTTACGCGACAGATGTTGTATATTATTCTTTAAATAAATGAACACTTAAGTTAATAAATAAACGTTTGTTTATAATTAATATTTGTTTTTATTTTTATTAAAATATAATTTCTATTTTTTTTTCATTTTCAATTATTAGTATTCAACATCATTAATACTTATAATCAATGAATAGAATTAAAACTATAAACTTGAAAAGAAAAATAACGATGTGCAATCGGTGAAAACAGTGAAAATATGTTCCGAAATACGCAACAAACGCTTAGAACGCATAAACGCATCGAAAGCATCCACTGCCCCTGGTCGAAAGAGAAGCAGCCCATGCGCTGAAGGGGTGCTAAGAATTCAGTACGGTTAGTACACTCTAGGGAATTCATAGCTCCCTCGAAGCGCTTTTGAAGCGCGCAATAGCTAATTCGAAACGACTTTCTATGTACTCTACGCGCTTCATGCGAAATTCGGAATGCACCCTTAAATACATAAGATGTTCCTTGTTCCTTTACTTTTTTGTGATTCTTTATATACTGTTATAAGTTATAAGTTACAAATGATTTTTTGTGATATTTACTCTCTCTAATAAAACTGACGAATAAACCAAAGAAACACCTGTGTTTTCTTTCTTTTCCTAAAATTCCTACTACCGGTATTAAAACCGGTATTCCGGTATTAAGATCTAAAAAATACCGAATACCGGTATTGAACTTTTGGTCCGGTATTGCAATCCCTAATCTCGGCGTAATCGGTGATCAAACTTAGCATGTACGAAAACGTGTATTTGCAATAAAAAAGGTGTAAAGAATGACAAAATGGAAAATGTTTTTTATATGGGACCAACTGGGAGTCATACCCTACAAGATGCAAAAGGTTTCGTTCCGATTGGTCCGTCCATCTCGGCGTAATCGGTGAACATACATAAAACATGTAACCTCGGAATACCATTTCGAGAAGTCCATATATAATTTCATTGATAATAAAAAAGGTACTATTCCAAGTATAAATGAAATTATCGTTCCTCCTTCTCCGCTCGCGCTGTCCTTTTCTACATTTAGCGAAAATGCAAACCTCGGCTCGAGCCAATTCATTCGCGTTTTCTTCATTGGCAACAGCGACAACAGCGTGACGAAACTTTTCGGCAACCATGCCTTGTGCGTGTATGCGTTCACGTGCTTGTGAATCGCTGCTGACGCAGTCAAATCCATGCTACATTTACCGACCGATTCGTGTTTTTATCCGAACTGATGGTAACATGGTGAAACCGTCTGCAATATACCATCAGCGCCCCTAACCGAGAATCCTTGAACTATTTTTGTGTCAATTAACGTGATAGTTACTGCCACTTGAAAAATTTCACGGTATTCATTCCAGGAGTGATAAATCGACAAAAATCGTGTTTCTGTGAGATTGTGCTACTAATCCGCAGGGTAGGCTAGTCTGCTTTTAGTGAGAAAATCATTAAATCGTCGGATAAAGGCGAATTTCGGGACAACGTGCCGTCGGGCAGCCATCTTTTTTACTGACATCAGCATCTGTCTCAAGCTTACACTCTCTAAAATTTCACTTTATTCAAAATATGGTCCTTTTTTTGTGTTTTAACGAGTACTCTACCCTGCGGTGAAATCTAACGGTGAGTACAATACCCGCAGAAACTTCATTTTTGCAATTATCGAGAAGAACCGTGCAATTAAACGAAATCGACTCTCTCTCTCACGCATCGCGTATAGGTACAGGGCCCTCGTTGTTTGTGTGAGCGTAGGCACATAGCTTACGGCCAAGCGAGAGTCCCCCCTTAACGCGTTAACACGCACCGTAAATTGCCTTGCTATAACTACTGGGTATCTTTGAACCAACTTCAAGCGATCTGCAAACGTTAGGTTTTCAGCTTCGGTAGGGGATCGGCCTTCAGATATTAGTAATGCTTTCAACATATCTGGCCAATTCAGATCGTTGCAAGAGAATGTAGCAAACCATGTAGGCGGTCCAAGACTTCGGACCATGGCGACTAATTCCGAACAGCATCGTCTCCAGTATGATGCCGACCCTCTTATGTTTCTCATCGTGAGGTGAATATTATCTATTAATCCCGCTGGAGTATGTTCGCCTTGGCGCATTCTACACGATACTGAAACGCTAGCTTTAGCGCGATAATATTCAACAATGGATAGTGCGAAGAACGAGTAATCTGTGCGTTGGAATCGTTTGTCATTGCTTAAGATACGTGCTTGGAAGTAATCCAGTGGTGTTATTGGAATATCGCGATATTCTCCAAACCCATTTCTTCCGTCCAGATACAGGAAGAACCAACAGAGTTCTTCCATCCTTCTTTCCCTCTCTAGGTTCAAAGGAGGTGCCGTTTTTCTATGTATGTTCGCCAGCTCTATCGGTTCATTTTCTTCTTCATTATTAGTAACACCATTGTTACTAACATAGATGATACTATCGATATTGGGAATATTTTCGTCAACGGAACGTAACATACTTGTTGCGAAGATAATCTGCGTTTCGCCTGATTGTCCTGGAGGGGTCACACCCGATAAATTTTGTGCCCTTTGGGCTTGTGTAGACCTATCCCTTCCCGGTGCGATCGAGATAGGTGTTAATGAAAACACATTCAGCACATTGCTGTTGCCTTCTTTAGCGTGTAAATTACGACGCAACATGGCGTGTAAATCATCAATATTAGTAAATTTCATACAGCACGAGACTCCCCTTGAAGGTGCTTTATATCCTTTTGGACCTCTTGCGTGAGAGTCAAACATCCAATAGCACGGATTGTCCGTCAGGTTGTTCCATGATATGGCTACTGATGTATAATTTGCAGTAACAATTCCGTACGTGTGCTGTTCGAACAACATAATTAGACCATTCCTTAAATTCGGAAATCCCTTATCACTGTTATCAATATCGATATGGCCATTTACAGTCATTTCATTTCATACGTTGATATCGACTCTATTATTATTAAATGACATCTGCGGCAATAATTCGGTTGCGGCTAAGTACTCTATGTTGGCTTCTCTGTGGTCAGGATCACTTCGAGCCTCAATGCAATCGCGATAATATTTATCTCCTACTAAAACAATGTAATCGACATCACTAGTACACCACGTATTAGGATCAATCAAATTGAATGCGACGCAAGCGACTGCTGCTATGCCAGTACATTGCCTACCGCGAGACTCGACACTGAAGCGATCGCTAGCTTGATGGAACGAGCCTTGCAAAATAGCAACGTTACGGCCGACACTTATAAATCTGCTGTTTGTTTCGGTATTTCTTACACCTCCGCATACGCAGTGAATCTTCATATGAATTGGTTGACAATTATGGATAACGAATTCACTTGAGGACGTAGCGTTGGCAAGTATTCCTTTCAACTGAATACACGATTTGGCTTATACCGCTACCTACGTTTGCCTTCGTCGTTAGGACAATCGATATAGACGACCTTCTGTCTTACAATTTCTGTATATATGTCGGGCGAATTGTGAGAATCGTAGCAGCTACTTCCCACACAAGGTTCCAAGTCGTAAACGTTATTTACAACACATACAGTCTGCGGCGAGTCTTGAAAGCAACCAACACTTTCGCAATATTTTTCTTTCGTTTAGTGCGGTAGATTAAGATATACTATATCATGTTTCCGGAGATGCTGAGTCCCATTTGTTCTTAATTGCAGCCTCCGATTTCATTTCGAACGATTATTTATTTACTATATAAAAGTACTTTCATTCTTAATAACAAGTAGAACTATTCCTGCACCTTTGGACTAAGCGCATTGTAATTACAACTTAATTATTACATGGTTGTACAATAATAATATTTTACAAATATTTCGTATATTCATCATTATCGTTCATACTTCGGATTATACGATTCGGTGATAATGTACACTATGTTTCTACACACTTCAGTGGTTCTTCTTCTATTCATTTCCACTACCGTTTACAAATTCTTTCAAAGATATTGAAACTATTTACTTCTATGTACACTACCGACAAAAACTCTGATATCGGTACGTTAACTAACGAGGGGCATCAGAGAAATGTGACGAGTCGATTTATATGAAAGTTATCTAGTTGGCAACCTTTCAAAAACTACTTCGCATACTTCTTTCTGACTTGAGATTATCCATATTTATCATCACCCTTACGTGCGAAACGTGGTCATCCGGGTTGGGGATGAAAACGACATTTCCTTTCGTACCCCACAAATTATTTGTTCTGGGAAAGAATTGCCTAAACAGTACAATGGTAAGCTTCCCGTAACGCCTTCGTATGTGCAACTAGATTTTTCGGGATAATTACTAGGTAACAAATCATATAAAATGTTATTAATGTAGGATCGGGACCTCCATACCCAAAACATAAACAGGCGTCGTGGAAAAATACAGGATAGTCGGACGGTTTGGTCTAGGAAGTAGCGCGGCCGCCTACGAATCCGAGGTTCGCGGGTTCGATTCCCGACGACCGACGTCCGCTTTTTTCCACGATGCCTACATTAATATTTTGCTTCTTTTTTCTTGCCGCCTGTTATTTCTTATTTCAATACGATTGATAATATGAACTGCAGACTAATATCTAAAATGTCATCAATGGAACAATAAACAATTTGTAGGGACACCCGGTTTTGGTTACAATTTGAAGGTAATTCCAAACTTTTGGTCGGTGTTGTATGTATGTACATACCGACAGGAATGTCAACATCTATAACAACATGTTTGATCCTGGATTGTGCCCCATATACGTTCTTCAGTTCGTACATAGTGAATACCAATCAGTTTCATGGCAACCGTCGTAGTGTACAGTGGTAAGTACGACAGAAACAATATTTTATTATTACGTTTGCTACATAGTACGTACTACTTATTAGCAGTCGGTGGTTTAGTTTTGTTAACTGGTGTTTCGTAAGTACGTAGTGCAAACCTGATTACATTTTATTATATCAGGTCGTGTAATATGAAATGTCGAATTTATCATGGGGCCTTTACATTTACGCGCTTTTCTACTGCACGTTACTAATAAACATACCAATTCTTACAATCTGTTTATTTTTTTACTACATTCCTAGTTTCCTACTTTCGTTCTATTACATTTCTGTTACGATTTCAATTATGCGTTCCTCGCAGTCATCTAAACAAGACATGTTTAAGGGGGCAGATCCCCGTTTGAGGCGTGCTCCGAATCGATCGAAGCGCCGATGAAAACAAATGGGAGCTAGCAAAAATTCATGATCGGCAAATGAGAAACTTGACGAGGTGACATCTAACGGCAGTTTCTATAACTAAATTCTTTTTTCATATTATCACCGACGAGCTACTGTTAAAGACTGCCAGCCTTACGGGACTTCGCGTACCCGAAAAATTCGCTGTTTTCTACCGCCCTCTAGGATATATTGCGGTCAGAATAAGAAACACTCGCGGAAGATATGACTGGTCCCGTCGTCTAAACGGTCGCCGGGGCGAGGGGAACTTTTCTGTCTCGCTTTATCACATTTTGTTCTATGGGCGTTCTTTGTCACGAGGCGACCGCTCGTCGGGTTACCGACGGAGCCGCCAGAGCCCATCAGAGCCCACTTACAAGGGAACATCCCGAAGTGATAATTTCCGATTTTGATGAAACTTATGTATAATATAGTCCTCAAAAAAATATTTGACACGTATTTTTTTGTAGCTGCCGACATTTGTGTTAAGGGGGTGAAAATAGCCTTCAAAGTGGGGGGCGAGAAACATATTTGGTCGAATATCTCGGAAACCAGCAGAGCTGGAAGAATGGTGTACATTGCAAGATTATGTATTTTTTTATGAGGAATCCAGATATGCAAATGGATTTCAAAAATTCCTATTTGTTTAAGTAATATATTAAAAAATTGCACTTTTTTGTTAATTTTTGTGATCAAAAGTAGTTGTATCTCCCTGTAAATTCCCGTGTGGAAAGTACACACGTAAGTACAAAATACGGATAAAATGGAATTTTCTTTTTGGCATTGTGAAGGAAGTTATCGTGGTGGAAGTTTGTGTCTTGTATTTTTGCGAGACACGGTCCTTAATTATTGCATATAATCAAACAGGTAGAAAACTTCCACGACTTTGCGGGTAAATGTATTACAGTAAACCTAACAAATTTGTTTCCGGTGATTGATTGGATTAATTTTCATGATGCTACAACTATGTATACTATAAGTACAGAAGCAAATACAAATATAATATACTGTAGGCGGTTGATGGGAAGAGATACCGTTTGTCTGTTTCCCAGGACGTTAATTTTAAAGATTTTTAAAATCCGCTTTTTCCATGCGATTCAGAATCGTTTGTAGTTGTTTGTAGTGGTTTCCTTTTCGTTTTTAGTTGAATAGTTTAAAAGTTATGAGCAATTGTCGATACACCTATAAACAACGGCTTATAACTTTTAAGCTATTCAACTACAAACGAAAAGGAAATCACTACAAACAACTACAAACGATACTAAAGAAGACTACGCCAGCGAATTTGAGATATCTAAATATCGGGTGCGGGTCAGTTTTTAAATATTTTTTATTTATTAACTGATGCAACTACAAACGAAACTATTGTTACTACAATTAACTACAAACAAAATACTACTAGTTTCCATAAAAAAAAATTAATTTTTTAGAAGTCGGGTCCAATCAATCACCGGAAACAAATTTGTTAGGTTTACTGTAATACATTTACCCGCAAAGTCGTGGAAGTTTTCTACCTGTTTGATTATATGCAATAATTAAGGACCGTGTCTCGCAAAAATACAAGACACAAAATTCCACCACGATAACTTCCATCACAATGCGGAAAAAAAATTCCATTTTATCCGTATTTTGTACTTACGTGTGTACTTTCCACACGGAAATTTACAGAGAGATACAACTACTTTTGATCAGAAAAATTAACAAAAAAGTGCTATTTTTTAATATTGTTACGTACGCTGTACGTTTTTCGTTTTCTTTTAATTTTGGAGCTGGTCATTCGGGCGTGGTTCGAGACCTCCGCGAAGCAAGAATTTAGCCTTTCCCACCAATTTTCAACTCCTTATATGGTTCGAGTTAGAAATTTCGAGCAACTCAGGACCAACGCGAAGGAGAGTCTTTCCACGAAAATGTCGCGTTGGCTTTTCCCGCGCAGTCCCCACCATAGCCTTTTTCCGCTCATTTTCGGGTATAAAAAGGGTTATGATGAGGACGTCGTGGGCCCAGTTGTTCTTTAGATCTAGACCGAGTAACGTCAGTTTAAAGTTCAAATCAAGAGTCTTTGCAATTCTTACGAGATCGGATATCAAAGTTCCAGTCGAGTCAAGTAAACCATACAGTACGTAGTCTACTGTTAGGCATTACCTTTTATTTAACATTGCTCTCGGGCCTCCGTTTTCTCGTTTCCGTTAAAACTGGGAAGGATGAGATTCTCGCTACGTCGGAATCGAAACAAACTTTAAATTCAACATTAATCATTTTTAAACAATTAAAACTCTTGTAAAACTAGAGTCAATTTCTTAAACCGTCAAATACACATACAACACTTGTAAACCCGGTTTGGAAGAATATATTATCATTTTTATACATAACTTTTGCATCAATTCACTATCACCAAAGTCCAAGGGAACCCATCCGTCGGTATACCTTAGCCGCTCGAGGTATTACCGTCAAAATCTAGTTACGAGACCTAATACTAACATTTCCTGTGACACCCGGCGTTAGCCATACGTCGGCTAGTTCACATATCACTCTCCTGGAGCACCCTACGTTAGCCATACGTAGGCTAGTCTCCACGTCTTGACCTTTCCTGTGACACCCGGCGTTAACCATACGTCGGCTAGTTCACCATAGCCAACCTCCTGAAGCACCCGGCGTTAGCCATACGTCGGCTAGTCTTCGATTCTAATTCCTCGGGCGCCCAGTATATTAACAATACTGGGCTAACCCAACTAACAAATTACCATAACCTATAAGCAGCCCCCAGCCACGCGGCTGTACCCCTCGGGCTCGTAACAGAAACTGGTGACAGCGGTGGGATATCCTCACAATAACTGTGAATTTGGACTTAGTATAGTTGTTGTGTTAAAGTTATTAACGTCAGAATGAATCAGACACAAACTGGAGCTTCGTCTGCTGTCGTTGCGAATTTAACGCTTTCATTGGCTAATTCTATGACTTTATTAACGCAACGGAATACCGTTCAGTTCGCGTCAGCTTCGATTCCTACCTTTGATGGCGAGAATCCACCCTTGTCGGTTTTCGCGCAAAGCGTAGAAAACGGGCTCGCTTTAGTACCGGATGGATCAGAAACGGATTATCTGACCATCGTGCTAACAAAACTCACCGGTCCAGCGCGTATTAGTGTGCAAGATAAAGGGTTCGGAAACGTAGCGGAATTGCTTACGTATCTGAAAAAGCGTTACGCTCCTGGAAGGAACTTGGCTTATTTCCAAGGCGAAGTCGCACGACTCAAGATTCGTGACGATGAATCGCTCAGGAGGTACATCGACAGAACGAGCCGTCTTGCCCATGGTTCGCGTGCTGCAATCCGGGAGAGATACACCACCAACACGGAACAGATCATCAAGGAGATGGAAAAGGACATTCTAGAAAATTTCCTCGAGGGACTGCCAGAACGAGTGGCTTGGAGAATCGCCACCCTGGACCGTAAATTAAAAACGCTGGAAGAAGCTTACGAAGCCGTGCTGGAGATCGAACGACGCCTAAAGAATCGACGACAGATTCGGGAAAGCGGATCACCAGGGCGCTTCAAAGAAGCAACTCACAGCTGGAGATCACCGCGAGACACTTACCGCAGGAATGTGCACCCTAGTTCACCATCCCCTCCACGGCGGATACTTTCAAGGGACAGAAGCACATCTGGGTCGGAGACGGAGTACGATGGGCGCTCTACGCGCGCAACGGCTCTGACGTTGCATAAACATCGTTATTCACGCTCTCCGGGAAACTCTTCAGAGGCGTCAGAATTAGAAGAGGATCCACTACATGCTGTAAACGATATTTACCAATTTTATTGCTGCAACTGCAGTACTATTGGTCATAATAGTAAAAACTGTGGAAAGGGCGTACGCAGGGAAGAACGTCAACCGCGTCGTCGCACCGATACCGCAAGAAGGAACTCTTCACCGACACCAAGGAAGAATTTAAACTTGCAACGCGCTCACCAGAACGGCGATACGGTGAGCGGTCAAAACCAAAGTCGCCAACGGACCGTCCGCTTTGCAGACGAAGAGGTTCAGAATCAAGGTTCCAGAATTGGAAAAAGGGGAAGGAGAATTTCTGATCGACGGAGGTGCCTCAGTAAACGTGATTGTCCTCGACGCTCTCGGAGAGAGGGCAGAAATCACTTCTAAAGAAGAAATTAAAATAGCGGGACTAGCATCATCCACGATTCAAACTTTAGGAACAACTATCTTGGAAATAAATGGATCCCCTACAGAATTTTACGTAATTAAAAGTTTGCCAATTTCTGTAGATGGACTCATAGGAAGCCCATTTCTTCTTCAAGAAAAAGCCGAAATTTCCTATTACCACAAGACTTTAGTCACGCATAATCGACCCACTAAACCGATATTCTTTAGTAATACAGCCGAGATGGAGATGGAGATACGTCCTCGATCACCGATCAAGCATTGTCTCCCGGGACGTACGGTAAGACAAATTTCAGTACCAGTCGCGAATCCGGACGTCAAGGAAGGATATTTGCCACGGCTGAAATCACCGAAAGGAGTTTTCATTGGCGAAGCAGCAGTTTACAACCACGATGGTTTTTGCTACGTGCTTGCTACAAATACCGAAGAAGATGACATTGAGATGGACATCGAACCTCAATATATTCAACCCTACGAAATCTTCGATTCCTCGGATGAAGATTCAGTCTCACCTTATTTAACGAAGGGGCCGGACGAAGACAGAGTATCACGCATTAAGAACAATCTAAGGATTGACCACCTCAACACGGAAGAACGTCAACATGTTTTTCGTATCGTTGAAGAATTTTCAGACAGATTTTACTTACCCGGAGATAAATTAAACAAGGTACCAAACTTTCACCATTCGATCCACGTTACAGATGAAATTCCGATTAACACCAGACAATACCGATATCAACCGATACATCAGGAGGAGATACAGCGACAAGTAGAAGCTCTACTTTCACAAGGGATCATTCAACCATCAGCTTCGCCGTACAACTCTCCTTTATGGATTGTACCTAAAAAACCAGACGCTGAAGGCACCAAACGCTGGCGTATGGTAATAGATTTTCGCGCACTAAATGAAAAGACAGTGAGCGACAAATATCCACTACCACAAATTATAGAAATTCTGGATAAATTAGGAGGGGCGAAATACTTCTCAATTTTCGATTTGGCGAATGGATTTCACCAAATTGAAATGGACCCCAAGGACAGACAGAAGACTGCCTTCACCACACCGCATGGACACTTCGAATTTGTACGAATGCCATTCGGGCTGAAGAATGCACCACCAACTTTTCAGCGTCTTATGGATCAAGTATTAACAGGTTTACAAGGAACAGACGTCCTCGTTTACCTGGACGACATGATCGTTGTTTCTTCGTCACTCTAAGAACACGAAATCAAGATCAAAAAACTATTTAACCGCCTCAGAGAATTCGGACTCACTCTACAGACGAATAAGTGTGAATTTCTGAGAAAGGAAGTTACCTACCTAGGACATATACTTTCTGCTGACGGTGTTAAACCTGATCCACGAAAAATTCAAGCCGTAAAAAATTTTCCTATACCAAAAACACAAAAGAATGTTCAGCAATTTTTGGGATTAACAGGATATTACCGTCGATTCATCGAAAACTATTCTTTGAAAGCAAAACCATTAACTCAGTTATTGGGCAAAGGAATTCGCTTCAAATGGACCGAAGAACAACAGAAGAGCTTCGAAAATTTGCGAGACGAACTCTGCACCCAACCAATATTGCAGTATCCAGACTTCAATCGTCCTTTCATCATCACCACAGATGCATCAGATTATGCAATTGGAGCAATCTTGAGTCAGGGAGAAATCGGACGTGACTTACCAATCGCATACGCATCACGCAGTTTAAACCCAGCGGAAAGGAACTATTCAGCAACGGAAAAGGAATGCCTAGCCATGGTCTACGCGGCACAGTATTTCCGACCATATGTTTTCGGACGTAAATTCACACTTGTCACCGACCATCGACCCTTGGTTTGGTTACATTCAGTGAAAGACCCTACTTCAAGACTTGTAAAGTGGAAATTAAAGCTCTTGGAATACGACTACGAGGTCGTTCATAAACCAGGAAAAATAAACATAAACGCCGACGCTCTGTCTAGGAATCCTGCAGCCGTCTGTCTTCCACTAATTCCGCGAGAAGATAAAGAATTCAAAATACAAATGCCGAAGAAAGATCCTCCACCGGACAATATTGGTCAACGCATTCGCGAATTACGACGAGATCGGGAGAAGAGACCCGTATATCAAGAATCGACCAGTAGTTCGGATGAAGCACCAGATACACCACATCGCCTAGCAATCAGAAGACGGAACACCCGTCGAAGCCAAACAGATGTGACCGTTCCTACGAACGTCAACCCGCCAGAGGAAATCACACCTCGCAATTTTGAGGAAAATCATTCAAACACCAATAGCACATTCTACACAAACCGATAATCATCTTACTTCAAGTCCGAACGTTCCTAACACCTCTGAAAACGTTGAAAATTTGATAATATTTGACGAAGAAGAAATTGAACAAACTACCATTAAACCAGCTGAAGACCCACATTTCTCTACAATCATCAAACCACTTGGAATTCCTGAACCACCGAGTCAGACAGGGGAAACATCTGTTCAAGGATTACAACCACCGTTACAACCTACCAGAGTGCAGACCCCACCAACGCAAGGAAACAGTTCAAAACACTTCAGCAATTCTATACTTACCCCTTATGAATTAAGTACGGATACATCACTGTCATCTTCCGATGAATCGTCTTCGGAAGAAAAGGAACAGGAAAATCACGGTTTCAAAATAATCACATCCAATGACACAATAATCGCAGCAAAAGGAAACTATGTTCACCTTACATCAGCAGATTGTCAATTAAACGATCCTGCAGGAAGGATTCTTACTGACATTGGCTATCTCGACAAAAACGATCTGAAAACTGAAAATCCGAAGAAAGGACAAATAATCATCACAACCATCGACCAATTCAAGATTTTCACCGCTTTCGTCACGCAGTATGCATTTGAAGAAATAAAAGAAGAAGATATTATCACAACACTACAAAACCTAAAGACTGTTCTCAGACAAACCAGGACAACGGCAATAAGATTATCAATAATGAGCAAACAAGATCAACCAACCATCCCCAGATATCAAACTCTCATCAATCAAATTTTTGGAAAATCCAATATCGAAATTACACTCTGCCTGGGAACAACGAAGCAACCACCTGAAGATACCCGAACACAAATAATAGAAGAAGCCCATAGCAGCTTACTAGGAGGACATAAAGGAGCGACAAAAACCTACAAACGCATAAGAGCAAGATATTCATGGCCAGGAATGCGGAACGACATACAAGAATTTATCAGGAAATGCAAAAGCTGTCAAGAGCAAAAGCTGGTAAGAGCTAAGACTCGACAGCCAATGCTCATGACGGACACACCATTGGAAGCATTTGACAAAATTTCATTGGACACCGTTGGACCCTTACCGACAACGTCTAGTGGAAATCGTCATATATTAACAATACAGGATAATCTGACCAAATATTGCGTAGCAATTGCAATACCGGATATCAGAGCTACAACCATTGCAGACGCTTTCGCAAGAAACTTTATTTGCATTTTCGGAACACCCCGTGCAATTTTGACGGATAGAGGAACCAGCTTCATGGGAAAAGTCATGACACACCTGGCAGAAATTGTTAAAATAAAACAAGTAACTACATCAGGATACAGACCACAAACCAACGGCTCCTTGGAAAGAAGTCACCTCGTATTAATAGAATACCTGAAGCATTACATGGAATCATACGAAGATTGGGATTTATATACACCATTTGCAACACTATCTTACAATACCTCCGTTCATGAAGCCACGAATTTCACTCCACATGAACTAATTTTTGGAAAACCAGCACGATTACCCAGCGCGTTTCCCGAGGGAAAAGCTTTGGAAAGTTAAACAAAACGAAGCGCTCCGCTATCTTTAACCGACTTCGAAAAGGAGGAGGTTACTCAATTCGACATGTATGTTAATTTTTTTTTTTTTTTTTTTTTAATGTATGTTCGCCAATTACGCCGAGATGGATGGACCAATCGGAACCAAACCTTTTCCATCTTGTAGGGTATGACTCCCAGTTGGTCCCGTAAAAAAAAAATTTTGCATTTCACCACCGCTTGCCCCTTTTTTATTGCAAAAAAGCGTCAGATTTCGTCCGCGTTGTGTATGGTCATCGATTACTCCAAGATGGATGGACGAATCGGAACGAAACCTTTTGCATCTTGTAGAGTATGACCAACAGTTGGTCCCGTAAAAAAAACCAGTTCGGATTTCTTCATTTTTTCCGCTGTTATCGCAAAAAACGTGCTATTTCGCGTGTACTCGGTCTGATATCGATGAAACCTAGTATTACATTTTGCGGCCGGAGATGTTTCCATGATGATCCCATTTGCAACATTCCCTCCACTTTCCTGCACTTCCCTTCGCACCCCCGCACTTCCCTCCGCATCCCTGCACTTCCCTTCGCATCCCTGCACTTCCCTTCACTTCCTTATCTTTCCCTGCCTCTTCCTTTCCTCCCCTCCCGCCCCTTCCCTTTCACTTCAATCCCTTTCCCTCCCTTCTCTACCCGCCCCTGCTGTTCCCTCCGGTGCTAATTACTATTGTTATTGCAATAATTATTGCAATTACGTTTTGCGCCCGGGGATGTTGCCACTATGATCCCGTTTGCAACATTCCCTTCACTTTCCTGCACCTCCCTTCGCATCCCTGCACCTCCCTTCACTTCCTTATCTTTCCCTTACAAACCCAACTCCCTTTGCCCCTTCCTTTCCTCCCCTCCCGCCCTTCCCTTTCATTTCAATCCCTTTCCTTCCCTTCTCTACCTACCCCTGCTGTTCCCTCCATTGCTAATTACTTCTCTTATTGTAATAATTATGTTTCTAGCGTGACGGCGACATGGCAAGTGGGAAGTGCGAATCAAGCAATATCCTACTTTCCTATATGTTACATCAGACACAGTAAATCCCAGTTGTTACGTGAGATTTGAAAGAATTATGTATAATTTCGTAAATTTTGTGTGGTTTTACGTATTTTATATAATTGATTACTATTTATTCCAATACAATAAGATTATTAAGGATTTCAGTAGAGGAGTTAGGTATATTGCAGCGTTAGTATCCATGTTCATGTCTGATACAAAAGTACATATATGTTTCTGTAGTATAATCGTAGTGAAAAGAAAAAAGAAACACTCGCACGCACGCACGGAACGCACGCCCGCATGCCCGACCGCGGGTTGTGTGGTTTTACGTATATTATATACGTACCTCCACCCGCGTGCGGGCGTGCATGTGTGCGGGCTTTCGGGCGGGCGCGCGGGCGGGCGCGCGGGCGTGCGGTCGGGCGGGCGTGCGTGCGGGCGGTCGGGCGGGCGTGCGTGCGGGCGGGCGCGCATGCGTGCGGGCGTGCAGGCGGCGGGCGTGCGTGCGGGCGGTATGTGGCTATTATTTCGCAGGGAATGCAAAGATCGCCACTAAAAAATGTGAAATAAAAAAATTTTTGGAAAAAAATACAACCGACTTCGGAATGCACTAAAAAGAACGAAATAATTTTAATTTATATTTCGGAGACGGCGCCAAATTAAAAATTGTGAAAATATGTAAATGGATTAAAAAATGTTGACAATTTCCAATGTAGAAAATTTTTAATTTTGCGCCGTCTCCGAAATATAAATTAAAATTATTTCGTTCTTTTTAGTGCATTCCGAAGTCGGTTGTATTTTTTTCCAAAAATTTTTTTATCGGGTATAAAAAGGGTTATGATGAGGACGTCGTGGGCCCAGTTGTTCTTTAGATCTAGACCTAGGAACGTCAGTTTAAAGTTCAAATCAAGAGTCTTTGCAATTCTTACGAGATCGGATATCAAAGTTCCAGTCGAGTCAAGGAAACCATACAGTACGTAGTCTACTGTTAGGCATTACCTTTTTATTTAACATTGCTCTCGGGCCTCCGTTTTCTCGTTTCCGTTAAAACTGGGAAGGATGAGATTCTCGCTACGTCGGAATCGAAACACACTTTAAATTCAACATTAATCATTTTTAAACAATTAAAACTCTTGTAAAACTAGAGTCAATTTCTTAAACCGTCAAGTACACATACAACACTTGTAAACCCGGTTTGGAAGAATATATTATCATTTTTATACATAACTTTTGCATCAATTCACTATCACCAAAGTCCAAGGGAACCCATCCGTCGGTATACCTTAGCCGCTCGAGGTATTACCGTCGAAATCTAGTTACGAGACCTAATACTAACATTTCCTGTGACACCCGGCGTTAGCCATACGTCGGCTAGTCTTCGATTCTAATTCCTCGGGCGCTCAGTATATTAACAATACTGGGCTAACCCAACTAACAAATTACCATAACCTATAAGCAGCCCCCAGCCACGCGGCTGTACCCCTCCGGCTCGTAACAATATATTATTTAAACAAATATGAATTTTTGAAATCCATTTGCATATCTGGATTCCTCATAAAAAAATACATAATCTTGCAATGTACACCATTCTTCCAGCTCTGCTGGTTTCCGAGATATTCGACCAAATATGTTTCTCGCCCCCCACTTTGAAGGCTATTTTCACCCCCTTAACGTGAATATCGGCAGCTACAAAAAAATACGTGTCAAATATTTTTTTGAGAACTATATTATACATAAGTTTCATCAAAATCGGAAATTATCACTTCGGGATGTTCCCTTGTTAGTGGTACGCCAAAATACACAGGGGCTGGCAGTCTTTAATAGTACCTCGTCGGTGATATTATCTACCAAGTTATACCTATTACCATAGTTTATCGTCGGTTTTCACGACGATAAACGCATGGATCGAAATTTGATGGAGTTAAGTCCAAAGATCTTAATTCCTTGTCCAATCTGGAATGCCACTGACGTCCTGCCTGCTTTAAGCCGTAAATAGCTTTCTTTAATTTTATAACCTTATTTCCAGATTTTATTTGTTGTAACATCTTCTTAGCCGTATCCTGAACTGTACTATTTTTCTCTTCCAATTCGATTAATCTTCCTAATATTTTCTGTATGTTGTCCGGTATCTCCATGTACACGTCTTCTTCCAGTGGGCTATTCAGATAAGCGGTGGTCACGTCAACCTGATGCATTTTCATCTGATAATGCGCTGCCAAAGCTGCAGCTAATCGAACTGAACTTATACGTGCCACAGGTGCGAAGGTTTCTGTAAAGTCCATCCCTGGACGCTGGCTAAACCCCCGAGCCACCAATCTCGCTTTTCGTCTGTCAATTCTTCCATCCGATGCATATTTGTTGGTTAAAACCATCCGGGAATCTATAACATTCCTTCCTTTAGGTCGCTCGACCAGATCCCAGACATCCTTTTCCAGCATGGATCTCACTTCATTGACCATAGCCAGTAGCCATTCACTTGCATCTGTTCCCGTCATGGCAGTGTCCATTGTAACTTCAGTAGCATAACCCGCCTGGTCTTCCCGGTTGTCTCGGGCCTCAACATACTCTTTTCGCGGCCTACCTTTATTACCTGTCCTTATAATCCGAGGCCGTCCACGACCTCTCTTTGGTTCTGTATGACCTTCTTCCTCATTTTCTTCATCAATATGTTCGGTTTCCTCGTCGGTATCTTCGACTTCTTCATAAGTATCTTCGGCTTCTTCATAAGTATCTTCGGTTTCTTCGTCGATATCTTCGGCTTCTTCTGTATTGGCCGAATGATCACTCGAGAGTTCGATTTTTAGATAATTCGTGTCGTTATTCTCAACGCTCTTTGGAAAAATACTTCGTTGATGAAGGCTTGTATCACCTATAGCATCTGTAAACGTTACATCACGACTGACAACGATCCTGTTCGTACCTGTATCCAGGAGACGATATCCTTTAGAATTTTCATCGACTCCAACAAATCTATATTCCTTTGCCTTATTATCTAATTTCTTTCTTAATTCTTTAGGAATATGGGCATACGCTTTTGATCCAAAAATATGTAGGTTTTTGAGATCGGGTTTTTCCCCGTACCATTTCTCTATAGGAGTTGTGCCTGTAGCTTTAGTGAATAACCTGTTTTGTAAATAGTTTGCAAAATGAACAGCCTCGCCCCAATATTTTCGCTCGAGTCCAGCATCGATTAATAGACATCTTGCCATTTCCATTAGGCTCCTATTTTTCCTCTCAGCCACTCCATTTTGTTCAGGAGTGTAGCTTACTGTATATTGCTGTTTTATGCCTTCCTTCCTAAAATGGTCCTGTACTTCTTTGTTGATGTATTCAGTACCTCTATCTGATCTGAAAATCTTAGGAACTTTATTAAATCTTGTCTTGACTTCCTGTATATAATCCTTGATTCTACTGGCAACATCCGATTTGTGATTTAACAAATATATAACTGTATATCTACTGTAGTCGTCTATTATAGTTAATATGTAACGTTTCTGACCTGGAGTGATTGTCTGCATGGGACCTCACACATCGCTGTGTATTAGTTCCAATATATCCTTGGATTTCCTTTCAGATTTTTGAGGGAAAGGTTTTCTGGTCATCTTTCCCTTTACGCATGTGTCACAGACTTCTCTTATACCACAATCCTTAATGGAGACTCCCTTTATGATATTCTTGTTTATCATCAAACGGATTGCTTCAGGATCCCTGTGTCCCAATCTTCTGTGCCAAGTATGTTGACAATTCAAGGAGTGTTGATTTGTGACAATTAGAGCATTCTCCACACTCTTTAAGTTGAACAGGTCCCCGCATAAAACAGCCTTAGTTATACTTTTATCCTTATATTTAATATCGCATGCTCCTCTAACAAAAGTAACTTCAAAACCCTTCTCGGTCAATCTTTTCACAGATATTAAATTTTCCTTTAACACCGGAACATGAAGGACATACTTAACAGGAATGCGTATAGGATTTCCCTCCACATCTCTGCATTTTATTTCTCCATCTCCCTTGCCTAAGACTTCTGTATAAGAACCATTCGCCAACCTTACACGTTCCTCATCGCATAATCTGTAAGATGTAAAGAAATTTTTATTATTCGACATGTGGCTTGTGGCACCAGAGTCAATACACCAGTCATTTTTGTTCCAGGGAGAATCCTTAGTTTCAACATGAAAGCATACATCTCTCGCACAAGCATCAGTGCGTGCTTTCCTGTCTACGACCTGACCTGCCTTTGGTTTAGGATTATTTCCATTCTTTTCTTTCCACTTCTTATATTTTGTGCAGTATTTCTTCGTATGCCCTTGTTTATTACAAAAGAAACAAGTAAACGTGCTTGATTTATCCTTAAATTGGCTTGGACCATATACGTCTTTATGTATAACCTTTAATACTTTGTCGTTTTCCTGTGAATCGTTTTTATAATTTTGACGCCTTGTAGCCTCATCAATCAATTTTCCCTTGACCAGCTGTAGGGTTAACTCATTCTCATTTCTAGTTTCCAGGGCCGTAATCAAGGTACTGTAAGAATCTGAAAGACTACTTAACATTATGGAGATAATGAGTTTTTCTTTCAGAACTTCCCCTATGGCTGCTAATTGATCTATGAGACTCAACATTTCATGAATATGACGCTCCATATTACCACCCTCTGTTAATTTCAAGTTAATAATCCTTTTAAGCAAATGTACCTGATTGCTTAGAGATGCCTTTTGGTGATATTTCCTTAATGCGTCCCACGCTTCCTTGGCAGTGACAGTATCCTTAAAATGTATTAACTGATCATCTGCCAATAGTAGTCCAATAATTGCCCTTGCTTGACGATCCGCCTTAGCCCAAATTGCATTTGCCTCTTCCGGTTTTTCTTCAGTTAAAACATACCATACATCTTCCTTAATGAGCAACAATTCCACTTTGCTTTTCCACACTTGATAGTTTGTATTATTTAACTTCGTAACTGAAAAACGTATTTCCGCCATTTCGCAATAACACGTGCTTCTGGGCCCATAACCTCTTAGAACGTAACTTTATTTTACTAAATGAACAATTATAAAGAAATTATATATACATATATCTTAAAACTACAAGAAAAAACTATAGAACAGAAAGCACATCTTTAAATAAAACAAATTAATATAACTGGCGGATTAAATACGATTTTTAACAGAGGAACGTGGGTTACCCCATACTTAAAACGACACACGACAAAAGACCGGTAAAGGAAGCCACCGGTGGCGCCGGCGCTATAGATCGAACACAGGACATCAAAATAGCTCCACCTGTCGGTCAAGCATCGCTTTAAGTTTATCTATCTTTAATAAAAAAAAAAAACGAAAAATAAGAAGAAAAAAAAACAAATGAAATCGGTTTTCCGTCACGTCCTCGTCGTCGGTTTTGGTTAATACTAAGAACGGAAATTTATAACAACAGTGATTACCTTTTTCCTGTATATAAATAATTACAACTTTTGAACTATTCAGCTACAAACGAAAAGGAAACCACTACAAACAACTACAAACGATTCTGAATCACATGAAAAAAGCGGATTTTAAAAATCTTAAAAATTGACATAGTTCACTCTTGACGGTATGAACAATTGCTCGTAACTTTTAAACTATTCAACTACAAACGAAAAGGAAATCACTACAAACAACTACAAACGATTCTGAAACACATGGAAAAAGCGGATTTTAAAAATCTTAAAAATTAACAAAGATCACCCTTGACAGTATGAACAATTGCTTATAACTTTTAAACTATTCAACTACAAACGAAAACGAGGTCACTACAAACAACTGCAAACGATTCTGAATCACATGGAAAAAGCGGATTTTAAAATTCTTTAAAATTAACAAAGTTCACTCTTGACGGTATAAACAATTGCTCGTAACTTTTAAACTATTCAACTACAAACGAAACGGAAATCACTACAAACAACTACAAACGATACTAAAGAAGACTGCACCAACGAATTTGAGATATCTCAGTCGGGTGCGGGTCATTTTTTCAATTTTTTTTATTTATTAACTGATGCAACTACAAACGAAAGTATTGTTACTACAATCAACTACAAACAAAATACTACTAGTTTCCATAAAAAAAATCAATTTTTTGAAAGTCGGGTGCCAGGTTCACATAGCCGCCAGTGAAAAATGTCCCAGCGACGGCGCTTTGATTCACATTCATTTCCTGTACCTCGTCTGGTTGACTGTGGATCTCACCTGTATAGTGGCACATAGTGCAAAAAACGCTGAGGGTGGTTCTCAGCCCTGACCGTTTGACAGCAGTCACTTGCAGGTGTTTAATCCCACAGTCTTCCCGGTTTTCTGAATGATTGCCTATTTTTTGCATTTCGGTAAGCATATGCTGCATATCTACAATACTCAAACCATCTGAGAGACGCAATGGCTGCTGCAGTTCATTCGTCTGTACGCTCTCAATGACAACATCTTCTGTTTCATTGTTCACGCTGTCCACATCCATGAGTTCCTCTGCATGTTGCGTTCCTTCAACTTCATGAATAAATTCTTCTACTGTATTTTCTAAAGCGTTTTCTGAATTCGCTGATTCAGTTTCCTTGTTGGATGTGTCGAAGATATCTGCTTCCTCCTTACCTCGACGTCCGTCGGATGTTGATGGTTCTTCTCGGCGGTCACAATCAAACTGATTCACAGTTTCAATGTTGTTGTGTGCAATTTGTTGGTTTCTTTTCAAAATAGCTAAATGCCGTCTCCTCGTCCGCCATGCTTTTCTTTTTGAACATCTCCACTGGGACGGACGTAACTTCAAAGGACGTTGTACGCTGCACTTTTTTGGACATTTACTTTGCACATTCTCTTCTGTTTCACTTACATACACATTTTCCTTTCCACTCATACTGTTATCACTGCGCACTTTCTTAAAAACTGTATAAAAAAAGAAAATAAAAAAACAGAAAATAAAAAGAAAAGAACAAAAGAAGAAAAGAAAAGAAAAGAAGAAAAGAAGAAAAGAGAAAAAAGAAAATACAAAAAAAGAAAAGAAAGAAAAGATTATTTTGAAAATATTGTATCACGCGATTCGGAAATTCGTCCTACAACGTATCGCGATTGTACAAACTGCCGTCACATCACAGCGAGACATAAGGGTGGGGGGCCGATTTTCAACTGTCTCGCGTAGTGCGCTGCGGTCGATCGCCATCGGCCGCTGCAGTCAGTGTTCGAACGACATCATCATGGCAGCAAGCGACAGTTCCGTAGTAAGTATCGTGAAACACAAAATAGTGCCTTATCGTACACCAGATATATCAAAGACGCAACATGCGACGTAAGGGAAATGACACATCTTGCTAAACTGCGAAAATCAGTGCAACAAATGTGCAAAAACATTTACTAAAAAGTCATGGAAAATTCCACCTTGCGTCGCATGTTACGTGTTTGATATATCTTTGGTGTACGGCCGGCCTAAGTGTTATTACAAAATCACACATAAATTGTTCTTCCTACAGATGGAAGTTGAACAGCAAGTCAGCGAAGAAATTCCTAATCCGGAAGAGGAAAAGCCAAAAAAAGAGGAGAATAAAAACCAAAAATGTACTCCTAAGGAGGAAACCTGCTCCCCTCAGGAGCAAGCCGCTAAAAAAGTAAGTAATAATTTCAACTTTGAGGCACACAATACAATATTCTATCCTTTTTATTGTTTTCTTTTATGTAAAAACATAAATAAAATATTTTTGCTTTTCAGTTGAAGAAAATGATAAAACGACTTGTTTATTCAAGAGGCCGCGGCGGCCAGCAACGTCGTGGTAGCCGCCGCGGTCGCGGTGGAGGCAGTACACGAGGGGGTAACGCCGAACGGCGTGGCGGCGGCAGGGGCGGTGGCAGGAGCGACGGTCGGCGAGGAGATCGGCGTAACCGCCACACTTTAATATTTAATAATTTCAATTATTAAAGTATAATATCATAACATAATAATATCATAATAATAACCTATAATATAATAATGTAATAATGATATGATATAATGTTTAATAAAAAATGTTTATAAATCATATTTTTTATTTATATGTATACCTACCTTCCTTTCTTTTGAATACCTGCTAAACATGGCTATGTGAACGTGGCTACCGACTGAAAAAATAAATTTTTTTAATGGAAAATGATAATATTTAGTTTGTAGTTGATTGTGGTAACAATACTAATTTGCACCTGTCATTGAGATATCTCAAATTTGATTGCGCAGTCTTTTTTAGTATCGTTTGTAGTTGTTTGTAGTGATTTCCTTTTCGTTCGTAGTTGAATAGTTTAAAAGTTGTAAACAATTGTTTATACACCTAAGATTTATACAAATGTAATTGTAAGACTATAGGGCAGACGGGCGTTTGTTCGTCACCCCGGATCCGCTTGGTTCAGGTCGGAGGCCGCGAGGAGGCGGGAGAGATAGGGAAAGGTCTCTCTCGCTGGTGGTCGTCCGGCAGGCTCTTAGGATATACATATACGAGGTTCCGAAGAGCGGTATCAAGGCGTCTGGGGCAGGGATCGGCTGTCGTCAGCCCCACTGACGAGTCTGGGCAGTCGATCCCGAGACGAAACGCCGTTTGTTTCTTACATAATTGTGTGCGTATTTATTTAATTATATTTATATAAATTGTACAACTCAAAAAAGCGTGGCTCAGGCGTATACACAATTGTTTACAACTTTTAAATTGTTCAAGTACAAACGATATTACTGTGTAATCGAATTTGAAATATCTCAATAACGGGTGCGAGTCATTTTTTCATTTTTTTTTATTATTACCTGATAAAATTAAAAATGAAAGTATTGTTACAACAATCAACTATAAACAGTATATTACCATTTTCCGTTAAAAAAAATAATTTTTTCGAAGTCTAGTGCCAAGTTCAGAAACGATACGCTACGATGACGCTGCATGTAAACAAAAGATAAAGGACGGTTGAGGAGTTGACCTCGACGTGGCAACGAGTCTCTTGGATTGTCGGGGGAGGGTTCTTCGTTTTTCGTGTCAACGAACGTGCCACATGGGCTGTCTTTTCTATTGCAAAAAACACCGTGTTTTGGCCAAATAGAGGTTATAGTAGTATCTTTGTATGTCAGCACAAGTTTTGTTAGGTCCATAAGATAATTAAAAAAAAAAAAAAAGTGCAACCGACTTCGAGATACACTAAAAAGTATGAAATAATTGTGATTTAATTCGTATGAATTCTCACTAGCTCTTGACAAACTGATTCAAATATTAAATAGCACATTAAATACAATGCAATCTTTTCGGAGGCGGTGCAAAATTAAAAATTCTTTACATTGAAAATGACTAAAATCCTTTAAAACTTCAATATTTTCACATATTCATGTATCTTTTATTCCCACCCATTTATTTCCAAATCCGCTATACCATTGAAATCATAATCAGCAATATCATTCATGCAGAAAATCTTTAGTTTTTCGCTGCCTCCGAAAAGATTTCATTGTACAGTGAAAACTCGATACAGATGTCCACATTAGTCTGTTCCGTAAATGATACATTTTTATCCCTACTACTAGGGGGATCCCCCTTGAACCAGTGAGGCGAAATGTAATCGGAGACGTAGCGATGTTTTTATTGCCCTCGTCGCCTTCGTAAATGTCCCGTTTCAGTGTAATCACGCTAATGCACAGAAGAAAGCTTTTTATTTTTTACTTTCTGTTAACAAAAAGTTCAATATCATGTGGGGGAGATTTTTTCTGATTAAAATGAGACTAAACACGATATAAATCGGTTCATATTTAGGTTATAACATTGAATGAAAAATAAGAAATAAGAAACTGCAGTGGTACATTGATTGAACAGGGGTAGCTTACGGTGCCTTCTGTTTCATAAGTGTTCCAATTTTTGATCATTTACGGAACAGTGGAAGCGTCCCGTTCGAGAATTAGCTACCTCCTGTTCAATAAATGTATCCAGGACCTCAAATCCGTCGTTCTTTGATATTTCCGAACAAAGAAAAAGACAGCACAAGAAAAATAAATAAAGAGCAATATTATGCTAAATATTGACCGGTTTATATCGTGTTTAGTCTCATTTTAATCAGAAAAGCCCCACACGACAGTGAACTTTTTTATTAACAAAAAGTAAAAAATAAAAAAGTTTCTTCTGTGCATTAGCGTGGCCACGGTGACACGGGTAAACTGCGGCGAAAAATCTGGTTTTCAGTTTTCAGTCCCTCTTTCTTCTTTTACACCAAATTCGAAAAACGACTCACCTATTCGCAAATCAATTCGCCAACAACATTCTTTAAAAATCCTTTAACATTATGGTATATAAGCTCACCGAAAGGCATTAACGAATTACGTTAATTCCATTTCAACAATCTATATTCAATGTGACTCTGAGTTTGTTTATTACTTTTCAGTAAATATACTGAAAAAAGAGGACATAGAAATATTTAGTAAAAGTCGCTTTTTTTAACTACGGTGCATCTTACCAAAAAATTTGAAAGAATTCGGGAGTAGCAGTCATGCTAATACGCTGTTACCACAATAATATAAAAGTTGTGCATCTACATATATCTTCAATAGAAAATTGCATTTTTTTCGATTTCTTGCGATTTTTTATTTTTTGCTTTCAACTTTCAAATTTTCTTCGTGGCTCCTCCTAAAAGAGTGTGCAAAATATGAACTCGACCGAATAACGCACAAATGTATCACCAAGCTCATAAACATTAAAATAATTAATGAAATGCGAATAACATCGGTTTCCTCAATTATCTTCCATAATACATTACTGTTTGCGTTTTTGCGTGGGCGGAGGAGACGTAAAGGAAAGAGACACGACACCTTTGTTGGACGGTCACGAGATTATTATATTTACAGAACTATTTACAGTTAATTATAACAAGAATGAAACACGATTATTTACACGCGGGTTTTCTAAACTAATAACTACAATTAAACGTAATTCTACAGCAAGAAACCTTGCTCTCGCCACCAGAAATGCACTAAGAGCACTGCGCGGACAATGAGAGAACTCTAAGCGTGATCTGTGATGAAGAATAAGTGTAAATTAGTATAACGAAAGACACGTGTTGTCGCGTGAACAGCAAGTACAGTAATGGCGTCGACCGGCACCGCGTGGCCGGTGCACGTGTACCGGTTTCTTCTTCGTGATGGCGCGATCGTGGCCATGCGTGTCCGGGAGGTGCTGCCGCTGTCTGCAACGACGCACCAGCGAACTACTTTCGCTGCGAACACTAATGGCCGCGCGTGTTCAAAGGAGAATTCGCCAACAATTACTGATCACATAAAAAACGTGTTCGGCAAAAGTTATAGATATGAACAAGACGTATCTTTTATGTTGTATTGTTATTCGGCGCAGGATGAAAGGTTTTCGAAACAAATGAAAATAAAATAGAAGTCCGACAAAAAATTTTTTTCATTTTTGAAAAGCAAAATGCGTTTTAATTATCTTTTATAAATAAACAGTAAAGGTGGAGTTGAATTAGCTTTGACTGTTAATAATCGAAATGTATGAAATTGTAACTCCACATGTAACTTCATTGGTACATAAATACTATTGTAAGTATGAATACAATTCTCTATCGCTGCACGCATTAGTACGTATCGTTTCTTTTTTAACTTCCTTCTCTTTCGCTGGCGCTGTCCTTTTCTACGATCTCTCACCGAAAATCAAAATCTCGGCTCGAACCGTATTCATTCAAGCTTCCCTGATTGCTAGAGCGGCAACAGTGTAACAAAAATCTCGATACTTTTCGGCAATCATGCTTTTTGTGTGGGTACATTCACATGCTTGTGAACCACCGTTCGCGCCGTCAAATCTATTTTACATTTACCGACCGATTCGTGTCTTTATACAACGCGATGGTAACATGGTCCAACCGGCAGCAATATACCATCAGCGCCCCTGACCGAGATTCGTTGAACTATTCTCATGTCAATTTCCGTGCTAGTGGACCCGAATCGTAAATAAGACTTCACGTCTTCAAGAAGTGATAAATCGGTAAAAAACGTGTTTCTCTAAGATTGTGCTTCTAAATCGAAGGGTAGTGTTGTGTGCTTTTAGTGAGAAAATCATCAAATCGTCTGATACAAACACAATTTAATACGACTCGCCTTCGAGACGGCCATATTTCTTGTTGACATCGGAATCTGTCTCAAGCATACACTCGCTAAAATTAGACTTTATTCGACGTATGGTGTTTATTGGTGTTCAAACGGGGTAGCCAACCCTGCGTGGAAACCTAACGGTGAGTTGTGTACCCCCAAAAGCTTGATTCTTGCAATTATCGAAAATTTAAGTCTAATTTACGAAATCGTCTCTCTCTGTCGCATCTCGCGTATAGGTGCATGGCCGTCTTTGCTTGTGTAAGCGTACGCACACAGCTGCGGCCAAGCGAGTCTGCCCCCTTAAGCACGTGAATGTTAACATATTTCGATGAATAACTAATCACAACACAGTGGCTCTTAAAAGTATTCGGACACCCTTTAAAACACAATTCCCTCTTTTGACATTGGACCAAATGACTTGAATTTTTTTGATAAACTAGAAGAACTAGTTTACTGGATGATAAAAAAAAAATGTTGAAAAAGTCCCAGCCGGTTGAAATTATGAAGGATACAGTGAGGATCACATTTTTCAACTTTTTTATCCCAGCCAATAGTGAAAATTGAAAACATACTTTACTAATCACGAACGTTACTAATCACGTTCTTACGTGAAAAACTGCGATTCTCGTAAATTTCAATTGCTTGTAGTTTCTAGACGCGTTAACCGATTTCGACGAAACTTTGTGTATACATACAACTTATTGAAGTCTACCAAAAGTATGTTTTCAATTTTCACTATTGGCTGGGATAAAAAAGTTGAAAAATGTGATCCTCACTGTATCCTTCATAATTTCAACCGGCTGGGACTTTTTCAACATTTTTTTTTTGATCATCCAGTAAACTAGTTCTTCTAGTTTATCAAAAAAATTCAAGTCATTTTGTCCAATGTCAAAAGAGGGAATTGTGTTTTAAAGGGTGTCCGAATACTTTTAAGAGCCACTGTAAATCACAGTCTTCTGTCAATATATGAGTCGTTGTAATCTGTACTATTGTCTGCGACGTATTGAAATGCTTCATGATCTCGGTAAAAATGATGTTGATGCATATTGCATAAAAACTTGAAAGGGAAGCGTGAAAATATGAAATTATTCATTCATACATGAAAATTATCTGTTCGACAGGAGATTCTCAGCATAATCGATGTACAAAACATCTCTAGGATACGAATGTTACTCGAACCAGCAGATGTACATAAATGAACAAACGAACCCGACATTTCGTATTACACGACCTCATAGTCACATGCGGGTATTCATAATTTAGAGAGTATCATATCATCTCGTCATTTTCAGCGGGTTTCTTGTAACTTAAATAACTTTGTATATGTTGTTCTGTCTAATTGTTGAAATGTACTTCTAATACTTCTAATACAACGAAATATAGTTCTTCGTAATGTATGAATACTATATACTTTCGTAACAGTTAAGGGCTTTTATGTATGTTACACACTTGATCACATTTCATTGCACTGCTATATTGCTAACTAATGTATTTACTTCTTTTTGTAGATCACATTATGCCGGGAGAAGAACATCGTAAGTATTTTCCCTTTTTTTCACCAGCACTATACAATCACACATCATAATGTGTATATAATAATATTATTTTTTCTTACAGAAAAGACGATGGAGACGGATAGTAATCGTAAGTATGCCTTCATTTTCGACAGTGACATACGTCTAAAGTGCATCGTACATTGGACGTATACATATATTTTCTCGCACGTTCAGCTGAAGACTGCGGGGCAGCGATTCCGCAGCTGCACACGCTGCTGCAGGAGCACATGCTGCAACAGGAACGAAATATGCAAGCGCTGCTGCGTCAGCAGCAACAGCAGCTGCAGGCGCTGCTGCACCACCACCATCAGCAGCAACAGCAGCAGCAGCAGCAGCAAGAGCAGCAGCAGAACGTTGCTGCGGAAGGGCAACGGCAACAGGCCGTGGGGGGGGGGGGGGGGGGGGGGCGGAGCTGCCACAGAGACGCCGTAAGTGTGATTGAATAATGTCATGTTAGGCAAATTACAATGTAAATTAACAATTTTTCATTTGTTTTCGCTTGCGCAACCGCCGCTGCGCTATTATTGCGTATCTTTATTTACTGATTACGAATATGATCTATTCCACTCCGGGACGTATCTCTGACGACAGAAAATCAATTTCAGACAGAAAATTTAACACCAAACACCACGGTTCTTTTTCGTATTCATCTCATATACATCTACAATAATTGCACGGTGGCGGTGACGATATCATTTTTGCATTTGCACACCACGATTTACGTACTTGCGTTATACAGCGGTACATAACAGTTTCACCTGATAACATATTTCAGATGTATTGATGGTATATTGCTGATACTATATTACCGATGTATTTACGGTTGCGCATTTCCAAGATTGCAATTAGCTGCATTAGAAATGTAACTATTCACCTTTTACATTACAGAGAGAGGAACGTCGGCGGGACGAAGGAGGGGCCATCGCTTGAACGCCCGCGGCGGACGGGGAGGTGACGACCGGCGGGGGGGTGGTGGCCGTGGAGGCGGTGGTGGATGGCGAGGGGATGGCGGCCGCCGCGTATATATTTTTAAGTAAAATATTATTAAGTAACATATTAAAAATTATTAAGTAACATATTAAAAATTATATTAACAAAAAAAAAACAAAAATAAATATCATCTATAACAAAATGGAAGTAGAAGTATTGATAACCTACGATTTCGGGACCGTTTAGTGAATGCTCGTCGGTTAATCAGCAAGTAATATACCAACAGCAACATGCAAACTTTCGTATCTTGCGGGAGATGCTCTAGCGATGATTCTGTGTGGAACAACTATTCCGTTATGCTACTATCATTCATTGTGTGCTGCTATTCCTCTGTCGTAAATGCTTCGATCGCCACTAAAAAGTGTGAAATAAAATAATTTTTGGAAAAAAAAATATAACCGACTTCGAAATGCACTGAAAAATATGAAATAATTTTTATTTGATATATATAAATTCTATTCGGCTCTTTATAATATTAATTAAAGTATTACATTACATTTTAAATACAATGCACACTTTTCGGAGGCGGCGCAAAATTACAAATTTTCTACATTGGAAATTGTCAAAATACTTTAATCCTTTTACATATTTTCACATTAGCAACATCTTTCATTAACACAATTTGTAATTGTGCGCCGCCTCCGAAAAGTGTGCATTGTATTTAAAATGTAATGTAATACTTTAATTAATATTATAAAGAGCCGAATAGAATTTATATATATCAAATAAAAATTATTTCATACTTTTCAGTGCATTTCGAAGTCGGTTATATTATTTTTCCCAAAAATTATTTTAATAGCCAAATTCGAGTCCGAAATACTTGAGTTAATATGTGAAAAATTAATTCTCCTATCGCTCTCACCAGAATCGCTAGTTTGTCGATAAAACGCGCCCCTTCTCCCCGGTTCCTCGCGTCGGTTGGTACGACTTCGTAAAACCAGTAAACTATCGTCACTGTCCGAATTCGTCACGTGTTCCCGCCGCGTTCCGAATTGAGAATTTCTATGGCTCGTATTGCGAGATGCGTTACGGTTATAATCATAATCGGTACGTTCGGCTAACCGGGATATTCGACGATACTCCTCCTCCGTTACGAATTCCTCTTCGAATGTGTACCGGCCGTTCGGCAGGCGGTAAACGATTTCAACCTTTCGCGGTTCGTCGAGAAATTTTCGTTCTGCGTTGGTTCGTCTTTCGTCCAGTCTTGTCGTCATATCCGAATTATTTCTATTATTTGGTTCCGAATCGTCAAAATGCACTCTTCGGAACTCTCTTTCGATTGGTCCCTCGATCCTCCCTCGGATCGTGGGATCATTAAAATTTCGAGAATCAAAATTAAAAGAATGAGGATTGGGAACATCTCCGATCCTACTATTAATAAGGGTACGGTCAGTTCGAACTCCAGATGGTCCTCCCCGACTTCCCTGATAAGTTTACAGTTTTCATTAGCGACTGTTCTTCGCAGTTTTCATAGAATACATTATCAGTTCGAACAACAGACGGTTCTCCCCGATTTACGTTAAACATATTATCAGTTCGAACAACAGACGGTTCTACCTGATTCACATTAAACATATTATCAGTCCGAACAACAGACGGTTCTTCCTGATTTTCATTAAATAAATTCTCGGAACAAACTACAGACGGTTCCCCCCGAATATTATTAATTGTTTTTGAATAACCGGCTTGGAAAACTACTGTTGCTTCGCGGTGAATTTCCCTATCGGGCAAATTTTCGATTCGTATAATTGATCGATTATAATTTATATTTCGATCGGGTTCGACAACAGACGGATTCCCCCGATTTTCTTATTATTAATTGGATTTGGAGTGAAGGGCACCCCTCGACGATTCCTACGGCGCGGGGTTTTCGAATTCCTTCCTTCGTCGATGCTCTCGCTGTCTATTGGGGAATCTATCATCTCATTGACTCGCACTGGCACATTTGACGCGTCTCCCCCCTCAGACCGGTGGTCGGGACGCGACGAATTTAAATTATCATTATTCTTGACAGAATTTTCCGAATTCTGACTTTGACTCTGCCCCATTAAATTTTGAATTACAGAGATTACTTTCATTTGAAATTCATTAAATCTAGTGTCTAATCGATCTTTGTCCCTCCGCTACTGTCGAAGTTCCCACCCGTACAGACGCGGGTAGTGGTTCTCCGTTTTCGTTCGTTAAATCGAAACTCTGATTATTATCGCGATTTTCTCTTCGTTTTACGCGGTGGCGGAGTCATTTTTATACTCTTTAAACGAATTGCCAAGTTAAACAATTAATTAAATTCAGAAATATTATTCGGTTTGGAAACCGTAAACGTTTATGATAATTAACGAGTTTGATTATCAGTTATATTATTTAAAGTTAGCAATTATATACGTCTTGTAATAATTAATTAATTTGATTTCCAAATATATTTGTAGTGAGTGAACAGATTGAAAGTGCGCGCGAATGGAAAGAATAAGGTATGATTGGCAGGACGTGTGCGAGAGAGAGAGAGAGAAAGAGAGAGAGAGAGAGAGAGAGAGAGAGAGAGTGTGAGGTGTGAACGCCGGGTGACGAGTGGGAGATCATTATTCTGGGTGTGACTGCGTTAAATGACACATGTATTAGTTAGCTCCGCGATAGAGAAGATTAGAATTATAAATAAAGACTCGTATCAGTTTTGGACACTGTGTTCCTATTTTTCCTCTTCGCGGGTGTACATCTCGAGAGATTACCACAATATATTATTTAATATTTTAATACACTTATATATTCAATAATCGTTAACGAGATTCAACAGCAGACGGTTGAAATCATTAATCATATATTATAATTTTCATTTGACCAGAATTAATAGACAAAAGTTCAATAACACAGTAAATGGCGAAGAAACAGAAGAATTCGCAACACATAATATAACATTTCGTATACACAGTATTTGGAAGCAGAGAAATAGAAAAGTTGTAAAGTGCGAGAGAGATAGTAAGAAAACCTCTCCCCTCGAGGACCTTCGAACGTCCCGTAGCATAAACAGAATGGTTCGACGCGGTCGAAATCACGACGTTCGGACGTCCTTTTAGACAAAGAAATCGTACGACTTTCGTGAACACGTTTCAAGCAATACAATTCGACCGTTAATAATTCGAATTTTTCTTCTCTAGTTCTCGCTATTATTAACAAAATAAATCATTTATAATAAAACAGATCATTCGTAATGGGACAAATTATTCATTATAAAGCAAATTGTTCATAATAAAAAAAGATTATTCGTAATAAACAGATCAATTATTATAGCATAAAATATTTATCAAAATTTTCTAACTTGGCCCCAAGTTGGGCGCCAAATGAGACAGGATCTTTAGCCGCGATAGAAATTATTATGAATTATTGGTAGTATTTAAGAACTTTAACTGTGAAACGGCATAGATTCCACCCGGCGCGGCCTGGGTCAGTGGCTGCCGGGGCTCTAAAGAAAGTTAATTAGATAATTGAAATAATAATTAAATAGAAATTGAATAGTAATTATTGTGGGCGCCAGCCGATTTTACGAGAATCGGCAAACGAAATATGAAACTCTCTCAAAGGGTGGGCGGTTGGAGACCCGTTAAATAAAGACGAAAATGATATCAGAAATGGAATAAAGAAGTGTCAATTTAATCCGGTAAGGTACAAATTTTCCGACTTACAATTTGACGAGTACAATCGCTGATAACGCTCCTTCGCTTTTCCTTTTGGTTTTACAATGGAATTAACAGTTGACGAGATACTAAAACGTTTTTTGACACTAGACGAGCTTACTAATTGCGAGACGTGTTAACTGTACGGATGTCTAGGACAGAGTGGCTAGGTATCGATCGACGATCGAGCGCGTGTCGCGCTGGCCCTCTCGGCGGATCCTTTTGTAATTATAAGGTTCGCCGTTACTCTGTCGGTAATTAACGCATTGATAGCCGGCGACCTAAGAGACATTTAAAGCCTGAGCGCCGGCCACGTATCGGCCACTTAGCCTTATTCGCTTGTGTCTGATCACTGAATAGCCAAAAAAAAAATTTAAAACATTACATATTTTCGTAAAATAGAACATTTCATTTGCATATTCGTCATGTACAATTTAACAGAAACGAAAAATAGAAACAAAATCGAAATTGTTACAGGACCGGCGGTCAAGCGATAGACCCAGAAACCCGCATTATCGCGGGGCCGGCGCTCAAGCGACAGACTCAGAAACCCGCGTTTTCGCGGGGCCGGCTGTCAATGTGTTAAGGGAGTTGTCCCTGTCTCGCTATTCGCGAGTCCCCCAGCGCGGCGCTCGGCTTTTTGACGCGTTGAGGAGATTTCTTATTCTCCTGTCACAAAACAATGAAAATATGTAAAAGTGTTTCTACCATACAGTATATAATAAAACGTTACAGAGAAGAAAATCGTATAAGGAATAAAATAAAAATTAATCCCAATAAAAAATTGACCGAAAGTGATGAGAGATGGGTGGTTCGTCAAGTGAAAATGAATCCGAAATTAAATGCTCCAGCGATTGTAAGTAATATTAAACATTACCTTAGAAAGGATGTAAGTGCGGAAAATGTCAGGAGAATTTTAAGGAAAAACAAGTATCATGGTCGTTTAGCCCGCTCAAAGCCACTTATAAGTAACATAAATAGGTTACAAAGATTAAAATTTGCAAAACATTATATTAACAAAGATTTTAGTTTCTGGAAAAATGTAATTTTCACGGATGAAAGTAAGATGTTATGTACGCCAAACGTTTTCCTTTTAATTTTGGAGCTGGTTGTTCGGGCGTGGTTCGAGACCTCCGCGAAGCAAGAATTTAGCCTTTCCTACCAATTTTCAACTCCTTATATGGTTCGAGTTAGAAATTTCGAGCAACTCAGGACCAACGCGAAGGAGAGTCTTTTCCACGAAAACTTCGCGTCCAGTTTCCCGCGCTGTCCCCACCATCGCCTTTTTCCGCTCATTTTCGGGTATAAAAAGGGTTATGATGAGGACGTCGCGGGCCCAGTTGTTCTTTAGATCTAGACCGAGTAACATCAGTTTAAAGTTCAAATCAAGAGTCTTTGCAATTCTTACGAGATCGGATATCAAAGTTTCAGTCGAGTCAAGCAAACCATACAGTACGTAGTCTACTGTTAGGCATTTTATTTAACATTGCTCTCGGGCCTCCGTTTTCTCGTTTCCGTAAAAACTGGGAAGGATTTTTTGCATTAATTTACTATCACGAAAATCCATGGGAACCCATCCGTCGGTATACCTTAGCCGCTCGAGGTATTACCGTCAAAATCTAGATACGAGACCTAATACTAACATTTCCTGTGACACCCGGCGTTAGCCATACGTCGGCTAGTTCACATATCACTCTCCTGGAGCACCCTACGTTAGTCATACGTAGGCTAGTCTCCACGTCTTGACCTTTCCTGTGACACCCGGCGTTAACCACACGTCAGCTAGTCTTCGATTCTATTTCCTCGGGCGCTCAGTATCTTAACAATACTGGGCTAACCCAACTAACAAATTACCATAACCTATATACAGCCCCCAGCCACGCGGCTGTACCCCTCCGGCTCGTAACAAAGATTAATTTATTTGGTAATGATGGCAAAATAAAAATTTGGCGAAAGCCAAATTGTTCGGGAATTGGCCTCCCGACGACAAGGGGGTCATCTATCGGATCGTCTCGGCGGCTCGACGGATCGCCGCGTTCCTGAACAACACCGGACGCGACGCGCACGCGCCGCGCCATCTTGTAACCGGCACGACCACGTGGCCGGACCGGCAAGACGGCGTCGGCCATTGCCTCGTGGAGTTCCTCGCTAATAGCATCGCTCGCGTTTAACGAATCGACCGCCATTTTTGGGTTTTTCTCGACTCGTTTCTCTACGAAGTATTCGGGCTCTTCTCTTCATTCTCTCTACGGCTTTTCGTAGTTTTCTGTGTACAGTTTCCTTTAGTTTTCTTTGTAATTAAGGTAGTGTTTAAGTTCAAGACTTTGTGCGTAGTAATTAAGAATTTTGATTTAATAAAATAGAGTAAGAAACGACCGTCTCAGCTACGTTGCTCTCCGTACCTCCAACGCGTTCGACGCTCCCCGCTTCGAGCACCAGAAAATAGCAACTCTCTCGCGGTCCTTCTCCTAACAAATGAAGAGTGGAAAGTGACCAATTTATATCCAACTATTAAACACGGCAAAGGCAACGTAATGGTGTGGAGTTGTGTTTCCGCGGCAGGAACAGGAAATTTACAGTTCATTGAAAACACCATGGATAAGTGGTCCTATTTGAATATTTTAAAAACCCACCTAAAAGATAGTGCCCAGAAATTAGGAGTCCTCGATTCGTTCATATTTTACGGTGACAATGATCCTAAACATAAATCAAGAGTTGCGCAGGAATGGTTATTATACAACTGCCCTAAGGTACTGCATACACCAGCGCAATCCCTTGATTTGAATATAATCGAACATGTTTGGAGGGAACTGAAATTATGGGTCAACAAATACCAAGTATCGAATAAACAACAATTAAAGGCAGCAATACGGGAAGCATGGGAAACCATTGAACCAAGTTTTTAAAAAAAGTTAGTCTGTTCCATGCCGCGACGACTACAAAAAATTATAGACAGTAATGGTTTTTCCACCAAATATTGAACTGAAACGTTTTTTTAAACACACTCATATTGTATAATAATTGTATTATATTGTATAAAAAAACACTGTTCATTTTTGTATTACGTATATCAATAAGGAATAATTTTGTTTAATTTGGTTATTCTGGTTCTGATCATTAAATAATTAATTAAAAATTTATTTTCGACCAAATCCTTCGTGTTTGAGAGTGTGCGTAGGCAGAGTGGGCGGAAAAAACGAGACACGGCACCTTGATTCGCACTTACACTAATTTATTATAAAGTAACTCTACACTATAATCTAAAGAACTGTACACTTATACTACAGCGAAATACGACGGTTTATACACGCGAGTCTTACACTAGTTATTACTATCAAGGAAATGCACTGAAAATGAACGTTTTATGAAACACGCGGAGCACGTCACTCCGTACGCAAGCAAACACAACTCTAAGCATGGTCTGCGATCTCGAAAGCAACGAAAACTATACAGTCAAAAAGTACGTGGTGATGCGTGGGCAAACAGAACGATAATGGCGTCGAACCGGCACCGCGTGGCCGTTGAGCGAGTACCGGTTTCTTCTTCGTGATGGCGCGATCGTGGCCATGCGTGTCCGGGAGGTGCTGCCGCTGTCTGCAACGACGCACCGGCGAACTACTTTCGCTACGAACACTAATGGCCGCGCGTGTTCAAAGGAGAATTCGCCAACACTTCGTCTTATTTTTTAATTGTAAACATCAATGCTTCTCACGAAACGACGTGGAATGTGTGGTGCAAGTGTGAATGACTGTACACATTAGATGTGCGTATTTTGCTTTCGCATAGAAATAAAAAAAAGAAGACTGCGGGGCAACGACAGTTGTTCTCAATACCGACGCGACGGTACGCTTGACTGTCGTGTACGTTTGATCGTTTCGTTGTCGAGCGTTACGACAAATTGTTTGGCCTAAACGTTGAAGTTAAAATATAATTTTTTAACTTTCTTTAATGCTTTCCTCAACAGAAATGTTTTCTTTATCTGTCACGTAGGCAGATCGTTTTATCAAACATATGCCTCCTCTAGAAAAACGAATCCTTTTTAACATCTGGAAAAGGAAACCTCTAATACAAACAGGCGGCCTGCACTTGATACAAACAGAAGGCCCACTGCGATAACAGAACCATACGTTTTGGGAAAGCAGTGGGACCATCATGATTAAACACCAGCTGCAACCACTCTAAACATTTCTGGAAAAACAGATGGGACCAATGCGATTATCTAAGTAATAACCAGATTGCCTTTTCGAAGTAGTATATAAACCCCTTCGGTACCAACGTTCGGGGGCAGTACCAAAGTTCATCTAGCGTTGAGCACTTCGTGTACAATCGTGAGTTGGTTATTACTTAGTGAGATCGGGTTGAAGTCCCTTTCGATCAAAGCGAACCTTATAGAATCTGCGAACTTGCTTGTATTTCTATAATATTTGGCATTCTTACCAATCACACACACACCCCGCATTGCCAGTGCGTCAAAACCGAGCATCCAGCGGAATAGGTAATATACAACACTCACACCTATATTCGCGACAGAACAACTGTAATAGACTGATCTGTAATATATATTGTGACGTACGGGTTATGGGGCAGCCTAAGGGTTGCCCTGCGCGGAGGCGATCAGGGAAAACCGCTCTCGACGCGCCCCGTGCACAAATCCACGGACGATTCGATTCTATGGGCGCCAGTGCCGTAGCACTCGTCCGGAACCCTCGCCCTTCCGGCTGCTCAGTAGGGGAGCGGAAATCAGGGGAGGTTAATTGAAAGTGACCCACGAGTGTTTCGGTAAATTAACGGTAACTTTAATAAAGGCCAAAGTGGCCGTGCCAAACAACCAAAAAACGGGAATTCCGCGGTACACTTTTGCGCAAAGGAAAAGGTACGCGGCCGCCAAGTGCGGCAAGAGGAACCGCGGCGCGGAAATTCCCAATACAAAGAAAAATCTCGACTGTAGAAACTAAAGCTAGGGGCCGGATACAATATGTCGGTGGTCCTAGAGTTTCAAATACAGGAGAAAACGAAAGATTAGTCGGGATCGCGGTCGCGGGTATGGGGGGACCCGTTCGCGATTCTGAGACGGAGGCGCCGGGGCCTCGACGAAACCGACTATAACTTCCGGCACGCGAGATCGCGGAACGAAGCTGCGCTTCGTTCAAACGCGCGGTACGAGCGTCAACGGCTACGGCACCGAGGTCAAGCCGCCGGGGCTCGACCGTCGGACGGTACCGGACAACGAAACGGTCGGGAGCGGAATAAAGGGGACGGGCCTCGAGAGTCCTCGTCTCCTGGGGTCGGTCCTGTCGCCTAGGTCGCGGAACACGGTACGATACGGAATACTCCGGTATTCCCGCGTTCTCACCGATCCTTTCACACTCACACACGCAATAAAAATCAAACCAAAAGGCGTGAGTCCTACCTTGACATGGAGTGCGGCGACGTATCCAAAAAATGACGGCGGTGCGGGTGGCTCGATCCGCGGAGACGCACTCCAACGCACGCACGCGACAAACAAAACGGAAAAATACAAGAAAACACACGAAGTAACGCAAAATCAAAAGTAAGACAAAATAGAAACCAAACACTAAATAAAGAAGGACTACTAACAAGAAGATAAACTGGGACCAACACACGCTCAAAAGAAATAAACTAAATTCAAATTTACGACCGCTCTCTACACCGGCTCGCGCGCTTCTCTCGAAAATCTGCCGCCGGTACGCGGTTCTCCCCCCCAGGGAGTTCGGCGACCAAGATGGGCCGCTCGATGTTGCGAATTCGGCGGGCCGGTCCTGGGGGCCCTCTGGCGGAGCTCCGGGCGAGATGGCGGTGGTCGGCTGCTCCCAGGCCCGGCGTCCTCGGTGTCCGGCTGCCGGTCGCTCCCAAGGCGGCTGCTGAGGCACGGCGACCGGCCAGCCGGTCGGCCAGCGAAGGTGGGGGACCCATCTGGCCCCTCTCTCTCCTGGGTGGAGGTCCCCACGACCGGCGGCGGCGATGCTCCGCCGTGGCGGAGCGCGAGACGGTCGGCCGCAACAAAAAAAAAGAACACGCACGCACACGCACTCACTCATTCACACACACAATATCCGCGTCCCGGAGGCGAGGACTCGCCGGAGCGGAGGGTGCGGGGCGCGCCAACGACTCGTAACGAGGCCAAAATTTGCCTCGTTACACACCCCCCCCCCCTAAACATTGGCTGGCGGTCTCCTCCTTCCTCCCCTCCCGCGTCTCGAGGCCGCGAAGCGCGGCGAGCACGCGAGAGACGTGGCAAAAAAAAATATCGGTCGGCGGTGGTCCCCTGTAATCAAACTCAAAAAAAAAGGTTAGAAAGGAAAAAAAATAAAAATCGGGTCATCCGAAACCACGTCCAGGGAGGACTCACACCTCTTCCCATTCATACCAACGATCAACAGGCAATCACACATTCCCTTGCGCGCCGGGATCGGCGATGGGACGGCGGGATGCGGGATGCGGTACGCCTCGCGCACGTACGAGCGACGGGCCTCGGGAGAAGAACTGGCGCAAGAAGTGGTCGCGCCGTCTTAATCCGGGCGCACTAAGCCGCACCGAAGCACAAAAACTAATAGGATTATTGTAATCCAATTCGGGGCTTAGTGTTTTTCATCGTCGCCGATGCCGCCGGCAATATTCTCACGGTAACGGTAATTTTCTCACCTCGGTTAGCTGTACGTTTCGGGGCGCGAACTTCTCGACGCCGTTTTAAACGACGGAGATTCGACGCTACACCAAAACTCGCAACTCCGCTCGACACTAGGGGCAGGTGTGTCGCGCGGAATGACGGCCCACCGAGTTGCCTTCGATTTCTCACGTTCGCCGGGCAGAAAAGTCTGCTTACCGCGTCGTGAACGGAGAAAGAGACGGTGAGAGAACAACAAGCAAAACGGAACGGAAACTCAAAGCAAAATGAAAGATCGGTAATACAACCTTCTCGGCCCGACGGGCTCGTGAAGGAGAAGGTTGCTGAGAATATTGCCGCGTTGCGGCGCGAGGTGGAGTGCGGTAAATCGGCAAAGCTACAATTAAATTCACACGAAGAAAACCACAAAAAACCGAACCCACGCCTGAGTGGCGGGGACGGGACACAAAAAAAAAATAAAACAAAAAAAAATAACCTAAATTCTAAACATAAAAAAAACAGGAGGAGTCCTCGCCTACGTGGCGGGACTAACAAAAACAAAACCAAAAGGACAACTTAACCTAACATAAATGATCTTTTTTTTTTCGATTTTATATGCTTTTTTTTTTCTTTTTCTTTCACCAGGACGGACGAACAACTAAGCTAAGAGACGGACTAAAAAAAAAGGAAAAAGACCAGACACAGGGACTAGACACTGCGAGACGGTACACCGGGAGTCGTTCGCCTCTACTACTTCCGGCGCGGGACCTCCTTTTCCCTCCGCCATTCCCGCGAGCATCGCGGGCATGACTGGAGGATTACCCCTGGCCAGCCGCACCGGTAGCAGAAGGCGAATGTCGCCGGGGTCGGACAATCAGCTCTGCTGTGTCCCCTCCGGCGGCACTGATAACAGACTCCCGGGGGAGCCGGTCCGGCCGAGTGGGATCCCAACTGGCTGGGACTCGGCTCTCCTAACGTCGCTGCCAGCGGCGCCTCCGGCCGCGCCAAACCCAGCAGGACGGTGGCTATCTGCACGGCGGCAGACACCACTCGGTCCGCGGTGACGGCGGAGGAGGCGGTTTCCGCTGGCGGCGGTTCCGCGGTCGCTCGCGCTCGCTTCTCCGGCTGTTCGTTAGCCTCGACGGCGGCCAAGGGCCTCTGTCGAGGCGTCGACGCCGGTGTCGCGGCGCGAGCGGAGGCGCGCGCTCTCCTGCGCGCGCGCACTCTCTTCCGCGCGGGTGCGGGCGCGGGTTGCGCGGCTACCGGCGCGGGTTGCGCGGCTACCGGCGCTGGTTGCGCGGCTCCCGGCGCGGGTGGCGGTGCGACGTTGGTCGCCGCGGCCCTCCTCCTCCGGCGGGGGCGTCGGGACCGCTTCCCGTTGCCGGGGCGGTCTACCGCGGGCCCTTCGACAAATTGGTCGAGGGCCGCGTGCATCGGCGGGGCCTCGTCCTCGGGCCGCCGCGGGTTCATGCACGCCCCCGGGGGGACGGTCTGGAACTCCGGTTCCGCGTGTCGGGGTTCGCCGGTTCGCCCGGTCCGGCTGGCGACAGTCTTCCAAATTGCGTTCGCCCGCAGCGGTCCTCGGGGAGCCACGGCGTGGGCGCCCCCTCTTCCTCCTCGCTGACTCCTGTGGGGGTGGTGGAGGGTTAGCGGGACTCGTTCCTACGGGATTGTCGTTGGGATCGTCCCCAACGAACGGTTTGAGGTCGGAGACGTGGACCTTCGGAACCATACGGGTTCCGGGCGTCTCCACCTCGTAGACGACCGGCGACAGGACCTTCGTTACGCGGTAGGGGCCGACGTAAGCTGCCGACAGCTTCGCGGCCACGTTTTCGGCGGCGGACGACAAAATTCGATTTCTACGCCAGACCAGATCTCCTACTCGGTAACGCGTTTCACGGCGACGCGCGTTGTAATACTTCGCTTGTCGTGTATGAGCTTTCTCTAATTGCTCTTTCACTAAGTCGTGTAACAACGACAAGCGGCGCGTGCGCTGTGCCCACGCGTGCGGTTCCTCGCGAGAGAGCAGGGGCTCTCCTTCCACGGCACGGCGAAGACTGCCGATGGGCCGTGGGGCTCTTCCAAAGTTGAGCACCGCGGGGGAATCGCCGGCGGAAGAATGTACAGCGGTATTAACAGCGAATCGGAACTCGTGCAAGTGCAAGTTCCAATCACGGTGGTCCCTTTTAATGAACGATGAAATCATTGTTTTCAGGACGCGATTGACTCGCTCCACCGGATTCGCTTGGGCGTGATACGGGGGAATCGTTTGATGTTGGATTCCCCACGCCGACAAAGAATTATCGATATCTCGATTGCAAAATTCGGTACCATTGTCGGTGAGGAGTATTTCCGGGGCTCCCCAACGAAATACTACAAGATCCTCGAAAGCCGATAAAATAGTGGATCCTGTAGCTTTTCGGAGCGCCTTACACTCGACCCACTTGGTAAAAGTGTCCAAAAAAACGACAATGTACCGAGATTGGTCCCTCCCGGGTGGAAAAGGGCCCATCACGTCGGCGGACACTACGGCCCAAGGCCGGTTAGGTATCCGCCGGCCCATGTGTCCAGCGGGAGCGCGCTGCTCGACCTTATGCTGCTGACACACGGGACAACTCCGCACAAAACGGCGGATGTCCCGGAACATCCCCGGCCAGTAAAATTCCTGGCTTACCCGGTGATACGTTTTATCAACGCCCGGGTGGCCGGCCGACGGGGGGTCATGGGCTTCACGCATGGCCTTTTCTCGAAATTCCACGGGGAGAACGAGCTTCCACGCGTCGCAATCTTCTCCGATTATCTCCTGCGTGGGAGACGGACGGTGAAAATACAAACGTCCGTCATCAACCCGCCAATCGGGGTACGACGCGGGGTGCAATCGTACATTCTCCAAGCGGCCGGCGTACCATTTATCCTCAATGTCCTTGAGGGCCGCTAGGAGGTTCGACGCGGTTCGACGCGGGAGAAGTTTCGGTCGGGACGTCGCTCGGGGGTACCAAAGCACGTGAAAGTGCATCGGGTACGTGGTGCTGGGCTCCCCTGCGATGCTCAATATGAAAAGAGTATTGCTGCAGGTCAAGGGCCCAACGCGCCAGTCGTCCCGTCGGATCCTTCAAATTGTGCAGCCATCGAAGGCTGCTGTGATCCGTGATTACGGTAAAAGTGTACCCCTCGAGGTACGGACGGAGTTTTTTGATGGCCCACAAAACGGCTAAACATTCTTTCTCCGTCACCGAATACTTCTGCTCGGCCGCGGTCAAAACTCGATTCACGTAGACGATGGGGTGCTCCTCCCCGTCCAGTCTTTGTGTGAGGACCGCACCGATCGCGTAACTACTTGCGTCCGTTTGAAGGACGAACGGTATCGAGAAGTCAGGGCGAGCTAAGACGGGGGCGGCGCTCAGGTCTTCCTTCAAACGTTGAAAGGCCGTTTCCTGAGCTTTTCCCCAATGCCACGGCTCGTCTTTCTTGAGCAACTGCACCAAGGGGACCTTGTCACGCGCATGGTTCGGCAAAAATCGGGCGTACCAACCAACCATGCCGAGAAAACTTCGCAGTTGCTTCACGGTAGTGGGCGCCGGATACGATAAAACCGGCGCGACCTTCTCGGGATCGGGTTCGAGGCCTTTCCGGTTGATTAGATATCCTAAATACCGGACCTCTTGGCGACAAAATTCGCTCTTTTCCCGATTGATTTCGAGCCCCGCCTCGCTAAGTATCCCGAGGACCCTTTCGATCCAGCGAAGGTGGTCATCGAAGGTCTCGTTGACGATAACAATGTCGTCGAGATACGCGAAGGCGTGTGGTTCTAGCTCGGGGCCGATCAAGCGATCCATCAGCCTCTGAAAAGTGGCCGGTGCATTGGTCAGCCCGTACGGCATACGCGTGAATTGGAATAATCCCTTCCCCGGCACGACGAACGCGGTAATTTCTCTACTGGACTTTTCCAATGGAATTTGGAAATACGCCTGGCTTAAATCGATCGTCGAAATATAATGCGCAGTGCGTAGTTTGTCCAGGATCGCGTCCATGTGCGGGAGGGGATACGCGTCCTTTTTCGTAACGGTATTAACATCGCGGTAATCGATACAAAAACGATATTTTCCGTTCGGCTTCGGAATTATCACGGGGCAACTCGCCCACGCGCTTTCCGAGCGTTCGATAATCCCGTCCGCGAGCATCTTATCCACTTCTGCGTGCGCAATTTCGTAAATCTTCGGCGAAACCCGGCGCGCGCGGTGTTTGATCGGTTCGTGCCCTTGCACGTCGATCCGATGCTCCACGAGCCTCGTGGTGGGCGGTTTCTCCGCTGGGGGAGGGATTCGCGAATCCAACAGCCGATTCAAACGCTCGCTCTGTATCGGAGTAATCTCAACGATCGCGGCGCAATCGGCGTGAATAATTTCCTCCGAATCCTGTATGCCCGGAACCACGAAAGCGTGAACGGGTCCGTCACGAATTTTCCAGGTCGCGTTGGACGTGTCCAGGGAGATTTTGAAAGCCTCTAGAAAATCAATCCCTAACACGCAATCATAATCAAGATTATTCGCGACCCGGATCGGTAAATCAAGTTTTCGCCCGTCGATTTCAATCTCGACGACTGCTTCGCCTAGGATACGGTCCTGCGCGCCGTTGGCCATCCGCATTTCTCCAGCGAACGCGGGGTCAAGGCGCGATCCGAGCCACGGGACCGCGCACGGTCCCAAATAGGAGCGCGCGGCCCCGCTGTCGATCAGCGCCCACAACGGATGTCCGGCTAACAGCAAACGGACATAATATCGGCGGTCAACGTATCCCGGCGGAAAGTCGCGGCGAATTCGTGAAGATTCGCGAGCCAAAACAACCACCTCGTTTTCCCCCGTTCCAGCCGGCAAGGTAGCCGTCGCATGGAAAAGCGGGGTACTCTGCGGTATCCCCACCCCCCTTTCCTCGGAGGGCGTGGTCAATGGCGGGCTCGCGAAATTCGACGGTAGAGACGGGAGAGACGGGAGAGTCGGCCCGGCGGAGGTCATTGGAGTCTCCGGGAACGCCGTACAAGTGTACGGATCCTTCGACTGCCCCTCCACTCGAGTCGTGCCTGCGAACGAGGCCTCCTCGTCTTTACGCGGGTGGTCGCTGGCCTCTAGCGACCTCCCCGCTTCGCGTTTCCCGACCGCCGGGTAATGCAATCGGGACACGTTACAATAGTCTCCCCTTCCCGGTTGCAGCCAAAACAAACCCTCGTCCGTCGGGGGTGGGGGCAGTCGACGGCCCAATGTCCAGGCTGCCGACAGTTAAAGCACTCCCCCCCCCTGGATGGTGAAGGGGTGGGAGCAACCGTCGCCGGCGCCTGCGCTTTTGGCGCGGGGCGCTTGGCCGCCGGGGAAGAAGTTTCCTTCGGCGGCGGCGGGGGGGCTTTCTTCGGTACTGAGGGCGGCTTTCGGGGGGCCGAAAGTTTCGGCTTCCCGGCCTTCTCGGCGGGGCCGCGTTTCGGGGAGGGGGCGGGCGACTTCTTGGCCGTCTTCCGGGCCCTCCTCCTTCTCCTTGTCGGAGACTTCTCCCCTCCACTACTGGTGGAAGACGCGGTAGCGGGGGAGGTGTCGATCGCGGCAACCCTCCCGGATGACCCTCTCGGCGGTCTGTACGCGGTGTTTGGGAGCGCGAGCTCGGCGGCCGCGGGGGACGGCCGATGGACGCGTTCCTGCGCCGCGGCTAGCTCAATCTCTCTCCCCAACTCGCGGAGTTCGCTGAAGGACGCGAACTCTGACCGGCGGAAACGTCGGCGGTAAAAGGGGCGCAAATTATCATACGCCATATCGAGGCGCTCGGCGCGGGGAGGCGGGTTTCGCATGTGCGAAAAGATGACCTGCAAATTGTCGAGAAACGCGCTAATCGTTTCCCTTTCCCCCTGGGTCCGATTTCGCGCGTCGTTCCACAATTGCCGCTGCAAATTCTGGGCTCCAAAGCGCGCCCGGAAAGCCCGGGAAAACGCGTGCCAGGACATGCAAGCGGCTCCCTCGAGGCGATACCAATTGGCCGCCTCTCGTCGAAAAACGGCCGGTAACGCGGCCAAGAGGTCGCGGTCCGGTAATCCCGCGCTCCGGCGGCAACGCTCAAGACGGTCTAAAAACGTCTCGGCGCCTTCCTCGAATTCGTTAGAATAAGCGATATGCCACTTATTCAACGTGTCGACGGCTCGGTCCCCGCGGTAATAGTCTCGCGGGGACGGCTGTCGACTGGCGGAGGGGCACGAACAGTGCCCGCGGCAGGGTTCCCGGGGTCTTTCGGCGTACCGCGCGTGGGCACGATACTCCGCGTAACGGGAGGGGGAGGGGCATGACTCGCTCGAAGGTGAGCGAGCTTCCCTCTCTCTCCTCCTTGTCGTCCGCGGGGATACTCGATGGTCTTCCTCCGATGACTCCCTCGGGGCGACCGGGCGATGACCTCTGACCGCGGAGGGTCGAGGTCGTCGCGTTAGAGGCTCCCGCTCTCGAGGCTCCCACAGCTCATCCCGATAGGACGAGGAAGCATGGGGCCGAGGCACAGGGACCTCCACTCGGTCGCACGGTAAATACCGGCTATTGGGAGACCGGACACGGGGCGCGTCCGCGTGTCGGCGTTCGGTCTCCGGCCGCGTGAATCGACCGCAGGTGCGGGATCCAGCAGCGGCGTACAGCGGAACGTCATCGTCGTTTTCGCTGTCGTCGGTATCGGTACGGTGGTGGGTCGGCCGAGGGGAGAGTGGGGGGGTCAACGTGCCACGCGAGCGCGGCATCGAAGGTCCCTTTCTCTTCAACCCTTTATCGGCGCACGGGAAGTAAATGTCCGCCGAGCGGTTAACGCGAGGCTCGGCCGACTTCGACGTGACTCGGGGGGCGGGAGCGGAGAAACGGTCCTCTCCGGAGGAAGAGGAAATCTCGTTCCTCTCTCGCTCTCGCTCAAAATTTACCCGCGCGGCCGGGGCTCTTCGCGAGGGCGCGGCAGAGGGTAACCGGCGCGGGATCGCCCCGGTCACGTGGTCGGTCCTTCGCGGGCTGGCCGGGAGGCTGAGGGGGTCCCTCCACCGGCCAGCGGATTGACCGGTGGGCAGCCAACGCCCTGCGTCGACCCAATCTAGGGTCGCTTCGCGAGGCGGCGTGCTCACCGATACGCGAGCTTCCGTATACGATACCCGAGCTTGCGTTCCTGCGACCGAATACGTCACCGAGGTCACGGTGGTGGTCGGGATCGGCAAGGGGACCGCGGACGTACACGGAGGTACCCGGGGGACGCTGGTGATCGGGCTGCGCGGGGTTCGTCGGAGGAGCGATTCATATCGCGTTATTAAATCCCTTCTACCAGCCAGCGCGGCCTCGACCGCCGTCGTCAGGATCTCGTCCCTCTCGTCCGTCTGGGAATCCCAACTGGCAGCGTCCGGACCGAATTCGCGGCGAAGGTGAAACCGCTCGAACCGGTCCGATAAGGGGCCCCACGGGGAATCCCACTCCATCCCCAGGAGGTCCATCAGCATGGTCACCTCCGTGGTCGAATGGCTTGTTAAAAACTTCGCGCAACGCGCTCTCACAGCCGACATCCGTTCGCGGAGGGCGCGGCGGAGTGACCGGTCAGATGGAGCAGCCTCGGAGCTTGACATCTTAGCGCGTTGGATCGGGACGGTGGTCGGAAAAAAAAACGAGACGGGAACGAAACGGCAGGTTACGAGTGAAGGAGAGAGACGGAAAACCGGACTCTTCCCCTCGTTCTCTGTACGAAAACAAACACTGCCGGCACGATACGGCGAGACAGCTGATTCGAACAACGAGTCGTCGACCGAAACGGTAAACAGTGAAGCGAACACGGCAACGCGAACGCTCGTTGTTATTTCAAGCCGCTCCAAACCAAATTCTTCGCCCTCACTAGCCCGGAACGAGCACAACACGGCAAATCGCTTGTTACTCGTTGGAACAGGGGGACGCGGGGAGGTGTCAAACTGACAACAGCAATCACCCGTTCCCTGTTTACGGCTAGGAGACAAAGGCAAGGCTCGTCGTCTAAATATACGATTCGAGCAACGGTAAATTCCAGACAAACCGGTAACAACAAAAAAAACGTTCGTCTGGCACTCGTGTCCCTTGGTCAAAAGAACTTTCAAGGGCCCCACGTTGGGCGCCAATTTTGTGACGTACGGGTTATGGGGCAGCCTAAGGGTTGCCCTGCGCGGAGGCGATCAGGGAAAACCGTTCTCGACGCGCCCCGTGCACAAATCCACGGACGATTCGATTCTATGGGCGCCAGTGCCGTAGCACTCGTCCGGAACCCTCGCCCTTCCGGCTGCTCAGTAGGGGAGCGGAAATCAGGGGAGGTTAATTGAAAGTGACCCACGAGTGTTTCGGTAAATTAACGGTAACTTTAATAAAGGCCAAAGTGGCCGTGCCAAACAACCAAAAAACGGGAATACCGCGGTACACTTTTGCGCAAAGGAAAAGGTACGCGGCCGCCAAGTGCGGCAAGAGGAACCGCGGCGCGGAAATTCCCAATACAAAGAAAAATCTCGACTGTAGAAACTAAAGCTAGGGGCCGGATACAATATGTCGGTGGTCCTAGAGTTTCAAATACAGGAGAAAACGAAAGATTAGTCGGGATCGCGGTCGCGGGTATGGGGGGACCCGTTCGCGATTCTGAGACGGAGGCGCCCCCAGGTGGCGGATAGGGGAACGGCCAACAGATATGTTGGTTAGCTGCGAAATAAGCATCCTTCGGGGTGACGAATAAGCAGTCGCGGACCAAATGGACTAGGGGAAGGAACCCTGATTTTAAACCAATTATGGACAGTGTTACGTCAGGAGTATCGATTACGGTGCAGGGGCTCGGAACCCCAGTACCGGCGTCCGTTGTGGGTGCGCAAGCAGGCCCCCGGACGTCGTTATACAACGACTGCAGTGCTACGCAGGTGGACCACTTGGCCTGCGTAGCATTAAATGCTACAAGCGAGGAGAAGGTCGCTAGGACTCCTAGCGATCTTCTGGGAGCCGGCTCTGCGACCCCGAGTGTCCGGCTGGAGCGCATCGCCGTTCCGAGGTCACGGCCTCGGTCGCGCGATGCGAGCGCAGACCGCGACCGGTCTCCGGTTCGGCGTATGGATGGCGCGGAGAGGGTAGGGGCTTCCTTCCTCTCCCGTCCTGCCGCCGACACTGGAGACGCGGTTGCTGGCCCATCGGCAGAGTGCCGCGTAATGCGCAGCGGCAAGCGCTGCGCACCTGCTTCTGACGACGATGAGGAGGAAGGCACGGACTCGGACGCCTCGTCGGTCACGTCGACGAAGCGGAGGGGCCGCCCACCAACGATCGGCGCGTACGTTGGCCTCGCGGAGGCCAAGTTAAAGTATGTGGCGGCAGCCGTCTTGGAGGCCCAGGCCGACGTGGAGAAGGTGGCGGGGGTGTCAAAGGGCCTAAAGGGCAACCTCGCCCGGGCCCTGCGTATCGCCGCTTTAAACACACGCGCGGCGGTCACGGAGCTGGCCAGCAGATCGGCCAGCGCTGCAACGCGGAAGCTGGAGGAGGAGAACACCTTCCTCCGCGGGCAACTGGCGGAAATGCGGGCCGAGCTGGCCCGACTACGCCAGGATATGGAGAGCGGCCGGGCATTGATGCCCCCGCCGCCGCGACCACCCTCGCCACCCCGACGGCCACCAACACCGCCGTCGTCCACGCGGCGCTCGGCGCCACAGCAGAGGACGGCCCCAGCTCCCCCACCGGTGGAGCCTTCGCAGTCAGCGCCAGCGGCCAACGATCTGCTACAGCAGATCAGCTCCCTGATCGACGCCAAGCTGACGTCGTCCAGAAGGGAGCTGGGACCGCTGGCGGTCGCGGCACGCGCGGCGCCCGTAGCCGCCCCCTCTGCGCCGGCTAAGCCACCGGCGTAGAGGACTAAGAAGGACGGTGACGGACCTGCTCAGCGCGCGGGTCCATGCAAGACGCCGGGCACTGCAGCAAAGGAGGCCAACGCGGCGCCCCAGCCGGTCAAGGCGACAGCCCCTCGACCCCCAGCGGAAGAGTGGGCCAAGGTGGTGGGGCGACAGGAGCGGCGACGGGCCGCGACTGTAGCAACGGCCGCCGCCGCAGCCCCGACCCGCCCGGAACAGGCCGGTAAAAAGGCCCCAGCCATGGCGGCAGCCAGCAGCAAAAAGAAGAGGCAAGCGAAGGGTGCTGCTGGGCAGCCGAAGAAGGCCCTCCCGGCTCGTCCCCCCCCCCCCCCGGACAGCGGCCGTCACACTGACGGTCCCTCAGGGGGGGAATATCAGCTACGCGGAGGCGATGGCGACCGCCAGGTCCAAGATCAACCTGGCGGACGTGGGCATCGCCTCCCTAAAGCCGAGGAGGGCGGCGACCGGCGGCCTCGTTCTGGAAGTCGCCGGTCCGGAAGGAGCGGCAAAGGCCGCTCAGCTGGCGGCCAAGATGACGGAGGCCCTGGAGGGAACCGGGGTCAAGGTGGCCAGGCCAATGAAGAAGGCGGAACTCCGTTTTCGCGGCCTGGTTGACGCAACGACCCCGGAGGAAGTTGCTGCGACCGTCGCAACGGTTGGAGGGTGCCGGAAGGAGGACGTACAGACCAGAGAAATCCGGTCCTCTGCCTCCGGTCTCGGCACCCTATGGGTCCGGTGCCCTGCTGCCGCCACCAGGAAATTGGCGGTGGCCGGTAAGGTCACCATTGGGTGGACCCTAGCGACGGTCGAGGCCCTCCAGGCCCGACCCCTGCAGTGCTACCGCTGCCTAGAACTGGGTCACACCAGGCAGCGGTGCACAAATGAGGCGGACCGCACGGGTCGCTGCTACGTCTGCGGCGACCCGGGCCACGCGGCGAGCGCCTGCAAGGCCTCCCCGAAATGTCCGGTCTGTGCGGACCAGGGGAGGCCCTCGGCGCACCGCCTCGGGGGTCGGGCGTGCCCCGCCGGCGCCGCCACGGCGGCCGGCAAAAAGAAGGGCGGGAAAGGAAAGAGTGCGGGGGCCAAGGCAGCGGCCCCCGCCACAACGGCAGTGGCGGGCGTATCAGCCCCCACCGCCCCAATGGAAGGCGGTCCGGATAAGGCCCCAACGACCGCCGCTCCGGCGGTGGCCATGGAGGTTGTTTCAGAGGTGGAGTGATGGGGCCCGCTGGCCCCGTACTCCAGGTCAACCTGAACTGCTCGGCCAGAGCTCAGGATCTGCTGATGCAGACCATGGCCGAGCAGGGGGCCGGGTTGGCCGTGGTGGCGGAGCCATATAGAGTCCCCAACCATCCAAGCTGGATGGGAGACTCCGCGGGCTCCGTCGCCACCCTCTGGGGAGGGAGGCCAGGTGCCCCGCCGTGTACGCTGCTGGAGCGTGGGCGGGGCTACCTGGCGGTAGAGTGGGAGGGATTCGCGGTGGCGGCGGTATATGCACCTCCGAGTTGGCCCCTCGAGCAGTTTGAAGAGTACTTGGACGGGTTGGGGAGATGCGTCTCCCGCTGCCATCCCCGTCCGGTACTCGTCCTGGGAGACTTTAACGCAAAGGCCACGGCCTGGTCGTCTCCCAGGACAGACTCGAGGGGCATGGAGGTGCTCGACTGGGCGGCGGGACTGGAGCTCCGTTTGCTAAACACGGGCTCCGTCCACACGTGCGTGCGGCACAACGGGGGATCTATCGTTGACCTGTCATGGGCAACGCCCCCCGCCGCGCGACGTGTTTCGGGGTGGAGGGTGGCGGAAGAGGTCGAATCGTTATCGGATCATCGATACATCGTGATCGACCTCTCCGCTGCCCCCCAAGCGACGCCCCGACGTCGCCCGGGAGGACAGCAGCCACCACCGCGATGGGCGCTACGGCGCCTGGACCGGGACGCGCTGATGGCGGCAGCCCAAGTCGTGGCCTGGCCCGAACAACCGGCCGGGCCTGTCGACGGGCGGGTGGAAGCCCGATGGTTCCGGGGTGCTATGACGTCCATATGTGACGTCGCTATGCCCCGGGCCCGGGTCCATCCGAGGAAGGCGGTGTACTGGTGGTCGAGCGAAATCGCGGAGCTACGCACGCAGTGCGTCCGCGCGCGACGCCAGTACACCCGCGCCTGTCGACGACGACGACGAGATGAACATCGGGCTGCCCAGCTGTACGGGGACTATAGGGAGAAGGTAGTCGCCCTGCAGCTGTCCATCAAGCGAGCGAAAGCCCAGGCATGGAAGGATCTCCTCGGCTCTCTGAACAAAGATCCGTGGGGGCGCCCTTATAAGTTGGTGATGGGACGTTTACGTCCCTGGGCGCCTCCCATTTCAGAGAGCCTCGACCCCCAGTTTCTCGGGAGGGTCGTGGACACGTTATTCCCCCCTGGTGGGGAGTTGTCCCGACCCCGACTCGAGACGAAGGCACGTTACACGTCCTCCGACGTGGGGGTCACCGAGGAGGAGATGGTCGGTGTCATCCGCTGGCTCCGGGGCAAGAACACCGCCCCGGGGCCCGATAGGATACCCGGCCGAGCCTGGGCGCTCGCTTTGCGCGTCCTGGGGGGGCGGATGAAGGCCCTCTTTGAGGAGTGCCTGAGATCGGGGATGTTCCCCGACATATGGAAGAGGAGTAGGATGGCCCTCCTGAGAAAGGAGGGGAGACCTGCGGATTCTCCCTCCGCGTACCGGCCCATTTGTCTGCTGGATGAGGCGGGCAAGATGTTTGAACGCATCATTGCCGCCCGCCTCACCAGCCATCTGTCCCGCGTTGGCCCCGATCTGGTTGACAGCCAGTTTGGCTTCCGAGAGGGACGATCGACCGTAGACGCGGTCGATCGCGTCAAGTCCCTCTCGGACAATGCTGTCAGCCGGGGCGGGGTGTGTTTGGCGGTATCATTAGATATCGTCAACGCCTTCAACACCCTGCCCTGGCCCGCCATAAGGGAGGCACTGGTACGTCACCAAGTGCCTCCCTACCTTCAGGCGGTGATCGGGGACTACCTGCGGGACAGGGGGATAGAATTCCCGGGCCGGGACGGGATTAAGCGGAGGGAAGTGGACCGTGGGGTCCCACAGGGGTCCGTTTTGGGCCCGCTTCTGTGGGACCTCGGATATAACACGGTCCTGCAGGCCTCGCTTCCAGACGGCGCCACCTTAGTCTGCTACGCGGACGACACGCTGGTGGTGACCGTCGGGAGCACGTTCGGGAGGACCATCCGAAGAGCGGAGGTTGCGGTGGCAGCCGTCGTCCGGAGGATCCACGACCTGGGGCTGAGAATAGCCCCGGAGAAGACCGAGGCCATATGGTTTCATGGCCGGCCTCGGTCCAAGCCTCCGGCGCGGTCGTGGACCCAGGTAGGTGGAGCCAGTGTCGAGGTGGGTTCCCGGATGAAGTATCTGGGACTCATCCTCGACAGCCACTGGAGTTTCGAGGCTCATTTCGACCGCCTCGTCCCCCGAGTTGAAAAGGCAGCGGCCTCTATGGGCCGTCTGCTGCCTAATCTCGGGGGACCTGGGGATTGGGTGCGCCGCCTATACTTAGGCGTGGTGCGGTCCATGGCCTTGTATGGTGCCCCTATATGGGCACCGGCCGGGATGGCAAGCCGGCGCAACAAGCAACTGTTGCGTCGGCTGCAGCGGACGATGCCTATCCGCCTCGTCCGCGGGTACCGTACCACGTCCACTATGGCGGCGCTGGCTCTGGCTGGGGAACTACCCTTCTAGGTGCTCGCGGCGGTGCGCGCCTATATTTATAGGCGCAATAGCATTTGCCGCAGCGCTCGGGGGGCCCCGCTGGAGCCTGAGGCGGTCCAGGAGCTAGAACTCCAGGCCCGGGGACGCATGTGGGAGGTCTGGCGGAGGGAGTTATCCTCTCACGCCAGCGAACGCGTCCCCGGGGCCCTCCTGCCACACCTGCAAAGGTGGCGGGAGCGGCGGCACGGTAGGCTCACCTACCAGCTGACGCAGGTATTCACCGGACACGGTTGTTTCGGTGTCTACCTGTGTCGGATAGGACGGGAGGAGACGGCGGTTTGCCACCACTGTGGGGAGGAGGAGGACTCGGCGCAGCACACGCTGGAGGAATGCCCCGCCTTTTCAGCGCTGCGTCGAGTCCTCCGATGTGAGATTGGAGGAGACCTCTCGCTCCCAGCAGTAGTTGGGGCAATGCTGGAGAGCGAGAGGTATTGGAAGCAGGTGGCCTCCTTCTGTGAAGAGGTGATGAGGCAGAAGGAGGCCGCCGAGCGGGATTGGGAGACTGCCGTTCCCGCTCGAAGAACCCGGGGGCGCCGGCGTGTGCGGCCAGCTAGAGGCCGCGCCATAGGGCCCCCGGGATAAGGAGGGTAGCTGACGGCGGGGGATGGATCACATCTGGGGTCCCCCTTGTTCCCCCGCCGTCAGCAGATCGAGACGTAGTAGTCGACGGGAGCGGGGGAACGGCATGTTTAACGCCGTCCCCCCGGGCGGCCGTGTTACCCAGGGCGGGGGCCCTGGGTAGTTGTTAAGCGGCCGCCGGGATGGAGCGGTGCGGGGCGCGGCCTCCCTGCACTGCGGAACCAGTGGTCATAGGAGGGGGAGGAGTAAACTCCCCCTCCTCGGGACGCGGCCGGTCATCAAAGGATAGATGACCGGCCATAGCGAGGGGGAGTCGCGGTTGTATTCTCTAAGAGTTCCCGTGACTCCCCCGAATCCGCCAGGGGTGGAATAGCGTCCGAAGGTCGCCGTGGAGGTTTTAGTGGGTCGAACCCCACACTACCCCTCTGTCGCTCCCCCGAGCGGCAGGGGGGTGTCTGCCGATCAGATTTCCTCCACGTAAAAAAAAAAAACTTATATTCCTTGTATATTGTCAGATTACGGTCTGGATATTCCTTTTGCATATATTTTATTCTAGGTTTAGCTGGTTTTACAGTCATTTTAATTGTGTTTATTTCATTTTACATTTTATTTTGCTTATACACATTGATTTTGTTCTTCAATAGATACACTGTTTTTTGAGTTATGTCTTTTATTATGCACACAGGTTTATCACTATATATATGCTTTATTTTACTTCTTTTACATTTATTCTGCTCATACACATTGATTTGTTTCCTTATGGTATACGTTAGTTGTGATTACGTATTCATTCTTATTCTTATTACTATATGACAGGCACGCTTTGTATACTGGCGCTTTATACATTCATTTTGTCCACTAATATATATTTTGCATATTAAGTACATGCTTTTGTTACGTCCCGCGTTGCGGGACCGCGGTCTTCTTTTAGTATTTTACAAACACGGCGCGGGTACTGCCGGGTCGAAGCGCTAAAGCGCACCTTGACCTACCTTGCGCTATCGGGTTGCGGTGTAGGATGGCGAGGAGTAGGGTTCGGTGTAGTACAAACTCTGATATCTGCGGTATACTTATATTCTTTGATAAACATGCGTTTTACATACCCAGCCGTTGCGTCTCAGGTTGCGGGTCGCTTTCTCGGTGTTTCTCTCACTCCCGTTTATGACACACACACACGTCTCACTCGCGGTTCGCTTTCGTTCGTATACTCGTTCGTTAATCGCGTCGCGGCTGGCGTCTCGGCCCTTCGGGAACTTCGGCGTCCGTGGTGGTACTGCACGGCGGCGTGTGCACTCCTGGAGGATATCCAATTATGGGTCAGCTCTGTCTGACCGCGGCGTTACACACGCCGTGAACCGTCGTCCGAGCACAAACGTCCGGGTTCCTTCGGGTACGCGATCGCGGGCGCGGATACGCGCGTTGCGTATCGTCGACTCACAAAAGATCGTAAATTCAACCCCGTGCGGGGCACGTTGTCCAAGCTTTTATATTCGCGGCTGTGCCCAATTGCTGGTGTAGTTTTGCTGGATAGCATTTTCGTAATCTAGGTTTTGGGTCATGGTGTTGCGCCACGCTGTTACCGTAGCCTGAGCGGTAACCGTGCAGAAGTGCTGTTCTGCACATTCTTAGCTTGCTTGGGCAACGCGACCCGTTTTCGAAAAGCGGAGCAGCGAAGGACAAACCTAGGCCGGATGTAACACCCCCCACGCTAGACACAAAATACCCTCGAGAGGCTATTTTGTGTGCAACGGCCATGTTGTCGTTCGCTGCACCCTTGTGTCACACGCATCCATCCATACGTTCGGACGCCGCGGTAGGGTGTGCTTGCTCTTATGAACTATGAGATTACATGGTTATGTAGCTGTTTAAAATACAAGTGAAATAAATAAAAAGATAATACGATAATACAAAGGTACGCAGCTGTGTGAAATATAATAAAAGAAAAGATGAAATTAAGTGAAGATAGGAAAATAATACTTATGTGCTAATGGATTATAATATTCGCGGGGCTGTTTGAAATATAATAAAAGATAAAGAAAACAACAAAAGGGGAAGGTAAGTCGTTGGCCCTGAGAATCGTGGTGGGTTTCGAGATTACTTGCTTTCCCAATGGTAGGTGTGTCGCCCTCCCACGCTAGAGTGTGCGTAAGGTAGTGTTGTGGGGGTGTTTGCTCCTCTGGGCGGGCGGTTGGCGGATTTGTTGATACCCCGAGAGTGTAGATGTCGGGTGTAAGTTGATTGTATCCCGGGCCGTGACTAGTCTCCGTGTGGTCCGATTCTTGCGGATCAGGGTTAGTCTTTCCGGATGCATGCCTGGGTTGTGGACCAGAGGTGTGATGCTGTGGTTGCCTTCAATACAGTTCGCAGCGCGAACCATGCTAAGGCGGCTAGTGTGCTCAGATGTTTGAACCCCATGCCGTCTTTGCTAAACCTATTTTCCTTATTTCTATCTGGTGATTATTAATGAAATCAAATTTGCTTGACATGTTTACTCAGGGGGGAGGGTCAGGAAGGAGGATTGAGGTATTTTTCGGACTCCCAATTGGTTCTCTCACGTGAGCATGTTTTAGTTTGTCGAGATGTTTCGCGAATTTCTTCCCTTGAGCGTCGACGAGAATAGCGTTGTGGTTTTCCGTTATCTCTAGGATTGTATATGGCCCTACATAATGTGAATCTAATTTGCCTGTGCGTGGTTCTTTTAGCACGTATACTAGTTCGTTTGGGGAGAACCTGATTTCATTACATTTTTTGTCGTAATTTAATTTGAATCGTGTTTTACTTAATTCGATTCTTTCCCGGGTTATATTATGGATTTTTTCCAATTTTTGTACTAAGTTTTGGACGTATAGCGGGTAAGTTGCGAGTTCTTCTTGAGCTAAAGGAATGAATGGATCTCTGGCCAATTGGCCGAAAACCACCTCGTATGGCGTGAAATTCGTTGCTTCGTGTACTGAGGTGTTATATGAGTACATTGCGAATGGCAAAAGAATATCCCAGTCAACTTGTTCTTTAAGGAAATGTTTCAAGTATTCGATTAATACGTGGTGGCTCCTTTCGAGGGAACCGTTAGTCTGGGGTCTGTATCCTGACGTGGTTACATGTTCGATTTTGAAAGTTCACGCTATACCTGTGAGAACCTGATTAATGAATGTCCTCCCCCGGTCCGTGAGGATTACTCGCGGCGCGCCGAAGGTCGCGATAAAGTAGCGTGAGAAGGCGTCTGCTACCGTTTCTGCTCGAATATCTGGTAGAGGGATGGCCATGCAGAATTTTGACAGGTGGCACTGTAATGTGAGAATGTGCCGGTTTCCACTGGGCGTGATTGGTAGCGGTCCGACGGTGTCCAAAGCGATTTTATCAAATGGTCGAGCCGGTGTATCGGTGATGAGCATTGGTTCGCGGGTTTTGATTCGTACTAATTTTTGTTCCTGACAACTCTCGCAACTGCGTATGTAGTTTTCTATATCTTGGTGCATTTTTGGCCAATCGAAATGTTCCCGAATTCTCTTGTATGTTTTTGTTACGCCTTTGTGTCCTCCGATTAGGCTCTCGTGATAGTGGCGTATGATGTTTTCCCGATGGTCCTCAGGTGGAATCTGGATTTCGCCTGTGCAGATAGTGATGGTCATTGGTTCGTCGGAAAAGATCTGTGCTAGCTGCGTCTGTAGAGTGTGTGCGCTTCCTTGGTATAGTGTTTCTCCGCTTGCCGGAATGCGGAGGTGGTGCACCCCTTCGGTTCTGGTTGCTAGTTTTAGTGCGTTTAGTAAATTATGCAATTGGTCTAATTAAATCGAATGGTAGAAATGTTTGGTTCCGACGATGGTGAAGATTTTCTTTTCCTCGTTTGGCGTGATGATGATACGTCCCTCTGCTAGTTCCTCAGTTAATAGCTTCGCCTCTGATATCAGTCACAGGGCTTTCAGGGTCTTACTCGTCGGGCTTGTTAGTATTCCGTCGGCCGATACGAAATGTGCGATGTCGCCAGGGCCTCCGGTGAGAGTAGCTTTCGAGATCGAAATTTTGCAAGGATTGTGCGGTGGTCGTTGTTCCGGAAATGACAAGATCGATGCCGGGAAGTTTTCGGCATTTGGTTCTGTTTGCTCTCGGTGTTCGACGATTACGGTTGATTGTGGGATCGGTAGTATTCCTGGCGTATGCGGCGGCTTCCAGGAAGAGTGGTCGGGACTGGCCGCCTCTGGTAAGGATGTCGTTGAATCCTCCGGTGTTCGCGGCGTGTCCGGGATAGTGAGGGGGTCTCCCCACGACACGCGCTTTGGGGCGGTCCAGGTACTATTTGCGATTTCCCCGGGTTCCCACTCTATCGTGTCGCTGGCAAGAGGGCCTGCTAGACGGGCCTTCGACGGGTGAGCTGCGTCCCCTCAGCTCGGGAACCAGCCTGGCATAGCTGGTAGAGTGTTGGAGGGACACTCGGCCATACCAGAGGCCTGGTACCAGGGCCAGCAGAACCTGGTGCTGATCTGGTAGTCCTCTGCTTCGGCGGGGACGCGCTGATTGGGCGTACCCCAATCCCACGCCCATGGGGGCCGTGTGGTAGAGCAGTAAGCGGGAACCGCACGTTAAATCACCAAAGACATCTCTATCGTGTCGTGTTCCTCCCTCGTCGTTGAATTCGCGTCCGGCTCGAGTTCCTCCGTTTCCGGGATGTCCGGCGGCAGCGTGTCTTCCAGGATGAGTGATGGTGGTTCTTCGTAATTAGGCCTAGGCTGTCCAGCACGACGTGCTCCTACCCGGCTCGCAATTCCTTCTTCTTCTGTAATATTTACGTTGTCTGCCTGTACTACTGGCAAGGCATGTGGTACAGGGTTTCGTGACAGGGCATCCGCGTTCGCATTCACGCGTCCCGGTTTGTACACGATTTGGTAGTCGTAGTCCTCCAGGAGTATTCTCCAACGTGCCAGGCGCGATATTGGATCCTTGACGGAGAATAACCATTGGAGAGGTCGATGGTCGGTTACTATCGTGAATTTTCGACCATATACGTAAGTCCGGAAGTGTTTTACTGCAAAGATAATCGCGAGGCATTCCTTTTCTGTAGTGGAGTAATTTTGTTGAGCCGAGGTTAGGGTCTGCGAGGCGTAGGCGATTGGTGGGTCTTCACCTATTTTCCCCTGGCTCAAGACGGCTCCGACGGCAATGTCCGATGCGTCGGTGGTTATGATGAAAGGTTCGTCGAAATTGGGGTACCGTAGTACTGGTTCCTTACAAAGTGCTTGGCGTAAATCTTCGAAACCCTTCTGATGCTCCTCGGTCCAGGCGAACGGTTTTTTGGGACTTGTTATTTCCGTTAAAGGTTTTGCCCGTTTTGATAAGTCGGGTATGAAGCGTCTGTAGTAGTTCACCAAACCCAGGAATTGTTTCAAAGTTTTCCGGTTCGTCGGGACGGAGAACTTCTCGACCGCCCTGATCTTTTCGGGATTGGGTTTCACGCCCTTGGAGGTAATTATGTGCCCTAAATATGTTACTTCCGTTTTCATAAATTCTACCTTGTCTGGCTGCAGCGCGAGGTTGTTTTCCCGGAGGCGCTCGAATAGGGCCTCGAGGCGGATGATCATTTCGTCTAGAGAGCAGGCGAAAACTACAATATCATCAAGGTACACATATAGGATTTTCCCAATTAGTCCGCATAAAACTTGTTGCATTAGTCTTTGGAATGTGGCCGACGCGTTTTTTAGTCCGAAAGGCATGCGAACGTATTCAAAGTGCCCTTCAGGTGTTGTGAAGGCCGTTTTCTCTCTGTCTTCCGGGGCCATGGCTATCTGGTGGAATCCGTTGGCCAGGTGGAAGACGCAGAAGTATTTTGCACCTCCTAGTCGGTCCAAAATATCGGAAATGCGGGGAAGCGGGAAGCGGTCGTCAATGGTTTTCTCGTTCAGCTTACGAAAATCTACCACCATTCTCCAACGTATGTTTCCCTGCGAGTCTGGTTTTTTCGGGACTAACCAGAGCGGCGAGTTGTAGGGTGAGTTTGATGGGACTATGATGCCTAATTCTTCGAGATTTCGTACCTTTTGGCTGATCTCTTCCTCCTGGTCGATGGTGAACGGATATTGCCTCGTGAATACCGGAGTTTTATCGCTGACTGGAATGTTGTGTTTTATCGCGTTGGTTTGCCCTAAAGGGTCGCCGGGTATGAAGAACCTATCCGCAAAACGTTCCACGATTTCTTTAATTCGCTGTCGCGACATTTCTGTTAAATGATCTAATTTCAACGAGTTCATGATGATCGGGATCCTCTCGGCATCGGGTTTCCGGGAAATGACGTAATCTCCCAGCTCTTCGCCGCGTTCCTCCAGCTGTTCCTCTGTGAGCGGGGTTAGCGGTCGGGCTGGCGCGTCAGCGGTTACGTCGTGCGTCTCCTTTTCCGACAATTGAGACTCCTCCTGAGTCAGCGGTCCTTTGTTCTGGGCCGTATAGCGGTCAATGTTGCTTGTGGAATTCGCGGTTGCAGCACTAAATGTCGGTCGGTTACCGATAAGTGTGAGAGGGGCTCCTCGATGCTTACGACGTGAGGTTAATGCCTCTTCTATTTCGCGTGAATTGGAGAACCTGATGGGGTGGATTGGCTTCTTGCTTGTTACTAAGGTGTGGTGGTGGAATGAAATTTCGCTTTCCTCGTTCAAGAGATACGGGCTTCCCAGTAGCCCTGCCACTCCCTCAGGAAAATCAGGTGCGTCAACGACGTAGAAGAGAGTCTGGCTTTCGTTAACTGTTAGATAGATAGTTCCGGCCGCGGTGATGCTTCCCTGAAGGCCCCTCACGCTGACGCTCTCGCTATTAAAGATCGGCGCGTCGGATCGGAGGACGTCCAATTTAATCAGGTTCAGCATCGAGCCGGTGTCGATTATGAATTCGCCGTTCCCGTTAATCAATTCTTTTGCCCGAATCCGGATTCGGGGGGAGGGTGCCTGTAGTAGGCAGGGGAGTTCGCTCGGTTCTGAAACGTTTCTCGCGGAGGTGTATAAGGTGCGCCCGTTCGGGACGGGGCGGGTGAACGGGCGCGCTGGGAGTTTAAAGTATTTCGTTCGAGGGAATTGTTTCGCGATCGGTTTTCTCGACGCGGGGAAGGATCGCCTCCTCGGCCGGGAGGGGGATCGTTCTTACGCGGCGAACGTGGTTCTTGACGTTGGTTAACGCTACGCTTCTCGTTTGATTCCCAGGAATTTCGCGGTTCGCGCGGCCAGTGTCGCTCTTGTGGCCTATATTGTTCCCGAATGTAGGGCTCACGGTGGTGGTAAGGGTCTTGCTGGCAACAGTGTCCCTGGCAAGTCGGCCCTCGAGCGAAGTCACCACAGCAGTGGCAGGCGGAGCATTCGTGGTTGCACTTAGGGTGCTGCGCCGAGCCATACTGTTGGCGTTCCCGAATATCTACGTAATAGGACGATCTGGGATATTCCTGCGGGTGTTCCAATGGGTGAGGTGGCTCTCGCCATTCGGTCCAGCTCCTGTCATAGTCGTAGGGAGCAGGGGGGCGCGCGGGGAGAGGATACGGGTAAGGGTTCGCGGGGAAGACGCTCTTCCTTCTGATTTCGCTCTTTTCGGCGTAAAGAGCGTCATCCATGGCGTCTTCTAACGTACGGGGTGACGCTGCGACGACGGATTGGGCCAAATGAGGCGGTAATCCCCGAACAAAAGATACGCGTGCTAAACGTTCTAGCGAGCTGGGGTCCCAATGGTTGCCCATCTCGTGGTTAGCGCTGGCTTTAGCTTGGTGCATCAATCGCGTGCAACGGTGTATATATTCGATTACAGATTCGCCTGATGGGTTCGATTTGGTGCATAGCGCTTGCGGAGCAATGTAAGCAACTCGGAGATATTTGCGTATCCTCGATCTTCGACGTAAAATCTTACTGGTTGGGCCAGTTTGTTCAATAACCCTTCGAGGAACGTTTCCTCGAAGCCTGCCGGGATTCTACCTCTCGACATTTGTATCGCGTTTAAAAAATCTTCGAATAGAACAAATTGGGGGTCGAAACGCGGTACCGATTCTAGGATCCGGTATACTCGCTCCTCCTCCTCCCGATTGATGCGCCAGGACTCGTAGGCGGAGGTTCAGAGGACGCTGGATGTGCTCTGCCGGGCCCGGGAGGGACCCGCGGCAGGCGGCAGGGCTGGCGCGGCGGGTGTTGAAACGCGGGGCGGGGAGCGCTCGGTGTGCGGCATGTTGGTTGGATTAAGCAAGGTGTGGTCAAGTTACGGCACGTTAAGTCGGAATAGCCTCTCGGGGCGAATGAAAATTTTTCTTATGAATCGGAGATTAGTGGGGTTCCGTTCGGTTAACGAGATCCCACTTCTGACACCAGTTGTTACGTCCCGCGTTGCGGGACCGCGGGCTTCTTCTAGTATTTTACAAACACGGCGCTGGTACTGCCGGGTCGAAGCGCTAAAGCGCACCTTGACCTACCTTGCGCTATCGGGTTGCGGTGTAGGATGGCGAGGAGTAGGGTTCGGTGTAGTACAAACTCTGATATCTGCGGTATACTTATATTCTTTGATAAACATGCGTTTTACATACCCAACCGTTGCGTCTCAGGTTGCGGGTCGCTTTCTCGGTGTTTCTCTCGCTTCCGTTTATGACACACACACACGTCTCACTCGCGGTTCGCTTTCGTTCGTATACTCGTTCGTTAATCGCGTCGCGGCTGGCGTCTCGGCCCTTCGGGAACTTCGGCGTCCGTGGTGGTACTGCACGGCGGCGTGTGCACTCCTGGAGGATATCCAATTATGGGTCAGCTCTGTCTGACCGCGGCGTTACACACGCCGTGAACCGTCGTCCGAGCACAAACGTCCGGGTTCCTTCGGGTACGCGATCGCGGGCGCGGATACGCGCGTTGCGTATCGTCGACTCACAAAAGATCGTAAATTCAACCCCGTGCGGGGCACGTTGTCCAAGCTTTTATATTCGCGGCTGTGCCCAATTGCTGGTGTAGTTTTGCTGGATAGCATTTTTGTAATCTAGGTTTTGGGTCATGGTGTTGCGCCACGCTGTTACCGTAGCCTGAGCGGTAACCGTGCAGAAGTGCTGTTCTGCACATTCTTAGCTTGCTTGGGCAACGCGACCCGTTTCCGAAAAGCGGAGCAGCGAAGGACAAACCTAGGCCGGATGTAACACTTTATGCATTGATCTGCAATATTATTAGAAAACTGTGTTTTGTCAGACTATGGGCTGGATGGGTTCTTATTCGTACAGGTCTGACAAGTTAGTCATTTAACATTGTTTGCTGATTCTACTTAACGTCATGATAGTTATAAATAGGTTGCTATTATTATTGATATCCAGGACAATATTTTGCTTATCCTATATAAATACAGCTTTACTCAGCTTTAAAGGCTCAAGCAAGTTGGCTATACTTCTTGTAAACTTTAGTATGGCCAATTGATTGTATACTGTCGCATCAATAAATTCTATAGGCTGATAATAACTGAATCATTTGAATAAGGATCTTGGATATATTTTGATGGGAGGGATAATCTAGACAAATTAGGGTGACAGACGATCTTAACTTCACTTACAATATATTTCCACTTTTATTTTTCTTTTAGCTTACATGCATTTTTACAATCTTATCTTCTACTTTAAACCGGTTATATCGGCGGTCTTCGTATAGTCATTTAACCTAATGGTAACTTACTATTTATTTATCTTCATTAAATTCTTCAAACCATTCAAAATCGTGTAACGATGGCTTCTTTTCTCTCTTTTCTTCACACTCGCTGTGGTACACTGCAGGTTCTCTCCACTTTCTATTCTGAAATTGAAACAGTTCGGTTATATTTTGCACTGTATCACCATATTGGCTTAGAACTGATACACTAAAATACTTACTTAATTTACAATACTAGATGGCTGTCAGCTTTCTTGTATTCTTCTCATTCGCTTCCTTGTAGGCTGATTTTCCTCCTGCGTCTTTTTAGACTCATGCGTGTTGCTCTTGGCTTTTTGCCGCATGCTACATACCTTTCTGCTATTGTCTGTGGAATATGAGAAATACAATAGGCTGGTATATGGCATACATGGGGACGGCCACACACTTTTTACAATGTTTAAACTGGGATACATACCTTGAAACCAGCGTCGTTTCAAATATGATACGTGCTTCTTGCATGATTAATTAATTAGCCGTTTGTGGCCCTAAAGTCAGAGTATTGCTGGTGGTGACTTGCCTGAAGTAGCAATACTTCTTTCCTAACTGAAACTGCGCCTGCAGTTTTATCTGGTACATTTTCCTCCCTGTTCATGTTCGTCATCTATAAAAGATAAAAGGAAATTAATGCAATGAGCTTTTAGTTTTTCCTTTATTGTTATCTATTTAACATATCCGTTATTTCATTATGCTTATCCTGATTCTCGGCGGCCGACGATGTTGACGTGTTGCGTTCATCGGGCGGCCATCTTGTTTTGCCTCACGGCACGAGTCGCTACGCGGTTCTTTTGCGTGCCGGTACTTTCTTTTCCGCGTCGTCAGATGGCGCGATTGGCGTTCATGATCGTTTTACTAAATAAATGGATTTATTTATTTATTTAATTAATCTTTTCATATGTTGGTTGTTGAGATACCCTTGTTTCTTGTTTCCTTTCGCAGTATCAACTTTCGCATTAAGTGAATGAGCTTGTAACATTTTATTATAACTTGCTTCCCGCTTACTACGCAGATGGCGTTTAGGGGCCTGCTTTTATATTTTAATTATATTTCTTTATCAAATTTTGAATTATTCTTTTCTTACTGAACATCTAAATGATTGTCTAATAGGAATTGTCCAACAGTTCTTTCGACTTGCTTTCATTCCGGGTTTCTATTTATTGCGCAATTGCCGCTCGTGTTGTGCGTTGCATATGAGACCTTATGGCGCGGTTGCAAGGTTCAATGTTTTCGATTTTTCAGAGTGCGATTTTATCAATAAACGTATACAACTCGTTTTTATTTTATTTTTTCAATTATCCCATTAATTATCCCTGTTATTTTATTACATTCGGGCAACTGGTTACTTATTTGAGTGACGCATATTTAGTTATTCGCGTCCTTGGTTTCAATTTGACTGTTTGTTACTGCTTTAATTATTTAAATTAACTTCATAACTACTTGACTACTGTTATATTGTTTAATTGCTGTTTTTACTAGTACTTTATTTGTAGCCAACGCTCTGTCTCTGAAATATTTGTTATTTATTTCCTGCATTTACTGTTGAATTATTAAGCCTAATTATATTTAATCAAAGTAACTATAAATTCGTTATTTACTCCCCCGAGCGGCAATTATTGCATTTTTACTTTCTCATGGGCTTAGGAGAGCTTGCAAAACATTTCTCATGCACTATTATGCGCTTGATGGGCTGGTACACTGCTACATTGTGGTCTGGACTAAATCCTTATGTGTATATTTTAAATCCTTATGTGCATACTTTGACTTTTGAATTTTATTTAATGAGTTATTAGCTCATTCTTTTGACAAGCGTGCTGGTCATAATCTGTGTTCTACGTGTTTATCCATATTGACGCATAATTCTGACTCTGCATATTGCTAGGCCACGGCCTGGACAGTTCCTATTTATTTCCACCTATTCTACGTGGCATTATGTATTTATGTATTTATTTTTATTATGATAGGACATTCATATTCTTTATATACTGCCTGATTACGGTCTGGATACTCCGATTCACATATATTCTATTTTAGGTTTATCTTGTTTTGCAAGTCATTTTATTTGTGTCTTAATTCAGTCTACATTTATTTTACTTTTACACATTGATCTTGTTCCTTAAGAGATACATTGTTTATGAGTTATGTATACAGGTTTATTACTATATATATGTTTTGTTACATTTTACATTTATTCTGTTCATACACATTGATTTTGCTTCCTTACGGTACACACCATTTAATCACCACTGCATTATATTCTATTCATGTATAACGATTCACAAATTAATTTTGAAGTCGCACTCTACTAAGTTCAGCTTGTGGTAATTGCATTGTAATCTATGGGCCCGGTTTTATTGACTAGTTCAGTGTCCTAATCCTATTTGCATGGATCAGTACTGATTATGCTTCCTCCCTGGGCATTTGCCCATGGCCAATTAGTTTTGCAGGTAATGGCGATATTTTAGCGAGGCTTCATACGGGTGCAATTTGTAACCTCAAATCAATACTTGTTATACTTGCTACATCTATGGGTCGCCGTTTTGATGTGCTAACTGCTGTTAATGCATCGAATCTTTGAGTCGGTCCCTGCAATGGAGGGGTCAGGTTTCACTGTACTTAGTCTATCTCAGGGGAACGTTGCGGGTGCTGATGTTATCTTGTGATGTCCTGACGCGGGCGGACGTCCTGCTAGTAGCCCTGTACCTACGTCTTGCTTGCGTTCGTGATTGTTGTAGTTAATAGTGATGGTGGTGGAGATGACGTTGATAGGTTAGGCATTGCGCGAGGGTCCTGCTAAACTATAGTTGCTATTGTTCTAGCTGAACAATCTGGTCAGCGTTGTTCTAAAGCGTTGAGTATCTTGGAGTAGCTGGTTTCGCGATCGCGTGTCTCCCGTGGGGGGCGCGGTGCTGATACAGCATTCTTGCCGGTGCTGTGGGGCGTTGCGACTGGTGCGGCGGGTCGGTGCGTGTGATTGGTCGGAGAGGGGGGGGGGGGGGCGTGGCGTGACGGGCGCTGGGATCTTGTCGGGTTGATTGGCGCGGAGTGCGGCATGATGGCCGGTGGCGACCGTGTTGGACAGATACCTGCGCAGGCTCAAATGGTCGACTGGCGATTGAATATCTTTCCCGATTTCTCTTGAGCCCGTTAAGTTTTGGAGGGTTCTCTGGGTTTATGTTCGGCGGAGGCCTACTGCCGAGGGGCGCTGGCTGCAGGGCTGGCGAATGCCCCGGCTGGCGGCGCTCTCATTATTCTCGATTCTCATCTCTCATTTCTTTTATTTATCTTTAATCTGGGGGGGGGGGGGGGTCATCCGTTGAAGAGCCGGGGTAGGAACCCTGTGTCTTCCGTCTTTACTTATTTTATTTTATTCATTTTTCATTTTTCTACCCGTAGGGGCTATGGTTGTCTTCGGACTCAGGGCTGTTTATTCGGTTTGGTCCGCTATTGAATCCGCACTAGCGGTTGATGTTTGGGCGCTTGGCGCATGTGCGGCCAGGCTCGGGGGGAACTTCCTGGATTCAGCAACAGATGGCGAGGGTGGTACTGTCGTGCGCCTTCGACCCGTTCGATGCCCAAGGAGTTGCTGTGCGGTCCTCCGGTACGACGCAGGCGTCAGAGGGGGGGGGGGGGGGCGCTGTGGGTTTGGTGGGGCGCGGGCTGGCTTGAGACATGACGATGTGGCGGGGTGGCGGGAATGAATGTTTGTTCTCATCTCTGGGCCTTGACCTGCAGTCCTTCAACTTCTGTTTAGTCCCTAGCCTTGGTTTTGTATTCAATTTATCGGCGCCGAATCCTTCCGCTTTTACCTTGCTGCTGTCCGTTGTTTCACCTTGTCCATACGGCAATCGTAACTTAGGTAAGGATGTTTGTACTAGGTTGAATTGGTGATGGTGCTCCGCAACTATTTGGTCCTGTTTGGGTTGCCCACATCATTATTCTATTGGTATCAGTATTGTTAGTACCTTTGTTTTGTCTTGTTTTACTATTGCTATTACTGCTGTCTCTACCGTTATTATTACTATTATTGCCAATAAGTCGAGCAGCCCTCGTTTTGTTTCCTCGGGTTCTGGTGTGTCCTGCGGCTTTCCACTAAGTTGAATACTTGCGTGTTTAGATGGGCGGTTCCTTCCTTTTTTTTCTTTCCCCTTGCATTTATTCTAGTCATCGTCCTGGTACGGTGGCTGGCAGGATGATAGGGTTAAGCGTTTTCATGTACGACTCGTTTGTTATTGGTGTTATTATCTTTATTTGATTATTGCGTACATAACTTGGATGCGTTGTATGCTTACTAGCTAGGATTAGTTGGTTGGTTAGCCTGATAAACTAAGGTTAGTAACAATAATATGTTGTGATAACGAATAGGATATTACTTGCTAGTTTGTTAATTTAGGTATCGCTCGAATGGGGAAGGGACGTAGAGCTGCTGCGGGATAGCTTTCGGGCAATGATATCTGTGTGTTCTGTAGCAGGCTCCGCGTCAGGTAGTGCCTTAAGCGTTTCTTCTTCCCTGACTCTCTTCCCTTCCACTCGAAGGCCCTGCTGAAGCTCTTGCTTTCTTGTGCTGGGCTGGTGTCGGGGGAGAGAAGGGTGGCGAGACGCCTCTCTTGCGGCCTCTTGGTTGCCCTACTCGATGATGATAATTGTATAACAATATTCTCTCTCCTTGCGGCGGAGCGGAGGTGGTCGGCTGTCCCTCGTGTCCGGGCTGTTGGTTCGCGTGGGACTGGGTCAGCTGGTTGGAGGGCAGGCTTCTGTGGGCCACACCTTCCGGGGCCGCTGTTATGTGGATTTTATGACGTTCCAGTCTCAGACCTGACTGCATCCCTCGTACTTTCTATTAGGGCTCGGGAGGTCCCGTCTAGCTGCGGTTGAATACTCAGGCAGCGGATCTCTGCTGACTGGATGTGGGCCGCGTTGCGCAGGGCCTGCAGCATCTTTGTTGCCTCGATGGTCCGTGACAGGTTGTCCACGCTTAGTATAGCACTGCTCCTGATTGCAATGTACTTTCACCCCTCGTGGTCTTTGCACATGGTCTTTCTTATCTTCGGTACCATCTCGTCTGGACTGGTTCCTGGTGTTAGCTCTAATAGAACATTTCCGGCCTGCGTTCGTCGTATGTTATATACTGTCTTTGTCGCTTCAGCGGGTAGTTTTCTCATCCTTCGCAGGTTGTGAGGATACCCTGAATTTCGCGGAGTTTGTATCAATATGGCGCCGTAGGGATTGACGGCAGTTCCCCATTTTAGCGTCTCGTTGGCTGGTGCTGCGTGGCTCCGGTTTGTTGGGGTAGAGTATTCTGGGCGGAACGGACTGGGCGTGTTTACGTTGGTTCCGCTGGTGGCCCCTGGCGTCGTTTGCCAGCCTTGGAACAATAATCGTGGGGGGGGGGGCCCTTTCACAGCTGTGGCTGGCGGATGGACCTGCAATGGCAAGACATATAATGGGGCGGCGCGTTCTGTATCGACTCTTCTGCACGGTATTATGTATACCTACCGTCGGATTTGACGGGTCGGCCTGGGCTGTTGGTGGACTGCATTGAACGTCCGATGGGGGAAGTGAGCTGGCCGGAAGGGTGGGGATATACCTTTTCCACCTTTACTATGACAGGTTTTAGCCTGGTTTTATCTGAGGCATAGGGGTCCTGCGTGGGTTCCTGGGCTGCGATTAATAACGGGGTGATTTGGGTTATTCATCGTATGGGATGGCCTGACTGGCCTCGACATGCTCATGTATCGGTTTGTTACCTTTGGGGTCCTGGTTTTCCTCTTCAGAACTGTCTATTATTATCACGGCTGAGCTTGACGCATTTTCCATCCTGGTGCCGGGTTTTATGCTCCGGGTTGGCACCTTGTTGGCGCGGTGTATGCTTTCAGGTGCGGCTTGCGGCCTGCTGACAGATCGTTGTTTGCCTGTAAATCAACATCGAATTGGCTGTGGTAATTTTTGGGCTGCCCGCCTCGGCGTGCTGCTCGGTGGGTGCCGTGACTGTGCACCTCTGGTCGAGATTGAGATTGACATGGCATTTGACGGTTGCGTTCGCTCTTAAGGTTGGGGTGGGGGGCGTGAGTTTGGTTAGGTTCTGGTTGATCAAGCCGCTTCTGTGTCGGTGCCCTGTCTAGGTTAGCTGTCATATCTGCGTATTGCGCTCTGACTTTGGCAGTCTTACCTGTCTGCGGTTGGATTCGACCTACGGGCTGTCGCCTGTTTTCCTGAGTCTCTTGTCTTCTTCTTCCCTTTTCCTGCGTTGCTGCTGGTCGCAATTGATGCACTCCTGCTGTTATCTTTGGCGTTCTCGGCGTTGTCCCTTGACCTGTTGCGGGGGGGGGGGGGGGGGGGTAGCGGGTGCTGGTTTGGCGTGCTACACTTGCACAATTAACTGATAAATTGGTGGCTTTTCTTCGCCTGCTGAATCCTGGCGTCCACGTGATGCCCGGCAGGCGCGGTTGATCTATTACGCGTTTTCTACTTCCTTCTACTACCTTGGCTCGAGAGGGGGCGCTGCGCGATAGGTTGATTGGCTCTCTCGCTTCCTCTCGTTTAAGGTGTTACGTTCCCGCCCTCAAAATTTCCTTATTTGGAGTTGGCTGCGTACACCCGGTATTAGTCACATCTAGAATTTTCAAGATCAACGCGAAGCAAGGGCGTTGTCCCTCGAAGTCACGTAGCGCACTTTCCCCACCACCCTTTTTCCTCTAATTTTTGAGTATAAAAAGGGTTGCGGCGAAGGCACTTTGGGTCTAGTCAAAATCTAGGAAGGGCACGTTACCCGTCGGTACGTTTCCCTCACGACGTATTACAACTTAGCGAGATCGGGTTCAAGTCCCCTTCGAGCATTTTCTTTAACCATACAGTACACAGTCTACTGTTAGGCATTTCATTTACGGTTGTAGTCGTCCCCCGTTTGCTCGCGTTCGTTAAAACCGAGAAGGATTAGATTCTTGCTTCGCGGAATCGAAACTAAACTAACTCAAGTAACTCCAATAATATTGTAACTTAATTCAAGTTAGAACACCGCGACAAATTACACTATAACAGTTGTAAGTCCCGGTGCATTAGAATAAACTGAATCAAATAGATTTAGTGTTGATCAATTATAATAAACCGTCCTGAACCCACTAAGGTGTACCTTTACCGCTCGAGGTGCACCGAATACGTTACGAGCACTAATACTAACATTTCCTGCGGCTCCCTACGTTAGCCATACGTAGGTTCGTCCGCATATCACTTTCCTGAGGCTCCCCACGTTAGCCATACGTGGGTTCGTCCTCGCGTCTTGACCTTTCCTGAGGCTCCCTACGTTAGCCATACGTAGGTTCGTCCTCGATAACCAACCTCCTGGAGCTCCCTACGTTAACCATACGTAGGTTCGTCTCCGCGTCTATTTCCTCTTAACAAATTACCATATACCTAATATAAAGCCCCGGCTACGCAGCCGTGCCCCTCCGGCTCGTAACAAAGGTTACATATGGACTATAGTCACTTGAGGCGGGGGAGCTGATTGCTGTGGGAGGTTCTGGTCTTGCTTGATTTCAATCTCAACTTCGGTCTCAATGTTGTTTTGACTCGTTTTTCCCGTGTTGTTGCGCTCGGCTGGGTCATGTAGTCCCCGCAGTTGGAGGGTTGGCCGCCCTGTTGTTATCTGTGGCGGTGCTGATTCTTGGGCGGGTGGGGGGATGAGGGGTACTTGCCGCGGCGTATAGGTTAATCACTTGTTCTAGGCTAATGCGCGGAGTATGAGAGGGCGAGTTATTGCTGTTAGATGCTTCTTTCTTTTCTTTTCTTTTGTTTCTTTCTTTTCTCTCTTCCCCCCTCTTCTTTTCTTTTCTCTTTATTTGCGGATACATGATGAAGGTGGGGGCTTGCTGGTACGCGAGTACATGCACTCTTATAATATTAAATATTAAATATTAGATATAAGATACTTAGGGCTAAGGCTAAATATAATTTGAAATATAATTTGGACTTTTATTATTGATATGAATATAGAATAAGTACTAAATATTGTATGATTAACGTAGCATATAGAGTTACTTATAATATTTAAGTATATAACTTATGATTGCGTGCGGCGGGGGCAGATTCCTTTATACATCAGGTTGTGTACGGTTTCTGTCATTTAAGCTACAGAGTCAGGCTTGCTAGCTGCGAACTTATTGGCAGGGTGTTTTGGGCGAACGTATCTGCGGTTCTGCGTTGCTCTTCCATGGCTTCTCCAGTTACTATCGGGGTCGTTGTGGTGCGGGGAGGTGCGCGCAGGTCATGATGGCTGCCTCTTGAGGCTAAACGCTAGGGCGCCTCTGGTCTAGATGGTCTCTTGTGGTCTTCTTCTGCTCCGCGGGGCGTTGACGGGAATGTGCGGCCTCTTGTTCCCGGTGCTTCTGGCGGAGTGTGGACAGCGGTTCTGGGCAGTCTGGGTGCGCCTCTGGTTGGCTGATTGTTCCGGTGCTGGTGGTCGGGTGCCTGGTCGAGCGGTGACTGGCCATCGGGTTATAGCGCGTCGCGCGGGCGGTGGCTGCGCGGGGGCATTTTGCGGCGGTGTGCCCCATTTGGCGGTAGGTATAGCACCGTCTCATTGTCCCGCTGGGAGCGGATCACGCCTGCACGAGGCTGAGGCCGATGCGTATGCGGCCGCATTGGCGCAATCTTCTGGCGGCGTCTTCTGAGCACTCCAGCACCACGTCGTTGGTACCTCCTCGATGGGCTTCGATGCTTTGGCACTTGACATCCTCCGGTTTGATGGCAGCGGCTTCGCAGAGCGCTGTCAGTATCTCACCATCATCTGCGGTGGGGTCGACGTCCCTTAGCTTTAGGGTCACGCATTTTGAGAGCGCCCGACAGCGCCAGTTCTCCCTTTCGAGGGGCAGCAGTCCGACTAATACTTCCCTGGGGGGGGGGGGGGCCTTTACCAGTTCCACTACTATCCCCTCTATCCGGGATTCCTTTACCTTGAATACGTAGTGATTCAGTCGGCCTAGTGGCCCTCGTAGCTGATTTACTACCTCTGTGGGGATGATCGGGGGGAGGCAGCACGTGGATCGCCTCGTAGCGGCTCACGTGCGTTCCCCACTGAGGACGCGGTCTGGAGGTGGCCCGCATTCGGTGGCCGGGGGGGCCCGGTCTGCTTGCTCCCTGGTTCTGGTTTTCTTTATCTTGCAGAAATTGACTGAGAGGTACAGCTTCTGCTGATGATCTGCTTCCTTTGTGGCGACCTTCTGTGGCGATGGTCGGCTGCGACTTTGGTGGGGTCTCAGCTAGAAAACAAGTTCCGGTTGTGGGGGAGGGGGGCGAGTGACGGTGCACGGGCGCTCCCGCGAGTTTTGTACTTACCAAGCTTTGGATGGGCGGCGCGGGGGTTGTCTCCGTCGGAGGGTTGCGAGCTTCGGCAAGTGGCCTGCTGGCCCTTTGGCTTCTCCTTTTTGCTCCTCCAAAGCGGGTTGCTGTGTAGGCGTTGGAACTGCTGACGCAATTTCCTGCTCACGGGGTGTGCCGGGTGGCGTTCTAGCTCTGGCTGGGGCTCACCTACAATTGACAGGAGTCCCGTAAATGGCGATCCTTGCTCGGGGTCGGGGGTTTTCGCGAAGCGGGGATTGCTCTGCGGGGCTGTCTCGATGCTCCAGTGCGGCCTAGATGTCTACATGGCTGGGGGCTTGATACGGGGGGTTGGGAGTACGGTATTTACTGCTACGCGATTTGTCGATCTCAGGTCGTTCTACTGCCTGGTATTTTTGTTATCATCCGCGTTACGAGTGGTTCAGTTATCGAAATGTTCTTAATCCTGATTTTGGTTTTTTGATTGTTGATTTTGGTTTTTGGTTTTAATATATTGATCTATGATTATTACTTCTGCATATTCAAGTGCGCTATACGATAAGCGAACGTCTCCGCCCTGTTCAATTTGCATTACTGTATTTTCCCGTTTCTGCTGGGTTGACTACTTTGTCGTAGGGCGTGCGTACGGTTGTTGGCGCCGGACACTTGACCCCTTACCTTCGGCGTCCTCCGAGTGCTCGATTACTTCCGGTGAGCTGGCGGCTTGGGTCGTGCTCGCTGGACGCGGGTGTTGTTCTGCGTGAGTGGTTGGTTTGGCGCGGAGGTTGGATTTGTCAGGTTCGGCTGATTCCACCTGACTTGTGGCGATGGATCGGGACCTTCTGGCGTGGCTGGGCCGGATGGGGGTTGTTTCGATGATTAGGGATGGGGCTGCCCTGAATTCTGTTACGCTCATCGGGCTGAAAAGGCCCGGGACCTCCGTAACGTCCTGCAGGAGCGCCTCCTCCTCATCGTAGTCCATGCTCATCGACTCAGAGCTTGAGCACTGCATGAACTGCTCCATAGTTTGATTGGCTGGGGCCAGGTCGTCCATCAACGATTCCATTGATTGCTCTGCGAATATAGGATACGTTACTTATGGTATGCGAGGTTTACTTGCACCTGCAGTTTAGACGATATAGTGCTGCTAGCCTTTGGTCGTTCTTGACTAGACTTGTCAATAGTTTGGGTACTTACGTTCGGGCGGACGTGCGGGATGTGATGTTTGTCGGCGACTGGGGGCGTTTGGCGTTTAGGTTGTCGTCCCTATTTCAGAGTCTGCGCCGTTTTCTTCGGCGTCCCTTTGCTGATGTCTGCCTCCTTGGTATTTCCTGGCTGTTCTGTGAAGTATGGTTATGTATTATTGCGCTGAACTTCCCTCCTCAATAGGTTGCTTCTCGCCCTTTGCGAGGAGGAAGGTTTGTCGGGTTTCCACGTATAAGCGCTCGGGCTGAGCCAGCTGTGAATGCTAGTGGTCCCCGGACCATGGGGGGGGGGGGGCTGGTGGGCGATGTCGGGGCTTGATAGAGTGGTTTTGCACCTGCGCGACTATGGGGCTGGTTGCGATGGGCGGGACTTGGGGGGGGGGAGGGAGGACGGGGGGGGGGAAGGAATGTGTGGGGTTGGGGGGTGTTGGGAGGGGGAAGCAAGGAGGAGGGGGGGGAATAAGGTAATTGGCACTTCTTTCTGGCCGCTGTTGATGGTCACTGTTGTTTATCATAGTCGCACGTGTCCCCTAGCTATCGGCGGCTTGTGGCCGGATATAGAATCTATGTTTTCACTGTTAGCTCTATCCCCGTCAAACGCTATTCTTTCTGGGGGTTTATCTTCGGGATGTTCGGAATGTTTCGCGTTAACACTTGTATGGCCCTGCTGTCGCGATGTCACATGTGGTTGCGGTTCGACACGTTCGCGCTAGTATCCATCGAATACGTGTTGCACTATTCTCTCATTCCGATCGTATTATAACAAGATATATAATTACCTCTTCCTCGGACGTCCTTCCTTGTCCTTACGGGTTGAGGCTGTGTTATTCTCTGGTTCGACCCCCAGTTTCTCGGGAGGGTCGTGGACACGCTATTCCCCTCTGGTGGGGAGTTGTCCCGACCCCGACCCGAGACGGAGGCACGGTACACGTCCTCCGACGTGGGGGTCACCGAGGAGGAGATGGTCGGCGTCATCCGCTGGCTCCGGGGCAAGAACACCGCCCCGGGGCCCGATGGGATACCCGGCCGAGCCTGGGCGCTCGCTTTGCGCGTCCTGGGGGGGAGGCTTAGATCCCTCTACGGGGAGTGTTTTATGTCGGGGATTTTCCCCGACATATGGAAGAGGAGTAGGATGGTCCTCCTGAGAAAGGAGGGGAGGCCTGCGGATTCTCCCTCCGCGTACCGGCCCATATGTCTGCTGGATGAGGCGGGCAAGATGTTTGAACGCATCATTGCCGCCCGCCTCACCAGCCATCTGTCCCGCGTTGGCCCTGATCTGGCTGACAGCCAGTTTGGATTCCGAGAGGGACGATCGACCGTAGACGCGGTCGATCGCGTCAGGTCCCTCTCGGACAATGCTGTCAGCCGGGGTGGGGTGTGTTTGGCGGTATCATTAGATATCGTCAACGCCTTCAACACCCTGCCCTGGCCCGCCATAAGGGAGGCACTGGTACGTCACCAAGTACCTCCCTACCTTCAGGCGGTGATCGGGGACTACCTGCGGGACAGGGGGATAGAATTCCCGGGCCGGGATGGGATGATGCGGAGGGAAGTGGACCGTGGGGTCCCACAGGGGTCTGTTTTGGGCCCGCTTCTGTGGGACCTCGGATATAACACGGTCCTGCAGGCCTCGCTTCCCGACGGCGCCACCTTAGTCTGCTATGCGGACGACACGCTGGTGGTGACCGTCGGGAGCACGTTTGGGAGGACCATCCGACGAGCGGAGGTTGCGGTGGCAGCCGTCCTCCGGAGGATCCACGACCTGGAGCTGAGAATAGCCCCGGAGAAGACCGAGGCCATATGGTTTCACGGCCGGCCTCGGTCCAAGCCTCCGGCGCGGTCGTGGATCCTGGTAGGTGGAGCCAGTGTAGAGGTGGGTTCCCGGATGAAGTATCTGGGACTCATCCTCGACAGCCACTGGAGTTTCGAGGCTCATTTCGACCGCCTCGTCCCCCGAGTTGAAAAGGCAGCGGCCTCCATGGGCCGTCTGCTGCCGAATCTCGGGGGACCTGGGGATTGGGTGCGCCGCCTGTACTTAGGCGTGGTACGGTCCATGGCCTTGTATGGTGCCCCTATATGGGCACCGGCCGGGATGGCAAGCCGGCGCAACAAGCAACTGTTGCGTCGGCTGCAGCGGACGATGGCCATTCGCCTCGTCCGCGGGTACCGTACCACGTCCACTATGGCGGCGCTGGCTCTGGCCGGGGAACTACCCTTCGAGCTGCTCGCGGCGGTGCGCGCCTATATTTATAGGCGCAACAGCATTTGCCGCAGCGATCGGGGGGCCCCGCTGGAGCCTGAGGCGGTCCAGGAGCTGGAACTCCAGGCCCGGGGACGCATGTGGGAGGTTTGGCGAAGGGAGTTATCCTCCCACGCCAGCGAACGCGTCCCCGGGGCCCTCCTGCCACACCTGCAAAGGTGGCGGGAGCGGCGGCACGGTAGGCTCACCTACCGTCTGACACAGGTATTCACCGGACACGGCTGTTTCGGTGTCTACCTGTGTCGGATAGGACGGGAGGAGACGGCGGTTTGCCACCACTGTGGGGAGGAGGAGGACTCGGCGCAACACACGCTGGAGGAATGCACCGCCTTTTCAGCGCTGCGTCGAGTCCTCCGATGTGAGATAGGAGGAGACCTCTCGCTCCCAGCAGTAGTTGGGGCAATGCTGGAGAGCGAGAGGAACTGGAAGCAGGTGGCCTCCTTCTGCGAGGAAGTAATAAAGCAGAAGGAGGCCGCCGAGCGGGATCGGGAACGATCCGATCCCGCTCGAAGAACCCGGGGGCGGCGGCGTGTGCGGCCTGTGAGAGGCCGCGCCGTGGGACCCCCGGACTAAGGAGGGTAGCTGACGGCGGGGGGTGGATCACATCTGGGGTCCCCCTTGTTCCCCCGCCGTCAGCAGATCGAGACGTAGTAGTCGACGGGAGCGGGGGGACGGCATGTTTAACGCCGTCCCCCCGGGCGGCCGTATTACCCAGGGCGGGGGCCCTGGGTAGTTGATAAACGGCCGCCGGGATGGAGCGGTGCGGGGCGCGGCCTCCCTGCACTGCGGAACCAGAGGTCGAGGGGGAGGAGTAAACTCCCCCTCCTCGGGACGCGGCCGGTCAGCAAAGGCTAGCTGACCGGCCATGGCGAGGGAGAGTCGCGGTGGTGTTCTCCAAGAGTTCCCGTGACTCCCCCGAATCCGCCAGATGTGGAAGAGCGTCCGAAGGTCGCCGTGGAGGTTTTAGTGGGTCGAACCCCACACTACCCCTCTGTCGCTTCCCCGAGCGGCAGGGGGGTGTCTGCCGATCAGATTTCCTCCACGTGAAAAAAAAAAAAAAAAAAATAGGGTTAGGGTTAGGGTTGTTTATTCATTCGCTTCTTTAGCTATCTAGTTATTTATCTACTATCATTTATCAGCTGCCTACTTAATACTTACCTGCTCATTTAAGTAGTTCTAGTTTATTGTTTAATACCTGTCCCGCGAGAAAACAAATTGGTGTCGGAAGTTCTTCCCCTTCCCGAGCGCTTGCTGGACGTTGGGCGGGCAATCGTGATTTTGATGGTGACTAGAATATATTATTTTATTCCAACGGAATAAGTGATCTGATTTTGACTTTTTATTGGTAATGCGGTATACATATTAACGATTTTGGCTGAAGAATATCATAGCATGGGCGGATGTTGGAACTATTACCTTGCGATCATTACGTTACAATGTCTGTTAATCTATTTGGTCATGCGTAAGTCGTAATTTCGGCCGTCTCGTTCACTGCGAGTGCCCGCTGGCTGATTTAATTTGGCGCGATCGAAATTAAAGGCTGAACTGACTCCTCAATTGATTAATTAATTAATGATTACTTAATGATTACAGATTTAGCTATTTCAGGAATTGGGCGTGTTAACGCAAGTAAACTTAGTAACTTTCCATTCCGACGCGGCTTTTTTCCCGGTAGCCTTTTGTCGGTCGCTGGCTTTAAAGAGTTTTTCGACGCATCCTGTTCGCCTGGCATTGCGACGTTCCGGGGGGACGGGGGGCAAGAGTTTGGCGCCGGGCGATCATTCATTTATTTATTTATTTATTCATCTAAGCATTTATTTACTTATTTATTTCGCCAGCTATCTTCCTATTTATTTATTTACTTGCATACTATTTATTTATTTATTTATTTAGTTATTTAATTTATTGTTTGCTAGTCATCGGTGTTTATTATTCATTATTGAATATTTAGAACGTACTATTGGCAATAAACTTATTTGTTTAACGGCTCATTCATCTGTCAATTATCTTTTAATACTAGGCCCGCGGAACAACCTTCGCGTTAAATGTGCTGCGTGTTAAATTGTTCTCCTCTTTCTGTTTGTCCGTCGGTCGTCGGGCGGGTAATTGCGACGTTGATAGCGATTTCTTGCCATTCTGAAATAATTATGGCTTGATTATTGGCTCTTATTTTATTAATGACGCGGCATATATAACAATTATTCGATAGAAAAATCCAATAACATAGGCGGATACTTGTTTGGGGTTCTTTTAACCCGCGATTATTGCGTCGCGTTGTCTGTTTGCTCATGTGACTGCGGGTATTTCGTAATCATAATCGCCTCATTCCCCTGTGGATGTCCGCTGAGTGGCTTGATTCGGCATGGTCTGAAACGAAAATTAAAGTAATGTTGAGATAATTGTTTTAAAACCGGGCGTGCGAGCGTGAATTAACATGGTAATTTCCAAATGTGACGCGATTTCGGCCGGTATTCGCGTTGTATATTAGCTTGCAGGATTTGGAACTTTAAATTCTGATTCTGAACTTTGCGTAGAATTTTGTGCTGAACCTCGTTCGTACGGCACTGCGGCGGTCTGGCGGGACGAGGGAACAGGAGTTCGCAGTGGGCCGCGTAAATGGCCACTCACTATTCATTCATTGATTTATCTGATCTATCTAATTATTTATTCACTTACTATTTGCTCGTTTATTTATTTATTCACCTATTTATGCATTTATTTATTTATTTACTTATATATTTATTTATGTACCTGCTCACTTACTTAGGTATTTATTTATTTATTTACTTGCCTGTTTATACATTCATGCAGGTACCCATTTGATTACTTACGTGTCACTTATTTATTTACTTAATTATTCATTTGTTAATTTAGCCATTTAGGTATTTATTTATTATCATTTATTAGGATCATTATCTACTCATCTGTTACTTACCTGCTCATTCAGGTGCTTATATTTTAGTGTTTAACACTTGTCTCGGGGGACAGCATGATTACCTTGTTTAAGAGCTAGATTGTATCGGAGATTCTTCTCCCCTTCCCGAGCGCCTGTTGGCCGTCGGGCGGGCAATCGCGATTTCGATGTTGACTGAATTATATTAGTACTTCATCCCATTGTAACTGAATAGTGATCTGATTATCGGCTTTCTATTGGTAACGTGGTATATATGTTACCGTTTTGACCAAAGGATATCATAATGTGGGCGTATGTTGGTTCTAAGAACTATTACCTCGTGAGTATCGCGCTACAATGTCTGTTTATCTAATTGTTTGCGCGTAATCTGTAATTTTGAATGTCTCGTCCCCTGTGATTACCCGCTGGCTGATTTAATTTGGCGCGATCGGAACTAAAAGCATAATTAATCGTCCGGTTTATTAAGTAATTAATGATTAACTAATGAGTGTAGATTTAATTATTTCAAGAAACGGACATGTTGACACGAGTAAACATAGTAACTTCTCATTACGGCGTGACTTTGCCCGATAGTTTTTGTCGGTTGCCGGCTTTGAAGAGATTTTTCGACGCACCTGTTAGCTTGACACTGCGACATTCTGGGGGGTCGGGGGGGCAGGAGGTTGGCGCCGGTCAATCACCTATTATTCTTTAAGCATTTATTTACCCATTTATTTGGTCATCTATTTACTTACTTGTGTACTATTTATTTATTTATTTATTTGTTTACTGTTTACTAGTCAGCGGTGTTATTATTCATTATTCATTACTGAATACTTAGAATTTACTATTTTTACTAAGCTTTATTTATTTAACGGCTCATTCATCTGTCAATTAACATTCAATATTAGGCCCGCGGAACAATCTTTGCGTCAAAAGGTGCTGCGTGTTAAAATTGTTCTCCTCTTTCTGTTTGTTCGCCGGTCGTCGGGCGGGTAATTGCGACGTTGATAGCGATTTGTTGCCATTGTGAAATAATTATGGCTTGACTATTGGCTTTTATTGATGGCGCGGCATATATATTGATTATTCGATAGACGAATTCAATAACATGGGCGGATACTTGTTTGAGGATCTTTTAACCCGCGATTATTGCGTCACACTGCCTGTTTACTCATTTGTCTACGGGTAATTCGTAATCGTAGTCGTCTCATCCCCCTGTGGATTCCCGCTGATTGGCTTGGTTCGGCATGGTCTGAAACGGAAATTAAAGTAATGCTGAGATAATTGTTTTAAAATCGGGTGTGCGAGCGTGAATCAACCTGGTGGTTTCCAAATGTGACGCGATTTCGGCTGGTAATCGTGTTGTATACTAGCTTGCAGGATTTTGAACTTTAAATTCTGATTTTGAACTTTGCGTTGAATTTTGCGCTGAGCCTCGTTTGCACGGCGTTGCGGCGGTCTGGTGGGGTGAGAGAATGGGAGTTTGTGGCTGACCGCGTAAATGGCCGCCTACCTATTCATTCATTGATCTATTTCTTTGTTTGTCTAATTATTCATTTACCTATTATTCATTTATTTATTTACGTATCTATTACTTATTTACTTACTTATGTACTTATTTATGTATTTAGTTATTTATTTACTCACGTATTTACTCACTTATTTAGGTATTTATTACTTATTTACCTGCTCATTTATACATTCATGTAGGTACCCATTTAATTACTTACGTGTTATTTATTACCTGGTTATACATTTGTGTACTTAGCCATTTAGTTATTTATTATTATTATTATTATCATTACCAGGATCATTGTCTACTCACCTATTACTTATCTGCTCATTCAAGTGTCGTAGTTTGTTTAATACTTGACCCGCGGGGCAGCCTGTGCTCCTCGTTTAAAAGCGAGATTGCGTCGGAGATCTTCCCTTCTTGAGCGTCTGCTGGTCGCTGGACGGGCGATCGCGATTTTGATGCTGGCTGAATTATATTAGTATCTTGTTTCATTGTAATTTAATAGTGATCTGATGATTAAGCGCGGTATATGCATTTTTGATTTTGACCAAAGAATATCATAATGTGGGCGTATGCTGGTTCCAAGAACTATTACCTTGCAATTATAACGCTACAATGTCTGTTCACCTATTTGCCCACACGTGATCAGTAATTTCGGTTATCTCGTCCCCTGTAATTGCCCGCTGGCTGATTTAATTTGGCGCGATCGGAACTAAAAGCAGAATTGATTGTTTGATTGATTAATTAATTGACGAGTAATTAATGATTATAGAGTATGAATTTAATTATTTCAAGAAACGAACATGTCAACGCGAGCAAACATAGTAACTTCCCAATCTGGCGTGACTTTGTCCGATAGTTTTGTTGATTGCTGGCTTTGGGGAGGCTGTTCGACGCATCCTGTTCGCTTGGCACTACGATATTCCGGGGGGCCGGGGGGGGGGGGGAGGGGGGGGGGGCAAGAGTTTGGCGCTGGCCAATCATTGATTATTCACTTAATTATTATTTGCCATTTGCCTGGTCATCGACTTTCTTACTTATTTACTTGTGTACTATTTACTTATTGTTTACTAGTCATTGGGGTTTATTATTGATTATTCATTATTGAATATTTAGAATTTACTGTTCTTACTAAACTTATTTATTAACGGCTCATTCATCTGTCAATTATCACCTGATATTAGGTCTGCGGAACAACCTTCGCGTTAAATGTGCTTGCGTGATAGAATTGTTTCCCTCTCTCTGTCTGTCCGTCGACCGTCGGGCGGGTGGTTACGACGTTGATAATCATTTGTTGTCATTCTGAAATAACTACGGCTTGGTTATTGGCTTTTGCTGACGACGCGGCATTTATATTCATAATAATCACTTGATAGGAAATGTGATGATGTAAGCGGATACTTGCTCGGAGATCAATTAACCCGTGATTGTTGCGTCGCACTGCGTCTTTGTTTGCTTGCTTATTTCTTCACAGGTAGTTCGTAATCATGACCGTCTCATCCCTCGTGGATGCCCGTTGACTGGCTTAATTCGGCGTGGTCTGAAACAGAAATAAGTATTGCTGAGGTAATTGTTTTACGAAAAGTCGGGTGCGCGGATGCGAAGCAACATGGTTATTTCTAAAATTGTCGCGGTCCGACCGGTAATCGTGGTGGTCTGCTAGTCTGTTGGGCTCAGAACCTGAATCTGACTTCGGACCTTGCGCAGAATTTTGCGCTGAATCCCACCCGTGCGACATGGTGATATTATGGGGGGCGAGAGGATGGAAGTTTGTAACCACCTACTATCTACTTATTATCGATTTGTTCCTTTATTTACCTATTATTTATTTACTTACTTATTAATCTACTTATGTATTATCTACTTATGTGCGTATGTTTTTATTCATAATATTGTTTATTTATTCGTGTATTCACCCACTTATTTAAGGTATTCATCTATATTTATACTTGCTTACTCATCCATGTATTTACGTATTCAATTACTTATTAGCCTATTCACTTGTTTGCCTGTCTAATCTTTCACTTATCTAGTCATTCAGTTATTTATTTATTGTCAAGTATCGGGATTTATCTATTTACTTATTACTTATCCGCTCATTCAAATAAATATTTATAGTTCATCGTCCAACGTTTGTTTTGTTTGGTGTTCTGTGTCTCTTCTACAAAGGCGAGCTCGTTAGGGATTCCTCTTCCCCTTCGAAGCGTCCACTGGCCGCTGGATGGGCGACCGCGATTCTGATGAGGACTGATTTTATTTTATCTTACCTTATTCCAACGTAATTACGATCTGATCACTGACTTTCTGCTGGCAAAGCGGTATATATCTTAATCACTCTGATCAAAGGATATTATAACGTGGGCGGATGTTTGTTGATGAACTATTAACTCACGATTATTATAGCATTGCAGCGACTATTTATCTATTTGCCTATGTAACCTGTAATTTCGGTTGCATCGTCTCCTGTGACTGCTCATTGGCTGATCTAATTCGACACGATTGGAACTAGAAGTTGATTGAATGATTGCTTAATCATTGACTGATGGCTATAGATTTAATTGTTTTAATAGATGGACGTTTTAATACGAGCAAATGTGGTAGCTCTCCATTCTGGCGTGGCGTTGCTCGCTGGTTGTGTCGGTTGCTGGTTAAAAGGAAGTCTTGTGTTGCATCCTGTCCGAGTGGCACTGCGGCGCTCCGGGGGGCTGGGGGGCGGGAGGTTGACGCTGGTCAATCATCTATTTCAGTCATTTATTCATCTATTTACTCATTCAGTCATTTAGTCACCTATGTTCCTATTTACTTACCCGTACATTATTTATTGTTACTACTCGTTAGTATTCATTACTTATTATTGATTATCTACTACTCACCATCTTTGCCAAACTTATCTATCTGGCGGCTCATTTATCTGTCATCTATCATTTAATGGTAGGCCTGTGGAATAACCTTCGTGTTTAGGCGTGGCTGTGCGATAGTTGGAAACCGTTCCCCTCTTTCTGTTCAGCTGGCGACCGCCGGGCGGGCGATCGCGATATTGGCAATGATTTATATCATTCCGAAGTACCTATGGCTTGACTTTTGACCCTTTGATCGATGAGGCGGTATGTATAATAATTATTTGATAGAAGATACAATAACATGGGCGGATACTTGCCTGGGATCTATTAATTCGCGGCTATCGCGTCGCATCGTCTGTGTCCGTAATTGTCCATGTGTAAAGCGGAATCGCGGCTGCATCACTCCCCCTGTGGATATCTGTTGAGTGGCTTAACTCGGCATGGTCTGAAACAGAGTAACAGTATGCTTGTGTAATTGTTTTAAGTCGGGTGCGCGAACGCGAATTAACATGGTAAATTTAAATCTGACGTGGACTTGGCTGGTAGCTGCGTCGGTATGCCAGCTTGCTGGACTCAAAACTTCAATTTTAACTCTAGCTTTGCGTGGAATTTTGCATCGCATCTCGGTCGTATGGCATTGCAGCGTTTGGTGGGGGCGAGGGGATGAGAATTTGTGGCTGCCCGCCTAGCTGGCCGCATATTTCTTTATTAAATCCAACCATTTATTCATTTACCTATTCATTCATCTAATTTGTTTATTCAGCCAGGTGTATTTACTTGATTAAGCATTCATTTACTTACTACTTATTCACTTGTTCACTCATGTATTCATCCACTTGATTGCTTATGTGTTTACTTATTTACTAACTTATTTATTTATTCGTTTATTCGCTTATTTAGTCATTTAAGTTACTTATTTATTATTACCCATTAGGACTATTATCTACTTACCTGCTACCTACTTGCTCGTCCAAATATCACAACTTAGCGTTTAACACTCGTCCCGTGGGGCGGCCAGCGCTCCCTCCTTGAAAGCAGGTGGCTAATTCTGATCACTTTGCAGGACAATTGAATCTGCCGCCAGCAAGAATCAAGCCGCGGCGAGAATAAATTACGAATGATGGACTGCAGTCAGCAGAGCAGGATCCTGGACACGGACGTCGAGTTGGTAAGCTCCATCGAGCAGGCGGAACGTAAGCTTGCCCGCAAATTGGAGGAGATAGGAAGCCGCCAGGATGTATCAGAAGCAACCGAGGAAGGTCTGGGGTGGTTGTTCCAGGACGATGAGAATAAAAAGAAGGATGAGGAGCCCGAAGATACTGCTGAACGGGCTGCCGCCGAAGCAGGAATGGTAGCAAGGCGGGGCTCAAGCGAATTATCAATTTCCACGGAAGATATTCTCGTCGTTTCGGATGAAGAGATTGGGGGCGCCAGCAGCGGAAAGGGGGGGGGGGGTCGTGAGGACGGGGGGGGGGAAGAGCGCGAATTAGAAAAGAGATTAAGCGTCGGTTGATGGGAGGGACTGAAAACAAGAAGGATGAGAGTAGGGTAGGTAGACGGGTGGCTTCCAGCGCGCCAGGGGCAGGGACAAGCAGAAGACGTACTGCGGAATCACTATCTAGGGAGAGCAAGCGCCGCGAGAGCACATAGGGGGCGGGCGGCGCGATGAGGGGAAAGGAGTGTAGGAGCATGCACGGACACGCGGGGGGGCTAGCGGGCGGGGGGGGAAAGAGAGGAGATGCCGATGAGTTTGGACAATGATGTTAACTGCGAAGGGGAAGAGACGGAAGTCATAGACGACAGCGAGGGGGAGGATGGGGGCGTGCTCCCTCAACCTAAGGTGTGGGGCCGGGAAGTGATTGGCAACGACGCCTTGATTGCGCAGCACAGAAGGGGGGAGGGGCAGAGGGGCATAACCTACAGCGAGGCGATCAGAGAAGTCAGGGGCATGATGGGGGAGTGGGGAAATAAAGTTAAAAGTGTTGCCAAGCTGGCTGACGGCGCCATTATGATTGAGTTAACTAAAGAGGCGACACACGAAAAAGTCCTGGAACTGCTCCGGGGGGCTGGGGGGACCGACAGGTGGGTCTTCCGGGGCGTGCGCAGATGCAGCAAACTCAAAATTGAAGGGATCGAACCTACAGTCTCTAAACTTCAATTACTCGAAGCACTAAGGGAACAAGCAAGGGTCCGGCGGGGGGAAATTCGGTGCGTGGGGGTTAAAGCGGGTGGGCGCGTGGACGGTGCCCTTGACGCGGGGGTGGAGGCCACTCCGGAGGCGGCCCGGAGGCTGTTGCGGCTAAGAAGACTCCGGGTGGGATGGAGCACCCCAAAGATAAAATATGCAGATGAGACCATGAGGTGCTACCTATGTCAAGGGACTAGACACGTGGCGACTCGGTACCCGGCAAGGGCACTGGGGGTGGCCTCTGCTCCCGCGGGGGGCGCCGCCCTTGTGACAATCCCGAGTACATGCGCCTCGCCTGGCTCCTCGGGAGTGGGAGCGGGGAGGATAACTGCAACTTCGGCAATAGGGACAATGGGGGCAGGGAGGGGACCAGTTATGGCCTCCATAGTCAGCGTAAACACGGTCATGTCTGCCCCGGCGCCACGCGTGAGCGCCGTCGCGGGAGGGTCCGGAGGTAGGGTTAAGTTCGAAAAGAAGGGGTGGCTCGCGGGGGGGGGGAGGGGGGCAAGAAGTAATCAGGTGCGGAAGGACAGGGTGATGCAGGATGGAGGCTTGGGCTGACCGGGAGTAGGCGTGGGGCGACATTTGGACGAGTGTGTGGGTCCGGGCACGAGACGGAAACCTGGGGTGACTGTTGGGGTGGGCATCGGACATCGGCTGTTGGTTCGTGGAAATTTTAATTTTGAGTTTTTTAGTTGTTAGTTTTAGTTTTAGTTATTAGCTCAGTTCGCGGTGCTCTCCCATTCATTCATACATTAACTAATAATTAAAACACTCGTTTGCCTAGTTCAGTTTAGCTTTAGTCTTAGTCCTAAGCCTAATCTTAGTTGTAAGTATTAAGCCACTCGGCTGCTGTACCCTGTATTCCGTGTGCTGTACCTGGTATCTTGTACTTTGTGTCATGCGTGCGTTTGCCCTATTATCTTATTATTATATCTAATCTTATCTTATTATCCCATTTTATGTCGTATTATCTTATATTGACACTTTATTATTCTATTCTATTTTATTTTATTTTATTGTAAAGCATCCCCTGTTCTGATGCGAGTTAACGACGAGGCGACCCGCGGTGATCTGTGCTCGCTCTGATGGGACTAATATTGCGACCGGTTGGTTGGACCGCATGTGCGGCATGCGTCACACTTCATCGTGGGGGGTCCTTTGCCCTGTGTTTTGTGTTCTGCGTCTGCGTTCTGCGCTGTATGTTGGGCTTGCGATTGCGTTTAAGCCTTTCCTTGTAGGGAAGCTTGTCTTGTGTCGCGTTCGCGCTGCACTGTGTTGCATGTTGTGTTGTCGTGTCGGCGCTCTGGGGCGATGCTGCATGTTCCGCGTCTTATCCTTGCATTCATGACGGGCTGCGAGTGTGGGTGCGGTTGTGAACGTGGCATGGACGGGGGCGACGGGTATGATCGGCTGTGTTGTGTTGTATGCTGTATTATTTCTTGATGTATAATGGGAAAAATGAAACTAAATGATATAATCCGAGATTCCAACGGTGTAGCGATGCGGCGTGCTATTAATATAGCTAATTCATATAATTACTTTCACTTCATATAATTGCTTTATTACTTACCTTTATAATTCATATAATTGCTTTATTACTTACCTTATATGCGTTGCGTGTCACATATACTAATACAGACCTTGTTGTGATGACCAGTTGTGTTAAATTAATTAATTAACTAATGCTATCCCTTACCTGTACGCACTGCAGGCGTATCCCTCCCTTCCCCTCCCTTCGTCCTCGCTCGAGTGCGCTGCAGGAGTGTGTGGCTCCCCTAGGGTGCTGGGTGCTGAAAATACGGTTTGTATAATGCGACTCCTATATGAGCTCTGTGGGGCATGAGTCCTGCTGCTCTACCTGAATACTTATTCTTGTATAACCTGATGCACAATAGTGGTTGCATGATCCTCATGCAGGCTTCGCAGGCGGGCTATTGGCATGTTTCTTAAGCCTTAAACCTTAAACCTGAACCTTAAGCTTAATTCTAACTGGGTCACCCGTGTACTGCAGGCCTTCTAGGGTATATATAATCGGGGCATACTTACGCGCGCTTTTGGGCCAACGGTCAGGACCAGGGTGAGGTCCCCTCGGAGGAGTCGACCTTATGGTCATGAATCAATGAATCCTACTTGCCGGGGACGGTTGCATCTTCTGGTGGTTGAGCTATCCGTGTGGCCTGGTGGCTTCCAGCTGGCACGCGCGATGGTGTCTAGCGGGGGACGGCACTTGGAGTTGAGCTGGGTGTGGTGGCGGCGCACTTGCACTTGCACTTACGCGACTGGAGGAGAGCTGATGACGCGGTTGCCCGCCACCCGGGGGCAGGATCGGGGCTAGGAGCCGGACAGGGACAGAATCAGGGACAGATCTGTGATTGGAATTGGCTCGGGGCTGTGGGAGGAAACAAGGCTGAGGGGGGGGGGGGGGAGGGACGAGGGCCGATACGCAGCCCAGAGCTAGAGCTGGCGCCAGGGTTGGAAGATGATAGGGCGGGGTTGGGACCGGGATCAGGAACAAGACAGGGTTGGGGTCAGGGATAGGGGCGGACCGGGCGCGGATGTCCACCGGAACCCGGCGCGTCCCCAGGTGGCGGATAGGGGAACGGCCAACAGATATGTTGGTTAGCTGCGAAATAAGCATCCTTCGGGGTGACGAATAAGCAGTCGCGGACCAAATGGACTAGGGGAAGGAACCCTGATTTTAAACCAATTATGGACAGTGTTACGTCAGGAGTATCGATTACGGTGCAGGGGCTCGGAACCCCAGTACCGGCGTCCGTTGTGGGTGCGCAAGCAGGCCCCCGGACGTCGTTATCCAACGACTGCAGTGCTACGCAGGTGGACCACTTGGCCTGCGTAGCATTAAATGCTACAAGCGAGGAGAGGGTCGCTAGGACTCCTAGCGATCTTCTGGGAGCCGGCTCTGCGACCCCGAGTGTCCGGCTGGAGCATATCGCCGTTCCGAGGTCACGGCCTCGGTCGCGCGATGCGAGCGCAGACCGCGACCGGTCTCCGGTTCGGCGTGTGGATGGCGCGGAGAGGGTAGGGGCTTCCTTCCTCTCCCGTCCTGCCGCCGACACTGGAGACGCGGTTGCTGGCCCATCGGCAGAGTGCCGCGTAATGCGCAGCGGCAAGCGCTGCGCACCTGCCTCTGACGACGATGAGGAGGAAGGCACGGACTCGGACGCCTCGTCGGTCACGTCGACGAAGCGGAGGGGCCGGCCACCAACGACCGGCGCGTACGTTGGCCTCGCGGAGGCCAAGTTGAATTATGGGGAGGCGTGCCGTCTGGAGGCGGAGACGCGGGAGACGGAGGACGTCCTCGACCCGTCCTCGACCCCGCGCAGACCGAGCAAGGGGGCAATCCCCTTGCCGGACGAGACGGCGATTGCACGCGACCTTCGCCAGCGCCCGACGGCCGACATGGCGGCAGCCGTGCTGGAGGCCCAGGCCGACGTGGAGAGGGTGGCGGGGGTGTCAAAGGGCCTAAAGGGCAACCTCGCCCGCGCCCTGCGACTGGCCGCTCTTAACACTCGTGCGGCTGTCACGGAGCTGGCCACCAGATCGGCCAGCGCCGCCACGCGGAAGCTGGAGGAGGAGAACAACCTCCTCCGCGGACAGCTGGCGGAGATCAGGGCCGAACTGGCCCGCCTACGGCAGGAAATGGACAGCAGGCGAGCGCTGATGCCGCCGCCGCCACCGCCACCTTCCCCACCGCGGCTGCCGTCGCCGCCCCGACGGCCACCAACTCCAGCTAGGACGGCCCCGGCTCCCCCCTGGTGGAGCCCCCGATGCCCGCCCCAGCGGCCACTGATCTGTTGTCGCAGATCAGCTCCTTGATCGACGCCAAACTGGCGTCGTTCCGGAAGGAGCTCGGGCCGCTGGCGGCCCCAACGAGGACGCCGTCCAGCGAGACCTCCTCTCCGCCTGCCAAACCGCCGGCGAAGAAGCAGAGGAAGGAGCTGGACGGGCCTGTGCCGCAGGCCAAGGCGAAGAAGGCGCCGGGCCTGGCACCGAAAAAGGCGAAGGCGCCGCCTCAGCCATCGAAAGCGGCAGCCCCCCGACCCCCATGCACGGACGAGTGGTCCAAAGTGGTGGGTCGGAAGGAGAGAAGGAGGACCACGGCGGCAGCAGCTGCCATGAATGCTGCTACTCCTGCCCGTGAAGGGCAGGCAAGCAAAAAGGTCCCGGCCAACGCAGGGGCCAACCAGCAGAAGTTGGCGAAGGGGGCTGCCGGGCAACCTAAGAAGGCCCTCCCGGCTCGTCCCCCCCGGACAGCGGGCGTCACCTTGACGGTCCCACAGGGGGGGAAAGTCACTTACGCGGAGGCGATGGCGACCGCCAGGTCGAAGATAAACCTGGCGGACGTGGGCATCGCCTCCCTAAAGCCGAGGAGGGTAGTGACCGGCGGTCTCGTTTTGGAGGTCGCCGGCCCGGAGGGTGCCGCGAAGGCCGACGCATTGGCGGCCAAGATGGCAGAGGCGCTGGAGGGCACCGGGGTGAAGGTGGCCAGGCCGACCAAGACGGCGGAACCGAGGATCCGCGGCCTGGTCGACGGCTCCACCCCGGACGAAGTTGCGGCGACCGTCGCTGCGACTGGAGGGTGCCGGAAGGAGAGAGTGCAGACCGGACAGATCCGGTCTTCCGCCTCCGGTCTTGGCACCCTATGGATCCGATGCCCGGCCGCTGCCGCCAGGAAACTGGCGGTAGCTGGGAAGGTGTTGGTCGGGTGGACCCAGGCGACGGTCGAGGCCCTCCAGGCCCGACCCCTGCAGTGCTACCGCTGCCTAGAACTGGGTCACACCAGGCAGCGGTGCACAAATGAGGCGGACCGCACGGGTCGCTGCTACGTCTGCGGCGACCCGGGCCACGCGGCGAGCGCCTGCAACGCCCCCCCGAAGTGTCCGGTCTGTGCGGACCAGGGGAGGCCGTCGGCGCACCGCCTAGGGGGTCGGCGGTGCCCTGCCAGTGCCGCCAAGGCGGCCGGCAAGAAGAGGGGCGGGAAGGGAAAGAGTGCGGGGGCCAAGGAAGCGGCCCCCGCTCCAGCGGCAGTGGCGGGCGCATCAGCCCCCACCGCCCGAAAGGATGGCGGGCCGGATAAGGCCCCAGCGGCCGCCGCCCCGGCGGTCGCGATGGAAGTTGTCCCAGAGGTGGTGTGATGGGGCCCGCTAGCCCCATACTCCAGGTCAACCTGAACTGCTCGGCCAGAGCTCAAGATCTGCTGATGCAGACCATGGCCGAGCAGGGGGCCGGGTTGGCCGTGGTGGCGGAGCCATATAGAGTCCCCAACCATCCAAGCTGGATGGGGGACTCCGCGGGCTCCGTCGCCACCCTCTGGGGAGGGAGGCCAGGTGCCCCGCCGTGCACGCTGCTGGAGCGTGGGCGGGGTTACCTGGCGGTAGAGTGGGAGGATTTCGCGGTGGTGGCGGTATACGCACCTCCGAGTTGGCCCCTCGAGCAGTTTGAAGAGTACCTGGACGGGTTGGGGAGATGTGTCTCCCGCTGCCATCCCCGTCCGGTACTCGTCCTGGGAGACTTTAACGCCAAGGCCACGGCCTGGTCGTCTCCCAGGACAGACTCGAGGGGCATGGAGGTGCTCGACTGGGCGGCGGGACTGGAGCTCCGTTTGCTAAACACGGGCTCCGTCCACACGTGCGTGCGGTACAACGGGGGGTCCATCGTTGACCTCTCATGGGCAACGCCCCCCGCCGCGCGCCGTGTTTCGGGGTGGAGGGTGGCGGTAGAGGTCGAATCGTTATCGGATCATCGATACATCGTGATCGACCTCTCCGCTGCCCCCCAAGCGACACCCCGACGTCGCCCGGGAGGACAGCAGCCACCACCGCGATGGGCGCTTCGGCGCCTGGACAGGGACGCGCTGATGGCGGCAGCCCAAGTCGTGGCCTGGCCCGAACATCCGGCCGGGCCTGTCGACGGGCGGGTGGAAGCCCGATGGTTCCGGGGTGCTATGACGTCCATTTGTGACGTCGCTATGCCCCGGGCCAGGGTCCACCCGAGGAAGGCGGTGTACTGGTGGTCGAGCGAAATCGCGGAACTACGCACGCAGTGCGTCCGCGCGCGACGCCAGTACACACGCGCCCGTCGACGACGACGACGAGACGAACATCGGGCTGCCCAGCTGTACGGGGACTACAGGGAGAAGGTAGTCGCCCTGCAGCTGGCCATCAAGCGAGCGAAAGCCCAGGCATGGAAGGATCTCCTCGGCTCTCTGAACAAAGATCCGTGGGGGCGCCCTTATAAGATGGTGATGGGACGTTTACGTCCTTGGGCGCCTCCCATTTCAGAGAGCCTCGACCCCCAGTTTCTCGGGAGGGTCGTGGACACGTTATTCCCCCCTGGTGGGGAATTGTCCCGACCCCGACCCGAGACGGAGGCACGTTACACGTTCTCCGACGTGGGGGTCACCGAGGAGGAGATGGTCGGCGTCATCCGCTGGCTCCGGGGCAAGAACACCGCCCCGGGGCCCGATGGGATACCCGGCCGAGCCTGGGCGCTCGCTTTGCGCGTCCTGGGGGGGAGGCTACGTTCCCTGTATGGGAGTGTTTTATGTCGGGGATGTTCCCCGACATATGGAAGAGGAGTAGGATGGTCCTCCTGAGAAAGGAGGGGAGGCCTGCGGATTCTCCCTCCGCGTACCGGCCCATTTGTCTGCTGGATGAGGCGGGCAAGATGTTTGAACGCATCATTGCCGCCCGCCTCACCAGCCATCTGTCCCGCGTTGGCCCCGATCTGGCTGACAGCCAGTTTGGATTCCGAGAGGGACGATCGACCGTAGACGCGGTCGATCGCGTCAAGTCCCTCTCGGACAATGCTGTCAGCAGGGGCGGGGTGTGTTTGGCGGTGTCGCTTGACATCGTCAACGCCTTCAACACCCTGCCCTGGCCCGCCATAAGGGAGGCACTGGTACGTCACCAAGCGCCTCCCTACCTTCAGGCGGTGCTCGGGGACTACCTGCGGGACAGGGGGATAGAATTCCCGGGCCGGGACGGGACGATGCGGAGGGAGGTGGACCGTGGGGTCCCACAGGGGTCCGTTTTGGGCCCGCTTCTGTGGGATCTCGGGTATAACACGGTCCTGCAGGCCTCGCTTCCCGACGGCGCCACCTTAGTCTGCTACGCGGACGACACGCGGGTGGTGACCGTCGGGAGCACGTTCGGGAGGACCATCCGACGAGCGGAGGTTGCGGTGGCAGCCGTCGTCCGGAGGATCCACGACCTGGGGCTGAGAATAGCCCCGGAGAAGACCGAGGTTATATGGTTTCATGGCCGGCCTCGGTCCAAGCCTCCGGCGCGGTCGTGGATTCTGGTAGGTGGAGCCAGTGTCGAGGTGGGTTCCCGGATGAAGTATCTGGGACTCATCCTCGACAGCCACTGGAGTTTCGATGCTCATTTCGACCGCCTCGTCCCTCGAGTTGAAAAGGCAGCGGCCTCTATGGGTCGTCTGCTGCCGAATCTCGGGGGACCTGGGGATTGGGTGCGCCGCCTATACTTAGGCGTGGTACGGTCCATGGCCTTGTATGGTGCCCCTATATGGGCACCGGCCGGGATGGCAAGCCGGCGCAACACGCAACTGTTGCGTCGGCCACAGCGGACGATGGCTATTCGCCTCGTCCGCGGGTACCGTACCACGTCCACTATGGCGGCGCTGGCTCTGGCCGGGGAACTACCCTTCGAGCTGCTGGCGGCGGTGCGCGCCTATATTTATAGGCGCAATAGCATTTGCCGCAGCGCTCGGGGGGCCCCGTTGGAGCCTGAGGCGGTCCAGGAGCTGGAACTCCAGGCCCGGGGACGCATGTGGGAGGTTTGGCGTAGGGAGTTATCCTCCCACGCCAGCGAGCGCGTCCCCGGGGCCCTCCTGCCACACCTGCAAAGGTGGCGGGAGCGGCGGCACGGTAGGCTCACCTACCGTCTGACACAGGTATTCACCGGACACGGCTGTTTCGGTGTCTACCTGTGTCGGATAGGACGGGAGGAGACGGCGGTCTGCCACCACTGTGGGGAGGAGGAAGACTCGGCGCAGCATACGCTGGAGGAATGCCCCGCCTTTTCAGCGCTGCGTCGAGTCCTCCGTTGTGAAATAGGAGGAGACCTCTCGCTCCCAGCAGTAGTTGGGGCAATGCTGGAGAGCGAGAGGAACTGGAAGCAGGTGGCCTCCTTCTGCGAGGAAGTAATAAAGCAGAAGGAGGCCGCCGAGCGGGATCGGGAACGATCCGATCCCGCTCGAAGAACCCGGGGGCGGCGACGGGTGCGGCCGGCCAGAGGCCGCGCCATAGGGCCCCCGGGATAAGGAGGGTAGCTGACGGCGGGGGGTGGATCTCTTTTGGGGTCCCCTTGTTCCCCCGCCAGTCAGCAGATCGTGAAGTTGAGTCGACGGGAGCGGGGGGATGGCATGTTTAACGCCGTCCCCCCGGGCGGCCGTGTTACCCAGGGCGGGGGCCCTGGGTAGTTGATAAACGGCCGCCGGGACGGAGCGGTGCGGGGCGCGGCCTCCCTGCACTGCGGAACCAGAGGTCATAGGAGGGGGAGGAGTAAACTCCCCCTCCTCGGGACGCGGCCGGTCATCAAAGGATAGATGACCGGCTATGGCGAGGGGGAGTCGCGGTTGTGTTCTCCGAGAGTTCCCGTGACTCCCCCGAATCCGCCAGATGCGGAAGAGCGTCCGAAGGTCGCCGTGGAGGTTTTAGTGGGTCGAACCCCACACTACCCCGCTGTCGCTCCCCCGAGCGGCAGGGGGGTGTCTGACGATCAGATTTCCTCCACGTAAAAAAAAAAAAAAAAAATAGGGTTAGGGGGGGCTCCGGCTGGACGGCGTAGCGGTCGGACGTGTTTCGCGTCGCTCCGCGGTCGATCACTATTAATTCGGGTAATAACGCGTTTTCAGTTGCGAATTAGGTGTTAAAATGTTCGGCTAGTGATCGCGAGTGCGTACATATATTAATTAGGCCGGGCGCGATCCTAATTATCGTGGAAATTGCAATTATAAGTTGTTCGGGGTGTCATGGCGGCCGCGTCATGACGCGACGACACGCGATAGATTCTCGATTCAGCCGAATATCGATTCACCGGTGTAAAACGGCCTCGATTAGTGTTCGTAATTGGCAGATAGGACTTATTATCGGGTTTTATGCAAGTGATCGGGTGCAATTAGCGCGGAAATCAATTAGGACGCTGTGGATTGAGCACGCGGTTGACAGGTCATCATGGCCGCCAACATGGATGCCTCAACCGACAAGACGAGCGAGGAAGAAGATGAGGTAGGCATCATGGCCGTTCGATACATCGAACGTGACGTCACAGGGTCAACGTCGAACGATGCATGGGACTGAGGGAGATAGAGGTAGAGTGAGTAAGAGACGACACGCGAAGACATCGTAAGGTAGGATCTCAACAAAGAAAATGATTAAAATTATTAGCAGTGTCGAGTCCAGATAGTTCGAGATAAATCGATTGCGTATATCGATAGTTAGGAACTTGTCATTCAACGGGACACGCGACGCGAGCGACGCGAGTGACGTGATGCGCGATATGGATGCGCGGTGAATCGTAACATCGCGCCGAGTAAACGCACGACGAAAAGGTTATGAATGACAGGTATAGGTTATGTAGTACGAAGAGGTTAGAGCTGTCAGTCGGGAAGACAGACGCGATCGTGACGTAGGCGAGCGGCGCGTGACGCGATGCGTGAATAGGGTGCGCGGTGCTTCGTAAGAGTACGCGGAGTAGGAAAAGGTTATGGCCGGCGGTTTTAGGCTAGATACATCGAAAAGGTTAGACACGACATACTTGACAGGTGAAAGATGGCCGCGCGAAGCGAGTGTGACGCGGTGCGCGAATAGGGTGCGCGTAATATCGAAGTATTACGAGCGACGATGCAGGTTATGGGCAACGGATAGAGGATAGAGGTTAGATAGATCGAAAAGGTTAAATCGAAATTCTGACAGGCGAAAATAATGAAGCGGGCAGATGGAGTAATGCGAGCGAGACGCGATGCGCGATCAGGGTGCGCGGAGTCTCGAGATAGTTCGCGGGGCAAATAAGGTTATGGGTGAAAAATGTAGGTTAATTAGATCGAAAAGGTTAGACCTGTCACTCGAACAGGAGGAAAGATGGCCGTGAATAGACGGCGCGAGGGGAATCGCGACGTAGGTGAAGCGATCGTGACGTGGTGCGCGATTAGGGTGCGCGGAGGCCCGTAGTAGCATGCGAAGTGAAATAAGGTTATTGACGACAGAACTAGGTTAAATAGATCGAAAAGGTTAAATTCGGAAATTTTGACAGGCGAAAGATGGCCGCGAGTAGATGGCGAGACGCGATCGTGACGCGATGCGTGAATGGGGTGCGCGGAGCTCCGAAATAGTTCGCGATGATAGGGAAAATTTAGGTTAAATAAAAGCGGTTAGGATAGGAAATAACACGAGGCAAGGGTACGAAGAACCGCGGTTGAGGGCGCGTTGGTAGGGTGACGTAGGTGGCTCTCGCGTGAAGGGGGAAATGATAGGTTACGGGTGGGCAATTAGTGCTCATCGCGTTACGAAGGGGTTTAGGGCGTTCGTTTGATGGGGGGGAGGTGGCTCGGGGGGGGGGGGGGTGTCTCGGGGTGACGAGATAAGGGTTGTGGACGCGTCAGATGGTCGAGGGGGGGTCGAATTCGGCCAAATTCAATTTTGGAAATGTTTTGGGGGGAAAAAAAAAAAAAATTTATTCGATTTTTGAATAGCCAGACGGTGGTTTTATGGGTTAGGTTAACATCCGAGGTCTCCTAGGGCGCCGCCGGCGGCGTAATTTTGAGTTAAAATTTTTATCGGCCTATCGGGTTCAGGGGGTCGGATTACCCCCACCGCCAAAACTTGAGCCTTCCAAGATGGCGGAAAGCCTTGTTTTGCGGTTTTTTCGCGATTCTGAGCTTTAAACTCCAGCTTTTTCAAAATTAGGGATGGATATTTAAATTGGGCAACCATCGGAACAGTTTGCGTCCCCCCGGGCGAGCCTCCGAAATGACGCGGGGCGGGGGGGGGGGGGGGGTGGAATGAAGTAAATCTTGAAACTTCCTGTAGTCTTGGCGAGAGGGGTTGAGGGTGGGGCGGGGTGCGTCCAGCCCTTGGCCCGCTCGAGATTTTCATCCCCCCCCCCCCCCCCTAGGCCTGCGATTCGTATCAGCGAACGCGCGCTGAAAAGTAGGAGCGACCAACTCGAGCGCTGGCGCGTCCCGCCAATGCGCGCATGCGAGAAGCCAGGCTGAAGGCCCTGAGGCTAGGATAGGGAGCCGCCCCACAAACCGAGGAACAAGAAAAAGAAAGGCACAATAGTAGTGTTGCAGAGTTTTAGTAGTTTCAGGCTTAGTTTTAGCTGTGTTCTGCCGCCTCTGGTTTGGAGCGCGGAACAAGCTTAACGGATACATAATACATATTACATAACACCGAATACCAGAGCCAGCAACACTGCAGCGGGCTAATATGGCTGAAAGAAAAGAAAATAATAATACGAAACGTAGGCAAATCGCAACCGGGAAGCGGGAAAAAATAAGAACTAGGAAACAAAGTAAATTAAATGGAATCGGAGTAAATGGAATTAAAGCGGGACATATCCAATATCTAGGGTTCAAATAAAGCGAACAAATATTAATATTAATACTATTATTATTATTATTATTATTATTATTACTAAAATATAAAACAAAAACAAAATTAAGATCAAGCAAGCAGTAGAGCAAGTATTAAACGAAATAAAAATACAATTAGCAATAGATAAGTAAATGGAACAAATGGAACACATAAAATAAAATAAAGGGTAAGAGAGATATAAAGCAAAAATAAAATACATAATCGCAAGAACGAATGCGTAGATATGCTAACAGAATTAGAATTGGAATAATCATAAACCAGTCGGGCGAGGGCGTTGGCTCGTGGAGTGGCGCGATCAGACAGAGCCTGACGGGTTTTCTCCCGGTGTAGGGTTGGCAGCGGAGGTTACGCTGGCTGCTGAGGCGTCGACTGGGGGGCGTCCAAGCCGCACGATGCGCCGGCGTTCATTTCGGCGCTGCCGAGCTGTACCGACGGCATTGGGCACCTCGGTCTGACGTCGCTGACGTGAGGGTACAAGGGAAGCGCTGAAATGCGCACGACCTGGTGGTTGGACCTGGCGGCCCCGGCGAACGGCGCCGGAGGACTCTGAGGCCGGCTGACGGCGGCGAGAGGCGTGACGAGCGGCACGGCGCGGGCAACTCCGTGCTGGATGCCCGCTCTGACGGCACACGAAACACACACGGTCTCCTCGGGGTGGCACGTGGCGCACCTGGCACACGCTAATCCCCGCCCGGACGTTGCGTAAGCGGAGTAGTTGTTGGGCGGCTTCTGTGGCGCATTCAATTGAGGCCTCAATTGTGCCGTCCCGCTGATGGTAGTAGCCCAGACAGCGTATGAAATCTGGGCTAACTGAGCCGGCCAGGCTCAAGTTCAGGAGGAGCTCCTCCTGCTCCACCGTGGCCTCGATGCCGGTGATGCGCAGCAATTGCGCGCTTCGGGCAACCCGAACGCTCCACTGCCCGTGAGTGGCGGCTCGGAGTGACTCGGCGTACGAATCAAGATCAGCAGAGCGTAGCAGCTCCAAGCTCAGCTCCTGGGTGCGTGTGTTACGCACCCGGTAGACCTGATGGGACAGGGACCCCAGGAGAGCCTTGAGCTCTCGCAAGGCCAACTCGTGGCGCCTGGGCCTCGGTGGAGCCACAAATACGGCGTCATAGCGGCTTAAACGCGCCCCCCAGACGGCCATAGGGATGGCAAAGGTCAGTAATGCTGCACGATCGGCCGAGTAACGGTCCTCTGAGCGGAGGTCCATTGGCTCGTCCTCTGAAGCCTCGTGTGGTGAGTCCGAGTAATCGCTCAGGATATCAAGCGTGGCTCCGCGCAAAGAAGCGGGGCGGGAGGAGACGAGCGACATCGCGGCGTCGCTCCCGCTGTCCGCGCTGTCGGCCAAAAGGCTCAGCCTTGCGCAGAGCTCGGCCTCGGCGTCGGCGATGAGCTGTCTTGGCAATGGAATGTTGGCTGTAAGGTAAAGCAGCGGGTATCAATTAGGTGTAAATGACCGGGCAGGGAGGCAGGGATAATTGCCAGGGTTAGGGACAGGGGGGAGGTAGCTAGTGCTAATAGTGCGGCGGAAGGCGGTTTGGAACAGTGGTAGGCATAGAGGGGTTACTTGACTTGAAAGAGAAAGAGAGATACGCGCAAAAATGGGGAACGGGAATGGGCGATTAGGGGTGGGATGAGAGATACAACCGGCGGATTCAGGGTTAGGTTGGGTGGGGAGAAAGGAAAAGGGCTGGGGATGGTGATTAGCCGGGGTTAGGGCAAAAGGTTCGGGCATGGTTAGGGCAAGGATTGAAGGTAGGGGTAGGCCTGGGTCTATCCCCATGCGAATCAGCAACGATAGGGGAACGTTTTGGGGAAAAAAAAAAAAAATATATATATATATATATATATATATGAATAAATAAATAAATAGATAAATATAAATAAGTAAATAAACAAATAAATAATTAGATGAAGGGATGAATGAATGATTGCGTTAGGGAATAAATAAAATACTAATAAAGCAGATAAATAAATAAACAAACAAATTAATAAATAATGGTATAAACAAAGAAATGAATCAACTAAACAGTAAAAGCAGAAGAATAAATGAATAAACTAACAAATGAATAATTGCGGAAATATTGAAATAGCTGAGCAAATAAATAAATAAATAAATAAACTAACGAGTCAACGAACTATTGATATACGAACAAAGAAACAAACAAGCAAATAAATAAATAAATGAATAAATAAATAAATAAACAAATAAATAAATAAATAAACCACCAGATGAACAAATAAATAAACAGAGGAATGAACCAAGAAACGAGATATAGAGCAAATTAAGAATAGATAAATGAGCGAATGAATCAATTAGTAGTAGGGAATCAACTAACAACTAATAAACAAGTAAAGGTTTGAATAGAATAGAACAGACGAATGGACGAACGAATGAATAAACTATTAAATGTATAAACAAGGGAACGTATAAATGTGCAGGCAAATGCATGGATGGACAAATGAATGAACAAACAAACAAAGAACCAAATAAATTAATAAATAAATAAACAAATAAATAACTAGTTTAACAGAATAAACAGAAGAACGAACGAAGAAACGAGCCAAGGAACTAATCAAGAAACAAATATATAAGCGAACGAATCAATTAGTAGTGGACAATCAACGAATAAATAAGTAAAGGGTTAAATAGGATTGTATAAATGAATGGATGAATGTATGAATATACTAATAAATGGATAAACAAGCGAATGAACGAACAAAGCTACAGGCATGTGTATGGATGAATAAAGCAACAAACAAAAATAAACAAAGAATCAAACAAATAAATAAATAATAATAAATATTAAAGGGTATAAATGGTCAGATTGACAAATTAACAGAGGAACGAAACAAGAAACGAGCCAAGAATAGAATAAATTAAGGAATAGATTAACGAGAGAATGAATCTATTAAGCAGATAACCAATAATTAAATTAATTTAATTAAATTATTAAATTATTAAATAAGTAAAGGGTCGAATAGGATTGTATAACTGAATGAATGAATGAATAAACGAACTAAGTAAAGGGTAAACAAGTGAACGAACAAATGTACAGGCAAAAGTATGTATGGAAGAACAAAGGAACAAAAACTAAATAAACAAATAAATAAACAAATAAATAAAACAAATAAATAAACAAATAAACGTCGGTATAAAGGAACAAATGATAAGTAAATAAGTAAATAAATAAACAAATAAGTAAAGGGATGGATCAACGTACAAACAGACAAACATAGAACCAAACGAATAAATAAGTAGCTAAACAAATAAATAAATAAATAAACAAATAAATAAATAAATAAATAAATGAAACAATGAATATCAGAATATATAAAGATATAAAGAAGCAAACAAACAAACGTGTAGAGAATGCGTTAATTAATCAAACAAATAAATGAATAGATGAATAGATAAACAAATAAATTAGTAAATTACCTGTATCTTCTGCCTCCTCCCTGGCAGGGACGGGAATGGGTAGTGTAATGTCCCCTTGACGATGATTGTCCGGTCTGCCCTCGGGAGATAACACCGGAGGCGAGCGAAAATCCTCGTCAGCAACGAGACCGAGTTCGGCGTGATTAAACGAATCCCGCGACGACATCTTGAATTGAATTGAATTGAATTCAAATTCAGGCAGGTTGACAAAGCAACTGCTGGCTTGCAAGCACTGTTTGTGGAAAACACAGAGAAATCAGAAATCGGAATGAAGCAGGAAATGACAAGGAAAGACAGGGTACAAAGGGAACTGCGGTGAAGCCTGCCGTGTGTTTGATCGTGCGGGTTGACCGCGTGGCACGCGTATCAACAATGACGCGATTAGATCGCATAGGTATTAACAATCAGCATACTCACAAACGTAAACTCCTCCTTAGCTTGGACGAAACGACGGTTCCTGGATCACCTTTCTGCTAACAGACGCGACGAAGGAAGGGCTGGGATGTGATTAATCCGGCAAAAATCTGTAACACACGAGTAAAAAAATGCGGACTAGGCGTCTAAAGATGGATAATTGGCGACGTACTAACAGTTCGATATATCGATATATCGAGAAACAGTAGAAGTTTAAAACAAATGAGCGCGCTCAACGGTGATTGGGCGGCGAGGAGTGCGCGCGCAGTCAACTGCAGGCGTCGTGACGTAGTAGCGCAGCCGAAGCTGAAGTACAGCGCGGGGGAAAAATAAACAAGTACAGCGGAGGGCAACGGGTGACTCATTTAATTTAATTTAATTTAATTTAATTTAACTTAATTTGATTTAATGTAGTCTAATTTAATTTAGTTTAATTGATTTGATTTAATCAAGCAGAAAGCTGACGCGGTATACCTCCACGGTCTTGGGAGGGGGGAAGTAGGGCTAATTACGAGCCGGGTAACCAGGCATTGAGCAGGGGGCGAGTTAGGGCAAGGGTTAGGTTAAGGGTTAGGGCATGGTACACTTGCAAAGGTGGCGGGAGCGGCGGCACGGTAGGCTCACCTACCGTCTGACACAGGTATTCACCGGACACGGCTGTTTCGGTGTCTACCTGTGTCGGATAGGACGGGAGGAGACGGCGGTTTGCCCCCACTGTGGGGAGGAGGAGGACTCGGCGCAGCACACGCTAGAGGAATGCCCCGCCTTTTCAGCGCTGCGTCGAGTCCTCCGATGTGAGATAGGAGGAGACCTCTCGCTCCCAGCAGTAGTTGGGGCAATGCTGGAGAGCGAGAGGAACTGGAAGCAGGTGGCCTCCTTCTGCGAGGAAGTAATAAAGCAGAAGGAGGCCGCCGAGCGGGATCGGGAACGATCCGATCCCGCTCGAAAAACCCGGGGGCGGCGGCGTGTGCGGCCTGTGAGAGGCCGCGCCGTGGGACCCCCGGACTAAGGAGGGTAGCTGACGGCGGGGGGTGGATCACATCTGGGGTCCCCCATGTTCCCCCGCCGTCAGCAGATCGAGACGTAGTAGTCGACGGGAGCGGGGGGACGGCATGTTTAACGCCGTCCCCCCTGGCGGCCGTATTACCCAGGGCGGGGGCCCTGGGTAGTTGATAAACGGCCGCCGGGATGGAGCGGTGCGGGGCGCGGCCTCCCTGCACTGCGGAACCAGAGGTCATAGGAGGGGGAGGAGTAAACTCCCCCTCCTCGGGACGCGGCCGGTCAGCAAAGGCTAGCTGACCGGCCATGGCGAGGGGGAGTCGCGGTGGTGTTCTCCAAGAGTTCCCGTGACTCCCCCGAATCCGCCAGATGCGGTACAGCGTCCGAAGGTCGCCGTGGAGGTTTTAGTGGGTCGAACCCCACACTACCCCTCTGTCGCTCACCCGAGCGGCAGGGGGGTGTCTGCCGATCAGATTTCCTCCACGTAAAAAAAAAAAAAAAAAAAAAAAATAGGGTTAGGGTGGGGTCGTTCCGTTGGACGTCGTACCGGTCGGACGTGCGTCGCGTCGCTCCGTGATCGATCGCGTTTCAAAGTGGTAAAAACGCAAAAAGTGTCCTAAATTTGGTGTCAGTTTGTTCGGTTAGTGATAGGGATCACGAAAACATATAATTTGGGCCGGTCGCGATCCCGAATTACGCGTAATTTGCAATTTTCTGATTTTCGAGGTGTCATGGCGGCCGCGTCGTGACGCCTCGACACGCGATATATTTTAGAATCAAGTTAGCTCGTTCGCCTGGGCGTTAATTAACTCGCGATACTATAATTTCGGTCGTTAAACGTGTTTGAGGATGATTCGGGTGCTTGATTTCGCGAATTTAAGTGTTAAAAGTGTAAAAACTGTCGCGGGTGAACACGCGGTCGAGAACACAATATGGACGCCATGGCGATGACGCGGTTATAAATCGAACTTTCCGGCGATTCGACCGCGTGCACGAACTGTACGAGACGCTAAAAGATTTTCGCGATCGCGAAACCCGGTTTTAGGGAGATTTCCAGGATTTTAACAAGGAAACTGATCGAGGAACCGCGAGGAGGAAGAAGACGTCGACCGCACGGCCAGAAAGACGTCCGTCGATACATCGCAACATGGCGTCGACAAGGTTTGAAAGAGGATTTCTTGTTTTTCCGAGAATTAACAGGTATTCCGAGGACAGCGAAAGGTAGGATTTAAAATTACCTTTAATTTGACACGCAATTTGTCCACGAGAAAATTCGCAATTATTTATTTCATTATTTCGATATTAATCGAACGCGCGGGGTGGGCGTCGCGTTGTTAAAATTTGCGTTGGCAATAACGAAAATGGGTTGGCAGCGAAGTAGTGCAGCCAACGCGCCGTTGTTATACGAGGTTGGCAGCATTGTGGAACGTAACCTCCAAATGTCAAACACGCGCCGATGCAGCGTCGTTTCTTGTCCGGACGAGTTTTATACGCTTCCTGGTTGCATGCGGGAGTACGCGATTTGCTCGGTTACATTTCGCTGTGCGACGGTTTTCTATCGTTAGAGTTCGGTTTGCTTCGCCCGATGTTATTTACCGGTTTTCGGATTGTGTTTTATTTGCTGGTTAATAAACGTGTGTTCTGATGTTCTTGTAGCCATTAAACAGCGTTTTACTTATTACAATCCTTCCTAGTCTCTTACGAGTCATTTCCATATATATTTTATATACTTTTTAAGCATTTGCAACTATTGTCTCGTTTATCTGGTCATATTTAATTATTTCCGCGCCAGTCACGGTTGTTGTATGTTTTGACGCGAAACGGCGCGTTGGCTCGCTCGTTGCTCCTTAATTTATTCAATTAATTATTTCTCGTGGATTACAGTACGTCTGCGTTTCAGTGCTGCTCGATGTGCTATTTGGGAGACGTCAACCAACAGTATATCTCTTAGTTGTAATATTGTTCTTTGCATTCAATTAGAATATTCAATTGGGTGACATTCATTCATTACGTCTTCGTTAAACACTTTACATTAATTACATTATGCTCGCGGTTGTACAAATTGCGTGCACTCTTTATTTTGTATACTATATATATGCTGTGTTCTTTTGGCAAGCTCTGGGACCATCAATTTTCATATTTCACTGCGAGTCATTGCTCCCCCCCCTTAAGTCTGTTTGCTAATATTATTTTGTTGCTCGGCTTGATGGTTGGTATACGTATCATGGAAACCGGTCCAGGAATATTCATTATTTACCTTCTCGCTAAGGCTTGACTCGCTGACTTGCTGAGCATATCATGCTGTGTAGTTCAATAACCTATTTCAGTGTATTATCACTTTGCGTATTGTTTTATTAGTGCGTGTCCCTTTTATTCAAGCTACATCTCTGCTACAGTGTGAAATTGTTAGTTAACGTGCTGGTGTTATTCCCTCTCTACGCGCATTACTCTAATATTCCATTCTTGACAGTCATTGTTAATAATAATTATCAATTATTCAGATTATAATTTAGCAGTTACGCTATTATTATTTCTCCTTATTGTATTGTGACTGCGTCACGTTACAATTATTTTGTTATGTCATACTACCACGCTTTAGCTTACTCTCATGTTTCCTTATTTTGTCAGATTGCCATCGTCAACCTTTCCTTAATTAGTTATTTACTTCCCCCGGGCTGCTATTACTGTATTTTGACTTTCCCATGGTCCCACGAGCGCTTGCAAACACATTCCATGTATTATTCATATATTTTATATGATGGTTTATATTGCGACAAATATAACTTGTATACCGTTGACCGTGGTCTGAACAAGTCTTTATTTACATATCCACATATTTTGGCATTTTATATTTAATGGCTTACTATCTCATTCTTCTGATACGTTTGCTGGTCATTATTGTGGTTTACGTGTTTGTTTATATATTGAAACTTAATTTATATTGAAATATACTGAAACTCTGCTTTTTGACAGCTCACGGTCTTAACATTTCTTTATTTTCATCTATCTTATGCTTATTTGATTACATTCTGTGCATTACTTCATGTATTTTAACGTACACACTACTGTTATTAATACTTATTCAATTAGTTATGTATTTACTATGATATGCTATTCACAATTTTATATACTGTCAGACCACGGTCCGGTTCGTTTCTATTTTGGATATACTTACTGTTATTTTATATACACATTGATTTTGACTTCATTAAAATACGCACTGTTTATTACTCTTTTGTTCTAATATGTACATGTGTTTCTTATTATATGGCAGGCATATTTTGTTTACTGGCAGACCGCGGTTTACACCAAGGTTACCCTCATATGTTTGAACCTTGTTTGGCGTTTTATACATTCATTTTGTTTTGTTTTCTGCAATTAATATTTGTCCAGTAATTACATGCTTTTTACTTTAATATTTTAATTGCAATTTCACTAGAATAGTTTGTATATCAGCCTTGTATAGCTTCCTATTCTTATACGTTTGACATGCTAACATTTTGCTAACTAACAGTATTCGCTGAGTGGCTTTCAATTGATACTCTAGTATTTAGTATCTAAAACTCTCAAAATGATTCAAGATATCATTAATTGCTAGTTGATAAACCTAAATTATTAGCTTTAATAATAAGAATAAACAAGGTGTAATTATTATTCAGTAATCAGGTCAATATTTGGTTTTATTTTATTTCATTTAGTATAGATACAGTTTTAATTAATGAATATAGCACTGTTACGAATTTTACGGTACTTGTGTTTCAAATCAATTAAGGCTTACACAGTTAACTTTAGTCCTGTTATTTCTAATAACTCACTTAATTGGAGGATAATTGGAGGAAACAAATCCTGTTATTCCGGTTTAAGGTTTTGGGAGATTAACTAATACTCCTTCAAATTCAATTTCAGTTCCAGTTTTACAAATTCAAAGTATGTTGTAACGGTTATTTAGGTTCCTAATGATTGAATCATTTTAACGAGGATCTTAGTTGTATTTAAATCAAATAAAAGGGATAATTTAAACAAGCAAGGGTGACAGGCGTATTAATTCTTGCACTGAAGTACGTTTGCGTACTCTATTTTATTAACTTTTCATGCGCTACATGCATTAGTACAGAGTTCTCACCTCCAAGCTTAAAATACCCTTTTACAGGTTATGTTAGCTGTCATTGTATCTGCATTTTAACATATTAAGCTAATTTTTCCCGTTCTTCATTACTTTTGTTGAAACTTGTGTTACGTTGGTCTGTTTTCTGTCTTCGCACTTATACGTTGTAGGTTTTCTCAGCTTTTATTCTGGAATTGAAATAGGTTGGCCGGTATTGTGCATAGTATTGTATAATATTACTGTGTTGGCTTGGAACTGCTGCTATAAATACCTGCTTCAATTTACAATAGTGGTTGGTCGCCAGCTTTCTTAATTTCCTCATACGCATCCTTCGTTGGTTGTTTTCTTCTGCGCCTCCACCAGAATCGTACATTTTGCTCGTTGCTGCATGCTGCAAGCCCTTCTTCTGCCACTAACTGTTGAAATACAAGAAGTACATTAGAGTAGTAAATACTATAGAGGATACAGGTCATAGTATTAAGGTTATGGTGCCACAATGTTTAAACAAGGATATTACCTGGGAAACTGCGATGTTTTGAATCTGAGGTATGCTTCATGCTCGATTAGTTAATAGTTACGGTTCCAATTTTCAATTTTCGGTTAACTAATTGTTGCTGCTCGCTTGAAGTGGCAATGCTCCTCTTCCTCGCCACAGTAATCCAGACTGCTGTTTATCCGGTGCTCTCTCCCTGTTGTTATTGTTGTTCGTCACCCATAAAAGGAGTTATGCAACAAGTTCATTGCTCGATCTATTCAATATATTGACATTTCGTTATACCTATTTTCGATGTTCTGACGTTTTGACGAGTCGCGTCTTTCAAGCGGCCATCTTGTTTTGCTTCATGACACGAGCTGCGACGTGGTTCTTTCGAGTACCGGTGTTTCTTTCCTTCCTGCGTCGTCAGATGGTGCGACCTGCGTTCATAAGCGTCGTTAATAAATTATTTGTTGCGACGTCGCCGTGCGGAAATAGGGATTTTTGTGGTTTTCAAGGCGTGGGTAAGGTGCCCGTGGAGCGCTGAAGCGCTCTGCTCGCGGCGCGGTTAATAAACAAGACACGATCTAGGTTGACGTCAATTTATTCTCTAAGTTGAAATATACTTGGCGAAAATACTACCCAGCGAGGCAATGTAAAGTTAAAAGAATGCGACTGTCTGTTAGCGAGTGCGATATCGTTCTCCCTTTGGCGGGTGAAGTCTTCGCGCGATTTCGGCTGATCCCCTCTTCGCTGGAATTTGGGTCCTCCCTCCGGAAAGTTCCTGGTCCTCCCCTGGTCCAATGGGGGTGATGCCCACCCCGTCCGGTGGCATCCCTCTCTTCTGGTCCTGGTCCACCCTCGGTTGAGTGGAGGTGGCGGTGTCCCCGCCAAGGGTCTGGACGTCATCGCGCCCATGTGCTAAGAGAAAGCGTGGGACCCAGGAAAAACTACGAAAAAACTAAGATAACTTGTATTGGCGAGCCGAACCGACCCTTACGGAAATTTACGAGCCTCTTGAAGCGTATGAATAGAGACAACGTCGCGAGGAATCTTCTATTGTCCGAACTCGTACGTGACTTAACTAAAAACAACAAATTTGGTACGGTCTCTAATAAATTTACTCGAGAGTTTCCTAATTGACGAGTTTTCGTTTCCTGGCTCTTCAGCTTTCCCTTGTTCGATCGCCCACGGCGAATATTTCTTAACAATGAATTTCCTGTTCGTAGTACACAGATGTTTAGTCTATTCGTATTTCGCTCTCAATTTATGATCGCAGTATCAAGGGGGCGCAATTTCTCCGTAACAATGTTCACGCGGTTCTATCAATCTACTACTCGAGTCAAATCCAAGCGATAGCGTTACATATTAATTATTATTTAATTTTCCTGAAAATTGATTGCTAAGTTAGTTTACCAGCATTCGTTATTCCCGTTATTCTCCTTCGCAGCATTAACTTTTACATTAAATTACACTGATTTATAACATTTTGTCATAGGCTTTCCCTTGGCTACACAGATGGCGTTTGGGGGCTCGCCCGCTTTACTTTTACTCATACTTCCTTTATCAGAATTATCAGATTTGATCTGTTCTTTTCTAATATCTAAATGATTGTCAATACTGCCTGTTTGTAGATCCTTTGACTTCGACTTGCTTCCATTCCGGTCTTTAAATTACTGCGTAATTGCCGGCCGCGAGGGGCATTGCGCATTAGACCTTATGGCGCGGTTACAATGTTCGTTGTTTCCGAGTTTCCGATTATCCGAGGCGTGTTTTTATCAATAAATGTATGCAACTTCTTGTTTATTTTATTATATTATCCCATTATCTAATTATTCCTGCTATCTTCTTACATCCGGATAACTGGTTATTTGTTTAAGCGATTTAATATTTAATTATTCATGTCCTCGGTTTCAATTTAAATGTCTGATTGCTAATTTAACTATTTAATTTAATCTCATTGCTATTTAACTACTGTCACATTGTTTAATTGCTGACTTTAATTGTACTTTACACATAGTTACTGCTCTGTTCCTGATACATTTGTTATATTTATATCTTGTTTGCTTCTTGCGTTTTCTATTGAATTAATAACTCCAAATATTCAATTATATTTTTCTTAAATTACTCCCCCGGGCGGCAATTATTTTATTGCAACCTTCCCATGGTCCCATGGGCGCTTGCAAATATATTCCTTGTATTATCTATGTGTTTTACATGATGGTTTATAGTGTGACAAATATAACTTGTATACTGCTGACCGTGGTCTGGACAAGTCCTTATTTACATATTTTGACATCTTACATTTAATGACTTATTATCTCATTCTTCTGATACGTTCACTGGTCATTATTTGTGTTTACGGGTCGTTTATATATGGAAACTTAAATTTGCATGATGTCAAACGTAGTCTGGACACTTCTCTGCAACTACTCTACGTTTCTTTTGAGCATTGATTTCAGTTACCTTATTACACATAATGTTTATTATTCAGGAGTCTATGTGATTAATTAAAATGACGTACATAACTCTATAACTTATAAGTATTAACTTGCATTTTGACAGTTCGCGGTCTGAACAGTTCTTTATTTTGATCTACCTCGTGCTTTATTTGATTATATTATATTTTGTGCATTGACTTCATGTATTTTAATGTACACGCTGCTGTTATTATTACTTATTCAATTGTTTATGTACTTAATATGATATTCACAATTTTACATGCTGTCAGACCACGGTCCAGTTAGTTCCTTCTATTTTGGATATACTTACTGCTATCTCATATTCATATTGATTCTGATTTCATTAGAATACACATTGTTTACCACTTATTTGTTTCAATATGTATAAATGTTTCTTCGTTATCATACGACAGGCATATTTTGTCTATTGACAGTCTGCGGTTCACACAATGGTTACTCACATATGCTTGAACCTTGGCTGGCGTTTTATACATTCATTTTGTTCTCTGCAGCTTATATCTGTCTATTAATTACATGCTTTATATTTCTATATGTTTCAATTTGCAATTTACTAGAATAGTTTGTATATCGTCAGGCTTGTATAGCGTTATATTCCTACATGTTTGACATGTTGACATTCTGCTAATTAACATTATTCGCTGAGCGGCTTTCAAGTGATACTTTAGTAATTAGTATTTGAAACTCTCCAAATGATTCTAGATACCATTAACTGTTAGTTGATAAACCTACATCTATTAGTCTTAATAATAAGAATAAATAAGGTGTAAACATTATCTAGTAATCAGGTCAATAATTGGCTCTATCATATTTTGTATAGATACAGTTTTAATTAAGGAATAGTACTGTTACGAAATTCATGGTTTTTGTCCTTTAATTTAATTAAGGTTTACATAGTTGAGCTTTAGTCTTGTTTATTTCTAACACTTCATATAAATGATAAATGATAATTGAAGGAAGCAAACCCTGTTATTCCGGCTTAAGGTTCTAGCAGATTAACTAATACTTATTCAACTTCAATTTTAGTTTTACAATTGGAAGTATGTTGGAACATTTATCTAGGTTCTTGATGATTGAATCATTTGAACGAGGATCTCAGGTGTATCTAAATTAAATAAAAGAGGATAATTTAAACAGACAAGGGTGACAGGCGTACTGATTCTTACACTGAAGTATGTTCGCGTACTCTATTTCATTCAGTTTTCATGCGTTACATGCATTAGCACAAAACTCTCACCTCCAAGTTAAAGATACCCCTTTTACAGACTATGGCAACTGTCATTGTATCTGCATTTAAACATATTAAGCTAATATCCTCTCACTCGTCATTATATTTGGTCAACTTGTGTAGCGATGGTCTCCTCTTGTCTTCGCACTTGTACGTTGCAGGTCTTCTCAGCTTTTATTCTGGAATTGAAATAGGTTGGCCGTTATTCTGTATAATATTGTATAATATTACTGCGCTGGCTTAGAACTGCTGCTATAAAATACCTGCTTCAATGTACAATAGCGGTTGGGCACCAGCTTTCCTGAAGTTCCTCATACGCATCCTCTGTTGGCTGTGTTCTTCTGCGCCTCCACCAGAAACGTACATTTTGCTCGTTGTTGCATGCTGCAAGCCTTTCTTCTGCTACTAGCTGTGGAAATACAAGAATTACATTAAATTAGCAATAGTATAGAGGCTACAGGTCATAGTTTAAGGCTATGGGGTCACAATATTTAAACAAGGATATTTACCTGGATAACTGTGACGTTTTGAATTTGATATATGCCTCATGCTCGATCAGTTAATAGTCACGGTTCCAACTTTCAATCTCCGGTTAACTAATTTAATTGTTGCTGCTTGTTTGAAGTGGCAGGGCGCCTTTTCCTCGCCACAGTAATTCAGACGGCTGATTATCCGGTGCTCTCTCCCTGCTGTTGTTAGTGTTCGTCACCTATAAAAGGAATTATGCAACAAGTTCTATTGGTCGATCTATTTAATATACTGACATTTCGTTACACTTATTTTCGATGTTCCGACGTTTTGACATGTTGCGTCTCTCAAGCGGCCAATCTGTTCTGCTTCATGACACGAGCTGCGACGCGGTTCCTCCGCGCGACGGGGCTTACCTTCCTGTGTCGGCAGACGGCTAGGTCGGTGGTCACGAGTGGCTGTAGCAAATTTACTATTATTTAATATCCTTGAATATTGACTGCTGGGATAAGTCAACCACGCTCGTTATTCCCCTTCCCAACTCGACAAGCTATAACCAGGGTAGCTGTCGATAACGCTGGCTAGCGCTGCTTGCACCGTCTTCTCCCGGGAAACGTGCTCGGAAATGAGCCTACGCTCGGGAAGAAACTCAACTACCCACATGGCTAATGTTTAATAAATATTTCAAAGGCTAACGTCCATAATCACCCTATGGCCAACTTTAATGATCAGGCTCATGGCAGCCAATTAAAACTCTATGCGACCGGCTGATCAACAGGGAAAACCCAGTACCTGAATGGGCCACACCCCAAGGCGCATAGGAATATGATTACATCATTTAATAGGCCCTGTCGGGAACAATACGGTGACTCAAACATTCCAAATCCCAAATGACCCATACCTACCAACTAAGCTAATAAGCGGCCAATAAGGGGTTAGGCCTTGCAAGCATAGCCACAGCCGACGAAATACTGAAATATTAGGGCTAAATGAGCAATGTTCAGGATTGTAATATAACGGACCGAACGTCACTTTATTCATCCGAATACGGCCTGCCAACAACAACCGACCAAAGGTAGACGATTCCATCCTACTAATCTAGTTGAACTTAGCCTAACTTAATCTAGACGAGAGTCATATCGAAGCAAGGGAGAGGACGACCTCTAAGCACTCCTCACACACCACTACTTTTAAGCTTAACCTAAATCTCTAAACTATAATCGATAATTGCTAACCGCTAAACACGAGAGAATATAAAAACAAAGCAGAAACGAACATAAAAGCATTCGAGATCGAATAACGTCGATAACACACGCGCACATACCGGTCCCTGATTACAAGCAAAAAGTAACAAAAGTAACAATCACACAAGCTAAAACTAGAAACCTAATCCTAATCTTGCTAACTAATCTTAAATCTTAGTTCGCCAACCAATCGGCACATTAACGGAAGGGGAAAAAAAAAAATAATATATATATAATAATTAAAAAAAAAAAAAAAAGAAGAAGGCAAGTACAGACACGGAGCAACCCAAGAACCTAGCAATTCAGGACTCTTCGCTCCAACCAAACAAATGCACGAAGAACCAGCATACAGAGACAAGAGGGGAAATGCATTGTAACTTAACTTATCTTAACTTAACCTAACCTAGGAACACGCAGGAGAGGGAATCTCGCCCGGCAGCGGCGCGCTAAAAATCTCGCGATGGACGCCGGACGACCGGACGCGCTGGTGCGGCGCGGCGCTGTCGACGGGCTTCCCGCACTCGGCTCTGGCGCTCCTCGCGGCAACGAGACCGGAAGGGCTCGCGGGAGCCATAACCGCCCGACACTCCCTGACCCGACCCACCCCCACCCCCACTTATCGACCCAGCTCTCCCCGCGGCGGTAGCACAGTCACGGGGTGCGACGCGCCCGAACGATGAAGTGCTCGCCCGAGGGCATCGGACCGAAATGTGCCCAATCTGCTGGCACAGATAACACCGCCGCTGGGCACCGGTCACAACCGCACGAACATGGCTTATACTCAAGCCTACACGGATGCGCCCGATTCCCAGCAGCGTCCTTGCCGCCTCTTCAGCGCACTCGATGAGTGCCTCATTTGTTCCGTCCCGCTGGGTCTGTAGCCCCCGGCAGCGGATGTCCGCGGGATCCACAAAGGCCTCCCGACATAATATCTGGAGGAGCTCCTCCTCCTCCACGGTCGGATCCACACTTCGCAGTGCCAACGTCGTGGACTTACGCAGCGAACAACACCTCCACTGATGATTGGTGGCTATCCCAATGTGAGACGCAAATATATCCGGCTCCTCCCCCCGCATTAGCTCTATTAGAATATCGCCCGACGACGTCTCCTGGATTTTATAGATCCTGAGAGCCCAGTCCCCTAGGCACTGCTTCAAGTCCCGCAGCGAGTCCCGGAACCCCTGCCCCCGACGCTGCTCCAGGAGCACAGCCTCATAGCGGCTGATTCCTGACCCCCAAACGGGAGTCGTATTGGCCGCAGCCCTGGTTTCCGGTACAGGCGGCCGAGGAGAGGACTCGGTCGACCGGTTCCACGGCCGGTCCCACGGCCGGACCCACGACCGGTCCGATCGGGCCAACGAAATTGACCTGCGAGGTGATCCTGCCACCATGGGCGGGGCCTGGTTGACTACCGCGTCGGAAGCTCCTGGCACGCGCACCACATCTGAGGATTCGGCTGGAGCCGCCTTGCCTACCTCCTCAGCGTCGAGCAGGGACAGCACCACGACCGGCTCCACTCCTTCGCCGACCCGGGCAACGCTACCGCTACTTAATCGCCTCAACTGGTTGCACAGGTCCTCGTCATCCGCGTCGTAAGGGCTGCCACGCGCAGACGGGGCCCGCACAGGTCCATCTACAAAGGAATTAGAGCAGAGTTGCAACCACACGGACAGTGTCGAATACTCCCAACGTGGCACGGACCAGAAGGAAACAGGCTCTCACACTCACCAGGCCCACGACTACGCCGCCGGTTCCAGGGCTTGCTCGAGCTGGGCCCGGGCCGAGAATATGGATGCTCAGCCACCGAAGCGCGCCGCTGAATCCCAGTCCCCCCCTCACGGCGAGCTCGAGCGTCGGCCTCCAACACCCCCTCGGTCGGAGTGGCAGCACGCGACACACGTTGGCGGCACGGCGACGGCGATGGACTCATATAACGGGCCATCAGGTCCAAATCCACTAGGTCCGGGCTCCTGTCCCCCCCGGACGCCGATGAACGAAGTCGCTGGCCGCAGCGCACCCCAACAACGCTGCCACTGGACGACATTCCACTCCCACCCCTGCCGCAATCACAGCCAACAGCGACAAAAGCTGATAACGAGAGAGATTTCAGCAAACCATAACAAGCAAACGAAAACGAAAACGAAAACGAAAACGAAGACGATAGCGACAGACAAGCTGTGTCAACGCCAACGCGAACGCGAATGCCAACGCCAACACACACACGGTTAACACACAGCTCCCGCAATAATGACGAACACCAGGCGCCCACGACCGAAGCCTAAAAGCCCCTAGATCTATCACTCTATTTTACCTAATATTCTATTCTATTCTATTCTATTCTATCCCATACCAGAGGGCCCAAAACAACAACCAGCGTGCGCAGCACCGGCACAGATAGTTAAGCACGGTATGGTATAGTATTATAATAATAACATTAACAACAATAACAATGATATCTACGTTACAAAATTAAATAAACAAATAGCCACCAGCTATCATATTATATATTAGTTAGGATATACGGGAACGAGCAAAGGGGGAAACATACACATGTACAATAATAACACAACAGCAATAACAATAGCAATAATAACTAGGGTAACAATAGTAACAACAACAAGTACATCAACAACAATTAGAATAGCAACAGCAGCAGCAATGGTACGGTAGCACCAGGGAAGTAACATTAGTAACAAGGAAGACGACAACATCAACCCAAGGTCCCAGACCCAGTGGCATGGGACAGATCCAAACCAATTAAATACATATATATATTAAAAAAAAAAAAAAAAAACAACAATAATATTATATATAATCTAAATACCGAGCAAAACCCTAACAATATTATAAAGGGGGAAAAAAGGGGGGGGGGGGAAACAACATATTAATATTAATATTAAATATGAAAGGGAATATAAATACAGAATACGCAAGTACGTAAATAACCCAAATGTATTAAAAAAAAAAAAAAAAGTTTTCCTTTAAATCCCCAAAAAGGTAAGAGCAATAATATAATAACAACAACAATAATAATTAACAACAGTAATAATCATAACAATCTAGAATGGGATAAATGTAAGAGACATATACACATGCACATATAAACAACTGACAGACAAACTAGCAAATAAACACACAAACAAAGAAATAAATAAGTAAGCAAGAAACAACAAAGAACCAAGCAAACAGCTACCAACGTAACGAATAGGCATAAGGGAAGGGGGAAGAAAGGAAGGAAAAGGGGGAGAAAAAAAAAAAGGGTATATGTATATGTACCACATGGGCACGTGTGTATATATGGGTACGTATATATACAAATAAATACTAATTTTTAAAAAAAGAAGGGGGAAAATTCTCCAATAAATATAAACTGTGACGTACGGGTTATGAGGGCAGCCTAAGGGTGGCCCTGCGCGGAGGCGATCAGGGAAAACCGCTCTCGACGCGCCCCGTGCACAATTCCACGGACGATTTGAATTTCTGGGCGCCAGTGCCGTAGCACTCGTCCGGAAACCTCGCCCTTCCGGCTGCTCAGTATGGGAGCGGGGCTCAGGGGAGGTTAAAGAAAATTTGACCCACGAGTGACGTTTAACGTGAATTTTAATCAAGGCCAAGGTGGCCGTGCCAGACAACCAAAGAACGGGAATTCCGCGGTACACTTTTGCGCAAGGGAAAAAGGTACGCGGCCGCCAAGTGCGGCAAAGAGGACCCGCGGCGCGGAAATTCCCAATACAAAGAAAATTCTCGATCGCAGAAACTAAAGCTAGGGGTCGATACAAAATGTCGGTGGCCCTAGAGTTTCAAATACAAGAAGAAAAAAAAAATTAGTCGGGAATGCGGGGGGGTCGGGGGTACCCGTCCGCGATTCAAATCCGGGGTCTCGATGACCTCGCCGAAACCGACAGCGGCGGCAATGCGCGGGCTCGCGGAACGAGGACGACCTTCGTTCAAACGCGGAGGACGAACTCGGCGGTTGGCGCGGGCGAACCGTTACGCCGATTTTCGAGTCGCCGCAGCTCGAAACCTGCACAGAGAAGGGCGGCGATTCGGGGGTCAAGGGATCGACCTCGAGGGTCCTCGCCTCTCGGATTGCGTCCTGTCGCCAACGTCGCGAAGGGGACGGGGACGGTAGCGGGCCCGGCGTCTTCCCGCTCACTCTCGTCGATCCGTTCTCGCACTCTCGCACCCAAACACCCAAATGCACGTGAAGAGGCGTGAATCCTACCTCTGCATCGGCGGATCCTTGATCGATGCTAGCCTTCGTGGCGGGGGACTGCTCCACACACCCGCGAGTGCACCCTTTCGTCGCGACTCGAATTGGCCTTCACGCCCAGAAGAAAAAAAGAATTGCAGAAAAGAAACAACGACTCGGTACTCTCTGTCTCGCCGCGCGCACGCTAATTGCTAATTATCCGCGGTCGCGATCTCGCCGGCTCGCGGTTCCCCCTCCCCAGGGAGTTTCGGTGCCGAGGCGGGCCACCAGGAGTCGTCCTGCTTCAGCCGGGACCTGGGGAGTCCTCTGTGGGCTGGTGCGGGAGGCAGCTTGTCGTTTCCCCAGGCCCGGCAATTTCGAAGTCCGGCTGCCGGTCGCTCCCGGGGAGGCTGCCGGGGCGGAGGTGGCGACCGGTCAGCCGGGTCGTCCTGCGTTGAGGTGGGGCCCGTCCGGCCCTCCCTCGCCCGGGTGGAGGGCGACCGCGGCCGACGGCGGGCAATCGTCGCGGTTGTGGCTTTGCCATAAAGGGGGTTGACTCTCTCCACTCGCTCTGTCCATGCTGGGGGGGACTGTGGGGAACAATGCCCGGGGCGCAGGACGGCGCGGTCGAGGCGGGGACTCGCCAGGGTGGAGGGAGCGGACGGACTCTCGTGATCGAGGCGAAATTTGCCTCGTCACAAAACAAGTAAAATCTCAAGGGAAAGATATACACGCACACAAGAATATAACGACGACACATACACGAATATGGACATAGCATAACTACCCGAATGGGTACATACCGCATGCAATTGAAGGGGGATAAATTTAAAATATATGTATGTATGAGCACATATATGCTTGCACATATACGCGCGTGGGTGTGTGTATGTGTGTGTATGTATACATAAACAGAATAATAATTAAATAACAACAACGACAGCTTCGGGCAACAGGAATAATTATATCAAGATAAGAAGGCGAAATGGAGGTGATGCACACACACACGCGCACACATGTATACATACAGACAATTAAATAAAGCAGCTAATAAACAAATAAACAAACAAGCGAGAAACAAACAGAGAACCAAACATACAAACAAACCACCCACGAAACAAACGATGGGCACAAGGGAAACGGGTGGAGGAGGTGTAAAGGAGGGGAGGGGAAAAAGAAAAAAAAAATAGGAATATATATATAAACATGAACAGACTGAAGGGAGTAGATACGTATACATACAAGACTACATTAACAATACATACACGGACATGTACATAGTACAATTACCCTAAACGGGTACATAGCACATATAACGGAAGGGGGGATCAAGGGGGAAAAAAAAAGAGAGAGAGAAAAAAAAAAGGGAAAAAGGGGGAAAAAGGGAAAATTAATTAAAATAATTAAAAAAAGGGGGAAAATTTAAAAAAACATATATGGGTATGCGCATGTATGTATGTGTATATGTGTGGGTGGGTGTGTACATGTGTATATGCATGTATGGGCGTGGGTGTATGTGCGCGGGTGTGCGCAGGTATACACATATATAATAATAATAATTAAATAACAGCGGCAACAGCGATAAGTAGCAGGATGACTGCAACGAGCTGGGCTGAATGGAGGAGATACACACACATGCACGTATGCATACAAATAACCAAATAATTAAACTTTATAAAGCAGCAAGTAAACAAAGGGGCGAGAAACAAGCTAAGGAACAAGCAAGCAAACTACCCACGAAATGAATGGACATAAAGGAAACGGGTTGAGGAGGGAAAAGGTTAAATTAAAAAGGGAAAAGGGGGGGGATAAGGAGGAAAAAGAAAAAAGAAAATATATATATGTGCACGCGTGTGTATGTGTATCTATGTGCATACATATTTATTTATAAGTAAATAAAAATATAAAAATAAAAAAAAAACCCTAATAAATATAAACAAATAATACCCGAAGGGAATAGATATACACACACACAGGAATATACTAACAATACATACACGAACATCCACATAGCACAACTACCCTAAACGGGTACACAGCACCTATAACTGAAGCGGGGAAAAAATTATAAAAAAGGGAAAAAAAGAAAAAAAAAATAAATATATATAAAAATATATGTGTGTATATGTGAGTGTATGTATGTATGTGTATGTGTGTGTGCGTGCGTGCGTGCGTGCGCGTGTGTGTGGGTGTGCGCGCGCGCGCGCGCGTGTGTGTGTGTGTATACAAGTTAAACGTTTTATGTACCGGATAAGAGATTAGCTTTAGATGTAAAATTAGTATTGACTGGCTTTAATGAACAAGCCCAATTACTAGTGTGCAATGACGCGTGGATACTTTTGAATATCCACCCGCAATTGCACACTAATTTCCCTCCCTGTGACTTCTACAATCCAATTCGCGATACTGCGCTCGACAATGAATATAACAGATGAATGTTTGAATCACTACTTTTACAATCGTACGATTGAGGATCTGTCGCAGCACCCTCACTCTCGGCCGAGTAATAGGAGGAGGAGTCTGGGTGGGGACGCCACGAAGCCTCAATCAGGTTGTGACACCTAGAAGTTCACCTGAGGCACGAATGTGGGCTCGAGGTGTTCTCCGATGCCGATCGCCTGACTTCGACTGTGTACAATCCGATCGTGAATTCGCGATACGTACGGTGCAGCAACACTCAGGTCGATCCTGCCGAGCAATTCGGGGAAGATCAAGTGGTGCCTGCACTATAATCTCACACGATCAATCGAGAACAACCAGAAGATGTCGGCAGGCACGAATCGTGGGCTGAGCGGCACCTCGGTTACTCAATTGGAATCGGTGAAGATTAATATACCGCGATGCCACCAAACAGAGCGATCACCGTGCCACACGGTCGTATCCACCTCTTCACAAAGGCATCCGAGTACATTCAAGAAGTGACGGCAGGGCACTTTCGTGAGCTGAGCGACACTTTGAATGCTCGAACGAGTCTGTGAGCGATGCCACGATCAAATGCCGGCAGAAATTGTGATAATGCTCACAATCGAGTCCACGTCTCACAAGGGCACGCAGGGACAGCCAGAAGTTACGGCGGGACACTTTGCGTGGGCCGAGCGATACTTCGACTGCCTGTATGAGCCTGGGAGCTGAGTCAAGATGTATGAGAATTATCCGATCTCAATCGTTCACGGATTCTGTGGTTTTGCCACGCGAGATTCTACCATTAGCAGTGACTCGAAACAACCTTACTCACCGTTTCGTTCCGCTCAGCGAAAATTGATATTCGAAGATTTACCACTCGTTATTAACCGACTTCGAAAAAGGAGGTTACTCAATTCGACATGTATATATATATTTTTTTTTTTTTTTTTTTTTTTATGTATGTGCCCCGATTACGCCGAGATGGATGGACCAATCGGAACCAAACCTTTTGCATCTTGTAGGGTATGACTCCCAGTTGGTCCCGTAAAAAAAAATTTTGCATTTCACCACCGCTTGCCACCTTTTTATTGCAAAAAAGCGTACGATTTCGTCCGCGTTGTGTATGGTCATCGATTACTTCAAGATGGATGAACCAATCGGAACGAAACCTTTAGCATCTTATAGAGTATGACCAACAGTTGGTCCCGTAAAAAAACCCGGTTCGGATTTCTACATTTTTTCCGCTTTTATCGCAAAAAACGTGCTATTTCACGTATATTCGGCCTGATATCGATGAAGCCTAGTATTACATTTTGCGGCCGGAGATCTTTCCACGATGATCCCATTTGCAACATTCCCTGCCCTTCCCTGCCCTTCTCTTCCCATCCCTTTGTTGAACTTTTTAAGGAATGCTCCAATCGCCACTAAAAAATGTGAAATAAAAAAATTTTTGGAAAAAAAATACAACCGACTTCGGAATGAACTAAAAAGGACGAAATAATTTACATTTATATTTCGGAGACGGCGCAAAATTAAAAATTGTGTAAATGAAGGATGTTGTTAATGTGAAAATATGTAAAAGGATTAAAGAATTTTGACAATTTCCAATGTAGAAAATTTTTAATTTTGCGCCGTCTCCGAAATATAAATGTAAATTATTTCGTCCTTTTTAGTTCATTCCGAAGTCGGTTGTATTTTTTTTCCAAAAATTTTTTTATTATATTAAAGTTTGATTTTATCTTATTTGTGACTACTACTCTGTACACGCCGGAACAACACAAAGAAGAAAATCGCGTTCTAGCTGTGCCACGGCGCGGTTTGTGCTCGTGACTCCTCGGTTTGAGGCGCGTATATAACGAGGGTAAGTTAGGCGGTTTGACTAAGTTACCAGGTCGGTTTGACCTCTCAATTATATACCGGTTTTCGCTGAACGGAATTGGAAACGCGTGTTACCTGGTTCGCTTCCAGACGTAGAGTAATTCTTGTCGAACGAGCATCGATCTCCTTCGATCCATATCGAGTGGGGATCGACGCGCACGCATATTTAATTAGTGGGGCGCTTCTCCTAAATTCTTTCGCACGCGACAAAGGACCGCGGATCCTTACGGTGGTAGGGGAGTCCGTCACACTCACACAGTCACACTCGGCTGTTCGTACGCCGTCTCTTGGTATGTAACCGGCGCGGTTACATATGCCCCCCTCTCTCAACACCAGAGGTGCAGGGACGCAGTCGAAATGCAGCTTGATCGTAGGAACTAGCACTCCCTTCGGTCGCACTTCACTCACAACAAAGTTGTAACGCAAGAAAATAAAATATTTAACATAACCTGATACAAAAAGGAACGACGTGTTGGTTTACATACTAATTGAGCGAAAGATTTTAAGAGAACGAACGTTGATTTGCATAATAATTGAACGAAAGGATTTTATGCGATGGTATAACCTAAACTAATCACTCTGAGTCCTTGGAATCAAACGAAAAGAATTAACGCACGAAATTAGCTTATTTGTACTTGTGACTAGACGTACACTCTCTTGGTATCACAGAGGCTGGTTTCGCCGCAGCCAATCAAAACAAGACGCAAAAAAAAAAAACGATAAATTAAACAATTTAAATTAAACGACTTCGTTTCGGCGATGAGATATATAAACAAAACGGAATGTCAGCTCAATGAAATTAAATGCTTTTGTCTCGGCGACCTCGTAATCAAACAAAACGGAAAATACATCGATTAAGGGTATAAGGGAGTGAATTAGCGCCTCTATCGGAGTAAAAGTGAAACACTGGAAAGGGTTATTCGTTTCAGGAGAGAAACGAACTGACGGCAGGACGCGTTTTCGTTCTTTCTGCGCATGTAACGTGACGCGCATGCGCTCCTATGACGATCGTTGCGTCAAAAGTATATACCTAGCAAGCAGAAAATTTTATGATCCTTGTCGATTGCCGTATGTTTCGTCGTATGTACGTTTATCTTTTTTCACCGCATACATTTCCCTAGTCTCTCAAGTTGCGCAGATCCGAATCTAGTGTCTACAGGGTCGAGTTTTTCCCAAATTTCGGACTTAATAACGAGAAAAATACATTATAATTATGATATTTATATTCGGGAGAAATGTGCCTATCGCTGTACAAAGCCCTTTTTTTGAAAAATTGTACTATAAGAAATTTCTTCTATAAGAACGTACACTTTTATTTTTCACAAAATTTAGAAATCCAAATTGCAAAATCGGGCTCTGTACAGCGATGCGTAATGGCATAAGGAATATTAAGAAACGAACATCATAAAGAAATATTGCTTCTTCGCTTCAAAATCTGGGAAAAACTAAGTTGCTAAAACGGGCTGTTGGGTATCGCTCCGTCTTTGTCTCTCCTGCTATTGTTGTATCACCCTCTCTGTCACGACGCCGTTGGAGAGACAAGGATCATCTATCCTTATTCGGGAACTTCCTACTTTTTCCGCAACTGTCGCTGAAGTCAACTCGGAGTTTGGCCGTCACTCCCCTATACCCTTAAACTAGATATTTTGTCGCGGCGATCTCACACTCAACAACACGGACTGTTTTGGTACACTCTCCTTGTATCACAGAAGCTGGCTTCGCAGCAATCAAACAAAATAGAACGCAGAATAAAATAATATTATGACAGTCAAATAACTTAAATTATACGGCTCATTTTCGTCGACGCAAAACAAAACAAAACGGAATGCCACAGAAAAAAAACATGAAAAATTAAATAACTGAAATTGAACGACTTTGTGTAGATACAGAAACAAAACAGAATGTTGAATCCCTTAAACTACATAACGGAATCAAACAAAACGGAACATTAAATTATTTAACCTAAATACTTCGTATCGGTGACCTCGTCATCAACAAAACAGAATGTTTCGGTAGCCACTAAAAATCAACGCGCACAGTCAACGAAAAATAAGATAACTTTCAGTATCAAATCAAATTGTATGTACAGTTATGAACGGGAACTTCACTCCACTTCACTTCGCCCCCCTTTTGCAAGATGTGGCTGACCCGGGTCCACCCCTAGCAGCTCTTCGGCTTCCTGCAGCAGGCCCAGCGGATCACGTGGGTTGAGCGGAGGTATCTCTACGATACCATCTCCTTCTTCCTCAATCTCTTCCCACGACATATCCTGGTCGTCAACTAGTCTAGGTGGACTTGATGGTAGGTGGCTATACTTTCCGTCGTTGACGTTCACAGGCGGTGGAGTCGCTGATGTTGGTGAATCGTTTTTGTGAGGACCGCTCCTGGCTGTCTTTGACCCCAGCGGATACTTCGTCGGCGTCTGAGTCCAACGATTGCATTTCTGTGCGGTGGCTTGCGCCGCTACCCCCCATCTGTAGCGAGATGTCCCGCTGGGTGTCCACCGGCGCGCCTCCCTCTCTGGGAGGGCCGGAGTTTCCGGATCGTGGTACCTGATGTCCAGACCCGTTTGCGTGGGCCTGGACACCATGGCCCATGTCGCATAGGTTTGAATGCCGATGTCCGCGGTTGTCTTTGTCTGCATGTTGGCTTATACTTCGCTTGGCTCAGTTTGAGCTCGGAATCGCGAGGCCGATGTTTATGTACCACAAGGGGAAGCTTGGTGGGGTGTTCCTGGAATCCTCGGTGGTGCGTGGAGACGGTGCGTAGTCACCGTTTCAGTTGATTTCCGACGTCAGTTTTTCTGGCTTTAAGTACGGCCGTAAACACGAGGCGTGAAATGTACTCCGGACCACCCCGGATTGCGGATTTCGCAGTTTAAAGGTCGCTGAGTCCTTCTTCCTCATTACCTCGTACGAGCCTTTGTACAAATGGAAAAACTTTGCGATTTCCCGATCCGCTGCATTGGAAACTGGATTTGATTTTATTAGTACCAGATCACCGATGTCGTATTGCACCGCTACCTTCCCCGTATTGGCTCGTTCGCGTCGTTAAGATGCTTTCCGATTCATGTTCTGAGATGCGAATTTCAATTTGATGTTTAAAGGTTCGGTATCGTTGTTTGCCGGACCGGTCAAGCACGAAAACCATTTCGCCCACGGTCGTTCAGGTGTCTTGTTCAAGAACAATTCTGTAGGGGTGAAGCCGGTGGTATCATGAATTACTTTGTTACAGCAGGTTTCGATGACATCTACCCATCTGGCCCAGGATGCGTGGGCGGAGGACGCCAAGGTGCGAAAGATCCTCCCGATCTCCCGGTTGACCCGTTCGACCAGGTTACTCTGTGGATGCCGGATGGAGGAGAGGATGTGGTGGATTCCCTCTTCCTGTAGCGCGCGCGTCCACTTTTTCGAAGTAAATTGCGTTCCGTGGTCCGTAATGATTCCTTTTGGCTTACCGTACTGCGGAATGTACTTGTTAAAAATGCGCGCGAGCGTGACCGTTGTTGTCGCGTTACGCACCGGATACAATTTCACGAACTTGGTGAAAAGTTCTTCTATTACCAGAATGTGTTTGACCCCGCCTCTCGAGGTCGATAACGGACCGTAGTAATCGATGGAAAGTAAATCTAATGGGTTTTTTGGAATTATGCTCTGCATATCAGAATGCATCGCACGCATAAGGATCTTGACCCTTTGGCAGGTATCACAAGCAGATATTAGTTTTCGCGCGTATTTATGGAGCTTTGGCACATAGAAATACTCTGCCACTAATCGAATGGTTTTATCGCGACCAAGGTGCGCGTAAATTTCGTGGATCTCTATGATTAACCTGTCGCGTAATTCCGCTGGAATCACCGCTCTTTTTCTACCATTTCCATCGATATGACATAATATGCCGTTACACAAGCGATTTTAATTTGGCATCCCGGTGCTGCCATTTAATAAGCTGTTTAAGAGCCGTTGTCAACTCTGTTGACATGGTGCGCGCGAGCGTCGCGAGAATTGGTACGCGAGTTTCTCGATTGTTTTTATCCGTGCTAACCGGGTCGTGAATTCTACTCATTACATCGGCGGGAATATTTTCTTTTCCCGGACGATATTTAATTTCGACGTTGTAATCCTGTATCGACAAAATCCATCGCGTGAGACGCTGATTCAATAATTTACTATACATAAGAAATGTAATCGCTTTATGATCGGTTAAAAGAATAATTTTGGAACCGTATAAATACATCCGGAATTTTCCCAACGCCCACACGATCGCTAGTAATTCCTTTTCGGTGGTAAAATATGCTAGTTCAGGACCCTTCAACGTTCGGCTGGCAAATGCAATAGGTTTAAGTTGACTGTTCGCGTCGCGCTGATCGATCACGGCTCCTACGGCTGTGAAACTCGCGTCGGTTGATAAGAAAAATTCTTTACGCGTGTCTGCGAATTGCAAGACGACTTCTTTGCAGAATGCGTCCTTCACACCTTCGAAAGCCGATTGCATCTTGTCATCCCAAAACCAGCGTTGTCCCTTTTTTAACAGTGTTAATAACGGAGCTGTCGTTTCCGCTTGCCTATCGGTAAATTTACCGTAATAGTTAACGGGACCAAGGAATCCACGTAATTGTTTCACGTTTCGCGGAGTTGGAAATTGTCGAATCGCAGCGAGTTTATCCGGATCTTGTTTTAATCCTTCTGCTGATAAAATATGTCCAAGAAAATTAATCTCCCGTCTCATAAATTTGCATTTTTCAAGATTGACCGTCAAATTATGCTGTTTTAGTCGATTTAGTAACATGGTGAGATGCTGTACGTGATCCTCGAACGTGATCGAAAAGCATAGGATATCATCTATGAAATTAATTACAAACCCCTCCATTCCTTCCAACACGCGGCGTAACGCTCGGACTAAACTCGCGCTGCTTGTTTTAAGACCGAATGGTGTGACAACGTACTCGTAGCATCGACCACGATACATAAAAGCTGTGTATTTCCGCGATTCTTCGGTTAAAGGAATTTGCCAAAAACTACTAGTCAAATCGAGGCTTGTTAGAAAATCAACCTTCTTAAAATTTTGGAAAATGGCATCAGGTGTTTCCGACATTTCATGGTCCTCCACGAGCATCTCGTTTAACATTCTCGCGTCTAGACAAAGCCTAACCGACCCGTTCTTTTTTAGCACTGGCACCACCGGATTGATATATGGACTCGTACTCGGTCTAATGATATCATTCGCTAGCATTCTTTGAATTTCCGCGTCTGCCGCCTCGAGGTATTTCAACGGAATGGGGTACGTTCGACTGAAATACGGTGAGTTCTTTTTGATGTGCAGATGATGGTCGTAGCACGTTACACGGCCGATCTCATCCCTCCAGACTTGAGAAAATTCTTTGATGACATGTCCGAGTCTCCCCTTTTGGTCTTGAGTCGCTTGAATTGGTTCTAGCAAGGGTGGTAAGGCGTCTTGCAGCGATTGTGTGTTGTGATTGTGCGTAGTCGGTGTTGTGTGGATCGTCCGGATTGCCTCGTCGTGTGTGTCGTCGTCGGTCATTTTGAGTTCGATGGAACCCGAGTTGGTCGTCATGGTCAGTGTTTCTTGTCCGAAGTTCAGTTTAGCTCTTGTATGCCGTAATGTGTCGATCCCGAGAATGGCCTCGCAAACTAACGCAGGGACGATGATAATCGCGGTTTCAAAATTCGTCTTCTCGTGGCTGATGGTAGCCCACACCTGTTTCTTTAACCGGGTCGACCTGCTTCCGGTCGCTCCGATGACAAACGCACCGGCGATCGGTAGTGTTGGACATTTACGCAGCTGATCTTGGTGTGCGTTGTACCAACTCTCTGAGACAGCTGTCACGGTGCTCCCGGTGTCCACCAGGGCTCTAACAGGAACTCCTTCGATTTTAATAGTGATTTCCGGACAGCGATTGACCCCTCGGAATGGCAATGACGACGTCTCCTCCTCCACTAGTTCGCGACGCGGATCTTGGAAAACAGAGCCGATGACCACCAATTGTTCTTCCCCTTTGTCTTCTATGGAAGTCCCTCCCGACTGAGGGGGGAAGTCACTCAGACGGCTTGCCGAGGTCTCCCTTACTCGTTTTCCGGCTGCGTCTCAGGCGCGTCCACCTCTGGTTCATCTTCTTCGAGGTCGTCTTGGACAAGAGCCGTTCGAATACGTGGTGGCCCTTCGTTCCTACGCGCGTCACCTCTATCACGGTTATTCTGTGATCGGTCACATGGTTGTCGGTAGTCGTTGGACTGACGCTGATTCTCGTTACTCGGACGCTGGTACTCCCGTTGCGGACGCACGAAGGTAGAATTTGCCATGGGCTGCCGAGGTGCATTTATCGTTGGTCGGTTTACTTTTATATTTTGTCCTAAGACACAATCGTCTACCGCTTGTGAGAAGTGTCGTGCCAGTGTTAAAACAATTTCCTCGTCAGACGGACGGGGAATCAAATGTGTGATAATAAATTTTAACTCGTCCTCCGGAACCCGTGCAGCATCTATGAATCGTTTCATTTCGCGAACAATTCCGGCGGTTTTTCAGTTGACTTTCCTTCGAATGTCGGAATTTGTGGTTTAACGACGAAAGGACGCGACGTTGCGGATAGAGTTGAATCAAACCGTGCAGACTCATCTGCGCTAGGACGACATTCCATAGACATGGTTCGTGAGGTACGTGAATTTCGCGGCTCTCGTTGTTCCTGACGCTGGAATGGAGCAACCCTACTTGTTTCGCGGTGTTCTATATCTCGACGCTCGAACAAAGTGGTGTTTACTTGATTAAAACATTCGCGAACTTCTTTATGGAGGTCCGCTACGCGTTCCGCCGTTGCATCGTAGTCGCGTTCCAATTGGTTCTCTATATCGCGTCTCCAATCGCGTATTTCACGCCTATGATCATTCAACCCTTCGTATAATTCGTCATATCCGACCTGCGTCTCAACGCGAGCGGCTAACCGAGATTCTAGATCATTAACTTTGTGATTTAATCGCACGACCTCGCTTTGCAATTCCCTGACGATATTCAAAATTTGACTCATATTTGCGGTTTCGCCAGAACCCGATTCTAAATCGATAGATTCGATTTGTACAGCCCTGTCGTTATCCTCGACGGTATTGCCGGTGTTTACATCTGGCGGTGTACGTATAACGCGTGGCATTGTTTGTGTTGTTGTACCTGCCGTTTGGGTCGGAACCGTTACCTCGCTTGCGGCTGGGTCACGATCGTTTTTGCGTGTTTTTGATCGCGTTCTATTACTCATAGCCAAATATTATGCTTTTATTCAAATAGTTTCACGTTGGGCGCCAATTTATATAACCGTTTTTTTTTTCTCTGGCCCACGGGATTTCCCTTGGCGATGGTCACATAATTTAGTTAGATACTAGTGTTTCTAGATAAATTAACCGTACGTCGATTGAAGTCGATAAACGCAATTTAACTATTTAGAATGTATGAAGATGGAATTGATTGGATGGAGGGATTCGGGCCTCCAGGTACTGGACAGCGCGGGGAGTTCTGATCGGTTGTTGAAGAAGTTGGAAACCATTTATGACGTAAACGAAATATATTCTGGTGAAAATTGAGTTAACAGAATCTATATTCAGCTGGTCAACAATTCTGGTAAATGAAGAAGAACTTCGTGATTTGTACAGGCTTGATTACGTTTCGTACAGTCTTCCCGCGTTCGCGACTGTAAATGTCTTAGTCCTTTCTCCCGTCACGCGTTCACGTGATAAAAAAATTTTTGGAAAAAAATACAACCGACTTCGGAATGCACTAAAAAGAACGAAATAATTTTAATTTATATTTCGGAGACGGCGCAAAATAAAAAATAAAAAGGGCGGTAGTGCAGTGTGCTGAAGGGTATGCACGGTGCGGGGGTATGCGGATCGATATAGGGGTAGAGAGACAGGGGTAGGAGTGTGAGAGAAAGAGAGGGCGAAAAAGGGAGATAGGATTTGGAGGTTAGGAAGAGAGATAGGCGCGGACGTGAGAATTTGGCGGGAATAGTGTAACCGTCTATTTTCCCTTCGGGAAATATCGGGACCATGTGAGGGTTTAGTAATTATGAGGCTTCAGTTGCTTGGTAAGAACAAGAATTAGAATTTATTTAGATGATGTTCAGATTAAACATAGTCAATGAACTGGGATTAAACTCGACGTCGCAATGCGGTAAGGACTCGGAAGAAAAATAGAGAAATCGAATTTAACATAAAATGCTACGCGACGCGGCGTACGGAAACGCTCACATGCTTAGAACAGCGGAAACGGCGGAAAATTCTGTCCTCGGTCGAAACGTCGGATCAACTAACGAAACACTTGGGTGCGCATCGCGAAATTGTGTTTTAAATGTACTAAATAAAATATAATCCCAACGCACGCGTGTCGCGAATTACGTAGCAACAAACGAAAGAAAATAAGCTTCGGCCTCGTGGCCTCCGGCGAACCTGCTCGCGTCGAGCAAAGTACCGTTACCCGAACGTATCGAATTACAAACATAGGGATCGAATGCTCGCATTCGGGCGAAACGGAAATAACGCAAAAAAAAGGATACTAGTTCAAATAACGCTTCTTAACGCGTGGAATGACAACGGAAAGTACTTTGGTTTATTAACCTTGCCTCATGAGGCCTCTCGGAAAATTCCTAGGAGCGAAAATAAACTATTAGGATTCTAAACTCTATCTATTCTATTGTAGTACAAAAATACTCCTATACTGTGCAAGAAAAGAAGACGTATGGCCGTCTTGCGGCCCGTCGCTGAGCTACGCGGCCTATCGCCGTCCCTTTTCACTCCCAACTCCCGAATGCGCCGTTGGGCTCTCAGGTCAATCGCAGTTTTCTGGTCAATCGCTGAGATTTCCCGCCGGGTCCTCCAAGTAGCCGGAGATCTCGAAAGAGCAGATGCCGTACGACAAAGTCGTACCGGCTCTGACACTCGCGAATTGAGACGGATCCCTACGATGCGATCAGGACCCGTGTCAAGATCGTGTCTAATACTTATTCTCGCGGCTCTACGTCCTATCTGTATCTTCGCTCAGCGACGAGTGATCGATCGAGGATCGACCGGCACGTCGTTCCTGGTCCCGCGGATTCGTGCGTTAGGGAGGGGATGCTCTTCGCGCACGCGCCCACGTTCTCGCCTCGCTAGCACGCTTAAGGTGCTTTCATACTGTGTTCGATGGGTTTTATGTGGCCGTATACATTCTGTACGGTCACAATAGAAAGAGTAGGACAAGCAGGTGGCGCGGTCTAGTGGAAGAGAGGTAAACTAGATAGTTTTCGGTCTTTACAGGAAAAGCGGGAATCTCAAAAGGGAGTAAGGGACGGAGTGATAGGTGAAAGGAAGGTAGCAGGGATAGGTTTAAGAAAATGAGCGAGAACGGGGAGGAAGGTAAGAGAGAAGGAAAAGAAGGAGGGAAGGGAGAAGAGAAAAAAGTGGGAAGACCAACGAATGCGGAGAAATTAAGGAGGGACAGTGTGAGCAACGTAGGGAGTAGCAGCATGGGCAGCCTGGAAAATATTTGGGGAAAAAGGAGGAGGGAAAAGGAAGAAGAGGAGGAAGACGAAGGGGGGAAGTCGGCTGTTAAAAGGAGTTCGGTTAAGAGGGGGTCGCCGAAGGAGGAAAGAAAGGGTGGGGGAGCATTGGAGGGAATGATAATGGAAATGATGAAGGAATTAAGAGAGGTGGAGAAAGAGCTAAGGAAAGAGAGGGAGAATAGGAGGAAGGTGGAGGAAGTTTGGAGAAATGAACTGAGGAAGTGGGAGGTGGTAAGAAGAGAGGATAAGGAAAGAAACGAAAGAATGGAAAAGAAAAAGGAGAAATTAGAGGAAAGGACAGGAAGGGTGGAGGTGATAGAGAAGTTAGGGAAATGGGAGGTGGATGGGGCACGTAAAGGCAGGGAAAGCATGGGGGAAGAGGGAAGGTTCTTGGAGGACCGTAGAAGGATTAGGAAATTGGAATTAAAGCAAGATAGGAAAGAAAGGGAGGAGAGAAGGAGCAACGCAATAATAAGGGGAAGAGGTAGAGGGCAGGGAACTGAAGGAGGTGGTGAAGGAACTGTGGGAAAAGATGGGATTGAAGGAGGAGGGGATAAGAGAGATGAAGAAGATAGGGAGGGGGATGGCATTCTTAAAATTGGAAAAGAGGGACCTGAAAAGGAAGGTGATGGAAGCGAAGAGGAAATTAAGGGGAGGGAAAGAGAGGATAGAAGACGGAGGATCTGACGGAGGAGGAGAGGAGGGCAAGATGGAAGATAGAAAGGGAAGCGGGAAAGGAGAAACAAAAAGGAGGCAACGTGCAGATAGGATACATGAAGATGTGGGTAAATGGGAAAGTGAAGTGGTGGGATGTGATTGAGGAAGGGTCGTATAGCGATAAAGGAAACGAATAGATACGGTACGAAGGAAGGATGTCGAGGGACGGGCAAAGGGAGGTGTAGGCTGGAGAGGGGAATCTAAGGAGGGCAACGAAAGGAAAGTAGAAGGCGGGAGGCATCAGGATAGGCAAGGGGAGAGAAAGGTCGCAATGGGGATGGAGGGGTTTGGGTCTGGGAGGAGGGAAAGTGGGAAAGGGGAAGGAGGTACAAAAGTTAGTTTTTGGAACGTAGCGGGATTAATGGGGAAGGAAAAAGTATTTTGGAACGAGCTGGCTGAATGGGATGGAATGTTTCTAATGGAGACGTGGGTGGAGGAGAAGAATAGGGAGAAGGTAATAGGATGCTTACCGAAAGGATACGAATGGATAATGCAGGATGCGGGAAAGAGGAACGTAAAGGGAAGAGCAATGGGGGGGGGGGGGGGGTATGGTGTTTGGGCTAAGAAAAGAATGCGGAGAAGTGAAAGTGAAAGGGAATGAGAGGGGTATTTTGGTAGTAGATGTTAAGATAGAGGAGGAGGAATGGAGAGTAATAGGAGTTTATGTAAATAAGGATATGGATAGGATAATAAGAATGATAGAAAAATGGAGGGAAGAGGACGCGGTAGGAAAGATAATATTAGTAGGGGGAGATTTCAACGCGAGGACAGGAGAGTTAGGAGGAAGAGTGAATGAGGAAGGGGTGGAAGAGAGAAAATCAAGAAATAAGGTTATAAACGCAGAGGGAAGGAATCTGGTGGAATTTGTGGAACGGAATGGATGCTTTATTATGAATGGGTCGGGAAAAGGGGTCGAGGAGGGGGAGTATACGTATGCAAGTGCAAGGGGAAATACGGTAATAGATTATTTGGTGGGGGATGAGGATGTATGGAATGGGATTGGTAGTGTGAAAGTGGATGAAAAAGTGGATTCGGATCATTTTCCGTTGGTAGTGTGCATAAAGGTCAGGAAGAGAAGGAAAGGGAGAATGGAAAAGGGAAAGAGAAGGGCAAGAGGGCATTGGACAGCGGAGGTTAGGAGCGGATTTACGGAAAGAATGAGAGTGAGAAGAGGGGCAGGAGGTTCAGTAGAGGAGGAATAGAAGAGAATAAGGGAGGAAATAGATGGAGAAATGGAGGGAGTTGTGAGAGTGGGAAAAAGTAGGGGAGGCTGGTGGGATGAGGAATGTAAGAGAGCAAAAGGGGAAGTGAGAAGGAGGCTGAGGGCATGGAGGGCAGGAAAAGAGAACGAAAGGATGTACAGTGAGGAGAAAAAGAAATATGGTATGCTGTGCGAGAGGAAAAAGGAGAAGGGTAGGAGGAGATTGGAGATGGAAGTAAGAGAGGCGAATACAGAGAGTAAGATCTGGAAAATTGTGAACAGAGAAAGAAAGAGCTGGAAACGAGTGAATGAGAATATAGATTTGGACGAGTGGAAAGAGTACTTTATGGAGCTGCTCGGGGGAGAGAAGGAAAGAAGAACGATGGGTAGGAGAAGACAGAGGGGTGATGATGAGGAAGAAATAGGGTGGGAAGAATTTGAAAAGGTAGTAGACAAGCTTAAGGAAGGAAAGGCAGTTGGATGGGATGAGATAGAGGGAGACGTGTGGAGATATGGAGGGAGGGAATTAAGGAGATGGGCTTGGGAATGGTGTAATAGAGTGTGGAAGGGCGAAGGATGGCCGGAAGGTTGCCCGGAAGTATGGAATGAGGGGGTGATTGTAGTAATTGTTAAAAAAGAGGCGGGAGTAAGGGTTGAGGAGTACAGGAGGGTGACGGTAATGCCAACCCTGTATAAGGTGTATGCGGGAATACTGACAAATAGATTGGAAGAGGAAGTGGAAAGGAACAGGATAATACCGCACAACCAGACAGGGTTTAGGGAGGGTATGGGTACGATGGACAATGTGTATGTTTTGAATTACTTGATAAGTAGGATGGTGGAGCGTAAGGGAGGGAGAATGTGTATGGTGTTCGTGGATCTGAAGGCAGCGTTTGATAGTGTGGATAGAGAGATATTGTGGAAGGAAATGAGTAGGAAAGGAATAAGAGTAGGTCTGATTGAGACGGTGAAAGAAATGTATGAGGCGACTAAGTGTAGAGTGAGAGTGAGGGAAAGAGTAAGTGAGGAATTTTGGACGGTGAGAGGAGTGAGGCAGGGCTGTCCAGCGAGCCCAGCACTGTTTAACGTATTGACGACAGACTTAGAAGCGTTTCTCAGTGAAGGAAGATGGGGAGGAATGAAGGTGGGAGGGGAAAAAATCTTCTCACTGGTGTACGCGGACGATATGGTGGTGTTTGCGGAAAGTGAAGAGGAACTAGCGTGTATAATTGCAAGACTGGAGAAGTATATGGATGAGAAGAAGTTGAGAGTGAATGTGTGTCTATGCGACGATGAGGATTCTCGGTTGACGCAGGAAAGGTGCGGAAGTGACGGATGGTGTGGAAAACTGAGGTCGTGTGGACGTCCGTTAGAATCACTGCACAATTAGTTTAAATACGTTTTAATAAGCGAGTGAATACACCTTTGAAGAAACGAGAACCAAATACGCGGTGACAATGCACAAGCAAACGCTGGTCACTACACTCCTGACGATCGTCGGATCGTGTACGAACGCCTTAACGCAACTCTGTTTTGTATTTTGGCAATACGAAATATAACGAAAATCTAACGTTCGGCTCGTCTTCGCATGCTATATCAACCGGGGCCGCGGGGTAGGGAGACGTCCCCCGACCCCCCTCGGCTCAGCGAGAGGTATGTCGGTAGCGCAGCAGCCCGACGTACCGACGCGTCGCCGAAACATTCTCCCCGCCTTGCCGACGCTGTACGTGTTTGCAATTTTTATTCAGCTGACGCCATGCGTAGTTGGGTCCGTGGTTGTCTGATCGAGGTTCGCGTGTATGCGTACGTTCGGATCGCAATCCGACCCGAACAAAACGTCGTTTGTACGACGTTCAAAGCTTCTCCGACAAGAAAGTGACCCGGGGTCAGTGCGGACAAATCAGACGGGTCATCGCTGAGGGCGCATAGCGGTCGCGAATTTAATACCGCCTCGAGTTGTACGAGAACCGTTGAGAACTCTTCAAACGTGAGGGGGGTGTCCCCCACTACGCGCCGCAAGTGGAATTTCACCGATTTCACGGCAGCTTCCCATTTTCCGCCGAAGTGAGGGGTTGCTGGAGGGTTGAATTTCCAAGTCGTGCGGTCATTGGCAAGGTAATTCGCTATGTGACGCGATTCGCGAGAGGTGTTCGTAAACATTCGTCGGAGTTCTCGATCCGCGCCGACCAACGTAGTCCCGCAACCGCTGGTAATCGTGGCGGGAATTCCGCGACGACCGCTAAAACGTTTATACGCTGCAATGAATGCATCGGAGGTGTAGTCGGATACGAGTTCAAGATGGACCGCACCGGTTGCGAAGCAGACAAAGAGAGCAATATATCCTTTGTAAATCTTTCCCCCTCGACCCCGCATTGTTTTGACGCTGAATGGGCCCGCGTAATCCACTCCGGAATGTGAGAACGCCTTGGCTGGGGTGACGCGGCGAGCGGGGAGCTGTCCCATCAGCTGTTCGCACGTGCGTGCTCGTTGTCGTGTGCAGACGACGCATTTGTTGATAAATAACCGAACCGGGCAACGACTGCCGACGATCCAGTACGATTGCCGAATTGTTGCGAGTGTTAATTGAGCACCGGCGTGAAGAGTTTTCTTGTGCGCATTATCGATAACGAGAGTGGTTAGTGGTGCGTTTCGCGGAAGGATTAGCGGGTGCTTCTGATCCGGATGCAGCAGCGAGTGTTGCAGTCGACTCCCTACTCGAAGAAGCCCTTCTACATCTAAGTACGGCGTTAATTTATCGATTTGGCCTTTCGGCAATGACAGAGACGATTTAATCGCGTGGATTTCCTTTGAAAAATGTTCCTGTTGTGTAAATTTAACCCAGCGTAGACGCGCGCGTTCGAGTTCTTCGACGCTCTTCGGAACAGCGAGAGTGTTTTCGTTTGACCGGCATCGAAACTGACGTATCGCCCGAAAACACCATGCAGTGACGCGGCAGAGTTTTGACAGTGACGAGTATCGCGTGGATAAGTCAAACGTCGGCTCAATGGCTGCCGTCAGTGTTACAGGAGTTTCGATGCGATCGTCTGGAAGGAGTCGTTCGGATGGCCATGCTGGAGACGATTTTCGAAGCCACGGCGGGCCAGACCACCACAACGTGGCGTTAGCGAGATGCTGAGGAGTCGCTCCGCGTGACGCGAGGTCAGCAGGATTTTCCGCGCCCGGAACGTGACGCCACGTGGCATCAGGTAATGATAGTTGAATTTCGGCGACGCGGTTGTGTACAAAGTCCTTCCAGCGCGAAGGGTGGCTGCGAATACAGGCCAGTGCGACAGTGGAGTCAGTCCACAGATGCACTGGGCGGTTTCGATGTTGAGAACTTGTCGTATCCGAGTTACAGTACGCGTGAGTAGCACCGCTGCGCAGAGTTCGAGTCGCGGAATCGTCACGCGTATGATGGGGGTGACTCGTGTTTTTGCTGCGGCTAGCACCGTAGATATATTGCCGTCCGCGTTCATGGAACGTAAGTACACGGCAACTTCAAGCGCTACGGAGGACGCGTCCGCGAATCCGTGAATCTCCGTGGCGAGATTCGAGGGGGTGAGTCCCATCCACCTCGGGATCGATAGGGTTCTCACTTCCGGAAGGTTCGCCTTGTATCCCTCCTATCGTTTGGTGAACTCGGGGGGGAGGAGGTCGTCCCATCCTAGTTTTAGTACCCACAATTCCTGCATCATAACTTACCCTGGACGATAACCGGCGCGATCCAACCTAAGGGGTCGAACAATTCCGAGATAGTTGACAACACGCTTCGTTTAGACGCGGCTGAATGACCTTTATTGGTGAAGTTGAATACGAATGCGTCGCGGTCAACAATCCATGCGAGCCCCAACGCGCGGGGGGATGAATTGTCACTCAGCGCTCGTTCGGTGCCCGCGTCGACTGTGCATGACGGCATCGTAGCGAGAAGCGAGCCTTCATTCGCAACTCATTTATGCAGTTCGAATCCTCCGGACTTCAGAAGGCCGCGGAGCTGACCGATTTTTTCTCGACCTTCCGGAAGACTGTGCGCTCGCGAAAGAACATCGTCGACGTACGTTTCATTGAGGATCGCGGTTGCTGCTAACGGCCAGGCATCCCCCTCGTTTTGCACGAGCTGACGCAAGCATCGAAGCGCAAGAAACGGAGCGCACGCGAGCCCGTAGGTGACTGTTGCTAGTAAATACTCTTGCACGGTGTTCGAATCGTCGCTTCGCCACAGAATTCTCTGGAGAGTTTGATCGTCCGCGTGCACACGAATCTGACGGTACATTTTCGCGATGTCTGCGGAGAACGCGTATGCGAATCGACGCCACCGCAGCAGGACGTCGGCGAGATCGATCTGTAGTTTGAATGCAAGCAGTCGTTTAATGAAATCCCAGAAGAAGTTTTTTGCGAGCCGTTAAAAACCACGCGAATTTTTGTTGTCGTGCTCGATACGCGAAGGACTCCGTGATGCGGGAGATAAAATGATCGTGACGCGTTTTCGTCTCGGGGGGTGGCTCGGCGCATGTGACCGAGTTGTTTGTACTCGGTAAGAAATAGATTATACGCTTGACAAAGTTCGCTATTTTTCTTTAACCGCAATTCCAAACTAGACAACATCTTAAACGCGGATGATCGAAAGTTCCCGAGCAATGCGACATCGTGTGAAAGCGGAAGTCGGACGATGTAGCGCCTGTCCCGATCGCGAGAGTGCGTGTGAACGAAGTGCGACTCGCATGTCACATCGGCTTCGGAAAGATTTGGCTCACGAATTAATGCGTATTCCTCCTGTGTCCAGAATCGCTGTAGCAGTTCGATCAGCTCCCGGTCCACGCAGCATTGAAGGCTCGTCCGGCTAGCGGGATGCGGAGCGTCCTCCTGAGTGGCCATCGGACCAGACACGATCCATCCCAGCCTTGTATTTTGCGCCACCGGCGTTTGAGGGGGACCCCGGATGACCTCTGGCAGCAGGATGTTGGAGTACACCTCGACCCCGATGACCAGGTCGATGCGACGGGCGCGTGCGGACTCGGGGTCGGCGAGTTCGAGACCTCGCAGCTGAGACAGCTCGGTGAGGTCGCCTTGACAATCTGCAACGTATTTCGTTAGCTTTGGCAGAACGAAGGCGTTTACCTCGCAGCTAAACTCCGTGCTCGTTAGGGAAGAGATTGTGACGGTGGAGGAGCCTCGCGCGACCGCTGATCTCCTTGCTCCGATGCCGGAAACCGGCAGGCAGACCGCTCGACGAGGAAGTCTAAGGGTTTGGACCAAGGATTCCGTGACGAAGGAAATCTCGGACCCCTGATCGAGGAGCGCTCTCGCCACGCTACTCCGTCCGAGAGGAGAAGTGACCTTCACCAAGGCGGCGGCCAGCAACATTCGACAGCTCCGGATCGGCGGGGCAACGTGCATCGAAGCGAGATGAGCGGCAGCGGTGGAGGTGGACGGCTGATTGCGTGCAGGAGGTTCTGCAGGAGAGGCCGATGCTGAGGACGCCTCTGCGACGATGGATGAGCCGTGGAGAGACGAATGATGGCGGGCCTTGCACGTGAGGCATCTGCGCTTAGACGGACACAGCTTCCGATGGTGTGAGCCTAGACAATTAAAGCATAGGCGTTGTTCTGCAACAAAAATCTTGCGTTGATCCACGGAGCGTGCGAGGTACGACAGACACAAAGCGAGATAGTGTGACGCATTGCAGGCGACGCAAGGTCTCTAATAAGGAGCCGACGCTTGATGCGACTGGATCCGTGGCTCCCGGTGACGCGTGATCGACGAAGATGGTCTGGATAATCGTTTCATTGATTCCAGCGCGCGGATATGCATCAACAGGAAGTCATTCTGTTGCGTCAGCGATGGAAGATCCGTGGAATCCGCGAGGTGAAGTTCTCACGACCGAAAAGTCTTGTTTCAATTTCAAAAGTTTTGTTTCGCACCGAAGGCCGTTTAGGGCAGCAACGACCTCATTTGTTGTGCCGTATAACCGTTTTAGGTCGATCGCGGATTCCCGAGGTGTCAACTTGAGCGAGAACAAATCAAACTGCGTGTCAACAAGGACTCGACGGTTTTCATAACGGTCAGAGAGGAGTTGCCATGCGAGTTTGAAATTATCGCGAGTAACGGTCATATGACAAATAAGCTGGGCAGTTTCACCGCTGACGCTCATTTTATGATAATGGAATTTTTCTACCTCGGGAATCGATGCGTTGGCGACGACCATAGATTGGAATAGATCTTGAAACGAAGTCCACTCCTTGTAGAGCCCGGAAAATTTTGGTAGTCCGATAGGTAGAAGCGTTTTCGTCGGTGCATTCGCCTTGTCGGAAACGTTGGAGGCGCGGGAGTCCTCTGCCTGTTCTGACGTGGTCCGCGACAGCCTCTCCAGGTATTCATGCAGCGTCGCTTGGTGGTCGATGACCATCTCCTCGCACTCTGACCACATGTCCTTGAGAAAATAGGCCGATTTTCGAAGTTCCTCCGTTTTGAGCTCCGTGATTTGCTCGTGGTTGCGTTCAAACGTATCCCACTTTGATTGAAGTGCTTCGATGCGGGCGTTAACGTACGCCTTCGTGATGTTGGCATCACCCTTTTTTTTTCAAATTCACGATTGTACACCGAATCGACGAAAAGAGCTCGTTTTGGCGGTCGATCAACGCACTCGCGGTCGACATCGTCTTAGTTTTTGTCCACGGGAAACGAAAAGGTCACAAAGGTTACGCACGAGCACGTTTGAATTCGAACGGGAAACGGTTAGCAGTTTCACTCACACCCGCACTGGATTGTCCGAGAACTTCCTGAACCAGGTCAAACCAGCTCGAAGGACCATTTAATGTTTACGCGACGCTGAGGGATCTCGGATGACGGAAAAAGGATGAAGGAAAAGAGTACAGAATTGGCGTGGGGTGTGGATGGCGGAGGTTGTTCGGGCGTCCGTTAACTTAACTGCACGATTTGTTTTAACTTGGTTTTAATACGAGAGTGCATACGCGCTGTTGAACAATACGCGAGTACAATACGAAAGTGACAAGACACAATCAAACGGTAGTCGAGTCCCTTTCTTTTATTTGTCATTGTGTGTGTGTTTGTGTGGCGCCCGTTTTGTGGAAGGGCCACCCGCACCATTTTGTTGTGGATATGTCGCCGCACTCCATGTCCAGGTAGGACTCACGCCTTTTGGGTTGATTTTTATTGCGTGTGCGAGTGTGAAAGGATCGGTGTGAACGCGGGAATACCGTGGTATTCCGTATCGTATCGTGTTCCGCGACCTAGGCGACAGGACCGACCCAAGGAGACGAGGACTCTCGAGGCCCGCCCCCTTTATCCCGCTCCCGACCGATTCGTTGTCCGGTACCGTCCGACGGTCGAGCCCCGGCGGCTTGACCTCGGAGCCGTAACCGTTGACGCTCGTACCGCGCGTTCGAACGAAGCGCATCTTCGTTCCGCGATCTCGCGTGCCGGAAGTTATAGTCGGTTTCGTCGAGGCCCCGGCGCCTCCGTCTCAGAATCGCGAACGGGTCCCCCCATACCCGCGACCGCGATCCCGACTAATCTTTCGTTTTCTCCTGTATTTGAAACTCTAGGACCACCGAAATTTTGTATCCGGCCCCTAGCTTTAGTTTCTATAGTAGAGATGTTTCTTTGTATTGGGAATTTCCGCGTCGCGGTTCCTTTTTGCCGCACTTGGCGGCCGCGTACCTTTTCCTTTGCGCAAAAGTGTACCGCGGAATTCCCGTTTTCTGGTTGTTGGCACGGCCACTTTGGCCTTTATTAAAGTTATCGTTGAATTACCGAAACACTCGTGGGTCACTTTCAATTAACCTCCCCTGATTTCCGCTCTCCTACTGAGCAGCCGGAAGGGCGAGGGTTCCGGACGAGTGCTACGGCACTGGCGCCCATAGAATCGAATCGTCCGTGGATTTGTGCACGGTGCGCGTAGAGAGCGATTTTCCCTGATCGCCTCCGCGCAGGGCCACCCTTAGGCTGCCCCATAACCCGTACGTCACAAGATGGATGTCATTTATATAATGTTTGCATTAGATTAGTCGGAATATATATAAATTCAAAGATGCCACACAGATAAATAAAGTGTTATAATATTTGGAGATATACCTATATGTTGATTTCTTTAAATGAGTTCCGAATTGGATTCGGAATCAGTATCGATGCTGTGCGCGGTGCTCTCGTCAAAAGAATCAGTCGTTGTTATAATGTATGGTCTTATGCCTGTCCTTTCTGTTTGCTTAGTTTTATTGTGTTTCGTCCTATACTTATTGTTAGATATTACTGGATCGGAGTTGACTATAAGTAAATTTAATAAATCTTTATTGCTGCTTTCTCGGGAATTTTTTCTAGTGTGATGTTCTCGCATATATCTTATCTTCTTATGCCTTGCTTTTATAGCTTCTTCAGACAAAAAGCGAATGTTTACATTAACTTAAGTGTCTTAATGCTCGACGGAATTCACGAGTAAAATTCGTATACAAAGGTCACATAGATGCGCTCAGGGCTCGAGCGGTGAGCGTCATATTAACAATTTTCATTATTTATTTCGTTTCGGGCAAACCGGGGCAGCTAAAGTTGATAGATACATAAAGTATAATGTTCCCAGAATTGATGTACGAAACATCCAGGAGGTACTTTTTGAGCTATTTTTTAAAAATTCCTTCGCCTATTTTAAAGGTATTATAATATTTAACAAAACTCATGGAGATGAAATGAAATATACAAATATTATACGAACTGCGTTTGATTAAAGAAAATCCAGAAAAATCTACGGCCAACTTTTACCTTCAATGTTAAAAAAAGAGCTGTTTATTTACTAAAAGCATACATATTTTTGAAATCTATGTTTCTTTCTGAAGAGTTTGATATATAAAACATTATGAATGAAATACTATCGATATTTGATTTTTGTCCATTGTACGAAACACTGGGCGTCTCCGAAATATAAATTAAAATTATGTCGTCCTTTTTAGTACATTCCGAAGTCGGTTGTATTTTCTTTCCGAAAATTTTTTTATTTCAGATTTTTTAGTGGCGATCAGAGCATTCCTTCCAGAGTAGCATCAAAGAATAGGAATTTTGCAATGGGAATTGTAGTTAGCAACAAAGGGACGGGAAGGGACGGGAAGGGCAGGGAAGGCAGGGAAGGCAGGGAAGGGCAGGGAAGGGAAGGGTAGTGAAGGGTACTGAAGGGAAGGGCAGGGAAGTGAAGGGAATGTTGCAAATGGGATCATCGTGGAAACATCCCCTGCTGCAAAATGTAAAAATAGGCTTCATCGATATCATGCCGAATATACGTAACATAGTAAGTTTTTTGCAAAAACCGTGGAAAAAAAAAGAAAAAATTCATAATGTGGTTGTTGTGGGATCAGCTGGAAGTCATACTCTACAAGATGCAACAGGTTTCGTTCCGATTAGTCAATCAATTTCGGAGTAACCGGCGGACATACATAACGCGGACGAAACAGCAATCTTTGTTTCGAAACAATTTTCAACAAAACAGGGCAAAACAGGGAAAACAATGACAAAATGCGAAATGTGTTTTATCCCGATTCTAGTGGGAGTCATAACCTACAAGATGCAAAAGGTTCCGTTCGGATTGGTCCATCCATCTCGGCGTAATCGGTGACCATGCGTAGCTTGTACGAAACTGCGTTTTTGCACACAAAAAAGGGTTAAACAATGAAAAAATGCAAAATGTTTTTTGTACGGGATCAACTGGGAGTCATACCCTACAAGATGCAGAAGGTTTCATTCCGATTGGTCCAGCCATCTCGGCGTAATCGGCGGACATACATGCATACATAAAAAAAAAAGAAAAAAAATACTGATCGAATTGAGTAACCCCCTCCTTTTCGAAGTTGGTTAAAAAGGAAGAACACTGCGCCTACAATGCAAGAGCTTCGTTGCCACTTCTAACAGTGAGTAAGATGTACAGGAGATCGTGTTGAATCTTCGGTCCGGTGTGAAGAACGTCATTCAAAGATAATCCAGTGGTGGATTTGGCTGACCCATCAAAGACCACTCTTAATTTGGTCGTGAGGCTCGTGTCCTTGAGAATCCCGTGGTGAGGCAGGTAGAATCCGTCCGAGTCAGAAGGGTCGGTTTCGATTTCGGTCATGTGCCCGAGTTCCAGGTAATCTTGCATCACGGCGTTGTAACTCTTCCTCAATTCCGGGTCACGATTCAACTTTCGCTCGAGAAAAAAGAAGCGCTTCGCAGCTTGGGATCTGGATTCACCTAATAAAGTTGCCTTCTCGTTAAACGGAAGAGCTACGACGTATCTCCTATTATGATTCCGGATGGTGGTTGTTTGAAAGTGGGATTCACATTTTTTATCTGATTCGGAGAGATGCTCCCTGTGTGACACCTCTTCTATTTCCCAAAATCGGGTGAGATCTATTTGCGGATTGGATGTTGTATGATGTGCTGTTCCTTTTGCCGGGCAACGTGTTGGTGTGCTCCCCCCGATTACCCATCCGAGTTGCGTTTTTTGGAGATATAAATCGGGCGTGTTGTGGCGAGTGAAGTTAATTTGGCCGACGCTTAATAGTGATAGTGTGGTCCCGGAATTCAACAATATATCAATAGGAGCTGGACGATGAAAACTAGGATCGGCGAGTTTGATGTTTTTTGGAATGTTTAAAGTTGCTCGATTGATCGGCTGTTCCGGGATGAGCAGCGAGATGTTTGGGATTACCAGGAACGAAAGTGTGCGTTCATAATTACCAGTTATCGCCGTTATCGTGGCTACAACTGACCGTTTTGAGGCTGTTGACAGAGTGTCTAGGACGCCAATGGGAACAAAGCATTTTCTCTGTGTAAGACCGAGTTGATTTGCTAACTGCTCAGTGATAAAATTTGTTGTCGTGCCTGTATCCAACAATGCTCGGCACTGTACTGGTTGCTGTTGATTGTTTAAGATCTCAATTTGTGCGGTAACTAATAGCGTGTCGTACATGGATTCTGAAACGATGTTGTTGGTTGCTTCGTTCCTCGATTGTGCCTCCGAAGTTGATTGTCAATCCGACGCAGATGGGTCCAACGTAAAGGTATTCGAAAGGTTTGCTTGTGGTCTATTCCTCGGTGTGTTGATGCTAGGAGGGGGTGTCGATGAAACTACATTTTGGTAATTTTGTTGGATATTGGGTTTGTACAGTAGGGTATGGTGCCGTTTGTGACATACCCGGCATGCACCAGATCGACAGTATGCAGGGGTGTGTCCCTCTCCTAGACAACTGAAGCATAATGATGCTTTGGTTATTGTTGCGATCCGATCCTTTACCGACTTTGCCAAGAATATGCTGCAACTCCATATGCTGTGAGGGCCCTTGCAAACCGCGCATGGAGGGTTTCTTGCGGCAACGAACGCGTGTTCTCGTGGCGGATCTGTTTTATGAATTGTGGAGTTTTCTAATGTCCTAACCGACGCGAAAACTGGTTTTGGCGATGTAGCCGCCGTTCAATTTGCCCGTTTATCTAAAAACTGTAGCAAGTTCGGGTAAGATGGCACGCTTTTGTCCTTCAGCGTCAATTCCCAATGCCACGTCGTCTCTGGACCGATCTTTGACAGGATGATCGATATTAAAAGTGCGTTCCATGAGATGATTGGTTCTCCCAAGTTTTTTAACGCACGCAGATGCTGATTTATTGTGTCGACCAAATTTCCCAATGCTTCAGGGGTATCCTTCGTCAATTTGGGTAGATCGCGGATCGCGTCGCAGTGTCGTAAAATTATCCGGCGCGGGCAATGGAATTTGTCCTTTAAAATTTCTATCGCATCGGCGTAGTTTGCGTCCGTAGTGCTTAAAGATTCGATGCACGCGACCGCTCTTCCGGTTAACGTTGAACGCAAATATTGGAGTTTTTGAACAGCGGTCAAATCGTCGTTGCGATCGATCGTTGACATGAACGCGTCATAAAAAGAAGCCCATTTTTCTATCGTGACATCAAAGGTGGGTAGACGCATTTCAAGTAGCTTGATAGCCATCGGAGCCGAGACGGTGTGCGTCGGAGAATCGGTGGAAACCCGAGCAACATGGTCTCCATTTAGAATTCGATCGGCGCGTGCGATTATTGTATAGTATGTGTTCTGTATCTCAAATCGGCAATCTAACTCTGCTTCGTCAAGTTCTTCAATCAAAAATTGCACGTCATCGAAACGCTTCCATGTTTCGATTAAACCGTCGAAATGTGCGCGAAACAACGGGATATCGCGGCGACCGGAATTTTAATATTCGTCCAGAAATTTTGTGAATGACGATATTTGGCCAATGATCGCGCCACGTCTGCGTCGCAAAGAACTAAGGTTGGCGCCTTGCGTTGTAGGTTGTGATTCGGATGGGTTTGTCATTATGGAATGGAATAGATGCAGGGAATTGGTGAATCAAAAATGAGCCTACCTTGTCGTTGCAAGGGTGTAGCCGTGGTTCCCCTTGGTTTCCTCCTGTAGATGATCCTGGTTTAGGATGCTGAGGATGCTGCGTGTCTGCACTGATGTCGCACGTACGCAGCGGCTTGGTTGTCCGTCCTGGTTACAAACAGCGGTCCAGATGAGGTAAGGATGCTGCTGCCTGGATTGAAGCTCCGGGTCTTGAGTGGATCCGGAACGCGGATATAGCATTGCTGTGCTGAACTGGATTCGAATCACTATTGTGATTCAAAGACTGGCTGCTGCCAATTAAAAACCGCCCTTGCGTAATGTTATATAGTCAATTGTTTTCCACCCACTGCACTGTACTGACAATGAGTTCTCACTGATGTTTTATTATAATCCACTGTCACTGATAATCCGGCTCGAAAAACCATAAAATGTTAATACACGCGCGAATTTAACGCACGTTCCCGTGATGCGATTGCGGTCAGTACCTACAATACAGGCTGAGGTTGTAAATCTCGGCCTCGACTAATGTCACACCGCGAAGTTAGTGTTTCTCCTTGTGACCAATTACGGAGGCACGGAGTGGTGACTGATGTAACTGGACAATGAATTGGAGTTCAGTTTAGATAATAATTAATATATTCAAAACAGTAATCGGAACACTTAACTAAGAAGATGGTCGAAACAGCGTGTGAATGAATGATTATGTGTTTATTTGAGGTTGTATGGATTCGCGGAATATCGGTTGGACTTCGAAGTTTCCACCTCCCGTTAGGACGGATATTTCCGAGTCTATTTTAGTATTGGTTTCGTTATTAAGGGTATCTTGTAATTGACGACTTCCAGTGTTTCCAGAGGGTGGGAACCTTGGGAGTCAGAAGTTCTCCCTTTTGATTGGTGGTGGTACCTCGACCAATCAGGTATTTTAATTTGTGACACCGACCTATTCCGTGCGCTCGTAGCGCAGTCCGTGCGGATTAGGGGTGTTGAAGAGTAGGAGGTATGGTGGTTAAGTGGCGGAATTTCCGCCAGGCTTGGGTCGCGAGACATGACCTGACGGAGGACCGTTAGGTCTGGTCTCGAGGCCCTTTGGAAATTCACGTTTATGACAGTACAATTAGCTTTTGAGGCTGTAGAAAAAACTCGACGATGTACACTTAGCCAAAATATTCAAAGGGAAAACAAAATATCAAATTGTCCTCAAAAACAGCTGTGTTGGCTTGCGTGTCATAAACGTGCTGGCGACTTGCATGCCGAATATTGTCCATTGTGCAGATCGCCAGCCGTCTTTACAAATTACCTTGAAGTTTTAATTAAGAGGGTTCGTCGTCGCGTTCGAAACGGCAAATCGGTTACAAAGGCGAGATTAACTTTATAGCCTTGAGGACGCGGACGAAGCTAAATGATAGTTTTTATTTTATTTTACGGTGGTTTGTTTCCGCGATGCGCATAGCGGAACACTATCTATGCATGATTTTCCTTTCCGAAAACCAAATTGATTATTATTGGGGATTAGATTGTGGAATTCCGCCCACCATTGTAGTCTATTCAATATTAATGTTTCAAAAAGTTTGCATAAGCAGGAAGAGAGTGATATCGGACATAGGCTCTTTTTGTCTGCCATTTTTATGAAGTGAATAAAAGATTCTTTCCAGCTGTAAGGATATTCGTGACTTTCAAAGATTTGATTGAAAATATCCAGTAATAGCAACTTGAATTTTACCGGTAGCCTTTTGAGAATTTTGTAATCTATGCCGTCTATTCCTGGAGCCGATTTTGTATTTTTTGTGTCAAGAGCCGTGTTAAATTCAACAAAGGTGAAGTACGTATCGAAGAATTCATTTTGAGAACAAGTCGGGAACCAGTTAGGGTTTGTTTGAACCCATGGAGGACTTATTTTATTTAGGGCGTTTTCTATTTCCTTTCTTGGTTGGAGATTTTCAGGCCAGTGCTTTTGCCTTGTTGTGATCCATTTGTTTTTAAAAATTTTGCATTTATTCCGTACATAGTTCACATCTGTTCTGAAGTCAATACTCTTAGCAAATTTTCTGAAGCATTCCTTCTTTTTATTTTTAAACGTTTTTTTTTTTGCCAGAGCAGAGTCTTTTATAGTTGATCAGGTCTTCTAAGTTGTATGTATGCTCCCATTTTTTATATGCCGCTCTACACAATCTTTTGATCTTGTCACATTGTTACGAGAAGGGCCGAAGAGAGTGTACAAATCCGTCTGGTGATCGAAATGGTGGGAGCGGATCGCTGTGAATGCACGAGAAAAAACGGTGCGGAGACGGTCGTAACGTGATAATAGTTTATTTATTCTAAAGTCCTAGATACTACGAACGACGGTCTTTAGAAAGCACAACCACAAAAAAGACGCTATGCGGGGTTAAAACGAGGAGCAGGCGGTCCGTTCCGGTTCTCCTTGCTTCCACGAGCGAGACGAGCCGTTTCTAAAGTTCCTTAACACTACCGCACGCTTAAACACTTAACTCTACCTTATGACTATTTTATTATAGAAAGAATCAGTCTATGCTGTCAAAAACGCACAAGAGCCGACGCGAGAAAAGAGAAAAACCCGTTTTCTTTCGAGAGACGCGTGTCGCGAGACAAAGATTGCGACGATTACCGTGCGAACCCCACGACGCGTCACCGCTAATCGCCGCGCAGGCGCCGCGACAGGTGCCACGGGTGGGGGGACCGCGTCAGAACCCCCACCGCGATCTACCGACAAGTCTAATATCGATACGCGATCGATCCCCGATAGAGTCGGCTCGGGCCTTCAGCCTCGGCAAGACCTCCTCGGAGGTCTATCCTGGAGCGCCGGCTTCTCGCTAACCGAGGATCTCTCCCGGTCGGCGCGAACAGCCGGTCGTCGGACCACGGCATTGCGGTTCTCCATTCCGTGGACTGGCAGCTCCCTACACCTGGCCGTAGACAATCGGCGCGTCCACCCCGAGGACCCTCCCGGGGCGGCCGAGCCGATGGGCCACCGGATCGAGCGGAGGATTCTCCCCGCGGATTCGGTAGCCGGTCTACACGGCCCGCGAGAAGACGCAGCTACCTTCGCCGCCTCGCCCCGAGGACACTCCCGGGACGAGTCGGGGACGGGAACCACCTCGTCGTCCGGAGGTCTCTCCCCGGCCGACCAGGAGGGGTAGCAGCGCGTCCACCGCACCACCGCCGGCTCTCAGGAACACACTTTCTTCGACAATAAGAATCGTCGACGGCCAAAGCTGGCCCTTACCCGTGGTTGTCATTTATCCCTCCTCTCCTCCTCGCGACTCCACCGACCGCGCCCGCGCCCACCGAGCCGCGCCGCCCGAACACCTGCGGACCCGCGAAGTCGACCACGCCCGCGCCGGCAACCGACCGACCGAGCTTGCTCCGAACCAACCGCGCCGCGCCTCCACCGGTCCGCGCCATCGCGACCCCGTTCGTCGCAACCGTAGTTGTAAGACCCGACCGTAGTTGTAAGAACCCGCCGTAGTTATAAGAACCGACCGTAGATATAAGCACCGCGTACCTAGATATAAGACCCGCGCCTCTACTGTCGCTAACGAACCGTTTCTTTGTCACCAGAGGAACGGACCCGCCGGAGAACCAGCACCGCAATAAACCACTTGGAAGTGTACTTTGCCTCGTTATTCAGGGACCCTCCACCTCTCCCTTCCCACGCGACCGTCCTCCTCGCGTCGACCCTGGCACGCTCCGAGCACCAGGCAACCGGAGGACCCCCCCTTGACACGACCGCGCTCGCCCCGGCGTGCGCCCGTCGGCCGAGGCGAAACGTCACATGGCGCCCGAACAGTAGGAGCTGAGGCGCCAAATAACCTTGGCGCCCAAAAGAATAGGTAGTTGCGAGGCAAAGGCGACGTACTAGGCGGCGCCACAGGAAAGTAGCGACGATGGCGACATTAACTGTAAACCGTAGTATATAAGTAGCGAACGAGCGGGACGAGATCATTCCGAACCGAGCAAGCGAAGCGAGCAGAGCAAACGAGAAGCGAAGAGGAAGAAGAACGAAGAGGAGTCCGAGACCAACAGGATAAAGCAGAGTTATCAACCGGCAAAACCAGACCAGACCGGCGACAGGCGAACGAGCCCGGCAAACGAACCAGCGGAACATGACCGGAATAGCCTGGATATACCGTCTAAAGAAGGACCAGCTATGTAGCGAGTTAATCCGGCTACACCTACCGACGAACGGAACGTGGGTCCAGCTCAGGCAACGCCTGGCAGACTACGTCAGGGAACATCGGGACGAGTTTCACGATCGACCAGCGGACGACCCAGGATACACAGAAGAGGCCGACCGGACACGGGACCTGGAACAATTAAACAAGGAAATAGCGAAGGAATGGCTGCGCCTCAGCGAAGCCCCTATACCAGCCGCAGCCACCTCCACGCCCATCCGCGCCACGGAGGAAACGGCGGGGCAAGCGCTCCCGACCGCCCCACCACCGACCAACCTTCAGGCGGACGACTCAATACGCCTGATGGAGCTGATGAGGCGATGGAACTGCCTATTCGACGGAAAAGACCCGCACGCCTTTCTCGAACGCCTGAGCGAGCTACAAGCGGCATACCGGCTAACGGACGACCAGATGTGGCAGGGATTCCCCGAGTTCGTCCGGGGGGAGGCGCAAATGTGGTATAGGAACACAGCACCACAAATTCACTCTTGGGTAGAATTGCAAGACCAGCTGCGCAGTTTCTTCCTACCCGCCGGAGAGAGAAGACGCCTCGAAGCCCAGATCGCAAATCACATTAATAAGGCGACGCGGCGGTTATACCGAAGAAGAGTTATGGGACGCGATCTACTTCAACATGAACGAAGACCTGCGGCTATACATCAGCCGGACCGATGTCCATAGCGTGAACACCCTGCTAACCAGGGCAGAGGTAACCACGGAAATCATATCCCTATGCCAGGCCCGCAGCGGAAGGGAGGGGAGTAGAAGACCAACAACGAGCACCCCACCGAACAACCAGATAGGGAACATCGTCGCCGCAAACTACAACCGCGACACGCATTGCTGGCGCTGCGGACAGACCGGACACGACCGCTTCCGATGCGGGAACCCGCCGCTGAGATTCTGCTTGTACTGCGGACAAGTAGGGGTGATGACGCGGACCTGCCCCTGTCCACGGCCGGGAAACGCCGAGGGGGCCAGGGGAGCCTGGCCCCAGCAGTAAGACAAACCCCCATTTTTTTTTTTTTTTTTTTTTACGTGGAGGAAATCTGAACGGCAGACACCCCCCTGCCGCTCGGGGGAGCGACAGAGGGGTAGTGTGGGGTTCGACCCACTAAAAGGTTTTAGTGGGCGACCACGGCGACCTTCGGACGCTATTCCACCTCTGGCGGATTCGGGGGAGTCACGGGAACTCTCGGAGAACACCACCGCGACTCCCCCGAAGGGAGTTAAATCCTCCCCCTCCTATGACCTCTGTTTCCGCAGTGCAGGGAGGCCGCGCCCCGCACCGCTCCATCCCGGCGGCCGCTTAACAACTACCCAGGGCCCCCGCCCTGGGTAATACGGCCGCCCGGGGGGACGGCGTATTGTATGCCGTCCCCCCGCTCCCGTCGAATACTGCGTCTCGCTCAGCTGACGACGGGGGAACAAGGGGACCCCAAGAGAGATCCACCCCCCGCCGTCAGCTACCCTCCTTATCCCGGGGGCCCTATGGCGCGGCCTCTGGCCGGCCGCACCCTCCGCCGCCCCCCGGGTTCTTCGAGCGGGATCGGATAACTCCCGATCCCGCTCGGCGGCCTCCTTCTGCCTCATAACCTCTTCGCAGAAGAAGGCCACCTGCTTCCAATCCCTCTCGCTCTCCAACATTGCCCCAACTACTGCTGGGAGCGAGAGGTCTCCTCCTATCTCGCATCAGAGGACTCGACGCAGCGCTGAAAAGGCGGGGCATTCCTCCAGCGTGTGCTGCGCCGAGTCCTCCTCCTCCCCACAGTGGTGGCAAACCGCAGTCTCCTCCCGTCCTATCCGACACAGGTAGACACCGAAACAGCCGTGTCCGGTGAATACCTGTGTCAGACGGTAGGTGAGCCTACCGTGCCGCCGCTCCCGCCACCTTTGCAGGTGTGGCTGGAGGGCCCCGGGGACGCGCTCGCTGGCGTGGGAGGACAACTCCCTCCGCCAGACCTCCCACATGCGCCCCCGGGCCTGGAGTTCCAGCTCCTGGACCGCCTCAGGCTCCAGCGGGGCCCCCCGATCGCTGCGGCAAATGCTATTGCGCCTATAAATATAGGCGCACACCTAGCGAGCAGCTCGAAGGGTAGTTCCCCAGCCAGAGCCAGCGCCGCCATAGTGGACGTGGTACGGTACCCGCGGACGAGGCGAATAGCCATCGTCCGCTGCAGCCGACGCAACAGTTGCTTGTTGCGCCGGCTTGCCATCCCGGCCGGTGCCCATATAGGGGCACCATACAAGGCCATGGACCGTACCAAGCCTAAGTATAGACGGCGCACCCAATCCCCAGGTCCCCCGAGATTAGGCAGCAGACGGCCCATGGAGGCCGCTGCCTTTTCAACTCGGGGGACGAAGCGGTCGAAATGTGCCTCGAAACTCCAGTGGCTGTCGAGAATGAGTCCCAGATACTTCATCCGGAAACCCACCTCGACACTGGCTCCACCTACCAGGATCCACGACCGCGCCGGAGGCTTGGACCGAGGCCGGCCATGAAACCATATGGCCTCGGTCTTCTCCGGGGCTATTCTCAGCCCCAGGTCGTGGATCCTCCGGACGACGGCTGCCACCGCAACCTCCGCTCTTCGGATGGTCCTCCCGAACGTGCTCCCGACGGTCACCACCAGCGTGTCGTCCGCGTAGCAGACTAAGGTGGCGCCGTCGGGAAGTGAGGCCAGTAGGACCGTGTTATACCCGAGGTCCCACAGAAGCGGGCCCAAAACGGACCCCTGTGGGACCCCACGGTCCACTTCCCTCCGCATCATCTCGTCCCGGCCCAGGAATTCTATCCCCCTGTCCCGCAGGTAGTCCCCGACCACCGCCTGAAGGTAGGTACGTCACCACACTTGTACGTCACCAAGTGCCTCCCTTATGGCGGGCCAGGGCAGGGTGTTGAAGGCGCTGACGATATCTAATGATATCGCCAAACACACCCCACCCCGGCTGACAGCATTGTCCGAGAGGGGCTTGACGCGGTCGATCGCATCTACGGTCGACCGTCCCTCTCGGAGACCAAATTGGCTGTCCGCCAGATCGGGGCCAACGCGGGACAGATGGCTGGTGAGGTGGGCTGCGATGATACGCTCGAACATCTTGTCCGCCTCATCCAGTAGACAAATGGGCCGGCACGCGGAGGGAGAATCTGCAGGCCTCCCCTCCTTTCTCAGGAGGACCATCCTACTTCCCTTCCAGAGGTCGGGGAAAACCCCAGACCTCAGACACCCCTCAAAGAGGCCTTCATACGCCCCCCAGGACGCGCAACGTGAGCGCCCAGGCTCGGCCAGGTATCCCATCGGGTCCCGGGGCGGTGTTCTTGCCCCGGAGCCAGCGAATGACGCCGACCACCTCCTCCTCGGTGACCCCCACGTCGGAGGACGTATAACGTGCCTCCGTCTCGGGTCGGGGTCGGGACAATTCCCCACCAGGGGGGAGTAACGTGTCCACGACCCGCCCGAGAAACTGGGGGTCGAGGCTCTCTGAAATGGGAGGCGCCCAGGGACGTAAACGTCCCATCACCATCTTGTAAGGGCGCCCCAACGGATCTTTGTTCAGAGAGCCGAGGAGATCCTTCCATGCCTGGGCTTTCGCTCGCTTGATGGCCAGCTGCAGGGCGACTACCTTCTCTCTGTAGTCCCCGTACAGCCGGGCAGCCCGCTCCTCATCCCTGCGTCGTCGTCGACTGGCACGGGTGTACTGGCGTCGCGTGCGGACGCACTGCGTGCGAAGCTCCGCGATTTCGCTCGACCACCATCTGACGACCGGTCGCCATGACAACCGTCGTCAAGGCACCGTCGTCACCGCGTACCGTCGTCACTGCGCACCAGCGCCGCGCACCGTCACCGCGCCCCACCCGCGAGCACCGTCGCGCGCACCGGCGCCACGCGGCGCAAGAGCAATTAAGGAAGCAATTGATCACGGGATCGATGAGTTGGCTCGGGGCTTCGGCCCCGACAGGACCTCCTTGGAGGTCCTCTCCAAGGCAGCCGGCTCTCCTAGCCCGCGGACATGGCCCGGTCTAGGCGAGCCTGGAGGCCGGCGTCGTTGCGAAGGACATGGCCTCGCAACGGGGCTGGCCACGCCAACCCCCGCGGCCACGCGGGCCGCCTGACCTGCGGACAGGCCCAGGGATGGCGAGCCACGCGCCGACCGTGCTGCGAAGGGCCTCGCAGGACGGTGAGCCCGGCCGCGGCGACCGGTCCACCGGTTCTGCTACCCCGTGGGCAGGCCCGGAGTAGCCGAACCGAGCGGGAACATCGCGACGAAGGACATGACCTCGTCGCGGGGTTCTCCGGCACCGCTGGGCGCAACACCGGCCAACTCCAGGAAGGAACAACCTCTCTCGGACTTGAACAACTGACCATTCGGCCAGAGCTGGCCAATACCTGTCTACGTTATTCTTCCTCTCTCTCTCCTCCTCGCGACCGCGACCCCGCGCCTAGGTTAAGCCGCGTAACCGAACCGCGGGCACCACCGGGTGCCCCGCCGCCCGTAGATATAAGTTCCGCGAATGCCACGCCGGGCGTTCCCCCGACCGTAGTTGATAAGTACCGCGAGGCAGCACGCCGGGCGCCTCCACCGTCCGTAGCCCGTAAGTCGCGTAGATCTAAGTATAGTTTGTAAGCGCCACCCCCGTCGCCACTAATATTTGTCACCCCCGCAGAGCGAGACCAACACCGCCGAGGCCACCGCCCGCGCCTCCACCGCCGGGACGACCGCCACCACCGCTCCGCCGGATGCCGTACCGATCACCGCGCCGCCGGCCCGCGACCGGCACGATGTAGACGCCGACGCTAATAAAGTACTGTGAAACCGATCTAGCTCGCCTCATTACTCGCACGACCCGACCCCCCCCCCCCCCCCCCCTACCGCGACCGGCCTCCTCGCTGGTACCCTGGCTGCTGTAGCGTCGAGCACCAGGAGGCCCTCGAGCGATGTCCCGCCTCGCCGGCGGCCGGCGTGACGAGGCAGCAGCGTTACAACCAGTACACCGCCTTCCTCGGGTGGACCCTGGCCCGGGGCATAGCGACGTCACAAATGGACGTCATAGCACCCTGGAACCATCGGGCTTCCACCCGCCCGTCGACAGGCCAGGCCACGACTTGGGCTGCCGCCATCAGCGCGTCCCGGTCCAGGCGCCGTTGCGCCCATCGCGGTGGTGGCTGATGTCCTCCCGGGCGACGTCGGGGTGTCGCTTGGGGGGCAGCGGAGAGGTCGAGCACGATGTATCGATGGTCTGATAACGACTCGACCTCTACCGCCACCCTTCACCCCGAAACACGGCGCGTGGCGGGGGCCGCTGCCCATGAAAGGTCAACGATGGACCCCCCGTTGTACCGCACGCACGTGTGGACGGAGCTCGCGTTTAGCGAACGGAGCTCCAGTCCCGCCGCCCAGTCGAGCACCTCCATGCCCCTCGAGTCTGTCCTGGGAGACGACCAGGCCGTGGCCTCGGCGTTAAAGTCTCCTAGGACGAGTACCGGACGGGAATGGCAGCGGGAGACGCAACTCCCCAGCCCGTCCAAGTACTCTTCGAACTGCTCGAGGGGCCAACCGGAGGTGCGTATACCGCCACCACCGCAAAGCCCTCCCACTCTACCGCCAGGTAGCCCCGCCCACGCTCCAACAGCGTGCATGGCGGGGCACCAGGCCTCTCTCCCCAGAGGGTGGCGACGGAGCCCGAGGAGTCCCCCATCCAGCTTGGATGGTTGGGGACTCTATATGGCTCCGCCACCACGGCCAACCCGGCCGCCTGCTCGGCCATGATCTGCATCAGCAGATCTTGCGCCCTGGCCGAGCAGTTCAGGTTGACCTGGAGTATAGGGCCAGCGGGCCCCATCACTCCACCTCTGGAACAACCTCCATGGCCACCGCCGGAGCGGCGGCCGTTGGGGCCTTATCCGGCCCGCCTTCAACGGGTGCGGTGGGGGATGATGCGCCCGCCACTGCCGCTGATACGGGGCTGCCTTGGCCCCCGCCCTCTTCTTCTTCCCGGTCTTGGCCTTGCTGTCGGCCGCCTTGGCAGCACTAGCAGGGCACCCCCGACCCCCGAGGCGGTGCGCCGATGGCCTCCCCTGGTCCGAACAGACGGAACATTTCGGGGGAGCCGTGCAGGCGCTCGCCGCATGGCCCGGATCGCCGCACACATAGCAGCGACCCGTGCGGTCCGCCTCATTTGTGTACCGCTGCCTGGTATGACCCAGTTCTAGGCAGCGGTAGCATTGCAGGGGTCGGGCCTGGAGGGGCTCGACCATCGGCAGGGTCCACCCAATGGTGATCTTACCGGCAACCGCCAATTTCCTGGCAGCGGCAGCCGGGCGCCGCCCCATAGGGTGCCAAGAGCGGAGGCAGAGGACCGGATCTCTCCGGTCTGTACATCCTCCTTCCGGCAGCCTCCAACCGTTGCGACGGTCGCAGCAACTTCCTGCGGGGTCGTTGCGTCGACCAGGCCGCGAAAACGGAGTTCCGCCTTCTTCATTGGCCTGACCACCTTGACCCCGGTTCCCTCCAGGGCCGCCGCCATGTTGGCCGCCAGCTGGTCGGCCTTTGCCGCTCCTTCCGGACCGGCGACTTCCAGAACGAGGCCGCCGGTCACCGCCCTCCTCGGCTTTAGGGAGGCGATGCACACGTCCGCCAGATTGATCTTGGACCTGGCGGTCGCCATCGGCCCTAAGGGACCGTCAGTGTGACGGCCGCTGTCCGGGGAGGACGAGCCGGGAGGGCCTTCTTCGGCTGCCCAGCTACTCCCTTCGCTTTCCTCTACTTGCCGCTGGCCCCTGCGGCGGCGGTCGTTGCAACAGCCGCGGCCCGCCGCCGCTCCTGTCGACCCACGACCTTAGCGGCGTTGGTGGCCTGGGTGGCGGCGGCATCAGAGCGCGCCCGCCCTCAACTTCTCGGCGGAGGCGGGACACTTCGGCCCGCAGCTCCACCAATTGCCCGCGGAGGAGGAAATTTTCCTCCTCCAGCCTCTTTGTGGTGGCGCTGGCTGACCTGGTGGCCAGCTCAGACACCGCCGCGCGAGTGTTGAGGGCAGCCACCCTCAGGGCCCGGGCAAGATTGCCTTTCAGGTCCTTGGAAACCCCCGCTACCCTCTCAATATTCGCCTACGCCTCCAGGACAGCGGCTGCCACGTCCGCCGTCGGGCGCTGGCGAAGCTCCCGCGCCACTGCCATCTCGTCGGGGAGCGGAATGCTACCCTAGCTTGGTTGCCGTGGGGGGCCGTAGGGCCGAGGGGATCATCCGCGGCCCTCGTCTCCGCCTCCAACTGGCGCGCCTCCGCGTATTCCAGCACCGCTTCCGCGCGGCGCTCATACTCTCTGGTCGTTAACGGCCGGCCCCTCTTCGACGAGGCAATCGACGACGACGCCCTGCTCGTCGTCGATCGCACGGACTCGAACGAGGCGTCCGAGCCCGCATCGCTATCCTCTCCTTCGTCGGTGGGAGGTACGCAACGCTTGCCGCTGCGCATTGTGCGGCCCTCCCCCGATGTTCCCTCCTTCGCCTCTCCATGTTCGGCGGCAAGACGGGAGAGGAAGGAAGCCCCTATCCTCTCCGCGCCATCTGCGCGCCGAACCGGAGACCGATCCCGTGGCCTCGGAACGGCGATACGCTCCAGCGGACGGTGGGAGTCCCAACCGTCACGCCCTCACTTGTAGCATGAGATGCTACACAGGCCAAGTGGTCCACCTGCGTAGCACTGCAGTCGTCGTTACGTCCGGGGGCCTGCTTGCGCACCCACAACGGACGCCGGTACTGGGGATCCGAGCACCTGCACCGTAATCGGTACTCCTCGTGATGAACTATCCATCCGTGGTTTATTATTCCGGGTTCCTTCCCGTAGTCCATTTGGTCCGCGACTGCTTATTCGTCACCCCGAAGGATGCTTATTTCGCAGCTAACCAACATATCTATTGGCCGTTCCCCTATCCGCCACCTGGGGACGCGCCGGGTTGCGGTGGACGTCCGCGCCCGGATTCTTTGTTCATCCTAAGAATAACCTTGTTTCGCGCATGGGCTGGATCAGAAGAGGTGTTACTATCGCTTTATCCCCACTTTCGATCTATGCATGCCTTTGTGTTTATGCAACATTGTTTTTGCGGGAAGATGAGAAACCAAATTGTTTGCTTTCTCACTCTGTTCCACCTCTCTTGCTCCCATGCGTTACGCCTTTATTAGCCGCGGCCAGTGACAAATGACAATGTCGAACATCTTGAGTCAAAGTGAAATAGAATGAGATTTCATAGCACTAGCGTAGGCTGTCAACCACTCTCAAGTTTCTTTTTATTATTATACAGTTCGTACTACAATTGGGAGGCTACGCCAGTGCTGTAAAATAGAGATCGACGTTAAGCCGGGTACAGACGAGCGCGCTGCGGCTGCAACGCGGCAGCAGCGCGGCAAGAAACGAACGGATTTGGGCGAATGTTCGTCCGTTTGGACGGCACTGGACAACACTGCATTGCTGCAATGCCGCGCAGCGAACCAAATTTTGTCGGTCTTTTGCGCGAACACAAAGGAGGGCGCGCACAAGTCCTTGCCGTGGTCTTCCCGCAGTGTTGGTATCAAAACATGACATAATTTGGGCAATAATGAACGAAATTGGGGAAGGACCACTCGTTTAGAATATATTTTTATTGAATTGAAAAATGACTTTTACAATATTGAAAATTATAAACAAATTCTTTTCTTGAAAAAATCGCTTAAAGGTCGCGTCTTTAAAAATCTGAAAAAATGATTTACGGATTTCTTGAAGTTTTCTCTATGCTTTCACGATGGTGTTTTTCCTATTAACGGCACAATAAAATGTTATGGACAGCCGCTACGCACCGTACAGGTAACCGTACAGGTAAACGGGCCGTAGTTCGGTTTGCTATTGTTATTATGGGCGGCTCATCGGACTGATATTATCCTATACCTGTTAATAAAATGAATTCAAAAAAATTGATATGCTTTTACTAATGTCTAAGTAATGTCATTTATACTTGCAAAAAAATGTTAATAACCCATGTTTAGCCAATGACGCTGGTCCTTCCCTAACAAAATAGAAAAAAGTGTAGGTCAATAGAATAAATAATTCTCGAGGTAAAAATTCAAACGTACAACCCATTTTCACAAAAATGGGCAAAAACCGCGCATTTTAAAGGCTTATATTTCTCAAACGGTTCCGAAATGAGCAGAATGATGACTTAAATCCCCTATAATTTCGCGTGAAATACAATATATTTAATGTAGAACAAAATCCGAGACATCGCCAGAAAAAAATGATCGATTTAGCGTGGAAGTACCCGTAACTGAAAACTAACTTCGTTAAAAATAGTCCGATTTATGCGATATGAGATACGATTTTCAGCGGTAGAACACTAGGAATACATTAGTACCACATTCATATCGATACGATGAAAAATAAGCAGTTTGATGTTTTGAAACATTGGTGAGTTTTCATCTGCTAGGCCCTAGGCACCCAAATGAGCCCAGATAAGCGCTCAGCGGGGAACAAAAGATACTAGCGGCCAAGCGTTAAATAACGTACTGCTGCACATACAATTTTTTATATTTTTCATGAGACCCTCATGGAAATAATAGCACCGGATTTCTTATATTTTTGCGATGAAAATGATACCAAACACCACATAATTCGGATATTTTTCGACCCAACGCGGCTTGAAACAAATGTCAGGTTCGTTTCTATTCTTCCCCAATTGTACACGGCCGATCCCGAGCAGAGGGCAATTAGAAAACGAAAACTTCATGAAGATGTTTGCACTTTTGGCCACGAAAACCAGGATTCCAGTCCGCGGTGCGTTGGAACCCAGGTACCGGAAGCAATAAAATGCTTTCTTCGCGCACGTGGGGCAGGTTGCCTGTTCCCCTTTATTTCTGCGATCGGGACCTTTCCTGGGGTTTTCCAAGATAGTTCCGGAAAAACGCATCGGGAATGCGAATGGCATTCCGAAAACAGCCTTCGCGTAGGAACGGTCGTGTAGGAGCGATACAGTCATTTGAAAAAAGTGCAAAGTGTTGTGCCTGAGTGTAGCGAACATGGAGTGGCATGAAGCCGAAATGGCAACTCTTATAGAAGCATACAGGAAGTTTGAAGTTCTGTGGAATCCGCATCACCAGAACTATTTAAAAAAAAAACGAAAAAGTGATGCGTGGGTGCAAATTAGCGAAGAAATGGGCAGATCGCCGGACGACTGTAGGCGAAAAATTGTTAGCTTGCTCTCATCGTATCGTCGTGAGAAATCACGCACGAAGATGACCACCGGTACAGGAAAAGGTAAGCCATCTGCTCTTTCCTATGCTGATGAGGTAGTGAAGGTGTCCTTCTAATTAAAACTATTTTTTTTTTACTATTCATTTATTAATATTCTTTTTTTTATTTCGATACAGGGACAGCCGAGATTTATCGGAGTCGGTGGTTTGCGTATGACATGTTTCAATTCTTGGAGGATCGGGATACACCGCGGGAAAGACTGGACACGGTAAGGGAAACAGTCAACAAATACGTTTATACATATAGTCAGTCGCAGTGAACGTGTATTGTCCTAATTTTGGTTGAAAATCGTACACCTTCAATGCCGCTCGATAAATGGGAATATTTTTTCGATTTTATAACTCCCAATATGTGATTCCTATCGAATTTTTGTATGCTGAATGCAGATATGTTAACAACTTTTTTCTAGTGTCTACAACTTTGGAAAAAAATAAATTTTTAGGAAAGTTGTACATTTCCGACTTTGATAAAAAAAATTTTGGAAAAAAAAATACAACCGACTTCGGAATGCACTAAAAAGGACGAAATAAATTAAATTTATATTTCGGAGACGGCGCAAAATAAAAAATTGTGTAAATGAAGGATGTCGTTAATGTGAAAATATATAAAAGGATTAAAGAATTTTGACAATTTCCAATGCAGAAAATTTTTAATTTTGCGCCGTCTCCGAAATATAAATTTAATTTATTTCGTCCTTTTTAGTGCATTCCGAAGTCGGTTGTATTTTTTTTTTTCAAAAATTTTTTTATTTCACATTTTTTAGTGGCGATTGAAGCATTCCTTGAAAAGTTCAACAAAGGGATGGGAAGAGAAGCGCAGGGAAGGGCAGGGTAGTGAAGGGAGGGGCAGGGAATGTTGCAAAAGGGATCATCGTGGAAACATCTCCGGCCGCAAAATGTAATACTAGGCTTCGTCGATATCAGGCCGAATATACGTGAAATAGTACGTTTTTTGCGATAAAAGCGGAAAAAATGTAGAAATCCGAACCGGGTTTTTTTACGGGACCAACTGTTGGTCATACTCTATAAGATGCTAAAGGTTTCGTTCCGATTGGTCTATCCATCTTGGAGTAATCGATGACCATACACAACGCGGACGAAATCGTACGCTTTTTTGCAATAAAAAGGTGGCAAGCGGTGGTGAAATGCAAAATTTTTTTTTTACGGGACCAACTGGGAGTCATACCCTACAAGATGCAAAAGGTTTCGTTCCGATTGGTCCATCCATCTCGGCGTAATCGGGGCACATACATAAAAAAAAAAAATATATATATATACATGTCGAATTGAGTAACCTCCTTCTTTTTCGAAGTCGGTTAAAAATGTTTCATGCTTTTACTATAGCAGTTATTCAGTCCTCGTTATTACAAAACTGTTCTATGGACTCTTATAAATAAAATGGTATAAATTATTATTACATTATAAACATTTAAATATGTTACTAACGAGGGCTGAATAACTGCTATAGTAAAAGCATGAAACATTTTCAAAGTCGGAATTGTACAATTTTTCTAAAAATTCATTTTTTTTCCAAAATTGCGGACACTACAAAAAAGTTGTTAACATATCTGTATTCAGCGTACGAAAATCGGTAGGAATCACATATTGGGAGTTACAAAATCGGAAAAATATTACCATTTATCAAGCGGTATTGTAGGTGTACGATTTTCAGTGTGACTGACTGAATACCTTTATTTATTTATTTATTTATTTTTTTTTTTTTTTTTTTTTCATGAGACTCGGTAGAGTCTCCTCGCCAAGTAGTTTAGGCCGAAGGCTGCTGCGCCGGCGACAGCGAGACTCTACCGAGTATATCATCCCGAAGTAGAGCGTTTTGGGCGTTTTGCAAAAAATAATTTGCTATTGCAGAAAAAGTACGCAACTAAGCTTCATTCTAATAACACAGTCTGCTTCGACTTGTCTTTCTCTTTCTTTTAAGCCCAAGAACGCCTCAATCGGTGCATTTATTTATGAGATATTAACTGTTTTTCAACGAAAAATTTCGATCAGTGTCATTAACCACCTACGTTATGCTAACGTCAGTGTGGATCACACATTTTTGCTGCTAGAGGCGCTGTTAGTGCTGTGGCTTACATTATGCACATGCGCCGTTACTGATATTCACGTTGGTTCAACATCATGGCGTGCGATACTCTAACACGTTAAAATCGTATTGCGACGGCGCGCGGCATCAGTCGCGTCACGGCGACGCGTACAAAATTCAAAACGGTAGTACATCTGTCGCCTATGCATTATTTTGAATAAAATATTTGCTTTACTTAAAAATTATAATCTTTATAAGTAATCTTCTTTATTTCATGAGAACAGAAGAGGAGTAACAATATATTTTACTCTAAATAATGTGTTGTGGTTATAATAGTTTATTAATAAAAGATGAAAATACTGACAATTACATTTTGCGCAGTTGCCTCGTGTCGATCGTACATTCGTAGTAGCGAAGCGTTCGCCGGTCTTGAAGTTGGCAACGCAACCACGCGATCAGCGGACACGCACAAGTGTTCCGTCTTCTGTTTATATCTACGGTGGCGCGAGTTATGAATGTGTGGCAAACTTCTATCATAATGTAAATGTTAATTTACACCACAAATTATCACAAGATTATTTCAAACAATACCTAACTCTGATCATACCTTATGGAAATAATGAACTGTCCGTCTATTTACTTTACACGCGTATCATAACGCAAGATCATACTGCTATTACACATGTAAAATACCTTTTGTAACCACGACATCTTTTCGTTGCTTGCCATACCTTTAGGAGTATTGATGAGAAATTACATATATAGCGTAATTACAGTAATCAACTTAAAGTGGTTGAATGAACCATCAATAGCCAATTAAAGTAAAATTAAACCGATTTAAGCCGTGTTTGGACTCATTTTAATTGAAAAATTCCTAGCAATCCGTTGGTGCAATTTTCATTGAGGTTAGATGAAAATTATTACAAGTGAAATTTTCGTTACTGGATGCTCATTTGTTTTACTCGCGGCATCCCTTTGAAGTGCCGTAGCTCGACCATCGTTGCTCGACATATACCTATACGATCTATCTCACTTCCTGTCGTTATTGCATCTATTCTCTTACGATAAAATTTAGCCGAGCATCACTGTACTTTGTTTCTTTATGCCGGTGAACGACACTGTCCTGTTGCCATAAATTTCCCTAATGCGCATATGTTACCCGGTGCATGGTAGCAGTTCGTTCATTTTTCTTAGCTTTATAAGTTTTTCACACTATACATATCTATTTTACTTATTTTCTACTTCTTTTATTCGAATTTTTTTTCTTCCTTATTATTTCCTTCTAATTTCCTTTTTTATTCTTTTACTTTTTCTTCTATTTTCTCCTACTTACCCTTTTCTTCAACATACATTTAATAAAATAACCCACAAAAAGTACATTACATGTAAAAAAATGTAACGCTTAGTAGTTTAGGCACTACGAGCGGAGCACCTTTTTGCACTGATATACAATGCATTTCAATGTGGCCCTGAAAACGTCGTGATATCCCACAAAAAGTACATTACATGTAAGAAAAGGTAACGCCAAGTAGTTTAGGCACTGTGAGCGGAGCACTTCTTTGCACCAATACACAATGCATATTGAAAACATTTGGAAGCTATTACATATTTTGTGAATTTTCTAAAAAAGTAATGGATATCATGCGAAACCAGCCAAGTATTGAGTTATATATATGAAGGGAGGTTAGAAGTTAGGTTGCGTTCGATCGGTGAAATCATCGATCGAAAGATCGATGTGTTCGGCTCCTCTCGGGCAGCATCGCGAGGTGTCGTACGGTTGTCTTTTGTTTTTTTGCGGGCGAAAAGCGGCAGTTAGCGTCCATAGAGTTCGTGACGTGACGTAGCGTATTGCGGCAATTCTTTATTTTATAATTACAATATATTCTTTGTTCAAACTTTATTTTTCGTGCGTCTCAATCAGTCATTCGCCACCCTCGATCAATCCCAAATCCTACATATATTTTTCAAAATATTTATGCTTGGCGTTTGGCTGCCTCGTTGTGATCCAATATATATAGCATTAAACAACTATTTATAGTAATTAACTTTATATAAAGTCAATAATATATTCACAGATTTGGAATAACGTACAACTAATTTTGTTGGATCGCAACGAGGCAGCCAGACGCCAAGCATAAATATTTTGAAAAATATATATAACTCAATACTTGGCTGGTTTCGCATGATATCCATTACTTTTTTAGAAAATTCACAAAATATGTAATAGCTTCCAAATGTTTTCAATATGCATTGTGTATTGGTGCAAAGAAGTTCTCCGCTCACAGTGCCTAAACTACTTGGCGTTACCTTTTCTTACATGTAATGTACTTTTTGTGGGATACATTTATACATATACATTTCACGCGTATTTGTCTTGCCACGGGAGAGCCCCTTCATGCGAGTAATAGTCTGCGAGTTCATCGCGAATTTGTTCAAATGCAGTTGCCGATCTTCTGGGCCGCCTCTGTAGTGGAAGCATAGAGCTCATTCTCTCTCGATCATTTCTCCACGAACCATCTATTTGTTGTCCATATTCATCTTCGTAATCCACAGTCCCGTGCGGTATATACAACGTTCTTGAATATTACCGTAGATAATTGTGTAAACAAATAGTTGTTGTAACAACTATTTCTGCTTTTTCTGGTTCCAACAATAATGGTTTTCTTAAAACTCTGAATACTGAACTTAAAATACCAAAAGCATTTTCCACGACCCTGCGAGCTCTGCTCAGTCGGTAATTAAAAATTCGTTTGCACGAGCCCTTGGGATGCTCTCCTCCGTACGGCTTCATCACATTTTCTTGAAGTGCAAAAGCACTGTCCACCGCAATAAAATAAGGCACTTTGACCTGTCGCCCAGGTAGTTCGATTGGCGCTGGGAACCCCAGGGAATTGTCCTTTATCATTTGATATAATTTGCTGTTATTGAACACGCCACTATCGGAAATTCTCCCTTGGCATCCAACATCAGCAAATAGAAAATTATAATCTCCATCAACTAATGCGAGCAATATGATGCTAAATTGAGATTTGTAATTGAAAAACTCAGAACCGGAGTTAATTGGTGATTGCAGTACAACGTGCTTCCCATCAATTGCAGCTGTGCAGTGCATAAACTGCCATGTCTGTTCGAAGACCTCGCATTTCGCCATCCACTCCAAAGGAGTTCTAGGAAGCTGAAACACATAGTCATTGGATTACATTAATATAATTAACAAACTTTTTGTTATTTCTAACTACTGATTGTTGCTAATTGTTATTTCTTCTTCTCTGTCCAGGAGTCCTTATCTACTAGGTTTTCCAGCGAACTGGCCGGAGACGAAAGTGCAGAGGTGGGTTCGGACAATCCGGAGATGATTCCGACCACATCAGGTGGAGCAGCGGGACAGACGGCATTTGCCAGTTCGCGACCACCAAAACGAAGAAAAGCGGAGAAGGGGATGGAGCTATTAGAAAATGCTGTCAATATTTTGCAAAGCACAGCGGGGAGATTAAGCGCGGCGCCGTCAGTACTTGTTCGCGTTTTGCGTGGGCGGAGGAGGCTGCGAAATTAACGAGACACGACACCTTTGAGCTATCACTAAATTATTATATTTACACCTTAAAATTACACTTAATTCTACAACGTAACGCAACGATTATTGTACACGCGGAGCTTATACCGAATTACAACTAGAAGGGTAAATAAACAGAAACGTAAAGCTGTTAAAGTAAATAAAGCACTGCACGTCGTGCGCGAACACCTTAATGAATTCTATACGTGGTCTGCGATAAGAATATAAACGAAAATGGCACGAACGAAAGCACGTGTGGGCGCGTGAACAGCGATAGCGTTAATGGCGTCGAACCGGCACCGCGTGGCCGTTGAGCGAGTACCGGTTTCTTCTTCGTGATGGCGCGATCGTGGCCATGCGTGTCCGGGAGGTGCTGCCGCTATCTGCAACGACGCACCAGCGAACTACTTTCGCTGCGAGCACCATGGCCGCGCGTGTTAAAAGGAGGATTCGCCAACAGTACCGGATACTGAAGTGAAGGCCTTTTGCGCGTTCGTATCGTCCAAAATGATGGGCTATTCTCGCGCAACACGGCAACGAATCCAACACGAGGTGTATGGACTCCTTGTGAAAGCTGATCTTCAGGAGTTTGAACCTCCAGAAGTCCAACCTCGGACTGCACTTGCAGTTTCACCTCCCACAGCACCACAAGCCACCCGTTCCATCTGGACCGATTCTCCCGTAACTCCCATCCACGCTTCTCCACCGGCCTACGAAACCCACAACCTTCCCACTCCTTCCACAAATTCGTACTCCCATATGTACTATCCCGATGATATCCCGGATTATACTTATTTGTAAATTTTTATTTTTTATTTAATTTTGTAAATGTTATTATCGACGTGTTTAGAAATAAATATACAGGGTGCCGCAAAATGGTTGCCCCGATTTGGGATGTGAATAAAAGCCAATCCAAACAAGATAAATAAAGAAACATTTTATATTTGAAATGTAATTATCTTGCTATTTTTAAAACATACTATTTTAATAAGGAAGTACAAGTAAGTATAAGTATTACTTGTAAGTATAAGTATAAGAAAGTATTATGCAAAAACTAAAAATGATAAAACATTCGCGTTGGTGTGAAAGGATATAGGAAGGTTTCCCGAATATAGTGATATATATAGTTATTAAATTACATAATTTTTAATACATATCAGTGGCGTATTTTTACAGAAATGTGTTAATCTGACGCGAATGTGCTGTACATGATCGAATTCTGTAGACATCTCCGAAAAAAAAGTATGTAAGGTAAGTGTTGGCGCAGTATGCAGTTTGAATAAATGAAAAAAATATCTAACGACGTCGCGTAAATGGCGTTTTGTCGCCATGCGGCCAACGCTCCCTCGTCGTGGCTGTTACATCCGGCCTAGGTTTATCCTTCGCTGCTCCGCTTTTCGGAAACGGGTCGCGTTGCCCAAGCAAGCTAAGAATGTGCAGAACAGCACTTTTGCACGGTTACCGCTCAGGCTACGGTAACAGCGTGGCGCAACACCATGACCCAAAACCTAGATTACGAAAATGCTATCCAGCAAAACTACACCAGCAATTGGGCACAGCCGCGAATATAAAAGCTTGGACAACGTGCCCCGCACGGTGTGGAATTTATAATCTTTTGTGAGTCGATGATACGCAACGCGCGTATCCGCGCTCGCGATCGCGTACCCGAAGGAACCCGGACGTTTGTGCTCGGACGACGGTTCACGGCGTGTGTAACGCCGCGGTCAGACAGAGCTGACCCATAATTGGATATCCTCCAGGAGTGCACACGCCGCCGTGCAGTACCACCACGGACGCCGAAGTTCCCGAAGGGCCGAGACGCCAGCCGCGACGCGATTAACGAACGAGTATACGAACGAAAGCGAACCGCGAGTGAGACGTGTGTGTGTATCAGAAACGAGAGCGAGAGAGACGACGAGAAAGCGACCCGCAACCTGAGACGCAACGGTTGGGTATGTAAAACGCATGTTTATCAAAGAATATAAGTATACCGCAGATATCAGAGTTTGCATTACACCGAACCCTACTCCTCGCCATCCTACACCGCAACCCGATAGCGCAAGGTAGGTCAAGGTGCACTTTAGCGCTTCGACCCGGCACACAGTGGTCCGGATTGAGAAATCGAGTGACATTTGTGTATAACTTTTAAACTATGTATGACGTCAGAATAAAACTTGAACTGAGTAATGTTGGGATGTTAAGCTATAGGTAAATTGATTTAAAAATTATAACAATACAATAAAATGTTTTTCGGGTTTGGTATACATTATTTATATCACTTTTTTATTCTATTATTAGTTTAACTGCTTCCGAATCTAGCTCTTTTGTTTTTTTATGGCAGGACTTAACCCTTATAGTAGAAATATATGGATCGGACGTTAATAGAAGTCTATTAAATTGGTCTTCATTTATGGCTTTTCTGGACATTTTTCTCGTATTTGCACTTCTAATCTTCTTGAAATCTTTATGTCTAGTCTCCTGTGCTTCTTCCGACATTTGTCCAATTGGCAGAAATGCTTTATTAATAATTTCTGCACCATGTATTAATAATTTGTGTACAGACGATGGCATGTAGTACCAATTATATAGTTCCACATAATGTTTTGCTGTTTCCTGCTTATATTCTTTAAACTTTTCAATATTAATCTTGTGTGGAGATGAAATTACCTGTAATATAATATTGAAGTCTTTAAGTAGTGTTACATTCGCCTCTAATGTGTAAATTATATTTGATACAAAGTGAGTTACAAAATGTTTTGCGACATTTTGCGTACAGTGTTAAAGTATTTTAATATGGGAAAAGGAACTTACTTGTAATATGACATGAAATCTTTTAATAAGGTTACATCAATGCCTGTGATTTCTGCAGATAGATCTGCGTTGCTGAAAAAACGACGTGCGGTATTTCCGACGTGGATTTTCCTATATTATTTCATTACTTAATTTATTCTGAAGACTTAGAGGCACCAGACTAGAAATAAATACACTGTCATCGTCTTCATCATAATTTTCATGCCGGATTTGCTTGAATCGTGGTTGTCCAGATGCTCCATCGCATCCCCATTTACACACAAGTACTAATTCTGTGTGATTTTCTTTCAACGTTCCCGCAATGTTAACTATTCGAGAAACAGTGTGGTCTAATAAGCATTGGAGGTCAATTGCAGCACATGTTTCGGTTATTTTCACTGCACTCCTTGGATAACAATTTCTTTTTTCAATTAGTAGTTTGTAATAAGAGGGCCATGAATTGTTACTAAATTTTATACATTGATTTCGAATTGTGATATATTGAAATTTGGACATATCGGCCATGATGAAAATGCTTAAAGCTCTTTCAGGTGTAAATGGTTTCTTCTTTATCATGTACTTATTCTGTGTACAATGTTGAACATTTCTGCTATAATCAGAGGTTTCTAATTGTTGAAGAATCTTAGCTTGTCGCCACATGCAGTTTTTACGAAAACTCATTTTGCTTGCATTTACTAATTCTTCTAATGAAAAATTAGTAACTAGAGATTGTGCTCTACGAATCTTCTCACGGTTGCAGCACTGAGAAATTGGTTTCCTTCCTTTATAAATGGTTACATTATGCAATTGGGAAGATCTCACTGCGTTACTCGTTGACGGAGTTTCTGCCAATGGTGTACATCTTGAATACAAAAAATTTCTTTCCAACCACTCATTATTATATTTCAAAAATTTACTTTCTGTGTATCTGGCTTTACTCCATTTTTGTTTTAATTTATAGGTAAATTTTTTCAAATTCACTTTCAATGCTTCGGAATTAGTGGATGGGATATGAATTTTTTCACATATTTTTTGGTACAAAAACATATAATCACTCATATCCTTTTTAGCGTTTCTTAATATGAAAAATAAATGCTTATTTGTACGTACAGCTTCCATTTTCACTGAATAAGCAACATACGATAAAAGAAAAAAAAAGAACAAGATATTGAATAGAGAAAATGATTCATGTGAAAAATCTTGAAATATTTTAGTACTTACCGAATGGAAATGAAACGATATGTGAATAAAAAACAAAAACTATAACTTACACGTAAATTATAATATAATCTTTATTGAATAAAAAATAGATAATATATGATACATACAAAAACACAAAAACAATTAAAATAAAATCTTCACAGTAACTTTTAAATATATGAAAAATTGTCATCTGAATATCTCACTATGCACGTCCAAATGGTTCTGTCCTACGTGACTGCAGAAAAAGAATTGAAGGCATATTCGAAGGTTTATGTGCACCATCCCATAAACATTGTAAGTGTATGATGTAAACAACTTCTTCGAACTATGAAGACAAAAGAGAATTCATTTCTCGCAGAGGTCAGGTAATAGATGTAAACATACACGTCCGTTACAAGACATTAATTCCTTTAAACAGTAATAACATAAAAAGTGGGCTGAAGGGGGAAGTGATCTATGCATGAATACATAGATAAAGGAGTACTGAAAACAATGCAGTTGGTTTAAACGCGGGACTCTTTGGGGCTTACAAGATATACCTTGCCAATTATACAAAATACAGTAAATTTTCTTCCTTTCGCTCATCATTAATTTTTTCATTTACTGCGTACTATAATTATTAATAAAAGTATAAACTTTTATTATCAAGAAATGTTAGTTCCTTAAAAAAAAAAGACGGAGTGGAAACATCAAACGTGGCGATACAACATTGCAAAAAAGACAATTAGTTTCTTGAGATCACAAATAGCAGTTTTAAAATGTTCAACTTTAAAGGTTCATATCAATAAACATAACTATTAAATTTCATTAATCTTTTCATCTTCGAAATTAGTGAAGATTTAAAAAGGAATACAAATTTATCAGATCTCGATATGACAAAGTTGATTTTTTTGTCAAATGTCACTCGATCTTTCAATCCGGACCACTGTGCGGCAGTACCCGCGCCGCGTTTGTAAGATACTAGAAGAAGCCCGCGGTCCCGCAACGCGGGACGTAACAAAGCTGCGATGTCCTGATTTTCGCGTGTACTTTCGATGAATTGTTTCCGAAGTTGTGCGTCTGCTCCTTGGAAGTTGGTACCGCAGTCTGAGTAGAGGCACGCTGCAATGCCTCTTCGGGATGTAAATCGGCGATATGCTGCGATGAACGCGTCTGTTGAGTAATATGAAACAACTTCCAAGTGAACAGCTGAGATTGCGAAACAGACGAATACGCAAATCCACCCTTTATGCGTTTCCGCTCCTCGTCCTTTCCAGGTCTTGAGCGTGAGCGGTCCTGCATAGTCCACGCCGGTGTGCGTGAACGGGCGCGATGGAGTGACCCGACAGAGAAGTAGTTGGCCCATCAGTCGATGGGCACGGATCCCCCTCTGCCGAGCACACTTCACGCACCTGAGGATGTGAGTCTTCACCGGAGCTCTTCCACCGATGATCCAATAGCGTTGTCTGAGAAAGGCAAGGGTGTCTTGCGTACCTCCGTGCATCGTTTGCTGATGGGCGTGGTCGATAAGCAACGCTGAGAGTCGTGAATCACGAGGCAAAATTACCGGATGTTTGCCTTCGTGCGACAGTTCTGAGTGTTGCAGCCGTCCTTCTACCCTGGCAATCCCTTGATGGTCGAGATAAGCGGTCAGTCGTGTAAAAGGATGCGTAGATGAAAGCAAAGTCCCCTTGGCGAGTGCTGCGAGTTCGTCCTTGAAGTAGAGGAACTGCGTGGTCTGAATCCAGTAGATCCTGGCCTTTTCCATGTCAGCTGCTGAGATCATTGGCGTAGGCGAAGCGTTGTGTCGTTTCAACAGTTTGTCCACGAATTTGAGGCAAAGAGACGTGATTCTGAACAACCTGTTGACAGAAGAATATTGATAGATTAGATTCCAAGAATAGTCCTTGACTACGTTCAACGTGTGGAGTGAGACGACAGAGCGAGCCTCTGGGGCGCCTAGCTCGTTTGCGTCACCACTGGTCTGCTTGGGCCATGCGGTCTGCGTTTTCTTGAGCCACGGTGATCCCGTCCACCACAGAGTGTGCTGATGTAACTGCTCCGTCGAAATGCCTCTCGACGCGCAGTCAGCCGGATTTGATGTTCCTGGTGTATGTCTCCAATGATAGTTCTGCGTGATCTCTTGGATTTGGATTACCCTATTGCGTACGTAATCCTTCCATTTGGAGGGGTGCGTCTTGATCCATGCAAGCGTGACTACTGAGTCCGTCCACAAAAATGTCTGCGTAACGGTCATGTTCAAAGTAGCGTGAACATGCCTCACCAGTTTTGAAAGTAGCAGCGCTGCTGTTAATTCTAATCTCGGGATGGTTAGGCGTTTGAGTGGAGCCACTCGCGTTTTCGAGCAGACGAGTGAAATTTGGGTACCCGTGGACGGTGAGCGGACAACGAGGTAGACGGCGGCTGCCATCGCGAAGACTGACGCATCAGAGAATCCGTGGAGTTCAACGGTCGACGTGGTCGTTGTGTTGAACCATCGTGGGATGGAGAGCTTGGCCAAGCTGGTTAAATCTTCTCTGATGTGAAGCCAACGACGAGTGATGTGAGGAGGCAGAATGTCGCCCCAACCGAGTTCCTGTTACCAAAGCTCTTGTATTAAGATTTTGGCTCTTATGACTACAGGTGCGACAAAACCGAGAGGATCAAAGACTTGTGCTACTTCGGAGAGGATGAGGCGTTTGGAGAACTGCGTGCGTTTCGAAGAAGGTATAGTTGAGAAGTTGAAAGTATCCTGATGCGGGGTCCATTTGATTCCGAGAATTTTGGTCTCGCAGTCGTCGAATGAGATTGCTGCGTTCTTCTGATCGGTTGCGAAGACTTCAAGCAACGATTTGCTGGTAGAGTGCCATTTTGCTAAAGGAAATCCACCCGCCTGGCAAAGTTGCGTCAGCTGCTGCGCCACTTCGAGGAGATGATCTGCCGTATCTGCGCCACCAAAAATATCGTCGACATATCTGCCATTCTTGATGGGATCCACGGCGGGGGGATATTTCGACCCTTCATCCTCCGCAAGTTGTAAGAGTGTGCGCACAGCGAGATACGGGGCAGCTTTCGTCCTGTACGTGACGGTGGTCAGCTGGTAATGCGTTTCTTTCTGCGTGTTATCAAGCCAGAGTATGCGTTGCAAGTTCCAATCATCGGGATGTACCTTGATCTGTCGATACATCTTCGTGATGTCCGTTGCAAACAGATGTTTGTACCTGCGTATCCAGATGAGGAGATCTGCGATGTTCAACATGAGATTGGGACCTGTATGCATGAGATCGTTGAGCGAATATCCTGAGGAAGTTGAACTGGAGCCATTGAACACCACGCGAAGAGCGGTGGTCGTGCTGCTCAACTTGAGGACGCCGTGATGTGGAAGATAATACTGCAACGAACTGATTATTGAGCTGTTGTTCAGTCTTACCATATGACCAAGCTGCTCATACTCGAACATGAACTTGGTGTACAGCTGATTGTACTGGTCGTCCGTGCTGAGACGTCTGAGAATTCGCTGAAGACAGGCGTGTGCTGTTTGATAGGAATTGCCTAGTGCTCGAGGATGTAGTTTGAGCGGCAACCGCACGATGTATCTTCCTGTCGAGTCCCTTGAATGCGTGGTCTTGAAGTGTTCTTCACACTCCTGATCGTCTGGCGTGAGCGACGGTGTCGTATCCTGCGGTGGTTCTTCTTGCGTCCAAAATCGGCTGAGTAACTCGTCCAGTTGGCGATTGGTATTATTGACCGTGACCCGATGAACGGTTCTGCGTGGAGTCGGGGGGCCCTCGATGGGGCCAATCACGAGCCAGCCAAAGATAGACAGTTGCGCGACCAGCTGCGTGGACGGATGTCGAATGATGTTTGGCTTGATGATCTGTCCGTAAGCATCAGCTCCAAGAATGATGTCCACTGGTCTGGAAACAAGAAACTGCGGATCTGCGAGATTCAGTTTCTCCAGATGCGAGGGCGGTGTTGCGAGAGTTGGTGGCGTCGATGGTAGACAAGTTGTCACCTGTGGAAGCACGTGAGCGTGAATGGTGACTGAGAGAGGCCGGTAGTTGGAATGGAGGGTAATATTGACCACTCTGTTCAACTGCGAAGTCCTTGCTCCACCAACTCCGTGGACATCCAAGGTGTAGCGTGTTCGTTTCAATTGAAGCTGCGTTACTAGAGATTCTGAAACAAGTGAGATTTCAGAGCCCGAATCGACCACAATTCTCACCTGCTGAACTGCGAGGTCGGTGTGCACTCGGGCGAGTGCTGTTGCTAGAAGTGTTGTCCGTGTTCTGCGTGGTCTCGCTGCGTGGTCCGTGCGTTGTCTGGAAGCGTGGGCTGCATGGGCTGAATGGTGATCGACGACTGCACCGACTCTTCAATCGGTAGTTGTTGAGCTGGTGTGATGCGTGGGCGTGGATACTGCTTGCGAGACGGCTGACGGGGGCTGCGGGGATGTTCGGTAACCAGGCACCAACACCGTGCTGAGATCTGCACCATGGTGCAGAATGGTGCTGCTGGTTGCACAGCTTGCAGCGTTGAGTGGTCCGGCAGCTCCTCAGGTTGTGATGTCCGAGGCAGTTCACGCAGAGAGCGTGTGCCTTCACCACACTTGCTCGGTCCTTAGTGTCCAATTGGCGGAAGATTGGACACGCGCTGACGTAATGTGCCTTGTTACAGAAGGCACACGGGTACTTCGTGGTCGATGTTGGCTGCGCAGGGCCTGGCGTGGACGCTGGTCGAGGTACAGATGTCGACGCAGTCGCCACCGAGTGTACCGATGCTCTCGTTGACACTGAGCGGTTGTGTGCGCCGTTAGCGGACCGCGCTGCCGGCGGTTTCGTTGACTGCGTGTGCTGCGTGCTGCGAGACTATGGAAGTCGCTTCAGGTGCTCCAGCGTCCCTGCTCTGGCGAGCAGGAAGGTGGTCAACTGCTCCAAATTCGGGTAGTCCCTCTGCGCGGCCAGCGAGGACTTCCAGTGCTCTCTCGTGTCAGGGTCCAGCAGGCGAACGAGCGTGCTAACTGCGAAGCAATTGTCCAAGTCGTCGACCCCGAATGCCTGTAACGCTTGCGTGGTCTCCCCAACGATGTTGGCCAATTTGAGGAGCGACGAGGCCTTGCGCTGCCTCATGGGCGTCAGCCCGTGGATGCGATCGAGGTAGGACTGCACATTCAACCGTTTGTTGTTGAAGCGGTTGTCTAACAAACACCACGCCTGCGAGAACGCCGCGCTTGTGGCTGGCAGGTGTGATATCAACTGGGCTGCGTTGCCAGTCACTGCTCCCTTTAGGTAGTGGAACTTATCCTCCTCGGCGAGCTCCGCGCGGTCGCGTATCACCGACGTGAAAACGGACTTGAACTCTGCCCAACGAGAATAGTCACCGTCGAACCGGGGCAACGGGACCTCTGGTAAGCGTGATCTGCGCGCTTCAGGGCCTGGCTGCGTGGTCGGCGTGGGCTGTGTGGTTGGCGTGGGCTGCGTGGTCGTCTGCGTTTGTAACCAGCGATGTTCCAGCTGGGCCACCAGCTTGCGGGCGTTGAGCATGGCGATATCCTCCTTCGCAGCTACCCTCTGCTCGTAGTACGTATGGTCGAGCCTCGACACCGGCCACACGCGGCTCAACGCCCTGTGTTCCTGTTGGAACAGTTGGTGCCGATCCAAAAGCGTCCCGCGCATGATGGTCAGCTCCTCCCGAATCAGCTCGAGCGGGTCGCTCTTCGTGGCCACCTCGAGATCACCCAAGATCTTCATGATGGTTCGGAAGCGCTCCTCCTGATCTCTTGCGCGGACCTGTAGCTCGGAGGAGAGTCGAGTGTTCTCTCGACTCGTGCGAAGGCTGCGTGTTCTCTTCCGGCACAGCTAGACGCGAAGGCGCGACGGTGTCGAGTCCTTCCGATTTGTCCGCCGGCGCGGAGTCAGCCTGCGAAACGGGCGAGGGATCTCGCGATTTCGGCATCGTAAATGTCACAAAAATCACGCAAATCACTCACACGCGAGAGTCACTGTCTCACTGTCGCACGAAGTTCACGTACGCGTTGAAAAGTCGTCGTTTAAATTGAACGAGATTCACGCACGCACGGACGTGTCAACGTTCGAATCAAACACAACTCTGAGTCTCCGAGTTCACGAAACACAAACACACCATGGTGCTGACGTCACTCAAAATATCGGTTAACGGTATAACGGCGTTTTTCAAACCGTCACGGCAAGGGCGTGTCTCAATCCGGCTCGAAGGACCAAATGTTCGCGATTTTGCGTGGACTGAGCGGGCGGAAAGGGAAGAGATACGACACCTCTTTTGGACGGTCACGAGATTAATTATATTTACAGAATTATTTACACTTATGTCTAACACGGAGCGAACGAGTATATACACGCGTGATTCTTACGACTAGTTATTTAACTACAGACTGAAACAAACACGAAATATTATGCGTATGACACTTTCGGTACCTTGCACCGTGCGCGGACAATGATATAAACTTCTACGCGTGGTCTGAGATGCTAATAAAGACGAAAAGAAACGAGCGCGAAAAGCACGTGTTAACGCGTATACGACGTGAACGATAGTGGCGATAATGGCGTCGTACCGGCACCGCGTGGCCGGTGCACGTGTACCGATTTCTTCTCGCTCATGGCGCGATCGTGGCCATGCGTGTCCGTGAGGTGCTGCCGCTATCTGCAACGACGCACCGGCGAACTACTTTCGCTACGAACACCATGGCCGTGCGTGTTCACGGGAGAATTCGCCAACAATAGTGTTTGATTTATTTTATACCCTCTTACAAAATATTTGCGTTTCTATTTTCGTTACTTTTTCTACAGAACATTTACAAAAAGTGCCAATTTGTTTGACCTGTCTAACCAGAATGAACTTTTCAGTGAAATAACTTTCACCACCTTCTACAAAATTTACATTTCTGTTTATTAGCCTGAATACAACGACAGAATATTGCAAGCCATATGAAATTAAATTCTCGTAATTTTGTATGTATTGACTGCCAAAAAGTTGGCGCCGCATTTTTGTAACAATCATATGAATTTAACGCGTCTTAACGTTACATTCTTGTACAATTTGTTGCTGTACAACAAATTCAATTAATTTGTGGATGTAACAAATTAAAAGAAACCAGTGCTAATAATTTTACAGGGAAATTATAAAAATTTTGTGTTTAAAGCATGTGCAGTAATTTTGTATTTTTCATAGGCAGAATTTATTGCAATGTAAATATTTTTAATTTGGTTTATTTTGTGATATCATCCTTTTTATACACAGAATATGAATACATATATATAAATATAAAATGCATAGAAGTACAACCACTTTTTGGTATGGTTCTTTTCTAGAGTAAATGTTTTTATATTATATAGATACAACCATTTCTTTTTTTTACAGCTTTTCATACAGACTATATCAGAACTTTAAGAAACATGGACTTGGCGCCTTTTTGTACTATTTTAAAAAAGTATTTTTTTGAAGATATAACGCTTTTTTTTGTAGTAAAGTTTTACACATTAAAGTAATCCATGTGAATTACATTTTCTTAAAGGGAGCCTGTAAATAAATAATAAAAATTAAAAAAAAGTATCATTGACAGAATTCCTCGGAATTCCTCAACTCCCAAGGGACGCGAGGAATCGATCAGCCTAGGCTGATCAAGGCTGAGCCCCAACCGAGCGCGTCTCCGGGTGGCGGATAGGAGAACGACCGGGGCTGGAAGCGGTCCTCCGAACGCTGGGGACTGGCTCACACTTGGGTGACCAGGACTCGGCGTAGGAAGGATCCGTGGACGGCACCGGCCAGTGGGTGCTATAGGGGTTCCCCAGGGCGTAAAAACCCTGGCTGGATGAACCGAAGGCCCCGCCGTGGACCAGCTCCCCAAGCCAAGGTGTAAGCTATCGTGCCGAGGGCTGGATGGCACCGGGGTAATGGTGTCGCGAACGATGCCCTTGGGGAACAAGGCGTCACCCCATTGTATTTAGCCTTACCCCCGCAATGCAGGCTCTGCGGGGGTGGACCTTTCTTTCCTGCCTACTCGTGGGACCAAACATGGAACACATAAACGAAAACAAACAAAACAACGACAACAACGATGCGGAGGAGGGACCCTCTAAGGGGGGACCTCCTACGACAAATCTGGCAGAAACCAGGGAGGGACCGACCGAGGTCGACACCGCGCTTGCGGTGGCGGCGGAGGTGGGGTCTCGCTGGAAGAGCCAAAGAAGCCGGACCCAGAAGAGGGCACCAGCAGCAATGCTGGGCCCCCAGCTGAGTCAAAGGTAACAGGGAGAAAGGCGAACCGCAGCGGGGCGGCCAAAAGAAGGGCCCGGAAAGCCAAACTGGCAACTGGGACCTCTGCGGCAGTGAACCGCCCGGCTCTGCCCACTCCCACAACCGCAACGGAGGACGCGGTGGGCTCAGTCGCTGGGCCTGCTGTGCCTCCCGCGCAAGCCGCTGCAAAGGAGGGGCGCATCCCAGCGACTGGGTCCAAAAGAACCCGACCACTGGACAGCACCCCCCCGGAGCAACAAACAAAGAGGACGAAGGTCTTCCCTGCCGTATCAGGATATAGGGAGGCCCTCGTGGGCGGCCGGAAGGTGGCAATTGCCCCTACCGGCTACCCCGAGGTTTCCCTAAGGCCTGGACAGGGAGACCTGATCCTCAGTGACCTCGAAGCGCGGTTGCTTTCCATCCCGGAAGAGATGGAGGTACCGTGCTTCGAGGAGCATAGGCTGGAGCAGGGGATCCTATGGATAACCTGCTCCAACGACAGGGCGAAGGAATGGCTCAGGGACGCCGTGAAGTCGCTGAGGCCTTGGGAGGGCGCCTCTCTTCAGTTTTTGGAGAGAGAGTGCCTACCGAGGCTTCACAAGATGGTTACGGTGATCCCCGGGCCCCCGGCTGCCACATCTAACATACTAAGCCTCCTCAGGAGGCAAAACCCGGGACTCCGCACCCACCTATGGAGGGTGTGGGACCGGAAGGAGGTAGGGAGGTCCGTTCAGCTCGTGCTCGGCGTCGACGGTGAGTCACGCCGGGCACTAGGCGACAGGGGCTTCGTTGTGCACGTAGGGCTGGGAAGGGCTCTCTTCAGAGAGCCACAGACCCGGCCGACGGCGCGCAACGAGGCTCCGTTACCGGCCTCCCGGTTACCGGTCCCCTTGCCGCGCAAGAGGGAACCACCGCCGCCCAGCCGACATCGGGATCTAAAGAGGGGGAAGTGGAAGTGGGGCAGGGGCCGGAGAAGGTTGAGGGTGCCGTTTTGACAGAGCCGGGGGTTGAAACTCCCGGACCTGCGAGGACGGCCCCGCCCCCTCCGGTCCCACCACTGATCGGGGGGCCTTGCGGGGATCCAGGGGGAGACCACGGAAGGCTCTCTCGATCAGCAGGGCCGGGCAGTCGGACGCCAGGAGCGGGACCCAAAAGACCCTGGCTCGGGGCGTCCTGATGGGGCAAAAGGCTGGGGGGACAAAAGCCCCCCCAGGTAAACACAGGGGAAAGTAAAGGGCTTGCCCGGCGGGACTGACACCCTCCCCTGTGGACCTAGCGAGGCCGAGCAACACTGCAGTCCCTATGGCTGCAGGATGCATCAGCGTCTCGCAGATCAACTTGCAGCACTGTAAGGCGGCATCGGATATATTCCGGTGGCGCATGACCGTGCGGCACACAGACCTAGCCCTAATTCAAGAACCTTGGATCATCCAAGGGCAAGTAGGAGGGCTGGGCTCAAAACAAAGCTCCATCATCTGTGGAGACACTAGTTGTGGACCCAGAGCTTGTATCCTCGTGAGGAAGGGGCTCAGGGCACAGAAATTAAATAGGTTCTGCACAAAGGACCTAGCTGCAGCAATGCTTGAGGCTAAGTTGGGGGGCAGCGGAGCGAATATTGTGATTTGCTCAGCCTACCTACCCTACGACTCCGAGGAACCTCCGCCGACGAGGGAACTAGGGGAGCTGATAGTTTTCTGCGAGCAAAAGGGGCTGCACCTGCTGATAGGGTGCGATGCCAATGCGCACCACATCATCTGGGGCAGCACCAACACAAACCGCAGAGGAACAGCTTTGCTGGAATACCTCGCGACTACGGACTTAGAGATCCTGAATAAAGGATCGAGTCCAACTTTCGTAACCTCCAGAAGGCAGGAGGTCATTGATATCACGCTGGGCTCCAGAAAGGTGGCCACAGCTGCGATGGGCTGGCGTGTGGAAGAAGAGGCAACTCTATCTGACCACAGGCTCATTACATTCAAGTTGACGGCGGAGGCGAACCTTGGGCCCACAGAGGTCTACAGGAACCCCAGGGCCACCGTCTGGCCCCTTTATCGAGAGGGGCTGGAGGAGGAACTTAAGGGGGACCTTGTAAGACCCAGGACCAAGGGTAGGATCGAGGAGGAGGTCGGTAGAATCCAGACTGCCATCCTTCGGTGCTATGAAGAATCCTGCCCAGTAAAACAACGGAAGGACAGCAAACGGGTGCCCTGGTGGAACAAAGAGTTGGGCAGACTCAGATCAGGGACTCGTAAACTGTTCAACAAGGCCATGAAGGTCAATACGGTGGATGCCTGGGACCTCTATAAGGAGTCCCAGAGATCCTACAAAAAATGCATTAAGGCTTCAAAGAGGGAGACCTGGAGGGAATTCTGTCGCACAACGGAGGCCCTACCTGTGGTAGCTAGGCTTCGTAAGGTTTTCGCTTCCGGGCCACCCCAAAACGTAGAAGGACTCAGACTCCCTGACGGGAGGGTTCTTGAGACTCACCTGCAAATACTAGGTCACCTGATGGAGGTTCACTTTCCGGGCTCCAGGCCAGTACCACAGGGGCAGTCCTCACACGTGCAGGTACTGGAACCTGATGGTAACGGGCAAAGGGACTGGACTTTAGTGTCCAAGGTGGTCACACTAGACAGGGTCAGATGGGCTATTGGCTCCTTCAAAAGATACAAAAGCCCGGGCGTGGACGGCATCTTCCCGGCCCTCCTACAGGAGGCTGGAGAGGACCCGTTAAGGCGCCTGGTGCATATCTTTAGGTCCTGTCTGGTTTTGGGTTATACACCCAATATCTGGAGGGAGGCCAAAGTCGTGATCCTGCCCAAACCAGGCAAGAGCAGTTACGACTCGGCCAAATCCTTCAGACCAATCAGCCTGACATCCTTCCTTTTAAAAACGCTTGAAAGATTGGTGGACAGGTATATAAGGGAGCATGCACTGGAAGCAAATCCAGTGCAGGCCTCACAGTATGCGTATCAGGCGGGTAAATCGGTTGAGACTGCGCTCCATCACCTAGTGGGGATGATTGAGGGGGCCCTGTCCCAGGATGAATCCGTCCTGAGCGTCATCATCGACATAGAGGGAGCATTTGACAATACTCCCTTTGAAGTCATGTGCGAAGCTGCTAGCAGTTTCGGTATTGAAAACCCTTTGGTCGCATGGATCCGCAATATGTTGCGGACCAGGACCCTAACATCTAGCATTAATGGGACCACGCTCAGCGCTCATGCCGCCACGGGGTGTCCACAGGGGTGTTCTATCCCCGCTTCTGTGGACGCTCGTGGTGGACGGGCTGCTCCGGGGGCTCAAGGATGAGGGTTTCATGGTGCAGGGATATGCGGATGACATTGTCATCTCAGTTAAAAGCAGACACCCGCACTACATCGCGAGGAGAATGCAGATTGCACTCAAACTCGTGCAGGAATGGTGCCTCTCCAAAAAACTGAAGGTAAACCCCAGTAAAACGGAGATGGTACTATTTACCAGGAAGCGATGCTTTAAATTCAAGGCACCGTCCATCTTTGGGGTAGAGCTCAGCACTTCCTCGGAAGTGAAATACCTAGGGGTTACCCTGGACACGAAGCGCACCTGGAAACAACACATCACGAAGCAGGCTCAGAAGGCCACAGCCACCTACTGGGCATGCAGAAGGATGTTTGGCGCAACGTGGGGTCTCAAACCAAGAGTAGTCAAATGGATTTACACAGCCATTCTGACACCCCAGATAACGTATGCCTCTGTCGTGTGGTGGACCTCATTGAAGAGGGACAGCAACCGGAGGATACTAGAGAAAGTACACCGCCTGGCATTGCTAGGGATAACTGGTGCCCTGCGTACCACACCAACCCTGGCGATGGGAACGCTCCTGAACCTGGCACCACTTCACACGATGGTGGAGGCTGGGGCAAAGAGAGCGGCCCTGAGGCTGTACTTTGCAGGTTCATGGAAGGAGGTAAAGACGGGCCACACCAAGATCCTACAGGTGCACGGGGACCTTCGAAGGGCTCTGTCTCATGGTGGAGACCGGTGTGACCGTTCCTACCACTTCACGCGAAGCTTCAGGGTGCTTCTGCCATGCAGGGAAGCATGGCTGACGAACCCCAAAGAAATTTTAGCACCGGGAGGGCTGATCTGGTACACAGACGGCTCTAGGACCAGCACCGGCACCGGAGCCGGGGTATGGGGCGAAAGGCCCAGGGTAAGGCTGTCCTTCTCCCTGGGCGCCCACGTATCGGTCTTCCAATCGGAAGTGTTTGCCATCTGGGCCTGTGCTAAGTACAACTTAGACAAAGGGTACAGTGGCAAGCATATTTTCATATGCAGCGATAGTAGAGCCGCGCTTGGATCCCTTCAAAATACGGTGGTCGAATCCAGGCTGGTAAGGGACTGCATCGACACACTTATGAGGTTGACAGAATACAACAACCATGTCAACCTGATATGGGTTCCTGGGCATGCCGGGGTACCGGGTAACGAGGGGGGAACACACTGGCACGGGAAGGTGCCACAAGGCACAACCCGGGCTGGGTTTGTCCCATCGGCATCTCAATGGGCACGGTGAAGGGGACGATAGAGCATTGGGTGAGAACCCAGCTCTGTCACACCTGGAACCGGTCCCAGGGCATGAAGCACTCGAAGGCCCTGGTGAAGGAGCCTTCAAGGTCTCTAGGCGAATACATAAGTCGCCTAGACAGGAACAGATTACGCCTGCTCGTAGGGATCGTCACAGGTCACTGGTACACGAGGAGGCACATGATGCATCTGGGTATCGTATGCGAACCTGGGTGCCCAAGATGTGGCGAGGAGGATGAAACTCCTCTCCATCTGATTTTGCGTTGTAGAGGTCTGAAGGCGCAGACGCTTTCAACCCTGGGTGCCTCTAACCTCAACTCCGTGAGTTTGGAGGGCGTCGGTGTGGATAGGCTCCTAAGTTTTGCTAGGGTTGCTGGTCTACACAGATCCCTCACTGTTTAGAGCTTGCCCGGATGGGCTCGGGTACAATGGTCCTATAGGACTGAGTGCCCGGTAAGCGCTCAGAAATAATAATAATAATTGACAGAATTCATTATTTATTGATATTAAATAATTTATTTTTCTTAAATGGTAGTTTATACAGATAAGGTAGAAATTCGTTTTACAACATTGCATAAATAATTATCAATATCAAATTTTACTTTATAAAAAATATTACAAATCAGAATTACAATTATACAACCTTTATATGCCACCCATAATTAATAATTTTGTAAATATATTTAATTTCTATAAATTTTCTGCAGGAAAATAATATACATGTCTGTAGTATTTCTATGCGATTGCCTTTTCCTAATTTATGCATCATTATCTTGAATTCAAGCATTGGGCATTCCTTCTCTGCATATACACGTATAATGACCTTCTGCAATGCTTGAACCATGATGGAAGACAGATCTCATTACTTTGTATAATTGTGGAAGTATAATAACTTTAGTTGTTGGGACAGATCGCAAAGAAAACCCTGATTTTCCTAATATATTATCTTCAACTGATATTCACTGAATAACAATTATATTGTTAGTTAGTATAAAATCACTTTTAATCAATGTATTGGGAGTACAAATTAGTTCTGTCCGTTTATTGTGACCAAGAATGCATTAATTTCATAAGAAAATGAATTCCAACCGTTTTTCTTGCTTTTGAATCATTCCCATGGATTTCAATTGTATGGAAACTGTTTATTGTGTAACTCTCACTGTCAATGATTCTGCAAGCTCCTCTTGTGTTTTTCTGCTGTCCAGCACGAGGCTTGTCTTCAACGCTGAAATCACCATTTTTGAAACATCGAAACCATTTCCCACATGATTTATCAGTTGGAGCATTGCCACCATAAACTTCCACAATCATTCGATGCGCTTCAGCTGCACTTTTCTTCCAATTAAAGCAGAAAACTAAAACCTCCCGCAAATGCTGCCGAGTTAACACAAAATTTGACGTATTCAACACAGTAAAAAACATGGTTTTTGTATGAAACTCAAAGAGATATAAACTGAATATTATTGACAGATGTCTAATCTCTCTGAAATCACCGAAATCAGCTGTCACTATGAAACATTCATAACAGCCAGAGCCATTTTTTGAAAACGGACCGAACTAATTTGTAATCCTAATATAATTTCCAGTACACTTTTCACATAACTTGCTGTGCAACTGAAACCAATGAAAAAACTTTATATTTAGTAACTCATTAAGGGTGCGCAGGAGTCACTAGAGAATTTTTCGTTGACTTCAGCGACAGTTGCGGAGAAATTAGGAACCTCTCGAACAAGGATAGATAGATCCTTGTCTCGCCAACGGTGCTGTGACAGAGAGAGTGATACAACAACAGTAGGAGAGACGAAGACAGAGCGATAACCAAGCCGCTGATTTTACGATTTAGTCGAGTACACTTTCAGAGCCGAGGAAGCAGTATTTTCTAATAATTCTTTTTTTAAAATATTCCTTGTAACATTTCCAGTGGAAGTACAGAGCCCTTTTTTGGAAAAAGTGTCCATACAAAAATTTATTCTATAAAAACGTACACTTTTATTTTTATTTAATTTTCAGAAGCGAAGTTGCAAAAAAGGGCTCTGTACTTCCACTGGAAATGTTACAAGGAATATTAAAAAAAAAGAATTATTAGAAAATACTGCTTCCTCGGCTCTGAAAGTGGACGCGACTAAATCGTAAAATCAGCGGCTTGGTTATCGCTCTGTCTTCGTCTCTCCTGCTTTTGTTGTATCACTCTCTCTGTCACAGCACCGTTGGCGAGACAAGGATCTATCTATCCTTGTTCGAGAGGTTCCTAATTTCTCCGCAACTGTCGCTGAAGTCAACGAAAAATTCTCTAGTGACTCCTGCGCACCCTTAAGGGTGCGCAGGAGGTAAAGTGGCGCCAATTTCGACAGTTGCGGAGAAAGTAGGAAGCTCGCGAACAAGGATAGATAGATCCTTGTCTCTCCAATGGTGCTGCGACAGAGAGGAAGATACAACACTCGTAAGAGAGACAAAGACCGAGCGAATCCAGGCAGCATAATTTCTTTATGCAGCTGATCAAGTTTTTTGAAGCGAAGAAGTAATATTTTCTTATAATTCTTTTTTTAAAATGTTCCTTATACCTTGGCGCATGCCACTATAGAGCCCTTTTTTGGAAAAAGTGTATGTGCAAAAATTTATTCTATAAAAACGCACACTTTTATTTTTTTATGAGGTTTTGAAGGCGAAATTGCAAAAAAGGGCTCTATAGTGGCATGCGCCAAGGTATAAGGAAAATTAAAAAAAAAGAATTATAAGAAAATATTGCTTCTTCGCTTCAAAAAACTTGATCAGCTGCATAAAGAAATCATGCAGCTTGATTTTGCTCTGTCTTTGTTTCTCTTACGAGTTTTGTATCGCCCTCTCTGTCACAGCACCGTTGGAGAGACAAAGATCTCTCTATCCTTGTTCGAGAACTTCCGACTTTTTCCGCAACTGTCGCTGAAGTCAACGAAAAATTCACTAGCAGCTCCTGCGCACCCTTAATATCATAACTTTTTTTCCTTCTTTTACTTATCGGAATTGAAACAAGTATATTATTCAGAGCTGTAGTCTTTGTATAATGACAACTTTTGCATCATTGAATCCTATGTTTAACTAAGCTTTGTATGTAATCTTACTTTTCGCAAAGATAAACATAACCTACACACATATGATTTTCATTTATAATGCTACGTTATTGATGATTATTAATATTCATTAAATAATTTTATATCGCACCTTGTCACTAATAAATAGCTGCACTTATACTCATTTGTATTTATCGTACTTTTGTCGTACAAAGAATCGCGAGTACGGCGTTACACTGACAGCTAACAGTTGTACTGCGCTATTGCAATTTCCTTACTTTTGTGCTATAAGAAGAAAGAAAATTTTCTGACTGAAATATATACGGCATAAAAAAGTATGTAATCTATTTTGTCGACGAAATCAATCACATAAAGCTGATTAAGGGTGCGCAGGAGGTAAAGTGGCGCCTCCGTCGGAGAAGAGGTGAACTATGAAACAGTTTTTTTAGTTTTTCAGGCAAAATAACGAAGAAAAAGCATAATGAGTATGCTTTTCGTAATCAGGAGAAGCTTCGATTGACCAAGCGCTTTTTCGGAAAACTTGTCAAAAAAAAAAAATGGACTTTTAAACGTATTTTTATCAAGTTTTAAAGGCGAAATTGCAAAGTCGGGCTCTATAGCCCCTTGCGGTGCGGTACAAAGAATATTTTTAAAAAAGAATCATTCAAAAACACTGCTTTTTCGCCTCAGGAAATGGTACAAAGCAGGTCGCTCTGAAATCAGGACGTTTAGAATACCTATACGATTGCATAACTCTCGCGTTGCCCACCCCAGCGCTGTTGTCGCCTCTCTTGCTGTTATTGTGCAGCTAACCTAAAGATGATTTTCAGCATGGTCTGGAACTGTAGCAAGAATAGCGAATGCCCGCGCTTATTCAATTTACATTTAGGCGCGCAAAAAGTATGCATATGCACAAATTGTTAACAAACACATTATATACACGTTACAGTGACTTATATTTATTACAATTGACTGGGAAGATTGTCTTTTATGAGAATTTTTAAGAAATGAAGAACCGCACAGTAATAACATTGTTATTAAAAAGCATACACATAATAAGATAAGATACAAATTTTATTTCGTTATGATACTTGTAAAGACGGTAAATGCTGTTGGAATTTTTGGAATTTCGTAAGCAGACTAGAATGGGTACAGGAAGATGTCCATTTCTTGAAGAAAGTATTATTGTGAAACGAATGAGGCGATAAAGTAGTGACAAAGATTAGAAAATAAGAAATTGTTTATTTCATAATACATTCTTCAACGGTTTGGAAAATTATCAATTTGCAACAGAAAAATAGTAATTAGTAATAAAACAGACAATGAGATTTTACATTCATTCTTGTTACATTTTTTTATACATGTTATACGAAATTATCGAAGCAATACATCTGTTTAGCACTCGCCGCGGTATGTCCGCGCGAACTTAGAACATCGCTAATCACGCGTAGCGATGCGCGTGCACGAAACGGAGGAAGGGAGAGTCAGTGAATGAGCTTCAGTGGCTACACGGTACTCGTAATTATTTTATTAAAACAGACGAAACGTACATATGAAGCGACGGACGACGGACAATCTTGATGTATAAAGAGACGGACAATCTTCGGCGCGACGCGGACGATGAGAACGAAATGACAAATCACGGATGAAACGAGGAGACGAATATCGACGCTCGACGCGTGCAATTGTCGGGAAAATCGCCTGATGGATTTCCGCAAACTCGAACTCACTCGAAGCAACGGTTTATTACAATATCGATGCTCACTCTTTAATTTCTCGGATACTTTCGACAGAATGGTCGCCGGGCGCGAACGATCGCGTATTTATCGTCGCGGGGGGTACGCTGCGGACGGGAAGTTCGAACGAAACGGCGACCGCTGGTTGGAGAATTTGACTTATCAAACGGCTTGAGAGGACGTTTAACCGGCGACGCGTTCGGTAAATTGGTAACGAACGTTTCGCCGAAGTCAACAAGCGACGGTTGAAGAGTCGGGCGGGAGAGTGACAAATAGGCAAAAACCGTCGATTGTCGACTTCGGCGACGGGTGCTGCTTAAAGTTTTTCTGCCGAATTCGGCGGTTTGGTCGTCCTCGGCGGTCGAGCACCAAACCGCCGTTACAATTTTGAATATCTGACCATTCGCATAATTCGGCCGTTTCTTCGAATTCTCGAATCCATCGTTGCACTTTAACTGTAGAATCGCCGCTAAATGTTCCCAACGATTCTTCAACGTTGTAACGCTGCTGCCTCGTCACGCCGGTAGCCGGCGTGGCGTGGCATCGCTCGCGGGCCTCCTGGTGCTGGACGCTTCAGCGGCCAGGGTTCCCGCGAGGAGGCCGGTCGCGGTGGGGAGGGGTCGGGTCGTGCGAGTAATAAGACGAGCAGGATCGGTTTTATATCATTTTATTCCCGTCTGGTACAGCGGGCCGGTTGGCGGCCGGTGGCGCGGTGTCCCGGGCGGCGTCCGGCGGGGCGGTTACGGCGGCCGTCGCGGCAGTGGAGGCGCGGGCGGTGGCCTCGTTGGCAGTTGCGTCGTTCTGTAGGGGCGACAGACATTAGTGGCGACGGGGTAGCGCTTACACACTAAACTTAATCCTACGCGGCTTACAGGCTACGGTCGGTGGAGGCGCCCGGCGTGGCGCCTCGCGGTACTTATCAGCTACGGTTGGGGGAACGCCCGGCGTGGCGTTCGCGGAACTTACTTCTACGGCGGCGGGGCACCCGGTGGTGCCCGCGGTTCGGTTACGCGGCTTAATCTAGGCGCGGGGTCGCGGTCGCGAGGAGGAGAGAGAGAGGGAGAAAGAAAATCGTAGACAGGTATTGGCCAGTTTTGGCCGATTGGTCAGTTGTTCTTGTCCGAGAGAGAGAGAGTTTGTTCCTTGCTGGAGTTGGCCGGTGTTGCGCCCAGCGGTACCGGGGAGCCCCGCGACGAGGCCCTGTCCTTCGTCGCGACGTTCCCGCCCGGTTCGGCTACTCCGGGCCTGTCCGCGGGGTAGCAGAGCCGGTGGACCGGTCGCCGTGGCCGTGCTGGCCGTGGGGGTTGGCGTGGCCAGCCCCGTTGCGAGGCCTTGTCCTTCGCAACGACGCCGGCCTCCAGGCTCGCCTAGACCGGGCCATCTCCTCGGGCTAGGAGAGCCGGCTGCCTTGGAGAGGACCTCCGAGGAGGTCCTGTCGGGGCCGAAGCCCCGAGCCAACTCATCGATCGGTGATCGATTGCTTCCTTAACTTCACCTGTCTTGCGTGACGCCGGTGCGCGCGGCGGTGCTCGCGGGTGGGGCGCGGTGACGGTGCGCCGTGCTGGTGCGCGGTGACGACGGTTCGCGGTGACGACGGTGCCTTGACGACGGTTGTCAAGGCGCCCGGTCGTCACACCCCCCTCCTCCTCCGGGAAGACCAAGGCTTCGGGTCTTGGTCTTGCGCGTCCTTAAAGCTAACTTACAGGTAAACTTATAGCTATTGTAGTTTTCCGCGGGACTGTTTACCTCGCGGCCTCGGCGAAACTCCAAAACCTGTCCGGTGGCCGGGTGGGTAATTATTGTCCACCGGTGCCCGTTGGACCACCGGCGGTGGCGCCGGATGCCGAGGGGCAGCCGGTGGCTGCTGCCGTCCGGTAGCGTCACCTGGACGGCCATGGTGTCGGGTGGTCTGGCGATGGCGTCGGCGGGCGGTCCTGCTGCCAAGAGTGGCCGTTGCGGCCGAGGAGCTGGCCGTGGCGGTGGTGGGGCCGTCCGTGGCCGGGGTGGCCGGTCCCCGGGGGCGACTGGTGCCGGTGTTCTGGTGGCCGGGGTGTAGCCCCCGGCCGGCAGCCTGGGTGGTGGTCCGGTGCGTCCGGCCGAGGTTCGGCCTGCCGTAGCTGGCCGGGCTCGCGGCGTTGTGACGCGGCGCGGTCGGGTCGGGCGTCTCGCTGTTGGCTCCATGGCTCGTTGGTTTCTGTGCCTCCTGCGGCGTCGTCGGCGCTTTAGTAGCCGGGCCTCGGCTGTCGTGAGAGAGTGGGGGGCCTCCCGTGCCTTTTCGGCGGCGCGCATGCGCCGTATTGCCGCCGCGATTTCTCGCGCCATCGGCGAGAAGTCCCAAGGGTTGTCGTCTACTGGTTCCATCCTGCTGGTTCGGTGTGGACTGATCGCGTTCGTCAGTCCGCCCGGGTTTTATCTGCTGGTTCTGGTTCGGTGGGGCGCCCTCGCCGGTGCTGATTGGTTGTGTCGGGTCGCCTAGAGGGGGGTCTTCCCCTACGTTCGTGTCGGGTTCTTCCCCTTCGCACGGTTTCAGGTCGCGGAGGTGGACATGTGCCACCTTCTTGCCCCGGTGGTCCCGGAGGTCGAAGATGACGGGCGAGACCTTCTTTCGCACCTCGAATGGTCCTTCATACCTCTCCGCTAGTTTGGCGTTCCGCGCCTTGGCTTTGCTGGACAAGATGTGCGCCCGGCGCCATACCTTGTCGCCGATCTGGGGTTGCCAGTCCCGGTGTCGTAGGTTGTAATACCGCTGCTGGCGTTGGAACTCTTGGGCGAGTCGGATCCGGGCGAGTTCGTGTGCCTCAGCCAGTAGCTTGAGGCGGCGCTCCCAGGTTCCGGTGGTCGGTCGGCGGGCCTCCTGCTGGAGGGTGCCTGGTGGGGTTAATTCTCGTCCGGTGTTCAGGTACGCCGGTGTATGGCCGGTGCTTTCGTGGCGTGCCGTGTTGTAGGCGAACGCGATCTCCGGCAGCCGCTGGTCCCAGTTCCGTTGCGTTCGTCCGACGTACTGGCTGATCATGGTCTTGATGACCCGGTTGGCTCGCTCCACTGGGTTGCACTGGGGTGCGTACGGCGGGGTACGCCGGTGCTGGACGCCGCTCTCCCTTAACGCCCGTGTGAACTCGTCCCCGATGAATTGGCGGCCGTTGTCCGTGACGAGGAAACGTGGCGTCCCGTGGCGGAGGAGTACGAGCTCAGCGAATGCTTTGGTGATGGCGGTTCCGGTGGCCCTCCGCAGAGGTCGGAGTTCGACCCACTTGGTAAACCGGTCTTGGAAGACCAGTAGGGTGGTGTTCCCGTGGGTGGACCGGGGGAGCGGCCCCACGAGGTCGGCCGAAACCATCTCCCAGGGGTGTTGGACGTTGGTTGCGTGCATTTTTCCCGGGGGTGGTTGTTGTCTCGCCTTGTACTGCTGGCAGCTGCGGCAGTCGCGGACGTAGCGGGTGGCTTCACGCAGCATTCCTGGCCAGTAGTACGTTCGAGCGAGCCGGGCGAGGGTCTTCGCGATTCCTAAGTGGCCGGCGGTCGGGTCGTCGTGGGCCTCCCGCAGGACGCGAGGGCGGTCGTCCTTGGCCACGCAGATCTTCCATTGCTCGTTCTCCTCCTGGTCATTGTAGTCGAGGGTGTGGAGGATGTGCCTGTAGAGTCTTCCGCCCTCGACTCGGTACTCCGGGTACTGGTCCGGTTGCTGGGTCACGTCTTGGAGCAGGCGGTTGTACCACCGGCATTGGAGGGGCCCTCCCATCTCGCAGAGGGGACGTGGTTGGCGGGAGAGGGCGTCGGCCACGGCGTTGTCCGGCCCCCGTCGGTAGCGTACCTCGAAGTCCCATTGGCCGAGTTCTAGTGCCCAGCGTGCGAGCCGGCCGGAGGGACTTTCGATCTTCTCGAGCCACTTCAGAGACTGGTGGTCGGTCATCACGATGAAGTGGTAGCCCTCCAGGTAGTGCCGCATCTTCCATATTCCCCATTTTACGGCCAGGCATTCCAGTTCGGTGGCGGAGTAATTCCGCTCGGCTTGGTTAAGTGTGCGGCTGGCGTAGGCGATGACCCGCTCTCCGTCGTCCCCTTCCTGCGTGAGCACGGCGCCCAGGCCGTCCTGGCTGGCGTCTGTCTGGAGGACGAAGGTGCGGTCCCAGTTGGGCACGGCGAGTACGGGGGCTTCCGTGAGGCGTCGCCGTAATTCTTCGAAGGCCTGCTGTTGGGGTTCCCCCCACGTCCACTTGGCCTTCTTCCGCAGGAGTTGTGTTAGTGGTGCGGCCACTTGGGAGACGTCGCGCAGGAAGCGGCGGTACCACGACATCAACCCGAGGAATTGTCGGAGTTCCTTTAGGTTGGTAGGTGGTCGGAGTTCGGTGACGGCCGAGACTTTCTCGGGGTCGGTGCGGAGTCCTTCCTGGTCGACGAGGTGTCCTAGGTACTTGAGGCTCGTCCGCGCGAAATGGCATTTGTCCCAGTTTGGCCGTAGTTTGGCCGCCCGGAGTCGGCGGAATACCTCGGCCAGCACTTGAACGTGGTCGTCGAAGGTAGTCGTGACGACCACGATGTCGTCTAGGTACGCGAAGGCGTGTGGGGCCATCTCTGGTGTGATGACGCGGTCGAGGAGCCTCTGGAAAGTGGACGGCGCGGAGTGTAACCCGAATGGCATGACGGTAAACTCCATCAGTCCTCGTCCTGGAACGGTGAAGGCGGTCAGCGGCCGGCTGGCGGGCGTGAGGGGTACCTGCCAGTACCCGTTCTTTAGGTCGATGGTGGACAGATACCGCGCCCCCCGTAGTTTATCCAGGGTGGCGTTGACTTGCGGCAGCGGGTAGGCGTCCTTTCGGGTGACGCTATTGAGGCGGCGGAAATCCACGCAGAATCGGTAGTCCCCGTTTTTCTTCTTGGCCATCACGATTGGCGAGCTCCAGGGGCTACTGGACGGCTGGATGACCCCTTCGGCGCGCATCTTCTCCACTTCCGCGTCGATCAGGCGCTGCATAGCTGGGTTCCTTGGTCGGTAGCGTTGCTTGATTGGCGTCGGGTCCTCCAGGCGGATTTCGTGCTGGGTGAGGGGCGTTGGCCCCTTGATGCCCTCGAATCGACGGCGTTCGTCGGCGATGAGGCGGTCCAGTTGCCGTTGTTCGGTCGGTGATACCTCGGTGAGCCCGGTAGGTGTGTCGATGGCGCAGAGGCCCTGCCCCGTCGGCCGATCCACCGGGGTCTGGTACCCGAAGATGGGTCGGTGGTCTAGTCGGAGCTGGAGGTGCATTTGACGGAGGAGGTCCATCCCCATAACCATCCCGTAGGCCAGGTCCGGAATTTCGTAGAGTCGGCATTGGCGGGGTGCGCCGAGGATGATGGCCCGCCCCTCGTAGCTGTGCTGGACGGGGGTCCCGGTCCCGTTGGCCAGGGTGGTCACGAGGTCGTGCCGGTGTTCCGTCCACCCTGCGGTGCGGCACGTCCGGGCGATGTTCCTATCGACGTAGGAAGCCACGGCGCCCGTGTCCAGGAGGGCGGGGATGTAGCTGTTCGCTATCTGGACGGTCAGGATGATGCGGTCTTCCTGGGCTGGTGCTCGGAATGAATCGGGCGGCGTCGGTGATGGGTCCGGTGGCGGGTGGGTGGCCATGGGGGCGGCGGCGGCTGGCTGATCTAGCGGCGGGGCCGGGATTCCCCGGCCCGCCCGGCGTTTCCCTGGTTCTCGCACGGGCAGGTGCGGCTTAGGACCCCTTCTTGGCCGCAGCGGGCGCAGAACCGGATTGGCGTGTTTTGGCAGCGGAATCGGTCGTGTCCTGGCTGCCCGCATCGCCAGCAGTGGGTGTCCCGATGGTAGTCGTCGGCGATGCTGGGTCGGCCCGGCCCGGTCGGCTGGCGGGCGCGAGGAGGAGTTTCCTCCTTCCGTGCGGCGCGGGCGGTCTTGGTGTGGAGTATCGCAGTCACTGCGTCGGCCTGGGCCACCAGGCCGTCGATGCTGGTGACCGTGGGGCGGGGGATGTAGAGGCGCAGGTCTTCGCTCATGTTGTCGTACACGGCATCGAGAGTTTCCTCCTCCGTGTATCCCCCTCTTCGGCGGATGAGGGTTGTGATCGCGGTGATGTATCCGCGGAGGGGCTCGTCCGGTGCTTGGCGGCGCTTGGCGATCTGCAACTCCAGCCGCTTCCCCTCTCCGGCTGGTAGGAAGAAGCTGCGCATGCGGTGTTGAAGCCCCTCCCATGAGGTTATCTGGTGCTCCACGTTGCGGTACCATAGTTGGGCCTCCCCTCGCAGCAGCTCGGAAAAGCCGTGTTGGATTTCTTCGTCGGACAGGCGGTATACTCTCTTGAGCTCGGCTACCCGCTCGAGGAAGGTCAGTACGTCCCGCCCGTCGAACTGGCAGTTCCAGCGCCTCAGGATGTCGGCCAGTCGGACAGGGTCGCAGGCGGTTTCGGTGTGCGGCCGGTCGGCGGGTTCGGAGGACGGTGGTGGGGCGTCGTTGGCTCGTACTGGGGTGGAGGTGTTGCCCACCCCGCCAGTGGCAGCCTGAGTGTTGTGTTGCCACTCCCGTGCGATTTCCGCGTGGAACTCTTCGTAGTCGCGCGTCCTGTCGACTTCCTCCTTGTATCCTGGGCCGTCTGCTGGTCGTTCGGCGAACTCCTCGGGGTGGCCGCGCACGTAGCCGGCCAACCGCTGCCGGAGTTGGACCCAGGTTCCTTGGGTCGATAGCCGGAGCTTCTCCAGCTCGAGGATGATCTCGGGCTTCCGTAGCCGGTAAACCCAGCCTACTCCGGCCATGGTAATCGTTGGTCTTGAAGCTCCCGGTTCGGGCTCCGGTCTCGGTGCTGGCTGCTTGCCGAATGCCCTCGGCAGGCTGGTTGTTGCGGCTTTGATCCTCTCGAGGAGGTCGCTGCGAACGTGCTCGGCCGCGTCGGGTTGGTTCGGTGGGGGCCAGGCGAAGCGTCTTGCTCGCCTTGCTGTCTCTTGGCTGGTCTCGTTCTCTCCGGTGTCTCGCTCGTCTCGGTCTGGATCGCTTGCTGGTGGCCAGATGAATGATCCCGGCTGGCTCGGCTTTACGGCTTTTATTCCTCCGTGGAGGTGGCCGGTCGGTGGCGCTGGCGGCTCGGGCTGGTCTGGTAGCTGGTGGGAGATGATTCTCCGCCAGCTCCCTCGGTCGGTGACGGCGACGGGCCTAGCCGGGTCGGTGTCGGGCGAGAGACTGACTGTCTCGGAGCTCTCTCGCCCGGTGGCGTTGTCGTCGGGTGAGCCGGGTAGTTTACGGGAGTCGCCACCAGGTGGTGTCGTGGCGGGCGGCGTCCTGGGCGTGCCAGGCGTGCCGTGTTGGCTGGTCCCGGCTCGGTCCTGCGGGACGGGCGTCCCCGGTCGCTTCCCTCGAGCCCCCTTTGGTGTTCCGGGGCTCCTCTTCTCTCGGCTGGTTCTGGCTTCCATGGCTCCTCTTCTCTCTTCGCTCTTGCTTCTTCGGTGTCTTGATGCGTTCTGTCTCTTCCGGGACCGCGCGCGTACTTAGAAACTAGTTTACCGCCGTCGCCACTGTCGCACGACCCCCCTCCCGTCGGGTCCCTGTTCGGGCGCCATGTAACGCTGCTGCCTCGTCACGCCGGTAGCCGGCGTGGCGTGGCATCGCTCGCGGGCCTCCTGGTGCTGGACGCTTCAGCGGCCAGGGTTCCCGCGAGGAGGCCGGTCGCGGTGGGGAGGGGTCGGGTCGTGCGAGTAATAAGACGAGCAGGATCGGTTTTATATCATTTTATTCCCGTCTGGTACAGCGGGCCGGTTGGCGGCCGGTGGCGCGGTGTCCCGGGCGGCGTCCGGCGGGGCGGTTACGGCGGCCGTCGCGGCAGTGGAGGCGCGGGCGGTGGCCTCGTTGGCAGTTGCGTCGTTCTGTAGGGGCGACAGACATTAGTGGCGACGGGGTAGCGCTTACACACTAAACTTAATCCTACGCGGCTTACAGGCTACGGTCGGTGGAGGCGCCCGGCGTGGCGCCTCGCGGTACTTATCAGCTACGGTTGGGGGAACGCCCGGCGTGGCGTTCGCGGAACTTACTTCTACGGCGGCGGGGCACCCGGTGGTGCCCGCGGTTCGGTTACGCGGCTTAATCTAGGCGCGGGGTCGCGGTCGCGAGGAGGAGAGAGAGAGGGAGAAAGAAAATCGTAGACAGGTATTGGCCAGTTTTGGCCGATTGGTCAGTTGTTCTTGTCCGAGAGAGAGAGAGTTTGTTCCTTGCTGGAGTTGGCCGGTGTTGCGCCCAGCGGTACCGGGGAGCCCCGCGACGAGGCCCTGTCCTTCGTCGCGACGTTCCCGCCCGGTTCGGCTACTCCGGGCCTGTCCGCGGGGTAGCAGGGCCGGTGGACCGGTCGCCGTGGCCGTGCTGGCCGTGGGGGTTGGCGTGGCCAGCCCCGTTGCGAGGCCTTGTCCTTCGCAACGACGCCGGCCTCCAGGCTCGCCTAGACCGGGCCATCTCCTCGGGCTAGGAGAGCCGGCTGCCTTGGAGAGGACCTCCGAGGAGGTCCTGTCGGGGCCGAAGCCCCGAGCCAACTCATCGATCGGTGATCGATTGCTTCCTTAACTTCACCTGTCTTGCGTGACGCCGGTGCGCGCGCCGGTGCGCGCGGCGGTGCTCGCGGGTGGGGCGCGGTGACGGTGCGCCGTGCTGGTGCGCGGTGACGACGGTTCGCGGTGACGACGGTGCCTTGACGACGGTTGTCAAGGCGCCCGGTCGTCACAACGTCTTTGAACATTGGAACATACCTTGAATGTGCCGTAATGCGCTTTGATTTCGTCGTATGGATATTGCGCCTTAACGTCACGATGGTGTCGTTTTCGGCGTCGTTGAAGTCGTCGTCATCTTCGTATTCATCATGTTCATCGTCGTTTACGTTATTTTCGGCAAAGTTGGATTCATTGTCTTCGTCGGTTTTGTCCTCTTTTTCATGATCTAGGACAACAGCAGCTTTTAATCGAGCGATTAAATCTGCTTTATTGCCACTCGTCTTCAATCGTCGTCGTTTTAATTCGGCTTTAAGCGATGGTAACTTCATTACATCAATTTTCGCATTGGCTTCTTGATCGTCTTGTAACGACAGTGTTTGCAAAGCGTCTTGCACGTTTTCGTTGGTAACCGCCATTATTATCTTTCGCACAAGATATATATAATAAACACTTTACACTGCGTACTACTTCACTACTTAATGCTTTTTTGACGAGCCCCCAAAATGTAGAGTTAGAGAATAGTTTATTTAAGAATATAGTTAATAAAGTTGAGATTACAAACGGAAAAATCGACCGATCACGCTAAACGCATCCGTCGTCACACGTCGTCCACCCAAAAAGCCAACGTCTTTTCTTTTCCAGCGCCCTCTCACACCACACACTTCCCGCCGCTCACTCACACCACGCACACACACACACGCACGATCGTCTTTTGCCTCCTACATACATATTGCACCGTCGCGTAGGATGCAGCAATTGTCACGTCTATCAATACCGAACGACATACCGTTGAACTGTATCCAACGGTACCGAACAGAATTGGTACTGCCACCCAGAGGCATTGATACCTTGACAGTAGACAAACACGATGCGACCCTACTGCTACCATGCAACTGAATCTCCGCCATTCTGTTTGCGAACTGCTGAAGCGGTTGGCTCGGTTTTCTGCAGTATTTGCGGAAGGTCTTCATGTTGTTCTCATAGGGGAATGCCGAGAAGGAATCGAGCGGACCCAAACGTTTAACATCGTCCGTGATGTGCAACAAACCGTGTATATTATACGTGCAGAAATGCGAGCCATACAACTCTTCGCAGCGCAAAACGAATTTTTGCAGAGCAAGCTCTGCAAGATTCAGATATTTCAGAGACGGAGATTCTGACGCCAGAATTCTAATGGCCGCGTGTAAAAACAAAAAATGTGTTCGAAGATCGAAGAGAGAAGAGAATAAACCAGATTGGCAAGCAGTTTCTGCTCTTTCTTCTGGAACGAAATACCTTTGGAAGATTTGGGATTCATTGGAGTTCCATCAAGGTTTGTTGTTCCGAAGATGGGAGTCCGTCGATGGTAAGGAATCTACCCGTTTGCTTGTGGTGCCAAAGAGCAAGGTCGAAGAAGCGCTTCAAGAGTGTCACGATGCTCCCTCTGGAGGACACTTTGGAATTCGTAAGACGCTGGCTAAGGTCCGACAACGATTCTTTTGGCTTAGTCACCGAAGAGATGTGGAAGATTGGTGTCGTCGCTGCCATCGATGTACAGCGAGGAAAGGACCTGTGGAGAAGGGAAGAGGAACCATGAAGGTTTACAACGTAGGAGCACCTTTTGAGAGGATAGCGCTCGACGTTGTGGGTCCCTTGCCAAGGTCTTCGGCTGGTAACAGATACGCGCTGGTTGTCGTGGATTACTTTACTAAGTGGCCGGAAGTGGTTGCACTCCCCAACTAGCAAGCGACGACAATTTCCACGGTCTTGATGAAGGAGGTGATAAGCCGGCACGGTGTTCCGCTGGAGCTCCATTCCGATCAGGGTCGGAGTTTCGAATCGTCCATCTTCAGAGAGTTGATGAAGCTCCTAGGGAAAAAGAAGACCAGAACGACTCCACTGCACCCTCAGTCGGATGGGCTTGTAGAGCGGATGATCAGGACCTTACTGCAGTATTTGTCCCAGTTTGTTTCAGAGCATCAAAAGGACTGGGACGAGTGCATACCGATGTTCTAATTGGCCTACCGTTCTTCTCGACATGAAGTTACCCAAAATAGTCCGTCGATGGTTCTCATGGGTCGAGAATTGCGCCTTCCTTTGGACCTACTGAGAGGAATTGTTTCTGCCGAGGAAAAGGGAGAAAACGATTACATCGAGGAGACCAGGGAAAGGATTGAAGATGTACACAAATTCGTTCGTCATCGGATGCGAATTTGTGCAGAAAAAGCGAAATCTTGGTATGACTCATATTCCAAATCAATTTCTTTTATTCCTGGAGAGAAGGTTTGGCTTTACAACCCTCGGAGAACGAAAGGAAGATGTCCGAAGCTTCAATTCGAGTGGGAAGGGCCCTACGTAGTGAAGAATCGACTCAACGAATTGATTTATCGAATAGTTCGTTCTCCGAAATCCAAACCGAGGGTCGTACACGTGAATCGACTTGCTCGGTACGATTCACGAGGAGACTGCTGCGAGAAGAGGAATGAAAGTTAGTTGAGGAAAATGTCCGACATCTTCGCCCAAGAAGAGGACGCCTCGTCGCAGAAGGCTAGGGTGGGGATCTCTTACTGGCTGCGGTAGACTCTCCTTCTTCGCGAGTCTAAACGGCCGAGGAAGTGCGATTCTCTTCGGAGGGTCGCCCCTCAGTCACTGCTCAATTTCGATAGGGTTCTGGCGGTCGGACTGCGAATTTGTGGTATGTTCCACACAACCAGTCATTGAGGAAATTCTCCTTAGTGATTGGGGAACATCCCTAGGAGAGTTGTTCCGTGAGGCTGGGAGGATCCACATCCGGGAAGCCCTTAAGAAAGAAGTGCGCAAGTCGCAAGAATCTTCCACTTGATAGTAGAAGGGCGAGGAACTGTCAGGACATCCTTTTCCTTGAAGATGTTATCAAGATCAGGTCCATCCAGAGGAATTCCTTAACTAGGTTAAAGGAAGAAAGCACCGGCGTCTTGCTCAAGGTTTTTGAGTGGTTTTCCTTGAGACGGCGGACAAATGTCAAGGCGCTAACTGTCTGGTAAAGGCCACTCAGGTAAATGTTTTGGTCTGTTAGTTTACTTCCTTTACAGACAGAGGTGTTCGAGTACGAAGGAGCTTCGTGACAGCTTGGAGGTTAAGAAGGTCCAGGTTGAAGTTCGCTGACTGAACTGAATTTGCCGCGGTCGGGACGACCGCTCTTTGAAGAGAAGGGAGCAGTGTTGCGACGGCGTGAAGGTGCCGCGCAATGCCACGAAGCTGCATCGTTGCGACAGCGTGAAGATGTTCCGCAACGATGTGAAGCTGCCCCGGAGAGCGAGCATTCGAGCTTCCGGTTGCTATCAAGAAACCGGCAAATATTTAAAGAGTCGAATACGACGATCCGTCGGATTCGGACGCGCGCTTGACATATAGGATATATCTTAGCTATTGTATAAAGTTCCTTTCAGTCCTGTTAAATAAATCGCTGTACAGTGCCGTGTTATTATTTCGTAAACAATGAGTTCTTCTTCGAATAATATTCCCCGGCGCAACAATATATATCGTCGGGTAAAATGCCACATGTCACAACCGGCCCTGTATACAGGAGGAACTGGCGGAATTCCGTGGCCTTGTATTTCGAAAAATCTGAAATTGATCTTGGGCGTCTTGCAAAATTGGACGGACAATATTTTTTGAGATTTTCAAGTCTTGCAGATATTGAAGATATCTGCAGTGACGATAACTTTGAATGGCGTGAATATTTCCCTCATATCCACGCAGCTAATACTTTCTTCATGACGCCCAAGCAAACTAGGTGCATATACTCGAAGGGAACTTGAGTAACCATCCCAAAAGGTAATGAAGCTAATGGGCTTCTACCTTCTTTGTGACGGTCCTCGTCTGTACATTGAATATACTGCTGACCGGTTCGCGGTGGATGATTAATACCGTTGAAGGTATATCTACCTTCACTGGGCGTACCGGTGACTTTACATTTGGAACAAGGCCGGTTGGACATATGGCCGCGATGATTCAAAATAAAAGCTGTTGCTGGTACGTCAGCAATAAAACACCTGAATTTCAGTGGTACTTTAGTTCCATTAAAATCTACCCCTCCCTTAGAAATAATATGCATAATATCCTGAATAAATTTATCAAAAAAGTTACTAGCATTTTGCGGCTTATGCGCCCCCTTATAAATCCCAACCACTATTGGCCTCGTGTATGGCCGGATCATACATTGTATCGGCCAAAGATTGATACTACCGGTTCTATCTAAAGTGCACCCATCAGTATTAAAATCTAACTCTAATTCCCTAACACCGGATGAAAAAGAATTATTGCTGAGACACCTAACAATTTCTGCTTCGACATTGAAATGGACATATTCGCCGGGTTCTACTGCATGCACTGGTATACGCGTTCGCGGTGTCCGTAAAATGCTTCGAATGTCTGCAGGGAGATGGCTAAAGCAGCTATGTTTACGAAGAAGTAATAGCAAATTGTTTCCCTGAACGTGTGAAAGGTTGTTATCAACGCAAAACGATGCTAAATCTTCCCGAAAAGAAGTTGCAGAACGATTGTTCAATGAAGGAGAAGAAGAAGAAGAAGAAGAAGAAGAAGAGGCGAAAGAATGATTGCTGACATCGGAAATATCAGAAACATGTAAAACTTCATTATCTGCGTGACCTGTTCCTACAGATGATCAAGGAACAGGTGCTCCATTACGAACACTTACTGCCTGAACAGAGGGTCCAGGACGAGAAATAGGCAACGCAACACCTCGTGAAGATTTCATCGAACAGTTTATTTCGTTTCTGATACTTCGTCTCTGCGAAGCGGATGTTAATTTAAATGCGGGTTTTGTCGATACTGATCGCTTCAAACTTCTATGCTCCATATTGCACTTGGTGTCACAGTACACGACGAATCACAAGACGAGTATCTCCGTTTCGCGCACAACTGAGAATGGCTACGCTCACGCTTTCCTTGCAACCCTTCAGGAAGGGGGACCAGTTCTGACGCGCATGCGCGTAGCACTTCGCACGCACAGCGCGATTGATGAATCACGGGTTTCCTGGAAACTGTATCACTTTCGTACATTTCAACGCCATCGTTCCCATCCAATATGAGGTATCGCTTTAATCGGGAGGACACCAGGAATCCGTTGGTACCACTTTCGCATAGAAACGACGAAAAATACAGAATTTTTTTTTTTTAATTAATGAGTCATCGCTCGTTCGACCCTAGGCAGCCGAGCGAACCTCTCTAATTGTGGTGGGGATTGTTTTACGGCTGGGAAAGTACAAAGGCAACATTGGCCATAAAAACCAATGTTCCTTGCAGCGGTGATTAGAACCGAGAAATATAAAAAATATTTCTCTTACCAGTAAAGGGTCCTACAGGACGAGCGTGATCAAGCGCCCCGACGCCGGTACATGTTGCCTTCGGGTGCCACACAATGCCTTCCACCTGAAATATGCAGTACAGTTGTAATCTTTGAAACCGGGCAGTACGATGCAAACGGAAATGTACATACTTTCTACCTGCCTGCGTGCCCCTTGCCCTTATTTACGCATCCTTTTCAAGTTTTTATAAAATATGTTTCAACCTGATTTTTGGGAAAATCATAAAACGCTTTGATTCGTCGAAGTTGTCATTATAAATCCGACATTTCATATGCACCAACCTAATATATGAAACCTGAAAGGTACAAAACAGAAATTATTAATTTCGGGTGGCTACGCCATCAGAAGGGAGTCAACTGTTTTGCATATTGTGTATTCATTGTGAACGGTTTAATCTGCGACCGTCCGGTGCGAACTATCCGTCTACCTGGAACGGGGGTACACCGCGTCGTTTTACAGCTCAGTTCGTTATCCTGATTGAAAACAGTATTTTACGATAATCCAATTCGCCTTGACTGCGATGAAAGAAAATGTGGCTCACTCTTTTCAGTTTCCTTCCTACGAACGAAACCATTGGTTTCGGCGGGAATTCCCGATTATAAAGAAGTGGAATTAACACATTTCCATACACCTGACTCTGTTTAGTCGAAGGGGAGAGTAGAAACAACAACGGCGGTAATAATAATAATAATAATGACTCTGCGCCGGGTGCAAATAGCGAAGGAGACAGAGAACGCCTACGGGGTTCATCAAATATTTCAGTCTCTCAGAAAACATCTCTGAACCTCTATGCCATACAACTATTCATACAAAAAAGAAGAAAAAATTAATTAAAAAGAAACATTACCCAATGAAAAGGATATCGTAAAGTCGCACTGCAGGGGGGCTTGAGAGTTTGCAGTCATTATTAACGGCCTCGGCTTAGAAATTGTAGCGGTGCAATTAACCTGCCGGGATTTCCCCCGTTACAGTTTGTAGTTGTCCAAAAAGGGCTAAGAAAAAAGAAGAAGCGCAGGTAGTTGATTCCCAACCTGATTTAAAGAAAAGAAAACTTGGCACACCGGTTGTAAAAAAAATGACGCCTGCATGCGACAAGCGGCGCGCACCGGACAATTTGAATTCTTTGAATATTAATTTATAAGAATCTTCAAATTGTCCGGTGCGCGCCGCTTGTCGCAAGCAGGCGTCATTTTTTTTACAACCGGTGTGCCAAGTTTTCTTTTCTTTAAATCAGGTTGGGAATCAACTACCTGCGCTTCTTCTTTTTTCTTAGCCCTTTTTGGACAACTACAAACTGTAACGGGGGAAATCCCGGCAGGTTAATTGCACCGCTACAATTTCTAAGCCGAGGCCGTTAATAATGACTGCAAACTCTCAAGCCCCCCTGCAGTGCGACTTTACGATATCCTTTTCATTGGGTAATGTTTCTTTTTAATTAATTTTTTCTTCTTTTTTGTATGAATAGTTGTATGGCATAGAGGTTCAGAGATGTTTTCTGAGAGACTGAAATATTTGATGAACCCCGTAGGCGTTCTCTGTCTCCTTCGCTATTTGCACCGGGCGTAGAGTCATTATTATTATTATTATTACCGCCGTTGTTGTTTCTACTCTCCCCTTCGACTAAACAGAGTCAGGTATACGGAAATGTGTTAATAACACTTCTTTATAATCGGGAATTCCCACCGAAAGCAATAGTTTCAGTCGTGGGAAGGAAACTAGAATTCAACTGAAAACAAACTCCAACAATCAACTACAAACAAAATAAATACTAGTAGTTTCCATTAAAAAAAAAATCAGTTTTTTGAAAGTCGGGTACCAGGTTCACGTAGCTAAACAGCGACGAAACCCCCCACCCTTCCGCGGACGTGCCGCGGCCGTTCTGGAAGGGCGTGGTACGGGGTTGATCGCTAATACATTTTCCTACGGAGACAAAAGCCGCCCTTGGGGCCCCACTCCCTACCTATTGCCAATAAGTGGGAGAAATATTGGGTTAGAGCTATGCGGCACCACGAGCGATTGTCACTTGCGATACGAATGTTGACGGGAGTACACAGAACAGTTAGTGAATTGTGAGAAATCGAGAATTGGGATGTAAGTATAAGTTTCAACGATTGTGACCGTGTGTTCCGCGAAAAGTGTATCACATTTTCTTCTTTAATTACAGATGGATACAGAACGTCCTAGACGACAAGTGGGCAAACCCGCGAGGTACATGACCACATCTTCAGAGGAAAAGGCGCCTCTGAGAAAGCGGGTGAAGGCGGTCCGTGGAGATATCGTCGACGGTGTCCGCGAATTACAAGAATTTGCGCAGGAAAACCAAGAGACCGTCTATGCCGCGAATACGCAAACACATTTAAACACAGAGACACACGCAGACACACAGGCAACATCATACACACCACCCACTCGCACGTACTCATACACACCACAGAATAATTCTTTCGCTAACATACATTACGCACCATACGTACACAGAAACACGCAGTCATACGGACCAAACACATACGCATACATACAAAACGCACACACCTACACAGCAGGCACACAGCCATACACACTGGACAATCCGTCTGATGCAAGTACGAGGTACGTTACATACTTATTCTGCCTGTGTTATATGCCTTTATCGAACATTTGAAGTATACATTGATGTACTCTAAAAAAACATTACCTTACACACATCAATGTTTGCAGGGACCTGCAACAAAACATTCGGCGGTTGGAGGAGAATATAACGTAAGTATTGATTATATTGATAATATAATATTGGTTATATCCTCTCGTGGAACATTCAAAAACACATTCCCTTACACATATCAATGTTTACAGGGACCTTCGGAACAGAATGCAACGCATAGAGGATACTGAAATGTAAGTATCGATTATATTGGTAATACAAGAATATATGTATATGTATCATTTATGTACCTTTGCAGGAAACAGAGTGCTATGCTGCATAAAATTTTAAAGTTGCTGCAACACCAGCAGCAGGGAGTAACGACGAAGCCGGAAAGACTCCCTATTGCTTCCATAGATGAAATGTCTAAGATCGAAGAAGCAGCAGATGAATCGTATGAGGAAACTGTAAGTGATAGAAAAGCAAGACTTTTTTTATACGTTTACATAATAAATGTTTGTTTAACTTGTTACTTACTTTGTTCAGGTGAGCTACCTCCAATACGTTGGAGGTTTCAGTTTAAAGGAGGCCGTCGGCCTCTGCTTCAAAGAAGCCTTTGACGACCGCGTCCTGACCAAGTATTCTTGGTTAGGACGCGAAGGCAATCTCCCGCTCTGCGAGACGCGGTTGGTGAGGGCGATCCATGGTACGATTCACTTTCGATGCAATTGTATTTTTGTTACTGCTTATGTTGTTCATACCAAGTAAATTTCACTTTCAGACGCAGTAATTGGTAATAAAAATTACCCGAAGCCATCACGGCAGGAGATTTCCGAGGCAATGAGGGCAGCGCTTCGCACCGCCAAAGAGCGGGTGCGAAGCAGAAGCAGAGGTCGGCGGACTTGCGAAGGCCGAAAGCCAGATTCCTTTTGGACCACGCAGGAAGACGGCGTTTAGAAACCGTAAGTGTTCTATGAATCTCCAATCTCGTATATCCACTGATCCACATAACCTCACTGTCATAAACACACTGCTCACTATAGTAAACGGATGAAGTGAATTTTACCGTATACTTCGTTCAACGAAAGATGCTTTACATCAGGGCAAAGCGGATATCTTTCATCGAATGAAGTATAACAGATTTATTTTGAAGTATTAGTAATTATTTATTTGAACGAAAGATTGAATTAGTTACTGATTTCAAATCTTTTATGTATACATAAATAATTGTTAGAAACGTTATTTTTAAATATCAGTGAGCGTTTTTCCGTCAAATTCCCTAGACCTAGTTCACTGCAGTGCCTTTACCTCCGGTAAAATCACTGACATTCTTACACTATGTATACTCATACGCATTTGTAATTTGCAGGAAGACGAAATGACACATCGGCCCGGAATAAGTTGTAGATATTAATTAGGAATAAGTTGTAGATATTAATTAGGAATAAGTTGTAAATATTAATTAGGAATAAGTTGTATATACAAATTAGGAATAAGTTATGTATAAATGTAGCAGTAGCATGACACGAATCTCTTAAACGCCATCTCGGAGAAACAAATGTAACCAAAGAGTACATGCATGTACTTTTTGGTTACATTTGTTTCTCCGAGATGGCGTTTAAGAGATTCACGATCTCGTTTATAGAATATATGATATGGTTTCCTACATATATTTTGCTTATTAATTCCATAACCCGTTTTATGCTTAATAAATATTCATCCAGATCTTTCAATTTTAATAAACACTACATATTTAAATACTTCTCTGTAATAAATATATAAATATTAACCTATGCCTATATGAACTAATTCTGTGCCTAAAGAAATGAATTCATTTAATGTTATTAATAATGCTAGGAATGAGAATATATAATTCTTTGAAGCGCCCATTTAAATGCCAGTATACGCGTGTCCATTGAAAATATAAATGCCCGAAGTTGCAGGATCTGCTGCGTTTTTGGCACCAATCTGGCAACAGGCCACGCTTGCAGGGTCTGCTGCGTTTTTGGCACCAATCTGGCAACAGGCCATGTCAGCAGGGTCTGCTGGGTACCTGCTGCCTTTCTGCCATCAGAATGCGCTACGCAGACCTTGTATCGTTTCTGCCGCCAATCTGCCGCCAGACGACCAACATGCAGGCTCTGCTCGGTTTCTGACGACAATCTGCCGTCAGGTTACCGCAACAGAGTCTGCATCGTTTCTTTTACGAATCTGATGTTACAGGCCTTGCTGTATTTCTGATGCCAATTTGCTAACATTACCCGACATATCAAGCCCTGCAGCAAATCTGCAGTCATTTTGGCTACAACAGTTGGCGACAGATTTTCGGCCGAATCTGCCTTGGGCAGGTTTGGCTATCTGGGTACATATGCGATACGGCAATGTTTAGGGGAATATTTCTCCAAAAACGTTAAACGAGATACATCCCAATTTTTTACAGCTCTTTGTGAAAAGTACGATTATATTCAAAGTTTAGTTGAACTTCAAGTTTCTACAATTAAACGATGCAATAGTTGTCATTATACAAAGACTACAGTTCTCCGTAATACACTTCTTTCAATACCGATAAATAAAAAAAAGAAAAAAGTTATGATTTAAATGAGTTATTAAATACAAAGTTCTTTCATTGGTTGCACTTGCACAATGAATCGTGTGAAAAGTGTACAGAAAACGATATATTGATTAAAAGTGAATTTATAATGACTAGAAATATTATTGTTATTCAGTTAATATCAGTTGAAGACAATATATCAGGAAAAACACAGTTTTCTTTGCAAGCTGTCCCAACAACTAAAGTTATTATACTTGGACAAATATACAAAGTAATGAGTGCTGTGTTTCATCATGGTTCATGCATTGAAGAAGGTCGTTATACGTGTATATGCAGAGAAGAAATGTCCAATACTTGGATAGAAGCTAATGATACGGAAGTTAGGAAAACGCAATGGCCTAGAAGTGCTAAAAATATATTGTAACGAGGCAAATTTTGGCCTCGTTACGAAGCGTTGGCGCGCCCCGCTCCCTCCACTCCAGCGAGTCCACGCCTCCGGGACGCGGATATTGTTGTGTGTGCGTGTGTGAGTGCGTGTGCGTGTGTGTTCTTTTTTCTTGTTGCGGCCGACCGTCTCGCGCTCCGCCACGGCGGAGCATCGCCGCCGTCGGTCGTGGGGACCTGCACCCAGGAGAGAGAGGGGCCAGATGGGTCCCCCACCTTCGCTGGCCGACCGGCTGGCCGGTCGCCGTGCCTCCACCCAGCAGCCGCCTTGGGAGTGACCGGCAGCCGGACACCGAGGACGCCGGGCCTGGGAGCAGCCGACCACCGCCATCTCGCCCGGAGACCCGCCAGAGGGCTCCCAGGACCCGGCCCGCCGAATTCGCAACATCGAGCGGCCCATCTTGGTCGCCGAACTCCCTGGGGGGGAGAACCGCGTACCGGCGGCGAATTTCAAGAGAGAGAAGCGCGCGAGCCGGTGTAGAGAGCGGTCGTAGATATGAGCGATTTGAATTGTAATTTAGTTTATTTCGTTTGAGTGTGTCCGGTCCTCATTTATTTTCTTTTTGTCGTAATTATTCTTTAGTTTGGCGTTATTTTGATTTTCGTTTGTTCTTGTGCGTGCGTTTTTTTTGGTGTCCGCGGAGCGACCCACCCGCACAAGGAACATTTGTATTTGGATACGTCGCCGCACTCCATGTCCAGGTAGGACTCACGCCTTTTGGTTTGATTTTTATTGCGTGTGTGAGTGTGAGAGGATCGGTGTGAACGCGGGAATACCGGAGTATTCCGTATCGTACCGTGTTCCGCGACCTAGGCGACAGGACCGACCCAAGGAGACGAGGACTCTCGAGGCCCGTCCTCTTTATTCCGCTCCCGACCGTTTCGTTGTCCGGTACCGTCCGACGGTCGAGCCCCGGCGGCTTGACCTCGGTGCCGTAGCCGTTGACGCTCGTACCGCGCGTTTGAACGAAGCGCAGCTTCGTTCCGCGATCTCGCGTGCCGGAAGTTATAGTCGGTTTCGTCGAGGCCCCGGCGCCTCCGTCTCAGAATCGCGAACGGGTCCCCCCATACCCGCGATCCCGACTAATCTTTCGTTTTCTCCTGTATTTGAAACTCTAGTACCATCGACATATTGTATCCGGCCCCTAGCTTTAGTTTCTACAGTCGAGATTTTTCTTTGTATTGGGAATTTCCGCGCCGCGGTTCCTCTTGCCGCACTTGGCGGCCGCGTACCTTTTCCTTTGCGCAAAAGTGTACCGCGGAATTCCCGTTTTTTGGTTGTTTGGCACGGCCACTTTGGCCTTTATTAAAGTTACCGTTAATTTACCGAAACACTCGTGGGTCACTTTCAATTAACCTCCCCTGATTTCCGCTCCCCTACTGAGCAGCCGGAAGGGCGAGGGTTCCGGACGAGTGCTACGGCACTGGCGCCCATAGAATCGAATCGTCCGTGGATTTGTGCACGGTGCGCGTCGAGAGCGATTTTCCCTGATCGCCTCCGCGCAGGGCAACCCTTAGGCTGCCCCATAACCCGTACGTCACAATATATATTATTTTCCTGCAGAAAATTGATAAAAATTAAATAACTTCACGGAATTCTGTTTTTAATTATACGGGACATACACAATTTCTATAATTACAATTCTCATTTTTTTTTTAAATTCGCAGAATTTATAACGATTTTAGTCGTATTATCACGATTTTAAAATACGACGGGGATGGTGGTGGGCTCTCTTCGAGAAAATGTAATTTACATATCAACAATAAGTATCGTTTCCCTTGGAAGTTCTGGGGTAAGCGCCATGCCGTCTCTCATGGTCCTTCACGAGATTCAACATCTTTTCCACTTCGTGGCCAGAACCTTGTAGGAAACTCTTAACACAATACATGTGTTATGCAGCACCATAACGACGGTAAAGTGGCTACACACACCTACTTTGGAAATTGTACGACTGCACTCTCTATCGCCTATTCATAATGAAAATCCGCGACTCTTTCAATTCGTCGCGGCTGGAGTGTCAGGTATCCCCGGTCCTAAGTCCGATGAGAGACATACAGTTCCGACATCGGCACCTACAGTATATACATACCTGTACAAATCAGGTCAACATCCCAGATGCATTTACCTTGCCACGGTTCTTGTTTCCAAATGTCGTAACACTAACATACATTTATTACTGTACTGTATAAAATAAATGTACTACAAAAAAGAGTGATATCCTAGAAAAATACTTTTTGAAAAAAGTACAAAAAGGCGCCAAGTGCACGCTTCCTAAAATTAAGATATAACCTATACAAAGAAATGTGTAACACAAAGATTATTTTATCTTTGTAAAGTCGCGTGGCGGTCCACTCTCACTGAACCGCGGACTTTCTTGTAAGAACCCGAAGATTCTCACGATAGGATAAGATGTGTGTACTTACCTTGTCGAGGGTGATTAAGATGACTTCGGGGTAGCGTACTCGTGGTGGGAAGGTAGGCAGGGCGGCTGGAGTGAGTTCCACGCACTTGGTCACTAATCAGTTTATTTAGAAGTTGTACAATTCGTTCTTTACACTATTACTCGCGGGTTATCGTCGCGTTCGTCGTTTTACAATGGTGCACTTGACGCGGGCGGAATCTCGCTCTGTCGAAGTTCTGTCGTCTTCGTATCAGAGTCGACGAGATTTTCTCTGTCGAGGTTCTGGTGCCCTCGTAGCAGAGTCGCGGGTGTCGTGTACAAAGTATCTCGCGAGTGGACGCTGCGCGTAACCTTAGTAGAGCGCGTTAACTTTTAACGGTGGAGCCGCAAGGAACTTAATAATGTAATGATGGAAGCGCGCGCGGATGATCGGTCGCATTGTTTTATATCGCGCAAGTAGGGCGTAGCGATGATTTATTCATTCCGGTGAGCTACATTTACTTGGATCGTCGGCATTTTTGCAATGCGCGACCCAAATAAATTGCTCACTCGGAATTGGGAAATTGGTGAATTTGAATGACGCAGAGGAATTTAAAGAATGCGTCACAGGACGTGACATCTTTATGAAAACATATACTTTACAAAAATACCGTACTATGAAATTGGTGTATTTCTCTCAATTCTTTATATATGTATTCATATTCTGTCTATAAAAGAGATGATATCACAAAATAGCGCCAAGCAAACAATTTATATAATCTACCTGCAAAAAAGTTGGCGCTGCTTTTTTGTAACAAACATGTCAAATATTGCAACTTAACGTTACATTCTTGTACAATTTGTTGTTGTACAACAAATTCATTGAAGTTGTGGATGTAACAAATTACAAAAAAGCAGGGCCAACTTTTTTGCAGGTAGATTATACAAATTGTTTGCTTGGCGCTATTTTGTGATATCATCTTTTTTATAGACAAAATATGAATACATATATAACGAATTGAGAGAAATACACCAATTTCATAGTACGGTATTTTTGTAAAGTAAATGTTTTCATAAAGATAAAATAATCTTTGTGTTACACATTTCTTTGTATAGATTATATCTTAATTTTAGGAAGCGTGCACTTGGCGCCTTTTTGTACTTTTTTCAAAAAGTATTTTTCTAGGATATCACTCTTTTTTGTAGTACATTTATTTTATACAGTACAGTAATAAATGTATGTTAGTGTTACGACATTTGCAAACAAGAACCGTGGCAAGGTAAATGCATTTGGGATGTTGACCTGATTTGTACAGGTATGTATATTATTTATTGTAGTGTATTGGGGTGGTTCAAACACACGAATATGTACTTAACATATTATAAGTATATTAAACACAATATAATAATACATGGATAACTCTCGTGACGGTCTCTAGGTAACTAACTAACTTCTACGCTGTAGAAACAATACGCAACAATGGACGCGCCCGGAATCGGCAACCCTGGCGCGCTCTCCAGCGTCGATATATCACAACTTCCTCCCTTTTTATTTTTCACCATTACTGCTTCTTTTTTAATCGTTCGGAACGACGCTCTACCTTTGACTCATTCACAGGCACATCCTTGATCTTAGAATTACCATTGCCTCGCGGAATAAATCGAATGATCTGATCGACGTGTCGCTTCCAAACCCTTCCGTCATCGATCTCCACCCTAAACGTTACCGGAGATAGCTTTTTTACAATTTTACCTTGAATGCGGTTGTTATTACGCACACCAAAATCATCTACCATTACGATGTCGCCAATTTGGAAATCAACACTTCGACTACCCCCTTTGCTTGCTACTTGTGCCAACTGCTTATCGTTAACATGATCGCATACGTCTGGTTTTAATAAATCGAATCGCGTTCTTAACTCACGCTTATACATCATGTACGCTGGTGTTCTTCCCGTGGTACAATGCTCTGTCGATCTATAATCGAACAAGAAGAGATTTATCGCATATTCGAGCGACTTTCCGCTGTTAACAATTTTATCAACTTTGTCTTTAAACGTTTCAACGAAATTTTCAGCCGCGCCGTTCGTCGCAGGATGATGCGGTGCCGTGAAGGTTTGCTTAATGCCGTTATTTTTACAAAACTCCTGAAATTCTGTACTTGTATACTGTCTACCGTTATCGCTAACCAAATGTCTCGGAAGACCAAATCGAGCCAACACTTTCTTGAATGCTTCGATTACCCTCGGTGCCTGCGTACATTTCTGCATATCTATAATTTCAGGCCACTTCGAGTATGCGTCAATAATTAACATAAACATATGTCCTTGAAATGGACCTAGGAAGTCGGTATGAATTCTACTCCAACATCTGTCAGGATACGGCCACGGTGTCAACGGAACGTTCGCAGGTTTCTTTCTCTCTTGCACACACACTTTACATGCTGCCGCAACATCCTCAATGTCTTTATCAATATTCGGCCACCACACGTATGATCTTGCCAGCATCTTCATCTTCACTATGCCGAAATGAGATGCGTGTATTTCCCGTAACACACACTGTTGCACTGATTCTGGTATCACAACTCTGTACCCCCACAATAGACACTCCCTTTCCACCGTTAACTCGTCCCGTTTTACATAGAATTTTTTCTCATACTCGCTCATTTCACTCGCGCTTGGCCAAGTACCCCTGACATATTGAATTATCCTATTTAACGCTTTGTCCCGTTTCGTTTCCTTTGCAATTTCTACCGCGTTTAACGTTTCTAACTCTTCCTCCACATAATTGATCGCAGTGAATTCATGATAAAAAAACTGGAGTGGAATCGTGGACCGGAAGTCGTGAGAGAGCATCACAGTTACCGTTCTGCTCGGATCTAATGTACTCAATTTTATACACAAATCTAGAAAGAAAATAAGCCCATCTTTGTAATCTACTTGCTATTGTTAATGGGATTTCTTGCGTAGGACCAAAAATAAAAATCAAAGGCTTGTGATCAGTTCTTAACGTTATCTCTTTTCCGTAAATATAATTATAGAATTTCTTAAATCCAAATACTATGGCACTCGCCTCCTTATCAATAATTGCACGACTCAACTCCTTTTCAGGAATTATTTTTGATGCATACGCAATCGGTTTTTCTGTCCCATCCCTATACCGATGTGACAATATCGCTGCCAACCCGTACGAAGACGCATCGCACGATAATACAACTTCCTCATCTGGATCAAAGTGTGCCAATACGCGTGATGACACCAATTCTTTTTTCACCCATTTAAATGCTAAGTCGCATTCTTTAGTCCACTTAAATTTATCAACCTTCGCACATTCGTAAAGTGGTTTCAATCTTGTTGCTCTATCGGGTAAAAATCTTGCATAATATGTTATAAGACCAATAAATGAATCTAACTGTTTTTTATCAACTGGTATTGGAGCTTCGATCATTGCGTTAACTTTTGTTTTTGATTTATGTAGCCCGTCTTTGTCTATAACGTAACCTAAAATATCTAATCTTTGTTTGAAGAAGTCGCATTTGTTTATATTAACTTTAAACCCGCAGTTTTCAAGTCGTCGGAACACTGCGTAAAGTGTTTGTAAGTGTTCTTCATCAGTTTTACCAGTACAAAAAATATTATCGAGATATGGAATCGCTCCGTCGACTCCCGCTAGACATTGTTCGATTTTTCGCTGAAAATCTCCTGGACCCGATGCGATGCCCTCCGTCATCTTTGTGTATCTGTACAGCCCTTTGTGCGTTATTATCGTTAGTAAATTACGACTACTTTCCTCTACTGGGATTTGCATATACGCGTGCTCTAAATCGATTTGAGAAAAAGTCTTGCCGTTCCTTAATGCTAAGAAAATTTCATCAATTAATGGAATCGGGTGTCGATCTTTAACTAAATTTGGATTCAACGTTAATTTAAAATTACCGCAGATTCTAATAGACCCGTCCGATTTTATCACTGGTACAATCGGTGTTGCCCATTCGCTTACGTCAATTTTCTCAAGATGACGCAATTTAACAAGACGATTAATTTCATTCTCAACTTTACTTGCCAATGTAAACGGCAAATGTCTCGCCTTCAACGCTACTGGCTGTGCATTTTCTTTTAATATTAATTTAAGTGTTCCTTTATTATACATTCCCGGGCCTGGACCAAACAATTTCGGAAATTTATTAGGAAATTCCTTCGTTACATTTACTACATCTATCTTGTTGCAATCGCTAAGGTTATTTGGTATATTCAATGGCAATGGCCATAAGCCGAGTACCTTAAGCCACTGTCTACCGATCAACATCGGTCCATCTCGCGTCATTACCCTCATTTTTAATGTCGCTTCGCGATCCCCCAATTTGACATTTAAATTTTCCATAACACCTTTGCTCTCTAACGGGATTTTGCCATACGCGTTTAACGGTGCTGCGCTCGTTATTTTATAATCCGGAAAATATTTATTTTTATCTTTATTTGAGATAATCGCTGCGTACGAGCCCGAATCAATTTCCATATTGTAATTTTTCCCGTTAATTGTTACATTCAAATACATCGGATCCGCTTTTACCATATCGTTTACATTACCGACTGAAGCGCCTGTCGTCTGATCACTGTCCTTAATTTTGTAAAAATCGGATTCTTCTCCGCTCGACGTCTTCACGTGTTGAACTGTTGATTTCTGCGATGATCTACACATCGTTGCTAAATGGCCCTTCATTTTACATGTTTTACACGTGCTGTATCGATGATAGCAGTCCCGTGCCCAATGATTCGGTTTGCCGCAACAATAACATGTTGAACGCCCTGCGCCGTATGACTTTGCGTTATTGTGCGAAGCTCGGTTATCACTATTAACTGCTGTTTTGCTCCTGTATCGCTGTCCTTGCTGATTTCCACGATACGCACCTCTTCCTCGTGTACTTGGAATTAATTGTTTTTGTTTTACCTTTTTGGGATTTGACTGAATTATATTTATACTTGCATTATCAGTCGACTTGACATTAGACATTTTATCAGTCGATGATGCGTTTTTTTCCGCTTCTTCCATGGCAATTGCAATTTTATATGCAGAATCGTATGTTAATTTTTCTTCACGGAACAGAGTTTTTTTTGTCGTATGGTCTTTCAATCCACACACCAATTGGTCTCTCAACGCTATATTTGCGTTGTCGAAATTACAATTTATTGACAAATTTTTTAATCTTGCCGTAAAATCTGCCACTGTTTCCGTCGCTGCTTGATGCGCTTGATAAAATTTGCATCTTTCCATTGTTTCTGACGGTTTGGGATTTAGATGATTTTTCACTAACATCACCAACTCAGCAAATTCTTTTTCACTCGGTTTAGTTGGTGCACACAAATCGCGAATAAGTTTATAAGTATCAGCACTAATTTTAGTTAATAATACGGCCACTTGTTTTTCCGCACTTACGTCGTTTACCATAAAATATAATTCAAGTCTTTCCGTATACAGTTCCCAATCATCTTTTCCTAGCTGGAATTCTAATTTCGCGTTGCCATTATCTCCTGCCATTGTGTGAGTTACCTTTATTTTCTTATTTCCACTAACGACGCACTTTATTTCGTTTTCACCGTTCGCTTCTGTGCTATCGGGTTCCTTCTCCCCCGCGTTAAACTTGTCTATATAGCCTCGCAAAATTTTACGCAGTTTATCAACAGGAGAATTTTCTTCGAAACGCAATCCCAATTGCGTTAAAGTTTCAATTAATTGCGGTTTTGAAAGTTGGTAAATCCACGACTTTTTCGAATAATTGATGAATTCTGTGTTGAATTCAGGACCCGACATTTACCACAATGCAGCGTCGTTTATAATCGTTTACGCCAATTGACAATTTTTATATTATTCGTTTACAGTCAATTAGGAATATCATTTTGTGGCACATGCGTAAATATTTAATTATGACCATCCAATTTCTTCCCTAACGTTACACGTGCTTATATATGTATATTTTCGAATACAGTGCTTACGATTACGGCGAAATTTGAACATTTCACTAAATTTGCACTATTTATTATTTATTAACCACACACTCTGAGTTCGAAGAAACCTCGTCGCCAAAATTGTAGTGTATTGGGGTGGTTCAAACACACGAATATGTACTTAACATATTATAAGTATATTAAACACAATATAATAATACATGGATAACTCTCGTGACGGTCTCTAGGTAACTAACTAACTTCTACGCTGTAGAAACAATACGCAACAATGGACGCGCCCGGAATCGGCAACCCTGGCGCGCTCTCCAGCGTCGATATATCACATTTATTATATTATTTAGAATATTATGTATTAATACAATGGAATCGATGTACAGTAGCGAAAATCGAATTATAACATGTACAGTGGTATAACTAAATGACTTGAATCTTTTTTTATACACTGGAAGAACTAGTTTACTGGATGACCCACTGTATATGGATGTGTAGCTTAAAATCTTGTCTACAAAGCAAAACTTCTATCGAAACTGAGTGTGTAAATTTAACATCATTTTACGCTGCGGTACATTGCGGAGAAAAGAATAGAAACCTTTTTCTTTAAAATAACCTGTACCATCTGAGCTGGAACTTTATGGCAGGTAATTTCCTTGTGAAAAACTCGGCGACTATATTTGACGGAATTGGAAAAACTACCTCATAAAGGGCTTAATGCAAACGCTGTCAGAAATATACGCAGGACAAAATTCGAGACATCGTCCAAAAAATGTGTTCGATTTGGAGCGTGATTGCCCAGCAGTATAATGAAGTCGTAGAAGCAATAATCTCGCAGGAACCGTTCCTTTTTACCTGTGTTCATTACCTGCCTAGACATCTGTTCCAGATGTCTACTAACTAGTCATGAAATTAAATTTCTTTTATGGAACCGATTTAATACCTGGATATATCTGTTTTTAACAACGCAAGAACTGTTACGGATACAATTAAAATTATTTATTTAATATCTGGATATTAAAATTAAAATTATTTAAATAATAGTATAATTTACAAAACAACTACAAACAATACTGGCAATCGAGTATTTACCGATCTCCCCACCCCATCCATTAATAGACGCTCAAACAGGGCATATAAATGTCGTTTTCCGAAGGGGTGGGTCAGTAATAAGCAAGTGAAGTTAAAAAGTATCCGAGACAGACCATAATGGAGAACGAGCGGTTCTGGACAGAATTCATCGAAACGTATCGCGAACACGTGTGCCTGTGGGATGTTCAATCAAAAGATAACGCGAACTAGCACAAACGTAATACCAGCTACGCTGTATTATTACGTAAATTGCAGGAAATTAACCCAGATGCAACAGTGGACCTTCTACGACGAAAAATTAGCAATATGCGAACCGCATTCAGGAGGGAGTTGAAGAAGGTAAGTAAACAGATTTACTTATAATAATATTTTCATAATAATACCAATAATGATATAGATTATTATTATATAGTGAAGGTACTTATAATAATGTTTATATAATAATACTAATAATAATAATATATAAAAATATTGCAGGTGCATGAATCAAAGCGGACAGGCTCGGGAGGGGACACGTACGAGCCTACTTTGTGGTACTTCGACCTGCTGCAATTCACGGTGCAGTCCGAGTGCGGAAGGAGGGGGAGATCGAGCGGCGATCGCGAGGAGGACACCGATAACAGTACCGTAAGTCTATATACAGTGGGTAAAAAAAGTCTATATACAGTAAGTTTATATACAGTGGGTAAAAAAGTCTATATACAGTGGGTAAAAAAGTCTATATACAGTACGTCTATATACAGTGGGTAAAAAAGTCTATATACAGTAAGTCTATATACAGTGGGTAAAAAAAGTCTGCGTACAAACATTCGTTATTACGTTACCATTTTATATTGGAAATCAACTTTCCCTGTGGTATTATAAAATTTTTTAAACGCCTCTCTTATCAATTTAGCGGAATTGCTCGCATTTCTGGATTTGCTTCTTTGCAATTCCATCAAAGTAGGGCTATTCCTCCATTCACCAGGTATAACGGTGCCACTGGTAATATCTTCATTGTCGACACATCTTCGAGTTATATACTTTTGTTTTGCTCTTCTTCGCAAGAAGTTGTGCAATGCACAGCATGCAAGTACGATGGCGTCAATCTCATCGATATCAACTGCAATTGGCTGCAAAAAGATTCTGAATCTGGCCGCCAGAATTCCAAACGCGTTCTCCACCACTCGCCGCGCTCTGCACAGGCGGTAGTTAAAAATTTTTTCTTCGTGCGTTGTACCTCGCTGCGCGTACGGTTTCATCAAATTTTCCGTTAATGGAAATGCTTCGTCCCCGATGAACACGTATGGTACAATATCTTCAGTATTGGAGAGTTGTACTGGATCCGGTATACGTAATTTTTTCTCCTTCAACTGCTTATAAATTGTTGTATCACTCCATATTCCTCCATCTGATACGCGCCCGTTAGTGCCAGTATGTACGTACAAAAATTCATAATTTGCATTCACTATTGCAAATAGGACAATACTGATACTGCCCTTATAATTGTAGTAAAACGATCCGGTGTTTGGTGGTTTTTTTTATTAATATATGCTTTCCGTCTAATGCGCCCAAACAATGTTCAAAGTTCCACATGTCGCGAAAATCATCTGCAACCCCCTTCCACTGTTGCTTACTCGATGGAACCTACGAAAATGATATTATATTGTTATGTTGTGCTGTAATATTGTTGAGACAAAATGTTTATTTATATGTTTCGTTTTTATTGCAGCTCGAGCCAAGCCAAGAAATGATACATTCCCCCGCATCGTCGGACAGCCCAATCCACGCGGCGAGGGACATTCCGCCCCCGCCAAGAAAAAGGACGAGGAGCTCGACCAGCAGCGCAGCGGAAACCAAACGCATGCAGCTGCTAGACCTCGCCCACAGTGCCTTGACCGCGGAGGAAGATGAAAATTTAATTGTCGGGCGGCGGATCGGCTACCAATTGAAAGGGCTCGAAGAGCAGCAAAGGACAATCGCAGAAAAATTAATATCCGACGTGATATATTACGCCAAAATGGGCAAGCTGAATGAAGATTCCACCGTATACTACGCACAAAACCCATACACTACACACACCACCCCATATCAATACCAGCACTCGTACCAAATACACCCAACAATGCATCCTCATCCGCATTTCAGCCAGCAGTACATACAACACACACTCGCATCGACACCTCAACCATCCTCGCAACATAACACCGAACGACACTACACTAGTAGCTCACCGATACCACACTGCGGCACATAATAAACGCACACACACACGCGCGCGCGCATACATATATTGTGACGAGGCAAATTTCGCCTCGTCACGAGATAGCACAGGTCCGTCCGCTCCCTCCACCCTGGCGAGTCCTCGCCTCGACCGCGCCGTCCTACGCCCCGGGCATGGACAGAGTGTGTGGAGTAGGAAAGGGTGTCCACAATCCGGAACGGCGACAGTTGCCCGCCGCCGGCCGCGGTCGCCCTCCACCCGGGCGAGGGAAGGGCCGGACGGGCCCGCACCATGGTGGAATTGTGCAGCGAGAAAATCGCTCTCGGCGCGCCTCGTGCACAATTCCACGGACGATTTGAATTTCTGGGCGCCAGTGCCGTAGCACTCGTCCGGAAACCTCGCCCTTCCGGCTGCTCAGTGTGGTAGCGGGGCTAAGGGGAGGTTAAAGAAAACATGACCCACGAGTGTCGTTTAACGTGAACTTTAATAAAGGCCGAAGTGGCCGTGTCAACCAACAGAAAGACGGGAATTCCGCGGTACACTTTCACGAAGAGGAAAAGGGCACGCGGCCGCCAAGTGCGGCAAAAAAGGAACCGCGACACGGAAATTCCCAATACAAAAGAAAATTCTCGACCGCTGAAACTAAAACTAGGAATCGGTACAAAAATGTCGGTGGCGCTAGAGTTTCAAATACAATAAAAAAAAGAGGATTAGTCGGGAATGCGGGGTGGTCGGGGGTACCCGTCCGCGATTCAAATTCGGGGTCTCGAGGACCTCGACGAAACCGACAGCGGCGGCGATGCGCGGGCTCGCGGAACGAGGACGACCTTCGTTCGAACGCGGAAGACGAACTCGGCGGTTGGCGCGGTGCGAACCGTTACGATTCGGCTTTCGAGTCGTCGCAGCTCGAAATCGGCACAGCGAAGGGCGGCGATTCGGGGGTCAAGGGATCGACCTCGAGGGTCCTCGCCTCTCGGATCTCGTCCTGTCGCCAAAGTCGCGAAGGGGACGGGGACGGTAGCGGGTCCGGCGGGTTCCCGCTCACTCTAATATATATATATATATATACACATATATATATTATAATATATATGTGAAAAGTATACTTCGAGGTCTTTTTCGTACATATAACGTCAACTTTGGGGACATTTGGCTGTTTCGAAGACCGTCCTCATAATATTTTATACGGTTTGTATATTTTCGGGACGGTCCTCATAATACTCATATTATGCCGAACGATGAATTTGAGGACTTAGCAATGCTATACAACATACGAGGACAAGTCTTCAAAGTAACAATATACGATGTGTATATTTTAAGGACTCATTCAGTCACATTGCTTAAATACAGGTTGTTATTAATTGTCATCTGGTTTTCATGAATAAGTGTTTCAACTTTCATTTCAATACAAAATTTATTATCGTCTTGATTTTATTATTCTTATCTTTACTAATGAATGCCAACTTAGTAATATATACATGTAAAGTAAACCTTAAGGACTTCTTCATATTATTGATTAAAATGCTTTAAATTTCAATTGCGAACCGTATATACCTACTATGATTTGAAAATATGTCAGTTCTGAATTATTTGCGAATTTATTATGTAGTGTCTAATATGAGGACTTTTGTATAAGGTTGATTTTGAGGACATATTCGTATTTCCATTAAACGACGTCTATGAGGACTTCTATATACTGGAAGTTTTCAGGACAGAAATATATTTTGCTTATTTTACTTTTGTGGATATTCTTAATGTAACGTATCCTAAAATTTTGACATAAAATTAATACAGACGTTGATTATGTACATACATGTATCATCTAGAATTTTTGGTGCGACATACAGTATTGCCTCAAAATAAGCAACATTTTTAGCCTCGAAATAAGTTACTCTGCTGTCCTCACTGCTGAGAAGGAGTGAGAGATCCGTGAAACCGGGAATCAGTTCAGGCCGAGTGACGGTTGAGTAGAAGAAGGATAGAAATGTATTATATAATACTAGAATCAGGAAGCATGTTATATTCTATCATTTTCCAAAGAGTAACATCGCTGCTTCTTGTGCATGTTCTCTCTCGCCCTAATTGAAAACAAAGTCGAGTCGAATAGTATACCTGATCCGAAATAAACAACTGGCTACGACATACGGTTAGTTGAAAAAATAAAGGGAAATAAATTTAAACCAAATTCGATATGTTACATTAATTGTCATTGTGCAGTTTATTATTCATTGAACTCTTACATCTAATACATTATTTTTATATTAAAAATTAACGACATAAAAATAAAATAATTAATGTTGTAACATATACAGGGTGTCCCGCAACTAGTGGAAACATCGAGAAATGGGGGGTAGCTGAGACGATTCTGAACAACAATTTCCTTTGCAAAAATGTCGGATAGGGCTTCGTTTTTGAATTACTAACGAAAAACACTGTCCAATCAGAGCGCGAGTAGAGCGCGCGCTCAGCGGTGATAGGGTAACCTCGAGCCGGGACGTCGGACTAGAACGAATCACGGCTGAGCACGCGCTCTACGCGCGCTCTGATTGGTCAGTGTTTTTCGTTAATAATTCAAATCGAAGCCCCGTCCGATATTTTTGCAAAGGAAATTGTTATTCAGAATCATTTCAGCCACCCTCCATTTCACTATGTTACCATTAGTTGCGGGACACCCTGTATAGAATTGTTAAAAATATATTAGTGAATCAGTATATTAGTCTTTGGCAATATTAATATATTAATCTTTGGTAATATCGGCATATTAATCTTAATTAGCGATTTCCATAAATTAGGCTGCATTGTTTATGTTTTTGTTCTTTTTTTGTGTATGTAACCACGTGCGCAACTGTGGCACGGTTCTTCCTCGTAAACAACTATGATCGTCAATTAATTTCTGCAACTCTTTTCCGGAAGGTATTTTACCATTGGATGAAAATTCTGAGAATGCCGATAATATGACATTACGTTCCATATTAGACCATCGTCTGTGAGTCGAATGTGTCACCATTGATTTTTGATGCAATGGATAACTAGAATTAGGACGATTGTGACTAGTATTCTGTATGGATAAATTTTCTTCTTGACTGTCAGAATCTTCTTCAGACTCATTCAATCCTTGGGCTGTCTGTTACATTTTTTATATTTTTACATTATCTGTTTCTAACACGGGTTAACGGTAAGTATCCTTGCAAATTTTTTATGGTATCCCGGTCAGTAGCTAATAATGCTATATTATCACCATAAACTAATTTTAATCTACAGACGAATGGTATTTATTCGATATTTTTTAGTACTAGTCGATTTTATCACATGGCGCCTAAGCTAATATTCAAATTAATTATAAAAAAAAAATACACTCAAGTCTTACTTGCCTAGCAATAAGTTGCTTTATGTTAAATTATTAATACACGGTCTTACATGTAATAAACATTCTGCCTAAGAAAAAGAAAAATATATATATATGTATGAAATGTATACTTCGAGGTCCTTTTCGTATTTATAACGTCAACTCTGAGGACATTTGGCTATTTCGAAGACCGTCAGGCAACGCTGTCCTTTATTAATAATTGAACATAAAGCAACTTATTGCTAGGTAAGCAAGACTTGAGTGTATTTTTTTTTTATTTTTTTTATATTAATTTGGCGTATTAGCTTAAACACCGCGTAATAAACCGATTAGTATTAAAAAATATTGAAGAGATACCAATTGTCTGTAGATTAATTAGTTTATGGTGGTAATATAGATTAATATATTGATTTACTAATATATTTCTAACAATTCTATATATGTTACAACATTAATTATTCTATTTCTATGTCGATAATTTTTAATATAAAAGCAATGTATTAGATGTAAGAGTTTAATATGTTAGCGTCGACCCGTGTACAAGGGGGATACACGTGCCAGGGTCGTTGCACCATGGGGCTTCGACGTACTTTCGAGGACCTATGTCTGTCGTCGGGCGAAGGATCGGTGGTATCCGATAGCTAGGACCGCGACGAATTCTAAGAGTCGCGGATGTTATTATTAAAGTCCGATACCCTTCTTTTGAGGATCGCCGAACGAACCGTGCCTCGTGGCCGATGACCCGACGTCATGGTGCTGCGTGGCGCGTGCAGGGCGATAAGGGTTTTCTCGAAGGATCTGGCCACGGAGTGGGGAAGGTGACGTACCTTCTGGTAAGAGGACCATGATGAACCTCTTGGCACTTACCCCAGAACCTTGATCGAGAGAACGTCCCCAAATTCTCCCTAATTACATTAATTTCTAACAAATAAATAATAAACTGCACAGTGACAATTAATGTAATATATCGAATTTGATTTAAATTTACTTCTCTTTATTTTTCCAACTAATCGTATGTCGTATATGTCGTGACCAGTTGCTTATTTCGGATTAGGTATGCTATTCGACTCGACTTTGTTTTTGATTAGGGCGGGAGAGAACATGCACAAGAAGCAGCGATGTTACTCTTTGGAAAATGATAGAATATAACATGCTTCCTGATTCTAGTATTATATAATACATTTCTATCCTTCTTCTACTCAACCGTCACTCGGCCTGAACTGATTCCCGGTTTCACGGATCTCTCACTCCTTCTCAGCAGTGAGGACAGCAGAGTAACTTATTTCGAGGCAAAAAATGTTGCTTATTTTGAGGCAATACTGTATGTCGCACCAAAAATTCTAGATGATACATGTATGTACATAATCAACGTCTGTATTAATTTTATGTCAAGATTTTAGGATACGTTACATTAAGAATATGCACATAAGTAAAATAAGCAAAATATATTTCTATCCTGAAAACTTCCATTATATAGAAGTCCTCATAGACGTCGTTTAATGGAAATACGTATATGTCCTCAAAATCAACCTTATACAAAAGTCCTCATAGTAGATACTACATAATACATTTGCTCATAATTCAAAAACTAACGTATATTTTCAAATTATAGTAGGTGTATATGGTTCGCAATTGAAATTTCAAGCATTTTAATCAATAATATGAAGAAGTCCTCAAAGTCTACTTTACATATATATATATATATAATATATAATATATACATAACATAGCATAAGTGTAGAATAAGTGTAGCATGTAACACATAGTGCAAATAGTTATAAACTAGAGTTATAAACTATGTTTTTGTTTCCTACCTTCAACTATTCCCCTTTCAGTGCATTCTAAATCGCCCAACAAGTCTCCGGGATTATTTGTTCCAAAGATTGGGGTGAGATTCCACTGCAGAATTTTAAGTTTTCATACGAACTCCCGGTTGCCAAAAACCTCAGTGTGACAATTAACCTCTCCTCGGCACTAATAGGCTCCCTCATATTTGTCACTTTCCGCGCAATTTTGTGTCGAACCATATCCAAGAGCACACCGAACGTGTCATTGTCCATTCGCAAATAGTTTTTATAATCCGCCGGTTCTACGCTTCGCAATTCGCGCAACAAGTTCATGTGCGAATACTGCTGCCGTTTCCGCAGCCAGTCCTTGCACCACTTTCTTTTTTTTTTTTTTTTGTTTTCTCGTCTTCGGCACACAAAACAACTGCCAATGCGGCTACGGTTTTTCGAGAAACGATCGGTGCCATCGTTAAACTTGTACTGCGAGCCGATTCACAGTGCCGAGTTTTCCTCGCGTTATGACTTTTCATCATCCGTTGGCCAGCCGCGCGGTTCGTGGGACGGGTCGTTTATAGCACAGGATGGCGAGTACGCAGCTTTACCTGCTTGATGTTTGTATTCCTACGGTTAAAAAGTCCTAGAAATTTGATGAATAATATGTTTATAACCTAGTTCGACGAATTTTTCAGAATAAAAACTACGAAAGACATTTACTACAATTTACTCATATCATCCGACCCATACATAAGCAGTATGAAGACAATATGGCCAGAAAAAAAAGACAAAGATTATGTATATATACAGTGTGTCCGCGCTTAAGTGATACAGTCCCATTACGTAATAACTATTCATGTCAGAAAAAATTGGTTATATGGAAATTACATGGTAAAATAGGAAGAATGTTTCTGTGTGCACGGATTTTTTTTTACATTATTATTTTAAGAGATATGAGGATCAAGTCTTGTTTTTTAAATGGAAGTGTACATTTTTGTTTGGGTCATTTGATAGTACTTTTACAAACAAATTCATTGACCTTAAATGTATACACCCGATTTTTATTAGTTTTCAAGATATAGCGTTTAGAAGTTTACTAATTTTTTAAGGAAAAGATTCGGTTCGAGCAGGGTGTACCCCGGGTGGTCCAAGTAAAGCGGTAAGTACTACGCGTTTGACTCTTCTTGTTGAAATGGATACCCCAGTCGCAGGTCACAGATCCTTTGTGGCTGTTTCAACAGGCAGTGCCAAAACATGTGGCACTTACCGCTTTACTGGGACCACCCGGGGTACACCCTGCTCGAACCGAATCTTTTCCTTAAAAAATTAGTAAACTTCTAAACGCTATATCTTGAAAACTAATAAAAATCGGGTGTATACATTTAAGGTCAATGAATTTGTTTGTAAAAGTACTATCAAATGACCCAAACAAAAATGTACACTTCCATTTAAAAAACAAGACTTGATCCTCATATCTCTTAAAATAATAATGTAAAAAAAAATCCGTGCACACAGAAACATTCTTCCTATTTTACCATGTAATTTCCATATAACCAATTTTTTCTGACATGAATAGTTATTACGTAATGGGACTGTATCACTTAAGCGCGGACACACTGTATACAGGGTGTCACAGAACTAGTGTAACTCCCGGAAATGGGAGGTAGCTGGGGTGCATCTGAACAACTTTTTCCTTTACCAAAATGTTGTTTGAAGCTTCGTTATCGAGTTATTAACGAAAAACACCGGCCAATGAGAGCGCGCGTAGAGCGCGGGCTCAGCCACGAGAACGTTAGTGGCTCTCAATCGCGCGCGGACGTGGCCGTGAACGAATGCCTCTTTGCATCGGACATATCGAGAGAATCACACGGCAAATGTTACATTCTATTAAATTAAGAATAATGTAGAATTATTTATGAGTAACAAATTAATGAATATGTTGTTTAATAACTATGTTTGACACTTTTTAACGTTATCCGAAAGGGACAAAGTGTTGTAGTAGTTATGAAAATAATTTTTTTTTTAATACCACATCAACAGTTGGATAATTTATGTTTAAAGAAAAACGATTTCGAAAGCTAATGTTAGAAAAAGCTGGTTTAATTTACCCATTCGTCCCCGAATGAACCTGTCACGGTTGAAGTGGGTCGTTGAAACTGGGTCACTGTGCCGATTCTGGCCCTTTTTCGAAACCTTCAACAGCTGATGTCATGGTCGGGTCAGCGAACTCACTGCACTGCACGGTCACTTGTATTGTACGGTCACTTTTATTGCGCGGTCACTGTCACTTGTCACTAGGAAATGTGGGAATATTTAAACACGATTTATTCTTCCTACGTGTAACCAAATCGGTCACTCAGTGACGAATGAATGCAGTACTGCGTAAGGAAAATTTGATCTCACGTCGAAATCAGTGAATTGAATTTTCATTCTGTAGTCCAGGGTGCCATAAAGTAGTACCTTAAGCAAGGGAAGGTTCGGCTATTTTACGACGAATTTAGTGACGACGGAAGCACGTGTGCACGAGACAAACGGACTGAGGACTTTACACGCAGAGATGTCCGAATGGCACTGCAGTTCACCCTCCCCCACCCGCACAAGCAGGCCCACGGTTCAAGGATTGTTAGAAATGAATGGAGGACGAACGAAATTTCTCCGGAAAAAGACTAGCCTTGTTTAGCTACGGTGTAGTCTTTTTCCGGAGAAATTTCGTTCGTCCTCCATTCATTTCTAACAACCCTTGAACCGTGGGCCTGCTTGTGCTGGTGGGGGAGGGTGAACTGCAGTGCCATTCGGACATCTCTGCCTGTAAAGTCCTCAGTCCGTTTGTCTCGTACACACGTGCTGCTGTCGTCACTAAATTCGTCGTAAAATAGCCGAACTTTCCCTTGCTTACAGTACTACTTTGTGATACCCTGCACCACAGTATGAAAATTCAATTCATTGATTCGGGCGTGAGATCAAATTTTTCTTACGCAGTACTGTATTCATTGGTCACTGAGTGACCGACTTGGTTACACGAAGGAATAATAAATTGTGTTTAAATATCCCTACATTTCTCAGTGACCGCGCAATAAAAGTAACCGCACAATAAATGTGACCGTGCAGTGCAGTGAGTTCGCCGACCCGGCGGTAACATCAGCTGTTGAGGGTTTCGAAAAAGGATCGGGATCGGCACAGTGACCCAGTTTCAACGACCCACTTCAGCCGTGACAGGTTCATTCGAGGATAAATGGGTAAGTTAGTCCAGCTTTTTTTAACATTAGCTTTCAAAATCGTTTTTCTTTAAACATGCATTATCCAACTGTTGATGTGGTATTAAAAAAAAAATTATTTTCATAACTACTACAACACTTTGTCCCTTTCGGATAACGTTAAAAAGTGTCACAAATAGTTATTAAACGACATATTCATTAATTTGTTACTCATACATAATTCTACATTATTTTTAATTTAATACAATGTAACATTTGCCGTGTGATTCTCTCGATATCTCCGATGCAAAGAGGCATTCGTTCACGGCCACGTCCGCGCGCGATTGAGAGCCACTAACGTTCTCGTGGCTGAGCCCGCGCTCTACGCGCGCTCTCACTGGCCGGTGTTTTTCGTTAATAACTCGATAACGAAGCTTCAAACAACTTTTTGGTAAAGGAAAAAGTTGTTCAGATGCACCCCAGCTACCCCCCATTTCCGGGAGTTACACTAGTTCTGGGACACCCTGTATATTTCTTTTTTCTGGCCATATTGTCCTCATACTGCTTATGTTTGGGTCAGCTGATATGAGTACATTGTAGTAAATGTCTTTCGTAGTTTTTATTCTGAAAAATTCGTCGACCTAGGTTACAAATGTTACGTACGCTGTACGTTTTTCGTTTTCTTTTAATTTTGGAGCTGGTCGTTCGGGCGTGGTTCGAGACCCCCGCGAAGCGAGAGTTTAGCTTTTCCCACCAATTTTCAACTCCTTATATGGTTCGAGTTAGAAATTTCGAGCAACTCAGGACCAACGCGAAGTCGAGTCTTTTCTACGAAAATGTCGCGTTGGCTTTTCCCGCGCAGTCTCCACCATGGCCTTTTTCCGCCCATTTTCGGGTATAAAAAGGGTTATGATGAGGACGTCGGGGGCCCAGTTGTTCTTTAGATCTAGACCGAGTTACGTCAGTTTAAAGTTTAAATCAAGAGTCTTTGCAATTCTTACGAGATCGGATATCAAAGTTCCAGTCGAGTCAAGTAAACCATACAGTACGTAGTCTACTGTTAGGCATTACCTTTTATTTAACATTGCTCTCGGGCCTCTGTTTTCTCGTTTCCGTTAAAATTGGGAAGGATTACATTCTCGCTACGTCGGAATCGAAACAAACTTTAAATTCAACATTAATCATTTTTAAACAATTAAAACTCTTGTAAAACTAGAGTCAATTTCTTAAACCGTCAACATACCGTCACTAAACCGTCAATAAACCGTCACACATACAACACTTGTAAACCCGGTTTGGAAGAATATATTATCATTTTTATACATAACTTTTGCATCAATTCACTATCACCAAAGTCCAAGGGAACCCATCCGTCGGTATACCTTAGCCGCTCGAGGTATTACCGTCAAAATCTAGTTACGAGACCTAATACTAACATTTCCTGTAACACCCGGCGTTAGCCATACGTCGGCTAGTTCACATATCACTCTCCTGGACCACCCTACGTTAGCCATACGTAGGCTAGTCTCCACGTCTTGACCTTTCCTGTGACACCCGGCGTTAACCATACGTCGGCTAGTTGACCATAGCCAACCTCCTGAAGCACCCGGCGTTAGCCATACCTCGGCTAGTCTTCGATTCTAATTCCTCGGGCGCTCAGTATCTTAACAATACTGGGCTAACCCAACTAACAAATTACCATAACCCATAAACAGCCCCCAGCCACGCGGCTGTACCCCTCCGGCTCGTAACACAAACATATTATTCTTCAAATTGCTAGGACTTTTTAACCGTAGGAATATAAGCATCGAGCAGGTAAAGCTGCGTACTTGCCATCCTATGCTATAAACCACCCGTCCTACGAACCGTGCGGCCGCGCCGGCCAACGGATATATATATACCCACAAAAAGTACATTACATGTAAAAAAAAGGTAACGCCAAGTAGTTTAGGCACTGTGAGCGGAGAACTTGACCGAAGATTAGAAAGAAATTAGAACAGAGTTATTTACTGTTTATACACCATTGCCCGGTTCGCCTCAATTCTGTGCCGGGCGACCGGAAAGAATACCAAAATTAGTTCCGTACCCAATTTGTTAAAGCTTCGAATCATTTGGGGCGATCCAAATTCGTTTCGAATATACATACATAGTGATGGATATACATACATTTCGAATTTCAAATATATATTATGTAGATTCGAAGCCTCAAAGTCTTGAATCTCTAACTCTAGGTCAGGGGTGGCCAAACCGTGGCGCATGCGCCAAACATGGCGCATTGGATGATTATAAGCGGCGCATTGCATCCTAGCGCCTACTTATTCTTTTGAAGTAAACTCTCTGTCATCACATCCAATAACTGTGGTCCAGAGTTATCTTCACCAAACGAGACTCTCCGGTAGCTGTAGCATCATCAGCGGGTCCACGGTAGCGATCACCCTTTCATCCAAGAGATCATTTCTGGATATTGTAGATTGGTGCTTCAATAAACGTGTGTCTTTTGAACTAGAGTAAATTAATTAATTTAATTGCGTGATTGAGTTATCCCACTTCCTCCCATAAGCGAAGCAAATCCTACCCCTATCCCTATTTCCAACTTGAGTTGTATGGCGCATCTGAATTCATCGGTGAAAAAAATTGGCGCATGGTGTGCATAAGGTTGGCCACCCCTGCTCTAGGTGAATTCGAAACTCTGAAAAGTATTGACCAATTCGGAGCTCTGGAAAGTATTGACGGGGCGTCTCTTTGAAGTGTCGCCGTCGACGCGACGTTCAGGACTACCGCTGCTGTTCAACTGTTTCAGAGTTTCGAATCCGTCAAGACTTTTGAATCCCACAAAAAGTACATTACATGTAAGAAAAGGTAACGCCAAGTAGTTTAGACACTGTGAGCGGAGCACTTCTTTGCACCAATACACAATGCATATTGAAAACATTTGGAAGCTATTACATATTTTGTGAATTTTCTAAAAAAGTAATGGATATCATGCGAAACCAGCCAAGTATTGAGTTATATATATTTTTCACAATATTTATGCTTGGCGTCTGGCTGCCTCGTTGCGATCCAACAAAATTAGCTGTACGTTATTCCAAATCTGTGAATATATTATCGACTTTATATAAAGTTAATTACTATAAATAGTTGTTTAATGCTATATATATTGGATCACAACGAGGCAGCCAAACGCCAAGCATAAATATTTTGAAATATATATATAACTCAATACTTGGCTGGTTTCGCATGATATCCATTACTTTTTTAGAAAATTCACAAAATATGTAATTGTTTCCAAATGGTTTCAATATGCATTGTGTATTAGTGGAAAGAAGTTCTCCGCTCACAGTGCCTAAACTACTATGCAGGGATGGCAAGTTGCCGTCCAATGAAATTTGTTGTCCTGCCTCTAGTCACACGTATTTTTTGTATTGGTTAAGGACCTCACAACTACAAGTCTATCGTGTGACAAACGTCGTCAAGGAGAAAGTTTGGAACAGAGTGAGATGAAGCGAAAGCGAGTGACGATTCGAACGCATTGGCGTAGACATAGATTCGGGGTTTACATTATAAATAATAGTTAAGCACTAACGTCCAGAACAAAATACATGTGCACAGTTTGAAGAAATTTTAGTTTCTGTATATATAAAAAATATACCAATATAAAAAATTGTTTATATTTAAAAGAAAGTCATTATCTTCTAAATGTATCCCCCGCAAATATGGAAACTTTACGCCTATGCAATGTGACCGCACTGGAAGGGATTAGGTGGAGCGAACGACCCAGTCCCCTTGCCCCTCTGCAGTTCAGTTTGTAGGAATTCGGCAACTTACCATCTCTGCATAGTACTTGGCGTTACCTTTTTTTTTACATGTAATGTACTTTTTGTGGGATATCACGACGTTTTCAGGGCCACATTGAAATGCATTGTGTATTAGTGCAAGAAGGTACTTCGCTCGTAGTGCCTAAACTACTTGGCGTTACCTTTTTACATGTAATATACTTTTTGTGGGATAGGATTTATTCTTTCGGGACGCTGTAACTTCCATGTTTTCTGTGAGCGGAAATCAGTATACTTCTGCAAAAGATAATGAAACGTATTCATGTACATACATACGTGTCTTCTAACCATTCACCTTGCTTGATAATATTCTGCAAATGATCTGGTAACTGTGGCACATTAGGCATTTTGTACATGTACTCCTATTCTGGATACTCGTAAAATGTGTATAATCATAAGAACTTTTTTATATTATTTTATTCAATGTAAGTAGAAGAAAAAGGTAACTAGGAGAAAATAGAAGAAATATAAAAGAAATAATGAAAAGGATAAAAAAAAAAATAAGAAGGAAATAATAAGGAAGAAAAAAAATTAGAATAAAAGAATTAGAAAATAATTAAAGTAAATATGTATAGTGTGAAACACTTACAAAGCTGAGAAAAATGGCAAAAGAAACAATCGCTAGAGATGTGTTCAGGTGAATGTTCGTTAACGAACTGCGACCCGTGCACCGGGTAACATATGTATGCACATTAAGGAAATTCATGGCAACAGGGCAGTGTCGTTCATCGGCATAAAGAAACACAGTACAGCGATGCTCGGCTAAATTTTATCGTAAAAGAATAGATATAATAACGAGAGGAAGTGAGATAGATCGTATAGGTATACGTCGAGCAACGACGGTCGAGCTACGGCACCTCAAACGAATGCCGCGAGTAAAACAAATGAGCATCCAGTAAAGAAAATTTCACTTGTAATAATTTTCATCTAATCTCAATGAAAATTGCACCAACGGATTGTTGGGAATTTTCCAATTAAAATGAGTCCAAACACGACTTAAATCGGTTTAATTTTACTTTAATTGGCTATTAATGGTTCATTCAACCACTTTAAGTTGATTACTGTAATTACGCTATGTATTGTATATCAATTACATATATGTAACTTCTCATCAATACTCCTAAAGTTATGGCAAGCAACGAAAAGAGGTCGTGGTTACAAAAGGTATTTTACATGTGTAATAACAGGATGATTTTGCGTTATGATACGCGTGTAAAGTAAATAGACGGACGGTTCATTATTTCCATAAGGTATGATCAAAGTTAGGTATTGTTTGAAATAATCTTGTGATAATTTGTGATATAATTTACATTTACATTATTTAAAGTAAAATAAATTGTTACTTCTCTTCTGTTCTCATGAAATAAAGAAGATTACTTATAAAGATTATAATTTCTAAGTAAGTAAAGGAAATATTTTATTCAAAATAATGCATGGGCGACCGATGTACTACCGTTTTGAATTTTGTACGCGTCGCCGCGACGCGACTGATGCCGCGCGCCGTCGTGATACGATCTTAAGGGTGCGCAGGAGCCACGGCCGAACTCCGAGCTGACATCAGCGACAGTTGCGGAAAAAGTAGGAAGCTCGCAAACAAGGATAGATAGATCCTTGTCTCTCCAACGGTGCTGAGACAGAGAGGGTGATACAACACTCGTAGGAGAGACGAAGACAGACGATTTTGAAGCAGCTAGATTTTGCGGTCCACTTTGTGCAATTTCCTGCGGCGAAGAAGCAATATTTTCTTATACTTTTTTTTTTTAAACATTCTTCGAACCATCCCGCATTGCAGTACAGAGCCCGATTTTTGAAAAATGGTCTACAAAAAAAATGCTTCTATAAAAATGATTGATTTTATTGTTGTAAGAGGGAAATTGCAAAAAAGGGCTCTGTACTGCAACGCGCAATAACACAAAGAATATTTTAAAATAGGATTCATGAAGAAATATTGCTTCTTCGCTTCAGGAAATTGCACAAATGTTGTCGATATAAAACCGAGACGATTTGTATGTCAACATGGCTGCCTCGGTATCGCGCTTTCCACCGCGGCGCTGCCGTCGTCTCTCGTTTCTGTTACTGTGTCTACGGTCTAAACATGCTTTCCAACTTGCTTAGCACATAACGTAGTAGCATAAATGAAATATCGATGGTTCGATCCCATGCTATTTTACATTTTTTTTTTTTTTTTCTATGAAACTTATTAGTTTCTGTTATTAGTACTTTTCGTAAAATTCTTTTTCTGTATTATCTGTCAATTATCCCATTGTCTGTCATTTTCCTAAATGAAAAATAATAAGCTCAAAGACATAGTTGTCAGATCTCATCGTTCTTTAACGACGTTGCCACATCTACTGCAATTCTGCCCATTTGTAAATCTTGACGGAATTCTGTTCCAGCCTCGAGCCAGCCCACCGTCTGAATGAAGGAGCAGAACTATCAATAGCCGTTATGTCGATAGCTTTTGATAGTTTCATACCTTACTATTGATAACGATTGATTCGCAATAGCGTAAACGTAATATCGATAGTTCGATCCCACGCTGTTCTATAATACTGTTTTCAATCGATAAATTTTAATATACACATTTCATAAAAATATTTTAGATTTTTTATTTTATTTTCTATACTTTTGATTTCATTATTTTGAGTTTCGATAGTTTTATGAAACCAGTAACTTATAGTATTAATTTTTCGCGCACATTGCAAAATTGCATTATACTCATACATTTTGTTTAATGCACGATTCATAAAAACGTAATAATTAATTAAATTATGCAAAAATATTATATAAAGAATTAAAATCATGTTCGTCGATTTATATCTATTGGGTTGTTACATATGAAATGTGCAACAACTCAGATGTCTGTGAAGTATGACGGATCGCAACTGTTCTCAACATTTCTGAAATGAAAATAGGAAACTTAAAATTTCTTGCAAAAATGTACAAATTTCAACAGCAGTCACGCGATTGCTACCTATGATTTATTTTTATATTTATTATTATTTGTATATATCACGATAAATCTCTCGCTGGCAGACGCAAAGAATGAATGATAACGAATGAAAGGATGAATGATAAAGGGTACGTAATTTAGGACGAAGATACGATGGAGCAAGTGGGAACGGAGACATATATAGTCAGCACTGAATACATTTTTAAATTTTTATTTTTATTAAAATGTTGTTATTTATTGAAATTTAACAGTTAATGTTAATTGTGCGCCTTTGGCCTGTGGCTGCTGCTGTCGGCGTAGGCGCTGGCGCCTCCGCCGGGCTTGTTGTTGTTGTTGTTTTTGCAGCTGCCGCCGCTGTTACTGCTGCTGCTGCTGCTGTTGCTGCTGCTGCTGTTGTTGTTGTTGCTGCTGCTGTTGTCGTTGCTGCTGATGTTGTTGCTGCTGCTGCTGATGTTGTTGCTGCTGCTGTTGTTGTTGCAGCCACTGCTCTGGCTGTTGCAGCAGCCTCATGACCTTTAAGGCCTGCCTTACTCTTTCGTGGCGCCTAATTTGCTGTCGGCGACGGCGATCGCGCTGGAAGTAACACAAATCAACAACACATTACATCTTTTGTAATCTTATTTGTATCGGTACTGAAATATCCAGCACGTCCGTCTCAAACATGTACATCTGAGTATTTGGATAAGTATCGAACATACGAATAAATTTTTTATATCAAATTGTATGGTATCGAGATGGGCATACCGCAACAATAATTGCTCGACCTTTAGATAATGTTGGAGAGGCCTGTGAAGGCCACATTGAAAATGTTTAAATGGAATCCAATATCTTTTAATACATATTGGCAGGTTATAACTAAAAAATGATTTATGCAAAACGCATGTGTAGGTACTGTTTTGAATACGTCTAAATATTAACTATACGAATATGTAATAAAAAATACTGTATTCCATCCTCTCGATACCACAGAAATGTGATTTCAAACATTTTTTCGTATGTCCGACACTTATCGAAATACTCAGGTGTACACGTTTAAAAAAAAAAAAAAGATATGTTGACTTACCAGATTTGGCGTCGGCGCCTCCTCCGCTGCTGGCAGCTGTGCCCGCGCGGGTGTTGCGGGGCATGGTAGAACCCCCCCAATGTTTAATAAATTTAGGCACTCGTTCAAGTTGCCAGACATTCTGAAATGAAAATAGGCGAAATTGTTTAAATTTATATTAAATTTCACTTAGAGCGAGCGAATAAACCACAGCCTGTAAGATATTGAATGTGCAGGTAAATACTTACTTCACTTCTCACTTCACTTTTCACTTCACTTGTGTATATCGCTCTTCGGAAGTAGACTACAAACGCCTTTCCTCTGTGACTCTGTACACAGCGTTAGGGTGGGGGATGGGGCCTTTTCGCACCCTTGGAGTTCATTTGATGGGGGAAAACGTAGAGTCGCATGGTTCGCGCCGGCAGAAAGTGCACCTTCATTTATTAGTGCAAAATTATGTAAACACGTAATTCAATCCTCTTATACATTGAACTAATTTTTGTTCAAATCTGTGTAACCCTTGCGCTACTACGCTCATTGTTAAAAACTTCGCAGTATTTGTTCATCGAATAAAAGATACTTATGACACAATTAAATAATCAAAATATATCCCTTGACACGCATAAAACAGTAATTTAAAATTAAATATTCAATCTCTATAATGTATGATTAAAATAATAAGTTTCACTTTAAAATTCGGTATTTTGACTTCAGGGCGTTGTCAATATATGATTCAGGCGTGGGCAATATATTTCCGTCATTTCGTGGTCAATGTAACATACTCCTTCATTAACATTTCCCTGCAAGTATAAGTAGTAATACTTCGGCATTGGTAAAAACATCCCAATATTAACAGGTATAGGGTGATATCGGTCCGATGAGCCCACCATAACAACAATAGCGAACCGAACTACGGACCGTGTACCTGCTACGCTGCGTGCCGGCTGTCTATAACATTCTATTGTGACATTGATAGGAAAAGCACCATCGTTAAATGAAAATATTTCATAAAGACAACTTCAAGGAATAGGAAAATAATTTTTTGGATTTTTAAACACGAAATTAGGCGAAAATAGGCAAAAATATGAACCTAGCCCTATATGAAAAGAGAACTTTTATATATGTATATACAAAGTAAAAATACATGGAAAAATATTTGCTGGGCCTTAAATTAAATTTGAAGACAGGCAGAAATTTCATGGTGATTTCGGGATTATCAGGGCGGCGACATGTTTCTGCGGTGTCGGTGCATTCCTCGTAGAGAAAACGCCGAACATAAATGAAACGATACGTTTTTTGGCGAAGAACATCACGTTACCTTGCGTCCAGAAAGTTTGTGCACAACATAAGCAATTGGCATTTTTTCAATGTTGCAATCCGTTCTGAATGATAAATATGCAAAAGTGAAGCAGCGTGGCATTAGAAATCAAACAAACAATCATAGTGCGGATGATAAGTAGTACCTTTAAAAGGGTACGCGGTTTGAAACCTATCTGTTTTCTGTACGAACTGGAAAGGTATCGAAAGGCACTTGTAAAGACAGTTATTGTCCATTGCTGTTCAACTTTTTCCAGCCAGATGTTTCATAACTCACAGCATTATGCGTGGCCAGGTTTTACTGCTGATACTAAGCGATCGTCGTAGGTATTTCCCCATCATAAACCGAGGCTCGCGAAGGAGGCCATCGTGTAAAGTCCCAAGGGCCGTCCTTCTGAAGAGAAACACTTCTGTTCAACCAGTTAGGACCAGTAGTGTATATGTTAGGCACTTTTATAAAAGAAGAAATATATTTCTTCAAGGTTTATAGTTCAAACGTTGTTGTATTATGTTACAATTAATTAAATAAATTTTCATTATCTGTAGCGTTCAAAAAAAATTCTTAAAGATATGCTATTTTCGTCACCGAACGAACCTAACCCCCCTCCTCCCTGAGAAATGGGGCATGTTACCCCGTTTTCTTCGTTTCATTAATCTATGCAGTGTACGATTTGCCTGGAGCCCAAATTTACATATATACACTAATAAATAATAAAGAAAAGTATTTAAATAATAAATAACAAATAATAAATAAACGTGCGATTGCAATTGCAAATAACAGCAACAGTTTGTAGCGAAATAAAAGTCAGTTATATGATGTCAATAAAACTTTTGGCAAGCAATGTCACGACACCTGAAGGCCACGTGTACCGCAGGCCACCCGCTTTGCTGGGGCGGATTATAGTTACTCTTTAATAGTCATAAGCACATTCATAAAACAAATCGTAGGGCTTTCGTATTTGTGTTGCTGTTTGGATCCTCCATTAATCCTCCCTCGGCTGACTTTCCACAAGTCTTTTTACCTCCGCTAATTGCCCACCGCTTGGGGCCAGCCGTTGACAATCGGGGATGTACGGAACTGAACGGGACCATAGAGATATTATAGATAGAGTAGGGGAGCTAGATCTTCCGCTGTCCCTCTGCTAGAAAGAGAAAGAAAACCGCGGTACTCCATCTATCAGTAAAGGAACATAGAGAGAGAAAGAGATGAATAGCGCCAATAGAGAGAGATGGATAGGGTACCGCGGTCTTCTCTTTCTTTTCAACTGTGAGACGTTTCCACTTGCAGGCAGCCATATGTCTCCCCTGCTCTATCTATAATATCTCTATGAACGGGACACCTCCGACTCCACAGCTCGAACCACAATGACACATATCATTTTCACCCGACAAACAGAACTTTGCGGAAGTGACGTCAATCGATTCCTTTTATTTTTCCGATCAAAATGACACCAAATATGACATATTTATACAAGGTAACTTTCTTAAAAATAGTCCGATTTACGTAATACGAGGTATCTTTTTAATCGGGAGAACACCAGGAATTCATCGATTTTTCAAGAAATCAAGTTCTTTCTTTTCCATCGTATTAACGTGGAAGTGGTACCAACGGATTCCTCCTGTTCCCCCGATAAAAATGATAGCCGGCATCGTATAAATCGGACCATCTTTGACTAAGTTAATTTTCAATTATGCAATTAGATCTCTAGTATGATTTCATTCATTACGCTCCAATTTCTGTCACAATGTGTGGTGATGTTCTTGTTAAAAGACAAATAAACGCGATATCTTTTGAATGACGTTTCATTACTGCAGTTTCACAACATTGCGGAGGGTTGGGGAAGTGACAGTTGACGTGCCGCACGTGCTTCGTTCCCTGACCTGCCTTCTCTGAATGGTCTCGTAAGAGAGCCATCCCCTCCAAACCATATGATTTACGCCAACGTCAACCGTACGTCTCCTTCGACTGTTTTGACTACCGAATTTAATCTCAGCTCGTACAACGTGGAGTGAACATTGGCACTGCACGTGTACGATCTGTTCAGTTTGACATTTGTTCTTCGTGTTTGTGTGTGTGTAATCTTTGGTAGATATGAGGAAAGGAGTGGAGCGCCGGAGACAAGTGTCCACCAAGCTGAGGATGCGGATTGCACGGCAGAAGAGAGAGGTGTGCTACGCCGCAGCATCAGCAACAGGTAGGGCAGAACCCTTTCACGATCTGCAGGGAAATGTAACAGATACGCCGTCCGATTGTAATGTGTCTGCATCGTTCGCAAGCTCATCCTCCGATGTATCATCATCTTTTCATCGAGGAGACGCGGCGAATAACGATGCTGTGCTGTCGCAATCAGTATCTTGTACTTCCCCTGCAGATTCTGTGAATGCAGGTACTTTCGAAAGAACGGCATCGCAACTGCAAATCGATACAGACGAAGATAGCGAAAGTATCGTGTTGCAGCAAGATGCGAACATCGACGTAGATCGTTTGCGTTCGACCGAGATTAGTGGACGGAGCATCGTTGATTTCGGACATGTTTTTGCAGAGTTGCAGAGACTGTCCAACCACAGCCCACACATGTGCACGTTCACTAATCTGGTCATTATGAAAACGATCCGTCACGGTCTGAAGACCCAATATTTTGTCCAATGTCGAATGTGTAACTTTCGAAACAATTTTTGGAGTGAACCGACAGCCGACGATATATTGGATGTCAATGCAGGTGCTGTATGCGGAACTGTGTTGACAGGGACCGGTCATAAGCAGCTGGAACAAATTCTAGCTGCTATGGATGTTCCCCGCATGAGCAATAAAACGTATCTGCTCTATGAGCAAGAAGCGTCCAAAGCTTTCGCCGCAGCCGCAGAAGAAGAAATGCGTGTGGCTGGAGAAATGGAAAAAGAACTTGCAATTGCCCGAGGTGATGTCGTAGACGGTGTTCCGCACATACCCGTTGTAACGGACGGTTCGTGGATGAAGAGATCGTATCGCAGTGGTGCTTACGATTCTCCGTCCGGAACTGCTATTATAATGGGTTATCATACACGTAAACTGTTGTTTGTGGGTGTCCGCAATAAGTATTGCGTCGTCTGCGCTCGTGCAGCTAATTTAAATATGACACCGAAGGAACACGCATGCTATAAGAACTGGGGTCGAAATCAAAGTTCTTCAAGCATGGAGAGCGACATAATCCTCGAGGGCTTCCGTTGCAGCTTAGAAATGCACGGATTAATGTACAGTATGTACATTGGCGACGGCGATAGCAGCGTACATAAAAAATTGCGAGATTTCCCCCCGTATCCTAATGTTGCTGTGGAGAAGATTGAGTGCACGAATCATCATCTTCGCAACCTGTGCAATAGAATACGAGAGGCGGGAAGTACAGGTGCTCGCCGTGTCGCCAAATTAAAGCAAGCCGTCAACAACAGCGTCATGAAAATTCGTAATGCTGCAGTGAAGGCTGCACTGTTTCGCCGCAACAGTAATGCAACTTGGCAAAACAGAATTGCTGGGTTGATAAAAGATTTACAGAACATACCCAGCCACGTATTTGGTGAACACAAAGATTACGCCTCTCTTCAATACTTCTGCAACGGAGAACTGAAAGAAGGCGAAGAGAATCTTGTTCCCCAGTTACAAGCGGCAGGGTTCTATTGTAAGATCGAAAATGCGATGAAGCGCATGATCGATAATGCAGATAGTTTACTGTATAATTATACCAGCAATTCCGTTGAAAGTCGCAATGCAGTGATTTGCAAACTGATTGGCGGGAAACGAGTAAATTTGGCGCAGAAAGGCTCGTACGAAACGCGCGTAAAGGCGTCAATTGTTCAATCAAACAGTTCAAAATCGATGAGCGCTGCCTGCCACGCAATTAGTAAAGAGCCACCGCTGTGGGCAGCATCACTAGAAAATAGGGATGTTGTCCAACGTGCGAAACGCGAAGAGCGTCTGCGCGCAGCAGAAGGTTCGGGTTTCGCTGCTCGTAAACGTAAATATCCCGGCAAAACGTCTACTCGCGATAAGGATTATGGTCCGAATGCGGAACGCCCGGATATTAACGAACACATTTACCAACAGCTGAAAGAGAACCATTACGAAGAGCTGCGAAAGCAACAGCAGCATCATGACGTACTAGAATATGCCACGCGGGGTCAACATGAAAACCCGCAGTGGCATTACGTGCGTCGGAAGCTGTTGACTGCTTCTAATTTTTACAAAGTTTGTTGCAGGCGCGAAGCGACTTCATGCAACAATCTTGTAAAAAGTATTCTTTACCCCACTCAGCTAACAGGTGCAGCTATTGAGTGGGGTAAAAACAAAGAGATAGTGGCACGCGAAGAATTGCAGGAGATGTTGGGAATTCGCATCGATGATTGTGGATTGTTCATTGATGCAGAATTCCCATATTTTGGCGCGACGCCCGACGGCATTGTTGGCGACGATACTATCGTCGAAATTAAATGCCCTTACGGGGCGCGCCACATGTCTCCAAATGACGCGATCTGGAAAAAAGTATCTAATCTGGATCGCGTCTTTCAAAAATGCAATCACGATCGCATGAACCCTAAACACGCGTACTTTTTCCAAGTACAAGGGCAGTTACACATCACGCAAAGAAAATATTGCATTTTCGTTGTGTGGACGCCGTTTGGAATGAAGTACACGATTGTCGAGCGTGATGATACGTTTTGGGAAGCCAAGATGTTACAACCGCTCAGACGCTTTTATGAGGACTGCTTGGTTCCCGAACTAATTGATAGCAGAGTTGACAGAAACATGCCAATTCGGGAACCGCAGTATATCATTGAGGCACAGCAAGCGGCTAGAAGAAGGAAAGTTTCATTGAACAGTTAGGTGAAATAATTTCTATTTCCAAATTGACTGGAAATGCCGTATTTCACTGCTTTGCGTACTGTTCAATGAACTCCTCCGCCGCTGGGGAAGAGGGGGTGGAAAGGAGGTTTTAGTGGGTAACCCCAGTCCCCATTGCATCTCGGGGAGTGGTTGCGCTTCCACTTGCACAGGAAGCCGGAGTCCCACAGTACCCCCTTCTGGGGTCTGCATAAAGCATTTCCTCCTGACAAAAAAAAAAAAAGATATGTAAAGGCAACATTACGTCATTTGAAAATGCGGCAGAAACAAATTAAAATACATAATTATAAAATAGGCATAATAAAATACAGGTTTTGTTATAAAATAATAATGAAACTATTTTAATACGTTTATGATTACAATTAATAATAATGAAAACGTTCAGATTTTTATTGTCCCTCGTAAAAATGAGGAAAAATGCAGTAAGGAAAGATGAACTTGCAGTTGTTGAACCGCATATTTATTTTCACATTTATCAAATTCTCTGACTATTTTCCATAAAAAAGTATTAGGGTGTAATGCAGTTATAGGGAGCAGGTACATATGTAGTAAGTAAATCGAAACGGAGCGTTCCCCAACGATCAGCAAATCCTGAAAGTCAAACGTGGATCAGGAATCGAAGCGAAAAACGAAGAGGCTAAAATAAAGAATATGGAAAAGAAAATAAGAAGTATACAATATTTACAAGAAAGGGTGTTTAATAAGTTTCAAAGAAAAAAAAAAAAATTGTAAAGCGGCATGGGCTCGAACCGCCGATATTTCATTTACGGTACTACGTTATGTGCGAAGCAAGTTGAAAAGCATGATTAGACCGCGGGCACAGTAACAGAAAAGAGAGACGACACCAGCGCCGCGGTGGGAAGCGCGATACCGAGACAGTCACGTTGCGTACAAATCGTCCCGGTTTTATATCGACGAGGTTTGTGCAATTTCCTGTGCCGGAGAAACAATATTTCTTCATGAATCTTACTTTAAAATATTCTTTGTATCATTCCGCGTGTAACCGTTTATTTTCTACCCACGAGATTTCCCTTGGCGACGGTTACATAATCTCCTTAGATCCGTGATTTCTAGATGAATTGACCGTAGGCGATTTTAATTGATAAACACAATGTAACTATTTAGGATGTCAGAAAATGGAATTGATTAGATGGAGGGATTCGGGCCTCCAGGTACTGGACAGCGGGGAGTTCTGATCGGTTGTTGAAGAAGTTGGAAACAATTTATGATGTAAATGATATATATATATTCTGGCGAAAATTGAGTGAACAAAATTTAGATTCGGCTAGTCACCAATTCTGGTAAATGAACAGAACTTCGCGATTTGTACAGGCTTGATTACGTTTCGTACAGTCTTCCCGCGTTCACGAATGCAAATGTCTCAGTCCTTTCTTCTGTCACACGTTCGCGTGAAAACACGAATATTTCGACCTTGGTCGTGGGGAAACGAATGTTCATCAATATTTGCGCGCGATATTATTTCGGCAGATTAGGATAGACATAGATATATATTTATACAAGTTAAATGTTTTACGTAACGGATAAAAGATTAGCTTTAAATATAAAATTATTAGTGATTGGCTTTAACGAAACCCTACTACTAGTGTGCAACGACGCGTGGATACTTTTGAATATCCACCCGCAATTGCACACTAATTTCCCTCCCTGCGACTTCTACTATCCGATTCGCGATACAGTACTCGACAATGAATATGATGAATGGTTGTTTGAATCACTGCTCTCCAATCGCACGATTGAATCTGTCGCAGCACCCTCGCTCTCGGCCGAATGATCGGAGGAGGAGTCTGGGTGGAGACGCCACGAAGCCTCAATCAGGTTGTGACACCTAGGAGTTCACCTGAGGCACGAATGTGGGCTCGAGGTGTTCTCCGATGCCGGACGCCTGACTTCGACTGTGTACAATCCGATCGTGAATTTCGCGATACGTACGGTGCAGCAACACTCAGGTTGATCCTGCCGAGCAATTCGGGGAAGATCAAGTGGTGCCTGCACTATAACCTCACACGATCAATTGAGAACAACCAGAAGATGTCGGCAGGCACGAATCGTGGGCTGAGCGACACTTCGGTTACTCAACTAGAATCGGTGAAGATTAATATACCGCGATGCCACCAAACAGAGCGATCACCGTGCCACACGGTCGTATCCACCTCTTCACAAAGGCATCCGAGTACATTCAAGAAGTGACGGCAGGGCACTTTCGTGAGCTGAGCGACACTTTGAATGCTCGAACGAGTCTGTGAGCGATGCCACGATCAAATGCCGGCAGAAATTGTGATAATGCTCACAATCGAGTCCACGTCTCACAAGGGCACACAGGGACAGCCAGAAGTTACGGCGGGACACTTTACGTGGGCCGAGCGATACTTCGACTGCCTGTATGAGCCTGGGAGCTGAGTCAGGATGTATGAGAATTATCCGATCTCAATCGTTCACGGATTCTGTGGTTTTGCCACGCGAGATTCTACCATTAGCAGTGACTCCAAACAACCTTACTCACCATTTCGTTCCGTTCAGCGAAAATTGAGATTCTAATATTTACCACTCGTTATGATGTTAAAATTTGATTTTATTTAATTGGTGACTACTACGCTGTACACGCCGGAACAACACAAAGAAAAGGATCGCGTTCTAGCTGTGCCACGGCGCGGTTTGTGCTCGTGACTCCTCGGTTTGAGGCGCGTATATAACGAGGGTAAGTTAGGCGGTTTGACTAAGTTACCAGGTCGGTTTGACCTCTCAATTATATACCGGTTTTCGCTGAACGGAATTGGAAACGCGTGTTACCTGGTTCGCTTCCAGACGTAGAGTAATTCTTGTTGTACGAGCATCGATCTCCTTCGATCCATATCGAGTGGGGATCGATGCGCACGCATATTTAATTAGTGGGGCGCTTCTCCTAAATTCTTTCGCACGCGACACAGGACCGCGGATCCTTACGGTGGTAGGGGAGTCTGTCACACTCACACAATTACACTCGGCTGTTCGCGTGTCGTCTCTTGGTATGTAACCAGCACGGTTACACGCGTTGCAGTACAGAGCCCTTTTTTGCAATTTCGCTTTTAAAACTTGATAAAAATACGTTTAAAAGTCCGAATTTTTTTTTTTTTTTTAGTTTTCCGAAAAAGCGCTTTGTACATCGATCCGTATACTTCTCCTGATTTTCAAAAGCATACTCATTATGCGTTTTTTTCCTTATTTTGCCTAAAAAACCCGAAAAACAATTTTGTAGTACACCTCTACTCCGATAGAGGCGCCACTTTACCTCCTGCGCACCCTTAACGTGTAAGAGTATCGCACGCCATGATGTTGAACCAACGCGAATATCAGTAACGGCGCATGTGCGTAACGTAAGCCACAGTGCTAACAGCGCCTCTAGCAGCAAAAATGTGTGATCCACACTGTCGTCAGCATGACGTAGGTGTTTAATGAAACTGATTGAAATTTTTCGACGAAAAACAGTTAATATCTCATAAATAAATGTACCGATTGAGGCGCTCTTGGGCTCAAAAGAAGTAGAAAGACAAGTCGAAGCAGATTCTGTTATTAGAATGAAGCTCAGTTGCGTACTTTTTCTGCAATAACAAATTATTTTTTGCAAAACGCTCTGCTTCGGGATAATATACTCGGCAGAGTCTCGCTGTCGCCGGCGCAGCAACCTTCGGCCTAAACTACTTGGCGTGGAGACTTTACCGAGTCTCCTGATGTTCATTACAGAAATCTCATGTTCATACAGTTCAATTTTTAGCCAAAATTAGGACAATACATAAATGCGGTGTACGATTTTCACTGTGAGTGACTGTATACAGTATTGGCTCGAAATAAGCAACACGCTCGGGTCTGGCCGGTTGCTTATTACGAGCCAGGTATACTATTCGGCTCGACTTTGTTTTCGAGCGAGTCGAGGGGGAACGCATAGAAAAAACAGGGGGGTTCGGTGTAGCGACAAGTTCGCCGCTTTCGCGGAATTCTCGCTCGTTATCGGATCTCTCGCTCTGCGGGCGACAGCAAACAAAGAGGTGGGCATAAAGATTTGCTTATTTCGAGCCGGAAAACTGTTGCTTATTTCGAGCCAGCACTGTATATAGGTACTTATCGAATTGAGTAATCTCGGTGATTCACGAGAAACAGAACACCTAGTTATCTCCGTTCGGTTTGAAATAGAAGAAAATGTTAAAGAAAAAAGTTGTACTGTTTAAGGAGGCAAATTTAGGGATATAAAAAAAATTTCCGATTATTATCGTTCTCAAGGTCTTGTGAAGGTCATCGACGATTTTTAAATTGCACCATATATTTTTAACATCATAGGGTTGTACCTGATGTCAAGACGAATACAACGATGTGGTACACTATGACCTTCAAATGACCCTGAACTAAGAAATTTATGATAAAGTAATGATAACTTCAAAATATGCAATCAATTTATTCGAATTAAATTAAATGTTCAAAATGATGACCTTGAGCAATAACGCAAGCATTTAAGCGTCCTGCAAGGCAATCAATTGCCCCTTCAATCGTTTCTGTTGAAATTGATCTACAAGATCTAATTATTCTTTCTTGCATGTTCTCTGGTGTAGTTGGTTGATCACGATACACATCATCTTTCAGTGTTCCCCATAAAAAAAAATCAAGAGGAGTTAAATCGGGTGAACGAGCTGGCCATGTTATATGTCCATTGCGTCCTATCCAGCGATTTGCAAATTTTTTGTTTAAAAATTCTCTTACAATACGTGAAGAATGAGCCGGACAGCCATATATATATATAGGGGTAAGGGGGGCATGATGGGGAAGCTAAGGAAAAATGCAATTAAAATAATAACCGTACTTTTTAATTAAGTCTTTATGAATTATAAGACAGTTATAAGGTAATATTGTAATTTTTGGCACATGCTTTGGTCAATATAAAATCAGACTTCTAAGTTATTAATCTTTTTAAAAAAATCAGAGAAAATCCGTCTTACCCCTACTGCGGGGTAAGACGGGGTATCGAAAATGAGGCAAAATGGTTTGTTCTAAGTACTATTACAATCTATGAAAATATGTATTGTAGCCTATTTTCTTACTCAAAACACTATTTACAGCTTCTTTTATCACTTCTACAGACCATTCTCCTCTTCTGGTTTTTTTTTTCTTATAAGTTCTGACCATTTTTGAAGTCCAAGCTAAGAGTTACGAAATTTATTTGAAGTAAATTATAATAGACAACGAAAATGTTGCTTAATCTCATACGAACAATTATGGTATGGGGAATGATGGGGTACCCCATTATTCCCCGTATCAAAGACCCCATCTTGCCTCAAACCATCATTTTTCAGAAACTAATATATTTTTGCAATAAATAACAAAATTCCTTAATCTTCAGTATCTTACATTAAAGTAGATAAAATGAAGACTATGATACGACAAAAATAGTGGACTTACTTTTCTTAAATATACACTTATTACGAATCTTTTTCTCATAGAAAATAAGATCAACGTACCACGCGAACTGTTTTATCAATAGAAACAAAAAACACGTGCTCTCCCATTTGTTGTAGATGACGACCTAACTGTTGTGAACTAATAGCTCGCTATTGGTGCATTCATCATGTGCCTAGCATCTTTCGATTGTCGTTTAAGTACGATACCCCATCTTACCTCGCTACCCCGTCATGCCCCCCTTTCCCCTATATATATATATATATATATATATATATATAATAAATTAATAAATATATATATATAAATATATATATTAAACTATATATATATAATTAAACTCACCAGTTCACTCGCAACTTGAACTGCAGCGCTGAACAGCTGATGAGACGCCCAAGTCAACAAACCCACGTTACTTCACACCATATATTCCCTATCACTTTTCACTGGGTCATTTAAATCACTGAATCGGGAAACTGTTGTACAGCCTCCTGCGAATTATTTGGGCACTGCGCAAAAATGTTATAATATCCAGCTTTAGAGCAAAGCATGTCGGCAATGTGCGAGATACTGGACGCGTACGGAAAGATTCGCGTTCCTTGTTACTGACAAAAGAACGTTAGAGAATATCCCTGTGTCCCACTCTGTTGGAATGTGTTTCATTCGCGTTCTGTGTTACTGACAAAAGAACGTTGGAGAATATCGTTGTATCTCACTCCGTCCAAATATTTGTATGATTAACGTTCTTCGTTATAACATGTTTTTCATCTTCGCGCAGCGCCAAACCAACGCGAAGAATACTATGTTCGAGGTATCGCAATCGGACCTATTCGGGGAAACCTTCTTTACATCCTTTCACAATTTCCTGATTCAATGATTTAAATGACCCAGTGAAAAGTGACAGTGACCGGCGTAATCAAGAAAATTTTGTGAAATAACGTGAGTTCGTTAACCTGACCGTCTCATCAGCTGTTCAGCGCTGCAGGTCAAGTTGCGAGTGAACTGGTGAGTCTAATTTCAATAATTCTGTCCGCACTTTTTAATAGTTCTGAGTTTGTTTAATTCCTTATCCGATATTATTTCCTGCTTTGCCGACCGGTGTATTCGGTCGCGCTCGGACCAGGCAATCCGGGCCATAGACACACCGTTGAGCGCGCGAATAGCTCGCGCTATGAATGGTTAGTGTTTTTCCTTAATAATTCAAAAACGAAGCCTCATCCAACATTTTTGCAAAGGAAATTGTTGTTCAGAATCGTCTCACCTACCCCCCATTTCCGGTTCTTACACCAATAATGGGACACCCTGTATAGTGTATAATTGATAATAAAATTTTTTAATTCTTATTAAGACTGTTAACAGACAACGGAAAATCAATGTATTTATTTATTTATTGGATAATATCACGCGATGCTTCCTAGGGTTAATTGTTTGTAATTATTGAGGTGAGCGAATTAAGGAGGTGAAAGTATTAAATAAAATCATACATATTTTATAAAATTTTCGGATAAAGTTCCGAATGTCCCCGGTCGCCGATCAAGATGAAATTTTGAGGGATAGGGGGGAGGAGGGAGAGGACCCCAAATATAAAGTGGTATCTTCGGCTTCCTATTAGTTTCCGAGATATTAATTAAAAACTTTCGTACAATACATAGAATTTTTCGTATACAGACGCAACTAACACAACCGTCTTCGCTGTAGCAACCGTGATCGTCAGGTGTCGAACAGCCGTTGACGCAACGGGGGTTCTAACCTGAGTATCTATAAGGTGTCCTATTTAAAACCTCGGAGATACGACGACTGTTGTAGCGTTGCCGGCCTACAGTATCATATGAAATTCGTTTTGCTGACTGGGGGGCTGCGCCTCCCAGACCCCCCCTAAAAAATAACCCAACCAACACCAATATCCATTTTTAACTTGCATTTTCGAATTTTTCAGCTCGAAAACTACAAGATCTGATACTTTTTAGCCAAAAATTTTTGGCCCCCTAAACCGTAGTTCAGCCTACATAAGACACCCTATAGAAACGGAAGCCGATATCGCTATGGTGTCAACGGCTGTTCAACACTTGACGATCACGGTTGCTACAGCGAAGATAGCTGTGTTAGTTACGTCTGAATAGGCAAAAGTCTATGTATTGTATCGAAAGTTTTTAATTAATATCTCGGAAACTAATAGGAAGCCGAAGATACCACTTTATATTTGGGGTTCTCTAACTGCTTCCAACCAACCCTCCAAGTTTCATGTCGATCCGCGACCGGGGACATTCGGAACTATAGCCAAATTTTCTTGTATAAATATTAAATAAAATCAGATAATAATAATATAATGATATAAATAAGCAAGGAATAATGTAGAAGAAAAAGACGTACCTATAAATCAAAAATTGGTTGGGAGTATTTTTATTCCTATTCGCAAGTAAGATTTCCACCTTTATCTGAAATATTAATCCAGTAACTTCATGAAGCACATGTATCTGCCTCGGTGTAACGTCATATGGGGTTGAGCATTTCTACTATTCGGCAGCAGCTTTATATCTCGAATCCAAAACTATTGTTGTACCTCCAATGCTCTCCATTTATTAACTCTTCAATCGTAGACGGTTTATTCAATTTCCCATATAAAAATTCGAGCTAATTCTATTCGCTGTTGTGGTTCGTTATTATAACGTTATTGGTGACAACATGTATGTACATAAAAAAAGAAGCAAAATTTGTAATAAAAATTTGCACATGTACGTATTCAGATAATTGAACGTGCACCCTTTAAAATAAAATAACTGTTATTATACTGTACCGGATAAATTGATTTGTTTTTATGAAGCTATAAAAATTAACTTATTAGCTAGATTACTAGATGATGCGTTTCAGTAATTTTGAAAAATATATATAAATACTTGTTTGCGAAATGACGCGGACAGAGCGGGCGGAAGCAATGAGACACGACACCTTTTAGTTCTCACGAACGTCTTATATTTATAGCTTAAAACTACACTTAATCACTATATCACGACTTATAATTACTGTTAACAACTACGCTTATGCACTAGCTATAAACTCTAATACTAAATTAACAATAAGCGAGTGTCTATGGCACGAGAAATTGTCGTTACGATAAAGCGGACACTGCGGCTACTGCGCGGGCAATTTGCGATAAACGCGAGCGTGACTTAAGATGTAAAATTAAGAGAAAATACGGACTGCGAACAACACGTGGTTGCGCGTGAACAGAAAGAGCGTTAATGGCGTCGAACCGGCACCGCGTGGCCGTTGAGCGAGTACCGGTTTCTTCTTCGTGATGGCGCGATCGTGGCCATGCGTGTCCGGGAGGTGCTGCCGCTGTCTGCAACGACGCACCGTCGAACTACTTTCGCTACGAACACCATGGCCGTGCGTGTTCACGGGAGAATTCGCCAACAATAGTGTTTCACTGAAATCAGTTGTTGTACGTAGGAGTTACAAGCAGTTAAACAAAAATCGTGATTTATTATGTAGGAATATAAATAGCCATAACAGTTTTCGCTAATTATTGTAAATGTGTATAACTCCTAGGTGCATTCCCTGATTTCAATGAAAGTTTCAGTACCTATATGATTTACCTAAAATACTATATTTTTAAACTTTTCATTGCAAGTTCAAATGGAAAAGTTTTTAAATCAGCCTTACTATTTTCTGAACCATCGCAACTAGCTGCAATTCTTTTAAAATTACTAAACTAATTGTTCTAGCTTCACAAAGAAGCGAAAGTTGTTCGGATTCATATGTAAAAAAAGTAACTTGTGCTGTACGCTCAATTTTGTGCGTGGGTGTAACCATTGTAAGGTCGCAACCGCAATCTGCTTGCTATGGTCTGACTTTATATCCTTTCATGATGATTCCTGTACAACGAAAAGCAATAATGCTTGAATTCAATGTCAAAGATGTTTTGAAAATTTTCATTTCAATGCAAAAGATGTGTGGTACAACAGAGCCGCAAAATTATGTATATCCAAACCAATTGCAGCTGTCTTTCTACATACACATTAGAAAAATAAACATGACATTTAAACATATAAAATATAGAAGTGTAATTTTCATTACAATCTAAAAAACAGTTCTATCACACTAGCAAACAATGAGTGTTCATAACAAGGTACGCATAAAATTACTCAGACTGTCATGGTGGTAACATTTAATTAAAATAAGGCTACTGGGCATGATTTCATGGTATCTTATTGAACAATAATTAGATGCGACAATCGTTGGGCCTATAACGTAATAGAAAAAGTTGAATGCGATTTTCATACGGTTCACGATCGAAAGATTAATTTGGCATCGCTGCGTCGCGTCGCCGCGGAAGGCTTTTGTTTCTTTCACAACATCGTGTGATCCAGCAAACGTTTCTGAAGTGAACTCTTATAAAGAGTGAAATATTTAGAAGTGTAAAGTATGTAGTTTGAACTGAATAGTATTTAAAAAAACTTACAAGAATTACATATTTAAAAGTGTAAAATCTTTAGAAGTGTGAAGTTCCTTTATTGTGCAAGTACTGAAGAAGACCATCGTCCAAATGGTAAGTAAATCGTCTCATAGCTATATTTGTATTTATAAGAATTGTGGTATGAAAAGTAGGGACAACATATAAAACGTCCGATTTTATCGTCTACCTCTTACTGATAGAGATCGATTAATAACATGGCTAGTAAATAGTGGTTGCGATGATCTCGCAGATAAATCTGATGCAGATTTACGAAAATTAAGAATATGCAGCAGACATTTTCCGGTAAATGCGTTATATCCAAGTGAAAGATTAAAAAAAGATGCAGAACCAGTACTATATCCAATTGAATCCGATGACGAGGATGAAGATTTTTCCGCTGCCGATTATCGAAAATATCGCGAGAGAATACATATTTTGCAAACAAAAATAAAACGTCAAAATATTGCGATAAAAACTTTCAAAAAAGAAAATAATATGTTGAAGAAGATGAATAAAGCCAAAAACAGCATAATTTTTCGTTTATAAAAAACGAAACTTTCTTATACAGCAGAAGTTAAGCAATTAGCCAAAAAAAATGCATTACACGTCACTGAGTTTGTATACAAAAATGCGTGAGGAATTTAATTTCATATTGCCTGGAAAGGAGTATCATCAGCAAATGGTTTAGCGCAGTGAATTTATGGCCAGGAATTTGCAACAATTTATTCCACAAACTACAAGCGAAAGTTGACTGCATGGATCGTAATGAACGTAACTGTGTTCTGCTACTGGATGAAATGCGAATAAAAAAATGTTTTGATTACCATGAACGTCGGCAGAAAGTGGAAGGGTTTGAAGATTTAGGATCGCTTGGATGCAGTAAAAAGGTAGCGACGAATGCATTAGTTTTTATGGTCAGAGGTTTATTGCATAATTGGAAGCAACCAGTAGCATACTATTTGACTGGCAATGCTGTAAAAAACATTAATTTGTCAAGCATATTAGATGAAGTTCTAGAAGCAACACTAAGCACAGGATTACAAGTACGTGCTGTCGTCTGTGATCAAGGTACTAATCATCAAAGTACCATTAAAAACAAGATTTCTGTCAATTGCCCTTATTTCAAACATGGAAATCAAAAGGTGTATACCATCTTTGATATACCACACATTTATAAATCTATAGGAAATCAACTTTTAAAATATGATATTCTATATGATGGTAATAAAACTGCATCATGGAAAGATGTTCGTTTATTATGGCAATTGGAAGATGGTAAAGCAACGAGAGCTGCTTGTAAATTATCAGAGAAACATATTTATCCAAACACTTTTGAAAGAATGAAATGTCGTTTAGCTCTGCAAGTATTTAGTCGCAGAGTATCAGCAGCTCTTTCAACCGCAGGAACAGTAGGAGGAATTAAAAGTCAGACGGTAATGCAAACTGCTGAATTTTTTAGAATTCTGAACGATACCTTTGATTCTTCAAACAGCAGAAGTTGCAATGATCCAAATCCAAATAGATGTGCATTATCAGAAATTCGGTTAACAGCGGAAAATAATTTAAGACGATTATTACAAGATTGTTCAAAATGGCGTACTGTTACAGATAACGGCCTGAAAATACCAGCATGTTTTGAAGGATTGGAAATTTCTGTTAAAGCTATTTTGCAATTATGGAATGATCTAAAATGCGACGGGATTCAATTTTTTATGATATCCAGAGTAAATCAAGACCCACTGAAAAATTTATTTTCAATGATCCGCACTTATGGTGGAACTTATAATCAAAATCCCACTGCAAAATCTTTTCGTTTATCATTGCTAAAAAATGTAGTATTAAACTTATCAAAACCGGCTCAGTCTACCAATTGTTTGGATGATAAAGATGAAACCTTACTACCAAGCTCGAATCGTGAGGATACAACAACTAATGTTGAATTCGTATCACCAACTTTAACACCCTGTGATGTTGTGAGCAATGAAGAAATAGATGATAACGTCGACCAGATTGTCATTGATGCGTCATGTGTTAAGGGGTTAAACCACTGTAGAATTTTCAAAAAAAAGAAAAATTTTTTTTGTTTAAAAGGTGTTTTACGCTCTTAAAAATAATATACCAAAAGATGGAGGGCGGCAAAAATGTCTAAATGTCCAAATTTACAATTCTACCGCAACGCTCTCGTGTATGCCCCAAGCGCCTTTTGTTATCACTGCGTGCCCTGTAATTTTGTTTTAGAGTACGGACACAGGAATAACAACAGTCTATAGAGAAGGGACTGTCCTTCAAATAGTCTAGAGTCTAGAATCTATAATGTTAAGAACGTCTGTATAGCGTTAGTAAAATGAGGATCGACCGTTGAAAAGGACGGTATTTAAAACTTTAAATGCGTTTATCTCGAAACCAATTTTTTTTAACTGGCCGGAAACATAACTCGAACAAATCTACACCGATCGATCTAAAAATTTAACAGTATATTCAAAATTGCTTTCTCTAGCGACGTACGTAGGATTTTTTTTTTATATAGCATATATTTTTTTTTATAAGCAATTTTGTGACGATTTTCTTCATGAAATTATAAACTTTTTCTTCAAAAATGCACCATTTCGCGAAAAATCAATATATCGAAAAAATCCTACGTACGTCTCTTGCTGCTGTTCTATAGAATCGGAAAAACTTTGATTTTTTGTTCCCGGTCAAAAATTGCGGGAGTTAGGTTTCCGGCCGTGAACCCTTTAAAAAAACAGGCACCGAAGGAGAAATGCTATACATCCACCATTTTGTCATGAACCAAGTTGAAAGAAATATTTTTTGTACTTCATTACTAGAAGTATAAATCCCATTTTACAGAATTTCGATTGAACTCTTTATTGCGCAAAAAAAAATCCCGAAATATGCCTATTTTTTCGTACTCTACAGTGGTTTAACCCCGTAATGATAAAACATTAGAAGCCTTCGCGGTTGAATATTCTGCAGGATTTGTGGCCATGAAATGTGTAGCTAAGTCTGGATGCGAACAATGTTCCAACTAGTTAATTACTGAATATCACGAATCGGTACAGGATAGACAAATCTTGACACTGTTTCGAGCCTACGAGACAAGCGATGGGGACACATTTGGACATTTATGTACTCCATCCTCAGAGTTTTCTTTTGTATTCAAATTAATGAACGCAGTATTTGATACAGGTTATCCTCAGATTAGAGAACAGTATGGAATACAAGATACTTTATTTCCATTAATGGTGAAAGCAGTGGAACAAAAATATCCAGGCTGGTTTGACCATGAAACTTGTGGTTCCCATCGAAAGGATCTTGCATATTATCTGATGAAAGTTAAAATTCATAAAGATCTAGTTTGGTTAGGGAATCACATAAGAAGAAATGATTACCGACACAAACCTGTGCAAAAAGTAATAAATATACAAAGTATGTGAAACAGTTTCCGGCATACTGGTAGTCTTTAATGAATATAACCGAAGGTAATCCATTGTGAATGAACCATTTGTAAGAAATGTAGTCAGACGCGATTTTACGTGAACTGACAATTTATCGTATGTACAGTCAGAGGCGATTATACGTGAGCTGACCATTTTTGCTATATGTAGTCAGAGGCGATGTTACGTGAGCTGATCATTGTTACTACATGCAGTCAGAGGCGATTATACGTGAGCTGACCATTTTTGCTATATGTATTCAGAGGTGATTTTACGTGAGCTGACCATTTTTGCTACATGTAGTCAGAGGCGATTTTACGTGAGCTGACCATTCTTCCTATATGTAGTCACAGGCAATTTTATGTGAGCTGACCATTCTTCCTATATGTAGTCAGAGGCGATTTTACGAGAGCTTACAATTTATCGTAAGTATGTACGGTCAGAGGCGATTTTACGTAAGCTGATCATTTTTGCTATATGTAGTCAGAGGCGATTTTACGTGAGCTGACCATTCTTCCTATATGTAGTCAGAGGCGATTTTACGTGAGCTGACCATTTTTGCTACATGTAGTCAGAGGCGATTTTACGTGAGCTGACCATTTTTGCTATATGTAGTCAGAGGCGATTTTACGTGAGCTGACCATTCTTCCTATATGTAGTCAGAGGCTATTTTACGTGAGCTGACCATTCTTCCTATATGTAGTCAGAGGCTATTTTACGAGAGCTGACAATTTATCGTAAGTATGTACGGTCAGTGGCGATTTTACGTGAGCTGATCATTTTTGCTATATGTAGTCAGAGGCGATTTTACGTGAGCTGACCATTCTTCCTATATGTAGTCAGAGGCGATTTTACGTGAGCTGACCATTTTTGCTACATGTAGTCAGAGGCGATTTTACGTGAGCTGACCATTTTTGCTATATGTAGTCAGAGGCGATTTTACGTGAGCAGACCATTTTTGCTATATGTAGTCAGAGGCGATTTTACGTGGGCTGACCATTTTTGCTATATGTAGTCAGAGGCGATTTTACGTGAGCTAACCATTTTTGCTATATGTAGTCAGAGGCGATTTTACGTGAGCTGACTATTTTTGCTATATGTGGTCGGAGGCGATTTTACGTGAGCTGACCACTCTTCCTATATGTAGTCAGAGGCGATTTTACGTGAGCTGACCATTTTTGCTATATGTAGTGAGAGGCGATTTTACGTGAGCTGATCATTTTTGCTATATGTGGTCAGAGGCGATTTTACGTGAGCTGACCATTTTTGCTATATGTAGTCAGAGGCGATTTTACGTGGGCTGACCATTTTTGCTATATGTAGTCAGAGGCGATTTTACGTGAGCTGACTATTTTTGCTATATGTGGTCAGAGGCGATTTTACGTGAGCTGACCACTCTTCCTATATGTAGTCAGAGGCGATTTTACGTGAGCTGACCATTTTTGCTATATGTAGTCAGAGGCGATTTTACGTGGGCTGACCATTTTTGCTATATGTAGTCAGAGGCGATTTTACGTGGGCTGACCATTTTTGCTGTATGTAGTCAGAGGCGATTTTACGTGAGCTGACCATTTTTGCTATATGTAGTCAGAGGCGATTTTACGTGAGCTGACCATTTTTGCTATATGTAGTCAGAGGCGATTTTACGTGGGCTGACCATTTTTGCTATATGTAGTCAGAGGCGATTTTACGTGAGCTGACCACTCTTCCTAAATGTAGTCAGAGGCTATTTTACGAGAGCTGACAATTTATCGTAAGTATGTACGGTCAGTGGCGATTTTACGTGAGCTGATCATTTTTGCTATATGTAGTCAGAGGCGATTTTACGTGAGCTGACCATTTTTGCTATATGTAGTCAGAGGCGATTTTACGTGGGCTGACCATTTTTGCTATATGTAGTCAGAGGCGATTTTACGTGAGCTGACTATTTTTGCTATATGTGGTCAGAGGCGATTTTACGTGAGCTGACCACTCTTCCTATATGTTGTCAGAGGCGATTTTACGTGAGCTGACCACTCTTCCTATATGTAGTCAGAGGCGATTTTACGTGAGCTGACCATTTTTGCTATATGTAGTAAGAGGCGATTTTACGTGAGCTGATCATTTTTGCTATATGTGGTCAGAGGCGATTTTACGTGAGCTGACCATTTTTGCTATATGTGGTCAGAGGCGATTTTACGTGAGCTGACAACTTATCGTAAGTATGTACGGTCAGAGGCGATTTTACGTGAGGTGACCATTTTTGCTATATGTAGTCAGAGGCGATTTTACGTGAGCTGACCATTTTTGCTATATGTAGTCAGAGGCGATTTTACGTGAGCTGACCACTCTTCCTATATGTAGTCAGAGGCGATTTTACGTGAGCTGACCATTCTTCCTATATGTAGTCAGAGGCTATTTTACGAGAGCTGACAATTTATCGTAAGTATGTACCGTCAGTGGCGATTTTACGTGAGCTGACCATTGTTACTATTTGCAGTCAGAGGCGATTTTACGTGAGCTGACCATTGTTACTATATGCAGTCAGAGGCGATTTTACGTGAGCTGACCATTTTTGCTATATGTAGTCAGAGGCGATCTTACGTGAGCTGACCACTCTTCCTATATGTAGTCAGAGGCGATTTTACGTGAGCTGACCATTTTTGCTATATGTAGTGAGAGGCGATTTTACGTGAGCTGATCATTTTTGCTATATGTGGTCAGAGGCGATTTTACGTGAGCTGACCATTTTTGCTATATGCAGTCAGAGGCGATTTTACGTGAGCTGACTATTTTTGCTATATGTGGTCAGAGGCGATTTTACGTGAGCTGACCACTCTTCCTATATGTTGTCAGAGGCGATTTTACGTGAGCTGACCACTCTTCCTATATGTAGTCAGAGGCGATTTTACGTGAGCTGACCATTTTTGCTATATGTAGTAAGAGGCGATTTTACGTGAGCTGATCATTTTTGCTATATGTGGTCAGAGGCGATTTTACGTGAGCTGACCATTTTTGCTATATGTGGTCAGAGGCGATTTTACGTGAGCTGACAACTTATCGTAAGTATGTACGGTCAGAGGCGATTTTACGTGAGGTGACCATTTTTGCTATATGTAGTCAGAGGCGATTTTACGTGAGCTGACCATTTTTGCTATATGTAGTCAGAGGCGATTTTACGTGAGCTGACCACTCTTCCTATATGTAGTCAGAGGCGATTTTACGTGAGCTGACCATTCTTCCTATATGTAGTCAGAGGCTATTTTACGAGAGCTGACAATTTATCGTAAGTATGTACCGTCAGTGGCGATTTTACGTGAGCTGACCATTGTTACTATTTGCAGTCAGAGGCGATTTTACGTGAGCTGACCATTGTTACTATATGCAGTCAGAGGCGATTTTACGTGAGCTGACCATTTTTGCTATATGTAGTCAGAGGCGATCTTACGTGAGCTGACCACTCTTCCTATATGTAGTCAGAGGCGATTTTACGTGAGCTGACCATTTTTGCTATATGTAGTGAGAGGCGATTTTACGTGAGCTGATCATTTTTGCTATATGTGGTCAGAGGCGATTTTACGTGAGCTGACCATTTTTGCTATATGTAGTCAGAGGCGATTTTACGTGGGCTGACCATTTTTGCTATATGTAGTCAGAGGCGATTTTACGTGGGCTGACCATTTTTGCTATATGTGGTCAGAGGCGATTTTACGTGGGCTGACTATTTTTGCTATATGTAGTCAGAGGCGATTTTACGTGGGCTAACCATTTTTGCTATATGTAGTCAGAGGCGATTTTACGTGAGCTGACCATTTTTGCTATATGTGGTCAGAGGCGATTTTACGTGAGCTGACCATTTTTGCTACATGTGGTCAGAGGCGATTTTCCGTGAGCTGACCATTTTTGCTATATATAGTCAGAGGCGATTTTACGTGAGCTGACCATTTTTGCTATATGTAGTCAGAGGCGATCTTACGTGAGCTGACCACTCTTCCTATATGTAGTCAGAGGCGATTTTACGTGAGCTGACCATTTTTGCTATATGTAGTGAGAGGCGATTTTACGTGAGCTGATCATTTTTGCTATATGTGGTCAGAGGCGATTTTACGTGAGCTGACCATTTTTGCTATATGTAGTCAGAGGCGATTTTACGTGGGCTGACCATTTTTGCTATATGTAGTCAGAGGCGATTTTACGTGAGCTGACCATTTTTGCTATATGTAGTCAGAGGCGATTTTACGTGGGCTGACCATTTTTGCTATATGTAGTCAGAGGCGATTTTACGTGGGCTGACCATTTTTGCTGTATGTAGTCAGAGGCGATTTTACGTGAGCTGACCATTTTTGCTATATGTAGTCAGAGGCGATTTTACGTGAGCTGACCATTTTTGCTATATGTAGTGAGAGGCGATTTTACGTGAGCTGATCATTTTTGCTATATGTGGTCAGAGGCGATTTTACGTGAGCTGACCATTTTTGCTATATGTAGTCAGAGGCGATTTTACGTGGGCTGACCATTTTTGCTATATGTAGTCAGAGGCGATTTTACGTGGGCTGACCATTTTTGCTGTATGTAGTCAGAGGCGATTTTACGTGAGCTGACCATTTTTGCTATATGTAGACAGAGGCGATTTTACGTGAGCTGACCATTTTTGCTATATGTAGTGAGAGGCGATTTTACGTGAGCTGATCATTTTTGCTATATGTGGTCAGAGGCGATTTTACGTGAGCTGACCATTTTTGCTATATGTAGTCAGAGGCGATTTTACGTGAGCTGACCATTTTTGCTATATGTAGTCAGAGGCGATTTTACGTGGGCTGACCATTTTTGCTATATGTAGTCAGAGGCGATTTTACGTGGGCTGACCATTTTTGCTATATGTAGTCAGAGGCGATTTTACGTGAGCTGACCATTTTTGCTATATGTAGTCAGAGGCGATTTTACGTGGGCTGACCATTTTTGCTATATGTAGTCAGAGGCGATTTTACGTGGGCTGACCATTTTTGCTGTATGTAGTCAGAGGCGATTTTACGTGAGCTGACCATTTTTGCTATATGTAGTCAGAGGCGATTTTACGTGAGCTGACCATTTTTGCTATATGTAGTGAGAGGCGATTTTACGTGAGCTGATCATTTTTGCTATATGTGGTCAGAGGCGATTTTACGTGAGCTGACCATTTTTGCTATATGTAGTCAGAGGCGATTTTACGTGGGCTGACCATTTTTGCTATATGTAGTCAGAGGCGATTTTACGTGGGCTGACCATTTTTGCTGTATGTAGTCAGAGGCGATTTTACGTGAGCTGACCATTTTTGCTATATGTAGACAGAGGCGATTTTACGTGAGCTGACCATTTTTGCTATATGTAGTGAGAGGCGATTTTACGTGAGCTGATCATTTTTGCTATATGTGGTCAGAGGCGATTTTACGTGAGCTGACCATTTTTGCTATATGTAGTCAGAGGCGATTTTACGTGAGCTGACCATTTTTGCTATATGTAGTCAGAGGCGATTTTACGTGGGCTGACCATTTTTGCTATATGTAGTCAGAGGCGATTTTACGTGGGCTGACCATTTTTGCTGTATGTAGTCAGAGGCGATTTTACGTGAGCTGACCATTTTTGCTATATGTAGTTAGAGGCGATTTTACGTGAGCTGACCATTTTTGCTACATGTAGTCAGAGGCGATTTTACGTGGGCTGACCATTTTTGCTATATGTAGTCAGAGGCGATTTTACGTGAGCTAACCATTTTTGCTATATGTAGTCAGAGGCGATTTTACGTGAGCTGACCATTTTTGCTATATGTGGTCAGAGGCGATTTTACGTGGGCTGACCATTTTTGCTATATGTAGTCAGAGGCGATTTTACGTGGGCTAACCATTTTTGCTATATGTAGTCAGAGGCGATTTTACGTGAGCTGACTATTTTTGCTATATGTGGTCAGAGGCGATTTTACGTGAGCTGACCACTCTTCCTATATGTAGTCAGAGGCGATTTTACGTGAGCTGACCACTCTTCCTATATGTAGTCAGAGGCGATTTTACGTGAGCTGACCATTTTTGCTATATGTAGTAAGAGGCGATTTTACGTGAGCTGACCATTTTTGCTATATGTGGTCAGAGGCGATTTTACGTGAGCTGACCGTTTTTGCTATATGTAGTCAGAGGCGATTTTACGTGAGCTGACCACGCTATATATATATATAGAACACTATCCTTTTGTATATAACGCTTCACTTCTCTGTAAACTTCGAGGGTCGATAGACACGACAGTATATACCTTGTATTATTTCGTAATATAATATATTAGAATAGTAACAGCAAATCTGCGTAACTCCGTTAAAATACCCTGCGCAAAATAATCCCAGCAGTTTATGGGCCAAGATTGATTAAAATAAAAGACGGATAAATTGCAAGTGTGAGAGGATTGCACGGATTTTGCTGGAACATGATACGTGGCCGTAAACTCATCACAAAATAGCTGTAAGTAATGCTCAAGAGTTACTACAAGTTGAAAAATTACAAGACGCGTCAAACTTTCAAATATGGAAATTTCAAATAACTATAATATTTAAATCGATGGAAATATATGAAATTGTGAGTGGAAAAAAGAAATTTTCTACGTCGCTAACGGGCGAAGAGTGTCGAATGAGTGTCGAAGAGTGTCGGAATGGACGTCGAAGGACGCAAAAGCACAAAAGTTAATAGTTACATCGGTGGATAAAAGGCCATTAACACATCTACTGAATTCTAAGATATCTAAAGAAATGTTCGATAAACTGAGTTCGATATACGAGCTACGGGATATAAGAGACACGGAACAACAGAAATGCCCTCTGTTGCAAGAATTCTTTAATTATACATTTAAAAAGAGAAGTGATATGAGAAACATTGATGTGAAGAACTTTTCCATCTGGCGTAGAAAGATCCCTCTGCTGAAGTAATCTCCGAAATACATCCACCAGAAACAAATTTGTAATCGCTATAAAATCCCCCCCCCCCCCCTCACCCACACGCTTTCAAGTTTAATTTTTTCTTGTCATTTTCGGTCTTCAAGTAAGCGGATTTTCATAGCTGGCGTGTATACCGGCGTCGAGCATCTCGCGGGATCGTGTGATCCGCGGCACAATTGCGTCTGTTTGCAATCGTGGCTCCCCAACAGAGTCAGTGATCTGCACTTTACAGCGCAGTACGATGTCGTGCAGTAATATCACGTTTTATTACTGTCCAAAAATGACTCTTTTTTTCCGCTTTTTGAAGCACAATATTTTTAAATGCGAATTCAGGCGTCATGCATCTCGCGTGATCGTATGATCCGCGAGTGCAATCGCAAGTATTTGCAATTGTCACCCAATAATAGAGTTGATGGTACTGCACTTTACAGTGCAGCGCGACGCCGGGCTGTTGCAACTATGGAGCTGCTTTCTGAGTACGATCGCTTTCGCTTTACTACGCGTGCTCTTTCATCAGTTATAAATTGGGGCTGCCGAATGGGCATACCCCTATTTTATCGGCTGTCTATCAATTCCGGTAGCATACATTCCTCATAAAACTGCTTTAATTTTATTTCCATATTTGTTTTCCAGAAACTATCATCCTTATTCACTGTTATGTGTTTTTACCCCTTCCGGGTCCAAATACAAAATATGCAATATTGTCTGCCGGTAATATGCAACTGTCCTTGTATCTGGTAGAAATAGGGATGGGTTCTGTTCATTGCAGTACCCTCTACATCTTGAAATATTTGTCTGACAGCCTTAACGTTTTTGATCGCTTCCTTCGGCGATAAATCTTCCGCTGTTTTCGGGCATTTCATTTCTACAATTCGTTCTTCATCGATCACTCCATCTGGTGATGCTCGTAAGTATGGAATGATACTATCGATGAAAAGTCCACATTCCCGAATTTCGACGCCTATACGATTGCTGAGTTCTTCGCGGGCAACTTTTTCATACAGTTGCCCGTGCTGTACTGCAGGCACACTGAGTATTCTGGGATAGAGAAAACTTTTCACTGCGTTTGCACATAACGTGCCACTTCGCCGACGGCACACTCTTCCAAAATTGGATGCTGTTAAAAGTTTTGATTTATAGTTTAACCATCTGGCATTGTTTGCTTGGCCGATGGTTTCTTTCTCTATATCTTCTCTTCTGTCTTGCCAACTTTTCAGCATACTGAAATGTTTTTTCATCTCGAGATCGTATATTTGTTTGGGCATCTCTGCTTTTTGGGCATTTGGGCCATAATCCACATCTTTTCCGGAGCGGAATTACTTTCTGACATACTTGGCAGTTGTTGTTTTTTTCCGCGTCTCAGCCCTTCTTCGGTTTTCTTTCTTTTTATTCTCTTCTGTGCTGCGCAAAACAGCGGGTGGTTTTTTCTTCATTGCCGTACTCAATCGCAACAACGCTTCTTTCGTATTGTACTGAAGGACCACAGCAGCACATCTTCCTGTGTACGATCCCCTCTCACCGAAATGCAATCTTTTTCCACCGATGTATTTGGCAATGATTCCGTTGAAACTCTCCACGCTGTTGTTATTGCTGTTATACAGCAGACTTTCCGCGTGAGCCGATACTGGTCGCAGTATTTCTTTTATCGGGAACAATGTTTCTTTCATTGTTTTATAAATACGTGGCTGGGAACATTTTTTATGTCATTGTACAAATTCTCGATTTTTTCGGCGACTGTTACACTTTGGTTGAACCTGAACTCGGCCGCTTTTACGATATCCGTGCGCATTCGCCTAATGCTGCTTTCCACGGACTTTCTCAGAGGTCCAGGTGTTGTTTTCTTTATAATGTCTTTCATTTTTTTGCAAAAGTTCCTGAGCAAGTGATTCGTGCATTCAATTTTTTTTACACGGATTTCAGTCTTGTATGGATTTGCATCAATAATTTTTTTATATACGCTGCTGTCTCCATCAGCAATCAGCGTAGAGTAAATGAGCCCACGTTTTTCCACGCTTGTTTTGAATCCTTCGACTATGGCGTCGCTTTCCATAGCGGTTGATGCTTGATTCGCACCCCAGTTCTTGAAACATGTGTGCTTTTTTGGTTCTTCCTTCTTCTTCGCAGCATACCGGCAAATCTTGCAAACTTTATTACGCACACCGACAAATAAAACTTTTTTCGTGTGGTATCCAATTATTACTCCGACTCCCGATACAGAATTGTATATTCCCGTGCGGTAAGATCGTTTCATCCAGCTTCCGTCAGCAACGACGGGGATGTGGGGGATTCCGGAGCCGGAAAGAACATCGCCTCTTTCGATGGCCAAACGTTTTTCCTCTTGAGCCGCTGCTATCATCTCTTCTTCTGCAGCAACGATTAAGGAATCAACAATTTCATCGTGATGTTTTCGAAACTGTCTCTTTGACATACACGAAATGTTCATTGCTGAAAAAAAGTCTTGCATTTGTGCGTACCCGCCGCCAGTGAAAAATGTCCCAGCGACGGCGCTTTGATTCACATTCATTTCCTGTACCTCGTCCGGTTGACTGTGGATCTCACCTGATGCCTTCCTTTTTGAACATCTCCACTGGGACGGACGTAACTTCGAAGGACGTTGTACGCTGCACTTTTTTGGAAATTTACTTTTCACATTCTCTTCTGTTTCACTTATACACACATTTTCCTTTCCACTCATATTGTTATCACTGCGCACTTTCTCCATATAAAAGAAGAAAAGAAAAACAAAAGAAAAGAAGAAACGAAAAAAAAGGAAAAAAAAAAGATGTATACCAGATCAGCCCCTCCGGCGTCAAGATTTCCTTCGGGTTAGTCAGCCATGTCTCCCTGCACGGCAGACGCACCCTAAAGCTTCGTGTGAAGTGGTAGGACCGGTCACACCGGTCGCCTCCGTGTGACAGAGCTCTTAGTTGGTCCCCGTGTACTTTCAAGATCTCGGTGTGGCCCTTCCTTGCCTCCTTCCATTTGCCTGCAAAATACAGTCTCAGGGCCGCTCTCTTTGCCCCAGCCTCCACCATCGTGTGTAGTGATGCCAGGTTTAAGAGCGTTCCCATCGCTAGGGTTGGTGTGGTGCGCAAGGCGCCAGTTATCCCTAACAATGCCAGACGATGTACCCTTTCTAGTATCCTCCGGTTGCTGTCCCTTTTCATTGAGGTCCACCACACAACCGAGGATTACGTTATCTGGGGTGTCAGAATGGCTGTATATATCCATCTGACAACTCTTGGTTTAAGACCCCACGTTGCGCCAAACATCCTTCTGCATGCCCAGTAGGTAGCTATAGTCTTCTGAGCCTGCTTCTCGATGTGTTGCTTCCAGGTGAGCTTTGTATCCAGGGTAATCCCTAGGTATTTCACTTCTGAGGAAGTGTTGAGCTCCACCCCACAGATAGACGGTGCCTTAAATTTAAAGCATCGTTTCCTTGTAAATAGTACCATCTCCGTTTTACTCGGGTTTATCCTCAGTTTTTTGGAGAGACACCATTTCTGCACGAGTTCGAGTGCAATCTGCATTCTCCTCGCGATATAATGCGGGTGCCTACTTCTGACAGAGATGACTATGTCGTCGGCATAGCCCTGCACCATGAAACCCTCATCCTTGAGCCCGCGGAGCAGCCCGTCCACCACGAGCGTCCGCAGAAGCGGGGATAGAAATCCTCCCTGTGGACACCCCATGGCGGCACGAGCCCTAAGCGTGGTCCCATTGATGCTGGTTGTTAGGGTCCTGGTCCGCAGCATGTTGCAGATCCATGTGACCAAAGGGTTGTCTATGTTGAAGCTACTTGCAGCTTCGCATATAACATCAAAGGGAGTGTTGTCAAAAGCTCCCTCAATATCTCTAAAAACGCTCAGGACGGATTCACCTTGGTACAGGGCCCCTTTAATCATCCCCACTAGGTGGTGGAGCGCCGTCTCAACGGATTTGCCCGCCTGATACGCATGTTGTGAGGCTTGCACTGGTTTTGCTACCAGTGCATGCTCATTTATATACCTGTCCACTAGTCTTTCAAGCGTTTTTAAAAGGAAGGATGTGAGGCTGATTGGTCTGAAGGATTTAGCCGAGTCGTAGCTGCTCTTGCCCGGTTTGAGCAAGAACACGACTTTGGCTTCCCTCCAGATTTTGGGTATATATCCTAGAACCAGACAGGATCTGAAGATATGTACCAGGCGTCTGAACAGGTCCTCTCCAGCCTCCTGTAGAAGGGCTGGGAAGATCCCGTCCACGCCCGGACTTTTGTATCTTTTAAATGAGCAAATTGCCCATCTGATCCTGTCTAATGTGACCACCTTGGACACCAAGCCCAGTCCCTTTGGCCGTTGCCGCCAGGTTCCAGCACATATGTGGACTGCCCCTGTGGTTCCGGCCTAGAGTCCGGAAAGTGAACTTCCATAAGGTGTTCTAGGATTTGCAGATGGGTCTCAAGGACATTCCCGTCAGGGAGTCTGAGCCCTTCTACACTTTGGGGTGGCCCGGATGCGAAAACCTTCCGTAGCCTTGCTACTACTGGTAGGGCCTCCGTTGTACGACAGAATTCCCTCCAGGTCTCCCTCTTCGAAACTTTAATGCATTTCTTGTAGGACTTCTGGGACTCCTTGTATAGGTCCCAGGCCTCTACCGTGTATACCTTCATGGCTTTGTTGAGCAGCCTCCGGGACCTGGTTCTGAGCCTAATCAACTCCTTGCTGCACCATGGTACTCGTCTGCTGTTCATCCGTTGTTTTGCCGGGCTGGACTTCTCGTAGGACCGAAGGATGGCAGTCTGGATTCTACCGACCTCCCCCACGATCCTACCCTCGGTCCTGGGTTGTACAAACTCACCCTTAAGCTCCTCCTCCAGCCCCTCTGGATGGAGGAGCCAGTCGGTGGTCCCGGGGTTACTGTAGACCTCTGTGGGCACAAGGTTCGTCTCCACCGTCAGCTTGAACGTAATTAGCATGTGGTCGGAGAGAGATGCCTCCTCTTCCACACGCCAAGCCATCGTAGCTGAGGCCACCTTTCTGGAGCCCAGCGTAATATCTATAACCTCCTGCCTTCTGGAGGTGACAAACGTTGGACTCGAGCCTTTATTCAGGATTTCCAAGTCCGTGGTCGCGAGGTATTCCAGCAATGCCGTGCCTCTGCGATTTATATTGGTGTTGCCCCAGATGATATGGTGCGCGTTTGCGTCGCACCCTATCAGTAGGTGCAGCCCCTTTTCCTTGCAGAAGTCTGTCAGCTCTCCAAGTTCCCTCGTCAGCGGGGGCTCCTCGGAGTCGTAGGGTAGGTAAGCCGAGCAAACCACAATGTTCGCTCCACTTCCCCCCAACCTAGCCTCAAGCACGACTGCAGCTAAGTCCTTTGTACAGAACCTGGTTAGTTTTTGGGCCCTGAGCCCTTTCCTCACGAGGAGGCAGGCTCTAGGTCCACAACTAGTGTCTCCACAGATGATGGAGCTTTGACTTCAGCCCAGCCCTCCTACTTGCCCTTGAATGGTCCAAGGTTTTTGTGTAAGGGATAGGTCTGTGTGCTGCACGGTCAGGCGCCGCTGGAGTATATCCGAAGCCGCCTTACAGTGCTGCAAGTTGATCTGCGAGACACTGATGCATCCTGCAGCCATAGGGACTGCAGTGTTGCTCGGTCTCGCTAGGTACACGGGGGGTGGTGCCTGTCCCGCTGCGCGAGCCATTTACCTCCCCCGCGTTTACCTGGAGGGGCTTTCGCCCCTCCCGCCCTCTGCCCCGCCATGACGCCACGAGCCAGGGTCCTCTGGGTCCCGCTCCTGGCGTCAGATTGACCAGCCTTGCTAATCGCGAGGGCCCTTGGCGGTCTCCCGCTGGATCCCCGCATGGAACCCGACCAGCAGTGGAGCCGGAGGGGGGAGCCGTCTTCGCAGGTCCGGAGGCCACAACCCCCGGCACCGCCATGACGGCACCCTCGGCCCTCTCCGGCTTCGGCGCATCTTCCGCTACCCCCTCCATGGGTCCCGAGGCCGACTGGGTGGCGGTGGTCCCCTCTTGCGCGTCAGCCGCGCAGAGAGTTCCAGTGCCGCCACCCTGGCCAACGGTCCCTGACGAGGGGGCCTTCTTCCCCTCAGTCGCTGAGGTGGAGGCCGGTAACGGGGCCTCGCAGCGCGCCGCCGGCCGGGTCTGCGCCTCTCTGAAGAGAGCCTTCCCCAGCCCTACGTGCGCCACGTAGCCCTTCCCGCTAAGTGTCCGTCGCGAATCACCGTTGACTCCGAGCACCAGCTGTACCGACCTGCCCACCTCTTTCCGGTCCCACACCCTTCATAGGTGGGTGCGGAGCCACGGGTTTTGCCTCTTAATGAGACTTAGGATATTCGCGGTGGCAGCCGGGGGCCCGGGGATCACCGTGACCATCTTTTGAAGCCTCGGAAGGCATTCTCTCTCCAGAAATTGGAGAGAGGCGCCCTCCCAAGGCCTCAATGACTTCACGGCATCCCTGAGCCACTCCTTCATCTTGTCGTCGGAGCAGGTCACCCATAGGACTCCCTGCTCCAACCTATGTTCCTCGAAGCGCGGAACCTCCATCTCCTCTGGGATGGAGAGCAGCCGCGCCTCGAGGCCACTAAGGATCAGGTCCCCCTGACCGGGCTTCAGTATTGCCTCGGGGTAGCCGGCCGGTGCGATTGCCATCTTCCGGCCGCCCACGAGGGCCTCCTTATACCCTGAGACGTCAGGGAAGACCTTTGTCCTTTTCTTCTGTTGCTCCGGGGGGGGGGGGGGGGGGTGCTGTCCATCGGCCGGGTTCTTTTAGACCCCCTTCTTTCGCATCGGTTCGCGCGGGAGGCACGGCTTGCCCAACAACTGGGCCCACCGCGCCATCCGTTGCAGTTGAGGGAGTGGGCAGGACCGGGCGGTTCACTGCCGCAGAGGTCCCGGTTGCCAATTTGGCTTTCCGGGCCCTTCTTTTGGCCGCCTCGCTGCGGTTCGCCTTCTTCCCTTTTTACCTGGACACAGATGAGGTCCCAGCATTGCTGCTGGTATCCTTTGCTGCGTCCGGCTTCATTCGTTCCTCCAGCGAGAGCCCTACCTCCATCGCGACCACAAGCGCGGTATCGACCTCGGTTGGTCCATCTCCGGTTACCACCAGATCTGTTGTCGGAGGTCCCCCCTTAGAGGGGCCCTCCTTAGAGGGGCCTTGTTGTTTTGTTTGTTTAAATTTTGTTTTTCCATTTTGGTCCCACGAGTGAGCAGGAAAAGAGGTCCACCCCCGCAGAGCCTGCATTGCGGGGGTAAGGCTAGATACAATGGGGTGCAGGATGGTCCTCCTGAGAAAGGAGGGGAGGCCTGCGGATTCTCCCTCCGCGTACCGGCCCATATGTCTGCTGGATGAGGCGGGCAAGATGTTTGACCGCATCATTTCCGCCCGCCTCACCAGCCATCTGCCCCGCGTTGGCCCCGATCTGGCTGACAGCCAGTTTGGTTTCCGGGAGGGACGGTCGACCGTAGACGCGGTCGATCGCGTCAAGTCCCTCTCGGACAATGCTGTCAGCCGGGGTGGGGTGTGTTTGGCGGTATCATTAGATATCGTCAATGCCTTCAACACCCTGCCCTGGCCCGCCATAAGGGAGGCATTCGAGCTCCATCAGGTGCCTCCCTATCTCAAGGCGGTGATCGGGGACTACCCGCGGGACAGGGGGATAGAATTCCCGGGCCGGGACGGGACGTTGCGGAGGGAGGTGGACCGTGGGGTCCCACAGGGGTCCGTTCTGGGCCCGCTTCTGTGGGACCTCGGATACAACACGGTCCTGCAGGCCTCGCTTCCCGACGGCGCCACCTTAGTCTGCTACGCGGACGACACACTGGTGGTGACCGTCGGGAGCACGTTCGGGAGGACCATCCGAAGAGCGGAGGTTGCGGTGGCAGCCGTCGTCCGGAGGATCCACAACCTGGGGCTGAGAATAGCCCCGGAGAAGACCGAGGCCATTTGGTTTCATGGCCGGCCTCGGTCCAAGCCTCCGGCGCGGTCGTGGATCCAGGTAGGTGGAGCCAGTGTCGAGGTGGGTTCCCGGATGAAGTATCTGGGACTCATCCTCGTCAGCCACTGGAGTTTCGAGGCTCATTTCGACCGCCTCGTCCCCCGAGTTGAAAAGGCAGCGGCCTCATGTGCCGTCTGCTGCCTAATCTCGGGGGACCTGGGGATTGGGTGCGCCGCCTGTACTTAGGCGTGGTACGGTCCATGGCCTTGTATGGTGCCCCTATACAGGGTGTCCCATTATTGGCGTAGGAGCCGGAAATGGGGGGTAGGTGAGACGATTCTGAACAACAATTTCCGTTTCAAAAATTTTGGATGGAGCTTCGTTTTCGAGTTATTAAGGAAAAACACTGACCATTCATAGCGCGAGCTTTTCGCGCGCTCAGTGGCGTGTCTATGGCCCGAATTGACAGGTCCGAGCGCGGCCGAAAACCCCGGTCGGCAAAGCAGCAAAAAATATCACAAATAATATCGAATAAAGAATTAAACAAATTCAGAACTATTAAAAAGTGCGGACAAAATTATTGAAATTAGACTCACCAGTTCACTCGCAACTTGACCTGCAGCGCTGAACAGCTGATGAGACGGTCAGGTTAACGAACTCACGTTATTTCACAAAATTTTCTTGATTACGCCGGTCACTGTCACTTTTTACTGGGTCATTTAAATCATTGAATCAGGAAATTGTGAAAGGATGTAAAGAAGGTTTCCCCGAATAGGTCCGATTGCGATACCTCGAACGTAGTTTTCTTCGCGTTGCGTTGGTTTGGCACTGCGCGAAGATGAAAAACATGTAATAACGAAGAATGCCAATCATACAAATATTAGGACAGAGTGAGATACAACGATATTCTCCAACGTTCTTTTGTCAGTAACAAGGAACGCGAATCTTTCCGTACGCGTCCAGTATCTCGCACATTGCCGACATGCTTTGCTTCAAAGCTGGATATTATAACATATTTTCGCAGTGCCCAAATAATTCGCAGGAGGCTGTACGACAGTTTCCCGATTCGGTGATTTAAATGACCCAGTGAAAAGTGACAGTGACAGTGAAAAGTGATAGGGAATACATGGTGTGAAGTAACGTGGGTTCGTTGACTTGGCCGTCTCATCAGCTGTTCAGCGTGCAGTTCAAGTTGCGAGTGAACTGGTGAGTTTAATTTCAATAATTCTGTCGGCATCTTTTAATAGTTGACGTATGTAATTTTTCAAATTTTCTTCCTTTTCAACAACGAAAAGTGTCATACAACTTCGATTTATTCGTTCTATCCGGATATTGAGTAATTTCAAAATTTTCGTCATTTCACACCGCGCTCGGACCAGGCAATCCGGGCCATAGTCACACTGCTGAGCGCGCGAAAAGCAAGCGCTATGAATGGTCAGTGTTTTTCCTTAATAACTCGAAAACGAAGCCCCATCCGAAATTTTTGAAAAGGAAATTGTTGTTCAGAATCGTCTCACCTACCCCCCATTTCCGGCTCCTACGCCAATAATGGGACACCCTGTATGGGCACCGGCCGGGATGGCAAGCCGGCGCAATAAGCAACTGTTGCGTCGGCTGCAGCGGACGATGGCTATCCACCTCGTCCGCGGGTACCGTACCACGTCCACTATGGCGGCGCTGGCTCTGGCTGGGGATCTACCCTTCGAGTTGCTCGCGGCGGTGCGCGCCTATATTTATAGGCGCAATAGCATTTGCCGCAGCGGCCGGGGGGGTGGGGGCGGGGGGGGGGGGGGGGCGCTGGAGCCTGAGGCGGTCCAGGAGCTCGAACTCCAGGCCCGGGGGCGCATGTGGGAGGTTTGGCGTAGGGAGTTGTCCTCCCACGCCAGCGAACGCGTCCCCGGGGCCCTCCTGCCACACCTGCAAAGGTGGCGGGAGAGGCGGCACGGTAGGCTCACCTACCGTCTGACACAGGTATTCACCGGACACGGCTGTTTCGGTGTCTACCTGTGTCGGATAGGACGGGAGGAGACGGCGGTTTGCCACCACTGTGGGGAGGAGGAGGACTCGGCGCAGCATACGCTGGAGGAATGCCCCGCCTTTTCAGCGCTGCGTCGAGTCCTCCGGTGTGAGATTGAAGGAGACCTCTCGCTCCCAGCAGTAGTTGGGGCAATGCTGGAGAGCGAGAGGAACTGGAAGCCGGTGGCCTCCTTCTGCGAAGAGGTGATGAGGCATCGGATGAGGGATCGGGAGACTGCCGATCCCGCTCGAAGAACCCGGGGGCGCCGGCGTGTTCGGCCCCCTCGTGGCCGCGCCATAGGTCCCCCGGGATAAGGAGGGTAGCTGTCGGCGGGGGGTGGATCTCTTTTGGGGTCCCCTTGTTCCCCCGCCGTCAGCAGATCGTGATGTAGATTCGACGCGAGCGGGGGGACGGCATGTTTAACGCCGCACAGTGGGGTATTCGGCCCGAAAAACGGGAAAAAACATTTTCTGACTAAAGTCATGTATTTATCCCAACTTTTTTTATTTGTTACAATTATGGTACATATTTGAGGAATTGTGCGTACAAAATAAGTAAAAAAAATTATTTATTTATAACATTTATAAATAAATTATTGAAAATATGGTGCCGAATGAAAAATGCTTTCTGAAATAATTAAATTGAAATAAAATAAAATAAATAAAATAAAATTGAAATAAAATAAAATAATTTTTTCAACTGATTCCAACGAATAATAGGCTATTTACTTATAACGCGTTGCAGCAATTTGTCTTCCTGTTGTATTGCAGATCCTGAAAAATGATATAATATTAGGAATGCGAAGAAAAGAAAAAATGGTGTATGATATTTTATCGTAATTGTTACTGAAGGAATAAATACTAGATGGTATTACATATTTGTAGAGTAGAGTTAGAGTAATATCGAATATTCAATTTTCATCTATACTGCAGTGTTTATTTCACTTTTTCCTCGATTCTTCTTCTCAGGTGTCTTCGTCAAATACATCTATATATTCCTCATTTTGATCTCGACCCTCATCTCCACCCTCATCTTCATTTTCGCCCTCGTCTTCGGACGTTTGTTCTAATATAATTAAATCTAATGTATCTAGGGAGAGTTCTTTTAGTTTTTTTATAACCCTTTTCCTAATACTCGAAAGTAAGGGATCTGAGGTGAGTAATAACCTGTTTATTATTTTAAAGAACAAGTAATCAGGAACTGTGTGACTCAGTTGTAAAGACAAGCAAGAAGTTGAAGGATCGACATCTAATCCTACCTGCACAAAACATCCATGTTACATTGTTGTCTTGAAAATTTTCGGGCATGATGTTCGCGAAACCACCGAATATTTTTATTTTGGGCTTCGGCCGCTTCCTCCGACAGTTGCCCAATGGGTACTAGTGCATGTTCTATTACCAATGGCCCATGCATAAGTACCTTGTGCACCGTAGGAGTCATTGGATGCCACGGATAGAGGCTGACGTACAGCTTGGCTGTCTCCGTGGCATATATTTTAAAGTTATTAATATTAATAGCATGGCCACTTGAAATTGCCTCTAGAATTACTTTACACCTGTTAATAACAAGAGCAATTATTTCGAAACCGTTGATAACATAGAAATGAAATATGTTATAGTCAAAAAAAAGGCACAGACAATTCAAGAAATTTGTCAAATTGACCGGTCGTATTGTACTTAAGGTATATATACCTCTTTATTAATCGTGGATCTACACCAGTTATTTCAGCAGACAGATTATCTTCGTTAAAAAACCTCCGACTGGTATTGCCATCGTTGCTATTGCCTGAAACGTTATATCACGATGTCGTACAAGATCATTTTGATGAAAAGCATGTTTTCTTAAACAGTAGCAATACAATTCTTACCGTATCCTTGTTTCGGTACATCTACTATCAAACCCATTTCTCGTTTAAACCTGCCCTGAATCTCCTTCTTTTTTTTCTCAACCACATCTTTGTCGGCTTTTGACCTTACTTGCCATTTTGTAATTGGCAGCTTATATGCCAGATGTAATAAATTTTCCATGAATCGTATTCTCGTGTGCAATATCGATAATCCAAATTGGATGTTGGGATTAATATTCTGTTCCTCCAATAAATTATTAAAAGTCTTGGATGTGGCCCCGCAAATGTAACACCTCATTGTGGAAACGGTGTCGGTGATGGCATTACACACTTTTGCATCCACCATGGTCATCAGCAACGTGTATTTCACAGTAATTTTTGCAAAAAAAAAAATTAGACGTTTGTATTAAAATATTGAGAATAAAAACTTCTGTAAAAGATGTATGAATCGGTTTTTATCACCTCCAATTGTAGTATCTTGCAAATTATCAATTTGCTGTTGCACGTTATTCACTTCTTCCTTTATAACACTGCACGTCTCTTTATGAAACACCAGGCGAATTGGTCGACAATAGCGAGGTGAAGATGGAGTTTCATTCTGCCACACAATTGTTGTACCTAAAATTAATTAGCCTTTTTTACAATATTCTTCTAAATCACAAACATTTTGACTGATAAGAAATATAGATGTACGGATCTGCTATTACCAGTGTAAAGTCGCGTTGCGGTCCCTCTCACTGGACCGCGGACTTTCTTGTAAGAACCCGAGGATTCTCACGATAGAATAAGATGTGCGTACTTACCTTATCGAGGGGGATTAAGATGACTTCGGGGTAGCGTACTCGTGGCGGGAAGGTAGGCAGGGCGGCTGGAGTGAATTCCACGCACTTGGTCACTAATCAGTTTATTTAGAAGTTGTACAATTTGTTCCTTACACTGTTACTCGCGGGGTTATCGTCGCGTTCGTCGTTTTACAATGGTGCACTTGACGCGAGTGGAATCTCGCTCTGTCGAAGTTCTGTCGTCTTCGTATCAGAGTCGACGAGATTTTCTCTGTCGAGGTTCTGGTGCCCTCGTAGCAGAGTCGCGGGTGTCGGGTACAAAGTATCTCGCGAATGGACGCTGCGCGTAACTTTAGTAGAGCGCGTTAACTTTAACGGTGGAGCCGCAAGGAGCTTAATAACGTAATAATGAGCGTGAACGTAATTCGTCGCGCGTGGAGCAGAGCAGATCTGAGAGCGCGCGTGGACGCGGCGCGTTACTTTTTGGTGGAGCCCCGGGCAGATGATCGGTCGCATTGTTTTATATCGCGCAAGTAGGGCGTAGCGATGATTTGTTCATTCCGGTGAGCTACATTTACTTGGATCGTCGGCATTTTTGCAATGCGCGACCCAAATAAATTGCTCACTCGGGATTGGGAAATTGATGAATTTGGATGACGCGGAAGAATTTAAAGAATGCGTCATGGGACGTGACACCAGAGACCAGCCGCAAAGGAACCATTGAACTTTGAAAAATTTGTGCATCCGAATCATTGTCGCTATCAAATCTTTGTTTATATTGGCTTTGATGCGCACCATCACATCCCCATTTCAGCACCATCTCCATCGAGGCGCGTTCAGCTGCATTTATATGAGATATTGCCTCCCCTAAGTGCATGATTAGCCTGGATGCGGTGTGATCCAACAGGGCTTGTAGTTTCACTTCGGCAGAAGTGGCTGTTGCAATAAATGCCTCCTTACTTGGATAACAGTCCCTTTTTGCTGCCTGAATTTTCGAATAACAAGGGAACAGGTTCTTGCCACTCGTACGAATTATTTCGTACTGCGCGCGCGATAAACCAGCATCCACGAATATGGACATAGCTTTCACTACGGATAATGTATCCCTTTTCTGTTGTATACTATCCTCGTACGCAGTCCGGTATTTCTTCGCTGTTATAGGAGTAGCTGTAACTTCCTTGATTAATTTCGACGCCTCCAATTGGCCAAATTCGCGAAACTTCTTTTGCATTGCAAAACTTAGTTCCTCCATCTCCAAATTTTTCCGGATTCCTTCTGTTCTCTTTCTTTTTCCGCACTCGCTCAAATCTAAAAAAGATTTTTTGGGTCGGCCTTGCTTGGATTGTGCCACTGGGAATTCTGCAATCCCGATGAGCCAATTTTGATTTTGGCTGAGGAACAAGTCATGACGCCTTTTCGCTAATTGCCACCTATTCTTAAAACGCTGTCTTAAGTTTCTTAATTTTTGCCTCATGATCTGTTCCTCCTGGGGTGAGTAGTCGTCGGAAGCGATTAATTTTGTTTCTAAAAAATCGAACTTTTCGTCGAACGTTCCGTGCTCATGTTGCTGCATAACTTCATACAGCTGCATCATTGTCATAATTTTGATACCCGAAGAACCTGATATTTATAAACAAATGTTGACAATATAACATGCAAGATACTCAGCGGGGTATAACAGTAAGGAAGTTACGTACTACAACAGCAGAATCGTGTACAAATGAATCACTTACCTGGTTCACTTGAATCCATCATTAATAACTTCACTTCACAAATAGTCTTATATTAATACTTAAACTTAAACTGCACTATAACAACTAAACACAGTGACTCGAAAAATCGGACAGAAATCGCAAACTATCTTATTTAATCTTTAATGCTGTTACAAAAACTCTTGAATGATTCTGTCATCGAAGGCTGTGCATCGGTATTTATCGGTTTCGGGTGGGCGTATACAATTTGACAAAAATGCTGATTCGCCCACCAACTACAACTTAAAATTAAGGGGATGTACAACTAGTGGTGGGGAAATTGTCGAGTGGCCCACGCAAGGACCCCGAAGGTCCCGTTGTAATGACCGTAGCAAGTAATAAACCCAAAGCTACCTTCGACTCTAATAAAACATGCGGAAAACATAAAAATGAGTGTACCCTTCAAACTCTGGTAAAAACACGATGAGGCCTAACGGGAAGGCCGAAAAGTTATAAAAATAAGAATGGTGGTACATGACCACACTGTCACAAAAGAAAGGGCTTGCTTCGCTAGGTTTTTCCAATGCAAAGTCAGGTATCCGCTGATATCATTTTGTTCCATTGTATCGTTAGTTTCCTACCTGTAATTTGTAATGAAATATTTCTGCACGTCCCGTCTACCTGGTACAGGACATACCGGCTACTTCAATATTTAATTACGACCTTAAAATACGCCTAAACAATCCAGTTTTCAACCGAATAAAAATATATTTAGACAGTCCGATACTTCCTGGGTAAAATAAAAAAGAAAGTCGGACAATTTAACAAATAGCTTCAGAGATAAAAATTCAAACGTAAGCGAGACTTACGGCGAAACATGCCGATACCGGTGACGCATTAGTGCCTGTAATAACAAAAACCGGTGCAGTTACCTCAGTAGCAGCTAGTAGCAGCTAATTTTTTTTTATATTAAAGCTAAGGTTCTGTCCTTTATAATGATACTAGACAGAACACTGAATTATACTAAACACGCTTTTGAATTTGAGAATGAAAATATAAAGCAGTAAACAGCATATAATCCCAAAAATATTAACAATATCAAAATCAAGGTACGATATTATTAAAGTACATATCCAGGACATTTAAATCCATTACAAATTAGTTGAATTAAGTAAACAACAACGTCGTAAATAATTATTCTATTTCTTGATCATTTTGAGGTTGACTACTTTAAAGCCGTGTAGCTTCGTTAATAATTAAGAAATGTGAAAAAAAATTACACCACATTATGGCCCCAATCTTTAGCTAAGTACCTGTATAGATTTTTTTTCATTTTGAGGGTAGTCGCGACAAACGACTTTTTCCCGTTTTTCGGGCCGAATACCCCACTGTGCGCCGTCCCCCCGGGCGGCCGTATTACCCAGGGCGGGGGCCCTGGGTAGTTGATAAACGGCCGCCGGGATGGAGCGGTGCGGGGCGCGGCCTCCCTGCACTGCGGAACCAGAGGACATAGGAGGGGGTGGAGTGAACTCCCCCTCCTCGGGACGCGGCCGGTCATCAAAGGATAGATGACCGGCCATGGCGAAAGGGAGTCGCGGTAGTGTTTTCTACGAGTTCCCGTGACTCCCCCGAATCCGCCAGATGCGGAAGAGCGTCCGAAGGTCGCCGTGGAGGTTTTAGTGGGTCGAACCCCACACTACCCCTCTGTCGCTCCCCCGAGCGGCAGGGGGTGTCTGCCGATCAGATTTCCTCCACGTAAAAAAAAAAAAAAAGATACAATGGAGTGGCGCCTGGTTCTCCAAGGGCATCGTTCGCGACACCATTACCCCGATGCCATCCAGCCCTCGGCACGATGGCTTACACCTTAGCTTGGGGAGTTGGTCCACGGCGGGGCCTTCAGTTCGTCCAACCAGGGTTTTTACGCCCTGGGGATCCCCTATAGCACCCTCTGGCCGGCGCCGTCCGCAGATCCTCCTTGCACCGAGTGCTGGTCACCCGGAGGTGAACCAGTCCCCAGCGTTCGGAAGACCGTTTCCAGCTCCGGTCGTTCTCCTATCCGCCACCCGGAGACGCGCTCGGTTGGGGCTCAGCCTTGATCAGCCTAGGCCAATCGATTCCCCGCGTCCCTTAAGGAGTTGGGGAATTCCGAGAAAGATATATGTTTATAAATCATATTTTTTATTTATACACCTCATTGAGATATCTCAAATTTGATTGCGCTGTCTTTTTAGTATCTTTTGTAGTTGTTTGTAATGATTTCCTTTTCGTTTGTACCTGAATAGTTTAAAAGTTGTATACAATTGTTTATACACCTAAGATTTATACAAATGTAATTGTGTGCGTATTTATTTAATTATATTTATATAAACTCCGAGGCGCGTAAACAATTGTTTACAACTTTTAAATTATTCAACTACAAACGATAAAAAAATTTTTGGAAAAAAAATACAACCGACTTCGGAATGCACTAAAAAGGACGAAATAATTTTAATTATATTTCGAGTCTCGTTCTCCGGGATTACACATAGGTAGTACCGCTACTTCCGCTAGGTTGAGCCACAAGGTTTAGAGAGTATAGAGTAAATCTTTCGATCGTATGCGTCTGCGCACCTTGACGGCCGCCATATTTTCATAACGTTTCTTGTGCTCGACAGAGACACATCGAAAGAGAGTTTTTTAGCATTTTTCCTTGAAGAATATTTTCCATTTTATCTAAAAGATGGGGAAGGAAAGAAAAGATGCAGAGACAAGGAGTCAGACGAGAAAATCCTCAAAAAGTTGAGGAGATTAGAAAAGAAAATCAAACGACAGTCTCTCAACGTATTCGATTCAGGTAAATCGTTTCCCTTTCCTTTGTTATTATTTTTCCTTGAGGTTTTGGCTTCGTGTTCTCGCAATGAATGAGACACGTTTGCGCTTTATGGCTGGTGATTTTTGCACGAAGGAGGCAATAACAACCAGTGCTTTGTTTGAATCGATGTCTGTTTTTCAGACGATTCAGCCCTCAAGTCGAATGATGAAAATCGTCCAAATAACAGACAGGTCGTTAATCTCCCTGTAGATGATGCATCCAATGACGATTTAAAAAGCATTTTTTTGTCTAAGGACGACGATGCTAGTGGACAAGTATCGTGTGATCGGTCCAATTCAACGGCTCAAGCCCCCAACACTGAAAGTGAGGTTATGGAAGTAATTTCGGGAAAGACGACAGATGAAGTTAACACGGTCGTTGAGTCAAAACAGTTGGATGAAGAGTCTAGAAAAGTTCTTGGGGAAGACCCAGAAAGTGAAAAACAGAAAGACATTGATCTTCATCCAGATTTGATGCCCAGATGGTCAAAATGGGTGAAAGAAGGTTTGGCCAAAGAAACAAAAACGGAGGTTCTGGCCAAATATTCCAGAAAAGGAAATCTTTCCTTGGAAGCTCCAGTCTTAAACACAGAAATCGCAGCTACGTTGAACGAAGCTGGCACTAAACGAGACAATCTGTTTATTCAGGAACAAAATTTTGCTGGGACAGCCCTTGCAGCCTTAGGAGAAGCGATTACGATAATTCTGAAGGATGAGGAGGAGCCTATTGAAAGGATGAAGTTATTGGAACGACTAGCTGACACTGGGAAATTGTTAACTCAACTTCGTTTCCAAATTTCGTCGGCCAGGAAAGCTCTTATTGCTCCCATGTTGACTAAACAAGTCAAGGATTTGCTTCAAAAAACCACCCCAGGTGATTTTCTCTACGGAGATAAACTAGGAGAAGTAATTAAGAACTTGGAAAAGAAATTAAAGTCCAGAAGGCCCCCGTATCTTCATCTGTCTCCAGAAGACCCAATTCCAAGTATACAGGACGTCCTCGAAGTTCTCGAAGAGCCAACAGTACAACAGACCAAAACAGACTTCTCAAGCAAAGACTCAATCCATCCAGCAAGAAAAACAACAATAGTTGAAAACGTAAGATACACTGCTGGACGTTTAAAAAACTTTTACCAAGCCTGGGCGGCAATTACACGCGACATATTTGTTCTTGAGTGTATTAAACGATATAAAATAACCTTTAATCATTCTATTTATCAAAATAGAGTTTTTACTGGTAATAATTTTTCTAGAGAGGAAGAAAAAGACTTAGAGGAGGCAATTTTTAAATTAAAAGCTAGTGGGGCTATAAAAGAATGTAAACCAATGCAAGGTCAATTCATTTCGCCATATTTTTTAGTTCCAAAGCCCAATGGCTCAAAACGTTTTATTTTAAACTTGAAAGATTTAAACAAATTTATTAAAACGTCTCATTTTAAACTTGAAGACTTAAGAACAGCAACAAAGCTTATCTCAAAGAATTCATTTATGTATACGTTAGATCTGAGAGAGGCTTATTTTTTAGTAAATGTTTAGTAAATGTTTTACGCTTTGTTTTCAAAAGTACCCTTTACGAATTCATGTGCCTCCCCTTTGGTTTATGTACCAGCCCATTTGTTTTTATCAAAGTAATGAAACCCGTGGATAATATATTAAGGGAGCAGGGCTTAGTTTCAACAAGGTATCTAGACGATATTTTTTGCATAGGTTCAACTTACGAATCTTGTGTGAAAAACGTAACAGTCACTAAAAGAGTGCTTGAATCTTTGGGTTTTTTGATCAATGAAGAAAAGAGTATGAATATTCCGGCGACACAATGTAAATTTTTAGGATTTATTATCAATTCGAATCAATTGACATTAGAGTTAACTCAAGAAAAAAGGAAAAGGTTAATAAGTCTAATAGAAATCTTTTTACATAAGAAGTCTTGTAAAGTACGCAATTTTTCGAGCTTAATAGGGCTATTGATAGCTATCTGCCCAGCGGTTCCTTATGGTTTACTCTGTGACCGTACAGAATGTGTACGGCCACATAAAACTCGCCAAACACTGTATGAAAGCACCTTAAGCGTGCCAGCGAGGCGAGAACGTAGACGCGTGCGCGAATAGCATCCCCTCCCCAACCGCACGAATCCGCGAGGAACGACGTGCCGGTCGATCCTCGATCGATCACTCGTCGCTGAGCGAAGAACTAGGCAAGACGTAGAGTTGCAAGGATAAGTATTAGACACGATCTTGACACGGGTCCTGACCGCATCGTAGGGATCCGTCTCAATTCGCGAGTGTCAGAGCCGGTATGACTTTGTCGTACGGCATCTGCTCTTTCGAGATCTCCAGCTACTTGGAGGACCTGGAGGGAACTCTCAGCGATTGATCAGAATACTGTGATTGACCTGAGAACCCAACGGAGAATTCGGGAGTTGGGAGTGAAAAGGGACGGCGATAGGCCGCGAAGCTCAGCGACAGGCCGCAAGACGGCCACGCGTTTTCCTTTCTTGCATAGAATAGGAGTATTTTTATATTTCAAATAGAATAGATAAAGCCCAGAGTCATAGTAATTTATTTTCGCTCCTAGGAAGTTTCCGAGAGCTCTCACGAGGCAGGTCTAATAAACGAAAAATATCTTTCGTTACCATTCCGCGTGTTAGGAAACGTTATTAGAAATAGTATCTCTTTTGCGTTATTTTCGATCCGTCCGAATGCGAGTATTCGATTCTTATGTTTGTAATTCGATGCGTTCTGGTAACGGTACTTTGCTCGACGCGAGCTTGTTCGCCGAAGGCCACGAGGCCGATGTTTATTTTCTTTCGTTCGATGCGATAACACGCGACACGCGTGCGTTCAACACATATTTCCTTTGTGCGAACTCTAATATTTTGTTGATTAATTTGATTTTCCATGTGCGATGTCCGACGTCTCGACCGAGGATCAAAATTTTCCGTCGTTTCCGTTGTTCTAAAGCATGTGAGCGTTTCCATACGCCGCGTCGCGTTTAATTTATGTTAGGTTCAACTTCTTTATTTCTTTCTTGGTCCTCACCGTATTATGACGTCGAGTTCAATCCCGGATTGTTAATTGTGTTTAATTTTGAGTATTAGTTGAATAAATTCCAATTCTTGTTCTTATTAAGCAAATCACGTCTCATAGTCAATAAACCCTTACATGTTCCCGATATTTCCCGTAAGGAAAATAGACGGTTACAACTCTATACTTAAGTATTAGAAAGAGAAAAATTTATGGCTTTAATTGTGCAAGATCAAGATTTCGAAAAGACCATGTCGATATCAAATAGTTCACATTTAGACTTGAAATGGTGGAAAAAGAATATCTCAGCTGCAAAACAACCGATAAGGCATCTTAAATTCAGAAAGGAAATTTTTTCAGATGCCTCTCTTACAGGCTGGGGAGCTAGTTGTAACTATTCTTATACCAATGGGTTTTGGACAGCGTCATAACGGAAGCTACATAAGAACCATCTGGAGTTAATTGCAGTTTTCTATGCTTTAAAATGTTTTGCTTCAAATTGTCGTATATGTGAGATCTTGATCAGAGTGGATAATACAACCGCTTTAGCTTATATAAATCGAATGGGGAGCATTCAGTATCCTACATTAAACCGTTTAGCTAGAAATATTTGGCAGTGGTGTGAGGAAAGAGAGATCCGAATATTTATGTGCCTCTTATATACCCTCACAAGAGAACACAGACGCTGATAGGAAATCGAGAAGAACAAACATTGATACAGAATGGGAATTGGCAAATTTTGCATTAAAAAAAATCGTGAACAGATGGGGTTACCCAGAGATTGATTTATTTGCTTCAAGAAGTAACAACAAGACGAATAAATTCTGTTCTTGGAAAACAGATCCAGAGGCATGGACCATTGATGCGTTTACACTGGATTGGAAAAATTTGGAATTCTATGCCTTCCCGCCCTTTTCCGTAATATTAAAAGTATTACAGTGTTACGTTCCGAACAAAAGTTTTTTTTTCAAAATTCCCTTTATTGTTTTTCTTATCAACCGGATGTGATCCGATAATGCATATTGCATTCTGGGAACTCCCTAATCGGACGCAGTAGCGGTCTTCAATGTTTAAGATAGATTATCTTTTGGCGACTAAACATAGATTGTTAATAAACAAATTCCTTCCTTGAAATCAACGTGGTTCCATGCTCTGAAATCGCGTGACATTACGGATCGTCTTTACTTCTAAGAACTGCCGAATGCGAACCTTCAAACATCACTCGTGTGGTCCGATAACGCTAAGCGTTCTGGAATGTTCCTCGTGGACCCACGACACAATACAGGAAATTGCAATAGCGATAGATTATAGATTTGCATTACAAAATTGTAATATTCTTCCACGCCAGCCAGTCCCTCAAATAGGTAATGGGAAACATTCAGGAAAACGATTAATTTTCATGATCGTAAAAGGCGAAATATGTAGTTACCGTTAAATTTATATTCACAACACACAAATATATTATTTTTCCTCATTTCGTTACTCATAAGAAACATACTCTTTTACATATGAAAAATTATAAGAATTTATTCCGTAGCTAATTTAATAAGTCTCAAGCGTTAATAATCTGATCATGGCGGGAAAGTAAAGGAAAGAGCTAAATAAAAAGAAAGGAAGATAAGACTGGACAGGGGAGGAACACATATGCACCCACTACCGTCACCTAATTAGCGAATCGCGGTCCTTCACGCATCAGCGTCGCGACCGAATTCGTTAGGCACAGTAATGCAACATAAACAATTTCGGACTAGGCCCACTCTGGTCTTCTCCGAGAGGTGCAAGTTGCGACACTCTTCGATGTACATACATGTACAGGGTGTATGAAAATTCACTGTCATGGCTACCAGAGCGTTATTCTACACCTCTGGATCGGTGGAGATTTACAAAAGAAACCTTGACACGCTGTTTAACAGGTTTTGAACAAAAACCTATCGTGATCGATGTCATATGGAGATCGCAACCTCGGCTGACGTTCGAGGCGGGAGTACGATAACCCCTTATATGGGACAGCCGGCGATAAGAAGTTTAAAATATCTCACGAACTGTTAATTTTTTTGACATAATACCTTAATACTTTTTTACGCAGAATGTCTCAAGAAATTGATCGACGTAAAAAGAATATGAGGTTCCCTTAAAAAAACAAAAGGTCATTGCGAAATATCAGAAAATATGATATGTGGATGAAATTCACCCCATTCGCCTAATTTGCACCTTGAAATACAATAACTTTTTCTAAATGCATATTTCTCTATCTTTGCAAATAACGAAATAATCGAAGGTGGTAGAGTTACGGCGACCACTTTTTATGTTATTTCTCTTCCATTTATCGTTATTATCACTACTATTATCATTGGATATTATACTTCCTATTATTTACTCTGTATCTGGCTGGAAAATGTAAGTAGATTGTAAATAATGTGGACCCGGATGTAAGTAGAAGTTCAGCTCCATTTTCCGAGAGAACGGTTGAGTTGCGGACCATGGTTCCTTTCAGACTTTTTACCTTCTCGACGAGTACTATACGATAGGGCAATAAAAAATTTGACCTTGAATTTCAAGGTCAAGGTCAATTTTGCGGTCACTTTCTTTTGTAAATCTCCACCGATCCAGAGGTGTAGAATAACGCTCAGGTAGCCAGGACTGTGAATTTTCATACACCCTGTACAGTGTCGAACATAAGTATTGGCACACCGTAAGTGACAGAATATAAATGCATATAACTACTAAATAAACTGATTTAAGCAATAAACTTTTACACTTATTTGTACGTTGTCTATCGTAGTTTATTGTGTAATTGCAAAAAATAAAATAAATAAAGCGATCTACGAAGTAATGACGTAAATATATTTCTTGAGCACTTTATACCGACACAAAAGTATTGGAACACTCATCATTTTTTAAATTTACATGTTGTTGGCGAATTCTCCCGTGAACACGCAGGGCCATGGTGTTCGTAGCGAAAGTAGTTCGCCGGTGCGTCGTTGCAGATAGCGGCAGCACCTCCCGGACACGCATGGCCACGATCGCGCCATGAGCGAGAAGAAATCGGTACACGTGCACCGGCCACGTGGTGCCGGTACGACGCCATTATCGCGACTATCGTACACGTCGTAGGTATACGCGTTAACACGTGCTTTTCGCGCTTGTTTCTTATTGCATTCATTCGCATCTCAGACCACGCGTAGAAGTCTCTATTATTGTCCGCGCACGGTGCAAAGTACCGAAAGTGTCGTACGAATAATATTTTGTGATATTCCCGTATTTTGTAGTTAAATAACTAGTCGTAAGAATCACGTGTGTATATAATCGTTCTCTCTGTGCTAGACATAAGTGTACATATTTCTGTAAATATAACAATCTCGTGACCGTCCAAAAAGGGTGTCGTGTCTCTTCCTTTTCCGCCCGCTCTGTCGACGCAAAATCGCGAACACATGTAGATCAATTGTCTATAGATTTTCTTCTTACATCAATTCCTACAGACGTTTGTGCGCTGAATTCAAATCTGCATGCGGTTTCTTTGTAGTGTACACAATTTTTGAGAAAATCGTATTTGAACAAAAAGTTTAAGTTTTTAACTTCGGAGATGTTTTGTGCTTTTACAATAGTAGTTATTTAATTCGTGTTGGAGTAGAACAATTCTACGGACTCTCCCAAATAAAATGGTGTAACTTATTAATACATTGTCACCAATTAACTTTGTTTAAACAACGATCAAAGTGGAAAGGACACCAAAATCGTATCGGTCTCTGCTGACATTTTCCAATTTATTTGGAAAATTAAGAGTCTAACAAGGGAACATCCCGAAGTGATAATTTCCGATTTTGATGAAACTTATGTATAATATAGCCCTCAAAAAAATATTTGACACGTATTTTTTTGTAGCTAGGGGGTGAAAATAGCCTTCAAAGTGGGGGGCGAGAAACATATTTGATCGAATATCTCGGAAACCAGCAGAGCTGGAAGAATGGTGTAAATTGCAAGATTATGTATTTTTTTATGAGGAATCCAGATATGCAAATGGATTTCAAAAATTCCTATTTGTTTAAGTAATATATTTAAAAATAGCACTTTTTTGTTAATTTTTGTGATCAAAAGTAGTTGTATCTCCCTGTAAATTTCCGTGTGGAAAGTACACACGTAGTTCAAAATACGGATAAAATGGAATTTTCTTTTTCGCATTGTGAAGGAAGTTATCGTGGTGGAAGTTTGTGTCTTGTATTTTTGCGAGACACGGTCCTTAATTACATACAATCAAACAGGTAGAAAACTTCTACGACTTTGCGGGTAAATGTATTACAGTAAACCTAACAAATTTGTTTCCGGTGATTGATTGGACCCGACTTCTAAAAAATTAATTTTTTTTATGGAAACTAGTAGTATTTTGTTTGTAGTTAATTGTAGTAACAATAGTTTCGTTTGTAGTTGCATCAGTTAATAAATAAAAAATATTGAAAAAATGACCCGCACCCGACATTGAGATATCTCAAATTCGCTGGCGTAGTCTTCTTTAGTATCGTTTGTAGTTGTTTGTAGTGATTTCCTTTTCGTTTGTAGTTGAATAACTTAAAAGTTATAAGCCGTTGTTTATAGGTGTATCGACCATTGCTCATAACTTTTAAACTATTCAACTAAAAACGAAAAGGAAACCACTACAAACAACTACAAACGATTCTGAATCGCATGGAACAAGCGGATTTTAAAAATCTTTAAAATTAACGTCCGGGGAAACAGACAAACGCTCTCTCTTCCCATCAACCGCCTACAGTATATTATATTTGTATTTGCTTCTGTACTTGTAGTATACATAGTTGTAGCATCATGAAAATTAATCCAATCAATCACCGGAAACAAATTTGTTAGGTTTACTGTAATACATTTACCCGCAAAGTCGTAGAAGTTTTCTACCTGTTTGATTGTATGTAATTAAGGACCGTGTCTCGCAAAAATACAAGACACAAACTTCCACCACGATAACTTCCTTCACAATGCCAAAAAGAAAATTCCATTTTATCTGTATTTTGTACTTACGTGTGTACTTTCCACACGGAAATTTACAGGGAGATACAACTACTTTTGATCACAAAAAATAACAAAAAAGTGGTATTTTTTAATATATTATTTAAACAAATAGGAATTTTTGAAATCCATTTGCATATCTCGATTCTTCATAAAAAAATACATAATCTTGCAATTTACACTATTCTTCCAGCTCTGCTGGTTTCCGAGGTATTCGACCAAATATGTTTCTCGCCCCCCACTTTGAAGGCTATTTTCACCCCTTTAACATAAATGTCGGCAGTTACAAAAAAATACGTGTCAAATATTTTTTTGAGGACTATATTATACATAAGTTTCATCAAAATCGGAAATTATCACTTCGGGATGTTCTCTTGTAAGAGAAAATGTAAGGATAGCACACGACAAAGGAAATATTTCTGTTAAGCAAAGCATTAAAAAAGTTACAAAATAATGTTTTGTATTTAATTTACAAGCGTATCCACTTTGCATAACACGCGACGACGGAACGGTTAAACGACATGGCAGTCGAGACGATTGTCGGCGTTGAGCACTGCTGCTGTCACCGTGTATGCGTGTCATATGTTTGCGTTTCGTTTCTGTATTGGAAGCGAACAAACGACGACGCTACGCAGTAACGACAGTAGTGCTCAACGCCGACAATGGTCTCGGCTGCCATGTCGTTTAACCGTTCAGTTGCCGCGTGTTATGCAAAGTGGACAGGCTTGTAAATTGAAAATAAAACATTATTTTGTAACTTTTTTAATGCTTTGCTTAACAGAAATGTTTCCTCTGTCGTGTGCTATCCTTACATTTTCTCTTAGACTCTTGGTTTTCGAAATAAATTGGAAAATGTCAGCAGAGACCGATACGATTTTGGTGTCCTTTCCACTTTGATCGTTGTTTAAACAAAGTTAAATGGTGACAATGTATTAATAAGTTACATTATTTTATTCGGGAGAGTCCGTAGAATTAAATAACTGCTATTGTAAAAGCACAAAACATCTCCGAAGTTAAAAACTTAAACTTTTTGTTCAAATACGATTTTCTCAAAAATTATGAGCACTACAAAGAAACCGCATGCAATTACACAATAAACTACGATAGACAACGTACAAATAAGTGTAAAAGTTTGTTGCTTAAATCAGTTTATTTAGTAGTTATATGCATTTATATTCTGTCACTTGTGGTGTGCCAATACTTATGTTCGACACTGTATATAAGTTTTTCTATATGAATATGCGTTTTTTGTTGTGATGTGTGACCGGGCGAGGTTTTAATAGCCTGATTTGTTCTCTAAATCTGTTCAGAAAAATATGTGGTTCCATTGCTGTTTCCTCACTAATGAAGAATTCTCCAGGCAGTTTCAACGGGATACCATAAACCATCTCAGCAGCTGATGCTTTTATATCTTCTTTATAGCTAGTTCGGAGTCCCAGCAAAACTGTTGAGAGTATCCCTACCCAGTTATTGTTTTCATGGCACATTATCGCTGTTTTTAAAGATCTGTGCCATCTTTCAATCATCCCATTTGACTGAGGGTGGTAAGCTGTAGTTCTTATTCTATTGCATCCTATTAATTTTACAAGGGATTGAAATACTTGAGATTCAAATTGTGTACCTTGATCTGTGGTAATAGTTGCTGGAGCTCCGAATCTAGCTATCCAATTGTTGTACAACGCTTCCGTTACTTTTTCAGCTGAGATGTCTGTTAATGGCACCGCCTCTGGCCATCTGGAGAACCTATCTATAATGGTCAAGCAATATCTGAAACCTTTTGAGACTGGTAACGGTCCTACTATATCTACATGTATATGTTCAAATCGACATGCTGGAATTTCTATCTTTTCTGGTATAGGGTTGCTGTGACGCTGAATTTTTGCTTTTTGGCAAGTTAAACAAGTGCGTGACCACTCTGCTATGTCTCGGTTCATAAAGGGCCAGACGAAACTCTTTGCTATTAACTTTTTAGTTGAACGTCCACTAGGATGAGATAAGCTGTGGACGCTGCTGAATATTTTTTTTCGTAGGCTTTTTGGTACATACGGTCTGATGCTATTCCTAATAATGTCTCCATACAAGTATTTATCTGAACCATCCAAAAATATCTTTTGGAAGTGCTGAATGTTTACAGAAAGGAAACACGCACGTTTCTAGTGTCTTCCTCGTGTAATTTTATTTAAGAAAAGAAGCAGATTAAAAATGCGTAACAGAAAGTTTAAATTAGACAAAATGTTTGGAGTGACGCGGTCAACTCCTCTGCGTTGATCCGAAAGCGTTCGGGTAACAACAACGACTGGCTCGATTGCACAGTGTTACACCGTTATTCCCTCTTTTTGGGAATTCCCCGACGTTATTTCTCTGTGCAACGAAAAGCGAATTTTTCCGGTGTCAGGTATGTCCAGCAACCCCAGTCATAAAACTTGGGACAGGGGCTGCCAGTCCGGTCATCATTAGCCTACGGGTCTAGAAAAACGAACAACGAAACATTCAAATTATAATCAAAAGGGATTTTCGCAGAAATCCAACACTCCCACTTAATTTGAAGTTTCTCGGACATTCAGACGCTCGCGCAAATAGCAAAATTGCTGTTTTGTCAATGGCTTAGTAAGAATGTCTGCTAATTGTTCCTTTGATTCGACATACTGTACATACATGCGAATGTGTGTATACGCACTAACCTATTCCATCTACGACGAAGCAACGTTCCGTCGTGAAGGCTGCGCCGAAAGACCGAACGAAACCATGAATTTTTACGCGCGAATTTTAACTGCACTATAACGTTTCAGTGATTAACGTATTAATTTTGACGAATTTTTTATATGTAAAATGCTGCTTCAAAGTAACATGGACGCTATGTACATATTTAAAAACAAAAAACATTACGTAAAATTGCGAAGTACAAAAGATTTAACCTTTCTTCTTCAACAAAAATCACATTCATTAGGCTGAATTACATATGTACATACATATGTAATTAGTTATGGTTGTCACTTTCAGACCATTTTTGTGGCATTTACTGTGCAACACATATATACGGAATCAAATGTAACTAGCACTATACAGCAATAACTGAACGTAATGTTTACAAAACGATATAAAGCAAATTATTATTAAAATACGAGCTTTTGAATTTTTCGACTTTTGTCCATTCTCGTAAAAGTGGGTTATACTTTGGAATTTCTATCTCAAAAACTGTTTATCGTATTGATTTCGCATATTCTTTTGTTTTAATTTAGAACAATCGTTTCTTTTTAAATAAATTTTTAAAGTTAAAAAAAATTGTTCAAGTTATTATAACAATATCGTGTTTGGTCTCATTTTGATCAGGAAAATTTCATCAATACATTAATAAAATTGTTATAAATAAAAAGTAAAAAAGCTTTATCGCTGCATTAGTGTTGTTGTCTCGCCGATACGAATACGATACAGAGTTTCAAAGGAAAGCCGCACCGTGTCATATTGCACCCGTGCTCGCGTCGAGGGGGACCCTCCCCCCATGGAAAGGATAAATCGTTGTTTTCGAGCATTTTAGAATCTTTGCTGTTAGTCGGCCACAACTTCGATTTACTTGTTATTGTGCGTTCACGACTTGATGGTGTCGACCGAGCCCCTACTAGATATTCTATGACGGTCCCCTTTACCCTCGGTCCCAAACCACGCACTCTCCGTTTTCAGGTATTTTGTGTATCCTGACCCTTTTTCCTTTCTCTTAGATCAGATATCTCTGGAAAAAGGCCCTGCATACTCTATTCTCCGAAAATCCCAAACCGCGCACTCTGCGATTCCAGATATATTATGTATCCTGATCCTTTTTTAACCGACTTCGAAAAGGAGGAGGTTACTCAATTCGACATGTATGTTAATTTTTTTTTTTTTTTTTTTTTAATGTATGTTCGCCGATTACGCCTAGATGGATGGACCAATCGGAACCAAACCTTTTCCATCTTGTAGGGTATGACTCCCAGTTGGTCCCGTAAAAAAAAAATTTTGCATTTCACCACCGCTTGCCCCTTTTTTATTGCAAAAAAGCGTCAGATTTCGTCCGCGTTGTGTATGGTCATCGATTACTCCAAGATGGATGGACCAATCGGAACAAAACCTTTTGCATCTTGTAGAGTATGACCAACAGTTGGTCCCGTAAAAAAACCAGTTCGGATTTCTTCATTTTTTCCGCTGTTATCGCAAAAAACGTGCTATTTCGAGTGTACTCGGTCTGATATCGATGAAACCTAGCATTACATTTTGCGGCCGGAGATGTTTCCACGATGATCCCATTTGCAACATTCCCTTCACTTTCCTGCACTTCCCTTCGCATCCCTGCACTTCCCTTCACTTCCTTATCTTTCCCTTCCAAACCCAACTCCCCTGGCCCCTTCCTTTCCTCCCCTCCCGCCCTTCCCTTTCATTTCAATCCCTTTCCTTCCCTTCTCTACCTACCCCTGCTGTTCCCTCCATTGCTAATTACTTCTCTGATTGTAATAATTATGTTTCTAGCGTGACGGCGACATGGCAAGTGGGAAGTGCGAATCAAGCAATATCCTACTTTCCTATATGTTACATCAGACACAGTAAATCCCAGTTGTTACGTGAGATTTGAAAGAATTATGTATAATTTCGTAAATTTTGTGTGGTTTTACGTATTTTATATAATTGATTACTATTTATTCCAATACAATAAGATTATTAAGGATTTCAGTAGAGGAGTTAGGTATATTGCAGCGGTAGTATCCATGTTCATGTCTGATACAAAAGTACATATATGTTTCTGTAGTATAATCGTAGTGAAAAGAAAAAAAAAACACTCGCACGCACGCACGCCCGCATGCCCGACCGCGGGTTGTGTGGTTTTACGTATTTTATATACGTACCTCCACCCGCGTGCGGGAGTGCATGCGTGCTGGCTTTCGGGCGGGCGCGCGCGCGGGCGTGCGGGCGCGCGCGAGGGCGGACGTGCGGGCGCGAGGGCGGACGGGCGGGCGCGAGGGCGGACGGGCGGGCGTGCGGGGGTGCGCGCGTGCGCTCGGGCGTGCGGGCGGGCACGCGTGCGTGCGGGCGCGCGTGAGGGCGGGCGCGCGTGCGGGCGGGCGCGCGGGCGTGCGGGCGGGCGGGCGCGCGTGCGGGCGGGCGCGCGTGCGGGCGGGCGCGCGGGCGGGCGTGCGTGCGAGCGTGCGGGCGGGCGTGTGTGTGTTTTTTGTCTTTTTACTACGATTATACTACAGAGACATGTATGTACTTTTGTTTCGGACATAAACATGGATACTACCGCTGACAATCGTATGTATACCTTGATTTCACAACGATGAGATATAATATATGAAGAAAGGAACACCGGTATACAGTATGTGGCTATTACTTCGCAGGGAATGCAAAGATCGCCACTAAAAAGTGTGAAATAAAATAATTTTTGGAAAAAAAATATAACCGACTTCTAAATGCACTCAAAAGAATGAAATAATATTTAATTCTTTTCGTGGGTTACTCTCCAGCTATGTATAACATTGATGACAATATTACATTACATGTTAGATAAAATGCATATTTTTCGGAGGCGGGGCAGGGTAAAAAATTTTCTCAGAATCAAACAATTTTCGTAACTTTCAGTACAGAAAATATTTAATTGAAAACTGTCTAAACGAAACATGTTGCTGATTGCAATTTGTTTGGGGTATGGCGGGCTTGATAACAGATGAGCGTCAAGAAAAACTCATTGATCCGTGACAACGTGGAAGAATGAAACTGAATAGTGGTTAGTTTCGGCGTACAAAATGTTTTTCAATCAAAACTTTCTATATGACAGATGTTGCTGATTATGATTTGATTGAAGGTGGACTTGGTACTGAACGGTCCGAAACAGAAAATGCATTTTTGATCCTGTCCCGCCTCCGAAAAATATGCATTTTATCTAACATGTAATGTAATATTGTCATCAATGTTATACATAGCTGGAGAGTAACCCACGAAAAGAATTAAATATTATTTCATTCTTTTGAGTGCATTTAGAAGTCGGTTATACTTTTTTTCCAAAAATTATTTTATTATTTCCGTGTCTAAAATCGTCGCGACGAATACTTCATCTTCATTTATAATTCTTTAGTATTTACTATTTACAAAATATCATGATGCAGTTGTTTTCGTCGCTGTTTCGCGCGGTTCGAATTTCCGACTCGCGTGGGAAACTGGCGGCTACTACCGATGCACTTATCGCGACGATCGGAGGAAAGAGCTATCGATATAGATCGACGAGCTTGTCGAACGCACTCGCGGGATAATCAGGTTCGAGAAAAACGATTTTCAGGAAGGCTGGAATGTAAACGGCTGGAATCCGCAGAAAAACACGTCTAGTTATCGCTTACGTGCACAGACGTAGAAGAAGTCTCCCGGTTTCGGCAATCAGCGATATAAGAAACATCGCCACCCCGCCTCGCCCCTCAGCCGGCGCCGAGCTACTCGATCCACCCGGCGGTGCCTGCGGGGAGCGAGACGAGAGGCGGAAGGTGCCGAAACCCTCTTCGAATCTGTGCACTGTTTATTATGCTCAAGGAGCGTTAAGTAGGTCAGAGTTCTAAGATATCCGCCTCGAACGTTACAATTATGCTGTTCGACGCTGTAACGAGGTCGGGTGATAATAATGTAACGGAAAACAAATATGACAATTAATAAATAATGAATAGTAAAGCAGTTAAATGACTGATGGTCGAGCCGTCGGACGAATTGCTATGATCTTCCCGAATAGCAGTATAAGCATCTTTCGAGTTATCAAAATGTACAATAAGGCTTTTGCGATTGCACGAGTCCAATTTCAATTAAAATTTTTAAAAGCATCGCGCAATACATAAGACATAAGAATATCCATTCGCATTCATAATGATGTTCACTGCGAACGTGCAAGCTGCATTAGAGGTTTCAGAAAAACAAATCACGGATTCAATTTATGATTCAAGGAACGGTTTTTATTTCTAACAGAATTTGTAAAAGACAACGCAAGTAACTCCATCTTTAGGTACATAACACTATTAAAATTACCGACCTGCCAAATCGCAAAAGTCACGTGACTACCCTAGCCCCTTAAGGGGGTAGACACGTTCGAGGCCTTCTCCGAATCGATCGAAGCGCCTTTTTATACAAACTAATGAAAAGTGGACATTTGGTAATGCGACATCCGACGGCAGTACTTATAGTTGAATTCTTTTTCTGTATTATCTGTCAATTATCCCATTGCCTGTCATTTTCCTAAATGACAAATGAAAAGCGCAAAGGCATAATTGCCAGATCTCATCGTTCTTTAACGATGTTGCCATATCTACTGCAATTCTGCTCATTTGTAAATCTTGAAGGAATTCTGTTCCTGCCTCGAGCCAGCTCAGCGTCTGATGGAAGGTACAGAACTATCGATAGTCGTTATATCGATAGCTTCTGATAATTTCGCATCTTACTATTGATAATGATCAATTTTTTTCGTTTCGAAAAAAATCTCGAAGGCATAATTGTCAAATCTTATCGTATGTGGGTTCTGCTACGCTGTTGTTGCATTTATTTCAATTCTGCCCTTGCAAATTTTAATAAATATAATTTGATCTTTGAGATTGTTTCTTTGCCTTGTCAAATTTAAAAGATGACATTGAGATTTTAATATATTAAATTGCGAAGGTCAGATAGAATGGATGAAAGATAATGATAGAGCAGTACTAATTTGCAGAATTATATTACTTTTTATTTATAAAGTTAATTTAAAAAAAAAATTATTGATGATTAGTCACAGTGAAAATCGTACACCGCATTTATTGTCTTAATTTTGACTGAAACTTGAACTGTATGAACATGACATTTCTGCAATGAACAATATACTGTTCTGTGTGGACTGCTCTTTGATCTCATGTAAAAAAAGAACCTAAATTTTATCGAATATATAAGAGAATATAAAAAATATAATGAATATAATGAAATAATTTCATTGGTTAAAAAAATACTATTGCAAGTATGAATAAAATTCTCTATCATTGCACGCATTAGTACGTATCATTTCATTCTCGAACCTCTTTTTTTTTTTTGCTCGCGCTGTCCTTTTCTACGTTCACGCAATGAAAATCAAAATCTCCTGCTGGCTAGAACGGCAACAGCGCGACAAAACACTCGATGCTTTTCGGCAACCAGGGATCAATTGTTGACTGATTCAGAGACTTTTTCTTACGATATGCTTTATGCAATAGCCGGAAAAATTAAAAAGAGTAATGATAAGAACAATCATTTCAAATAACTGCTGTAACTTCCAGTCTAAAAAAATTATATCAATCAATCAATACTTCCAGTATTACCAAAAAAGTTCCAATCTCTCTCTTTTTATTTTAAATAATGTGGCCAATTATAACATATAGTCGACAGCGATTTTTTATGATGTACGTGTTACACTAAAACCGTTAATTTAGTAAATGTATGTTGTTCTCAGCAGTTACTTCCTAATGAATGCATGCCTAAAATGCATATAACCTACCCTACAATCGTAGGAAAATGCACACATTGACTGCATCTCGCATTTACTGTGACGTACATACATATGTATGTATCAAGCTAACGCTTCAATTTTGCCTCGATTCCACGTTGGCAGTCATTGTGAGTAGGTGCCATCTTGTATCCACTACCTGAACTAAATTTGTCACGACTTGCTCTGTATTAACGGCAATATGGTGAAATTCGTCTGTGGAAATGCAGTCAGGAGGCCCCGTTGTTTATCGTTATACGAGTACATTATGGGCTGACTGAGGGCTCATTCGAAAGAAGAAGGTTCAATGCAGCACGCTGAACGCATTGTTTGAGCCACAAAACTCTATTAGTGAAGTTACAATACCTAGAATCGACGGGTGCTTTTGCCGGTTTTTGCTATACTTTGGACACTCATATTATTAGATATCAACACAAGCTCGTTAAATCATGCGTTCTGCGCGCTGCATTGAACCTTATTCTTTCGAATGAACCCTCACTTAGCCTGTGATCTGCTCATATATGGACAAACAACGGGGCCCCCCAAACCCATATTTTGAGCCAAATTGTGTCGGTATACAGCTCACTGCATTACCCGTGTCTACCCCCTTAAGGGGGCCGGTTCGCTTCGAGTGAGAGTGTGTGAGTGCGCCGACACAAGCAAAGGAAATCATGTAGGTATACGGATATGCGAGAGAGAGGTCCGATTTCTGTTTTTAGATTGTGCGTCTCGATACTTGAATAAATGTACTTTTCGCGAATCATGCACCCACGAGCATATCATGCTACAGGGTGCATGATACCGCTTTTACTGTAATAAGCACTATACTTCGAGAAAAATATAGAAATAGGCATTGTAAGAATGAGACAGACGGGCTGTCGCTGATTCGGCGCAAAAATCACGGTATGTAAGAATTTTATCATCATACCTGGGATCATGCACCCTGTCGGAACACAAGAGGATGTCGTGTATATTCGATTTTTCGCAATTTAACAAGTCTTGAAGGAACAGGATCTGAAAATACGTCAAATACGGCTTGACAGGACGACGTGATGGAAAATAGTTCAGCGATTGCCCGCTAGGGGCGTGGGTAGTGTTTTGCTGAAAAATGTTGGTAAAGACATAGCACTGCCGGTTAATGATATCTCCAATTTGACGACGTAAAAGAGCAAGCGAATGACGCAGGAGAGGCATGGTTGCCGATACGTATATACAGTTACGTTACACTGTTGCCACGTTTCCCTACATCAGGAAATCTTGAATGAATACGGCCGAAACGTTTGGCGAACGTCTGAATAATAGCCAGATGTTCGTGTAACATGTGGATACCTAGTTCGAGACTCTCGATATCTAGCAATTTTTTTTTTCAATTCAATCAGTTTTTTACATTTACGTTTTTAAATTAATATTACTGAAATTAAATTTTCATATTTAATAATGATTGAAGAATTAAAAAAACCTTGCGCATGTGGCAACACTTCTTTTATATGTTGTCGCAGATGCCGCTTCAATTTCCTATATCAGGAAATGTTGAATGAATACGGCCGGAACTTGCGATGTTTGGCGAGCGTATGAATTTTAGCGAGAAGGATAATGAAGTGGAAGGATCAGGTTGAATAGAACATATACTGATACTAGCGGACCCGACAGACGTTGTCCTGTACAAAGTTGTACTACAAACGTCCATAACACAATCACAATCCGGCTGTCTGCCGGATCCAATGTAAAACATTCCAAGATCAACAACAAGTTATAAATAAAAAATTAATTTAAAAAACATTTTGTAGTTTTTATTTTTGTAATATGTATGTACAACTGCATTTTGTAGGAGTGTAATTAAATAATTGTCTGAAGACTCACTGGTTAAAAAATAAACGAGTAATCTTTAATATGAAATCTATCTGATTTAACGCCGTATAATACATAGTTCAATAGGTATAAAAATACGTCTTCCTTGGTTTACGGTCCAGGAAGGAATGCCTCGTCGCCTCTTGAGTTTTCTCTCGAGCGTCGAAGCGTCGCCAGCCCTTATCTTTGTTTGGGTGACGATATTTTCCCTCCGTAGGCCCCGGGCCTGACACCCACCATGTGTCTTTTCCTTTTGTTGCCTTCAATTTTGTTTCGAAGTATTTACCATTTCAAAACGTACACTGCAACAAATCAAAGTTCTTTGTAATGTATATATGTTGTTATAATGTGATTGTTGCTACAAGACGTAGTGGTCCTACCATTTTTGTATTTTTCTCTTCGACGAGTAGATTTATTTTTTGGGTACAGTCCCAAAAGGTTGCGTGTACTAATTTCACAACCGGCTCCGTATTTCGCTTCTGAAAAATATATACATAACAGTTAATCACGGAGTCAAATTTGATAATAAATATCTCGGTTTGGTTAGGCTACATTATAATTTCCGTCACGTTGATATAAAATGATGTTTTGTATATTGTTACGGAGTACATTTACCGTTTGTTTCTTCGCTGTCCCGATGAACATATCTGGCTGACCCTCGTGTAATGTAATTTCGGCGTGTAGACAGGTATAGGAGAGAAGTCCTGTCGTCCCACCTTGCCGTATTGTCACGTCGCGTATCTGACATTTACTCCATTGCGTACGGGTTTCTGCAACAAATTAAATAATGTGCCTCTTGTACACATATATGTAAAGTATATTTGCTCTTTGCAGCAATTGTAACTCACTAACGTGGTACTGCACATCATGTGTGCAGCCTGTGCTCGAGCATCTTATGTGATCGAATGATCAGCTAATATATTTGCTCTTTGCAGAAATTGTAACTCACTAACGTGGTACTGCACATCATGTGTGCAGCCTGTGCTCGAGCAACTTATTTGATCTGATGATCAGCGGCTACATTTTCTATTCGTAAGTGGTGCTACACTTTACAGTGCAGCGCGACGCGGAGCAGGTGCAGCGTTACCGCTACCTGCAGAACGCGACCTTTTTCGCAAGCATGCTTTTTCTTCTATTAGGAATTGAGGCTCTCTAATCGGCATACCTCTATTAAATCTGCCATCGATTATTTCCGGTAACATGCATTCTAAATAAAATGTGATTAACTTTGGCTCCATTTCATTTAGCCAAAAGTTATCATCTCTCGCAACTTTTACATATTTCAACCCTTTTCGGGTCCATATGCAGAATATGCAATATTCTCTACCTGTGACATGTAGTTGACCTTGTACCTGATAGAAGTACTGGTGGCCTCTATTCAAGGTACTACCTGTTGCGTCTTCAAAGATCCTCTTTACATTTGGAAGACTTTGAATTGCATCCTCCGGTGTTAAATTTTCGGCCGTTTTGGGGCACTTAATTTCCACTATTCCATCTTCACCGATGATTCCATCGGGCGAAGCGCCTAGAAACGGAATTTTGCGGTCGATGAATAAACCACATTCCTCAATGTTTGCACCAATTTGTTGTTGTAGATCTTCACGGGCTTGTTGTTCACACTCTCGCCCGTAGTTTATCGCAGGAACGTTCAGCATCGGCTGATAGAGAAACGTCTTCACTGCATTTCCGCACGACGTTCCTCGTTTCCGACGGCATACTCGTCCGAAGTTGGACGCCGTCAATAATTTTGATTTATAAAAGGACCATCGTACATTGTTAATTTGGCCGATGGTCTCCCTTTCAATGTTCTCTCGTTCATTTTGCCACTTTTGCAGCATTTCCAAATGCTTTTCTTTCTCTAGATCACAAATATCTTCTGCCATATCTGGCTTCTCGGCGTTTGGGCCGTAATCGGTATCCTTGCCCGCGCGGAATTTTTTCCGTGTATACTGAGACGATGGTCTTTCTCTCTGCTTCTCGGCCCTTTTCATTTCTTCTTTCTTCCTTTTGCTGTCGAGTGTGCAAAGAACTATGCCCGGTTTCTTCTTTATTGCCATGTGCAGCCGCAGTAACACTTCTTTTGTGTTATACTGCAAAACAGCAGCAGCACATCTTCCTGTATACGATCCTCTGTCGCCGAGATGCAGTCTTTTTCCGCCGCTGTACTTTGCGATAATCCCGTTGAAGCTTTCTACAGGATTGTTGGTGGTGTTATATAGCAAGCTTTCCGAATGCGCCACTGCGATATCTTCCGAGGTTCTTTAATTCAGGAACAATATTCCTTTCGTCCGTCTTGCGTTGTCCATCGCAGAAATACTGTAATTGTACACAGGCTGCGTGCTCCCCGAACACATGACTGGGCACATTTCGTATGTCGTTGTACAAAGCTCTGATTTTTTGCGCAACTGGTCTGCTTTCGTTGTCTCTAAATTGTGCTGCTTTTACGATGTCGGTACGCATTCGCCGAATGCTTCTTTCCACTATTCCTCTGAGTGGCCCTGGCGGAGTTTTTTTCACAACCTCCTTCATTTTACGGCAAAAATTCCGTAGGAGATGGTTGGTGCATTCAATTTTTTTAACGCGGATCTCGTTTTTGTACGGATCCGCGTCTAAAATTTTTTTATAGACACTGCTGTCTCCGTCAGAAATTAACGTTGAATAAACGAGCCCCCGTTTTTCGACGCTGGTCCGGAATCCTTCAAGAATTGCATCGCTTTCCATTGCGGTTGACGCTTGTTTAACACTCCAATTCTTGAAACAAGCGTGATTTCGAGGTGCTTCGTTCTTTTGCGCGGCGAGATAGCAGATTCTGCATCTTTTGTTCCTGACAGCGATGAATAATACTTTTCGTGTGTGGTACCCAATTATCGTACCGACTCCAGATAAAGAATTATATGTGCCGCTGCGATAGGATCTCTTCATCCAACTTCCGTCGGCCACGACGGTGATGTGAGGAATTCTTGATCCAGGAAGGACATCGCCTCTTTCGATGGCCAATCGTTTCTCTTCCTCGGCTGCTGCTGTCATTTCTTCTTCTGCCGCAATTAGCAGGTGTTTCACGATTTTGTCGTGATATTGCGTAAACTGTCTCCTCGACATGCAGGGTACGTTTATGGATGCCAGAAACTCTTCCATTTGTTTGAAGCTGCCTCCGCTCAAAATTGTTCCGGCAACGGCGCTCTCATTGATACCCATTTCGTCGTCCTCCTCGGGTTGACCGCGGATTTTACATTGGTAATTACACATGGTACATGTATAAATTAGGGTGGTCTTCAGACCATACCGTTTCTCGCCTGTCTTTTTCATGTACCGAATTCCACAGTCTTCCCTGTTTATGGAATGATCCCCTTCTTTTTGTAATTGACTGATTACATACTCCATATCCACGATAGCCGAGCCACTTGGGGAATGCGACTCTTGTTCTGCGGGTTCATTTCTTGTTACCTCTTGTATCTGCAGACTGTCGTCTGTACTCGCGGTTTCAGTCTTTTCATTCGACGGCACAAAAATCAGTGGGAGCTGTTCTCCTCTTCGTCCGTCGGATGTGGACGGTTCCTGTATGGCTTCCTGCGTCGCACTTCCTGCACGCTGTTTTGTAGATCGCTTCCTTTGCATCCACGTTCTTTTCCTCGAATATCGCCGCACGGAAAGGCTTATCTTCTTTCTTCCTGAACCTCTTCGTCTTTGATGCTGCTCCTCTTCGTAATCCTTGCGCATTTCTGCCTTTTCCAGATTCCTTTCTTCACTCATTTTCACAGATTAATGTCTATCACTGTCTATCACTGTGTATCACTGTTTCACTGTGACACAGTTTCACTAAAAAGAAAAAAAAAAATAAACTATATTTACAAATAGAAGTAAACTCGAATGTAGATGACACTTGTAAACAAGCTGAACTTTATCTGTGTGAAGGACTGTTCAACTCGTTGCCTCGAAGCAACGTGTTGAAAAATGAGATGTAGCTTTTTATGTAAAACCCATCTATTTCGCTAAACATACATTAATGAACAAATTTAAGTAATTATAATTACATGCGACATAATCGCCAGGGCGAAGGAGGGGGGACGTACCCGGGTCCCCCGTCCTCCGGTACTTCGAGGGGGGCTGGCGTGACGCGTTTACATACACAAGTACGCGGCGCTTCGCAAATAACCATAAAAGGTAACAAACGGTGATCTACAAAATTTGATTGGAGGACACGGAGCCTCTGAAACAAATACGTGTGACCTGCGGTGAGTCACCACGGGCCGAAACTATAAAGGCCTTGCGACAAGCGGCGGAAAGATTATTATTGTTGTCTTTAGAAGCACGACCTCGGTTACGCTAGAAGAAGTACACGCGGCAGTTAAATAAAGTGTTTTATTTTCCGACTAAAAGGTTCGCTTCTTTCCACCCGAATATTCCCGCATGATATTGTGGCTGAATCAGCAATTCGTTAAATGTTTCTTCAACATCAAAAAGTGGTCCTTCGAGCCGGATAATATCTCGGAGTGGAAAAGTGCAGTGAGAGTGCCTGGGCTTCAAAAAGCAGCGACACCCACACATTCACGCCGCGACCAAGTAAAGAGTTACACGCTGTCAGTGCGCAGTTTCTGACCAGCAAACTCGCAGTTCGAGCTATTTCCGAACTGGGAACCTCCACAAGGACCTGACGCAACATGGCCTCCAAGGATACCACCTTGAAGGAGCTGTATGCGGCTCAAAGCGTCTCCATGGGACTAATCAGCAGGGCAGTGGAGAATTTCAACAAGCTGGGGAAGACTCAACGCACCGCAGCAGTCACCCGCAGCAGGCTGAGCAATCTTCGAGGCTACTGGGAGAAGTACGTCCGGCAGCATATGCAGATACTCAAGCTGGCTGATAAGGATGCGACTGTGCAGGATGAGTACTTTGTAAACGATTTATTCCAAGAAACCTCATGTTCATATGAGGAAGCATGCGATTACTTCAATGAATGGTTAGAGAAATTAAATCCTCACGCGGTCGCGAAGACGTCGCTCGATGAATCAAGTTTAGCTTCAGCGGGAGTCGCGGGTCCTATAAAGTTACCGCAGATAACGTTGCCGTCGTTCTCGGGAGATCCGCAGGACTGGGAGAATTACCGAGACTTGTTCCTGGCATTAGTTGACCAAAATTCGACTCTAACGGGGGTACAAAAACTTCATTACCTCAAATCAAGTCTCGCGGGCGAGGCCTGCTTGACTTTAAAAAATATCGCGGTTACGGAAGCCAATTACTCCACTGCCTGGGATCTTCTGAAGCGAAGATACGACAATACTCGACTAATCGTGCATTCCTATTTGAGAGCCTTGATCGCGATTCCAAGCATGAGCTCTCCGTCCACCAAGGATTTGCGCAGTCTGCGTGATAAAGCAAACGATATTCGTCAAGCCTTGATTAACCTAGGAAGGCCGGTAAACGATTGGGATGACTTATTCAATTTCCTCATCATCTCAAAGCTAGATCGCGCATCCTTGAGTGACTGGGAGCTCAAGTTAGGGGCAAGCACTGCGTTACCTACTTTTGCTGAGTTGGATGAATTTCTGACCTCTCGAATACGTGCGTTCGAAGCGGTTGATTCGACGAATCAGGGAGCGCACCCTGACGACGCGAAACGGAAGCACAGAGCTTCGGAGAAGCGCGTGAACCTTGCCCTTCACCAAGTCGAGTCTTCGGTGAACAAATGTTTCTTCTGCGACGCTAATCACGTGTTAGCTGCGTGTTCTAAATTTAAAAAGAAGCAATGTAGTGAGCGACGCGCCTTCATATTTGAGCATCGGTTATGTTTCCGTTGTTTGAAACCGGGACATGCCACTGCAAGGTGTACTTCGCAGTCAACGTGTGCCATCTGCAAGGGCAAGCATCATGCGCTCGTACATTACAAAAATACCGGGCCGAACGCAAGTAAAGAAAGAAACGCGGAGACGGCGCCGAAGGCAGCGGACGTCGACGCACCTTCAACGTCCCGTCAAACAGAGGACGACCGAGTTTCAGTCTGCCATGCTTCGCACTCATGTTCATACAAAACGCTGCTGCCTTCTGCACGCGTCAAAATCAGCGCGGAAACGGGTAGATCGATGATCGTACGAGCATTGCTGGATCAGGGCTCGCAGGTCACCTGTGTGACGGAGCGCGTCGCGGAGCTTCTCAAAGTAAAAAGAATACCTGTCGCAGTAAGCCTCTCCGGGGTCGGGGGGATGCGTGCAGGTAAAGTGAAGCATGCGGTCGGGTTAGAGATGTCCCCGTGTAGACGAGTGGCTGAAGGAGATCTAGAAAAAATTAAATTCACTGCACTAGTAATGAAAAGTTTAACATCATATACTGCAAACTCCTTCAAGCTTAAGTCGAATTGGAAGCATTTAACTGACCTACCTCTCGCCGATTCACAACCAGGTAACAATGAGAGTTTCGATCTTCTTATTGGGGCGAACGAATATGGCAGGGTCGTGCTCGACGGAGTAGTGAAGGGGCCTCCGGAGTCTCCAATCGCGCAGCGAACGGTTTTCGGCTGGGTTCTGTCAGGGTCGTGTGTCGGTCCGACAGGGAACCTTCACTCCACTGTTAAAATTCACCATGTGGAGTTGCTTGACACTTTGCAGTCGGAATTAAAGCGTTTCTGGGAGTTAGAAGAGACCCCCCAAGAACCGGTATTAACGCGTGATCAAACGAATTGTGAGATTCACTTCGCGAACACTCACCGTCGCCAATCCGACGGACGGTATGAGGTTAGGTTGCCGTTTAAAAAAGATCCCGCATTGACGATCGGGGATACCGCGTCCATTGCAGAGAAAATCTTCAAACCAGAATCGGTGCAGATACACGGGTTCTGCGATGCCTCCAACCAAGCGTACGGAGCTGCCGTGTATCTTCGGGTAGGTCCAACGCCGGCTAAAGTCTCTTTGCTCTTCGCGAAAACCAAAGTCGCCCCTCTTAAGGTTCAAACAATTCCACGACTCGAGCTATGCGCGGCCGAACTATTAAGTCGTACGATTAGCTTCGTTCTCGACTCATTGAGAGTCAAAGTCGATTCAATCATATGCTGGACCGATTCTAAGGTGGTTCTGGATTGGCTGAATGCTCCTCCGGGCAGCTGGAAACCCTTTGTGGCCAATAGGGTTTCAGCGGTACAGACAAAGCTGCCTGCCGCTAGTTGGCGTCATATTCCGGGTAAGCAGAATCCAGCTGATTGTGCGTCGCGAGGGTGCACGGCGGCGGACCTCCAAAGCCACCAATTGTGGTGGCAAGGCCCACACTGGCTGTTGGGCTCGCCAGAGACCTGGCCAGCTCAAAAATCAGCGCTCAGCGACGGTCAAGAGGTCGAGTCGGAATTGTGGCTCCACGTTGCGTCGGAGGAAGCCAGTAAGTCCGATCCACTAGAAATGTTTTCTAGATTTTCGTCGTGGCCGAAACTGCTTCGCGTGATAGCTTATGTCTTCAAATTCTTTAACGCCTGCAGGGGTGAATCCGCGGTAGAAAAAACCAGAAACATTTCCAAGGCAGAGGTAGACGCAGTAAAAGTTAGATGCTTCAAATTAATACAAGCTAGTCATTTTCCGACGGAGCTCAAGGAGCTGGCTAATCAAAGGGGAGTAAAGTCAAGAAGCTCAATGGTAGCGCTCTCCCCCTATCTAGATAACGAGGGCATCATTCGCGTGGGAGGTCGACTTAAAAATGCAGTGTTACCGGAAGCCACGAAGCACCCGGTAATCCTGCCGCGATGTCACGTCTCGTGGTTAATTTTGAGGCATGCACACATCACAACGCTGCATGGTGGAGTGCAGTTGACCTTGCGAGCCCTGCGCCAGCAATACTGGGTGATTCATGCGCGCACCCAGGCGAAAAAGCTAGTCGCGGCCTGCGTTACCTGCATCAGACAGCGGGCACAAACGCTGCAACAGCAAATGGGGGATCTGCCGCGAGAAAGGTTAACACCTAGTCGCCCGTTCAGTGTCGTAGGTATCGATTATGCGGGCCCCTTTGCCTGCCGCGTGTCACAAGGTCGCGGTCAAAAAACCCGAAAATGCTACCTTGCATTGTTCGTCTGCTTATAGGTTCGCGCAGTCCATCTAGAGATCGTGAGCGATTACACAACAGCAGCGTTTTTGGCCGCTTTCGAACGATTCGCGTCGCGTCGCGGTTTACCCGCCAAAGTAGTTTCCGACAACGGTACAAATTTTAAAGGCGCGTGTAGAGAACTAGCGATACGAATTCAGATGTTACGGTCGGATAACGATTTTCTAAACGATATGGCCACGCGAGGAATAGATTGGAAATTCATTCCTCCCGGTGCTCCTCACTTCGGAGGTCTCTGGGAAGCGGGTGTAAAAAGCGTAAAGCATCACTTGAAGCGAATTATAGGTTCTTTCACTCCAACGTATGAGGAATTCTCGACACTGATCTGTAAAATTGAATGTTGCTTGAACTCGCGACCGTTGTATCCGATGCACGACGATTCCGAATCACTCGATACACTGACACCGGGGCATTTTTTAGTAGGTTCAAATTTACTTACCGTACCAGACGTTTCGATGGCAAGCATAGCCGATTCGCGGTTCTCTCGATGGCAAGCGACCCAAAAACTGCACGAGCGTTTCTGGAAGCTGTGGTCCGCCGATTACTTGACGACACTTCAAACGAAGACTAAGTGGCGAACCGCGCGCGAGTCGCTGCGAGCGAACGATCTAGTCCTTTTACGAAATTCGACACGACCCCCGACACACTGGGAAATGGGAAGAGTGGTGGAAATCTTTCCAGGAAAAGACGGTCGCGTGCGCGTAGTTCGCGTAAAAACATCAAACTCTGTACTCACACGACCGATTACACAACTATGTAAATTGCCGGTAAAGTCATTCGATGAATGAGTCGTGGGAAAGAGACTTGTAAACACGCGAAGTTCATTGTCCCCGCGAGGCGTAACGTAGTAGACAAAAACTGTCAACAAGCTATAAAGCGCGCGTCATGTTCGGCGGTGACTGAAGTATATTATAATCGATCACGAATGATCGAGGCGGGCGGAATGTTGAAAAATGAGATGTAGCTTTTTATGTAAAACCCATCTATTTCGCTAAACATACATTAATGAACAAATTTAAGTAATTATAATTACATGCGACATAATCGCCAGGGCGAAGGAGGGGGGACGTACCCGGGTCCCCCGTCCTCCGGTACTTCGAGGGGGGCTGGCGTGACGCGTTTACATACACAAGTACGCGGCGCTTCGCAAATAACCATAAAAGGTAACAAACGGTGATCTACAAAATTTGATTGGAGGACACGGAGCCTCTGAAACAAATACGTGTGACCTGCGGTGAGTCACCACGGGCCGAAACTATAAAGGCCTTGCGACAAGCGGCGGAAAGATTATTATTGTTGTCTTTAGAAGCACGACCTCGGTTACGCTAGAAGAAGTACACGCGGCAGTTAAATAAAGTGTTTTATTTTCCGACTAAAAGGTTCGCTTCTTTCCACCCGAATATTCCCGCATGATATTGTGGCTGAATCAGCAATTCGTTAAATGTTTCTTCAACACAACGTTTTGTCTTTGTCTTGTTAACAGACACGAAAAATGGATGCAGTTCATGGCAGTGGTAAATGCGAACAGGTAAGTTTCTTGCATTATTCAGCATACAAAAATCTATAGGAATTACGTATTGGAAGTTACAAAATCGAAAAAATATTACCATTTATCGAGCGGTTTTGTAAAGCGGTTATTTACGCGTTTCGTAAATACTGGTATATTTTTTATATTTTCTCAAATATTCGATAAAAGTTGGGTTCTTTTTTTACATGAGAAGATCAATATGTTGCAAAAAATTGTTTCTTTTAATCAATTATGAAGTTTATGTATTTTTTTTTTTTTTGGGCGGTCCCCATCTGCTGCGCAAAAACAGGTTCCACTGTAATGTTCTACATAATTTGCAGATAGAAATGAACGAAATGAGAGAGGAGTTATTCGAGGTGGAGTTGGAGAGGCGGTGGCAGCAGTATTTATTAAAAAAAGAAGAGGAAAGAAAAAAGAAAGAAGAGGAAGAAAAGAAAAAGAAAGAAGAGGAAGAAAAGAAAAAAAAGGAAGAACAGAAAGAAACCAAATTTTTAACGCATAAAGATGTAAGTAAAATGTCACCCGTTCATTGTGCAAAATTCCGTACGTTTCTATGAAGAAGGTACCTCTTGTACCTTTACAATGTACTTTCTACTTACGTAGATACTATACGTCATGCATGAGTGTTTTCGTTCCACGATATTGAAATACCATTTTACTGTTTCAGATGAAAAAATTTTTAAAACATTATCGATACAGTTGGAACAGTTACAGAGGAAGAAGAGGAGGAAGAGGAAGGAGGAAGAGGAGGAAGGGGAGGAAGAGGAGGAAAAGGAGGAAGAGGAGGAAGCGGAGATATTTTATAATTACAAAAAATAAAAATATAAAATATCGTAAATCGTTTCATTCTCCGTCCTTTTCCCCTCGCGCTGTTCTTCCCATAGAGATATTATAGATAGAGCAGGGGATAGCGCTATTCATATCTCTCTCTCTCTCTCTCTCTCTCTCTCTCTCTCTCTCTCTCTCTTTTATGTTCCTTTACTGCGCGCATGCGCGGGTAGAACGAGATAGATAGGATACCGCGGTTTTCTTTCTCTTTCTAGTGGAGGGACAGCGAAAAATCTTTCACGCTAGTCGAGAATCAGAACCTCGGCTGGAGCTGATTATTCGGCAAAAAGGAGAACCAACGCGTTATTAATTGCGTTCTAAGTTTTATTTCACCAAATTTTCTACGTTTCATTGATTTAAACTATATTTATAATATTAATCAAATATGGTCTTAAGTAGTTGTCCGCTGTTATAACGACATAATCTAAAGAAATGTCTGAAATATATGTAGTTTGTAGTGTTAAAAACAAAGCTATTGTGATATTATGATGTAATATACTTTAAAGTTTATTGTATATAAGTTTAATATGCGAAAATCTCAAGTTTTGTAATATGGGCAACGATTATTTACTGAACTATCAAGCGGTCTTAAGTAGCTGGCCGCCACTGTATATGATAAATGTAAAAATATAAAAATAAATGTATGTAAAAATATACACATGATGTGTATCATGTATCTAAATCGTTTCATTCTCCGTCCTTTTCCGCTCTCGCTGTTCGTCCGCGCTAGGCATGAATCAGAACCTCGGCTCAGCTCGTATTCATTCAATTTTGAGAACATACGAAATGCGGCAACAGTGTAATATAATCTGGCAACTATGCTTCCGCCGATACCGCGTAGTAGAATGAACAAGCACCACTTAGTCGGTAAAAGGAACAACGAATTTATCTACAAGCTAGTTGTGGTAAAAATTACCGACCCTGTGTTTACCCTTCAGCCCGTTTGTTTTCTTGGGGCGCCACGCTCGATTCGGAGGACACCTCAAACGGATCGGCCCCCTTAAGGGGGTAGACACGGGTAATGCAGTGTGCTGTATACCGACACAATTTGGCTCAAAATATGGGTTTGGGGGGCCCCGTTGTTTGTCCATATATGAGCAGATCACAGGCTATGTGAGGGCTCGTTCGAAAGAAGAAGGTTCAATGCAGCGCGCAGAACGCATGATTCAACGAGCTTGTGTTGATATCTAATAATATGAGTGTCCAAAGTATAGCAAAAACCGGCAAAAGCACCCGTCGATTCTAGGTATTGTAACTTCACTAATAGAGTTTTGTGACTCAAACAATGCGTTCAGCGCGCTGCATTGAACCTTCTTCTTTCGAATGAGCCCACAGTCAGCCCATAATGTACTCGTATAACGATAAACAACGGGGCCTCCTGACTGCATTTCCACAGACGAATTTCACCATATTGCCGTTAATACAGAGCAAGTCGTGACAAATTTAGTTCAGGTAGTCGATACAAGATGGCACCTACTCAGAATGACTGCCAACGTGGAATCGAGGCAAAATTGAAGCGTTAGCTTGATACATACGTCACAGTAAAAGCAAAATGCAGTCAATGCGTGCATTTTCCTATGATTGTAGGTTAGGTTATATGCATTTTAGGCATGCATTAATTAGGAAGTAACTGCTGAAAACTACATACATTTCCTAAATTAACTTAGTGTAACACATACATCACAAGAAATCGCTGTCGACTATATTGGAACTTCCTATATTGGAACGAGATTGGAACTTTTTTGATAGTACTGGAAGTATTGATTTATTCCAATTTTTTTAGATTTGAAGTTACAGCAGTTATTTGAAATGATTGTTGTTATCATTATTCTTTTTTATTCTTCCGGCTATTGTATAAAGCATATAATAAGGAAAAGTCTCCAAATCAGTCAACAGTTGATCCCTGATTTCTTTGTAATCCTTTACTTACGGTCTTACGTATGTATGTAGTATCTCCTAAGTTAGTTAATATTTAAAATACAAAGTTAAAAAAAATAAAACAACTTAAAATAACAAATGAGATATATTCTACTTCAACTGAGCAACTATATTGTAAATAAAGAAAACGATGTTTTTTATAGCATAAAATTTAAATTATAATACTGCACAAAGTTCAGCACAGATAACAGAAGATTTAAATTACATAATTGAAATCAATTATGCTGGTCAATCGCCTTGCCTTTTGGGAATCATTACCTGTTTTTGACAATGATAAAGAAAATGACAATGAAAATGATGATGAAAAAAGTTAAACTTAGAACAGCATTTCTTTAATAAACTTTTATTTATTACAAATTTTTTTTTATTACATATTTATTAAACTTATTTATTAAACTTTTATTTATTACAAACTTTCTCTTATTACAAACTTTCTTTTATTACGCAATTAGTTATACAAACTTTCTTTTATTACACAGTTATTTATTAAAATGTAATTAAACTTTTATTACACAATTATTTATTAAACATTTATTAAACATTTTTTAAACTATTATTTACAGTGGCGTGAAAAAGTATTTGGACACCTTTTAAAACACAATTCTCTCTTTTGATATCGGACCAAATAACTTGAATTTTTTTGAGAAGCTAGAAGAACTAGTTTACTAGGTAATTAAAAAAAAATGTTGAAAAAGTCCCAGTCCGTTGAAATTATGAAGGATACAGTGAGGATCACACTTCTCAACTTTTTTTATCCAAGCCAATAATGAAAATTGAAAACATACTTTTCATAGATTTCAGTAAGTTGTATGTATACACAAAGTTTCATCGAAATCGGTTAACGCATCTAGAAACTACAAGCAATTGAAATTTACGAAAATCGCAATTTTTCACCTAAGATCATGACTAATCACGTGTGAAAAACTGCGATTTTCGTAAATTTCAATTGTTTGTAGTTTCTAGACGCGTTAACCGATTTCGATGAAACTGTGTATACATACAACTTACTGAAATCTATGAAAAGTATGTTTTCAATTTTCATTATTGGCTTGGATAAAAAAAGTTGAGAAATGTGATCCTCACTGTATCCTTCATAATTTCAACGGACTGGGACTTTTTCAACATTTTTTTTTTTTTTTAATTACCTAGTAAACTAGTTCTTCTAGCTTCCCAAAAAAATTCAAGTCATTTGGTCCAATATCAAAGGAGGGAATTGTAAAAGGTGTCCGAATACTTTTTCACGCCACTGTATTTGTTAAACTACTATTTATTGAAATAAAAAAAATTGGTTAACCCGCGCCCTCTCCCGCCTCTTCCTCTTGGCCCACCTCTTGCCCCTCCTCTTCCACCCCTACCGTACATCTGCTCGCGAAGTTTTTTTTTCAGCTCGCTGTTCTGTAACATATGAAGAAGAAACACTGTTTAGACATTTTCACATTTTCATGAGAATATAAGAAATGTATAAATCCAGTATGATTGTTTTCCGTGACATCGCTTATGTATCTACATACCTCTTTTTTGTATTTTAGGGCCAGCTCCCTGTACAACCAGAACTTTTCTTCTAGCGACGGACTCCGTTGCCTGCTGCTGCTGCTTCGGCTTGGCGACGGAGTCCGTCGCCTCCTGCTTCCGCTCCGTTTTGGCGACGGACTTCGTCGTCTGCTGCTTCCGCTTCCGCTCCTTTTTGGCGACGGAGTCCGCATTTTTCTTTCACTTCGGTTTGGCGACGAAATCCGTCGACTGCTACTTTCGCTTCCGCTCCTTTTTGATGTCGGAGTCCGCATTTTTCTTTCACTTCGGTTTGACGACGAAGTCCGTCGACTGTTACTTCCGCTTCCGCTCCTTTTTGGTGACGGAGTCCGCATTTTTCTTTCACTTCGGTTTGGCGACGAAGTCCGTCGACTGTTACTTCCGCTTCTGCTCCTTTTTGGTGACGGAGTCCGCATTTTTCTTTCACTTCTGTTTGGCGACGAAGTCCGTCGACTGTTACTTCCGCTTCCGCTCCTTTTTGGTGACGGAGTCCGCTGCCGTTCCACCTGTACCTGTTCAGGTTCAGTAACCGCCTTTTCCGGTTTGCAGTTCATCTACAAACGATTAAAAGTAACAGTGAGTCTATTGAATGTAAAATAGTTTTGGAAGTGCAATACAAGAGTACAGGTGTTTTAATTTCATACATTCGGCTACAATGTAGGCTTTGTTTACGTAAAGTAAAAAAAAAAATTTCTCCGATTATTTTCAGCGTAGACGTCTTGGTTTGAGTAGTAAGTCATAAAAGCTATCCTATTTTCGCGATATTTGACTCTGCTTGTTGAAACCGATAGGGAGGGTCTACGCTCGGAACGGCAGGCCCGAAGAGTAAGAAACAGAAAGTATTGTCCATCACCGTCTAAATTTTGCCGCATTGAGGATGGTGTCGTTCATAATTTGGGAGGTTGGAACATTTATTTCAATGTAGCTGAAGGTAGGTATAAAGACATAACTTAATTTTAATTTCCCAAAATATTTTATTACACAAAAGATTATAAAATATTTCTATTCCTTTTAGAAATTCCTTTTCCACATTTATTACAAAGCACTGCAGACTTAAAAAACAGAGTTCAAACTGTGTTTGAAACATTCCAACAGACATTCTAATAAACGTGGGGAAGGAATTTCTAGCACGAACAGAAACATGTATTTCAAACAGCGGAAGACACGTAGAATAATTTTTTTGTGTAATAAAATATTTTGGGAAATTAAAATTAATTTATGTCTTTATACCAACCTTCAGCTAAAACATTTAAATAAATGTACCAGCCTTCCAAATTATTAACGACACCATCCCCGATGCGGCAAAATTTAGACGGTGATGGACAATTCATTCTGTTTCTTACTCTTCGGGCCTGCCCTTCCGAACGTAGACCCTCCCTATCGGTTTCAACAGGCACAGTCAAACACCGCAACAATAGGACAGCTTTCATGACTTTATCACTCAAACCGAAACACTCAAATAACAACAGTTGACACAATACATTTCCAACAAAATATCACAAAACTATGATTAACTGTACTCGTAATTTGCAGAAGTTTGTAAAGAAAAGATTAATAAAAAAACTGTACGTTTTACGGGATTCCCAAAATTTCTTCGATGTACTGTGTCCACGAACCAGAACGGGAATGCGTATCCTGCCGTTTCCCGGCTTCTGAAATACTAGTCGCCCCTCTACGATGCTTCGATCTTCTTTTGTTTTCAACGTCCGATTCTAGAAAGATCGTGAAATTTCTCGCCCAAACCGTTGACACAATACATGTATATGTACATATGTATATATGTATGTTTATACGTAATAGGCGAACAACTCCCTGTTACAATGTATCGCGAATACGCGTCTTCTTTTGTTTTCAACGTCCGATTCTAGAAAGATCGCGAACTGTCTCGCCCGAACCGTTGACACAATACATGTATGTACATACATATGTATATGTTATGTATGTATGTGTACGTAATAGGCGAGCAACCCCCTGTTACAATGTATCGCGACTACGCGTCGACATTTTATTATACATACATGTACATACATCACGTTGATATGATACGTATAAAGTACATGTGAAATGTAAGGAACGAAAAATCTTGACTTACAATTAGACCACTTTCATAATGACCGGCACATTGTACAGTGAAAAATATGGAGGTAGTAAACGTAAAGTTACTTACGATGTTTGCTGCTCGACTGCCGAAGGGTAGAAAGGGCCCAAACTGACATTCTCACTCACTCAATATTCTGCATTTCATTTGCACTAAGGATACGTCTAACTTATACAGTTAGGAACGAAAGTATTGGCACACCACACTGACAGAATAAAAATGCATATGTATTGTACATACATACATATGTACATGTAGCTACTAAATAAAACTTTTTGGCTTCTTCATTGTGTACAGTAACATCGTATGCTAATACGATGTTTTAAATATTACAGAAAAATAATGCAACATATTAATAAATTATTAATAGATCTAGAACTAAAGCATAATATTAATAATTATTATAAATGACAAAAAAAAAACAGATTAAATCGGGGGATTTGAACCGTGGACGTTTGAAGTTGCAGTCATTTGTTCAAACACATGCCTATTCGTCTATTATGTGTGAGGATTCGATGTGCGCAATGGAGAATGAGATCAATAATTTAAATATGATAAAAAAGCATGCAGTATAATTCGTAAATTATTAACAGATACAAAAACTATAGCAGAGCTTCAAGAAGTGGACGTAAAAAATGGCGACAATACATAAAAAAAAGTAAGGACCGGAGGATTCAATCCATGTCTGTTTCGATTTCCAGGCAAGCGTAACACTTAGGTAGCTCCCCTTGTAAGAGAAAATGTAAGGATACGATTTTGGTGTCCCTTCCAATGTGATCGTTGTTTAAAAAAAGTTAAATGGTGACAATGTATTAATAAGTTACATCATTTTATTCAGGAGAGTCCGTAGTATTGTTTTATATCAACACAAATTAAATAACTGCTATTGTAAAAACACAAAACCCCCCGAAGTTAAACATTTAAAATTTTTGTTCAAGTACGATTTTCTCAAAAACTGAGCATTACAGAAAAACCGTATGCAGATTTGAATTCAGCGCACAAAAATCTGTAGGAATTGATGTAAGAAGAAAATTTGTAGTCCCGCTTTTTATGGCCAACAATTAATTGTTGAAGTTTCACGTTTTGAAACGTTTGTGAATTTTAAGAAAGAGTTGCCAGTAGTACGAGAGCGTTCTATGGTTGGTCTACAACAGCCAGTTTACACAATACTGCTTTTTGATCGATTCGGTATATTTGCCGAATTAGTACAGAAATATGACTAGAACAGAAATAGGACTATAAATGAATTTATGATTGTTGTAATAAGCTCGGTGTGTGACACGAAGAAGATACGCCCTTCGATTTTACTTTCGAAAACAATTTAATTACTTTGACTTGACTTTACGCATCTTATTACACGTCTCAATCGCTTCAATACACATCCTTTCTCGACTCGCGGAGAGCGAAGCTCTCGTACACTCATTCATTTCGCGGGAACGCTTGAAAGATCCTATACATTGTTTAAAATCAGACTAGGTGTCGATTCTACAAGCATGCATGCGACTCCAGCCAACCGTGTACATACATAGAAAAGGACAAACAATGGAGAAAAGAGAGAGAGACTTCCAAGAACAGCAGCGAGGGGCTAAAATGTATCGATGAGACAATACTAATGTAACAATAAAACTTTTCTATTTTTGACTTTTTCACAATGAAACTTTTACTGAAGAATTTGTGAAATTTTTATGATTAAAATGAGGTTAAACATGATATTGTTATAACAGATCTCACCAATATGTTAATGAAATATTTACTAAAATTACATTAAAAATAAAAAAATTTCTACGTTGTATTGGTATTGTCTCACCGATATGTAGGCATTTAATTTTTTACGACCGCCGCCTCGACTCTCACAATGCAACTTCAAACATCCACGGTTCAAATCCCCCGATTTAATCTTTTTTTTTTTTGTCATTTATAATTATTAATATTATGCTTTGGTTATTGTATCTATTAATAATTTATTAATACGTTGCATTTTTTTTTCTTTAATATTTAAAACTATTCTGATTCTTCATTGTGTACAGTAATATCGTATGCTAGTGTGACGTACACAATTATTAAAGAAAAAAAAATGCAACATATTAATGAATTATTAATAGATACAATAACCAAAGCATAATATTAATAATTATAAATGACAAAAAAAAAGATTAAATCGGGGGATTTGAACCGTGGACGTTTGAGGTTGCAATCATTTGTTCAAACACCGATGTGCGTAATGGAGAATGAAATGAATTTAAATATGATAAAAAAAATGCAGTATAATTAGTAAATTATTAACAGATACAAAAACTATAGCATAGCTTCAATAAGTAGACGTAAAAAAGGGCAACAGTACGTTAAAAAAAAAAACGGTATGGAACGGAGGGACTTGAACCCTGTACCTTTGGATTTTCAGGTAAGCGTTTAGCCACGGGACTAACCATTTATATGTGTGAGTGTATTATAAAACAGAATTTAAAGTGTAACAACCTTTAATTGTTAATATCTTCTAAATTATTGGCCGTCTACGCCCAAAAGGGGATATCGGAATACTCAGCTGGACGAACTCTATAAGGTGGCAAAGTTTCATAAATAAGTGAGCGTAACACTTGGGTGGTTCCCCTTGTCAATCCCTTTTCTTTTTGGGCCATTCCATGCGAAATCGGACACTTTTCGGAGCACTGTTTCCGATTTTGCTCAAATTTAGATATGTTGTAGTCTTTAGTGATATATTATCATATCTCGAAGGATTTTTTAAAATTTTGAAAATTATAGACTTTACAGCTGTTGAAAATATAGTGCTCACATTTTTTCAATAAATTATAACAGGTATAGCTGCCGGCCGCTGCTAGCACCGCGCGACTCGGCCGCTCGAGCCAGCGCAGCGTACCTACCCTGACGCTCCGTTCCATTCACACAATTTTCGTATGGCCAATTTTAAAGTGTCCATATTTTTGAAAACTGCTCCGTAATGGGGACGAACGGGGCTACATTCTCAAATTTTTTCAGATTTTTAAACATTTCCCCACTACTATAAAATTGCATTTGTTTAGAACAATTGCAAAATAAGCGGTTAAACAAATTTTTTTTAACGAAATAATTATTATTAGATACTCCTATGTCTTCACTATAAGTACCTAAACGCCCGTTTTGATCAGTTTGTTACTTTAGGAGTTATAATTTATTGAAAAATGTGAGCACTATATTTTCAACAACTGTAAAGTCTATAATTTTCAAAATTTTGAAAAATCCTTCGAGATATGATAATATATCACTAAAGACTACAACATATCAAAATTTGAGCAAAATCGGAAACAGTGCTCCGAAAAGTGTCCGATTTCACATGGAATGGCCCTCCCGAAAATCAAGTCTCAATTGATTTATAGACTTTTGACATACTTGTAATTTGTAATTGGCTTTTTATGTTTTCTTTCATCCGAGGTTCGGTAAATTATGTATGAATTGATAACACACATTTACAATCACCACAGAAATAATTTTCTCCATCACTTCAATGATGTCTTCATAAAACAATTGCATCTGTAGCCAATGCTGTGACAATGCTAGCTGGTCAGTTTTTTCTCGTTCACAGTACGGTGAAGACGCAGAAATCAAGCGACCGCGTATATTGTATTTGCTGAGCAAATATAAAATATTCGTTACTTGTGATTTGTTCTATTTCTGCTTGGATCGTTATTGTAGTGTTGATACGTGTGTGTAATTATTCTATTGTCATGGATATAAAAAAGCAACGAGCTGATGTAAGAGTCAAACGCTATTTGAAGGGTGATGTAAAAAGGAAGCAGCCCAATTTATGTACAAAGCGTTTGTCTAAAAATAAAAAGCGTCAAAAAAGGTAAGTTACGTTGTATGGTATAGATTTATATAGGTAAAGTTAAAGTTTGTGCTACAATAGTAGTAGTAGCACGGTATTTCGTTGTATATAATACAGTAGCATTCATATTCATCAATTCTGTGGACAATTAGGGAGTCAATACTACTTCTGTAAAAGCACAAATAATTTTCAAAGTTCAACATTTACAATTTCTGTTTAAATTCAATCTTATCAGAAACTATAAGTATTACCTAAACCTGATTTACAGATTCGTATTCAGCGTTTCAAACGAAAATTATATTTAGAAAAATTTTACAGGTGTACGATTTTAGGTGTTGGCCAATTTTCGTACATGTCATTACAATTATTCATTTTATCTGAAATATTGTATCAGATTCGGTTTTCTTTTTACATAAAAGCAAAGAGGAATACACATGGAATATAATAATGCATGTCATAAAGTCATTACGTTCATACTGTTTAATTATCAGGGAAAATAAGAAGCTATAATGCAGTGTACGATTTTGGCTGCTGTATGATAATTTCTAATAAACATATCATAGGATGTTGGTGTACGATTTTTTTATCAAATTTTAAATAACTTTTAACAAACTAATAAATTAAACTTCAGCTTTAATAATAAACTTCAACTATTGATTTACAATTCTGGTTTTAATAAATTGAACTTGAACTTATGAATTACTGGTTTACAATCCTGTTGCAAGAGATTACTCAAATAAAGGACGGCGATTTATACAAGGGCACCGATATTTATAGCTGCCTGTATCCAAATCAAACAATCATTAGCAACGCCAATGTAATTTAAAGTATATGCATGATATTTCGAATATTCACGAATCAAATTAAATGCCACCGACGCTTATTCATAATATACGAAAACTAATAGTTACAGTGTCAACAATTAGGACAGGATCGTTAATTATGACATTAACCTTATGTTTGTCTTATTTCTATTGTATGTACCACATATTACTGATGAATGACTCTTTACGCGTAGGCGACAGTTGAAGAACGCAGCGCACCTCATGAAAAATCAGGGTTCCGTGCTGGAAGCAGGTACTAGTGCAGGTATCTCGTATGAAATACTTCCAAGTATATATGCTGCGGATAATTTTCCTACGGACATAACGCAAGAAGGAAATGCAGGAAATGTAGAAAATACTGAAAGTATTGAAGAAACAGTAGAAGATGTAGATTTCAAGAAACAAGAAGAAGTAATGACATTAGTGCAGGAGGGTAATGAGCTATCAGTTAGCGATAAAATACCTTCCGTAACAGACATCAACGAAGAAACGTATGAAAATGTTGGAAGTTGCACTGATGACGACTGTAACTGGGTGGTAGAGACAGCAGAACCACAACAGCCGGAAAAACCAATTACAGAAGGAATAGACTTCGTTGATTTTGCATATGTTTTCGAGAAAATAAAACGTCTTCGAAAACATTCACCTATTGGCTGTGGCATTGAACATTTCAAGATTTTGCGATGCGAACAATATGGATTACACAAAGTGTACATTGTAAAGTGCCAAATGTGCAATTACACAGAGCGCATATCCTGCCTTCGGCAGAATGATGGCACTATGGATATCAACCATGCCGCTGTTTCCGCAACAATGTTGACGGGCGGAGGATATAATCAATTGGAAGAATTGCTGTCTAACATGAACGTGTCTTGTATGACGAAAAGGATCTACGAGAAATGTCAGAATGACATAATCGATGCCTTCGAAGTGGCCGCACACCGCGAAATGGAAGATGCGGGAAAAGAGGAAAGACAATTAGCTATAGCACGAGGCGATGTACTTCCAGGATCGAATATACCGTGGATCGCAGTTGTCGCAGATGGCAGCTGGATGAAAAGGTCATACCGCGGAGGAGATTACAATTCTCTTTCTGGCGTAGGGGCGGTCGTCGGATACCACACGCAGAAAGTGTTGCACATCGGTGTAAAGAACAAATTCTGTATGATCTGCCAAACAGCAGCTAAGAAGAAGGAACAAGCGCGCGAGCATCGCTGTTTTAAAAACTGGGGTCGTAATCAGAGTTCAACTAGTATGGAAAGTGCTGCTATTATTGAAGGCTTCAAGTGCAGCATAGAAATGCACGGCCTAGTATACTCTATATTAGTGGCCGATGGCGATAGCAGTGTGTACAAGAAGATATTGGATAATGACCCATATAAAGAGTACATGGTGCATGTACGAAAAATAGAATGCACCAATCACCTGCTACGCAATTTTAGTCGAAAAATCAACGATATTGTAACAAAAGGCCGCCACAAAGAACTAAGAGCCATCGTAAAGAACAATGCTCTCCGCCTGCGTACTGGTATAAAGAAAGCTGCAGAATACCGGTTCAAAGAAAAACTAAGACTCGTAGAACAAATAAAAAATTTGAAGGAAGATATGAAAAATGTACCGAGTCACGTTTTTGGTGAACACAAGGAGTGTCAGAGGTTAGCATACTTCTGTAACAAGTACTCTGATCCCAACAGAATGAACTACGTTCCACAGATGAAACAAGCTGGTATTTATCAAAGTGTCGAAGAAGCGATGCAACCACTTTTCGCTCAAGCCGAAAGTTTGCTGTACGCTCTGAATAACAATGCTGTTGAAAGTTTTAATAATATCATTGCTAAGTTCATTGGAGGCAAAAGGATAAACTTTGGACGAAGAGGCTCGTATCAGGGTAGAGTCTCCGCTGCTGTCGTCCAATGTAATACAAAAGAGGCGTTTAGCAGATTGAGTATGGCAATGAATAAAGAGCCAGCAACCATCGTAAGAAAGATGGAAGAACGTCGGAAACGCGCAGCAGAAATGGCAATGAAATATAAAGAAGAAGCGAAAGCATCCTCTTTCCGACACAAAAACCAATCGTGCGACCAGGATTACGGCCCCAGCGCAGAAAAACCGGATATGGAAGAGACAGTATACTCTTCCGAGTGTGAAAGACTCATGGCGATACTTCAAGAGTGGCAAACGATGCGAGGCAAGATCGAAGCAGAAACTCGCCATCAGGCGAATAGCGAGAAGTGGATAGCTTATAGGAAGAAATTATTAACTGCATCCAATTTTGGCAAGATATGCCGATTACGAAAGGATACACCACGGGCAAATACTTTGAAGAGTATAATGTACCCGCAATTGCAAAATGTACATTCTCTGGAGTACGGAAGAGAAAATGAGGCAAACGCCTTGAAACAATTGGAAGAAGAATTTGGAATTCATATTCTACCGTGTGGCCTCTTCATCGATGCCGATGTGCCTTACTTAGGTGCAACCCCTGACGGTCTCGTGGAGGATGACACTATTGTGGAAGTAAAATGTCCAGAATCGGCGAAGGATTTATCGCCTGCTGAAGCAATAATGCAACTTCCTGCAATACGACGTATTTTCCGGGGTGATGAAATAAATAAAAATCATCAGTACTATTATCAAGTGCAAGGACAATTGCACATAACGAACAGACAGTCTGCTTTATTCTGTTTATGGACGCCGAAAGGAATGAAAGTAACAATAGTACCAAGAGATGATACATTCTGGGCAACAGAGATGGAGGAAAAACTGAGGAAATTCTACGAGGACTGCATGTTGCCAGAAATTGTAGATAGCAGATTTAATCGACAACAGCCGATTAGAGAACCTCCGTATATAACAACAGGAGCAGCATGTACGAGTACACAATGAAGTACGTACAACGATGGATCACAACAAAGCAATAGCACCGGCGAGTGTAATCAGCGCATATGAAAAGCTGCCAAATAATCAATTGTAATCCAAGGTCACTATTGCACCGGGGAGTGCAATCAGCACATATGAAAAGCTGTCAAATAATCAATTGCAATCCAAGGTCATAATGCACCGGCGAGTGCAATCAGCGGAAATGAAAAGCTGTCGTATAATCAATTGCATTTAAAGGTGACCATTGCATCGGCGAGTGCAATCAGCGGAAATGAAAAGCTGTCGTATAATCAATTGCATTTAAAGGTGACCATTGCACCGGCGAGTGCAATCAGCGCATATGAAAAGCTGTGGAAAAATCAATTGCAATCTAAGGTGACTATTACGCCGGCGAGTGCATCCAGTGTACATGAGAAGCTGTCGAAGAAGTGATGTTCACTAATGTAAGTATTATATGAAGGTTTGTATAAGATACATACAGTGGTTGAAGGGGACCGTCTATGACGGGGGTGGTGGTGGGTCTCTTCACACTCTCCCAATAATTTATACTTGCAGCTATTCTTTCATATAAAGTGGAAATGACATGTATAAAAGTGTAAGTATGACAATGATACTTTTGTTATGCAATTGATTGGATTAATTGGAAATGGTCATGAATTTTTCTTTCATATATAAATTTGCTCCAGTTACTTCCATCAACCAATAACAACAGGCAAAAATCATGCTCCATGAACTGAGGAAAGGGAACAACTCTGCAATGCACGAATACAAATAAGTAAACAATATAAATACATTTATACTTTTATTGCATATAGATTGATTACAACTTGTTCTAACTTTTTCTCACAGGTTCTATAGCAACTATGTATGTATAATCGAAAGGGGTCTGTGCCATCACAAAATCATATTTATAAAAAATAGGAAATAATAATAATGGATTCTTCAGAAAATGTATCAGTTCTTACATTCAAGTGGTATAAACTCAAACAGTAACTTTTATTAAAGTTATTTATTTTTACAGATGAAACAAGGGGTACAGCATGATAATTCAAGAGACGCAGCATCGTCTCCAACGTATTCCATTCGACATCGAACACAATTTCATATATGTACATCAAATATTTCTTCAATAGGTACTTTCTGTATAGGATGGTTTTTATCTTATAATAACTGTATAACTGTCATGCTTTGCTTCAATGTTTTGCTAATAAAAAAATGTCTAACCTAACAAAGAAACATTATCTTGGAATATTCTACCACCTATTTTTACTTTTCACTTATAATTTCTTACTGCAACGTAATATACTGGAGTATTACCACATTTCAAGTAATTGATTTATTTTTATACGTTTGTACTATCAGCAGACATTCACTACAAATGTTTCCAAGTAAAACGCAACAGCGGACAGTTTCGTTGCGCATTCTGAATAGAATATGGCAGTAGCAAGCAACTCCCTCTCCCTTTCATCAGGTAGTCGCGTATCTATCGGTATTACCATTTTTGTACAGGAAAAACGTGCTGTAATACCGACCTGCCAAATCGGCGATGCCACGTGCCGTGTCTACCCCCTTAAGGCGATGCGGGACCCGAGGACGAACTCCGAATTCCGTGTTGGTAAAACAGTTTACAGATAGCTGCAAATCGCGGCCGTAGGATATTGATTGTGGCGCCATCACGATAATCGTTCCAAACGCAACTGACACGATTCGCACACACGCAAACACTACACGCGCGATGTGGTATATACATCGTACTTCCGCGATTTCGAATGGATTTGCATGGCGAAGGGTATGGCGTATACATACTCTGCTGTCTAAATAGGGGAAATTGTTAGGAAGTCGTGATAATAGATAATAATAACAAAATGTATAAATGATAAGCTGATGATAGAGAAAGTGGTTGAGGAGCATGTGGTCTTTGCAAGGTGTCACGATACAACCGAGCCAGTGCTGTAACCTAAAAAAGTAAAATTATTATAAACAAAGTTGACATCCCTTAGCACCCTTGCGAACGTGACGGCTCAAAGCCAAGCGTTTCGCGGGGCAGAACTACTATCGCGATAATCATTTGAAATTGCCAGCGCACATTTCTGCCTACACGCTAATACCGTTTATACCCCGCCAAGATTTCTAATTCTGAAGATACGTACGCGCATAGATTCTCCGCAGGATAAATAAAATGTTTATTTGTTTATAGAAATTTAGATTACCAATACTTTGTTAAATTAGAAGAAAAACCATAAATGTTTAATCAATCATTTTCTCATGTGTGATATCGTTCCAAAACATCGGTCAACACAATCTGTAATAAGGAAACGTTAGGTTCGTCGACCACAGCAATGTGCATACGTGAGATACAATGTATAGTCTTTCGGCTCTATCAGTTGTTTTCGCCGAACACATACCTATATGGATTTATCGGCCAAATTTATGGTTTACGCAGAACGCATATGTGCAGCTGTAGTCCGCAAAGGGTTAAATAAACCTATCAGTATTACAACAAAAATAAGGCAAAGAAAAAATAAAGGAACTGAATGAGGTGTGATAAAGGAATAAAATATGATAGCGGAATAAAATAATTTTTTGGCGTGTTATCTTTACGTATATTTATTTTATCTATTTATTATATCTAAAAGTGTAAAAATATATAAAAATATAAAATTGATCAGGAAAATTTTATCAATACGTTAATAAAATTGTTATAAATAAAAAGTAAAGTTTTATCGCTGCATTAGTGTTGTCTCGCCGATACGAATGCGACACAGAGTCTCAAAGGAAAGCCGCACCGTGTCATATTGCACCCGTGCTCGCGCCGAGGGGGACCGTCCCCCCATGGAAAGGATAAATCGTTGCTTTCGAACGTTTTAGAATGTTTGCTGTAGTCGGCCACAACTTACGCGACTTCGACATCGGTAGAAACGAGGGGCATGGGGAGAAAGAAACGGTGTGAATGAATATGTAGTGAGAATACCACACTACTGCACGTCGCACGATTCACACACAATTCGACTACGTGATGACTCGAGAATCTGAGAAACGAGAATAGAACCTTCGGTTTTCGGTTCGATCCACGATCCACGCTCGGTTTGAGGAATTGCAAATCGTTGGGGAACGCTCCGGTTCGATTTACTTGTTACTTGCTGCCCATAAAAATTAATGTAGGCATCGTAAAGCGAATGTAGGAAAAAGCGGACTGTTGAGGTTTTGCAAATAAATGGAAGTTGGTGTATGATAAATAAAATATGTTTAATAATAATTAGTAATGAGACGGATTACACTATCGATCCGTACCACGCAATCGATCATGGCGAACTGCACAACCAAGAGGAGGGAAACAAAAGAAAAATGCGTATTTGGCGCGCTCTCGCATTCCACAGCGTCGCCTGCGTAGGAAAGTCCCCAAAACAAAAGAAATATAGAATGTAGAGTTTTATGAATAGGAGTTCCTACTTCAACACGGACGTTATTACTCTCGCCGGGAATCGAACCCGGGAACCTCGGATTTGTAGGCAGCCACCTTACTGCCTGGACCAACACCGTCTAACTATTCTCTGTTTCTCCAAGACGCCTCTTATGGTGTTGGGTATGGAGGTCCCGATCCTACAGTAATTTTTCAAGTAATTCACTATTCATCACCTTTCATTTTTAGAGAAACTGCATCTTTCCTCGTTTTCGCAAGGGAAAATAAAAAATCTAATTGTTTATATTATTTTTCATTGTTATTTTCCGTTTATAATTTACTGTTATATACAATACTAATTGTTCAGTATTTTTCTTTGTCTGCTGAAGTAAAACTTCGCCGAGCTTGAGATAAGAGTACTGAATTACTTGAAAAATTATTGTAGGATCGGGACCTCCATACGCCTCCTAAAACTATAAGAGGCGTTGTGAATAAGTACAGGGTAGTCGGATGGTGTTTGGTCCTAGGAGTAGCGTGCCCGCCTACAAATCCGAGGTTCGCGGGCTCGATTCCGGGCCAGTAACGTGCGCTTTTTTCTACGATGGTCTACATTATTAATTTTTATGGACAGCAAGTATTGTGCGTTCACGACTTGATGGCTAGTGACAGTGTTTACGTTCTCACTCTGTTCCACCTCTCCTGCGCCACACGCATGGTTGTTATTGGCTGAAGCGGTGACAAAGGACGACGACGAGCATATTTAGATAGATTGAAATATAAATCATTACAATCATTATATTTCACTCTATCTCAATATGCTCGTCGTCGTCCTTTGTCACCGCTTCAGCCAATAATAACAATGCGTATGGCGCAGGAGAGGTGGAACAGAGTGAGAACGTAAACACTGTCACTAGCCATTTTCGTCAACGTCACACAATATGAGTTGGTTTTAAGAAATGTTCTTTATTTAGTACTTTGAAGATTATACAGACAAACACTGGATCTTATTAACTACGCGCACGGACTTTCGGAGTCTCGACGGAAGTTCGGATTATACTGTACTGACTGTTCTGACTGACCTACGTTTTTGGGTCCTCCTTTTATAAGGGGTTTTTGGTAGGGAAAGTAGTGGTAGGGATAGGTGGGAGAGCAGTGAGGGTTTTCTGGAAAAAATGCGGGAGTCAGTCCCGGATACATAAATATCGAGGTTTCTGGAGGATAGGATACGTGGGACCTTTTTCTAAGGATATCTGATCTAAGAGAAAGGATAAAATAATTTTTGGAAAAAAAATATAACCGACTTCTAAATGCACTCAAAAGAATGAAATAATATTTAATTCTTTTCGTGGGTTTCTCTCCAGCTATGTATAACATTGATGACAATATTACATTACATGTTAGATAAAATGCATATTTTTCGGAGGCGGGACAGGATCAAAAATGCATTTTCTGTTTCGGACCGTTCAGGACCAAGTCCACCTTCAATCAAATCATAATCAGCAACATCTGTCATATAGAAAGTTTTGATTGAAAAACATTTTGTACGCCGAAACTAACCACTATTCAGTTTCATTCTTCCACGTTGTCACGTATCAATGAGTTTTTCTTGACGCTCATCTGTTATCAAGCCCGCCATACCCCAAACAAATTGCAATCAGCAACATGTTTCGTTTAGACAGTTTTCAATTAAATATTTTCTGTACTGAAAGTTACGAAAATTGTTTGATTCTGAGAAAATTTTTTACCCTGCCCCGCCTCCGAAAAATATGCATTTTATCTAACATGTAATGTAATATTGTCATCAATGTTATACATAGCTGGAGAGTAACCCACGAAAAGAATTAAATATTATTTCATTCTTTTGAGTGCATTTAGAAGTCGGATATATTTTTTTTCCAAAAATTATTTTATTTCACACTTTTTAGTGGCGATCTTTGCATTCCCTGCGAAGTAATAGCCACATACTGTATACCGGTGTTCCTTTCTTCATATATTATATCTCATCGTTGTGAAATCAAGGTATACATACGATTGTCAGCGGTAGTATCCATGTTTATGTCCGAAACAAAAGTACATACATGTCTCTGTAGTATAATCGTAGTAAAAAGATAAAAAACACACACACGCCCGCCCGCATGCACGCCCGCCCGCACGCTCGCACGCACGCCCGCCCGATCGACCGACCGCCCGCATGCACGCCCGCACGCCCGCCCGCACGACCGACCACTCGGCCACACGCCCGCCCGACCGACCACCCGGCCACACGCCCGCCCGCCCGCCCGCCCGCACGCACGCCCGCACGCCCGCACGCCCGCACGCCCGCCCGTCCGCCCTCACGCGCGCCCGCACGCCCGCGCGCGCGCCCGCCCGAAAGCCAGCACGCATGCACGCCCGCACGCGGGTGGAGGTACGTATATAAAATACGTGAAACCACACAACCCGCGGTCGGGCATGCGGGCGTGCGTGCGTGCGAGTGTTTTTTTTTTCTTTTCACTACGATTATACTACAGAAACATATATGTACTTTTGTATCAGACATGAACATGGATACTACCGCTGCAATATACCTAACTCCTCTACTGAAATCCTTAATAATCTTATTGTATTGGAATAAATAGTAATCAATTATATAAAATACGTAAAACCACACAAAATTTACGAAATTATACATAATTCTTTCAAATCTCACGTAACAACTGGGATTTACTGTGTCTGATGTAACATATAGGAAAGTAGGATATTGCTTGATTCGCACTTCCCACTTGCCATGTCGCCGTCACGCTAGAAACATAATTATTACAATCAGAGAAGTAATTAGCAATGGAGGGAACAGCAGGGGTAGGTAGAGAAGGGAAGGAAAGGGATTGAAATGAAAGGGAAGGGCGGGAGGGGAGGAAAGGAAGGGGCAAGGGGAGTTGGGTTTGGAAGGGAAAGATAAGGAAGTGAAGGGAAGTGCAGGGATGCGAAGGGAAGTGCAGGAAAGTGAAGGGAATGTTGCAAATGGGATCATCGTGGAAACATCTCCGGCCGCAAAATGTAATGCTAGGTTTCATCGATATCAGACCGAGTACACTCGAAATAGCACGTTTTTTGCGATAACAGCGGAAAAAATGAAGAAATCCGAACTGGTTTTTTTACGGGACCAACTGTTGGTCATACTCTACAAGATGCAAAAGGTTTTGTTCCGATTGGTCCATCCATCTTGGAGTAATCGATGACCATACACAACGCGGACGAAATCTGACGCTTTTTTGCAATAAAAAAGGGGCAAGCGGTGGTGAAATGCAAAATTTTTTTTTTACGGGACCAACTGGGAGTCATACCCTACAAGATGGAAAAGGTTTGGTTCCGATTGGTCCATCCATCTAGGCGTAATCGGCGAACATACATAAAAAAAAAAAAAAAAAAAAAAAAAAATAACATACATGTCGAATTGAGTAACCTCCTCCTTTTCGAAGTCGGTTAAAAAAAAAAAAAAAAAAAAATTAACATACATGTCGAATTGAGTAACCTCCTCCTTTTCGAAGTCGGTTAAAAATATACAGCTACAAACAACAGATTTGAACTTAACATAATCATTCATAACTGCCGCGATAATAATACGTTCAAATATTACGTTTTTTAGAAAGATTTACTACAATCTTTTATTTTCAACTTTCTCACGAACTACGGAGAGCCCTAGGAAAATTCAATTTTATAAGTCACTGATTTTTTTGTGATAAATTAAAACATACATATATATGAAAAGTAGGCAACCCAAACTTTTTAAATTGATATTGTATAATTCTATTTGCAATATATTTTTGCCAGATTTAAGCTGGAAAGGTTTACATTGGAGAATTTACAAAATGCTCCAGTAAATAATTTATAATATGCCGAATAAATAAATGACAACATAGTATCGTAAACGATAGGATTAAACTTCACTCAGTTGTCGGCAGTCGTAGCAAAAGTAAGAAATACATGAAATTATTACGATTTATGAGAAAAAAATTCATGTACACATACATATACATATATGTACATATATGTACATATACCACATTTACTATGGTTGCATTCTAACAATTTGTGGTAACTAAGAAGTTTTAATTTTATAAGTCATTACAAAATTTAATAAAGTAATAAATTCTTGTAAATAACCTACACATCGGTATTGTCCAGAAGAAAAGAGAAAAGAATGTGTAATGAATAACAAATAAAATAATTTTATTAAATATTATTTTAGTCTTGTTATTAGTGTATTTCAAAGTATGTGTTCTATAATATTTTCTTAAGAATGACACAAAGTAATTATTCATTTATGCTGGGGCGTTTTGTCACATTACCTAACGATTGTGTTGTAGAACGTGCCATTTATAAGGTTAAAAGAAACGATTATTTACATTCGCTGTAATTCTGATACAATTATTGTGAAGAGTAAAGAACAGTTTATGCGATTTGGAAAAAAAAATTAAGAATTACGAATAAATAGTTGTTTTATTGGTGTTTCTTTAGAAGTGGGGCGTATCACCCGATTTTCCTCTAATAAATTGACCGCAATCTCGAATCACTTACACTGTACAACAAATTTTGACTTTTTTTTGATTTCGTAAACGCCACTATGAAATTCTTATAGATTTTTGCGAGCTGAATACGAATCTGAAATCCGTTTCTCTCTAGGACGTACAGTTTTTGAGAAAATTAATGTTAAAAAAAATTGCAAATTTTCAACTTTGAAGATGTTTTGCGCTTTTCCCATAGCAGCTATTCAGTTGCTTTTGACACGAGAAAAATCTGTAAACTTTCCCGAATAAAACGATATAAATTGTTATTACATTGTAAACATTTAAATATGTTTAAATAATGATCAAAGTGAGAAAGACACCAAAAACGCACCAATTTTCGCTGATATTTTTCAATTTATTTCAAAAACTAAGGGTATAGACGAAAATCTAACCATCCTACGTGATAGAGCAGACATTTCTGCTATAGAAAGCATCAAGCGAACTTACAAAATCACTTTCGTTTTCATTTTACAAGGGAAATAGTTCGGCAAAATATGCGTCGCCGCTAGCGGTAGTCAATGCTAGCGTGGCGCGGTGGTCGCCTTGCTAACTGCTTGGCGTATTGTCTGCCATTGAGTACCGCTGGCGGCGACGCGTATTTTGTCGAACTATTTCGCTTGTAAAATGAAAACGAAAGTGATTTTGTAAGTTCGCTTGATGCTTTCTATAGCAGAAATGTCTGCCCTATCACGTAGGATGGTTAGATTTTCGTCTATACCCTTAGTTTTTGAAATAAATTGAAAAATATCAGCGAAAATTGGTGCGTTTTTGGTGTCTTTCTCACTTTGATCATTATTTAAACATATTTAAATGTTTACAATGTAATAACAATTTATATCGTTTTATTCGGGAAAGTTTACAGATTTTTCTCGTGTCAAAAGCAACTGAATAGCTGCTATGGGAAAAGCGCAAAACATCTTCAAAGTTGAAAATTTGCAATTTTTTTAAACATTAATTTTCTCAAAAACTGTACGTCCTAGAGAGAAACGGATTTCAGATTCGTATTCAGCTCGCAAAAATCTATAAGAATTTCATAGTGGCGTTTACGAAATCATTTGGCTGTTGTACAGTGTTATTAGATACATACTATGCGTGTTCTCTCTCGCCCGAGAAAAACTGTATATGTACAATAATTTAAAAATGCATCATCACTATCGGTGGCAACAAAAATAAAGTAACTGACAAATAAATATCATAAATAAAAATGAACGTACTATCGTCAACGGGTTAAAAAAAAAGTCCATTTTTACAGTACGTCAATTTAACGGGAAGTCACGTGTTCAGAAGTTTTGGACAAGAATGATAAGAAAATTAATAATTTTAGATACAAAATGTTCAGCAGCCAAGTCAAACGCGAGTCGCATGAATTTTGATACATACATATGTATATGCATGTAGTCGAGCGTACATGCATCTACGGATGTGTCAAATTACATTACGGTTCCACATCGGAAGTCTTTATAATTAGACGCTACCTGGTTCGCAACAGGCCAACTAAACTTGTCACGTATTTTAACCTGTATTGCCGATAATGTGACTAAAAGGAATTGTATGGCCGTTGAGATACAGCTATACGGGAATCGACTATTTGACTTTATTTCACAGAGAATCAAGACAAAACCTATTTTAGTGTGTAGTTAAACATTAAATCTAGCGCGCTGAAGAAGAATAATCTTTCAATGACAAAAAAATAGTTTAATTTGAGTTTTAAATTGTTTAATGAGTTTTAATAACTCATATTATTAAATATCAACAAAATCATATTAAACCACAGCAGCCGCGCACTCTATTTGATTATCGTCTTTCCAATGAGCCCTTTTACAGGCGAAAATATTCTCACATAAGGACGAAAAGTCGATTCCCGCTAACCTATATTTTGTATTAAATTTGGCGGTAACGTCGACTCTCTACCTTATCCGAATCTAGCCCCTTAAGTCTATATCAAACAAAATTCTTCGTATCACATTCCGCTATACAAAAACCTAGCCACTACTTAAATACATTTTATCCCTTTTTACAGTATAATCATTGCACTTTTATCATTTATACTTAAATTCAAGGTAAATAAACTATTATCACTTATACAGTCTTTTGGTTTTCCTATTGCTCCTTCCCCTTCCTTCTCTTCCTCCGTCCTCCTCTCTCCTCTTCATATCGGTTTTCCCATACTGCTTATGAACGCTGCTACCAGTCTTAACACCGATGCCTTATTTTGTTTGATATTAATAATTGGTTCCCCTCTTCTTACTCCTTTCCTCTCCAGTTGCACCCACAATCTTCTTCTTTCTTCTTCCTTATCCGCACAGGACCATACATAATGATCTATGTCCTGCTTTTCATACCTACACTCGCATTCCGCCGAGTTCGCCATTCCTTTCCTTTCCAAGGATTCATTCAAGTTGTAATGATTTGCTCTTATTCTACTTATAGTGTTAATAGATCTTCTTTCCAAATGTGCTATTTCTGTAAACCATGGTATCTCTCTGTTATTATTTGATATGCCGCTGTTAAAGTATTTTACTCCTTTGTATTCTCCTTCTTCCTCGTTTTTGTTTCTTGATCTTTTCCACGCTTCCTCCTCCGCTTTTCTCCTCAGATCTTCCTCCGGGATCTTGATATCCATTATGGTACTTTCCTGTGTCTTTTCCTTTGCAATTTTGTCAGCTCGCTCGTTCCCTTCTATTCCCACATGTGCAGGAATCCAGGCGACTCCGAGCTTACTTCTTCCTGTCTCTCCTCCACCTCCTCTATCCTGTACCCTTTTTCTTAATTGTCTCATGATCTTCACTATCCATGGGTTTCCATTTTTCTTCGGTTTATACTTCCCTATTGCTCGCACCACGCTTTCCGAGTCCGTTAGAATCAGTACGTCCTTGTTCCTGTAGTATCTGTCCGCCTTCTCAATAGCCTTGCTTATCGCTATCGCTTCTGTCGTGTATATTCTGTCGTGTATATCCATTTTCAACTTCTCTCTGATTAGTCCCATGAGTGTACTGTCGTTGATTCCGTCTGTTTCCTTTCTCATTTTTCCCACTTCCATGTTTATCGTGTCCGTTACCCTTATTTCTTTGTCGCTCCACATCTCCTTCTTTTCCTCTTTGTAGATTATCTTTTCTGCTTCTCTTGTACTTTCACATGCCTTTACTACACAATTTTTCCTGGGTTGTGTTGTAACCGTGCTGGTTACATACCAAGAGACGACACACGAACAGCCGAGTGTAATTGTGTGAGTGTGACAGACTCCCCTACCACCGTAAGGATCCGCGGTCCTGTGTCGCGTGCGAAAGAATTTAGGAGAAGCGCCCCACTAATTAAATATGCGTGCGCATCAATCCCCACTCGATATGGATCGAAGGAGATCGATGCTCGTACAACAAGAATTACTCTACGTCTGGAAGCGAACCAGGTAACACGCGTTTCCAATTCCGTTCAGCGAAAACCGGTATATAATTGAGAGGTCAAACCGACCTGGTAACTTAGTCAAACCGCCTAACTTACCCTCGTTATATACGCGCCTCAAACCGAGGAGTCACGAGCACAAACCGCGCCGTGGCACAGCTAGAACGCGATTTTCTTCTTTGTGTTGTTCCGGCGTGTACAGAGTAGTAGTCACAAATAAGATAAAATCAAACTTTAATATAATAACGAGTGGTAAATCTTCGAATATCAATTTTCGCTGAGCGGAACGAAACGGTGAGTAAGGTTGTTTCGAGTCACTGCTAATGGTAGAATCTCGCGTGGCAAAACCACAGAATCCGTGAACGATTGAGATCGGATAATTCTCATACATCTTGACTCAGCTCCCAGGCTCATACAGGCAGTCGAAGTATCGCTCGGCCCACGCAAAGTGTCCCGCCGTAACTTCTGGCTGTCCCTGCGTGCCCTTGTGAGACGTGGACTCGATTGTGAGCATTATCACAATTTCTGCCGGCATTTGATCGTGGCATCGCTCACAGACTCGTTCGAGCATTCAAAGTGTCGCTCAGCTCACGAAAGTGCCCTGCCGTCACTTCTTGAATGTACTCGGATGCCTTTGTGAAGAGGTGGATACGACCGTGTGGCACGGTGATCGCTCTGTTTGGTGGCATCGCGGTATATTAATCTTCACCGATTCTAGTTGAGTAACCGAAGTGTCGCTCAGCCCACGATTCGTGCCTGCCGACATCTTCTGGTTGTTCTCAATTGATCGTGTGAGGTTATAGTGCAGGCACCACTTGATCTTCCCCGAATTGCTCGGCAGGATCAACCTGAGTGTTGCTGCACCGTGCGTATCGCGAAATTCACGATCGGATTGTACACAGTCGAAGTCAGGCGTCCGGCATCGGAGAACACCTCGAGCCCACATTCGTGCCTCAGGTGAACTCCTAGGTGTCACAACCTGATTGAGGCTTCGTGGCGTCTCCACCCAGACTCCTCCTCCGGTTATTCGGCCGAGAGCGAGGGTGCTGCGACAGATCCTCAATCGTGCGATTGGAGAGCAGTGATTCAAACAACCATCCATTATATTCATTGTCGAGCACTGTATCGCGAATAGGATTGTAGAAGTCACAGGGAGGGAAATTAGTGTGCAATTGCGGGTGGATATTCAAAAGTATCCACGCGTCGTTGCACACTAGTAGTGGGGTTCATTAAAGCCAATCAATAACAATTTTACATCTAAAGCTAATCTTTTATCCGTTACGTAAAACATTTAACTTGTATATATACATTTATATATGTCTATCTTGATCTGCCGAACTAATATCGCGCGCAAGTATCGATAAACATCCGTTTCCCCACATCCAAGGTCGAAATATTCGCGTTTTCACGCGAACGCGTGACCGAAGATAGGACTAAGTCACTTGCATTCGCGAACGCGGGAAGACTGTACGAAACGTAATCAAGCCTGTACAAAGCACGAAGTTTTCTACATTTACCAGAATTGGTGACCAGCCGAATATAATTTGTTCACTCAATTTTCACCAGAATATATATATATATATATATATTTCGTTTACATCATAAATTGTTTTCAACTTCTTCAACAACCGATCAGAACTCCCCGCTATCCAGTACCTGGAGGCCCGAATCCCTCCATCTAATCAATTCCATTTTCTGACATCCTAATAGCTACATTGCGTTTATCAATTTCAATCGCGTACGGTTAATTCATCTAGAAACCACGTATCTAAAGAGATTATGTAACCGTCGCCAAGGGAAATCCCGTGACAAAAAGAAAACGACGGTTACAGTGTATGGTTTTTTATTCTAGTTAAAGTTTTATATATGATGTTATTAACCTCGCTTTTCTTCCTTGCTCTCTGTCTTAACATATATTTCTCCGCCAGTAGTTTTACCCTTTGCTGCATTCTCATTATTCCTGTTTCAGCATGCATTACGTTTATGGGTGTTGATATTCTGTACCCCATGGCCACTCTCAATCCTCTATTCTGTATTTTGTCTATCTCCTCTCTGGCTTTTCTGCTTTCTTGATAAAATATCTGCATTGCGTATTCTAATACCGATCTTACCATGTTCTTGTATAGAAGAACCATTGTCCATGGTGGCGCTCCCTTCTTTATACTAGCTATATATCTCAGCATGTTCAGTCTTTTCTTCGCTTTCTCCTTTACGTGATTCATGTGTTGTTCATAACTCAAACTGTTATCAAAGATTACTCCTAGGAACTTCGCGCTTGCCTCCTCTTTTTAACCGACTTCGAAAAAGAAGGAGGTTACTCAATTCGACATGTATATATATATTTTTTTTTTTTTTTTTTATGTATGTTCCCCGATTACGCCGAGATGAATGGACCATGTGACGTACGGGTTATGGGGCAGCCTAAGGGTTGCCCTGCGCGGAGGCGATCAGGGAAAATCGCTCTCTGCGCGCACCGTGCACAAATCCACGGACGATTCGATTCTATGGGCGCCAGTGCCGTAGCACTCGTCCGGAACCCTCGCCCTTCCGGCTGCTCAGTAGGGGAGCGGAAATCAGGGGAGGTTAATTGAAAGTGACCCACGAGTGTTTCGGTAAATTAACGGTAACTTTAATAAAGGCCAAAGTGGCCGTGCCAAACAACCAAAAAACGGGAATTCCGCGGTACACTTTTGCGCAAAGTAAAAGGTACGCGGCCGCCAAGTGCGGCAAAGAGGAACCGCGACGCGGAAATTCCCAATACAAAGAAAAATCTCTACTGTAGAAACTAAAACTAGGGGCCGGATACAAAGTGTCGGTGGTCCTAGAGTTTCAAATACAGGAGAAAACGAAATATTAGTCGGGATCGCGGTCGCGGGTATGGGTGGACCCGTTCGCGATTCTGAGACGGAGGCGCCGGGGCCTCGACGAAACCGACTATAACTTCCGGCACGCGAGATCGCGGAACGAAGATGCGCTTCGTTCGAACGCGCGGTACGAGCGTCAACGGTTACGGCACCGAGGTCAAGCCGCCGGGGCTCGACCGTTGGACGGTACCGGACAACGAACCGGTCGGGAGCGGAATAAAGGGGACGGGCCTCGAGAGTCCTCGTCTCCTCGGGTCGATCCGGTCTCCTAGATCGCGGAACACGATACGATACGGAATACTCCGGTATTCCCGCGTTCACACCGATCCTTTCACACTCACACACGCAATAAAAATCAAGCCAAAAGGCGTGAGTCCTACCTTGACATGGAGTGCGGCGACGTATCCAAAAAATGACGGCGGTGCGGGTGGCTTAATCCACGGAGAACGCACTCCAACGCACGCACGCGACAAACAAAAACGGAAAAATACAAGGGAAAACACACGAAGTAACGCAAAATCAAAATAACGCCGATGAGAAAGGAAAACACTAAATAAAGAAGAACTAATAAAAAGAGAATACTGGGACCGACACACGCTCAAAAGAAATAAACTAAATTAACTTATAACTTCCAGACCGCTCTCGACACCTGCTCGCGCGCTTCTCTCTTGAAAATTCGCCGCCGGTACGCGGTTCTCCCCCCCCCCCCCCCCCCCCAGGGAGTTCGGCAACCCAGATGGGCCGCTCGATGTAAGTTCGGTTGGCCGGGTCCTGGGAGCCCTCTGGCGGAGCTCCGGGCGAGATGGCGGTGGTCGGCTGCTCCCAGGCCCGGCGTCCTCGGTGTCCGGCTGCCGGTCGCTCCCAAGGCGGCTGCTGGGTGGAGGCACGGCGACCGGTCAGCCGGTCGGCCAGCGAAGGTGGGGGACCCACCTGGCCCCTCCCTCTCCTGGGTGGAGGTCCCCACGACCGGCGGCGGCGATGCTCTGCCGTGGCGGAGCGCGAGACGGTCGGCCGCAACAAAAAAAAAAGACACATACGCACATGCATTCACACACTCGTACACGACAACATCCGCGTCCCGGAGGCGAGGACTCGCCGGAGCGGAGGGAGCGGGGCGCGCCAACGTCTCGTAACGAGGCCAAAATTTGCCTCGTTACAACCAATGGGAACGAAACCGTTTGCATCTCGTCGGATATGACTCCCAGTTGGTCCCATATAAAAAACATTTTCCATTTTGTCATTCTTTACACCTTTTTTATTGCAAAAACACGTTTTCGTACATGCTAAGTTTGATCACCGATTACGCCGAGATGGATGGACCAATCCGAACAAAACCTTTTTCATCTTGTAGGCTATGACCCCCACTAGAAACGGGATAAAACACATTTTTTATTTTATCATTACTTACCCTGCTTTATCATGTTTTATTGTAAATTACTGCAAATCAAAGAGTACCGTTTTGTCCGCGTCATGCATGTCCGCCGATTGCTCCGTTATGGATTGACCAATCGGAACGAAACCTTTTGCATCCTGTAGGGTATGATTCCCAGCTGACCCCGCATAGAAAACATTTTGCATTTTATCATCGTGTACCCCTTTTTTTATTGCATAGAAGCGTACTGTTTCGTCCACGTCATGTATGGTTACCGATGATTACTCCATGATTGACCAATCGGATCGAAACTTGTTGGATCTTGTAGAGTATGACATCCAGTTGGTCCAGCAACAACCATATTATGGATTTTTTCGTTCTCTCCCACGTTTATTGCAAAAACCGTACTATTTCACGTATAATCGGCCTAATATCGATGAAGCCTAGTATTACATTTTGCGACCGGAGATGTTTCCACGATGATCCCATTTGCAACATTCCCTTCACTTTCCTGCACTTCCCTTCGCAGCCCCGCACTTCCCTTCGGATCCCTGCACTTCCCTGCACTGTAACCGTCTATTTTCCCTACGGGAAATATCGGGACCATGTGAGGGTTTAGTAATCACGAGGCTTCAATTGCTTGGTAAGAACAAGAATTGGAATTTATTTAAATGATATTCAGATCAAACATAGTCACGAACTGGGATTAGACTCGACCTCGCAATGCGGTGAGGACTCGGAAGAAAGATAGAGAAATCGAATTTAACATACAATGCAACGCGACGCGGCGTATGGAAACGCTCACATGCTTAGAACAACGGTAACGGCGGAAAACTCTGTCCTCGGTCGAAACGTCGGATCAATTAACGAAACACTTGAATGCGCATCGCGAAATTGTGTTTTAAATGTGCTAAATAAAATATAATCCCAACGCACGCGTGTCGCGAATTACGTAGCAACAAACGAAAGAAAAATAAGCTTCGGCCTCGTGGCCTTCGGCGAGCCTGCTCGCGTCGAGCAAAGTACCGTTACCCGAACGTATCGAATTACAAACATAGGAGTCGAATGCTCGCATTCGGGCGAAACAGAAATAACGCAAGAAAAACGAATACTAGTCCAGATAACGCTTCTTAACGCGTGGAATGACAACGGAAAGTACTTTGGTTTATTAACCCTGCCTCATGAGGGCTCTCGGAAAATTCCTAGGAGCGAAAATAAACTATTAGGATTCTAAACTCTATCTATTCTATTGTAGTACAAAAATACTCCTAGACTATACAAGAAAAGAAGACGTATGGCCGTCTTGCGGCCCGTCGCTGAGCTACGCGGCCTATCGCCGTCCCTTTTCACTCCCAACTCCCGAATTCGCTGTTGGGCTCTCAGGTCAATCGCAGTTTTCTGGTCAATCACTGAGATTTCCCGCCAGGTCCTTCAAGTAGCCGGAGATCTCGAAAGAGCAGATGCCGTGCGACAAAGTCGTACCGGCTCTGACACTCGCGAATTGAGACGGATCCCTACGATGCGATCAGGACCCGTGTCAAGATCGTGTCTAATACTTATCCTCGCGGCTCTACGTCCTATCTGTATCTTCGCTCAGCGACGAGTAATCGATCGACGATCGACCGGCACGTCGTTCCTCGCGGACTCGTGCGTTATGGAGGGAATGCTCTTCGCGCACGCGCCTACGTTCTCGCCTCGCTAGCACGCTTAAGGTGCTTTCATACTGTGTCCGGTGGGTTTTATGTGGCCGTGTACATTCTGTACGGTCACATATATCCCCTCCCCCTCCTCGAGACCGATGACCGGTGATAAAGGTTTATCAGTCTCCTCACTCATTCAACACCCGCTCATGCGTTCACGGGGTTCGCAATGATTTTTTTTGCTTACGCACTGTCTTTTAACGTGTTGTCTGCGCTTAGCGTCCGAACTTGTACCTTCTGGTGTCCTTTTTTCGGCACTATATGTGTGTTGTCACTTCGGGGTATAGTCGGCACTTTTGCGTCCTTTACATCGCGCACTACGCGTCCACTTATGGGGGCGGGGGGGTTCGGGGTCCGTCCGCGGTACTTTGCGTGTCCTCGCTTCGGGGGTTTAGTTTGTAGGCACTTTTTCGCGTCCTTTAAGCGCGCACTACGCGTCCACTTATGGGGGGGGGGTTCGGGGTCCGTCCGCGGCACTCTGCGTGTCCTCGCTTCGGGGGTTTGGTTTGTAGGCACTTTTTCGCGTCCTTTAAGCGCGCACTACGCGTCCACTTATGGGGCGGGGGGGGGGGGGGGGGGGGGGGGGGGTTGTTCGTTTGTGGCACTTTATGTGCCTTCACTTCAGGGTTCGGGTTGTCGCTGAATCACTCCTTCTTGGATGATTCCTTCCGCCTCCTGGACAGCCTTCCACAGGCCGAGTGGGTCATTTGGCGGGAGAGCGGGGATCTCGATCGGGGGGTCGTAGTTGCTCTCCTCAGTGGGTGGTTCGCGTCCGGGGCTCGGCTGTTCTGTGTCCTTCGGCGATGGTCCTGGGGCTTCCTCCCTGGTGGCTCTCCGAAGAATGCCCTGCGGTGGGGTTTCCTCCTCGCTGGCGACCACCTGCGTCCAGACCTTGTGGGTTTTGTTTCTTGTGTAAGAATAGGCCGTTGTTGGCGCTTGTCGACGTCTGACGGTCCCGTATAGGACCGTCTCGGTCTGGCGCTTCAGTCTCGCGTGCTCTGGGCCCCGCTTCGGCGTCTGCGTCGGCCTATCCAATCGTTTCGCCCTCGCCTGTGTTGCTTCCTCCGTGTGGGCTGTATGGTCCGCCACAGGGGTGTACACGCGTGGCTCGATCGTTTTTAGTGTGGATTCCCGCAGTTTATTAATTGTGATGTCCATCCCCGTCTGCGTGGAGACGGATATCATGCGCCATTGCGCATACGCTTGGCACGCCTTGCTGCTCTTCTTCCGACTCGACATCTCTGACATCTAATTTGTACTGGAATGCGGGTCGCGTGCCTCGGTGATCGGCACGCGTGTCCCCACTCCTCGGCTATGGCCCAGGCATCTGGTGGGGGTCGGCGTCTTCGGCGGCCGCTACGACGGTAGATCCTCCTTCCCCTCCGCTCTCCCTGTCTGCGTCCGGTGTCCCTTCAGCGCTCCTTGTTCTTTTTTCGTCATCTTCCCTGGTGCGGTACGGCCGGAGATTCGACACGTGGAATGACCCTTTTATCTTGTTTGATCCTTCGTGGAGAAGTTCGAAGGTTGCGGCACCCTTTCTTTTCCCCAGCAGGTACGGTCCTTCATAGAGGTCGAAGAATTTAGCGATCTCTTTATCGATCGCCGATGACGTGGGGTTCGCGCGGAGTAGCACGCGGTCGCCGGAGTTCCATTCGTGGGGGGTTCGGTTTTTATTCGCTCGCTGCATTCGTTTCTGTGCCTTTGCTGACATACGGTCGAACGCGATACGTAATTTGCTCTCCGATGGAATTCTTTCGACTTCGCGCTTCTCTGGGTCCGCGGTCCATCTGTCCCATGGACGTCGTGGAGCTTGGTTAAACATTATTTCAACGGGCGCAAAACCTGTTGTCGCATGTTGCAATTCGTTGCAGATTGTTTCGATCACCGGTACGCACTTCACCCACGCAGCATGGTTTTCTCGCGTCAGTGTTCTGAAAACTCGCCCGATCTCCCGGTTTACCCGCTCGACCGGGTTGCTTTGCGGGTGACGGATTGAGGACAGCACATGCTTTATATCTAGTTCGCGTAACGTGGCCCCCCACTTCCGCGCCGTGAACTGCGTGCCGTGATCGGTTATGATTCGCCGCGGTTTACCTACTTCCGGGATAAAATTATGTATTAAACGACGCACCGTCGCCGCTGTCGTTGCCCTACGCAATACATATATTTTCACGTATTTCGTGAATACATCTTCGAAGACCGCGAGGTACTTTGCTCCCCCTCTTCCCGCTGGGAGGGGTCCGTAATAATCAAGAGAGACGAGATCTAATGGTCGCTTCGGAATGATCGTCTGCATGTCTGCGTGTAAAGCGTGTGTCGATATCTTTACCCGTTGGCAGAGGTCGCAACATGATATAAATTTTCGTACTTTCCGGGCCAACTTCGTGAAATGGAACGCTTCTTGCAAGAGTTTGATGCATTTGTCCGCGCCTGGGTGAGCGTAAAGCTCGTGTATTTCGTTTATTACAAGTGTTTCCCATGCCGCTGGAATTACGCATTTCCATTCGTTATCGCGTCCGCGGTGATGGAGTACTCCGTCGATTACGCGATATTTTTCCGAAGTCGTCGGGCTTGTCTCGCGCGTCGCGTCGATCGCTTTCCGTAGCCTTTCGTCTCACCTTTGGTGTACCATGATATTTTTAAAGAACTCGGTTAGGTCCTTTGATACATTACGGGCTAACGCGGTTAATATGGGTATAAGCGTCTGCCCGGGCGCTGCCGCTGCGCCGGACTTCGGCGTATCGCGGCTGAGCCAGTCGGCGACGAGATTGTCCTTGCCAGGGCAATGCTTTACTTCTAAGTCATAATCCTGAATCGCGAGTGTCCATCGGGTGAGTCGCTGGCTGACGAATTTACTGCTTAGCAAAAAGGTTAGGGCACGGTGATCTGTGGATAGGACGATTTTCGCCCCTCGTACGTACGTGCGGAATTTTTCCAGCGCCCATACAATCCCTAGTAACTCTTTCTCGGTAGTAAAATACGCTCGCTCGGCTCCCTTTAACACGCGGCTCGCGAAAGAGATCGGTCGGAAATCGCCGTTGTCGTCTTTCTGCGATAACACTGCTCCCAACGCCCCATAGCTCGCGTCGGTGGAAAGATAATATTCGCGACTCGGATCGGGATATTTCAGCGTCACCGAGGTGCAGAAGGTCTGCTTCGCCTCCTCGAACGCTTTACCCATTTCCGCGGTCCATTGCCATCTCCGGCCCTTTTTTAAGAGGTCGAGCAATGGCCGCGTCGTTTCCGCGTGATCTCGCGTGAATTTACTGTAAAAATTAAATAATCCCAGAAACCCTCGGAGTTGTTTGACATTCTTCGGGGTGGGATATTCTTCAATACTCCGGAGTTTGTCCGGATCTTGTCTGATTCCCTTCGCGGAAATTATATGTCCGATGTACTTAATCTCACGCGCTATAAATTGACATTTCTCCAGGTTTACTGTGAGCCCGTGCTCCCTTAATCTTTGAAATAATACTTTGAGGTGCTCGATGTGGTCCTCGAAAGTTTTTGACAAGCAGACGATATCGTCTATAAAATTCACGACGAACGATTCAAGACCGTTTAGTATGATTCGGGGTGCTCTTACAAGGCTCGCGCTACTCGTCTTCAATCCGAAGGGTGTAACAACGTGCTCGTAGCATTTTCCGCGGTATAGGAACGCCGTGTATTTCCGCGACTCCGGTTCGAGCGGAATCTGCCAGAAGCTGCTCGTCAGGTCCACACTGGACATGAACGTGACATTGTTGAACTTCTGCAGTGTCACGTCAACGTCTTCGGACATCTCGTGGTCCGCTCGCATTACCCGGTTCAACATGCGCGCGTCTATACAGAGCCTCAGCGTCCCGTTTTTCTTCACGACCGGAACGAGCGGGTTAATGTATGGACTTCGCGACGGACGGATGATATCATGCTGTAGCATTCGCTCGATTTCCGCGTCTGCCTGGCTCTGATACTTCAGCGGTACCGGATACGATCTTCGTACGAATGACGCGTCCTCATCCACGTCGAGCCTATGTTGATAGCACCAGACTCTACCCGGGTTTTCGTTCCACAGCTCGCGATTGTTCATGATTATTTCCCTAAGCTGTCTATATTGTTGCTCGGGTAGTTCCCTATCGGCTAGGCGTTCTTCGATCTTCGCGTCAAGGGGGTCCGGTTTGCTGTCCTCTGACTCTCGATTCGCGTTGACCGTTCGGACCGCATTTCCCTCAAGAGCTCCGCGAGTGAGCAGGTCAATCGACTCCCGGGCTTGGCCATCGGTGACCGTCAAGACGTTTCTGTCGAGGTCGATCGTGGCCTTTAGCGCTCGGAGCGCGTCTACCCCGACGATGAATTCTTGCACCATTTTCGGTACGACCATCGCTGGTATCGCGCAGCTGGCTTTGCCGAAACGGAGTTCAACGAATACCTGTTTCTTCAGGCGTTCTGATCGCGCCCCGGTTATCCCCACGATAACGCTTCCCGTCACCGGAAGCGTGGGACAGCGGTGCATGGTGTCCGCGTTGGCTTGGTACCATTCTTCGGACATTGCCGTGACCGTGCTTCCGGTGTCGATCAGCGCGCGTATTTGGATTCCGCTTACCGCGACGTGTGCTTCCGGGCTCATGTCCACCGGAGCTGAGCCGGTTGCTCGTTGCTCGGGCGCCGTGAACTCCTCCCTTAAGTCAGGGAACATCGTCAGCGTCGGTATCCTACCCGCTTCATCTCGCGTGTGCCCGCTCGCGGGTTCGCGTCGCTTCCTCCTTCTTTTCCTGCGACGCGTTTTCGTTGTGAGGTGGGGCGAGGTAGAGCCCGTGGCTCGTTTCTCGGTCGTCACGCGCGTTTGCGGAGGCTGGGGGGCCGAAGCGGAGGCTGCGGCTCGTTCTTCGGACTCCTCGTCCTTCCCCCGCCGTCCAGGGGGGCATGCCTGTAACGTATCTTTACCCGTATAGTCGCGTGGTGGCCGTGTCGTGTTCTCGCGTCGCGTCTTCGGCGTTCGGCGGTTCTCCGATTCTAAACCTGGGCTGCGTTCCGTAACCGTCGCTCGTGTCGAGGTTCTGTTCGCGGCGCTTCGCGTCTCCGGCCGAGGGAGCGCCGAAGTAGAGCCGCAGGCTCGTTCTTCAGGCTTTACGTACTCTCTCCGCGGTTCGGGGGGTATCGCGTGTGGCGTAACTCTACCCGTTTTATCCCGCGTCGCCTCCGTCGCGTTCGCGCATCGCGTTTTTCTCGATCGGCGTCGTTGCGGCTTCGCTGCCTTCTTATCGACTTCACCGCTGCCTTCGCCGGCGCTCTTATTTCCCCTTTTCCCTAAACGTTTCCCCCGGGCTCGGCGCGGGGGACTGCGTCGCCCTTTCTTCGGGGAACGTTCTACTCGTTTCCCTGCTCCTGCTCCCCGTTCTTCCCTTCCACCTCAACCGCGCGGATCCTATCCGTCGGTAATTCCCGTCGCGGATTGCTCGGAGGTGCTCTCATATCCCTTTGCGCAGGGACCGTATTCCGCGGTGCCGGCGGGTTCCGCGGGGGAGGCGGGTTCGCGCGGGCCTGCGTCTCTATCGGCCGATCTGGCGGGCGATTCGGGGTTCGCATGTTGCCCCGCGGGGTTGCGTTTGCGTTAAACTGCATGTTCATCCGCGAACCGTCGAGACGCGTGTTACTGAATCCCCGGAACGCGGCTGCCGCTGAGTTCAACACTCCCCCTCTGTCCCATCGGTCCAGCAACGCTAGGAACGCCTCGACCGTCTCGATATTCTGCGTACACGTCGCGTCGTGAATCGCTTGATTGAAATGCGTCGCGAGGGTTTGAATAATCTCGGCGTCAGATCTCTTCGGCGTTAGATCCCTCGCATCACCTATCAAACGCGTGGCGTATTCTACGCGCGTCGTTCCCTGACCGGCCTTGAAAAACCCCGTTTCTAATTTGCGTCGAATTTTCCGTTGTGCGGCCTGACTCCAGAACTGGGTTAGGAAACTTTCTCTAAACTGGGACCACGTCTCGATGCTAGTCGATACTAGATCCCACCATTCGCTCGGATATCCCTTCAAGGCCTGATCAATTATGATCTGGATTTCCTCGTCAGGAATCCTCGCGATCCTAATAAATCTTTCCATCTCGCGCACGAACTTTGGCGGCCGTTCGCCCACCGCCGCTTGGAACGTCGGGAGCTGTGGCTTGACTTTAAATGTCCTTTCCTGCGCTATCGTCGTCGCCTGACTCATTGATGGATTAATTTCTATGTGCCTATCCGACCGGCGCAACAGACCCGGTTGTATTTCATCGCGGGCCAGCTGCCCCTGCATGGTTCTCATCTCGTCGCGGACCTCTTTGTGAAAGTTTGTTACTGTCTCAAAAAGTGACTCGCATTCGCGGTTTACAAGCCCGTCGACTTTGGCCATAACGTTCGTTTCGAATTGTCTCAACCGTTTCTCGTTCGCGTCCTGTTTATTTGTTAATCCGCGCACGAGCTCGACGAGTTCGTCTAATGTTTTCGTTTGCATTGTTGTGTTCGCGGTATTTGAATTCGTCTCGGTCGGTTGCCCTTCGCGTGTTGGCCCGGTCGGCACAACCGGTGACCTCGGTATTCGCGGCATCGCGAACTCTACCTCGTCTTCCGAAACGACCGTTGGTTCGTCACGGCTTTTGCTTTGCGAACGCGTTCCTTTACTCATGTCCCTATCACGAAGTCGAGTTCCAAAATTCGAGTCTAACTGTTCGGGCGCCAATTATGTAACCGTCTATTTTCCCTACGGGAAATATCGGGACCATGTGAGGGTTTAGTAATCACGAGGCTTCAATTGCTTGGTAAGAACAAGAATTGGAATTTATTTAAATGATATTCAGATCAAACATAGTCACGAACTGGGATTAGACTCGACCTCGCAATGCGGTGAGGACTCGGAAGAAAGATAGAGAAATCGAATTTAACATACAATGCAACGCGACGCGGCGTATGGAAACGCTCACATGCTTAGAACAACGGTAACGGCGGAAAACTCTGTCCTCGGTCGAAACGTCGGATCAATTAACGAAACACTTGAATGCGCATCGCGAAATTGTGTTTTAAATGTGCTAAATAAAATATAATCCCAACGCACGCGTGTCGCGAATTACGTAGCAACAAACGAAAGAAAAATAAGCTTCGGCCTCGTGGCCTTCGGCGAGCCTGCTCGCGTCGAGCAAAGTACCGTTACCCGAACGTATCGAATTACAAACATAGGAGTCGAATGCTCGCATTCGGGCGAAACAGAAATAACGCAAGAAAAACGAATACTAGTCCAGATAACGCTTCTTAACGCGTGGAATGACAACGGAAAGTACTTTGGTTTATTAACCCTGCCTCATGAGGGCTCTCGGAAAATTCCTAGGAGCGAAAATAAACTATTAGGATTCTAAACTCTATCTATTCTATTGTAGTACAAAAATACTCCTAGACTATACAAGAAAAGAAGACGTATGGCCGTCTTGCGGCCCGTCGCTGAGCTACGCGGCCTATCGCCGTCCCTTTTCACTCCCAACTCCCGAATTCGCTGTTGGGCTCTCAGGTCAATCGCAGTTTTCTGGTCAATCACTGAGATTTCCCGCCAGGTCCTTCAAGTAGCCGGAGATCTCGAAAGAGCAGATGCCGTGCGACAAAGTCGTACCGGCTCTGACACTCGCGAATTGAGACGGATCCCTACGATGCGATCAGGACCCGTGTCAAGATCGTGTCTAATACTTATCCTCGCGGCTTTACGTCCTATCTGTATCTTCGCTCAGCGACGAGTAATCGATCGAGGATCAACCGGCACGTCGTTCCTCGCGGACTCGTGCGTTATGGAGGGGATGCTCTTCGCGCACGCGCCTACGTTCTCGCCTCGCTAGCACGCTGAAGGTGCTTTCATACTGTGTCCGGTGGGTTTTATGTGGCCGTGTACATTCTGTACGGTCACAGCACTTTCCTTCCCTTCCTTATCTTTCCCTTCCAAACCAACTCCCTTGCCCCTTCCTTTCCTCCCCACCCTCCCCTTCCCTGTCACTTCAATCCCTTTCCCTCCTCTACCCGCCCCTGCTGTTCCCTCCGTTGCTAATTACTATTGTTGTTGCAATAATTATTGCAATTACGTTTTGCGTCCGGGGATGTTTCCACTATGATCGCGTTTGCAACATTCCCTTCACTTTCCTGCACCTCCTTTCGCATCCCTGCACCTCCCTTCACTTCCTTACCTTTTCCTTCAACACCCAACTCTCCCCCGGCCTCTTCCTACCCTCCCTCCCTCCCTTTCCGTTTCATTTCAATCCCTTTCCTTCCCTTCTCTACCTACCCCTGCTGTTCCCTCCATTGCTAATTACTACTCTTATTGCAATAATTATGTTTCTAGCATGACGGCGACATGGCAAGTGGGAAGTGCGAATCAAGCAATATCCTACTTTCCTGTATGTTACATCAGACACAGTAAATCCCAGTTGTTACGTGAGATTTGAAGAAATTATGTACAATTTCGTAAATTTTGTGTGGTTTTACGTATTTTATATACGTACCTCCGCGCGCTTTCAGGCGTGCGTGCTTTCGGGTGGGCGCGCGCGCGGGCGGGCGTGCGGGCGGGCGGGCGTGCGGGCGGGCGTCCGGGCGGGCGGGCGGGCGTGCGGGCAGGCGTGCGGGCGGGCGGGGGTGCGTGCGTGCGGGCGGGCGTGCGTGCGTGCGAGCGGGCGTGTGTGTGTTTTTTATCTTTTTACTACGATTATACTACAGAGACATGTAGGTACTTTTGTTTCAGAATTGAACATGGATACTACCGCTGACAATCGTATGTATACCTTGATTTCAGAACGATGAGATATAATATATGAAGAAAGGAACACCGTTATACAGTATGTGGCTATTACTTCGCAGGGAATGCAAAGGTCGCCACTAAAAAGTGTGAAATAAAATAATTTTTGGAAAAAAAGTATAACCGACTTCGAAATGCACTAAAAAGAATGAAATAATATTTAATTCTTTTCGTGGGTTTCTCTCCAGCTATGTATAACATTGATGACAATATTACATTACATGTTAGATAAAATGCATATTTTTCGGAGGCGGGGCAGGGTCAAAAATGCATTTTCTGTTTCGGACCGTTCAGTACCAAGTCCACCTTCAATCAAATCATAATCAGCAACATCTGTCATATAGAAAGTTTTGATTGAAAAACATTTTGTACGCCGAGACTCAGTGCCGGTCCTGGGTGCTTGGCCGCCCCTGTGCAAACCCATTTTTCGCCGCCTCTTTATTCCGTTAAAATTTGAGAAAAGTCAAAAATATTCGTACTATATAGAATAGGATAAATGGATAATTTCATTTGTAAAATATGTATTATTTATTTTATTTCAATAATTATTTATAAAGAAAATGTACCAACTATTTCAAATTAATTTTTCTGGCTTTTACAGACGCAAATTCGTCTATTATTGTTGATAAGTCTATACTTTCTGATATTTCGTGTTCGATAGAAATAAGTGCAAGACTACTTACAATTAGTTTTTCCTGGGACATCGTAGATCGGAGTGTTGTGCCCGACGGGTATCAACGATTTATTTATGGGATAGCTGAGGTTCTGGAGCGTTTAAAGAATTGGAATTCACCGGAACTTCACGAGAATAGACGAAGTGATACTTGGTTTATTGAATATTTCTGAGTTACAAGTCTGATTGTTTTAGAGTTACTTTATGTACGTTCTGCTTACGATCTTTCGGTTATTACTTTCTGCCCGCGCGGCGATGCGCGGTGCTTTTATATTCTTTAATTGTGTCAATTGCTTAATTGGAATGCCTGAATTATTTGGGATATTTCTCAATAGATTGAAGTCTTTTGCCGTTCGGTCGGCACGTGTCGCTGAGTTAGACATTCCTCGCTCGCTGGAGGTCGGTCATCGCTCGCTTTGTAGGAGTTGCTGAATTGTGCATTCTTTATGTGCGTATCCGGGCACAACAGGAGATAATTTTTAATTATTTTAAGTTTCGAGAAACTTCTTTCGCCAGATGCAACGGAAACTGGCAGGGTTAAAAAAATTCTCAGTGCAATAGTAAAATTTGGGAAACAAGATAACAAATCAGCATCTACGATCTTTTGTAAAACTTGAAAGGGATTGTTCGATAACGATGCGTCAGGAAAAATTTCTCGGTACGACATTATTTCATGATATAACTGAATATCATCAAAATCCCTTTTTACCACATTATTTTCATATGATTGGAATTTCATACCCAAATTCATACATGATTTCATTAAGTCGTGACTATTCATTTTTTTGAAATCATATAAAAAGCTAAACAGAGATTCACATTCATTTAATAATTCAAACCTTTGATCAAGAGAACTGCTTATGTGATCTAAAATGATAAAATAAAAATATATTTTAAAGTGTTGTTTAGTATCTACAACCGACTCAGCTTTACTTTCGTACAAAAATTGACGTGGCTTTTTTATATGGCGAATTATAGGAAATTCTGGTTGTACATTAATTTTTTCAGCTTCTGTAACGGCATTACTAATGAACATATTAAAACATTCATCGTTTCTTTTTTTAATAATGTAATTTTTTAGATTTTTTAAAGCATGAACACATTCGGCTATGCTTATTTTTGGATTTTGAAGCATTTTACTAACAATATCTATTTTTGAAAGCAAATCGTGCCAAATAATTATAGAACATATAAAGGCTGTAGCCGGATAAGCATGGGAAATGTGCCTTTGAATCAATATGCCAGATTTTTTTTTTTGTAGATTGCTTTTTAAGTGATAATAAATTTAGCCAAATATCAGCTTCGAAATATTCATATTTAATGAGTAAAAAAAATTTTTTGAATTTCGAAAAAATGTGTTTTTCTTTGAAACCACTGATGCGAATTATATAGGATCTAGCTATGTTATAGAGGTAATGTAGACTTATAATTACACTCGTTTTCCGTGATCTTCACTATGCAGGAAATGTGGAAAATAATGATAAAAATATTTTAACAATTCAAAAATACAGTTTATACTCAGAGGGCAATCATCATTTTTCCGTCAAATATTTCTCATACGTGCTTGTATAATATACAGTCACTCCCATAAGTATTCGGACACCTTATAAAACACAATTCCCTCGTTTGAAATTGAACCAAATGACTTGAATTTTTTTGAGAAGCTAGAAGAACTAGTTTACTGGATGACAAAAAAAGAAAATGTTGAAAAAGTCCCAGTCGGTTGAAATTATGAAGGATACAGTGAGGATCTCTTTTTTCAACTTTTTTATCCCAGCCAATAATGAAAATTGAAAACATACTTTTCGTAGATTTCTGTACCTTGTATGTATACACAAAGTTTCATCGAAATCGGTTAACGCATCTAGAAACTACAGGCAATTGAAATTTACGAAAATCGCAGTTTTTCACCTAAGAACGTTACTAGTCACGTTCTTAGGTGAAAAACTACGATTCTCGTAAATTTCAATTGCTTGTAGTTTCTAGACGCGTTAACCGATTTCGACGAAACTTTGTGTATACATACAACTTACCGAGATCTACCAAAAGTATGTTTTACATTTTCAATATAGACTCGGATAAAAAAGTTAAAAAATGTGATCCTCACTGTATCCTTCATAATTTCAACCGGCTGGGACTTTTTCAACATTTTCTTTTTTTGTCATCCAGTAAACTAGTTCTTCTAGCTTCTCAAAAAAATTCAAGTCATTTGGTCCAATTTCAAACGAGGGAATTGTGTTTTAAAAGGTGTCCGAATACTTATGGGAGTGACTGTATATTGACCTCAAAATTGTACGACGGGTGTAACATATAAATATTTATAAAAATTAACATTTAGGCTAACGGTACATTTTATTTTAATTTTACTGCAGGTATATATCTAATCGTTATCACTATTGTCTTCAATAGTAATGGGTATCTGTTTATTTACAAATAGTTTAGTTAAGATTTCAGCGGGTCGTATTATTTTTGATAGATATCTTGCATAACATAAATAATATATAATTGCTGCTAAATGAGAACAACAGCCAACTGTTCTCATACCGTTGGCACACTCGCAATAATGCCTTAGAATTCCACAAACACCAGTAGTATTTGGCGCATACTCCAAAAAGCAACGGTATGTCTTTTTGGAAATGTGGCGTGATGGAACTTGAACTTTTAATACATTGGATCTGTCTTTAACAAAATACATGTCTATCGAGCCGTCATCCTTCATCATTTCTGCCAAATATGATATCGCCTGACTATATTGATAAGTACCCGTGAAGAATATTTTTAATTCGGTTTCAGTCATTTCAGGGAAATCCAATACGTCAGTTGAAGACAAAACTCTAAATGGAAGTTTTTTTCGCAACCAACTGTTTTGTTCTATTTCAGGTGCCAATGTATTTTCTACATTTATTTTTGAGACCATACGATCAAGAACTTCAGTTGTGATGTTTTCATCAGAAATTAGTCTTTTTCCAAATCGATTTAACAGAAACGATGCGATTCTGTAGTAACTTCTTACATTTGGCAACATTTTATTATCAAGAATATTGTCTAAAAGTTGGTATTTTTTCTTTATCATGCCATGTACAGATTCTACAACCCATCGAGTTTTGGTCACAAATCGGGATTCATTCGCTTGTTTAGCAGTTAATTGTTTTTGTTGCCCTTTTAAAGATGGCATTAATATTTGGAATCCTTTTGTTTCTAAATCGGGTACAACGTCACGAAAACCACGATCCAGAATAAAAATATCACCTGGTTGCATCAAGCTGCATATTCCATCGGAATTCTCTATTATTTCCTTCATTATCATTGCGTCATTTTGGTTTGCTAGGTATGGACCTAGCATGTCTACAATATAGCCATCGGTAGTACAGATCGTGAAAGGTTTACATAGAGGGACTTTTTTTTGACCAGAGTATGACTTCCGTTGGTATTCGTTATTTGAACTTTTTTGGTATCTTGCATAAGTACCATCACAAATCAAAATTAACTTATCATGTGCGTTATACAATTTTTTAGCAAAATCGGTAGTATGGTTGTTTATCAGCTCTTGTCTTGAGTTATTATTGATACCAAAACAAAATTGAAGAATGTCTTTTTCAAATGCACGAATAACACTTGCACAATATTCAGAAACGATTTGTTCTCTTCTAAGATTTAAGATGGCAGAAATAATTTTATTCGAGTTTCCAGTTCGAAGTTTAACTAAGAAAACGAAAATAGCTTCTAAAACTGTACGATGTTCAGTGTTTCGCATTGAAGTCATCGTGTTTTGCAGTTCCACGATGTTGTTATAATCTAACCCACTTAGGAGCTGTATTTGTGACTCAGAAAGATGTTCAATGTTTTTAAACATAGGTGACGTGCTTTCGACAGTTAAAGCCTCAAATAATTTAGTTAATTCTTTTTCACATAATGTTGATGTGTTTGAAACAATCCTGATAGCGTTCAAATCGCTGTCATAAAAACGATTTTTAATTAAGTGTTTACGACAGCATCTATTTCCATAAGGAATATATATTTTGCGTTTAAGGTATGTTTGCAGTATAGCTTCTTCAGGAACAACAACTAAATTGACTTTCCTGTCACAAACACAGCAGTAAGCGTGTGTCGACACCGTTCTCTGTATAGACAGCTCTATATATTCTTCATCCGAAATACTTGAAGAACCCGGGACTGGTGCAATGTAATCAGGATCTTTTTGACTTGATCGTGAAGGTACTGCATCATGTACAAAACCAATGTTGTTGATTAATAACATAGAAGAACAATTTAGTTCATTATTAAGTAAACTTCTATATTCCTACAGCTTTAATTGCATTTACCTGGTTGACTGTCTTCTTCTGTCTCAAGGCTTGGCTCTTGTTCACTCTTATTTTTACTTGCTTTTCTCTTACGGTAATGAGTTTTTCGACACTTTTCACAGATGATATCTCCTATAGACAGTTGGCAGCCAATTGACGCAGAAAACAAGTTACACTCATCGATTGTATTTATTTGTTTTTTGAAGCCCGGTACTTTACTCAAAAACCGTCCACAACCATTACATTTGCGAGTGACTGACGACATTATAACTACGCTAAAGAAAGCTAGGACTGAAGAATTTTAAATGAAAAAATTTCACACACACTTTCCTCTATCACTTAAGTTTATTAAATATATACTGACTAACTTATTAAATATCTCCAGTCACTTGATACCCATCTACATCATCAAATACTCTTATCACAGTAAGGGGTCACAAGGATAGTTGGAATCTCGCGGAGTAAACCTAATCAAAGCCAAGATTTGCAGTTATGTCGTTGTTATTAGCAACGCGACAATCAATTGTTTTCAGCATAAACATGGAAAAACCTCCATACGCAATAATGGTAGAATTTATAAGATTTAAATCGTAATATAGACAATCTTTAAACATTAATAAAATACAAATATGTATACAGTACATTTATGTATATGCATATGTTTGCATAAATACCTATATGTATTATGTGAACTCTAACTTACGTACCCCTCGGCTTTACATTGCCTACTCTGGAATCAATTAGGCGTACGTCTAGATTTCCACTACATACGTAATATTGCAATAAACACAAATATTTTTTTTATTCGTTAAATGATTTTTTGCAATTGGCTACCAGTTAGCCTAAGTTTTTCACCAATATTTATATGTTATACTTGTATGTTATATCTATTTAATTTTTATAAATATTTATATGTTACACCCGTCGTACAATTTTGAGGTCAATATATATTATACAAGCACGTATGAGAAATATTTGACGGAAAAATGATGATTGCCCTCTGAGTATAAACTGTATTTTTGAATTGTTAAAATATTTTTATCATTATTTTCCACATTTCCTGCATAGTGAAGATCACGGAAAACGAGTGTAATTATAAGTCTACATTACCTCTATAACATAGCTAGATCCTATACAGGGTGTCCCATTATTGGTGTAGGAGCCGGAAATGGGGGGTAGGTGAGACGATTCTGAACAACAAGTTCCTTTGCAAAAATGTTGGATGGAACTTCGTTTTTGAATTATTAAGGAAAAACATTGACCATTCACAGCGCGAGCTTTTCGCGCGCTCAGCAGTGTGACTATGTCCCGGGTTGCCTGGTCCGAGCACGGTGTGAAATGACGAAAATTTTGAAATCACTCAATATCCGGATAGAACGAATAAATCGAAGTTGTATGACACTTTTCGTTGTTGAAAAGGAAGAAAATTTTAAAAATTACATACGTCAACTATTAAAAGATGCCGACAGAATTATTGAAATTAAACTCACCAGTTCACTCGCAACTTGAACTGCAGCGCTGAACAGCTGATGAGACGCCCAAGTCAACGAACCCACGTTACTTCACACCATGTATTCCCTATCACTTTTCACTGGGTCATTTAAATCACTGAATCGGGAAACTGTCGTACAGCCTCCTGCGAATTATTTGGGTACTGCGCAAAAATGTTATAATATCCAGATTTAGAGTAAAGCATGTCGGCAATGTGCGAGATACTGGACGCGTACGGAAAGATTCGCGTTCCTTGTTACTGACAAAAGAACGTTAGAGAATATCCCTGTGTCCCACTCTGTTGGAATGTGTTTCATTCGCGTTCTGTGTTACTGACAAAAGAACGTTGGAGAATATCGTTGTATCTCACTCCGTCCAAATATTTGTATGATTGACGTTCTTCGTTATAACATGTTTTTCATCTTCGCGCAGTGCCAAACCAACGCGAAGAAGACTATGTTCGAGGTATCGCAATCGGACCTATTCGGGGAAACCTTCTTTACGTCCTTTCACAATTTCCTGAGTCAATGATTTAAATGACCTAGTGAAAAGTGACAGTGACCGGCGTAATCAAGAAAATTTTGTGAAATAACGTGAGTTCGTTAACCTGGCCGTTTCATCAGCTGTTCAGCGCTGCAGGTCAAGTTGCGAGTGAACTGGTGAGTCTAATTTCAATAATACTGTCCGCACTTTTTAATAGTTCTGAATTTGTTTAATTCCTTATGCGATATTATTTGTGATATTATTTCCTGCTTTGCCGACCGGTGTATTCGGCCGCGCTCGGACCAGGCAATCCGGGCCATAGACACGCCGCTGAGCGCGCGAGTAGCTCGCGCTATGAATGGTCAGTGTTTTTCCTTAATAATTCAAAAACGAAACCTCATCCAACATTTTTGCAAAGGAAATTGTTGTTCAGAATCGTCTCACCTACCCCCCATTTCCGGTTCTTACACCAATAATGGGACACCCTGTATAATTCGCATCAGTGGTTTCAAAGAAAAACACATTTTTTCGAAATTCAAAAAATTTTTTTTACTCATTAAATATGAATATTTCGAAGCTGATATTTGGCTAAATTTATTATCACTTAAAAAGCAATCTACAAAAAAAGAAATCTGGCATATTGATTCAAAGGCACATTTCCCATGCTTATCCGGCTACAGCCTTTAAAAGAAGATATCTTTTGTGCCAATGAAAGAGCCATATTTTTTGTTTTTATGTCTCGAGTTGGATCATTCGTTAATTCAGTTAAACTGTCAATGATATTCTTCAGATTAAGGCTTAATGGTCTTATAGCTTTAATTCTGCTTTCCCATCTTGTCTCACTAAGACTTTTAAGTGTTAAATTTTTAATGTGTTTCTTTAAAAGATCCCATCGATATGTGGAAGCAGAAAAAAAATTATATACTTCCTGAATAATTTAAAAAAAATCAAATATTTCCCCGCTACTATTTGCTGCATCACTTACAACCAAATTCAAAGTGTGAGCATTACAAGGAACAAAGAGTGCTCTTGGATTGATGTCAAAGATGCGCTTTTGAAGGTCAATATTTTTACCTCTCATATTGGATCCGTTGTCGTAACCTTGTCCCCTAATATTTTGAACATCTAATTCATAATTTAATAATTTTTCTAATAGGAAGTTATACAATCCTTCACCAGTAGTATCTGTGACGGGATAAAAATCCAAAAAAAACTCGCGTATGTCAACTTTTTTATCTGACATATTTATATTTACGCACCTTACAATAAATGTAATTTGTTCGGTATGGCTAACATCTGGTGTACAGTCAAGTATAATAGAAAAATATTTAGAAGATTGCACGATCAACATTATTTCTTTTTTAATACCTGCAGCTAATAAATGTATTATTTCATTTTGGAAATGATTTCCTAAGTAATGTGGCATATGAGTTTTAAGTTCTTTTGACTTTTTAACATTATTTAGGTGATCTAACATAACAGAATCAAATTTAGCAATCATCTCAACAGCCTTTAAAAAATTACCGTTGTTTTGTTCATATATTTGCGAATTTGTTCCTCTAAAAGCCAGGCATTGACCAGCTAAAAATTGCACAATTGCAATCATTCTTTTAATTATAGCTTTCCAGCGCTCCTTTTCAATGTCAAATATAATTTTTTTCTACCTTGCAAATTGTGCATTTTTTATCTAGTCGTAATTTTAATTCACACCACTTCTTTACACATTGAATATGTTGAATACTAGTTTCATGTTTATTGAAATATTCAGAACAATGTCGCCAATCAGAATATCCATCATTAATTATTTTTATGTTATCTCTGCTAAATAATTTACAAGGAAAACAAAAAACACGGTTTAATTTAATAGAATAAACAAGCCAATTTCTTTTAACTTTCTCTCCGTTTTCCATAATTTTGTTAAAATATAAAATATTAAACTTTCTACCAGTTTTTTCATCTACAGGAAACTTATAATCATTATGTATATGAACAGGCCCTACTTCTACTAATGTTTCAATACATTTGTTTGATATAATATTAGGCCAAGTACCTGGGTCATTTAAATCTAACATAGATATGGAATCATTTTCATTTTGACGAACTTCGTATTTTACTTGATCTTGAATTTCGTCCTTTTCTGAAGATGCTTCTACGTCAGTATCCATTTTTCCATCAACATCCGTATCTAGTACCGTATTTTCCGTTTGAGCAACAGGAAAATCAACATCAGTCATTGAAACATTTTCCGGATTTTCAAATAATAAGACTGATGAAGAACTTTCTTGATCAGTTTCAAGAAATTTTTCTAGAGCTCCTTTTAATTGCTCCTTTTCCTCTGCTTTTCTTGCTCGCTTCTTTTTGTAAAACGCTCCAGATTGTCTTTTGGTTTTTCTATCTGCCATTCTAATAATAACAAAATTATAAATAGTACGTTAATTTGAAAAAGAAAATTTTTAATTTATGACTACTTACTTTCACTTTATGTTGTGTCGATATTCACTATTTACCACTTTTTGCTTCCACTGTATAAATATAATATTTCGCCGGATAGAAATGCCAAATTACAGACGCAAACAGTAGAAGCTCGTGCTTTCTTGTACGTTATGGAGCAGATACATAAGCACGCCAAGCGTACTGTTTGCGATTGTAATTTGTCATCTCCTCTCCCAAACAAAAGATAATCGCTTGTCCAGTAATTTAAATTTTACTGGAGACTTTATGTATATTATTGATTGGGGCCAATTCATGAAAGAGAATGCTCTTATTATAATCAATGTATTAAATTCAGTAATAAGTCCGTTCGTGTCGATGGTGGTACGCATTTCGAAAAGTATTGCTATGGTCTTATTACTCAACCTAATATTAAAATTGTGATTTTGTTTCTCAATTTTTGTAAAACTCCGAGGGCGGCCTTTCGGCCGCCCCCTAAATCGGCTGCCCACGTGCCGGGCACGCGTTTGCCCTCCGCCAGAACCGGCCCTGCGCCGAGACTGACCACTATACAGTTTCATTCTTCCACGTTGTCACGTATCAATGAGTTTTTCTGGACGCTCATCTGTTATCAAGCCCGCCATACCCCAAACAAATTGCAATCAGCAACATGTTTCGTTTAGACAGTTTTCAATTAAACATTTCCTGTACTGAAAGTTACGAAAATTGTTTGATTCTGAGAAAATTTTTGACCCTGCCCCGCCTCCGAAAAATATGCATTTTATCTAACATGTAATGTAATATTGTCATCAATGTTATACATAGCTGGAGAGAAACCCACGAAAAGAATTAAATATTATTTCATTCTTTTTAGTGCATTTCGAAATCGGTTATATTTTTTTTTCCAAAAATTATTATTAGAGTCCGTTGTATTTCATATGACTTTTCAGTGGCAGGTCCTCCCTTCCATGCACTTCTGCCAGCAAAGTCTATGATTTTGGTTTTTTCTTTAGATACTTCTAACTTAATTCTTCTAAGATTTTCTATAATTTCTTCTACGTTCTTTTCTATGTTTCTCTTGTTTTCACTCATGCTATCTCCTTTTGTTAATATCGCAATATCGTCTGCGTATTGAAGTACCCAAGTATTTGGTTTTTGAAGGTTTTTATCTATTTCATTAGTATAAATGTTGTATAGAATGGGACTGATAATAATTGCTCCTTGAGGCAATCCTTTATATACTCTCCCCGTAGCTGGTTCGTCATACATCCTTTGTATTATCACTTTTCTTCCTGTCAGCCATTTCCGCAAGTATCCAAAGATTTTACTTGGGCATCTATTATTCCTTAGAATCTCTAGAAGGGTCTTGTGATTCACATTGTCATATGCTGCCTTTACATCCACAAAGGCCGCGGTCACTCTTTCCCCGTTGGTTATAGCTCCTTTAACTATTGTGGACATTATGCATAAGTTATCAATAGTCGATCTTCCCTCTCTAAAGCCATTCTGGTACTTACTCATGACTTTGTTGTTTTCAGCCCAAACTTTCAGTCTTTCATTTATTACTCTTTCCATCACTTTTCCTATGCAGTTCGTAAGTGCAATCGGCCTTAATGCTTTTTTCCTTGCTTTTCCAAAAGGATTACCGTTGCTTCCTTCCATTGCCATGGTATTTCCTCTCCATCCCAAATTTTGTTGTATATGTCTCTAACCTCATCCTTGTAACTGACAGGTAATATTTCTATAATTTTATAATCTATTCCATCCTTACCTGGGGCCGATTTTTTGTTTGCTCTCCTTATGGCGCTGTTTACCTCACCCTCAGTGATAGTCCCATTGTATCTGTTATCCACCCCTTGCCTTCCATTATCCTCTCTGTTTACCTGTGTACTATTCTCATAGTCACTTTCTTCTGAGTCTTCAGGTAAACTGACTATTTTTCGAATTTCTTCTTCTTCTAGTACCCTTCTCTCTTCCACCGTAATGTTCTGTTTTTTCTCTTTTACAAACGTCCGTTGAAGCTTTCTTATCTTTCCCCACATCTCCTCGTAGTTAGTCCTATGATCTATGGATGTTGCAAATTTTTCCCAGGCTTCATTCCTCTTCTTAATCAACGTTTTTTTAAACTCCCTTTCTTTGAGTTTCATTTCTTCCCATCTTTCCTGTGTGGGTCTTTTATAAAAGTATCTGGAAGCTTTACTCCAACTCTCTCTGGCCTGTCTGCACTCTTGATCCCACCAAACCACCGGTGTGTAGTGTTTTTTATACAGGGTGTCCCATTATTGGCGTAGGAGCCGGAAATGGGGGGTAGGTGAGACGATTCTGAACAACAATTTCCTTTTCAAAAATTTCGGATGGGGCTTCGTTTTCGAGTTATTAAGGAAAAACACTGACCATTCACAGCGCGCGCTTTTCGCGCGCTCAGCGGTGTGACTATGGCCCGGATTGCCTAGTCCGAGCGCGGTGTGAAATGCCGAAAATTTTGAAATCACTCAATATCCGGATAGAACGAATAAATCGAAGTTGTATGACACTTTTCGTTGTTGAAAAGGAAGAAAATTTTAAAAATTACATACGTCAACTATTAAAAGATGCCGACAGAATTATTGAAATTAAACTCACCAGTTCACTCGCAACTTGAACTGCACGTTGAACAGCTGATGAGACGGCCAAGTCAACGAACCCACGTTACTTCACACCATGTATTCCCTATCACTTTTCACTGTCGCTGTCACTTTTCACTGGGTCATTTAAATCACCGAATCGGGAAACTGTCGTACAGCCTCCTGCGAATTATTTGGGCACTGCGAAAATATGTTATAATATCCAGCTTTGGAGCAAAGCATGTCGGCAATGTGCGAGATACTGGACGCGTACGGAAAGATTCGCGTTCCTTGTTACTGACAAAAGAACGTTAGAGAATATCCCTGTGTCTCACTCTGTTGGAATGTGTTTCATTCGCGTTCTCCGTTACTGACAAAAGAACGTTGGAGAATATCGTTGTATCTCACTCTGTCCTAATATTTGTATGATTGGCGTTCTTCGTTATAACATGTTTTTCATCTTCGCGCAGTGCCAAACAAACGCGAAGAAGACTACGGTCGAGGTATCGAAATCGGACCTATTCGGGGAAACCTTCTTTACATCCTTTCACAATTTCCTGATTCAATGATTTAAATGACCCAGTAAAAAGTGACAGTGACCGGCGTAATCAAGAAAATTTTGTGAAATAACGTGAGTTCGTTAACCTGACCGTCTCATCAGCTGTTCAGCGCTGCAGGTTAAGTTGCGAGTGAACTGGTGAGTCTAATTTCAATAATTTTGTCCGCACTTTTTAATAGTTCTGAATTTGTTTAATTCTTTATTCGATATTATTTGTGATATTATTTCTTGCTTTGCCGACCAGGGTTTTCGGCCGCGCTCGGACCTGTCAATTCGGGCCATAGACACGCCACTGAGCGCGCGAAAAGCTCGCGCTATGAATGGTCAGTGTTTTTTCTTAATAATTCAAAAACGAAGCCCCATCCAACATTTTTGCAAAGGAAATAGTTGTTCAGAATCGTCTCATCTACCCCCCATTTCCGGCTCCTACGCCAATAATGGGACACCCTGTATATCGTACTATGTGATCTTCCTCTTTTTTCTGACCTTGTTATGCCTTCCTCTTCCTTCATAGCCTCTTCCAACGCCTTTTGTACTCTTTTCTCAATCTTGTTATATTTTTCTTGTGCTCCTGTTTGTTCCTGACATTCTTGGCTCTCCCCTCTCAATGTTGCTAGCCAGAAGTTATGCCAGTCTATCTTGTTGTGATTGTATTTTCTCGTATTACTTCTTCCTACCGGCACCTCTGTGCCCTTTCCTCTAATTGTTATATCGATGATTTGATGGTCGGACCCCAGATTTTCTCCGCTTTCCTCTATTTCCATTTCTGTTGCTATCCGATGCGTTGTAATTACCAGATCGATGTTCGAGAATTCTTTTGTCTCTACATTTATTCGCGATCTCGTCTCCGTATTAATTACATACATGTTATTCTTCTCTAAAGCTTCTTCTAGTAATCTTCCCTCCGTATCCGTCGTTTCACAATTTCATATCGTACTCCTTGCATTGAGATCTCCCATAAAGACCGTTTCCACGTTATTTCTTTTTATTGATAACAGCTTGTCCCATTTGTTTTGGTCTCCCACTCTATTTGTTGGTCTTCTATACACCACTACAATATCTCTTTCCTCCCCTTCCATATCTATAGTAACTATTATTATTTCCATTTCCTCAATCCTCACGTTGGCTTCTCTACTTTTGTATTTCAATCCCTCTTTCATAATCATACATACTCCTCCCCCCTTCTTCCTTCTTCCCTGTCCTTCCTCTCTATTACAAAGCCGGGTATGTTCACGTTCGAATTTTCCCCCAGCCAGGTTTCCGTTACTGCCATTATTTCATATTCTTTTACTTTGTCTTTCAATGCTAGTAGTTTGTTTTGCATGCTTCTTGCATTCCACATTCCTAATTTAACCATTCTCGAGCAGTTTTCTTTTATTGTTTGTTCTATTTATTTTCTCCTCTTTTTTAACACTCTTTTTCTTCTGTGCTCTGCTCTCCTTTGTCTTGTATAACTACTGTTTCCTGTTCCTCTTCTTTCTTTCCTTTATCTTCTTCTTCCTGACTCTTTAGTCCTCCTTCCCAGTTTTCTTCTGTTATATATTTTGTTTCCCTGTTGGAGATTTCCATTCCTGGGATTCCTTCCTCCCTCTGTTGTCTGTGGTTCCTCCTTGTGGTCTCTTCCTCCTGGTTTACTTCTCCATCCTCCCTGTTCCATGCACATGGTCTTCTATCTTGGTACTGACTTCTTATCTGTCTTATTCTGCTTCCTCTTTCTCTTTCGACAGCAACTCTTCTTCGTGTCCTCTCTGGGACTTCTATGTCGAAATTTGGATTGTACCTAGCGTTCCAGTTGTAATTGTTTTCTGCAAAATCTGTATTATATCTGGCTATTCTTCTGTTCCTTATCTCTTCCTTGATTTTTTGGTCTAAATTTTTTTCCATGATTATCTTCAACAGTTCCTCTATTAATTCTTCTTCCTGTCTCACCTCTAGTTCTCTCTTAAGCTGCACGTGAGCTCTTCTTATCTCCCTGTTCTTGTATTTTTCATTTTCCACTTTTTTGTGGTCATATATATGTGTGATCCTCTTCCCTCCGTCTTCTTCCTCTTCTTCCTCTCGCTCGTTTTCCCTTTCTTCTCCCTCTCTTTCCCTATCCAATATTCTAAATCTATTACGATATCTATCTTCTTGCCTCTTTCTCCTTACTCTGTTTCTTTCGTATCCTCCTCCCCTTGCGTCATCTCCGTACTCTCTATAAACCACCTCCTCCTTATTCCTTTCTCCCTCTACTTCTCCACAGTTTCTATCACCCCAAGCCCTAGATTTCTGCATTTCTCCTCTTCTTTGTGACCTCGGATCTTGTAATTTTTCCCAATATTCCTCCCTTCTTATCTTTGGAAGAGCTGGGAAGTACTCTTCATAATTGTATCTCCTTCTTCCTGTCCAGTTTACTTCTTCTCTCGAATTTCTTTCTACTTCCTTAAATAAACTTTCATAGCTGTCCAGTACGGGACGTTCTTATATGGCATGTATTTTTTTATTTCGGCCTCCCTTTGAAAGACCGGGCACTCCCTTGCCGTGCAATGATGGCTTCCCTTACAATTAACACATACTGGATTCTTATTGCATTCTCCGTGGAACTCTCTTGAACAGTTTCTACATATCTTTATTCTATTACTGCATATATCTCTATGATGTCCAAAACGATAGCATTGGAAGCATTGCTTTACCGCTTCCACAAAAGGTTCTACCCTTATTGAAACAAGACCGTTCCCTAGATAAAGTCTCGTAGGCAGTGAATCTCCCTGAAAGACCGCAAGAATCACCTTGCCCTCCTGCCACACTGCCTTACTATCTCGTATTATCCTCTTCTTCAGTCCACTGAAAGTTATATTTCCCTGTCCCTCTGCCAAGTCTCTCTCCAGGTCGTCTATCGACTCTTCCCAATCCCTGATCACGCCCTTCCTTGACATCTTTCTCCTCGGCATGAACCCTCTAAATCCTCCTTCTCCTGTGCCTGATTTTACAATCAATTCGTTGGCCTTATTTCTTTCTCTGTGCGTAATTTCTGCACGCGAAAACCCCACCATTTTTATGCCTTCCGGATTGGGTACCGTCTGATTCACGAACCTAAATATTTTGATCAAGTTTAGTTTTTTCTTTTTTTGGATTTTGTTTTTATCAATCTCCACTGTTACTACATATTCCTTAGACTTTAAATCTTTTTCATACAGCTCCTCTTTCTTACCTCTTTTCTTGCTATAGTTGTGTTGATCTAAAATTATTTCCTTAACTTTATTATTTCCTGTTTCTACTATTCTCAGATTTTCCTCCTCCTCTTCTCTTTTCCTTTTCTGATTGTATTTTCCTGATTCTTCACTAACTTCCTTATTCTCTGAAGCTTTTCCTGTTTCGCTTTGTTTGCTCGTCCATGTGTTCTTGATCACTTTTTCACCGTTTGAATGATTTCCGTTATACATCTATATACCCTTATCATCCGCTATACCCTGTTCTTACCGTGACGTCACCAACGCTCTTCAATGCTGACAACCTCAGTCTCCTTACCTTTTCTTGTTCCCTTACACTCTCTTCCATCATTGGCACGTTGTCTTGTTCTTCCATTTCCACTCCAATAGCGTCCATCCAATCTTCTACCTCCATTGGTTGCTCTTCGGCGATCATTGCGCCCTCTCCAGTGTCTTCATTAGCCCACCATTTGGCGGGATTTCCCCTTTTCCCCTCCTTCTTCACCTTTTTCTAGGTTATTTTACCTATTTAGTAATTATTAATCTCCTCTATCCTTTCTCCTTCTTTCCTTCTTTTCTCTTTCTGACTCCACCTATCTATATTCTATCTCCTGCTCTTCCCAATATTTATCTTTTCCAAATTCCACTATTTACTAATCACTTTTTGCTTACCCCTTCTCACACTCCCATTCCCGAAACTTTCCAGAGACTTTTTTCGATGTTTAGAGGTTTATTGAATGTTTTAGAGTTACAAGTCTAATTGTTCTAGAGTTACTTTATGTTCTGTTCTGCTTACGATCTTTTGATTATTTCTTCTGGCCGCGCGGCGATGCGCGGTGCTTTTATATTCTTTAGTCGTGTCAATGGCTTAACTGGAATGTCTTAATTATTTGGGATATTTCTCAATAGTTCGAAGTCTTTTGCCGTTCGGTCGGCACGTGTCGCTGAGTTAGACATTCCTCGCTCGATGGAGGTCGGTCATCGCTCGCTTTGTAGGAGTTGCTGAATTGTGCATTTCTTATGTGCGTACCCGGGCACAACACATATATGTACATACATACATAGTTTGTGGTTATTACTATTACAGTTAATAAGTTATAAATAATATTGTTGCGCCGGGGAGTATTATTCGAAGACGAACTCATAGTTTATAAAAGTAACTCGGCACTGTACAACGAATTTATTTACATGGGGAAGGAAACTTTGTACAATAGTAAAGATATTTCGTATCGCAAGAACACGTCCGTATCTGACAGGTCGTCGTATTCGACTCTTCGAATATTTGCCGGTTTCTTGATAGCAACCGGAAGCTCGAATGCTCGCTTCCGCTCGCTCTCCGGGGCAGCTTCACATCGTTGCGGAACATCTTCACGCTGTCGCAACGATGCAGCTTCGTGGCATTGCGCGGCACCTTCACGCCGTCGCAACACTGCTCCCTTCTCTTCAAAGAGCGGTCGTCCCGACCGCGGCAAATTCAGTTCAGTCTGCGAACTTCAACCTGGACCTTCTTAACCTCCAAGCTGTCACGAAACTCCTTCGTACTCGAACACCTCTGTCTGTAAAGGAAGTAAACTAACGGACCGAAACATTTACCTGAGTGGCCTTTACCAGACAGTTAGCGCCTTGACATTTGTCCGCCGTCTCAAGGGAAACCACTCAAAAACCTTGAGCAAGACGCCAGTGCTTTCTTCCTTTAACCTAGTTAAGGAATTCCTCTGGATGGACCTGATCTTGATAACATCTTCAAGGAAAAGGATGTCCTGACAGTTCCTCGCCCTTCCACTTGATTCTTGCGACTTGTGCACTTCTTTCTTAAGGACTTCCCGGATGTGGATCCTCCCAGCCTCACGGAACAACTCTCCTAGGGATGTTCCCCAATCACTAAGGAGAATTTCCTCAATGACTGGTTGTGTGGAACATACCACAAATTCGCAGTCCGACCGCCAGAACCCTATCGAAATAGAGCAGTGACTGAGGGGCGACCCTCCGAAGAGAATCGCACTTCCTCGGCCGTTTAGACTCGCGAAGAAGGAGAGTCTACCGCAGCCAGTAAGGGATCCCCACCCTAGCCTTCTGCGACGAGGCGTCCTCTTCTTGGGCGAAGATGTCGGACATTTTCCTCAACTAACTTTCATTCCTCTTCTCGCAGCAGTCTCCTCGTGAATCGTACCGAGCAAGTCGATTCACGTGTACGACCCTCGGTTTGGATTTCGGAGAACGAACTATTCGATAAATCAGTTCGTTGAGTCGATTCTTCACTACGTAGGGCCCTTCCCAGTCGAATTGAAGCTTCGGACATCTTCCTTTCGTTCTCCGAGGGTTGTAAAGCCAAACCTTCTCTCCAGGAATAAAAGAAATTGATTTGGAATATGAGTCATACCAAGATTTCGCTTTTTCTGCACAAATTCGCATCCGATGACGAACGAATTTGTGTACATCTTCAATCCTTTCCCTAGTCTCCTCGATGTAATCGTTTTCTTCCTTTTCCTCGGCAGAAACAATTCCTCTCAGTAGGTCCAAAGGAAGGCGCAATTCTCGACCCATGAGAACCATCGACGGACTATTTTGGGTAACTTCATGTCGAGAAGAACGGTAGGCCAATAAGAACATCGGTATGCACTCGTCCCAGTCCTTTTGATGCTCTGAAACAAACTGGGACAAATACTGCAGTAAGGTCCTGATCATCCGCTCTACAAGCCCATCCGACTGAGGGTGCAGTGGAGTCGTTCTGGTCTTCCTTATCCCTAGGAGCTTCATCAACTCTCTGAAGATGGACGATTCGAAACTCCGACCCTGATCGGAATGGAGCTCCAGCGGAACACCGTGCCGGCTTATCACCTCCTTCATCAAGGCCGTGGAAATTGTCGTCGCTCGCTGGTTGGGGAGTGCAACCACTTCCGGCCACTTCGTAAAGTAATCCACGACAACCAGCGCGTATCTGTTACCAGCCGAAGACCTTGGCAAGGGACCCACAACGTCGAGCGCTATCCTCTCAAAAGGTGCTCCTACGTTGTAAACCTTCATGGTTCCTCTTCCCTTCTCCACAGGTCCTTTCCTCGCTGTACATCGATGGCAGCGACGACACCAATCTTCCACATCTCTTCGGTGACTAAGCCAAAAGAATCGTTGTCGGACCTTAGCCAGCGTCTTACGAATTCCAAAGTGTCCTCCAGAGGGAGCATCGTGACACTCTTGAAGCGCTTCTTCGACCTTGCTCTTTGGCACCACAAGCAAACGGGTAGATCCCTTACCATCGACGGACTCCCATCTTCGGAACAACAAACCTTGATGGAACTCCAATGAATCCCAAGTCTTCCAAAGGTATTTCGTTCCAGAAGAAAGAGCAGAAACTGCTTGCCAATCTGGTTTATTCTCTTCTCTCTTCGATCTTTGAATAAAACCCACATCTTCATCTTCTTCTTGAGCTTTAACCCATTCTTCTAAACCCGCAGGTTTACAAAGAGTCCTGAAGACGTGACGTTCTTCTTCGTTGTCCCGTTCTTCTAGACGAGTACAACGCTTGCATTGCGAAGCTTCACACGGTCTCCTCGAAAGACTATCCGCATTTCCATGGTTCTTTCCCTCACGGTGTTTAATTTCGAAATCATACTGCTGCAACCGTTCTATCCACCTTGCGGTTTGTCCTTCTGGGTTCTTAAACGAGAGTAGCCACCTCAAGGAAGCGTGATCCGTTCTTACCAGGAATCTTCGTCCAAAGAGATAGTGGTGAAAATGTTCTATGGACTTTACGATGGCTAATAATTCTCTCCTGGTGACGCAATAGTTCCTCTCTGCTTTGCCAAGCATCTTGAAAAAATAAGCAACCACTCTTTCTCGATTGTCGTGAACCTGGGAAAGGACCGCTCCAATTGCAGCATTCGATGCGTCTGTATCTAAGATGAAATCCGCATCCGCCAGAGGGTATGCCAAAATCGGGGAGTCCACCAGATGCTTCTTCAGCAACTTGAAAGCTCTTTGACATTCTTCGGACCAATGGAACGGGACCCGGTCTTCCGTTAAACGATGTAATGGTTTCGCAATCGATGAAAAATCTTTCACGAATTTTCTGTAATAAGTGCAGAGACCTAGGAAACTTCGCAGTTCAGTTTTGTTCTTCGGAATTGGCCAGTCTTGCACCGCTGAGATCTTCTCTGGATCCGTCTTCACTCCTAGCTCCGAAACTATGTGTCCCAAATATTTAACTTCTTGGCAGAAGAAGTTACATTTCTTCGGGCTCAGCAGAAGATGCGCTTGACGCAGGCGGGAAAACACCGAACGTAGGTGCTCGATTTCTTGTTCGAAACTCCTTGCAAAAATGATGATGTCATCCAGGTATACGAGGCAAATCTTCCAATTTAAGCCTCCCAAAACGTTTTCCATGAGACGCTCGAAAGTAGCTGGGGCATTACAAAGTCCGAAAGGCATTACTTTGAATTGCCACAAACCTGTGCCAACACAGAAGGCGGTTTTCTCCTTATCTTCGTCATCGACGCAGATCTGCCAGTATCCACTCTGCAAATCCAACGTCGAAAACCACGACGAACCAGCCATTGCGTCCAGAGTGTCTTCGATCCTTGGTAGAGGATACGAGTCCTTCTTCGTGACTTCGTTCAAACGACGGTAGTCCACACAAAACCTGGTGCTTCCGTCTTTCTTCTTGACTAGAACGATAGGTGAAGACCATGGACTTTTCGATTTCTCGATCACTCCTTGACGTTCCATCTTTGCAAGTAGTTCTTCAACTTCGCCTCGGCGATGAAGAGGTAATCGTCTCGGAGGCTGCTTAATGGGTGAACAAGATCCCGTGTCGATTTTATGCTGGACAAAATCACATCTTCCAATTTCTTCCGAATTCCTAGCGAATACGTCTTGGAACTCCACCAAGAATTCCTTGAAAGCTTCGTTCTGTCCTTCTGTCAGGGTCTCTCCACAACGAGCGTGCAACTCTTGAAGATGCTCCGGAACAGAATCTTCTTCCTTTCTCGTTCCCAAAACGGTTGATTTCTTCGCAGGACCCTGCCTCAGAAAATCAACTTCGCCGTGATGTAAAAGATGTAATTTTCCCAGAATAAAATCCAGTTGACAAGAATGTCTTCGCAGGAAATCCGTTCCCAAAATGCACTCTTCTGTCATGTCGATCAGAAGGAAGTCCTCCACAGTGTTTAAGGTTCCAATTGTTACCGAAAAACGCTCTCTTCCGTAGATCGGTAACCTTTCCCCGGAGATAGAGGAAATTTGGATATTCTCGAACCTGTCCGTTCCCGCCGCGCCAGATCTGGTGCTGGATCCAAACTTCTCAGCGTTCAACAAATTCATGCTTGAGCCCGTGTCGAGAATTATTGGACATTCTCTTCCTTCGATGATTCCCTCGACGCAGGAGAAGTCTTCCGTACACACTCTTCGCACGACGGGGGCGGAAGACAACGAAGTCGGTGGGTCCCCCTTTACGCCGACTTCTTTCCGTTTCCCTTCTTCTGGAACGAGTCTTGTTTCCTCCGCTTCGGACAGAAACGTTGAAGGTGACCTTTTTCTCCGCAATTCCAACATTCCGCCGCCTGCTTCTCGAACTTCCGTTTCTCGATTTGATGTTTAGCAGGAAAAGCTTGCGTCTTCACAAATTTTTCCTCGGAACAAGAAAAAGGCTTTTGTATTCGATGCTCTCCCTTACAAGAACCAGGGGCCATCGATTCGACGGCTTCAATCTCCAGGGCCCTGATCACGGCCGCTCTAAGAGATGTGAAGCCCCCGAGCCGCAACATCCGTTTCATTTCTTCATTGGCTAAAGCGGAAACAAATTGAGAGGCAGCGAGCTTATCCCTGATCTCCATCGGACAATCACAGAAAGCCGCCTGCGCCAACCTCTCAATTTCCATAGCCAATTCAGAAATTGATTCCCCTCTCCGTTGTTTATAATTTTGGAACCTGACATAATTAAGGTTGGAGAAATTTTTAATTCCGAATCGGAACTCTAAAGCCGAAATCAAAGCACCGAAATCGTTTTGCCTTTCAACGGAAAGTGAAGTCAGAATGCTTCGCGCTGGCCCCTCCAAAGATGCCACCAAGGCCAAAGCCTTCCTTGGTTCATCCCATCGGTTAGCCCTAGCAATCGCTTCGAACTGGACCTTGTATTCCTCCCAGCAAGTTTTTCCGTCAAACACCGGCGGCTTCAAAACGTATCCAAGATCTGGTACGTTTCGAAGTACACCACTCGCTCCCTGCGGAGGTGCCAGTTGCGAAAAGGGAGGTATCGCGAATCCAATAGGAACAGAGTTATTTACAAGGACGGGATTATTTACAGGTATGGACTCGCGATCCTCATTACGGGTTGCCGTGGCCGAAAATCTATCCAAGAAATTATTAAAATTCGACGATAGCACCTGATATTGATTTTCTATCGCCCCTATCCTTCCTTCTAAGGCACTCTCCTTCGCTGAAGAAGCAGCCTTTTCCGCTGACCGTTCCTCTTCAGCACGAGAGCGCTCCGCCTCCCATCGAGAATCGAACATCCGCTGCTGTTCCCGAAACTGCGTGGAGATGTTCCTCTGTAGATTCTCGAAGAGGCTTTCCAAGTTCGAAGGGGCGACTTCATCCCCGGCGACCGATCGTGTTCTAATCCCACTTCTGACACCAATGTTGCGCCGGGGAGTATTATTCGAAGACGAACTCATAGTTTATAAAAGTAACTCGGCACTGTACAACGAATTTATTTACATGGGGAAGGAAACTTTGTACAATAGTAAAGATATTTCGTATCGCAAGAACACGTCCGTATCTGACAGGTCGTCGTATTCGACTCTTCGAATATTTGCCGGTTTCTTGATAGCAACCGGAAGCTCGAATGCTCGCTTCCGCTCGCTCTCCGGGGCAGCTTCACATCGTTGCGGAACATCTTCACGCTGTCGCAACGATGCAGCTTCGTGGCATTGCGCGGCACCTTCACGCCGTCGCAACAATATGTGAAAGAAATACGATAGAAGATAAGTAGAATTAGCGTATTTCTTTTAAAATGCGGTTTGAATCAGAGGCGGATTGCGCATGTCTGTTGACGGAGAGGGCAGACTGAGAGAGCCGAGAAAAGGCACGTGTATATAAAATCTAGGTGGTTAGGATTAACTAAATAAGTCGTCGCTCCAGTATATAAATCTTTGGGAAATAATAGCTTTTAATGTCGTTTCTTGTGTTCACAGTGAAACTCAGTTCGGTTATTACTTCCTCAGGATAAATTAAAGTGAAAGGGAAAAGATATTATAAATATATAGGATACAGTTTTGATTTGAAATAAGTAATTGTTTTCAAGTACATAATATAAATGAAAACGTAATGCTGAAAAACATGTTTCAAAAATATCTGTTAATGAAATAAATGTTATATATTGTACACTAAGGTGCAAACTCGGCTTCCGCTAGGGAAAAACACTAGTGAGGGGAAGAGTCCCCCACCACCGGATCCCGGGAGAATTCCTAAACTTTGCGGGAATCTAAATTCGACTCAACACGTGTATCAAATGCAGGAGCAAGCAACCATATTTCAGAATTGAAGCATTTAAAGGCAAAAATGATATATTAAATGACATCCCATTGTTAAGGGTGCGCAGGAGGTAAACTGGTGACACCATCGGAGAAGTAGTGAACTACTAAACAGTTTTTCCAGTCTTTCTGGCAGAATAAGGCGAAAAACACCTAATGATTATGCTTTTCGTAATCGGGAGAAGTACAACAATCGATCTACAAAGCGCATTTCCCGAAAATTTGCAAAAAAAAAAATTTCGGACCTTTAAACGTATTTTTATTAAGTTTTAAAAGCGAAACTTCAAAATCGGACTCTGTACTTCCCTGCGGAATGGCGTAAAGAATATTAAAAAAAAAAAGAATTGTAATAAAATATTGCTTCCTCGCCTCAAAAAGTGGAATAAACTTCATCACTATACAACCTGGACGATTTGTATGCCAGCATAGCTGCTTTGATTTCCCTTCTATCCACCGCAGCGCTGCCGTCGTGTCTGTTGCCATTGGGGTGCTGATATCCTGAAAATGCTTTCCAGTATGGTTCAGGAATGTAGTAAGGCTAGCGAGCGCCCGCAGTCATTTATGTTATGTATATAATATAAGCAAATATAAATTGTGAAAACTTATGCACATGTTAAAATGTCTTATATTGATTGGGAATGATTGAAAACATTGTCTTTTACAATGATTCGAAAAAAATCGATAATAAAAAGTAATAAGATGGTTTAGAAAGAAAGTGCCTAATAAAATACAAATTTTATTTATAAACAATTATTTGAATCGAAGGGAAGGAGTTAGAAAGATATTGGGATGTGGAAACCTGGTAGAGGAACGTAGCACAATTTACAGTTAAAAAATAATTTTTGGAAAAAAAAATATAACCGACTTCGAAATGCACTGAAAAGTATGAAATAATTTTTATTTGATATGTATAAATTCTATTCGGCTCTTTATACTTTATAACATTGATTAAAGTATTACATTACATTTTAAATACAATGCATACTTTTCGGAGGCGGCGCAAACTTACAAGTTGTGTAAATGAAACATGCTGCTAATGTGAAAATACGTAAACGGATTAAAGTATTTTGACAATTTCCAATGTAGAAAATTGTTAATTTTGCGCCGCCTCCGAAAAGTATGCATTGTATTTAAAATGTAATGTAATACTTTAATCAATGTTATAAAGAGTCGAATAGAATTTATACATATCAAATAAAAATTATTTCATACTTTTCAGTGCATTTCGAAGTCGGTTATATTTTTTTTCAAAAAATTATGTTATTTCACCCTTTTTAGTGGCGATCTTTGCATTCCCTGTGAAGTAATAGCCACATACTGTATAACGGCGTTCCATTCTTCATATATTATATCTAATCGTTATGAAATCAAGGTATACATACGATTGTCAGCGGTAGTATCCATGTTCATTTCGGAAACATAAGTACATACATGTCTCTATAGTATAATCGTAGTAAAAAGATAAAAAATACACACACGCCCGCCCGCCCGCCCGCACGCACGCCCGCACGCACGCCCGCTCGCACGCACGCACTTACGCCCGCCCGCACGCCCGCTCGCACGCACGCCCGCCCGCCCGACCGGCCGCCCGCACGCACGCCCCCCCCCCGCCCGACCGGCCGCACGCCCGCTCGCACGCACGACCGCCCGCACGCACGCCCGCCCGCACGCACGCCCGCCCGTACGCCCGCACGCACGCCCGTACCCCCGCCCGCACGCACGCCCGCCCGCCCGCACGCCCGCACGCACGCCCGCCCGCCCGCACGCACGCCCGGTCGCACTCCCGCCCGCACGCACGCCCGCCCGCACGCACGCCCGCCCGCACGCCCGCACGCACGCCCGTACCCCCGCCCGCACGCACGCCCGCCCGCCCGCACGCCCGCCCGCCCGCACGCACGCCCGGTCGCACTCCCGCCCGCACGCACGCCCGCCCGCACGCACGCACGCCCGGTCGCACTCCCGCCCGCGGGCGTGCGTTCCGTGCGTGGGTGCGAGTGTTTTTTTTTTCTTTTCACTACGATTATACTACAGAAACATGTATGTACTTTTGTTTCAGACTTGAACATGGATACTGACGCTGCAATATACCTAACTCCTCTACTGAAATTCTTAATAATCATATTGTATTGGAATAAATAGTAATCAATTATATAAAATACGTAAAACCACACAAAATGTACGAAATTATACATAATTCTTTCAAATCTCTCGTAACAACTGGGATTTACTGTGTCCGATGTAACATATAGGAAAGTAGTATATTGCTTGATTCGCACTTACCACTTGCCATGTCGCCGTCACGCTAGAAACATAATTATTGCAATAAGAGTAGTAATTAGCAATGGAGGGAACAGCAGAGGTAGGTAGAGAAGGGAAGGAAAGGGATTGAAGTGAAAGGGAAGGGGGGAGGGGACGAAAGGAAGGGGCAGGGGGAGTTGGGTTTGGAAGGGAAAGATAAGGAAGTGAAGGGAAGTGCAGGGTTGCAGGGGGAAGTGCAGGAAAGTGAAGGGAATGTTGCAAATGGGATCATCGTGGAAACATCTCCGGTCGCAAAATGTAATACTAGTGTGGCGACCAGACCCGTACGAGTCAAAACTCCATTGTTTTCACTCCTCTCTTGTTTCATGTTCTTTTCGGGGTCTCGCCTGGGCCTGGGTAGTGTCCGCTCTCAGGTCCTGGCGAACCGTTTCACTTTCTCTTTTATGACTCTTTTATGACTCTTTTCCGCTGTGTAGGTCTCTTTCCGAATTTTTCAACGGTTTCTAAGTTTTCCTCTCTTTCTATCTGATTTTCTTTTCGTTTCCTTAACGGTTTTTGAGGAGGAGGATTGACTCGCACAGTCAGTCGGTCACGATATTTGCCACAGTAAACTTCGCACCTCGAACCGAAACACGAGCTAATAAATCGGTGTGGTGGAACGGAATCCACGGAGTCAAATTTATTTTACCTACCTTTCACCCACATTGGTGACCCCGACGTGATCGGTTCTTTTAGTGCTTATTGTTACGAAATCTTTTCGTGTTTAAAAATAAGTGTTAGTGGTAAAGACAATATTTAGTTTAATAGACCGACCTACGTTAGACTTAATCCGCGAGTGTAACGAAGTTCAGTTTTTTTTTATATATATAAACGAAGGTCTGCAACATGACGGACGATAATGTTAATGTAAATGCATCCACTAGTGCACCCGTTTCGGTTGATCGCGTCGCGGTACGAATTCCCGAGTTTTGCCCGGGTGACCCGGAGATGTGGTTCTCGATGGTCGAAAGAAGTTTTGACGCATCCGGGGTGACATCGGAAACTACGAGATTTGGATATATTCTCGGCGCGTTAGATGCCCGGTACGCCGCGGAAGTGCGGGATATCATTATGAACCCTCCGGCGGTGGCACCATATAAGATGTTAAAAACCGAATTGATTCGGCGACTCAGCGCATCGCAGGAGCAGAAAACCCGACGATTATTAGAACATGAGGAAATTGGGGACAGGAAACCGTCCCAGTTTCTTCGGCACCTGCGTGAGCTAGCAGGTACCTCGATTTCGGACGGCGTATTGCGAACCCTTTGGATGGGCCGGTTACCTACAAACATGCAGGTGATTTTAGCCACGCAGCGGGACGCCGCTTTGGACAAAGTAGCAGAATTGGCGGATGCTATCGCAGAGACTGTGACTCCGCGGGTTCATATAGCGGAGGCAGTGGTTTCCAGCCCGTCGGTACCTCGACCATCACATGTGGCAGACCAAAGTTTAGAGACCCTATTGAACGTAAAAATGGCGCAATTAGCACTCTCATTGAGGCAGGAGATTTCTGAAATACGTGAATCCCTGCTTCACGAGCGACCATCTTCGCGACGCGGCGGATGGTCTTATCGACGTCGTTCGAACTCCCGCAATCGCGGACGGACTCCATGTCGTTCGCGAGAGGGTGAAGCCAGAGGATGTCGCCTTCAGGGAGTTCAACGGGACTACCAGGGAAAGTGCTGGTATCACTGGCGTTATGGTTCTAATGCACGTAAATGTGTGCCTCCTTGCAATTGGAATGCAGCTCAGGGAAACGACCAGGGAAGTCGTTGATGGCGGCCAACGACCTTAATCTAGCGTCCCGCCGTCTTTTCATCACGGATACTACATCTAAGACGCAGTTTTTAGTAGATACTGGCGCTGATCTGTGCGTTTTTCCACGTCAAATGCTGCGTGGTCCGCGAGAAAGATCAAACTACCAATTAGCGGCGGCGAATGGAACCGTCATCAACACATACGGTATGGTGACGCTGAATTTAAACATCGGTCTCCGGCGGGATTTCATCTGGCGGTTCGTAGTTGCGGACGTGTCCAAGCCCATAATCGGAGTGGATTTCCTTGATCACTTCGATCTAATGGTGGATATTCGTAACCGTCGCCTCGTCGATCGGACGACTACGTTAGCCGTTCACGGAAAATCGGCCGATGACGAAGTACCGTCGGTAAAGACGGTAGTAGGAGATTCCGTGTATCACCAGCTCCTGAGCCAGATGCCAGAACTGACGCGGCCCAGAGGTACCCCGATCAGGACAACACATCAAACAGTGCATTTCATCAAAACCACTCCCGGACCACCCGTCTCAAGCAAGCCGCGGCGGCTTGCTCCGGACCGGCTGAGAGCGGCCAAAAGGGAGTTCGAGACGATGATAAAGATGGGTATTGCCCGCCCATCGAAGAGTTCGTGGTCATCGCCTCTTCATATGGTCCAGAAGAAAGGCGACGAAGCGTGGAGACCCTGTGGTGATTATAGGGCTTTAAATGCGCGGTCGATTCCCGACCGATATCCCGTGCGTCATATTGAGGATTTTGCGCAGCAGTTACACGGAAAAAAGGTATTTTCCACAATAGATCTGATCCGTGCATATAATCAAATTCCGGTAGCTCCGGAGGATATAGAAAAAACTGCCATTACGACACCTTATGGACTTTTTGAATTTCCGTACATGTCATTTGGATTAAGAAATGCTGCGCAGACTTTCCAACGCTTCATTGACGAAGTTTTACGCGATTTTGATTTTTGTTACGCGTATATAGATGATATTTTAGTCGCGTCAGGGTCTCAAGATGAGCACCTTTGTCATCTAGAGCTTTTATTTAAACGGTTGAAGGATTACGGTATCGTTATTAATCCGGGTAAATGTACCTTCGGAAAGGAAGCGGTAAGATTTCTTGGTTACCGCGTTGACGAGAATGGCACCCAACCTCTACCTGAAAAGGTAGAGGCTATTAAATCATTTCCTCGTCCGAAAACGGCGAAAGATTTGAGGCAATTTTTAGGAATGATAAACTTTTACCGTCGTTTCATTCCGAATGCCGCCGATTTTCAAGCCCCCTTGAACGACCTCCTGGTCGGTAATTTGAAGGGTAAGGCTCCGCTTAACTGGAGCTCGGAAGCGTGTCAGGCATTCGAAAACTCCAAAAATAGTTTAGCAAAAGCAACCCTGCTCGCTCATCCGGAGATTAATGCTCCATTGGCGGTCACCTGCGACGCCTCTGATTTCACTGTAGGAGCAGCTTTACAGCAGCGTATCGGTAACGATTGGCAACCACTCGCATTCTTTTCAAAAAAGTTAGGATCTGCCGAGAGGAAGTACTCTGCGTACGACCGGGAACTACTTTCTATTTATTTAGCAGTCAAACATTTTAAACATATGATTGAAGGCAGACACTTTACTATTTTTACAGACCACAAACCTGTAACTTTTGCTTTTAAACAAAAATCAGATAAGTGTTCTCCACGACAATTTAGATACCTTGATTTCATTTCACAATTTTCTACCGATATTCAACATATTTCTGGCAAAGATAACGTTGTTGCCGATGCGCTGTCTAGGGTGGAAACAGTTGACTATTCGATTAATTTTGAGGCATTGGCAAAATCTCAGTCTCAGGACGAGGAGCTACAGCAATTATTGAATAGCGAATCCAATTTACAGCTACGCAAAGTCTTGCTACCTGGCACGTCTTCCGATATTTTTTGCGATATCTCAACCAAATTTGTAAGGCCATTTGTTACCCTACCTTTCCGACGTTCTGTTTTCAATACGCTGCACGGTTTATCGCACCCAGGGATTAACGCGACGGTCAAGCTTATAACGCAGCGTTATATATGGCCGTCGATTAAGAAAGATGTCCGCGAGTGGACGCGTAGTTGTATACCGTGCCAAAAATCAAAGATTTCGCGTCATGTGACCGCGCCGTTAACCACATTCAATAAACCTTCCGCCCGTTTCGAACATATTCACTTAGACATAGTAATTTTACCGGTGTCGGAAGGCTATAGGTATTGTTTAACCTGTGTAGACAGGTATACACGGTGGCCGGAAGCTTTTCCCATGTTCGATCAAGAGGCCCAAACCATGGCCAGAACCTTTTATGACGGTTGGGTAGCGCGGTTTGGTACCCCTTTGCGGATTACTACCGATCAGGGGAGGCAGTTCGAGTCGAAATTGTTTTGTGCCCTTAATAGTCTAATCGGGTCTAAACACCTTCGCACTACGGCGTATCATCCTGCGGCCAATGGAATGGTGGGGCGTTTTCATCGACAATTTAAAACGGCCATAAGATGTCACGAGTCGGCTAAATGGACCGAAACACTTCCGACAGTTTTGCTCGGTATCCGTTCTGCCTGGAAAGATGATCTTGGCGCTACATCAGCAGAATTAGTATATGGCGAGCCATTAAGATTACCGGGAGAGTTTTTGGCTCCACAGGCGACAGAAAACAGAGAGGACGCGCACGATTTTGTTAACAGACTACGTAACCATTTTTCAAAATTAAACCCGACTAATACATCGCACCATTCCGTTAACCGCACATTCATTTTTAAAGACCTTAGTTCATCAACGCACGTTTTTCTCCGAACCGATTCAGCGAAAACTATTTTACAACCTGCTTATGAGGGTCCATATGCCGTATTGCGGCGAGGTGATAAAACATTTACATTAAATATTAAAGGTAAAGAAGTAACCGTGTCCATTGAGAGGTTAAAGCCTGCGTATATATTAGTAGAGGATAGATCTAATCCTATAGTGGTACAAAAGCAACCGGTCACCCAAACAAACGTCTCCGACAATACGCCGGTTACACAGCAACGTATTACGCGTTCAGGTAGACGGGTTCGTTTTCCCGAACGATTTCAAATTGCCCGTTAGTATATAAGGGTTATGTATCATATAGTCGACACCGTATATCATGTATTTTGTACGTATTAAGTTTTCTATATTGTATTTCAGGTAAATTCCTTTTGTTTTGTTTTTTTTTTTTGTTCGTTCAACGTTACAAGATGTACATTTTATACAATAATATAACGTATCTTATAGTACGTATAGTGAGTATAAATCATACTGTAATACGTTTAGTCTTTATATCATTAGCTACCATTGTACTCGTGTGTAGGCGTTAATCATGTACGAACGTAATTTACTACTGTATCATGCGTTTATTAGCGATTATCATTGTGTTGCGTTTTTATTTTTTATTTTACATCAATTTTTCGTAATTGTTCCAATTACTGGCAGGGGGGTAGTGTGGCGACCAGACCCGTACGAGTCAAAACTCCATTGTTTTCACTCCTCTCTTGTTTCATGTTCTTTTCGGGGTCTCGCCTGGGCCTGGGTAGTGTCCGCTCTCAGGTCCTGGCGAACCGTTTCACTTTCTCTTTTATGACTCTTTTATGACTCTTTTCCGCTGTGTAGGTCTCTTTCCGAATTTTTCAACGGTTTCTAAGTTTTCCTCTCTTTCTCGATTCTCTCTTTCTATCTGCTTTTCTTTTCGTTTCCTTAACGGTTTTTGAGGAGGAGGATTGACTCGCACAGTCAGTCGGTCACGATATTTGCCACAGTAAACTTCGCACCTCGAACCGAAACACGAGCTAATAAATCGGTGTGGTGGAACGGAATCCACGGAGTCAAATTTATTTTACCTACCTTTCACCCACACTAGGTTTCATCGATATCAGGCCGAGTACACGCGAAATAGCACGTTTTTTGCGATAAAAGCGGAAAAAATGAAGAAATCCGAACTGGTTTTTTTATGGGACCAACTGTTGGTCAGACTCAACAAGATGCAAAAGGTTTCATTCCGATTGGTCCATCCATCTTGGAGTAATCGACGACCATACACAACGCGGACGAAATCGTATGCTTTTTTGCAATAAAAAATGGGCAAGCGGTGGTGAAATGCAAATTTTTTTTTTACGGGACCAACTGGGAGTCATACCCTACAGGATGGAAAAGGTTTGGTTCCGATTGGTCCATCTATCTCAGCGTAATCGGCCAACATACATTAAAAAAAAAAATTAACATACATGTCGAATTGAGTAACCTCCTCCTTTTCGAAGTCGGTTAAAAAGAAATATATTTTACAAAGACGACGACAGTGACTATGTACAAACAATTTACAACACAAAATGTTGTAAATATTTACAACATTTACAAAACGCGAATTTACGAGATGTAGCCGTGAGTTTGATCGCGCTGCTCGTGATGGTGATTGTCGACAGCGATCGATATACAGTGAGTGTAAGAATTATCAACAGCGGTTGATAACGCGAAGTAACGCAAGTTAAAAGTGGCGATGAACTGCCGCGGCTGTGTCTTTATACTCACCGATCGACCCGTCGAAGTTTCTAGAATCTAGAAGGTCACGATTTTGAAATTTTTACTGGTGGTGGAAGCTTCGAAGTATTTTTCGGCGGTGTCGATCAGCTGGCAGGTGATTACTCTGTGACGTAGTCTATTAAGGAAAGACAGAGACAGCATTGGCCGCCGCGACAGTTCATCGCCATGTAAACAATGTTTCGCACGCGTATCGGTGACCGCGAGTCGTTCGGTTGTTGTCTCGAGCGCATGAAACAAAAACTAGCTCAGATTTTGTCGTACTTGTGTCTCGAAATAGATTTTAGATTTCGGCTTGCGTTATCATTACAATAAATTGTCCGACTTAAAAATATGGAATTTGTTTCGGATCTCGCGAATAGAGTCGCGAGTCCAACTCGTTTTCGCTGATTTCGCCCAGCGATGGGCGTGCGCGCGAATACGGGGGCGGACCAGAAAGAAAAACCACTGGAGTTCGAGGTGACGACGAATACAGTTTATTTAACGAGGCGACGAATTACAAGAGCAGAAAAACAACGGACAATCTTGATGTACAAACGGACAATCTTCCTCGCGACGCGGACGATTACAAGCACAGATAACGAAAAAACAGAAAAGAACGGAAAGAAGACACAACGACGCTCGACGCTTGCACCGATCGGGAAATCGCGATTTGGATTTCACGCAAAGTTCGGCAATTGAAACTGTCGCTCACGGAATGGTGTTTTTCTCGTTTGCTGCTAGCTACGGTAACGGATAATAATTAACGACGGCGGACGCTCGCGTATTTATCTCCGCGGGGGAGACCCTCGGGAAGGTAATTTCGAAATTCGGGAGATCGCTGGTTGGCGGATTCGTCCGCCAAACGGTTTGGGACGAGGCCTAACCGGCAACGCGACGGGTAAATCTGTAACGAACGTTTCGCCGAAATCAACAAGCGACGGTTGAAGAGTCGTGCGGGAGACTCACAAACATGCAAAAACCGTCGATTGTTGATTTCGGCGACGGGTGCCGCTTGAAGTTTTTCTGGAGAAGTCGGCGGTTTGGTCGTCCTCGGCGCACGAGCACAAACCGCCGTTACAATTTTGAACATACCGCCCGCCTTGAAACGTTAGTTTCGAAATGTGAAACGCAACAATGATAAAGAGCGCATAGACTTAGAACTAAGGGGGTGCGGGGGACGGGAAGCCTGGAGTGTAGGGAACTGACAATGAGACGCCGCCCGCCTTGACGGAAGTCGCAACGCAAAGAGAAAAGAAACGGGCAGCGGGACGAAGGAAAGAACTGGACAAAATACAAGTTCGCACGCAGTAGGTTACATTGATTCCGGGCGCGATTCGCTTGCCACCGGTAAGACGCAGAGTTGAGCGAGGGGTCGTTTAAACTCTGAGGTCGCGGTTTTCACCGTGACGACGCGCGCGAGGCCGTCCGTACCGGCGTGCAGCTTCGTAACGCGGCCGAGTTCCCATTTACAGGGCGGAAGATTCGAATTGCGCAAAAGAACGAGCTGTCCGATTGTGATCGATGCTCGGGCTTTTTGCCACCGCGTGCGTTGCTGTAACGTGTTAATGTAATCGGTTTGCCACCGTTTCCAAAGGCGTTCGGACAAATGCTGGACGAGCTGCCAGCGCGACAATCGATTTTCGTGGAGATCTAACACAGAGGGTTCCGGAGCGGTGGTGAGAGCGGAGCCGATCAGAAAATGACCGGGGGTAAGAGGCTCGAGGTCATCTAGCGAATCTGTTAGAGGAGCAAGCGGTCGCGAATTCAAACACGCTTCGACTCGGCACAGCAGCGTAGTGAATTCCTCGAAAGTAAGGGTAAAATTTTTCAACACCCGGTGAAGATGGTGTTTCACGCTGCGTACACCGGCTTCCCACAGACCACCGAAGTGGGGGGCGGAAGGGGGTATAAAATGCCAGGATACCTTGTCGCACGCCGTGGAATTCTGGAGATCGGGATCTTGGAGCGCGGAGCGAAACGCGCGAGAGAGTTCCCGGTCAGCTCCGACGAAGGTCGTTCCGTTGTCGGAGTATACGGATTGCGGTAAGCCCCGGCGAGAACAAAATCGAGAAAAGGCATTTATGAACGCGGGAGTGGAGCAATCGCCGACGAGTTCCAGATGAATCGCTCGAGTTGTGAGGCAAATGAATAGGGAAATGTAAGCCTTGCGAGAGGAAATGCCTCGTCCGGCGGAGGCGCGAACCTGGACGGGACCAGCGTAATCGACGCCACAATGCACGAAACTCCGGAGGGACGGCGTGACTCGGACCCGAGGCAGATCTCCCATGAGCTGCTCCGCGGGTGCGGCGCGTTCGCGGACACAGACGACACAAGCGTGAATGACGCGTTTAACGAGGGGACGTGCACGCAGTATCCAAAAATCGCGGCGAAGAGTGGCGAGGGTCAGTTGCAATCCGGCGTGTAACGCTCGTAGATGCGTTTGACGAATGATGAGTTCGACGAGCGGGTGAGGACCCAGTAGGATTGGGTGCTGAACGGGAAAGGGGACGGGAGCATGTTTGAGCCGCCCTCCCACGCGCAAGACCCCGTCAGCGTCCAGGAACGGAAGAAGCGCCCGGAGGGCGCTCGTTGTGGCTATGGCTTTCCTCGCGGACAGCGCCTGAATTTCGGGCGAGAATAGTTCCGATTGGATCGTTTTAATCCAGAATTGTCGGGACGTCGAACAGTCGGACGGTCGAAGCGCCCTTGGCACCGGCCTGACAGGAGCCGGGGAGGGAGAAGGGTCACGACAATTTCGGACGAATCGAAGAATGTAGGCGGTGACACGAATGAGTTTTGGCCATGAAGAGAATCGCTCGGACAAGTCCCACCGAGGGGGGGGGGGGGGGGGGGGGGGGGGCTGCGGAACGTGATGCGAAGTTAAATTTTTCTCGAGCACGGCGTCTGGTGGCGAGCCCGGAACCTCGCGAGGCCAGTCGGTCATCGGCGAATGCAGCCAAACGGGGCCCTTCCACCAAAGGGTTTGGTCGCTGAAGGTTTCGCCGGGTACGCCGCGGGAAGCACAATCGGCGGGATTCTCGGCCGTAGGAACGTGTCTCCACTCGGCATCGGGGAGGCGATTTTGAATATCTAGAACGCGGTGAGCGACGAATGTTTTCCAGCGAGATGGATGATCGCGGAGCCACGCGAGAACAATCGTTGAGTCTGTCCAGCAGTAGACTGAACATGTCCGTGCGCCGAGGGACGGGCGCACGAAATTGACCAAACGAGCAAGGAGCACTGCGGCGGAAAGCTCAAGGCGTGGTATTGTAAGCGGTTTGATGGGCGCGACTTTGGATTTTCCCGCGAGTAAAGAGACGACACAGTCGCCAGATGCAGAAAGGACGCGCAAGTAAACGACTGCGGCGTACGCGAGAGTGGACGCGTCAGCGAAGCCGTGGATTTCAATAAGCGTAGTTTCGGGACTTAGCCCAGTCCACCGCGGAACGGAAATGTCGCGCAGACTCGACAGACCAGAGAAAAGAACTTCCCATTGGGAAGCGGAAGAATCCGGGAGATGGTCGTCCCACTCAAGGTGGAGGCGCCATAAATGTTGCATGAAAATTTTGGCTGAAATAGTTACCGGGGTGACCCACCCTAAAGGGTCATAGAGTTTCGCGATCATCGAAAGAATAGCGCGTTTTGTCCGAGGCGTCTCGTCGGGAAGGGAGATTTGAATTTGAAACGCGTCAAGGGCAGGAGTCCACCCAATTCCCAAGACCTTGACGCTTTCGTCGATCGTCAGATGTTTCGTGCAAGCTAACCCGTGGTTGGACGGGTCGATGTCCGAGAGCAAAGCCTGGGAATTGCTTGCCCATTTTCGGAGTTCGAAGCGGCCGCGTTGGAGGAGACCGATGAGCGCAACGCGAGATTGCCGGGTAGACTCAAGGTCGTCACCCCCGAAGAGCACATCATCGACGTAGATTCGGTCGCGGAGGATCGGAACCGCGAGAGGAAAATTCGCCCCTTCATCTTCGGCGAGTCGTTGGAGAACACGAAGGCCGAGGAAGGGAGCGCACGTCATGCCGTAAGTAACGGTGAGGAGTTGATATTCGCGTGCGGATTCGAAAGCCGAGGGTTGCCATAGAATGCGTTGGTAATCGACGTCTCAAGGATCCACGCGAATTTGCCTGTACATTTTTGCGATATCGGCGGAGTAAACGTATTTGAAATGACGCCATTGCAGCACAACGGCGGATAAATCCGTTTGAAGTTTGGGACCCGAGAGCAAATGATCGTTCAAAGACAATCCGTTGGACGTGGGGCTGGAGGCGTTGAAAACGACGCGCAGACGAGTTGTACCGCTTCCCGCGCGAAATACGGGGTGGTGGGGAATAAGAACGCGCTGAGCAACGGAAGACGGGCTTACTGAAGCGAGTTGCATATGGCCGAGGTGTTCGTATTCTCGCATGAACTCCCGGTATTCCATGGCGAGGGAGGGTTTGTGCCGAAAAGTTCGGAGGAGTGAGTGGAGAATTTTTCCCGCCACGCATCGCGACTCTCCAAGATCCACGGGGGAATCGCGTCGGAAGGGAAGTCGCACTACGTAGCGCCCATCAGGGGCGCGAGAATGAGTTTCGCAAAAATGCTCCTCGCATTGTCGTTCGGATGGGGTAAGCATCGGCTGCTGAGGAAGCTCCTCGATTTCCCAGAATCGGCGAAGTTCGTCCGCCAAGGATGAAGAAGGCGCGCAATGAAACGCGGAGACGCGATGACTCGAAGAATGCGTCGGAGTATCGCGGGAAAGATTGCGGTCATTGCCCGACGGGCAGTCTAGAGGACCCGAAATGATCCATCCGAAGATGGAATTTTGAGCAATAGGTTGCCCGATTTCACCTTTGCGCACTCCGTCGAGGATCACGCTACTATAGAGGTCGGCTCCAATGAGAAGATCAATGGGATGAGAGCTCGTCGGATCTGAGTCCGCCCATGAAAGATCGACGAGGTGGTCGAGAGCCGCCGAATCCGACGTACAGGGGGGTAGGTAGGCCGTTAATGACTGTAAAATCAACGCCGTCGTAGAATAGGAAGGTCTCGTAGAATGACGCGGGGAGATAACGATGGATGCAGCGTGTTTCACCGTACCAATCGGGACGTCACCGACCGAGGAAATTGCAGTCCGAGTCGAGAGGCGTTTGGCTTGCAATGATTGAACGACGCGATCGGTAATGAATGAGACCTCTGACCCCTGGTCCAGCAACGCTCTCACGATCGCGGATCGACCGGATGGAACGCGAATTTTGACCCACGCGGTAGCGAGTAAGACCCGCGTTGCAACGCATCGGGATGACGCAGCTAACAGCGTCGTTATGTTTTGGTTTGACGCGCTCGTGGGAACCGATGTGCTTGTTGTTGTCGGCGAACTGTCAGAACTCGGGCTCGAGCTCGAGTCGTCGTGAAGTGACGTATGATGTTTATGTTGACATAATCGACACACGAAACGGCTGCGGCACGCTGGAACGGCATGGCCTTGCGAGAGGCAATTGAAACAGCGTTTAAATTTTCGCACGATGTCGCGACGCTGGGAAGGACCTTTCGAGAGGTAAACCGGACAAACGGTTAGCTGATGGCGGGACTGACACAAGGGGCACGCGGACGTCGCGGAGGGGGTCGATGTCGCATTATGGACACGACGCGGAATAGAGGGCGGAGCTGGAATCGCGGGTGTGGATTCCGACGCGAGCTCCTCAAGAGCGCGAACGCGTGTTGACAGAAATTTACAAAGATCGTCGTAGGTGGGGGGAGGGTCGGAATTGTTGGTAGCGAGAGTCCACGCTTTCAACGTGGTCGCATCGAATTTGTGTGAAATAATGTGAACTAAGATATCGTTCCATAAATCGGCCGGTGTTCGCCCTAGATTTTTTAACGAAGAAACGGCGACGGACGCGCGGTCGATCAACGCTTGAAGATCGCTCGGGGACTCTCGCTTAACAGGTGATAGACCGAGCAACGTGGAGAAATGCAAATGAATTAACCGGCGCTTATTTTCGAATCGTGAAGTGAGCGCTTGCCACGCAGGTTTCAGATTATCAGCGGTCACCGGAATATCGCGGATCGCATCGAGCGCGCGGCCTTTAAGCGACGTTACGAGATAATGCATGCGCGAAAAATCGTTTAGATCGGGATTCGACAGAATCAACGCTTTAAAACGATCGCGGAATGACTCCCACTCGTCGTAATTTCCGTCATACGGAGGTAGCTGAATAGGTGGGAGTCGCGCAAGAGACACGCCGGAAGCGGCAGAATTCGCATGTCCGGAAGAGAATGACGCATTGCTGGGACTTACGGGGGGCTCCAATTCCTCCAAACAGTCGACCATGAAGTCCTTCGCAACGAGATAGGCGTCCTCCACGGTGTCCAAGGTGTCCTCCGCGAAGTAGGCCAGGTTGGCTCTGGCTGAGGGGGATGTGGTGGTCAGCAAGGTGACGTGCCCCTCCTTGAACTCCGCCCAAGCTTTCTCCAGGAGCGCCAGCCGGGATCGAACCTTCGCTGCCGTCAGGTTGGCCTTTCCGATTTTCCGGAAGTTTTCCAGGGCTCGGGTGATGGTCCGCTGGTGCATCGCCTGCTTCGTCAACGTTTCAGACATAGTGCAAGAATGTCGTCCACGAATTTGTTAGGAAACACTCCCGTTCGCGCACAATCCGGCTCGAAGGACTAATATGTTTCGGATCTCGCGAATAGAGTCGCGAGTCCAACTCGTTTTCGCTGATTTCGCCCAGCGATGGGCGTGCGCGCGAATACGGGGGCGGACCAGAAAGAAAAACCACTGGAGTTCGAGGTGACGACGAATACAGTTTATTTAACGAGGCGACGAATTACAAGAGCAGAAAAACAACGGACAATCTTGATGTACAAACGGACAATCTTCCTCGCGACGCGGACGATTACAAGCACAGATAACGAAAAAACAGAAAAGAACGGAAAGAAGACACAACGACGCTCGACGCTTGCACCGATCGGGAAATCGCGATTTGGATTTCACGCAAAGTTCGGCAATTGAAACTGTCGCTCACGGAATGGTGTTTTTCTCGTTTGCTGCTAGCTACGGTAACGGATAATAATTAACGACGGCGGACGCTCGCGTATTTATCTCCGCGGGGGAGACCCTCGGGAAGGTAATTTCGAAATTCGGGAGATCGCTGGTTGGCGGATTCGTCCGCCAAACGGTTTGGGACGAGGCCTAACCGGCAACGCGACGGGTAAATCTGTAACGAACGTTTCGCCGAAATCAACAAGCGACGGTTGAAGAGTCGTGCGGGAGACTCACAAACATGCAAAAACCGTCGATTGTTGATTTCGGCGACGGGTGTCGCTTGAAGTTTTTCTGGAGAAGTCGGCGGTTTGGTCGTCCTCGGCGCACGAGCACAAACCGCCGTTACAATTTTGAACAGAATTTAATGTTAATTTTAATTTTAATCAATGGACTCGCAACAAAGATCAATGATGAAACTATCTGAATAAATTGTGGCTTTATAGTAATTATCAGAACCGTAATGAAAATATTTCGTGAACGTTTGCAATTTTATGTAATATAAATATATATTTAGTAATATAAAATAGAAAATATTTATGAAAATGTTTTATATTTTTATTATATTTCTATATTAAAATTATTCCTGAATACGCGGAATTATTCAACATAACACGCTGAAATAGATACAGGGAAATGTTTCGAGGATACTACAATAATATTAAACAATACGTACAATTGTGATTAGTTAGAAATTGCATTCGTTAATTTATTATCAAAATATTTATACGATTTTGAAGGTTTCTGAATATTGTTATAACATAAAATACAGATATTGCCAGTCATGCGGAATACACTTTTGAAATGTCGAATCTCGACCGGCGATGTCCGACGGACTGCGGAATACGCTCGAGTCAATTGCCATAAGTAAAGCGGTACCCTTACGGTAGGATATTACTTCCGGGTCCAGAAATTACAAATTCGGTTAGTGGTCACAGGCTGGAGTCCTAATCCATGTTGGTTTGGTTCGCTCGTTTCTGGCTGCGTTGAGGATGAGAGTGCGATAAACTGAAAGCAATTGAAAGAGAAACAGATGTTACTTTAAAACGGTGTTATAATTGCGAAGTGGACAATATGATACTTTAATATATATTACCTCGGCCAATTTATCCTCACGTCATCATTGTATAGAAATTGTTAGCGATGACCATGACTCGCGTACTAGTAAATACTAGTGTTTAGAGTGGTTCACCTAAACGTATCCGTATATCTGTACATTTCTTTGAATACCTGTAGAAATATTATGTACTATGCTACTTACATAGATCTATTAGTATTATTTGAAGTTATATAATAAAATTATATGAATTAAAATTATACAGATTTTACTCGTACAAAAAGGTATATATATTTGGAAAGCAGTCAGAATTAAACATTTACATAAGCATTACTCCCACTTCGATTATGCAAAAAGCATTTATTTGTTAAAAGCATGCAACATACTACTACCTTTTTACCTACTTACACAGCAAATAATATATTGTTAATCTGATTTATTTTGCATAATGCGAGTTTATTCTTTTCAAGCATTTTATCGTGGTTTCATTAATCGTTTTAATATTCCATTTCTTTACTAGAATACGATTAAAGAAAATAATTGTATATAGCAATCTCTACAATGTACACATTATCTTACCAATTATGTTTCTCTTGAAAAGAATAATCAGATTATGAAGAATGAGTCAGATCATCAATGTAAATAATATTTTATACTCAGCAGTATAAAATTTGAGTGGATCGCAATTCGAACAAAGCTAAGCGACCACGTCTCATATTTTTTTCACATGGTATAATGGCAAGCACATTTTATATTTTCACATAAATATTGCTTTCAATATTTGTATATATTGTGACAGGAGAATAAGAAACCCCCTCAACGTGCCAAAAGCCGAGCGCTAAGGGAACCGCGAATAGCGGGACAGAGACAATTCCCTTGCTTACCGACGAAGCGGCGACAAGCCCTCTAATTACTAAGGGGCCCGCCGAGAGGGCCAGCGCGACACGCGCTCGATCATCGATCGATGCCGCTTCACTCTGTCCCGGACCACTGCAGTGTAAAGACATTAGAATATACCAAAAACTATCGAGCGTGTCTCCTTGCGTCGACGAATACTAATCGTAGTACTAATATTGTCAAATAAAGGAAAGGCGGAAGGACGCCCTAACGAGAATAATCGACGAAAACTTGTAAGTCAGAAAATTTGTACTTCACTGGACTGAAATTATACTTCTTTATTCCAATTCTTGTTTGATTTCCTTTAATTAATACGGGTCTCCAACCTGCCCACCCTCTGAGGGAGTTTCATGTCTCATTTTGCCGATTTAGATGAAATCGGCTGGCGCCCACAGTAGCTATTATTAAAACCTAATTATTCAATCTTTATCTAATTAATTAACTTTCTTTAGAGCCCCGGCAGCCACTGACCCAGGCCGCGCCGGGTGGGTTCTTTGCCGTTTTGTAAACAGAATGTTTCAAATTTTATAAATAATTGATTGCGATTTCGCGTGGACAGAGAGGACAGAAAAACGAGACACGCACCTTGAATCGTATTTACACTAGTTTATTTAAATGTATCTTAGATTTAACGCTTAACTCTAAACTATACGCTACCGAACTGTACACTTATACTACTATTAATATTAAATGCACTCTATACACTAACAATTAGTCTTGCGACAAACGAGATACACTTTATACAATGCGCGGACAACAGGCGTGATCTTTTCGCGTGATCTGAGAGGTGGAAAACCACAGAAATAGCAGAAAGTCAAAAACCACTTGTTGGCGTGTGAACGGCGTGTACGATAATAGCGGTAATGGCGTCGAACCGGCACCGCGTGGCCGGTGCACGAGTACCGGTTTCTTCATCGTGATGGCGCGATCGTGGCCATGCGTGTCCGGGAGGTGCTGCCGCTATCGGTAACGACGCACCAGCGAACTACTTTCGCTGCGAACACTAATGGCCGCGCGCGTTCAAAAGAGGATTCGCCAACAATAATCAATAATAAATCTTATCGCGGCAAAGATCCTGTCTCATTTGGCGCCCAACGTGGGGCCAAGTTGGAAAATTTAATATATAAAATTAATTTATCTCATTCACAGAGTGGGCAATTTGGAAAATTTAACAAATACTTTATGCTATAATAATTGATTTGTCTATTATGAATAATCCTTTTTCTACTATGAACAATCTGCTTTATAATGAATAATTTGTCTTATTACGAATGATTTGTTTTATTATAAATGATTTATTTTGTGAACAATAGCGAGAACTAGAGAAGGAAAATTCGAATTATTAACCGTCGAATTGTATTGCTTGAAACGTGTACACGAAAGTCGTACGATTTCTTTGTCTAAAAGGACGTCCGAACGTCGTAGTTTCGACCGCGTCGAACCATCCTGTTTATGTTACGGGACGTTCGAAGGTCCTCGAGGGGAGAGGTTTTCTTACTATCTCTCTCGCACTCGAAAACTTCTCTATTTCTCTGTTTTCAAATATTGTATATGAAACGTTATATTATGTGTTGCGAATTCTGTTGAAATTTCTACACCATTTATTATGTTACTGAATCTTTGTCTATTAATTCCGGTCAAATGAAAGTTATTATATATAATTAACGATCTCAACCGTCTGTTGTTGAATTTCGTTAACAATTATTGAAATATATGTGTAACAAAAATTTAAATATTATATTTAAAGGGCAAATTAATTGATTATTACGAAAAGTATATAATTACTAAATTTAAATAATACAATTGATAATCAAACTTATTAATTATTAACAACGCTTGCAAATTTTAATTAAATAATAATTTTGAATTGAACAATATTTCTAACCTGAATTACAACTTTGAATTGAATAACCATTTTGAATTGAATGATAATTGTGAATTGAACAATATCTTTGAATTGAATAATATTTTTGAATTTAATTAATTGTTTAACTTGGCAATTCGTTTAAAGAGTACAAAATGACTTCGCCACCGCGTAAAACGAAGGGTAAATCAACACGCAAAACGCGATTTAATACAAAACACCGGGAAAATCCGGGTAAGTCGGAAGCGACGCATTTAACCTCGTTCGACGAAGAAATATCGGGCGGGGAATCTACCGCGAGTAACGCGCCAAACCAAACCGAAAGAAATTCGGAAAATTTACAGTCGGAAGTAAATCCGTCAAACAATAATCGAAGTTTCGAATTAACAAATGATAACGGGGAACCGCTACCCGCGTCTGTACGGGTGGGGACTTCGACCGTAGCGGAGGGGCCAAGGGAGAGAAGTACCCCTACCCCCACTTCGGTATTAAACACGGGAGACATAGACGCTAGATTAGACGCTAAATTAGACGCTCGGTTAGATGTTAAATTTAATGAATTTCAAATGAAGGTAATCTCTTTGATTCAAAATTTAATGGGACAGAGTCAAAGTCAGAATTCAGAAAATTCTGTCAAAAATATTGATAATTTAAATTCGTCGCGTCCCGACCACCGGTCTGAGAGGGGAGACGCGTCAAAGGTGCCAGTGCGAGTCAATGAGATGTTAGATTCCTCAATAGACAGCGAGAGCATCGACGAAGGAAGGAATTCGAAAACCCCGCGCCGTAGGAATCGACGAGGGGGGACCTTCACTTCCATTCAAGTTAATAATAAAAATCGGGGGAAACCGTCTGTTGTCGAACCCGATCGAAATAAAATAATTTTTGGAAAAAAAATATAACCGACTTCGAAATGCACTCAAAAGAATGAAATAATATTTAATTCTTTTCGTGGGTTTCTCTCCAGCTATGTATAACATTGATGACAGTATTACATTACATGTTAGATAAAATGCATATTTTTCGGAGGCGGGGCAGGATCAAAAATGCATTTTCTGTTTCGGACCGTTCAGTACCAAGTCCACCTTCAATCAAATCATAATCAGCAACATCTGTCATATAGAAATTATTGATTGACAAACATTTTGTACGCCGAAACTGACCACTATACAGTTTCATTCTTCCACGTTGTCACGTATCAATGAGTTTTTCTTGACGCTCATCTGTTATCAAGCCCGCCATACCCCAAACAAATTGCAATCAGCAACATGTTTCGTTTAGACAGTTTTCAATTAAACATTTAGTGTACTGAAAGTTACGAAAATGGTTTGATTCTGAGAAAATTTTTTACCCTGCCCCGCCTCCGAAAAATATGCATTTTATCTAACATGTAATGTAATACTGTCATCAATGTTATACATAGCTGGAGAGAAACCCACGAAAAGAATTAAATATTATTTCATTCTTTTGAGTGCATTTCGAAGTCGGTTATATTTTTTTTCCAAAAATTATTTTATTTCACACTTTTTAGTGGCGATCTTTGCATTCCCTGCGAAATAATAGCCACATACTGTATAACGGTGTTCCTATCTTCATATATTATATCTCATCGTTATGAAATCAAGGTATACATACGATTGTCAGCGGTAGTATCCATGTTCATGTCCGAAACAAAAGTACATACATGTATCTGTAGTATAATCGTAGTAAAAAGATAAAAAACACACACACGCCCGCACGCACGCACGCCCGACCTACCGAACGCCCGCCCGCACGCTCGCCCGCCCGCACGCCCGCCCGTCCGCCCGCGCGCCCGCCCGCACGCCCGCACGCGCGCACGCCCGCACGCGCGCCCGCCCGCACGCCCGCCCGTCCGCCCGCGCGCCCGCCCGCACGCCCGCACGCGCGCACGCCCGCACGCCCGCACGCCCGCACGCCCGCACGCCCGCCCGCATGCGCGCCCGCCCGCACGCGCGCCCGCCCGCACGCACGCACGCCCGCCCGCACGCGCGCCCGCCCGCCCGCACGCCCGCCCGCCCGCCCGCACGCGCGCCCGCCCGAAAGCCCGCACGCGGGTGAAGGTACGTATATAAAATACGTAAAACCACACAAAATTTACGAAATTATACATAATTCTTTCAAATCTCACGTAACAACTGGGATTTACTGTGTCTGATGTAACATATGGGAAAGTAGGATATTGCTTGATTCGCATTTACCACTTGCCATGTCGCCGTCACGCTAGAAACATAATTATTGCAATAAGAGTAGTAAGTACCAATGGAGGGAACAGCAGGGGTAGGTAGAGAAGGGAAGGAAAGGGATTGAAATGAAAGGGAAGGGGCGGGAGGGAGGGCAGGAAGAGGCAGGGGAGAGTTGGGTGTTGAAGGAAAAGGTAAGGAAGTGAAGGGAAGTGCAGGGATGCGAAGGGAGGTGCAGGAAAGTGAAGGGAATGTTGCAAACGGGATCATAGTGGCAACATCCCCGGACGCAAAACGTAGTTGCATTAATTATTGCAATAACAATAGTAATTAGCAACGGCGGGAACAGCAGGGGCGGGTAGAGAAGGGAGGGAAAGGGATTGAAGTCAAAGGGAAGGGGCAGGGGGAGTTGGGTTTGGAAGGGAAAGATAAGGAAATGAAGGGAAGTGCAGGGATGCGAAGGGAAGTGCAGGAAAGTGAAGGGAATGTTGCAAATGGGATCATCGTGGAAACATCTTCGGCCGCAAAATGTAATACTAGGTTTCATCGATATCAGACCGAGTACACGCGAAATAGCACGTTTTTTGCGATAACAGCGGAAAAAATGAAGAAATCCGAACTGGTTTTTTTGCGGGACCAACTGTTGGTCATACTCTACAAGATGCAAAAGGTTTCGTTCTGATTGGTCCATCCATCTTGGAGTAATCGATGACCATACACAACGCGGACGAAATCGTACGCTTTTTCGCAATAAAAAAGGGGCAAGCAGTGATGAAATGCAAAAATTTTTTTTACGGGACCAACTGGGGGTTATACCCTACAAGATGCAAAAGGTTTGGTTCCGATTGGTCCATCCATCTCGGCGTAATCGGCGAACATACATTAAAAAAAAAAAATTAACATACATGTCGAATTGAGTAACCTCCTCCTTTTCGAAGTCGGTTAATAAAAATTATAATCGATCAATGATACGTATCGAAAATTCGCCCGATAGGGAAATTCACCGCGAAGGAACAGTAGTTTTCCAAGCCGGTTATTCAAAAAGAATTAATAGTATTCGGGGGGAACCGTCTGTAGTTCATCCCGGGAATATGTTTAATGAAAATCAAGAAGAACCGCCTGTTGTTCGGACTGATAATATGTTTAATGAAAACCAGGTAGAACCGTCTGTTGTTCGGACTGGTAAAATATTTAACGAAAGTCAGGGAGAACCGTCTGGAGTTCGAACTGACCATACCCTTATTAATAGAAGGATTGGAGAAAATATTCCAAATCCCCATTCCTTTAATTTTGATTCACGAGATTTTAACGATCCCACGATCCGAAGGAGGATCGAGGGGCCGATCGAAAGAGAGTTCCGAAGAGTGCATTTTGACGATTCGGAACCGAATTATAGGTATAATACGGATATGACAACACGACTGGACGAAAGACGAACCAACGCGGAACGAAAATTTCTCGACGAAGCGCGAAAAATTAAAATCGTGTACTACCTACCGAACGGCAGGAGAGTATTCGAAGAGAAATTCGTAACGACGGACGAGTATCGTCAAATATCCCGGTTAGATGAATTTAATGATTACGATTACAACCGAAACGCATCTCGCAATACGGGCCATAGGAATTATCAATTCGGAACGCGGCGGGAATACGTGACGAATTCGGACAGTGACGATAGTTTGCTGGTGTTGCGTAGCGAAGCGAAACGAGCGATCGCTGGCCACGAGGTCGCGGGTGTTCACCCTTTTCAGGATGCGGAGTGAGGATAAGCGGAGGGCCTCGATAGGCCTCGGAAACGGTTGGACGTAAGAACGTGGCGAACGGAAAGTCACCTGGAGCGGGGGGAGAGCGGACAGTCAAGCACAGGTCGACGGATAATCACAAACTATGTTTTATAACTATCGTTTTAATCGGTTCACACTTTGTACAGTTAACGACGAGACGGATTTAAGCGGTGAAGCGCGGAACTCAGTTGGCGGTACGGTGAGATTGGCGAAATGTTTTCGGCCACACAATAGCGATTGGCGCGGAGACGATGGGCAAAGTTACCCAGGTGCGAGAGATCGGCGAATTGCACGTGGAATCCCTCGACGCGACGCGACTCCTAGCGAGTGGTAGAACACCAACGTACCGAGAACAAGACTCAAATTGCGGGAATACGGTTCTCGAAAAACGAGACAGGAAGAAGTCGTTTTGACCGTTAGCGCTCGGTATATATATAGTCGGAAAAACAAAGGGATCCGGATCGACCAATCGATCGATCGCGGTATCGACTCGCACGCGTGACGTCTTTTCGGCGCACGCATGCGAGCGTGCGTGTTGGCGCTCGCGAGGCGGAGCCCAGGAGCGTGGGTTGACAAATGCGCAGAGCGCGTCCTGGGCCCGCTAAGGCTCGTATCGCGCGACCGGGTGCCCGTGGCATCCGGATTTTGTCTGTTTCGGAACAGCTGGTTTTACGAAGTCGTACGAACCGACGCGAGGAACCGGGGAGAAGGGGCGCGTTTTATCGACAAACTAGCGATTCCGGCGAGAGCGAAAGAAGAGTTAATTTTTCACCTACTAATTCAAATATTTCGGACTCGAATTTGGCTATTAAAATAGGCAGAATAGTCGGGGGGTGGAAAATTAATTTCCCGCGATCAGAGAAAGATCCGGATCAATTCTTATTGATACTGGAAGACCTGCTTAATCCGAGCGGGATTAATAAAGACCTATTTGTCCCGTGCCTATCAAATATCTTTGAAGGCGCGTATAGAAATTGGTACCTAATTAATAAAAGGAATTGGCGTACATGGAGAGAATTTGTCAAAGCTTTTCGATACCAATGGGGGGTAAGAAAAGCCGATGGCGATCTTTTTGCCGAGGTTCGCGATTTAAAAGTAGAAAGGGGAGAATCTCTCGCTTTGTTTACTTGTCGAGCTCGCTTCATTTTCGAGAAGATGAAGTATCCGCCTCCATTTAAAGACCAGTTGAAGCAAATTCTGGTGAAATTCAATCCGCGGTTAACTCTCGAGGTTTTGAATTTGTCTATCTATAATTACGAAGACTTTCTACATTACGTGAACGAAAGAAACTATATTTATAGTCGATCGGCCGAAAGTCAAAAGGAATCGCGATCAAAAAAGGATAAATCGGATATGCACTTCATGCAAGGGGAAACGACAAGCGAAAGCGACTCGCGAGCTTCTTGCGATAGTAACGAACAGAGTCACCGAAGTGTTACAGTCGACCTGAAAGCCTTCCAAAAGAACAAAAATCAAGTAAACAAATCTAACAAGGGGCGCGAAACAAATTCGATGCCCCTAGTACGCCAGCGCCTTGAACAAAACCTATCTAAGTTCGAGGAACGTAGTAAAAACGAAAGGAACACCCCCAATAAAAGCCAATTTAATTCGTCCCGCGATTGGAGCAAAGTATTTTGCTACAACTGCGGTGATTGGGGGCATTTAACACACTTGTGTAGGACCCCTAGGCAAGAGATATGTTATGTTTGCCGAAAGAAAGGACATACTAACGAAAATTGTCCCACGTCACAGGGAAACGAAAAGGGCCCTCAGTAGCTCCCCCTCTAACTACTGAACCACAGGGCGTGTCAGAGGAGAAAAATTCGACCGAATCGATAGGAAACTTTAAACAAGATACAAAATTCCTAATTGATCAAGAGAAAGACCTACACAAAAATCCCGAAGATGCTCCACCAAGCATCTCGTTGTGTGTGGGAGAGGATCCGCGATCGAATCTTGAAAATCATGCAGTCCCGTTATGGGAAATAGACGAAGAAACACCTGACGAACTAGATCCTTCGGATGAGGAATCACGTATCGAACCCGACGACTGCGTGATAAAGCCAATCGGACTTTCGACATTGCGAGATAATGAATCGGGCGAGGACACCGCGCCGGACATAGAGCAGCCGCTAGACTCAGAATCATTGAGAAATTGGAGACCGATAGGGCTACCATCGCACCTGATTGACCAATTATCCAACAGGCGTATATACCGCGGGGACGGCAACGTAAAAGAACCCTCTAAAATATTAAAAATTCCAGTAGAAATCACCATTTTCGGCGAGAAAATTAAGGGTATCATAGATAGCGGTAGCGAAAGGTCATATTTGAGCGCGGAAGCATACGAACGAGTAAAACAGTACCAACTATATAACCTAAAGCCAGATTCTACGTCGACAAAAGGCATACGCCTAGGCGACGGCTCCGTCGTTAGGTCTATTGGGGGAACATGCTTCATCGTCGATGTAGGAGACGTCTACGGTCCCCAGTGGCTTAGCATCCTCCCAGAATTGTCAGGTGACCTAATATTAGGTATGGATTTTTGGCTATCGTTCAAAGTACAAGTCGATCCGTATAAAAGAACGTGGTCGCTAGCCGGAAGCCAATATTCGTACCAGCTCTCCCATCGTTTCGTCTTCCCTACGGAACTAAAGGTCTTATCAACCGACCAGACGCAAGAATTAGCCGACTTCCTGGATAGGGAATTCGTTAAATTTGATAAAATTTCTTCGGGCGTAACCGACTTAATTAAGCACGTTATTCAATTAGACGATCTTACACCACATCGGCAAAAACCTTATAGGCGGAGTGAGCGAATGCGGAAGTTCATAAATGAAGAGGTCGATCGCCTATTGGCTAAAGGCTATATCACATGGAGTAATAGCAACTGGGCTAGCTCACCGGTGGTAGCGCCAAAAGCCAACGGCGGATTAAGATTTTGTATCGACTATAGGGAACTAAATAGGAAAACGAAAAAACCCGCGTACCCGCTCCCACAAATGGGTTCAATACTGTCGCAATTACACCAGGCGAAAATCATCTCGACTTTGGACATGAGTGAAGCCTTCCATCAGATTCCGATGGACGAGGAAAGCCGTAAATACACTGCGTTCGTTGTCGAAGGAAAAGGCCTTCTTGAATGGTTGAGGATGCCCTATGGGTTGACCGGAGCACCTTCAACGTTCCAGCGGTTGATGGACGCTCTAAAGAGACGGGTTGAAGAGATCATAATGGACCGTCACTTACCGAATCATTGGGCGGATCAATTGTTCGTCTATCTTGATGACTGGATCATCGTTAGTCAGAACTTAGATGAACATTTGTCACCATTATCTGTACTCTTCGAGGTACTAAGGGAAGCCAATTTGACAATTAATCATGAGAAAAGTAGTTTCGCGTGCAAGAACGTTAAGTATCTCGGTTATATTGTCGATGAGCTTGGCATGCGACCAAACCCGGAAAAGATACAGCCAATTCTTGATTATCCAGTACCTAAAGATCGTACCCAATTGCGTCAATTTAACGGGTTAGTTAACTGGTATCACCGCCACCTGAAGAACATCGCACGTATACAGGGACCACTGAACAAGTTGACAAGTCCGAAAGTCCCCTGGCGCTGGACCGAAGTCGAACAGAAAGCCTTCGACGAGGTCAAGCAATCCTTAGTGGAGGCACCACGATTGTATACGCCGATACCAGGACGACCGTTCATCCTGTACACGGACGCGAGCGATTTTGGTTTGGGCGCAATCCTAGTACAAAAGCATCCTGATTCAGACGAGGAACTCTTAGTTGAGGTTCTTAGTAGACCGCTCCGTGGGGCGGAACTCCACTACACGACCACCGAGAAAGAGTGCTTAGCAGTAGTATGGTCAGTCGAAAAACTCCGCTGTTATCTAGAGGGAATGCCATTTAAGGTCGTTACGGATCATCAAGCCCTGCAATGGTTGCACGGGTTGAAGAACCCAGTGGGCCGTCTCGCCCGATGGGCTATTTACCTCTTACAGCATAATATGACGGTCGAACATAAGCGCGGTACGCTAAACGAAGCGCCCGACGCGCTTTCCCGCATGTTCAATGTTGACATAGATCCGGCCGGTTGGGAGGAAATAGTCGAAGAGGCGATCCGCGGTCGAACCCAGTTAAATTCCATTTGTGATCAAGACTGGTACTATACGAAACGCGGACTGGTAAGCAAACATCCCGATAGGTTCCCGGAATGGAAAATAGAAAACGACGAACTTATGTACCATCGACCCGATTACGCTAAAGCAATAATTGACGACGAACACCCTTGGAAAGTAGTAGCGAGACCCGACAGAATTGTCGAAATAATGCGCGAAAACCACGAAACACCGCAGGCAGGACATCTGGGGCGCGATAAGACTCTAGATCGTATTCGTCAAGCCTACTATTTGCCGGGAATGACGAAGGACATTAAATCGTTCGTCGAAGAATGCGATATTTACATTAAAGTTAAAGATAACCAAAACCCGCAAAAGGGGCCGTTGGTAACCCGGTCAGTACAAACTCCGTGGATGCAAATCGCAATTGACATCGCTGACATGACAACTCGTTCAAAGAAGGGTAACGTGTGTATCATCGCCGTACAAGACCTCGCGACCAAATATATCGAATTATTCCCGACCCGCGATAAAAAGGGGAGAACGGTGGTCGAAGTCTTAGACTCTCTTTTCGATAGATGGGGAACACCTCGGTCACTTATATCTGATAACGGTAAGGAATACCTTAATAAAGACGTGGCAGACTTACTGACCGCGAGGGGGGTAAAACACATTACTACTCCCTTAGCTCACCCGCAGGGAAACCCGGTCGAGCGGGTCAACCGAACGATAAAACCGATGATCGCTGCGTTCGTTAAAATAAAACAAAACGAGTGGGACCAGTGTCTATCTAAACTCCAATTAGCGTACAATACCGTGCCGCATGCGGGGACGCGAATATCGCCGTTTTTTCTCAATCACGGACGCGAGGCTATCGTGAGACATACCGACTATTCGGGAAACCCACCGTTGACCCCAAACGACGTCGTTAAGGAGTGGGTGGGGAGAATGAATAGCATTGACGAGCTACGGCATAAAATCGAAATGCAACTAAAAAACTACTCTGATAAACGACTAGCCAAGTTGAATAAAGATAGGGTGATCCGAGTTGAAGTAAAGGAAGGCATGGAAGTATATTACCCGAATAAAAAACTTAGTAACAAAGCCGAGGGGTACAACGCCAAATTAGCCCACCGTTATCTAGGCCCAGCAAAAATAAAGAGGGTGTTAGGACCCACGACCGTGGAATTAGTAGACAAGGATAACAAAACTGTTGGCAAATACTGCCTTACTGATTTAAAGATCCCGCGACGTAGTCTAAGAAAACTCTGTGTGTCCTCGTAGGTATCCCTTTGTCAACCCCCACCGTTGTGTTATCCACGTGGTCCATCATGTCAAGTGTTATTCCCTCCACCTCGACGAGACCCCGAGAGGAAGTGATTAGGGATATCGAGGAGCAGAGGATCGCCGCTGAGGAACGACTAGCGGAATTGACTAAACAACTTGACAAAATGAAAAACCAGACACGCAACACGGACGAGAACGAAGAGGACCTGGCCTTGGCAGCCCTTTTCGAAGAGAGAGCTACCATCACCAAGCCACAACCTCCTCCGAAGGAGACGGGGGCAATTCCGAAGGCCACAGGCACCAAGGCAACCCGCTATCCAAGGACCAAAGTGCCAAAGAAGGTCCAGGACCTATTAGAATCAATTCGAAGTCAGCCCCCAGTACTGAGAAGGCCAGAAGTAAGAATCGTCAAAGAGGAAGACCTCCTTCAAGAAAATCGCGTGCGAAAGCGCATCGAGGAGGGCCAGCACCCTGCACAGACAGCGTATGGGCGGAAGTTGAGGACAACGGACAACCCTACCGCCCAGGTCGCCCCGTCGGTAGCCGTCAAGGCTGCGCCCCTGGGACGGGACCCAACATTCAATGAAATTTTACAAGAACTAAAAGTGCCCGGGTTCGCGTCGACAGAGAGTCAAAAGAAGCCCGTCTATTTTGCCGACTGTAGGATCATATCCGAACAAATGTTAAAAGATATTATTAAAAAACGGGCAGAAGCTCTCGTCGCCAAAATGGAAGCGAAAAAGGTCCACCGAGCTACCCAGACATACGTAACCCAGGTGGGGAAACAACATGTAGCAGGCTGCGTGAACTGCCGGTCAGCGGACCATTCTTTTAAAAATTGCCGGACGCCATACAGGCCGGGATTTTGCCGAATTTGCGGGGCGGACGGGTTTGATACCGAGGATTGTATCTACCCACATGGCGTTGAACACGAGCGCATCCTGGGGAGATGCCCCGGGTGCTCTAGGGACCTCGACCTGTATTGCCCCGAGTGCCCCGATTGCAATATTCGATATGGCGATTTGACCGACTGGTTGCGACTGAATTATGCCACCTGGCCATCCTGGTTGGTACCCCAGGACCACCGGGCCATGATCGGTCAGGGCGAGAGCGCCCTGAAGAGGAAATACCGGATTAAGTTCGACGACCCAACAGACAAGGCCAACGAAATTCGACGCTTCTTAATAAGGGAGAACGCCCTGGCCACGGCCGAATTCCTGGCCAACCCAGCCGCAAAAGACGCAAGACAGTTGGCACAGGAAAAACGTCAACGAGCCCTACAGGTTTTATATTCACCGTTCGTCGACCAGGCCCTCGACGAAATTATGAAGGAGAGGCCGGAATTGAGCGACGGTCAGGAGATTACCGTCATCGTGCCAACGAAGTACCGAAAGGGGATGGAGAAACCGGAATAAATCTCGATCAGGAATCGTCAAAACCCCAAGGAGAGACAATCAAAGACCGATTTTGACCCTTGTTTTGTGTGTGTTTTTTTGTCAAATACGACCTTACTTTTCTTACTTCCTTACAAGTGATCGTCAAAGAAAAAAAAGGCTTATTTCCGTTTCCCTCAGTGTATTTGTCAAAGCAAAGAAGATTCACTTTTATTTTTTCTCGTTACATAGGATAAAACAAAGAAAGTTTATTTTTTTATGTTAAGTACATTAATAAAACCTTGTGTTCGATCTCAAGTTGTTTAAATTATGCGTGTCCTCTATAATCTGCCTCCCTACAGGAAATGGAATAACGAAGTAATTAGAGATTCACTTGCTTTCATTGCATAATTGTTATTGTCAGATGACAATCCAGGTAAGCTGCACATTTTCTGACCTAATTGTAGTATTATTGTAAGCGCAAAGATGTTAATGACCGTTAGTTTCAGACAATAACCGATCGACTGCGCTACGTCTTTTTCACCGACGTTGAGGTTTGAGGGGGGAGAATGTGACAGGAGAATAAGAAACCCCCTCAACGTGCCAAAAGCCGAGCGCTAAGGGAACCGCGAATAGCGGGACAGAGACAATTCCCTTGCTTACCGACGAAGCGGCGACAAGCCCTCTAATTACTAAGGGGCCCGCCGAGAGGGCCAGCGCGACACGCGCTCGATCATCGATCGATGCCGCTTCACTCTGTCCCGGACCACTGCAGTGTAAAGACATTAGAATATACCAAAAACTATCGAGCGTGTCTCCTTGCGTCGACGAATACTAATCGTAGTACTAATATTGTCAAATAAAGGAAAGGCGGAAGGACGCCCTAACGAGAATAATCGACGAAAACTTGTAAGTCAGAAAATTTGTACTTCACTGGACTGAAATTATACTTCTTTATTCCAATTCTTGTTTGATTTCCTTTAATTAATACGGGTCTCCAACCTGCCCACCCTCTGAGGGAGTTTCATGTCTCATTTTGCCGATTTAGATGAAATCGGCTGGCGCCCACAGTAGCTATTATTAAAACCTAATTATTCAATCTTTATCTAATTAATTAACTTTCTTTAGAGCCCCGGCAGCCACTGACCCAGGCCGCGCCGGGTAGGTTCTTTGCCGTTTTGTAAACAGAATGTTTCAAATTTTATAAATAATCAATAATAAATCTTATCGCGGCAAAGATCCTGTCTCATATTTCTTCCTTTTGTACTGAGTTATGTTCTTATGTCTGCTTATTACTGTAAATACACGAAGGGAAGGCATTACACGCTATATAACAGAAATGTATTTGCTAACTCTGTTCAAATTGCGATCCAATGGGCAATGCACGTGTTTCATGTACTAATACATTACAAAAGAAAAGCTAAAATAAGACAAGTAATGAAAAATATACTTGTTGCAGCAAAGATAATATCATTGTTAAAAACATGGTAAACAAGCAGTAATAAGCAGAATATTGCCCGCCACCTCTTCCCAAGCGACTGACAAGTTTATTGAACAGTATACAAAACAGTCAAATACTGCAAATCTTTACAAAGTATATAAACATGTTAATCGAAATTATTGTGCTTAACTGTCCAATAAAACATTTCTTCTTTTAGCCGCTTCCTGTGCTTCAATTACGTACTGTGGTTCCCGAATAGGCATATTTCTTACATGTCTGCTATCAATTATTTCGGGAACCAAACAGTCCTCGTAAAAGCGTGTGAGCGGTTGTAACATTTTGTCTATCCAAAATGTATCATCACGCTCAACGATCGCGTACTTAATTCCAAAAGGCGTCCACACAGCAAAAATGCAACATTTCCTTTGCGTTATGTGCAACTGCCCTTGTACTTGGAAATAGTACGTGTGCTTTTTATTCAATGTGCTGCCATCGATTTTGTCAAAAATCCTATGAACATCTGCGACTTTATTAACAATTGCGTCGTCAGGAGACATTTGTCGCGCCGAATAAGGGCATTTGATTTCAACGATAGTATCGTTTCCAACAATGCCATCAGGTGTCGCGCCAAAATATGGGATTTCCTTATCAATAAATATTCCACAATCCTTGATATTTAATCCCAAAATCTCCTGTAACTGCTCTCGTGCCAATGTCTCTTTTTCTTTACCCCACTCAACAGCAATGCCTGTCCATTGTGAAGGGTAAAGAATATTTTTAACGAGACTTCGGCACGAGGTTGTATCTCTTCTGCAACAAATTTTTCCAAAATGTGAAGCAGTCAGCAGTTTCTTACGTACGTGACGCCACTGCGGGTTTTTATACTGGCCCCGCGTAGCATACTCCAATACGTCTCGATTCTGCTGTTCTTTTTGTAGCATCTCATAATGATTGGATTTCAACTGTTCATACATATTATGGTCAATATCCGGCCGTTCCGCATTCGGTCCATAATCTTGATCACCTTTACAGGTTCTGGTCGAATAGTTTGATGTACGAACAGAGAGACCAAATTCTTCAGCTACGCGCAGATGTTCATTACGTTTCTCGCGTCGAGCAATATTTCTTTCATCAAATATTGCTGTACGTGTTGGCGGCTCTTTACCTATCGCGGAGCAAACAGCAGTCATCGATTTCAAACTATTTGACTGTACTACCGATGCTTTCACGCGTGTTTGGTAAGAGCCTTTTTGGGCTAAATGTACACGTTTGCCTCCAATAAATTTGCAAATAATCGCATTGCAACTTTCAACAGAATTGCTGGTATACTGATATAATAAACTATCAGCATTAGCAATTAAGCGTTTCATCGCATTTTCTATTTTTAAATATAATCCTGTCATTTGTAAATCGGGAACAAGATTTGCCTCACCTTCTTTTAAATTTCCGTTACGGAAATATTGAAGCGAAGCGCAATCTTTATGTTCGCCAAATACATGACTGGGAATATTTTGCAAATCTTTTATCAACCCAGCAATTTTGTTTTGCCACGATACGTTATTGCTGCGGCGAAACGTTACAGCTTTTACAACAGCGTTTCGAATTTTCATCACGCTGTTTGTGACGGCTTTCTTTAATCTTGAAAGACTTCGACCACCAGTACTACCCGCTTCTCGTATTTTATTACAAAGGTTGCGGAGAAGATGATTCGTACACTCAATCTTCTCCACAACAATATCGGGATAGGGTGGGAAATCTCTCAATTTTTTAAGCACGTTGCTATCGCCGTCACCGATATATCTGCTGTACATTATTCCGTGCATTTCTATACTGCAACGGAAGCCTTCGAGGATGATATCACTCTCCATACTGGTGGAACTCTGATTCCGTCCCCAGTTTTTATAACAAATATGTTCTTTTGGTGTCACATTTAAATTTGCTGCGCGTGCGCACACAACGCAATATTTATTACGGACACCTACAAATAATACTTTCTGGGTATAGTAACCCATGATAATTGCAGTTCCGGATGGAGAATCGTAACCGCCAGTACGGTACGACCTCTTCATCCATGAGCCGTCCGTTATCACGGGTACGTGAGGAATACCGTTAGTGATATCACCTCGAGCAATTGCTAATTGTTTTTCAACTTCGCCAGCCACTCGCATTTCTTCTTCTGCGGCGGCCGCGAAAGCTTCGGACGCTTCCTTTTCGTACAGCAGATACGTTTTGTTACTCATACATGGAACATCCATAGCAGCCAGAATTTCTTCTAGCTGCTTATGACCGGACCCCGTCAATATAGTACCACATACGGCACCTGTATTGACATCCAATATGTTGTCAACTGTCGGTTCACTCCAGAAACTATCTTTAAAGTGACACATACGACATTTGACAAAATACTGAGTTTTGAGACCGTGGCGCCTTGTTTTCGTTATGACGAGATCAGTGAAATTGCATACATTCTGCCAGTGAGTGGACAGTCTTTGCAATTCTGCAAAAACATGACTAAAATCTACGATGCTCCGTCCACTGATCTCGGTAGGACGCAAACGATCGACGTCGATGTTCCCATCTTCGTGCAAAACGATACTTTCGTTATCTTCGTCCGTATCGTTTTGCATTCCCGATGCTGCATATTGTACCGCACATGTACTTGTAGAAGGTCCAGGTAACGTATCAGATACTAATTGTAATGGAAACGTATCGCTAGCCGGCACATCTTCATCTACACAATCATACGTTGCTGAACTTGTATTTTCTGTAATACTTTCCTCATTGACTGCAACGCATGTATTGGCAGATAAATGAGAAGATGTACTCGCAAACGACGTAGACACATTACAATTGTTGGATGTATCTACTACATTTTCCTGCCCTTCATTAAATTGATTAGGCGTACCTGAGTTTATATCTGTTGGATGTGGCACGTTTTTCCTTTCTCGGATAGCCTCCATTCTTTTTTTGAAGGACAGCAATTTGGTGTTCCTGTTTCTGCACCACTTCATTTTTATTAAGCACACACGTTATTAATGATATGAAAAGTATAAATGAAAAATATATATTATAAGTAAAGAAATAAAAATTAAAAGAATAAATGAAAAATATAAATGAAAGTATAAATGAAAAATATATATTATAAGTAAAGAAATAAAAATTAAAAGAATTAAAAAAATAAAAATTAAAAGAAAAAATAAATAAAAAACGTAATTAGAAATAAATCACTTCGGACAATTATTATCGTTGAATCAACACTACGAATGCAACGGTGTGTTGATCCAAACAACGCGAACGCGTTGATTGTCGACTGTGATTTGACCGGATCGAACAGTTTTACAGTGTTGCCAAATTGTTAGAAGAAGACAGACGGTGAAAGAGAAAGAGGTTCGACAGTCAAAACAATCGAAAGATACGTATTGGCGATGTAGTGTTACCTCGTTCAAGCATAGATCCCCTTGAGCGGGGGGGGGGGGGGGGGGGACACAAACACTGATGGATACCAGTAACGTATCACTACCAATGAGTCATCGTAGAACGACAATAAAAAAATTTGTGCACTATCACGTCCCCAAACAACATATAAAAAAAGGGGTGAATTCGATTGCCTACTGCAAATAATGTATTAATCGTATTAGAAACTGATGTTCGTCTCCCACCCAGGATTCCGGAGTAGCGGAATTTTAAAAAGTTTACACGGCTGTCAACGCGGTATTACATCTGTTACAAAATACAAACCTTACACTTTCATACGTTTTTTGTTTCATATCGATGTGAGAGTGGTACCAATGGATTTCTGGTGCTCTCCCGATTAAAATGATACCTGATATTACGTAAATCGGACTATTCTTAACAAAGTTAGCTTTTAATTATCCAATTTGATTATTCATGTATGTAACTTCGTTAATTATTCTAGAAATTATGTCGTGTTTGGTATCATTTTAATTGCAAACTATAAGGAATCGTTTGATGTCGCTTCCGAAACGATCTGATAAAAATGCTGAAGTAAATATTTTCACTTCCTAATGGCAAAACTCGGTTCTATTTTTTGTGACTTCACCGAGCAGAAACATAAGGCCACAAAACCTAGTGAGGTGTGAAATCGGAGGTGTGAGATTAATTTCCATTGCTCCCCGAGTGTCCAAGGTCGGCCTCGAGACGTTGACACTCGGGAAGTCAGCATGTAGTACGCGCTTCCCGGAAAGAAGGTAGGTCAGGGCGGCGATTCGTTACCTTCTTGCGAGTCAAGTGCGGTATGAAGTTTGAAGGCCTGTATCTCAAAAATTAATTGATATCATGTTGCAACAAAATGTATTATTGAGTACACAATTATTTCCGCTATCTCCGGAGCTTCTTATTATGTAAAATTGTACATGTTGTATTATATGTATTGCCAGCTTCTTTTGCACTATTTGGGACATCATAACATTGTCTGGAGCATCAATATCCATCTTTAAACAAATCTAATAAATATTTCAATTATTTACCTCCGGCCGATCGCTATTTATATACATAGGAAAGTTGCTGAAAATCTTGATTTCTATAAAATATTCAAAGATCTACAAGGTGTCCCACTCAAAGCGTTACACAGCCGTTATTCCATAACTATTGATGATATAAAAAATTGTTAATAAAAAAATCGCATTGTAAAATGGAAAGTATATTTTGGTAGAACAAATTTTTTATTACATTATTATGTACTTCACAAAATGTGATGGTCAAGCTCCGTTTTAATAAATGGAACCGCATACTTATTGTTAGATCAGCTATGTAGCGATGGTATGTGTGTGAAAGAGAGAAGAGAGAGAGAGAAGTGGACTGAGCGAAGAAGGAAGTGCACGAAGGAACGAATAGGTGATTGGAATGTTTGAAACGGACGTTAAATATACCTTTTTGTATCAGAATAAAAACTACAACACATATATGTATGATGTTCCTTTAACGTTTATTAATAAGCGTACCAAATTTCATTAGTATCATTTCATAATTATAGTCAGGATGAAGATTGCAAGACATCAAGTGCCGTGCCGATGGATCGCCCAGTCACCAATAATAAATAAGTGATCGCCGCGCAGTGTTTGTTTTGAACCATGTACAGGGTGTAAAAAAATTAATGGTCATGGCTTTAAGGGGTGAATCTACACCCTAGGATCGGTGGACATTTGTAAAAAAAACTTGCCGCAAAATTGTTTATAACATTCAAAATTAATGTTAAAATTTTTTTTTGCATCAACGTATTCTGCGTATTGAGAAGAAAAATAGTTTGAAAGGAACCATATGTCGCAAACGTACCGTTTGGTCAGGAAATGTTATTGAAAAATTCACAGCGATTTGGTTGTTTAGTGTAATACGTAGAGACATGGGCCTACTATCACTCTGCCACTTGGACGTATCTACCCGAACGGAGGGTCTTGGCACAGCGGTATGCCCACCATCTCTACCTTGAACTGACACTACACAACAGCAGTGATGCCAGAATCGTGGGACGTGGGACAAAATCGTACCCCCACCATGACTCTTCCCCGTCCCTCGCTCGACTTCCAACGCTCTCACACAAGCGTATCTGTACTTCTATCCGTGTGCACTGCCTGTTCGGCTCTTTCCGCCAACAACCTGTATTACCGGCACGACGCCCGAGTAATCTGGTGGCATGTTCAATAGTTACAAAATCCCGTTCGAATTTTAGTATATCCTTCGATTTTGATTCAACCCAAATATGCTGTAGTCCACGTTAAATAATGGGGGGTTTGAGTCATTGCGTCATCAAAATGCGTGTACTTGGTGCAATATTATTAATGTCTAACATTTAAATTATTAACCGACTTCGAAAAGGAGGAGGTTACTCAATTCGATCAGTTTTTTTTTTTTTTTTTTTTTTTTTTTTTTTTTTTTTTTTTTGTATGTCCGCCGATTACGCCGAGATGGCTGGACCAATCGGGATGAAACCTTTTACATCTTGTAGGGTATGACTCCCAGTTGGTCCCGTAAGAAAAACATTTTGCATTTTTTCATTCTTTACCCCTTTTTTATTGCAAAAACACAGTTTTGTACATGCTAGGTTTGGTCACCGATTACGCCGAGATGGATGGACCAATCCGAACAAAACCTTTTTCATCTTGTAGGCTATGACCCCCACTAGAAACGGGATAAAATACATTTTTTATTTTAACATTGGTTACCCTGTTTTATCATGTTTTATTATAAATTACTACAAATCAAAGAGTACCATTTCGTCCGCGTCATGTATGTCCGGCGATTTCTCCGAGATGGATCGACCAATCGGAACGAAATTTTTCGTATTTTGTAGGGTGTGCCCCCCAGTTGGCCCCGTATAAAAAACATTTTGCATTTTATCATCGTGTACCCCTTTTTTATTGCATAGAAGCGTACTGTTTCGTCCACGTCATGTATGGTCACCGATTACTCCATGATGAATTGACCAATCGGATCGAAACTTGTTGGATCTTGTAGGGTATGACTTCCAGTTGGTCTAGCAACAAACATATTATGCATTTTTTCGTCTTTTCCCACGTTTATTGCAAAAACCGTACTATTTCGCGCATAATCGGCTTAATATCGATGAAGCCTAGTATTACATTTTGCGACCGGAGATGTTTCCACGATGTTCCCATTTGCAACATTCCCTCCACTTTCCTACACTTCCCTTCGCACCCCAGCACCTCCCTTCGCTTCCCTGCACTTCCCTGCACTTCCTTATCTTTCCCTTCCAAACCCAACTCGCCCTGCCCCTTCCTTTCCTCCCCTCGCTCCCCTTCCCTTTCATTTCAATCCCTTTCCTTCCCTTCTCTACCTACCCCTGCTGTTCCGTCCATTACTAATTACTACTCTTATTGCAATAATTATGTTTCTAGCGTGACGGCCACATGGCAAGTGGGAAGTGCGAATCAAGCAATATCCTACTTTCCTATATGTTACATCAGACACAGTAAATCCCAGTTGTTACGTGAGATTTGAAAGAATTGTGTATAATTTCGTAAATTTTGTGTGGTTTTACGTGTTTTATATAATTGCTTACTATTTATTCCAATACAATATGATTAGTAAGAATTTCAGTAGAGGAGTTTGGTATATTGCAGCATTAGTATCCATGTTCATGTCTGAAACAAAAGTACATACATGTTTCTGTAGTATAATCGTAGTGAAAAGAAAAAAAAACACTCGAAGGGACGCACGGAACACACGCCCGCATGACCGACCGCGGGTTGTGTGGTTTTACGTATTTTATATACGTACCTCCACCTGCGTGCGGGCGTGCGTGCGGGCGCGCGGGCGGGCGGGCGGGCGCGCGGGCGGGCGGGCGTGCGTGCGGGCGGGCGGGCGTGCGGGTTGGCGTGCGTGCGGGCGGGCGTGCGCGCGGGCGTGCGGGCGTGTGTGTGTTTTTTATCTTTTTACTGCGATGATACTACAGAGACATGTATGTACTTTTGTTTCAGAAATGAACATGAATACTTCCCCTGACAATCGTATGTATACCTTGATTTCATAACGATGAGATATAATATATGAAGAGAGGAACACCGTTATACAGTATGTGGCTATTACTTCGCAGAGAATGCAAAGATCGCCACTAAAAAGAGTGAAATAAAATAATTTTTGGAAAAAAAATATAACCGACTTCGAAATGCACTAAAAAGAATAAAATAATATTTAATTCTCTTCGTGGGTTTCTCTCCAGCTATGTATAACATTTATGACAATATTACATTCCATGTTAGATAAAATGCATATTTTTCGGAGGCGGGCAGGGTCAAAAATTTGCTCAGAATCAAACAATTTTCGTAACTTTCAGTACAGGAAATGTTTAATTGAAAACTGTCTAAACGAAACATGTTGCTGATTGCAATTTGTTTGGGGTATGGCGGGCTTGATAACAGATGAGCGTCAAGAAAAACTCATTGATACGTGACAACGTGGAAGAATGAAACTGTATAGTGGTCAGTTTCGGCGTACAAAATGTTTTTCAATCAAAACATTCTATATGACAGATGTTGCTGATTATGATTTAAATGAAGGTGGACTTGGCACTGAACGGTCCGAAACAGAAAATGCATTTTTGATCCTGCCCCGCCTCCGAAAAATATGCATTTTATCTAACATGGAATGTAATATTGTCATAAATGTTATACATAGCTGGAGAGAAACCCACGAAGAGAATTAAATATTATTTTATTCTTTTTAGTGCATTTCGAAGTCGGTTATATTTTTTTTCCAAAAATTATTTTATTTTAGTAACTATTTATTAATATTAATAGTTTATATAATTGTTATACAACTTATTACTATTTTGACAATGTAAGTATATAATTATTTACGAGCAATTAAAATAATTATAACACGAATTACTAATATATGGACAATTCAATCAATTATTTACCAATGATTTAAATGATTATAAATATTTATCTATATATATAGATAATGTATCCCTATTTTTCGGCATAATTGTTTGAATTACTAGTAAATTATTAATAAATAATTTTCAAAATGCTGTAAATGTTAGTAATTATTAATACTTAACCAAGTGTACGCATTTTGGGACAACTCTTTGAAAGGTATCTTTTCAAATCGATGCGATGCGATGGTTCAGACCGTGCACAGCGGTCAATCATTGACCGCACGGTGTTTCGGGATGGTACCTGAACGCCCTTACAAATTTTGCCAATTTTTACGGAAAGAGACTTCAAGCCGCTACTCCCGCTTGAAGAGTAATTCAACCTTGCAATATCTTTTATGCAAAAAATTGAATTTTTGAAAATATTTTCTTTAAATAGAAGTTATGAAGCGATTATTTTTATTTCCTTGTAGTATTAGTTGTCGGTTACAATTGTTAATCTATAATTTTTTTAGATTTCCTTAAGTGGAAAAAATTAAAAACTGGTATTTTTTATGTTATTGCCTTCATATTTCATGTGACCATGTTCATATTTTTACAGTTTCAACAGTTTATTGTGGTTATTAATATATAATTTTTTCAGATTTTTCATGAAGGTACATAACAAATTAAAAAATAGTAACCCGATGTTTCCTATTTTTTCTTACGTAAAGTATTCCATATGCTGATAATTTCTGTGTTCAATTCATGAAGGGGAATTATACGCTAATTCCAATAGTTTTGTATTTATTATATGTATAATATAGAACTTATAACATTTGAAATGTCGATCTCGACATACGTATGTATGTATAACTTTTTTAATGAGACATTGTTGTGAATAATCTAGGTTTGCCGAGCTTGTCGAATGGACACATTCCCTTTGTTGCTAAAATTCTCGGATATTTTATATTATTTCAATTATTTGCATTTGCTACCAGGAGAATTTTCGGTTCGCAAGGATTAACAGGCAATTAGAAGTTTCTTTTACTGATGAATAGCAACTGACGTATCATAAACCGATGGAATACCTAGTCCTGTATTTGTAGGCGGCTGGTACCATTAACTTACTTATTACAGTGGATTCCGGTTAATTGGTACGTCGGTTATGCGGGAATCGGGACCGCCGTTTATTTGGGACAAATACTGGGAAGAACGGAAACAAAAACTATTGTTTCCACCACGCTTATATAGAACATATCTCCGTTTTATTTAATATACGTAAACTATAACAATCTAAGTATGGTTACATGTAACACGAAGAAAATAACATAAACAAATATTGGTTCTTAATTTTTTCTAATATTTTTCCCCGCTTAAAAGATTAACAATCAAAACCAACAACTAATACTGCAAAATAATAAAAGTGGTCACCTCATAACTTCTTTTAACAAAAAAAAAAAAAAAAAAAAAAAAAATATTTTTGAACTTCTCAATTTTTTTAAAAATCCGTTTTGCAATGAAAAGATTATTAAAAATTGTATACACATGTACGACATCAGAGAATATTCCTGCTGTTTTTTTCCGAATTTTTCATCAATTAGAACAAGAGATCACACTCTTCAACTGTAAACTGCATTTTATCCTATAACTACTCTTCAAGCGGGAGTAGCGGCTTGAAGTCTCTTTCCGTAAAAATTGGCAAAATTTGTAAGGGCGTTCAGGTAGCATCCCGAAACACCGTGCGGTCAATGATTGACCGCTGTGCACGGTCTGAACCATCGCATCGCATCCATTTGAAATTCGAACGGGATTTTGTAACTATTGAACATGCCACCAGATTACTCGGGCGTCGTGCCGGTAATACAGGTTGTTGGCGGAAAGAGCCGAACAGGCAGTGCACACGGATAGAAGTACAGATACGCTTGTGTGAGAGCGTTGGAAGTCGAGCGAGGGACGGGGAAGAGTCATGGTGGGGGTACGATTTTGTCCCACGTCCCACGATTCTGGCATCACTGCTACACAACGTTTAAAGGGACAACAGACCTAGAAGGTGCTGTGACCTTATTATATGAGTTCGGGTAGATACGACCAAGTGGCAGGATGGTAGTAGGCCCATGTCTCTACGTATTACACTACACAACCAAATCGCTGTGAATTTTTCGATAACATTTCCTGACCAAACGGTACGTTTGCGACATATGGTTCCTTTCAAACTATTTTTCTTCTCAATACGCAGAATACGTTGATGCAAAAAAAATTTTAACATTAATTTTGAATGTTATAAACAATTTTGCGGCAAGTTTTTTTTTACAAATGTCCACCGACCCTAGGGTGTAGATTCACCCCTTAAAGCCATGACCATTAATTTTTTTACACCCTGTACATACACTAGGCATAAAAAGTCTGCGTACACTTTTTAAAACACAATTCCCCCTTTTGAAATTGGACCAAACGACTTGAATCTTTTTGAGAAGCTAGAAGAATTAGTTTACTAGATGACAGAAAAAGAAAATTGTGAAAAAGTCCTGGTCGGTTGAAATTATGAAGGATACAGTGGGGATCATGTATTTCAATTTTTTTATCCGAGCCAATAATGAAAATTTAAAACATACATTTCGTAGATTTCAGCTAGTTGTACATATGTATACACAAAGTTTCATCGAAATCGGTTAACGCATCTAGAAACTACAGGCAATTGTAAACTAATTCTTCTAGCTTCTCAAAAAGATTCAAGTAATTTGGTCCAATTTCAAAAGGGGGAATTGTGTTTTAAAAAGTGTACGCAGACTTTTTATGCCTAGTGTATGTACGCTTCAAAGGATAGCTATCACAGAGTTCCACAAAAATAATGAAATCTGGTTAAATATAAATAATCATTAATATTTAAATGCCTTTTACAATTACTTACTACTACTTTACATACATACATAATTATTATACGAATTATTGTAACATGATTCGGAATCGGATACATTGGTGAGCTAATGATAAAACAACGATGATTCTTTTTCTTTTTGACTTTTTATTACGAAACTTTGAACAACATATTTGTGACATTTCTCTTATTAAAATAAAATCAATCTATCCTTGTCGTCACTCGCTATCCTTCTTTACGTTCGACGCACTCGGCAAAAAAAAATCATCCGAAATACAACAACGACGTCAAAGTTCGATCTTCAATTTTCCGCGTTTTACGGTGTTTATAATAGGGACCGCCTTCTTGTACGAAGGGACCAATTACGAAAACGTTTAGATGCAGCGAGGGGAGATTTCTACTTTTCTGGACACCTCTAGTCGGGACAGCGATCAGAATTCGTCCATTCGTCCGTACGAGAGGAACAACACGGTAAGTTCTTCATGCAAGTATGCATTGTTAACTTCGGGTTGAAAAAAATAGTTCACCATTCTGTGCTTCTTTTGTTTTACATTACTTGAAATAAAGATTATATTTCAATAATTGTTTTTTTAATTTTCGTCTATTTTTAACATTATATCATACAGTTAGGAACGAAAGTATTGGCACACCATAACTGACAGAATATAAATGATATAAACTGATTTAAGCAACAAACTTTTACATTTATTTGTATGTTGTCTGTCGTAGTTTATTGTGCGATTGCAAGAAATAAAATAAATAAAGCGATTCACGAAATAATAACGTAAATCTGTTTCTTGAACACTTTATACCGACACAAAAGTATTGGCACACTCATCATCTTTTAAATTTACATGTAGATCGATTGTGTATAGATTTTCTTCTTACATCAATTCCTATAGATTTTTGTGTGTTGAATTCAAATCTGCATGCGGTTTGTTGTAGTGCCCACCGTTTTTGAGAAAATCGTACTTGAACAAAAATTTTTAACTTTTTAACTTCGATGTTTTGCGCTTTTACAATAGCAGTTATTTAAAGTGTTGATATAAAACAATTCTACGGACTGACTCTCCGGAATAAACGGACGTAACTTATTAATACATTGTCACGATGTAACTGTTTAAACAACAATCGAAGTGGAAAGGACACGAAAATCGTATCGGTCTTTGCTGACATTTCCCAATTTATTTCGAAAACCAAATGTTTAAGAGACAATGTAAGGATAGCACACGAGAGAGAAAAGATTTGTGTTAAGAAAAGCATTAAAAAACGGTACAAAATAATGTTTTGTTTTCAATTTACAAGCCTATCCATTTTGGATAATACTATAGGAATTGATGTAAGAAGGAAATCTATAGATAATCGATGTACATGTAAATTTAAAAAATTATGAGTGTGCCAATACTTTTGTGTCGGTATAAAGATTTACGTTATTATTTCGTGAATCGCTTTATTTATTTTATTTCTTGCAATCGCACAATAAACTACGACAGACAACATACAAATAAATGTAAAAGTTTGTTGCTTAAATCAGTTTATATCATTTATATTCTGTCAGTTATGGTGTGCCAACACTTTCGTTCCTAACTGTATGTAATTGATATCAATTTAATGCAAATCAACAAAGATGTAACACCAAGAAAGGAGAACAGCAGGGTTAACTGAATACAATATGTTAATACATATTCATTAAACGGAAGTGAAATTTAATCTGGAATTTAACATACTTTTTCCTTTTCCATTTCAGAAAAAAATGGAAAATTGGTATAGAAATAATAAGATTTGCTGTTTATAGAGTCAGCCGCAGTGAAAATCGTACACCGCATTTATCGTTTTCATTTTTGCTAAAAATGGAACCGTATGAACATGCAATATGGTAATGTCCGTTACAAAAATATCACGTTCGACAGTTGAATTTTCAGCCAAAATAGAAACGATAAATATGGTATACGATGTTCACTGTGACTAAATTCACTGTGTAAATTAATATAATTTCTCTTATACAGGGTGTCCCATTATTGGCGTAGGAGCCGGAAATGGGGGGTAGGTGAGACGATTCTGAACAACAATTTCCTTTTCAAAAATTTCGGATGGGGCTTCGTTTTCGAGTTATTAAGGAAAAACACTGACCATTCACAGCGCGCGCTTTTCGCGCGCTCAGCGGTGTGACTATGGCCCGGATTGCCTGGTCCGAGCGCGGCCGAAAACCCCCGTCGATACAGCAGGAAAAAATATCAAATAATATCGAATAAGGAATAAAAAACATTCAGAATAATGTTAATTTAATCGACTCTACAGAATATCCTGAATAATTACTCGATATCCTGATTAGAACGAATTAATGAATGTTTTGTTATCCTAGACGATCGATCGCAGCATTAGATCGATCGAGCGAAAAAGCTCATCGATAAAGCAAGAAGCATTTAGACAATTGTGTTATTGTTAAAATTATCTACGTTTCATGTAAAAAGGTGCATGCATAATTGAAATTACTCACCAATTCAATCGTAACTTGATCTGCTTCGATGTCAATTTGGCTACTGTCATTGTGTCATGGTACCGACCATCGCCCTCGTAAGAAGTAAACAGCAGCACAGCACAGCTGATGAAACTGGAAGGTCAAGAACCTCACGTCGCTTCACACCGTATATCACCACTACACACTCACTGTCACTTTACAATTGTTCGTTTAACTCGCTGAATTTTATTATTAAGAAATAATTTCCTCTTTAGGCAGGGTAACTTCGGAAATAAAACACCGACAAATAATTGTTAATAAATCTTATAATAATTTATTTTATCCATCAACGAACTGTTTATCCTCCCGCGTCTCGCACGCACGGATCGGTTTTGCTACGCAGATTCGTCTCCTTAGCTACCGATCAACACATTCTTCGACGTCTCGTGACGGTTTTCGACACGTCTTTCATGTTTTACTTTCTCTCTTCTTCTTACATATTTTTTAAATTTAAATTATTTGCTTTGAATGTTTTTTTATTTTGGCCCATTAAGGAGTCGATTTTTGCCGATTACTGGCCCCAGAATGGACCTATTTTATTTAAAGATAATTTTTTTTTTTTTATTTAAAAATTGGAGGTCCCTAAAGACCCCCATTATTTTTTTATTGAAAAATTGTTGGCTCCTAAAGGTGCCGAATCCATTTTTTTTTTTTTTAATTAAAAATTGGTGGCTCCAAAAGGGGCCGATTTCATTTCCTTTTTTATTGAAAAATTGGTGGCTCCATAAGGGGCCGATTTCATTTCTTTTTTCATTTAAAAATTGGTGGCTCCTAAAGGGGCCGATTTCATTTCTTTTTTTAATTAAAAATTGGTGGCTCCAAAAGGGGCCGATTTCATTTCTTTTTTCATTTAAAAATTGGTGGCTCCAAACGGGGCCGATTTCATTTCTTTTTTCATTTAAAAATTGGTGGCTCCTAAAGGTGCCGATTTGTGGCTCCAAAAGGGGCCGACCTCTCTCTCTCTCTTTTTTTTTATAAATTTATTTATCGCATTTTTTTGGCCCCGAAAGGGGCCGACTGAATCGTTGTTGTCGTTGTTCCATACGTTATTATGTATTGGTTGTTTGAAATGTACCGTTTTTTTAAATAATTTTTTATACCCATGTAAGCGTGCAGAATTCTTTACCAGTTTACTTCGACGCGTTACTTTTTTACTGCGTGGAAATGGAAAACATGTTGTAATAATCGTAATAAAGAACGTGAATGAAACTCATTCAGTGAAAGTGAGATACACTGATGTTTTCTAACGTGCTTTTATTATTAACGATGTACGAGAGTGCATTCAATTTCAATAGAATGAGAAACACTGATATTTTCTAACGTTCATTTGTCGATTACAATAAAATTTTTCATTCGCAATCAAGATATCCGCCATTACAGCAATGCTGCGTTCAAGTGCAGAGAATTATAATATGTTTTGCATATACGTGCAATGTGGAAGCAACGCTGAAGAGGCTGCTCGACGCTACCGTGACCTACATCCCGATAGACATCCGCCTACTGCCAACTGCTTCCGCAGACTGGCAGCGCAGTTATACTCGAGTGGCTCATTTTCTCCTGTAGTTTCTAATGCAGGACGTCCGCGTCGAATCACCACGGCGCGGGCGGACGAGGTGCTCGAACAGGTCTATCGGGATGGCACGGTGAGCGTATGTGACATCAGCCGCACGTCGGGGTAAGTTGTACTGTTTATCATCCGCAATTAAATTGTAGTTACATTTATTACAACTCGTATCTGTATTTTATTTCAGCGTCAGCCGATCGTCGGTCCATCGAATTCTTCGAGAGCAGTGTCTACACCCGTACAGATATGTGCGGGTGCAGACTTTACTCCCAAGGGATTACATCCAACGGGTGGAGTATTGCCGGTGGCTGTTGGGCGAAATCGAGCGGAATCCATCGTTCTGCAGGTACGTTTTGTGGACAGACGAAGCCCTCTTCACCAGGGAGGGGTGCTTTAATGCCCACAATTCGCACGTGTGGGACGACGCGAATCCGCATGCGATTCGGCAACGAGGAGCACAACACCGCTGGTCGATCAATCTTTGGGCCGGCATTTGTGGAGAATTTGTTGTTGGGCCGTACATTCTACCAGATAGATTGGACGGCCCAGCATACAACGTCTTTTTGGAACATATTCTTCCAACTCTCTTGGAAGACATTCCATTAGAGATTAGGAGGAACATGTTCTTTCAACATGACGGGGCACCTGCTCATTACTCCGCAAATGTTAAAGCTTTCTTAGATGAAACCTTCCAGGACAGGTGGATCGGCCGAGGCGGTGCTGTTCCGTGGCCACCAAGGTCACCGGACATGAACCCGTTGGATTTTTTCCTTTGGGGATACTTGAAGGTACGTTAACATCTTAATATCTTCAAACTACAATAAACTGTTCACTTAAACCTAAGTTAATTATTTCAGAATGAGGTGTACCGGCAACCGGTTACAACGCCCGAAGAATGCGTTGCCAGAATTCACGGCGGCCTGGCATGCACTTCCACTGACACTTTGAGAAGAGTGCAACGCAGCATTGCAACTAGAGCCCTGGCGTGCTTGGATGTTAATGGCGGATATATGGAGCAATTCTTGAATTAACCAACAATCGGCCCCTTTCGGGGCCACCAATACATAATAACGTATGGAACATGCGGTAAATAAATTTATAAAAAAAAAATGAGATCGGCCCCTTTTGGAGCCACAAATCGGCACCTTTAGAAGCCAACAATTTTTTCATAAAAAAAGAAATGAGATCGGCCCCTTTTGGAGCCACAAATCGGCACCTTTAGGAGCCACCAATTTTTCAATAAAAAAGGAAATGAAATCGGCCCCTTTTGGAGCCACCAATTTTTAATTAAAAAAAAAAAAAAAAAAAATGGATTCGGCACCTTTAGGAGCCAACAATTTTTCAATAAAAAATAATGGGGGTCTTTAGGGACCTCCAATTTTTAAATAAAAAAAAAAATTATCATATTAAACAATCTCGCTTGCCGACTCAGTCGGTACGCCGGGGGTCGGGGTAGAATGAGCAAGACTGGCTGTGGTGGTACTTCCGGTTTATTATCCTATTTGTACAGGCTCGCGGGCTATTTACAGAGGTAACGCGGTTCGGCTTAATCCTAACGCGATTGTCTTAATCCTAACGCGGTCGTCCTAATCCTAGCGCGGTCGTCTTAATCCTAACCTAATCTAGCGAGCTCGCGGTCGCGGCGCGGTGCGGTCGGGTGAGGTGGAGGGAACGGAGGAGCTCGGAGGGAACTGCCCTCGGGGGTTCGGGGGGCGGCGAACACACCTCCCCTTGCCCCGGCGGTGGAACCGTGACCCGTCGGGCGCCGGCGAACACAGCTGCCCTTCGGCGGTGGTGGGAGGCCACCGAGAGGAAAACCCTCCGGTACGGGCCAGTGGATGAACGGCGCTCACGTCGCTGGACGGCGGCGAACACACCTGCCCAACGCTCGCCGTAGGAGGAGAGGAGAGCTCGAGACCCAGGTAGCAAAAATGGCGTCTGTTTCGCATCAAGGCGTACGCTTACGGTGGGTAGCTCGCGCTGTCGTACCGTGGGCGAGCCGCGGTACTTATACTCGCGGTCGCGAATTTCAGCCGCGAGAAACCGCGAGTCGCGAGGCGCCGCGTCGCGGCGACGTCGCGACTCACGCTCGCGGCCGTGCGTGGTGGGGCGCGTGTCCCCGCGGTACGACGGGTTGTCAGCTGGGCGGGGTCGCGTCCTTACTCTACTGTTTCGTTACATCTTTAAATAAAATAGGTCCATTCTGGGGCCAGTAATCGGCAAAAATCGACTCCTTAATGGGCCAAAATAAAAAAACATACAAAGCAAATAATTTAAATTTAAAAAATATGTAAGAAGAAGAGAGAAAGTAAAACATGAAAGACGTGTCGAAAACCGTCACGAGACGTCGAAGAATGTGTTGATCGGTAGCTAAGGAGACGAATCTGCGTAGCAAAACCGATCCGTGCGTGCGAGACGCGGGAGGATAAACAGTTCGTTGATGGATAAAATAAATTATTATAAGATTTATTAACAATTATTTGTCGGTGTTTTATTTCCGAAGTTACCCTGCCTAAAGAGGAAATTATTTCTTAATAATAAAATTCAGCGAGTTAAACGAACAATTGTAAAGTGACAGTGAGTGTGTAGTGGTGATATACGGTGTGAAGCGACGTGAGGTTCTTGACCTTCCAGTTTCATCAGCTGTGCTGTGCTGCTGTTTACTTCTTACGAGGGCGATGGTCGGTACCATGACACAATGACAGTAGCCAAATTGACATCGAAGCAGATCAAGTTACGATTGAATTGGTGAGTAATTTCAATTATGCATGCACCTTTTTACATGAAACGTAGATAATTTTAACAATAACACAATTGTCTAAATGCTTCTTGCTTTATCGATGAGCTTTTTCGCTCGATCGATCTAATGCTGCGATCGATCGTCTAGGATAACAAAACATTCATTAATTCGTTCTAATCAGGATATCGAGTAATTATTCAGGATATTCTGTAGAGTCGATTAAATTAACATTATTCTGAATGTTTTTTATTCCTTATTCGATATTATTTGATATTTTTTCCTGCTGTATCGACGGGGGTTTTCGGCCGCGCTCGGACCAGGCAATCCGGGCCATAGTCACACCGCTGAGCGCGCGAAAAGCGCGCGCTGTGAATGGTCAGTGTTTTTCCTTAATAACTCGAAAACGAAGCCCCATCCGAAATTTTTGAAAAGGAAATTGTTGTTCAGAATCGTCTCACCTACCCCCCATTTCCGGCTCCTACGCCAATAATGGGACACCCTGTATAAGAGAAATTATATTAATTTACACAGTGAATTTAGTCACAGTGAACATCGTATACCATATTTATCGTTTCTATTTTGGCTGAAAATTCAACTGTCGAACGTGATATTTTTGTAACGGACATTACCATATTCCATGTTCATACGGTTCCATTTTTAGCAAAAATGAAAACGATAAATGCGGTGTACGATCCGCTGCTGCTACCGCCGCCGACGCCGCCACCGCCACCACCACCGCTGACGCCGCCGCTGCCGCCACCACAGGATGTGGTAAGTCTAAAAATACTTTTCAGTGAACCAATTGGTTTTATTTTGGTATAAAATTTAATCAACTAATTTTTTATTTTAACTTCAAACTAATGTTTTATTCCATTATATCAGGCCCAACACCGGAGGCGAGTGCGGCGCCTCCTGCGTCGCCGAAGGAGGCAGGCGGCGTTGCAACAGCTACAGCAGCAGCAACAGCTACGGCAGCAGCAACAGCCACGGCAACAGCAACAGCCACGGCAGCAGCAGCACAGAAATATCCGCGGCCGCGGAAGAGGCCAAAGGGGGCGGGGCGACCGCGGGACGCGAGGGCGTACAGTGCAAGTGATCCATAATCACCACTATAATAATTAAATATAAATTATTTTTACTATACGAAAAACAATATGCATACTTATAATAAACGTACATACATAATAATTTTGTATTGTTATTGTATTCAAACCCTTCCTCATACTCTTTGTCCCCGCTACATGAGTACAGTAAAGACTATATTTATTCCCATCACTGAGGGAATCATGTTCTGGATAAATGTTCGCATTCGACACAACTATGAACTGTCACGTGACAGATCCTCAAGCTCTTTATATTTTTCCGACGACGACAGACAAACATAGAAAGGGACAGCGAAAAAAGAGAAACATTTACAAGCCTAATCATCATAACCAATTGTCATAACAATATCGCGTTTGGTCTCATTTTAATCAGGAAAATCTCACAAATATATTAGTGAAATTTGTATTAAAAAAAGATTAAAAATAAGAAAGTTTGTACGTTGCATTAGTATTGTCTCACCGATATGTAGGCATTTAATTTTTTTACGATCGCCTCGACTCTCAGTCCTTCCTTCTTTATCGAACTGTCTCTTTCTACGTTCGTCGACGTCGGCAAAATACAAACGAATTGAAGAATCGAATCTTCTATCCGCTAATGTTGACTAAATGTATTTAATAAAATAAAGAGTATGAAAAAGAAAATAAGAAATATGTAATATTTACAAGAAGAGGTGTACAATAAGTTTCGTAAAAAAAAAAAAATGTATAGAATAGCATGGGATCGAACCTCCGATTTATCCTTCATGCTATTACGTTATGTGCGAACCATGTCGAAAAGTATGTTTAGATCACCGAAACAGTAATAGAAAGACAGACGACGATAGCGCTACGGTGGATAGCAGGGAAATCAAAGCAGCCATATTGACATACAAATCGTACCCTTTCATAGCGATCAAGTCGAGTACACTTTCAGAGCCGAGGAAGCAATATTTTCTAATAATTCTTTTTTTTAATATCCCTTGTAACATTTGCAGTGGAAGTACAGAGCCCTTTTTCGCAACCTCGCTTCTGACAATTAAATAAAAATAAAAGTGTACGTTTTTATACAATAAATTTTTGTATGGACAATTTTTCCAAAAAAGGGCTCTGTACTTCCACTGCAAATGTTACAAGGAATATTTAAAAATAGAATTATTAGAAAATACTGCTTCCTCGGCTCTGAAAGTGGACGCGACTAAATCGTAAAATCAGCGGCTTGGTTATCGCTCTGTCTTCGGCTCTCCTGCTGTTGTTGTATCACTCTCTCTGCTACAGCACCGTTGGAGAGACAAGGATCTATCTATCCTTGTTCGATAATTAATTACAGTAATGATAATTACTGATACGCCAGCAGATGCATTTGACAAGGTATCTTTAGATATATTAGGACCATTACCAATAACCACAAAAGGATATAGTTATATCTTAACAATTCAAGATAATTTAACCAAATATTCAATGGCGATTCCATTAATATCTGTTAAGTCTGAAGATGTTGCAAAAGCTTTCACTGAACACTTCATATGTAGATTTGGCAGCCCAAAAGCAATATTGACAGATCAAGGAACGTGCTTTACTGGGTCAGTATTGAGGAAATTGGCGAATATCTTCCATATAAAAACATTCCGGACATCATCATTTCATCCTCAGTCAAATGGTTCACTAGAAAGAAGCCATCATGTGTTAATAGAATATCTCAAGCATTATATATCAAAAGAAAAACAATGGGATGAATGGTTACCACAGGCAATGGTTTCCTATAATACAAGCATACATGAAGGAACGAAATTCACACCACATGAATTAGCATTTGGAAGAAAGGCGAGACAACCCTCAAGTATAAAGCCAATAGATAATTTAAATACGTACCCAGACTACGTAGATAACCTTATATTAACATTACACAAAATACGCGAATCAGCAAGATGTAATTTAGAACGGTCAAAATACCGTCAGAAATATTATTATGACAGGAATATTCGATCGGTTAGCTATAAACCAGAAGACAAAGTCATGTTATTAAATCCACCACGGAAGAATAAATTGGAAAAAGAATATACCGGTCCATACATAGTCAATAAAAATATCGGTAAAAACAATGTAGAATTGAGGTTAGGTCCACAAAAGAGAAGAATAGTTTACAAGGATCGATTGAAGATGGCTTATATACCAAGTAGAAATCAGCAATCGATTCAACCAATCGATATAGGTTGAACAATACGAACTTCATGCGCATGCGTGAAGCACTATTCCGAAAAACGTTCAAAGCAAGAACGCACGATAGTTTATTTTATTAAATAAATTTAAGATTTCAATCTTTCAATGAGTAACAAGGAAATAAAGATGTTGCAGAATGCGATTCAGGAACATGGTTCCATTGTACAAGAGCTTGGGAATAAAAACCAAGGAACCGCAAGCAAAGGCCCGGAAATTACAAACATTCAAGAGGTCAAAAGCAAAATTCAGATGGTCCCATGGAGTTTAAAAATAATTGATATTCCAGAACCAGATTGGAAGACATATCGCAAACTAAACAAAAATGATCCTCGAAGATCACATTGGAGAATACTACAATTATTTGGAGTATTGGCGGCGGACGCGAGGAATTCGCCAGAGAATTGCTTGTGTGCAATTTGCCACCTGCGCAGAGATCAACAATCTATTGGGACAAGAGATTCAACAAGGGGGAAGGTGTAACGTCCCAGAAGAATATAATAGTTATAAATTAATATTATTATAAGTATATATTGTGACGAGGCAAATTTCGCCTCGTCACGAGAGGTCACGAGAGTCCGTCCGCTCCCTCCACCCTGGCGAGTCCCCGCCTCGACCGCGCCGTCCTGCGCCCCGGGCATTGTTCCCCACAGTCCCCCCCCCAGCATGGACAGAGCGAGTGGAGATCCAACCGTTTTTCTTGCGGAGTCACAACCGCGACGATCGCCCGCCGTCGGCCGCGGTCGCCCTCCACCCGGGCGAGGGAGGGCCGGACGGGCCCACCTCAACGCAGGACGACCCGGCTGACCGGTCGCCACCTCCGCCCCGGCAGCCTCCCCGGGAGCGACCGGCAGCCGGACTTCGAAATTGCCGGGCCTGGGGAAACGACCAAGCAGCCTCCCGCACCAGCCCACAGAGGACTCCCCAGGTCCCGGCTGAAGCAGGACGACTCCTGGTGGCCCGCCTCGGCACCGAAACTCCCTGGGGAGGGGGAACCGCGAGCCGGCGAGATCGCGACCGCGGATAAGACAATTAGCGTGCGCGCGGCGAGAAAGAACGTCCAGTAGTTTTGTTTCCTTTGCAATTTTTCTTTTGGCGTGAAGACCGATTCGATTCGCGACGAACGTGGGGCACTCGCGTTGTGTGTGAAGCCAGTCCCCCGCCACGAAGGCCAACTACGCCCGAAGCCGCCGATGCAGAGGTAGGACTCACGCCCCTTTCCGGGTGTTTGGGTGCGAGTGTGCGAGAGCGGATCGACGAGAGTGAGCGGGAAGCCGCCGGGCCCGCTACCGTCCCCGCCCCCTTCGCGAATTTGGCGACAGGACGCAATCCGAGAGGCGAGGACCCTCGAGGTCGATCCCTTGACCCCCGAATCGCCGCCCTTCTCTGTGCAGATTTCGAGCTGCGACGACTCGAAAATCGGCGCGTAACGGTTCGCCCGCGCCAACCGCCGAGTTCGTCCTCCGCGTTTGAACGAAGGTCGTCCTCGTTCCGCGAGCCCGCGCATTGCCGCCGCTGTCGGTTTCGTCGAGGTCATCGAGACCCCGAATTTGAATCGCGGACGGGTACCCCCGACCCCCCCCCGTATTCCCGACTAATCCTTTTTTTTCTTCTTGTATTTGAAACTCTAGGGCCACCGACATTTTGTACCGACCCCTAGCTTTAGTTCCTGCGATCGAGAATTTTCCTTGTATTGGGAATTTCCGCGCCGCGGTTCCTCTTTGCCGCACTTGGCGGCCGCGTACCTTTTCCCTTGCGCAAAAGTGTACCGCGGAATTCCCGTTCTTTGGTTGTCTGGCACGGCCACCTTGGCATTGATTAAAATTCACGTTAAACGACACTCGTGGGTCAAATTCTCTTTAACCTCCCCTGAGCCCCGCTCCCATACTGAGCAGCCGGAAGGGCGAGGTTTCCGGACGAGTGCTACGGCACTGGCGCCCAGAAATTCAAATCGTCCGTGGAATTGTGCACGGGGCGCGTCGAGAGCGGTTTTCCCTGATCGCCTCCGCGCAGGGCCACCCTTAGGCTGCCCCCATAACCCGTACGTCACAATATATATAGAGTTAATAAAATAATATATTTTCTTTTGTATAATTACTTTGAATTTCGCGCCAGTCCGAGATATTCAAGATGGTAGCAAGCGTTAGCAACACGGTAGGTTAATAATTAATTCAAACAATATAATTAATTAAATATTTATTAAAACTATAATCTCAAAAGTAAAACAGAATTATAACGCTTATATAAATATTATTTTTATTAGCAATTAAAGTAATTTAATATAATAAATCAATTCTGCAATGCGAGCGACTGCGATAGAGATAGTACTAGCGCGACCTTGAAAAGTGAAAGTACGCGGAATCTGGAGTATAAATAGACGTGCAGGGATAGCGTTTAGAGCAGAATTGATCTGGCCTCGGTACAGAACAGACCATAAGGAGTCAAAAGACTCTCGACTCGGGGTATAGCTGGAGCACTGCGTTAACTTTCAGAAACTCGGGGTTCGCTCTAGGTTCAGGATAGCGAAAGCTATTGAAGCTAGCGAGGGGCGAAGCTCCCTATTGAGCGACCTGGTCTCTGAACCTCATTGTTAAGGAGGAGTGTTAATCGTAGGGTTCTTGCGACAACCTGAATCTAACTTTAACTTATAGATTCACGTCAATTACTGTTTCAATCTTTCGGACACTCGGGGTTCGCTCTAGGTTCAAAATAACGTAAGTTATTGAAGCTAGCGAGGGGCGAAGCTCCCTATTGAGCGACCTGGTCTCTGAAACTCGTTATTTAGAGAATTGAATACAGTATTGAGTGATATCTCATTTGTATTTAAAAGAACCAAATCAATTCTCACAACTACTTGCGTAACCGTACTCGATTATAAATCAAATCTAGATATTTAGATACTCAGAGCTAAACCGAACTTCGAAATTACACGCGATTACAAAGCGATTAAATCATATCTTATTTATATCTTTATTTAATTATATACATATACGTATTTTTAGTATACGCGTCATATACGAATACTCAATTCCGCTTGCTTTCCTGCAAGGCACCTTCATTTATATGGACCTTATAGGTTTAACTCTTTTCCCGTTTTGGTCTAGGGATTACCTACATTGTGTATATGAGGTGTATGGCTGTGGATATGTGAGTGTGGTTGTGTGTAGTGTGTGATATGTCTGTACGTATGAATAATTTTTTATTTTATTCTATATAAGCTGGTCCTTGTTCTGTAGATAGCTAGCTATGATTTTCATAATTGAAATTTTTCCTTCCTTTACTAATTTAAAAATGGATTCTCCATATTTAATTTTTTTCCCTTTTAGTTTCTCTCTGAGGGCTTTGCTTTCATTATTAGTCCTTGGACAATGCCATATATGGTGGTTGATGTCTTCCACTCCTTGCCCACATGGGCAATTAGGTGAATCCACTAGTTTTTTCCTAAATTTGATAAGGATTTATTCTTGATAAGGAAACTATTGCCTTTCTTTTCAGATCGACATACTTGTTGAACCAGGGGGTTCTTTTACCTATGTTAGTTCCAACTTCGTTCATATATTTAACTCCCTTGTATGTTCCTTCTTCTTGGTGTTTATTATGGAACTGGGCCCATTCCTCCTCTTTGATGTGAACTCTCAAGTCTCCTATGAGAATTTTAAAATTTTTTTCCGGGGCTGTATCCAGCTGGGATTTGGCTATGAAGACCGCTCTCTCATTACCGTGTATATTGCTGTGGCTTGGGATCCAAGCCACTCTTATATGTGTATTAAGTTCCTCTTTTGTCCGTGTGATTTTCCTTAGTGTACTAGCTATTTTGGTAACCCATGGATTTGGGTTTCTTTTTGTATGAAAGTGGTACAGCTCCTGCATCACGCTCATGGAATCTGAGAAAATTATGATGTTGGATGTTGCCAGGTCATTGCTTGCCATATCAACAGCTATGTATAAGGCTATGGCTTCCGTCGTAAAGATAGTTGTTTCCCTGTTAATGTTGAATCCTATTTCTGTCCATTTTTTATTCTGGTATTTAATTACTGCTGCTCCATTGGCTAGTTTATTTGGGGCTTTAGATCCATCAGTAAAATAATGTATGCTGTTGTTTCCAAAGATTTTGTTTACATTCTATTAGTTTAATCATGCAGTGTGGGGGAATCTGTGTGTTTTTGAAGTCTTTCGCTGTGGATATATCTATCATTTGTTGGATGTCTTTATATTGTGATTGATTTGAAATAATAAATTCTTTGTTTTCTGGGAGACGTAGGTATCTTTCAGATAGTGAAATATCCTCATACGGTTCTGTATAATGCCATGCTTTTACTAATAAATCTATTGAGGGGTTGTTGACAGGGTCATAGCTTCTGTAAAATTGACTGGTTTTGATGATTTTATTTAACCGACTTCGAAAAGGAGGAGGTTACTCAATTCGATCAGTATATATATATATATATATATTTTTTTTTTTTTTTTTTTTTTATGTATGTCCGCCGATTACGCCGAGATGGCTGGACCAATCGGGATGAGACCTTTTACATGTTATAGGGCATGACTCCCAGATGGTCCCGTAAGAAAAACATTTTGCATTTTTTCATTCTTTACCCCTTTTTTATTGCAAAAACGCAGTTTTGTACATGCTAGGTTTGGCCACCGATTACGCCGAGATGGATGGACCAATCCGAACAAAACCTTTTTCATCTTGTAGGCTATGACCCCCACTAGAAACGGGATAAAATACATTTTTTATTTTAACATTGGTTACCCTGTTTTATCATGTTTTATTATAAATTACTACAAATCAAAGAGTACCGTTTCGTCCGCGTCATGTATGTCCGGCGATTTCTCCGAGATGGATTAACCAATCGGAACGAAATTTTTCGTATCTTGTAGGGTATGCCTCCCAGTTGGTCCCGTATAAAAAACATTTTGCATTTTATCATCGTGTACCCCTTTTTTATTGCATAGAAGAGTATTTTTTCGTCCACGTCATGTATGGTCACCGATTGCTCCATGATGGATTGACCAATCGGATCGAAACTTGTTGGATCTTGTAGAGTATGACTTCCAGTTGGTCTAGCAACAAACATATTATGCATTTTTTCGTTTTTTCCCACGTTTATTGTAAAAACCGTACTATTTCACGTATAATCTGCCTAATATCGATGAAGCCTAGTATTACATTTTGCGACCGGAGATGTTTCCACGATGATCCCATTTGCAACATTCCCTTCACCTCCCTGCCCGTCCCTTCACTACCCAGCCCTTCCCTTCCCAACCCTTTGTTGAACTCTTCAAGGAAAGCTCCGATCGCCACTAAAAAATGTGAAATAAAAAAATTTTTTTTTAAAAATACAACCGACTTCGAAATGCACTAAAAAGGACGAAATAATTTTAATTTATATTTCGGAGACGGCGCAAAATTAAAAATTTTCTACATTGGAAATCGTCAAAATTCTTTGATCCTTTTACATATTATCACATTAGCAACATCTTTCATTAATACAATTTTTAATTTTCCGCCGTCTCCGAAATATAAATTAAAATTATTTCGTCCTTTTTAGTGCATTTCGAAGTCGGTTGTATTTAAAAAAAAAAATTTTTTTTTTTAATGTGGTCATCTCCTCTATTTCTAATGTTTAATATGTACCATTTACCAAATTAAATTACATCTATTTATTGGGTCCATCGTTCCCGTTTCTATATGCATGATGTTAGTGGGGGTGGTAATGCGGTATCCCATGGCTATCCTTAGGCATTTGTTTTGTAATACTCTTAAACTTCTATTAATGTGTTCCTGCGTGCCTACATACATGGGAGCTCCATACTCGAAGATAGATCTAATTAGGGATTGCCAGGCGGCGCACCCTTTTTATAGCCTGCTATATACCTCAAGATGGTTAACCTTTTATTAAATTTCTTTTTTATATGCTTTAGATGTGCTTTGAAATTCAGACCTGTGTCAAAAATTATTCCCAAGTACTTATACTCCTTAACTTCACTGATTTCTGTGTTTTTAACTTTTATGGTTTTACCGGACGAATAAAGTTCGACATTGCTCTTTGCTCTGGTGAAGTGCATAACTTTTGTTTTATCACTTGACATTTCTAAGTCCAATCTATCTAGATTATTCACTACGAAAGTTATTGCTATTTGTAGTTGCTCTATTAGGATTTTTGTACTATGGCTGGAGGAGATGATAGCAATATCGTCAGCATATTGGATTGCTGTAGTGTTGTCTGTGTGTATGCCATCGCTGATGTTGGCCGTATAAATGTTGTACAGAACAGGGCTAATCACCGCTCCTTGGGGCAAACCCTTCAATATTTTACTTTTAACTGGAGGGTCATCGTGTCTTCTGCACAGTATTTGCCTATCTGCGAGCCATTGTATTATATAATTTAGTATTTTCTGTGGGCAGTTCAATTTTCCAAAATTTGAATAAGTTTTTGGTGATTGACACTATCATATGCAGCCTTTATATCCACAAATATGATTGCTACCTTCCTGTTCTTAAGCTGTGCTTCTAGAATGGACATTTTTAAGTATGCCAAGTTGTCCATTGTAGATATATTCTGTCTAAAACCATTCTGTAGTGGGTCCAATATGTTATTTTCTTCCGCCCATGCTTTTAACCTATCATTGATAATCTTCTCCATCAGTTTTCCTGTGCAGTTCAGAAGAGCAATTGGTCTTAACGCCCTTCCATCCGGTTTTTCCAACAATATTACCACTGCTTTCTTCCACTCCTTGGGTATTTTGGATCCGTTCCATATTTCCGAGAAAAGCTTGTGTATCTCTATTAGTGTTTCTAGAGGCATGTGTTTGAGGGCCGGATAGTCGATTCCATCGCCTCCCGGTGCTGACTTATCGCTCGTCTTTGACAGCTGTTGTGTTAGGTCCCCAAGGGAAATGTCCGAATTGTATTTTGGTTGCTGTGGTTGGATATTAGTTGTTTGATGTCTTACAACTATAAGGTCGCTAGAATCGGTATTTCTATTGTCTATAGGCGATAATATCTTATTTATTGCTTCTTGTTCTAATTGTTCCCTTTTTTCCGTTGATATCGGAGCTGTATGCTCAAATGCACCTTTAAGCTTCCTTATTTTAGTCCATATTTCGTATGTTGACGTCCTGTGGTCGATACTTTCTGCAAAGTTAGTCCACGAATTTCCTTTTGCTACCTTAACAGCTGCTTTGAGTTCTTTTTCTTGCTTCCTCATTTTTTTCCATTGAGCTGGAGATGGTTTTTTAAAAAACGTCAGTGTTTCCTTCCTGACTTTCCAAAATAGGGATTCGCATGTGCCATTCCACCAATGGCTAGTTGTTTTCTTTGGTTTTTTTCCATTGGCAATAGCTATTCTATCAACCTGTGGCGTTGTGGCTTTATTCTCATCTACTCTTCTTCCTTTATTACTGCCAGTTATGATCATCTCCTGGATAGTTTCCACTAGTATTTTATTTTTTTCCTCAATGTTACTAGACGAGCCGTTCATCGATATCCTTTTGCATTTTTGTTTTTCCCATATTTGATTGGCTGATATCACGAATTGATCCCAGTTCATTTTCTTTATGTTATATATTCTAGTTGTGTATTTTTCTCTTATATTCGTTATGTCGTAGTTTCTATATAGTGTGATAATAAGAACTTGGTGGTCTGAACCCATTAACATTTTACTTTCTCTAACCTCAACATCTAATGCTATATCCAGTGTTGAAAGTATTAAATCAATATTACTGCTATGTTCTGGTAATGGGGTTGGTCTAGAGGTAGTGAAAGTATTAGCCACATATAAATCATGTTCATGAATCTGGTCTAAGAGTGCTTCACCTGTTCCATCCGTGTATCTGCAATTCCAGTATTGGTTATGAGCATTGAAATCCCCCAATATTATTGTGGGGATATTACCCTTCCTCCTTTTGCTCAGGACTTTATTCCATTCTGTCGTTGACGTTAGCCATTTTCCTGATCTCCTATATACTAAAATTAGGTCTAATTCTTCATTTTTAAGTTGTATGGTTATGCCTAACACTTCAATCTGTTCCTTGCCCAAGTATTCCATTAGGAAAATGTTAACCCTAAACTGCTGTTTAATTGCTATGAGGAGGCCACCTCTGCCCTGTGTATTCCTACAGTGTAATCTGTAAGTATTGTATCCTCTGATTTTTACCAAATCTCTCTCTTGCAACCATGTCTCCGTAGATTTAAGTCCGAAGGAATTAAGTTTTTTTTATTATTTAAACTCCTTGCGTTCTAGAGTTTAATTATTATATTACTTCTATGATAATTTGCTTGTTGGTTCATTGAATTAGATGTGTATGTGTATGTATTCCAATGTGGTACAGTTTCTGTGATTTACGAGTCAAAATGTGTGGATGTATCTATCTGGCGTCTATAATACTTCTATCCTGCTTCACTTTGAAATAATTATCTGCGCTACCCTTATACAACCAGAATTGAGCCTTATTAAAATTATTCATCAATCACGCCACATTCCATTGCGTATTCCTCCGTCCAAAGGTAATTGGGCCAAACTTCACCTTTATATAACTTGGTTTACTTAATTTAACTCCCTCGACACAACAGTTTATTTTTTGTGTCTTCCTCGCTTAATTATGTGTAGTACAACCAACTGTATTCCCATCTGTTATTCGTACCTTAATTGAATAGCACGCAAACCTAGGTAACAAAATCATATCAGTAAAAAATAAAAGTGTGAATAGAATTATATGCATGTTGAAGACTTACTTATTCCTTAATGGTAAAATACGCTTATAATTTCTAGTAACTATCTAATGTAAGATAACTAAATTTTTTATGTTTATTATATATAATTTTGAATTTTTTTTTATTTTTAATAATTTTTGTTAATTTTATTCTATTTTTTTCCTTTTATTACCTATTTATTATTTACTTTATATATATATATTTTTTTGCTAACGCTATTTACTTGTGAATAAAATTTAACTTAACTTAATTGGTTTTGGTCTTCAGATTCCTTTAATACACTCATGACCTCTATCCCTTTTTCAGAGTTACTATTATGTTGTGAGGGCGAGGTAGACTGGAGGTTTGCCCCCCTCCCCCAGTCCTCACTCTCCATAAACTGTGTCTCTTTTTGGTTGAATGATTAGCAGCTTCTGAAAAATGACGTCGAAGGCTCCAGGGATTCCGGTGGGAGGTGGACCTCCTCTTTGTCTGCAAGATGCATCAATCTTTCCTTGCGTTGACGCTCGAATCTTCTTTGTAACTTCGGAGGGATGAATGTATCAAAGTCTGGTCTTCTTCTTGTTTCCCAGTCTTCCTTACTTATATTTGGAACTCTAGTGTTTGCTCTACTTGATATTTCCTCTAACCTTCCTTCTAAATTTTTTTCTTTAATGAGTTCTACTAGAGCAAAGATTAACTCATCCTCTTCTCTATTTTTGATGTTCTGTATTCTCTCCAGGTCTTTTCGTAGCGTAATTTTACTATGTAAGGTATATTTTTTGACTCTTTCGTCATTATATTCAACCCCAATGAGGTTTGGTGCATTTGGGTAGTCAGGGTATATTGGTGCCTCATTCACCATATCATGATACCTTGGGATATAGTGCAATTTTTTCGGGCTGTTTTGGTATCTATCTTTGTATCTACAGTTTCCATGCTCTTTGGGTATATCTCTTGAATTTTTGTCTGTATTTTGTACTGCATTTTTCCTTGTGCGCCTACCTACCACTTCGGCCCATGTTGCTTCTTCGATTTGATTTTGATCTTGTCTAATTCTGCGTTGTCTATTGATCATTGATTTGTTATCGTGAAATCTTGCTATCTCTTTATCTATATGCCTTGTATTTCTCTCCCAGTATTCGATTGTATTAGGTTTGTTTCTTGATAATAATGGGAAATCTTCAGTTTGTATATTTTTAATATAATTATTGTCACTAGCATCCAGCCAGCCTGGGCTGTGGCTTTCCCGCAGAGCTATTTCTTTTGCTTTTGAGTATGGTACGTTTCTATAGGCCATTATTTTTTTAATAATGCTTTCTTTTTGGTATATTGGGCATTCCCGTGCCATGCTTGGGTGTTCCCCCTTGCAATTAACACACTGAGGAGTATCGGTACACTTTCCATGATATACCTTGGCACATATTAAACATTTCCTGTTAGCCGCTTTACAAATGGCTTGAAGATGTCCGAATATCATGCAGCGGAAGCACTGTCTGATTGACTCGACATAAGGTTCAATTTTCAGCCATACGTGGCCGTAGCCGATAAATGATTTGGTAGGCAGTGAGTCCCCTTGGTACTTTATTAAAATGATACTACTGTCAATCCATTGGGCTTTTCCATCCTGTAGTACTCTCTTTTTTAATCTTTCTGACTCCCTGATTCGGGGCAGCTTCTTCTTCCAATTCTTGGATAGTTCCTTCCCATTCTTTAATTATTCCTCTTCTGTATCTTTTTCGTATGGGTACGTGCGCTACTATCTTAGAGTTGTGCTTCTTTGCTTTGTCAATCAGTTCGTTTGCCTTGTTCTTATTGATGTAGATGATGTATTAATTTATTGCTTCCCTTGCGGGGTACAAAAAATGGCGGACACCCGCTTCGCCTTACAATCGCTTCCTTACCCAGCTAATCGCTATCCTGTCTTTCACGCTCTCCCTTCCTCCTCCTTCCTACCTCTCTCTCTCTCTCTATACTTTCTTATTCGATTAAAACACCAAATGTAACAAAACATAATCACACGAAAAGCTACATCGCTCTCTCTTTCTTACTCCCTTCTGTCCCTCCTACTTCCCTACTCCAGTCTCTTCCGCCATCGAACGTACCGCTTCCCAAAAATTTTGTCTTTCCTTCTTTTTTTCTTTTTTCCTCGCTCCTCCTCTCTCATTCCTCCACTCCCTCTCTCTCATTCATTAGGGACCTCCGTTTCCGCCGTTCGCTCCTTCCTCTCCAACTCCATCCGTTCCTCCCGCCTCCGCCCTTCCTATCCTCTCCTCCCTTCTGATCATCCACCCCTCTCCCCTCCCTTCTCCATCCAGTATCTCCTTTACTTTCTCTTCCATTCCTAACTTCCTATTTTCTTCCTCCCCACACCTCATCAACACGTGCTCCGAGCTTTCTTCTTAACCCCTACATACCCTGCACCTATTCTCCTCAGCCCGCAGCTAGTACCTTCCCCCCTTCATCTCATTTCCAACTCTGTACCTTACCACCCTCCTCCACCTTTCCTCCCTCCATCCCGACTCCAGGTACCTTGGCACTTTCTCCTCCCTTATCACCCTGTACCAAATGTTGTACTTCGACCCTGTTATCCTTTCCCAGTTTTCCCTGTCCAGTTCTCTCTTCTCTTCCCTCTCTACCCTCTCCCACAAACCCTCCACTCTACCTACCTCACTGACATTTACCCCCTTACCTTCCAAAAAGCCTAGCCTCTCCTTTTCCCATATAGACCTCCCCATTCCCCTCCTCGCTCTTTCTTCTGTTTCCCTCAAACATCTACCTGCCCATTCCCCCCCCCCCCTTCTTACCCTTTCCTCGTAGTTCCATGCCCTTCTCCCTCCCCTTAACCTCATCTTCTCCCTCTTCAGTTCGTCCCTTATCAAATACCCCGGTGTCGACCTGTCCACCCCCATCACCCATCTCAGGAACCTTTCATGTCCTCCTTCTAACCTTTCTCTTTCCTTCCAGCCCCAGATTTCTACCCCGTATCCCGCTACCGTCCACACCAAGGTGTCGTATAGCCAAATCCTTCTTTTCCAATCCTTCCCAAAAAGCCTCTTCCCCAACCCCCATTCCTCCCTCATCGCCCCCGCCGCACGACTCTCCCTGTCCCTTATTTGACCTTCCTGCTTCCCATTCCTCTGCATTTTATATCCCAAGTATACAAACTCCTTAACTTCCTCTATCTCCCTTTCCCCCCACCACCACCTTCCCTCTTTCCTCCTTCCTCCCCCTTTCCCAAAACGCATCACCTTTGACTTGTCCACGTTTAAGACCAAGTCCTTCTCCCTTAGGTACTCCCTCAACTCCTCCATCATCAGCCTCAAGCCTCCTTCTTCCTGTGCCAGCAACACTATGTCGTCTGCGCACGCCAGACTGTATAGCTTCTTCCCTCCGATCTCTACCCCTCCCTTTCCCCTCTTTCTCAGCCTGTCCTCCATATCCGCTATCAGTAGAGAAAAAAGCTTCGTGCTAAGCGGACACCCTTGCCTTACACCCCTCGCTGTCCAAAAATCCTCCCCATATTCCCCTTCTCCCATTCTTACCTTGCTCACTGTCTCCCTGTATGCTTCCCTTATCCTACCTCTGATCCCCTCACTCACCCCTCTCTCCCTTAGCACCTCCCACAGAATCCTTCTGTTAACCGAGTCAAAGGCCGCCTTCAGATCCACGAAAAACGCCAGCAGTTTCCCCCCTTCTTTCGCCACCTCCCTGTTTACCAGGTAATTTAGGACATAGATCTGGTCCATTGTCCCTCTGCCTGTCCTGTACGCTGCCTGGTTCTCCGGTAACATGCCCTTCTCGTCCATCTCCCTCCCAAGCCTCTTCTCCAGGATCTTCATGTACACCTTGTACACTGCCCCCATTATTGTCACCCCTCTGTGGGGTAGGTGATAAAGAAATGTACGCCGGTGATATTTTTTATGTAACGATAACAATTTATTTTCTACGGTACGCTAGTCCGGAGTCAATCGAAAGTGACCGCGCGAGTCGAAAGCGTAAAACGGAATGCTCACAAAATGCCTTGTCCCTTTTCGCATGCTTCCCAGGCAAACTTGGGGAAAACCCCGGCAAGGGACCTTGACGCGGGGAAAGTGACGAGGCTTTTTGTCCATCATTAGAGAAAGCGGCGCCTATTGTTCTCGGTGCCTGAGCTCGAGGGTCTTCGACTCTCAGGCCCGGAAAACACGGGTCTACCGCTCAACGCAGGAATTTTCGTTAACCACTACAGCACCCCCCCGCCAGTGACAACGTTCGATATACAGTGGAAAGAATCTATAAACGAAAATTCGTTATTTCCGCGAAACAAAGTGATTGCGTCGATGAGGGGTGTGATCGCGTCGCACTTATAAACTATGCTTAAACTACTTACATCTAGGCGTTGCGGATTCGTTAATAAATCTACGAAAAAGAAAAAAACGAACTAAATATTATAAAATTACTACATAATAATCCTACATTCTTACATCTATTTGAATCCGGCTTGCAGGCGATCGGGAAAACGGATTGGTCTTCCTGAGCGTGAGATGAAAGGGCTACAATTTTCGCGATTGCTGCGATTTCCCGATTCGTTATTGTTTTCGGACTCAGCGGTATCATCGCTCGAATGCGGTCTACTCTGTTCTACTTGTTGTTCGATGTCGTCCGAAAGGACGAAAGCCGGTTTGAGTCGGTCGATTGAAACTCTAACTTTTTTGTCATTCATATTAATCACGAAATTTTTGTCACCACGTTGTTCGACTTTATAAGGGCCATCGTATGGCGGTTGCAATGGACTTCGGACTGCGTCATGGCGCAGGAATACATATGGTGACGTCGAGAGATCTTTAAACGTAAAACATTTTTTTGTACCATGACGTATGATCGGACTCGGTTTGATATTATCGACGCGTTTCTTGAGACGCCTGACGTAATCTGAATTGGCTTCGCGATTTGTACATAAAAAGAAATCCGCTGGAAGACGAATTCCGGTGCCGTAGATCATTTCGGCTGCGGTCGCGTTTAAATCTTCCTTGATCGCGGTCCGTACCCCCAGCAAAACGAAAGGCAAGATATCGATCCAATTATCGGTATCATGACACTTTATCGCCGTTTTCAATTGGCGATGTAGTCGCTCGATCATGCCGTTTGCCTGGGGATGGTAAGCCGTCGTTCGAAGATGTTTTACGCCTAACAATTTATACAGTTCGCTGAATAAATCGGATTCGAATTGGCGTCCCTGGTCGATTGTAATTCTAAGGGGTACGCCGAAACGAGCGATCCAGGTCGAAACGAAAGCGGTCACAACGGTCGCTGCTTCCATATCCGCTAAAGGTATCGCTTCGGGCCAACGGGAAAATCGATCAATACAAGTCAAACAATACCTATACCCTTGCGAGTATTGCATTGTTATTAAATCTAAATGCACGTGCTCGAAACGACCAGCTAGACTATAAGATTGCGTTGGCGAAGAAACGTGCCGATTAATTTTGCAACGTTGGCAAGGAATACACTGTCGCGTCCAGTTTCTACAGTCTTTATTAATCGACGGCTATACAAAACGTGTAGTGAGTAAATTTTGCGTGGCTCGGATTCCCGGATGCGATAAACCGTGAAACGAATCAAAAACACTACGTCGAAGAGGCTTAGGGACGTAAGGTCTTACAACATCATTTGTTAGGTCGCCATAAATTTCCGCGTCGTGATCGGGAAAACGTACCTTTTTCAACTTTAACGCGCAAGAATCTGAATTAAGGATGTCGTGTAATTCGTTATCCTCTTTTTGCGCGATTTCTAACGACCGATGATCGACTGATTTGGTTATCGCGTCAACACGAGACAACGCGTCGGCTACGCTATTGTCAAGGCCCTTGATGTACCGTATATCCGTAGTGAATTGTGCTATGTAGTCTAAATGGCGAAATTGACGCGGCGAGCATTTGTCAAGATTCTGGGCAAAGGCGTAAGTCAAAGGCTTATGATCTGTAAAGATTACGAAATTTCTACCCTCTACAGCATATCGGAAACGCTTTACCGCGCTGTATATCGCGAGTAATTCGCGGTCGTACGCGCTGTATTTACATTGTGCGGCTGATAAGGTTTTAGTATAGAAACTTAAGGGTTGCCATTCGTTACCCACGCGTTGCTGCAACGCGGCGCCTATCGCGTAATCCGACGCATCCACGACAATGCTGATCGGCGCACCTGGCACGGGGTTAGCTAACATCGTTGCCTTTGCAAGCGCTTGCTTCGCTTCCGCGAACGCGTTTCGGGTCTCTTCCAACCAGGTAATTGGCGCGTTGCCTTTTTTCGAACCTTTGAGAAGGCGTTCAACGGCTGCAAAATTTTAGCGGCTCCAGGTATGAAACGTCGATAAAAATTTAGCATACCTAGAAACCTTCGAAGTTGTTTGACGTTCGCCGGGGTCGAAAAATTTACAATTGCCTCGACGCGGTCCGCCAACGGTTTTACACCGTTTTTTATTGACAGAGTAGCCTAAGAAAGTTATCTCTGAAACGCCGAAAACACATTTCGCGGGGTTTATTACCACGCCGTACTTGTTAAGTCGCTCAAACAAAGTTTTTAGGTGTTGGAAATGCTGCTCTTCGTTCTCGGAGGCGATTAGAAAATCGTCGATGAACGCATAAACAAAATCTAACCCGCGCGTAATTTCGTCGACAAAACGTTGACACGTTTGGGCAGCATTTCGTAAACCAAACATAGTATTTAAAGCTTCGAACAACCCAAAAGGTGTCGTAATCGCTGTCTTTTCGATATCGGCGGACGCAACGGGAATCTGATGGTAAGCGCGCACGAAGTCGAGTTTCGTGAATACCTTTTTCCCATACAATTGCTGACCGAAGTCCTCGATATGGGGAGGGGAATACCTGTCGGGTATTGTCCGTGCGTTGAGCGCTCGATAGTCACCGCAGGGTCGCAAGGTGCCATCCTTTTTGGGTACGACGTGCAGCGGCGATGCTCAGGGACTCTTCGAGGGTCTTATCACGCCTTGTTCAAGCATCAGATCGAATTCGGCTTTGACTTCACGAAGTCGGTCCAGGGCGAGACGTCGCGGTCTGCTGTGAACAGGTGGTCCCGGCGTCGTCTTGATATGATGTCTGACCGTGTGCTTCGTCGTCTCCCTGCCGAAAACGGGCGGTCGGGTCAGATCCGGATACTCAGCTAGAAGTTGATGGTATTTGGATCCACCGACGATTGTTTTAATGGTGGCGACGGTGGCGGTGGCTGCGTACCCATTCGTTGATAGGCCTGTTTTAGCGTCAACAAGTCTCTTGTTTCGCGGGTCCACCAATAAATCATAATGGCACAAAAAATCCATCTCGATAATGGGTGTGTTCACGTCGGCCACCACGAAACGCCATTTGAAACTCCGGCGGAGGGACAAGTTCAAATCGACCGCGACCGTACCGTATGTCGCTATGCGCGCGCCATTAGCCGCGAAAAGTTCGTACGTACACTTCTTGGCAGGTCCGCGTAAACGGTCGCGTGGATATACGCACAGATCAGCGCCCGTATCAATCAGGAAAGAAATCTTCGTATCCTTATCCTGTACGAAAATGCGGCGTGATGTTGAACCGTCATCGAGTGCCGCGTTCACGGACGGCTCGTTTAGTTTCCCGCGCTCCACGTGCACGGTGCTCTGCACTTTTTCGCGTTGTGTTTAAACGTCGCGTGGTACCAACACAACCCAGAATTATCGGCATTATCGCGCCGCGGCGTAGGTTCTCGACGGCGTGACTTGCTTCGTTGTCGTGTTTTCGAACTAGGTTGCCGTTGATTTCTCGCGAACGCGTTGATCTGGAGCCTCAACTGCTTAATTTCTTCGCGCAGGGTACTCACATCGTCTCCTTTCGCCGTGGTCGCCGCGATGTGCCCCCGTTCTGGCCGGATCTCGTGGATCCGATCAGCCATTTCGGTGAGAACCGCGATATTCTTCTCGGTGGTCGCGGCCAAAACGCGTTGAGTGTTGGCCGGCAAACGGTTTCTCCACAGTGTGAGAAGGAAATCGTCGGGAACGGACGAGGTTGCCAATTTCCTCAAATCGCGAAAAAACTGTGAAGGAGTTCGATCGCCGATTTCCTCGCTCTCGAGAAGTTTACGCACACGCGAACTATCCGATTCGGTTAAGCGTTTTATCAGTTCACCTTTTAAAAACTCATATTGTCCAGTCACCGGCGGGGCGAGCACAATGTCCTCCATTTATTCAATGTACTGTTCACCGAGATTCGCGATCGTAATATTAAATTTCGTTTCGTCCTTAGAGATTCGCGCGGACGTGAACTGCGCTTCCAACAGCTTGAACCACAGTGCAATTTTGTGCGGCCAAAATTGCGGAATGCGTAAGTTCTGTTGGCTCACCACTCCGACACTATCACCGTCAACATTAGTGTTAGTTGAAACACCGGCGCCGTCATTCACTCCGTCGGGACACGACATATTGGCAAACACTGTTCAACGAAAGAAAGAGAAAAAGAAAGGTCCACTCGCACTACGTTATCACCCTTTTGCCGCGAAATCACATCGGGGTCACCAATTTGTGGGGTAGGTGATAAAGAAATGTACGCCGGTGATATTTTTTATGTAACGATAACAATTTATTTTCTACGGTACGCTAGTCCGGAGTCAATCGAAAGTGACCGCGCGAGTCGAAAGCGTAAAACGGAATGCTCACAAAATGCCTTGTCCCTTTTCGTATGCTTCCCAGGCAAACTTGGGGAAAACTCCGGCAAGGGACCTTGACGCGGGGAAAGTGACGAGGCTTTTTGTCCATCATTAGAGAAAGCGGCGCCTATTGTTCTCGGTGCCTGAGCTCGAGGGTCTTCGACTCTCAGGCCCGGAAAACACGGGTCTACCGCTCAACGCAGGAATTTTCGTTAACCACTACACCTCTATAGTCTTTTACCTCCTTTCCTTCGCCTTTCTTTATTATGGGTACTATTAGTCCCTTCTTCCACACCTCCGGCCACCTCCCTCCCCTCCACACCCTATCACATATCTTCCAAACACAACTCCTTAGTCCCTCCCCTCCATACCTAAGTACCTCCCCCTCTATCCCATCCTCCCCCTTCGCCTTCCTCAGTTTTATCCTTATCAGCTCCTCCTCCACTTCCTCCCTTCCTATACCTCCATCATCCGTCACTTCCCCCTCCGCTCCGTCCCTCACCCTCTCCCCCGTGCCCCCTAGCAGCCCCATAAAGTACTCCCTCCACTCCTCCTTCCCTATATCCTCGTTGATCCTCTTCCTTCCCTTCCTCTCCCTTCTCAATAACTTCCATACCTCTTTTTCCGCTCTAATCCCCCCAACCCTCTCCATAAATTCTTCCCTCCTTTTCTCTCTTTTATCCACACACAGCCTTTTGTATTGTCCCCTTTCTTCTCTGTAAGCCTCCCTCTCCCCTACCCCTTTCCTCCTGTCCCTTAGCGCCTTCCTTACCCTCCGTTTCTTTTCCCTGCAGTCATTGTCCCACCACCCCTTCTTGCCCCCTTTCCCCTCTTCGTTCCCCAGCTTCTCCCTTACCTCTCTTACCTTCCCTTCGAACTCTCTAATCATTTCGTCCAACCCCTCCTCTTTTAAATTCCACCCCTCTGTCTCCTTTCTGAAAGCTTCCTTCCCTTCCTTCGACCAGTCCCATTTCTTCACCTTCATTCCCCTCTTCTTCTTATCTTCCTCTCCCTCCCCCCTTCCTCTTCCCTTGATCTCCACCGTCTCCGAGTGATGGTCCGAGTCCACCTCGTCCCCTACCCACATGGCCGCTATTTCCTCTCTAACCTCCTCGCCCCCAATCACATAATCTATCACTGAGCACCCCCTGGGGCCCGTATATGTCCACTCCCCCTCCTCATCTCCCTTTATTTCCCCATTAAAAATCTCCCACCCAAGCTCCCCTATTTCCTCCAACAACCTTCTCCCCTCCCTGTTCACTATTTTATCCTTCGACCTCCTTTCCTCCTCCTCTGTCATGCCCCCTCCTCTCTCTCCAGTTCTGGCATTCATATCCCCCTCCGATCAAGACCATGTCCTCCCCCCCTATCCTCCCACCTTCCCTCTCTCCCCATTTCTTGATCAACCCCCACTTCTTCTGCAAGTCACCATTTATGTAAACCCCTACCACCCTCCACACCCTTTTCCCTATCCTCACCCTCCTTGTCACTATCCCTTCCATCTCCTTCCCCTCCCCCTCTCGCCCCTTTCCTCTTTTAGAATTTTCATCCCCTTCCTTACACCCATCAGCATCCCCCCACTAGCCCTTCCTTTCTTCCTACTTCTACTGGCCCCTTGCCATTCCCACGTAAAATCCCTAGGCAGCCTTCCCCTCAATCTTTCTCAACTCCTTTTCCTCAGCCCACGTCTCCGACAGACATATTATGTCCCATTTCGTTAGTCCTTTCCAAAAATCCTCATTTTTTCCCATCAACCCTGCTACATTCCAAAACCCTATTCTTGTATTCTTCCTCCTTCCCTCCTCCCGTCGTTTATTTCTTACACCTACTCCCTCCTCCTCCGAACCCCGAAAAACCTTCCTCTTGCCCCCCCCTCTCTTTTCCTCTGTTCCCCCTCCTTTCCATCGCTCCCTTCAACCTTGAAAATCCCCTCCCACTCATCCCATTTTCTACATTTCCCGTCCACCCACAGTCTCATATATCCTACATGCACCTTCTTCCCTTCCTTCCTTTCCTTCTCCGCCTCTCTGTTCACCATCCATTCCGCCCTCCTTTCCCTTTCCGTAAGGTCATCCCCTATCCACACTGTAACCGTTTTTTCTTACCCACGGGATTTCCCTTGGCGATGGCGATGGTTACATAATTTCGTTAGATTCTAGTGTTTCTAGATGAATTAACCGTACGTCGATTGAAATCGATAAACGCAATTTAACTATTTAGAATATCAGAAAATGGAATTGATTAGATGGAGGGATTCGGGCCTCCAGGTACTGGACAGCGGGGAGTTCTGATCGGTTGTTGAAGAAGTTGGAAACAATTTATGATGTAAACGAAATATATTCTGGTGAAAATTGAGTTAACAAAATTTATATTCGGCTGGTCACCAATTCTGGTAAATGTAGAAGAACTTCGTGATTTGTACAGGCTTGATTACGTTTCGTACAGTCTTCCCGCGTTCGCGAATGCAAATGTCTTAGTCCTTTCTTCTGCCACACGTTCGCGTGAAAACGCGAATATTTCGACCTTGGTTGTGGGGAAACGGATGTTTATCGATATTTGCGCGCGATATTATTTCGGCAGATTATGATATGTATATATACAAGTGAAACGTTTTATGTACTGGATAAGAGATTAGCTTTAGATGTAAAATTCGTATTGACTAGTTTTAAAGAAACCCTATTACTAGTGTGCAACGACGCGTGGATACTTTTGAATATCCACCCGCAATTGCACACTAATTTCCCTCCCTGTGACTTCTACAATCCAATTCGCGATACAGCGCTCGACAATGAATATAACAGATGGTTGTTTGAATCACTACTTTCCACTGGCACGATTGAGGATCTGTCGCAGCACCCTCGCTCTCGGCCGAATAATCGGAGGAGGAGTCTGGGTGGAGACGCGACGAAGCCTCAGTTAGGTTGTGACACCTAGGAGTTCACCTGAGGCACGAATGTGGGCTCGAGGTGTTCTCCGATGCCGGACGCCTGACTTCGACTGTGTACAATCCAATCGTGAATTCGCGATACGCACGGTGCAGCAACACTCAGGTCGATCCGGCCGAGCAATTCGGGGAAGATCAAGTGGTGCCTGCACTATAATCTCACACGATCAATCGAGAACAACCAGAAGATGTCGGCAGGCACGAATCGTGGGCTGAGCGACACTTCGGTTACTCAACTAGAATCGGTGAAGATTAATACACCGCGATGCTACCAAACAGAGCGATCACCGTGCCACACGGTCGTATCCACCTCTTCACAAAGGCATCCGAGTACATTCAAGAAGTGACGGCAGGGTACTTTCGTGAGCTGAGCGACACTTTGACTCGAAACAACCTTACTCACCGTTTCGTTCCGCTCAGCGAAAATTGATATTCTAAGATTTACCATTCGTTACGATATTAAAGTTTGCTTTTAATTTATTTGTGACTGCTACGCTGTACGCGCCGGAACAACACAAAGAGAAGACAATCTCGTTCTAGCTGTGCCACGGCGCGGTTTGTGCTCGTGTCTCCTCGGTTTGAGGCGCGTATATAACGAGGGTAAGTTAGGCGGTTTGACTAAGTTACCAGGTCGGTTTGACCTCTCAATTATATACCGGTTTTCGCTGAACGGAATTGGAAACGCGTGTTACCTGGTTCGCTTCCAGACGTAGAGTAATTCTTGTCGAACGAGCATCGATCTCCTTCGATCCATATCGAGTGGGGATCGATGCGCACGCATATTTAATTAGTGGGGCGCTTCTCCTAAATTCTTTCGCACGCGACAAAGGACCGCGGATCCTTACGGTGGTAGGGGAGTCCGTCACACTCACACAGTCACACTCGGCTGTTCGTATGCCGTCTCTTGGTATGTAACCAGCACGGTTACAACACTTGCCGCCTCCCCAGCTTCCTCTTCTCCTGTATTACTTTCCTTTTCACCTCCCCTCCTCCCAGTCTCGCCCATATCAAATCCCTTCCCTCTATATTTTTCTTACCCAACCTCTTCACCTCCTCCACTTTCCCCTCTGCTCCTATTGCTCCCAGCAACTTTTCTACCTCTTCCCTTATCCCCTCCTGCCCTTCCTTCTCCACTTTCAGGCCCCTTATCACTATATTGCACCTTCTCCTCTCCCTTTCGTTCCTTTCCAACTCCCTCTCCATCCTAGCTATCCGATCCTTCCACCCTTCTTCCTCTTTCTTCTCCTCCCTCTCTCCCAACCCCACAACCCTCTTTTCTAACTCCTCCCAAACCTTGCTCTTCACCTCCATTCTATCCACCCTCTTTACTACTTCCTCCAGACCCTCCTCTAGCTCTTCTCTTTCCTGCTCTCTTTTCCTCTCCATTTCCTCCAGCATCCTTTTCATCTCCTCCCTTTCCTTTCTTGCCACTTTCAGCTCCTCTCTGGTTCCTCTTACCTCCTCCCTCATTCCCCTTATCTCCTCCCTTAGCTCTAAAAGCATCCCTATTATCCCCCCTTCCTCCCTTTTCTCCTCCTTCCCTGAACTCTCCACTAACGCCAACGCGCTTTTCTTAAAAACTTCCCTTATCTCTCCCTCTTTTCCACCTTCTCTTTCCTTCCTCTTCCTTCCCCACAGGTCCTCCATACTTCCCGACAAACTGCTCGCTCTCTCTCTACCCAACCTCTCCGCGTTCGTCGGTCTGCCCGTCTTTCCTGCCTCTCCCTTCCCCTCGTCACCCATATCTTCTACCCGATCGGTGTCTCCCTCTGCCTGCTCCGACTACCTCTCACACACCGCAGATGTCGCTGCAATTCCCTAGGATGTCCCCCTTTCGTCTCTCCCCTTCCTCTACCGGCCCCGTCCTCTTTCTAACCTCACTTTCACTCTACGTTGAAAATTTCCCTCCTTATCCAAACCCCTCCTTGCCACTTATCGCCCTTTTCCCTGGAAAACTCTTCCTCTCTCCCACCGCTAGCTTTCCTTCCTGTCACTACTCTCCCACTCCCACAAACGCCCTAAAAGTCACTCACTCTCTCACTCTACCGTTACTCACACTTGCCGCCGGAAACGGAAGTCGCCTTGTTCTTATTGTTAAATGTAAATTCCGCCTTTGAAAATCCTATCATCTTTACACCTAAAGGGATAATTTGAAGATTAGTGACTAATCTGTAAAGCTTGATTAGGTTATTTTTTTTATTTATCGTAATCTGGTTCTATTTTAATGCTACTTCGACTATGTATTCATTGGATTGTAGATCTTGTTCGTAAGTATATTCTAATAGGTGGATTTTTTTCTCGTAATTATGAAATTCTTGAGAGTCGAAAATATTAATTTCATTGTTACCTTGTTTGTCTTTATTATCTTTTTTCAGTATTGATTCTTCTTCAGGTCTTTTCCTTTTTTTCCTTCATATCGTTATCCTCAGAATTATTTAAAATCCTGATCTTTTTTATTAACTTTTCACTGCTTACAATTTTCAACTCATTCACGTATTCATTACCGTTCTTTGTTCTGGGAGTTTCGTGCGTCGCATCGCTAGAGGTGCCAACCCTCAGTTCTATCTGGCTATAGGGACTTTCTTGATCAACATACATTTTTGTTTCTTCTTTTTCATTTTTATTATCCATTTTGTTTATTGCAGTTTCACTATTCTCAAGGCTTTCATTGCATTGGTTCATCTATCTATAATGTTGATTGATTAGTTCTTTAACAAGTTGCGTTTTACCTTTTGGGGTCTCCACGGGGAGACCCCGTTGCTAAAATGGCGTGTGATGCGCGACAGATGCGCTTCTACACTTTTCCGACTATTATTAATTTTCCCTTCGCAATTTACAAGGCCTTCTTACCTCCTGGCTTACCGACCACAACTTTTCCTCTGAGGGACAAAATTAAGCACCAATTTTTTAATAAACCACTTTTTATTATTAAGATTAATCTCAGACAAAGACATTACATCCGTTCGACTCCCGCGACTCCAAACGACGTTTGTTTCACACGGTGAATACGCGTTCGCGACGAGACTCACGGGTTGCCCGGAATGAGTCAACGGAGGTCGTAAATCTCCGCTAGGATTTTTATCCGCGCCGCGGTCCACGTATGACTCTACGGCCTTTTACTGCTGTAGAAGTATTAAGGGGTGTATTGAGATGAGAATGGATTAACAAGAACACTATATAATTAAACTTAACAAGAGATGTACAAGTGTCAGCAGTGCATGTGTGTATGTGCGAACGGAAGTGATTCTAATGGGTCAATACAACTGTCTGTTCTCCTTGAGATATGTGTTAGGAATCTTTTTCTTCTCCAGGAACTCCTTGAATTTAACTGTTTTCTCCGAGGGTGGTTCTCCTGGCCGTGTTCGTTCAGGAAACCAATCAGTGTGATTCTTTAATGTTCATCAGCACTGATTGGCTCCCCGATTTGGAGGATGTCTCCGGTAGAGTGGGGCATTTGCAACTTGCAAAATGACCTGGAGCCGTCCGTCGAGGGTGACATTTGGGACGGGGAATTCCCGAATCTGCGTTGCACGTGCTGTACGGACTTGAAATTGTTAGGCCTCTGCATCGGCACGTTTTACGATGGAAGAGGGTCGTGCAACGCAGGCTACGTGTTTATATGTTGTCTCCTTCTTATGATTATTGCCGTACTTAAGATTTTCGTAAAAATACTTTGGCTTCCGCCTAAGCGGATTATAGCAATAACTAGTGATTTCCTCCGATTGCCTGTTGTTAAGATTGAAATTGTCGAGACAATAATCGGCTGGGTGCTAACGGTCGTGTAACAACGTTCAATAAATGTATGATTCGTGCGGTTCTTCGTTTGGCGCCATCTCGCCGGAGCGATCATGGTAATAACGTCGTCAAGACAAGGATGCTCGAAGCCTGCTCGTCATCGTGAGTGCGAGAGAGAGGCTCTTATGTGAAGCCGAAATTTCGTCGGTGCAAAGTCGGCTTCCCTCGGCAGCAGCCAATGGCAGAGCGAGTTACGGCGTTCCTCCCGGCGGAGAGAGGTCGCTTCACATTTCTCACCGAACATTGATTATGATTTTTATAATTTTCAGTATCAGGATAGTTAGGGTAGAAAATTGGTAAATATAATGACAGATTTGGACAATTACAGCAATTTTGTTCTGCTAGTTCGTTAGAGGAATAGCTAAAAAATAAATATATGGTCGTCTAATTTTTCATTCGAGGCGGCATCTCGAGTCGGGGAACCGATGAGAATGACAATTAACAATGGGATTCAAAGTGGGGTACTCTTCCCCTCACTAGTGTTTTTCCCTAGCGGAAGCCTGGTTTGCACCTTAGTGTACTACCGTTTTGAATTTTGTACGCGCCGTCGCAATACGATCTTATCGTGTTAGAGTATCACACGGCCTGATGTTGAACCAACGCGAATATCAGTAGCGGCGCATGTGCGTAACGGGTAACGTAAGCCACAGCGCTAACAGCGCCTCTAGCAGCAAAAATGTGTGATCGACACTGACGTCAGCATGACGTAGGTGGTTAATGAAACTGATTGAAATTTTTCGATGAAAAACAGTTAATATCTCATAAATAAATGCACCGATTGAGGCGTTCTTGCGCTTAAAAGAAGGCGAAAGACAAGTCGAAGCAGATTGTGTTATTAGAATGAAGCTCAGTTGCGTATTTTTTCTGCAATAGCAAATTATCTTTTGCAGAACGCTCAAAACCCTCTGCTTCGGGATAATATACTCGGTAGAGTCTCGCTGTCGCCGGCGGAGCAGCCTTCGGCCTAAACTACTTGGCGTGGAGACTCTACCGAGTCTCCTGATGTATGCTTTTGGGGTCGAGATACAAAGCTGCCACCGAACAGTTGAAATACTCAACTGAAATGACATTGCGCCGAGTTGGATAAACGTGCTCTACGAAGTTACTGGAGTAATATTTCAAATGAAGGTGGAGATCTTACTCGACAATAGGAATATAAATAACCCTAAACAATATTTAATTTATGCGCCTTTTTCTTCAATCCAATTCATTACTTGTTGGCGAATTCTCCCGTGAACACGCAGGGCCATGGTGTTCGCAGCGAAAGTAGTTCGCCGGTGCGTCGTTGCAGATAGCGGCAGCACCTCCCGGACACGCATGGCCACGATCGCGCCATCACCAAGAAGAAACCGGTACTCGCTCAACGGCCACGAGGTGCCGGTACGACGCCATTATCGCCATTATCGTACACGTCGTATACGCGTTAACACGTGCTTTTAGCGCTCGTTTCATTTTGCTATTATTCACGTCTCAGACCACGCAAAGAGTTTCTATCGTTGTCCGCGCACGGTGCAAAAGTATCGAAAGTGTCGTACGCATAATGTGTGGTGTTTGTTTCATTCTGTGGTTAAATAACTAGTCGTAAGAACACGCGTGTAAATATAACTGTTGTCTCTGTTCACTGTTAGACATAAGTGTAAGTAATTCTGTAAATATAATTAATCTCGTGACCGTCCAAAAAAGGTGTCTTGTCTCTTCCTTTCGCCCGCTCGGTCCACGCAAAATCTCAAACATTACTTATTATTAGATTTTGTTTAATATGTTTGAGGGAAGGTTGCAGAAATATGTATAATTTCAGTTAATACTTATATCTTATTACTCAGCACACCCCACAATTACAAACATCTCACCTCGTCAAGAATTAGAGGTGGTATTATACGATAAATGAATAAATAAATTTATTTTTCGTTATCTCTTAACAGTCTTACAATTAATAAAATGATCGAATTTTACCATTAATTGTAAATTCTATGTATTTTCTTTCCAATTTTATATTGAATGGTTATTTTAGAAAAGCAACAGTAATTTTCAAATTAATTTCTGTTATATGATTTCTTTAGAATGTTACGTACTACTTATTTTTCTTTTTTTTTACATCTATAAAATATTCCAACAATGTACAATACGATAATGAGGCAATAAGAGTGTAATAAGTTATATAGCAAAATAACATACTCACATATTATGTTGAAGCAGTTATATAATGAACAAGTCAGAGATCTACATTTATCTCCCCGCTGGTGGAGGCGCTCATTTTCCTACCCGCTCAATGCATTTACCGCTTTACCATCATCGCTAGACGCATGTACCGACGGAGCCGCCAGAGCCCAACAGAGCCCACTTAGTGGCACGCCAAAATACACAGGGGCTGGCAGTCTTTAATAGTACCTCGTCGGTGCTCGTACCAGGTAACTGCCTTTGCAGTTACCCTCTGTTGGCGAAATTCCTCATGACCACGCACACCGACGAGGTACTATTAAAGACTGCCAGCCCCTGTGTATTTTGGCGTACCACTAAGTGGGCTCTGATGGGCTCTGTCGCTCCGTCGGTAAAGCGACGAGCGGTCGCCTCGTGACAAAGAACGCCTATGGAACAAAATGTGACAAAGCGAGATAGAAAAGTTCCCCTCTCCCCGGCGACCGTTTAGACGATGGGACCAGTCACGTCTTCCGCGAGTGTTTCTTATTCTGACCGCAACATATCCTAGAGGGCGGTAGAAAACAGCGAATTTTTCGGATACGCGAAGTCCCGTAAGGCTGGCAGTCTTTAACAGTACCTCGTCGGTGCATGGTGATTGCAGCGAAAATAGTTCGCCGGTGCGTCGTTGCCGATAGCGGCAGCACCTCCCGGATACGCATGGCCACGATCGCGCCATTAGCAAGAAGAAATCGGTACTCGCTTAACGGCCACGCAGTGCCGGTTCGTCGCCATTAAGGTTCGACTCGTACACGCGTTCACACGTGCTTTTCTCGCTCGTTTCGTCTAGTGATTATTCACGTCTCAGACCACGCAAAGAGTTTTCCTTTGTTGTCCGCGCACGGAGTAAAAGTGTTCAAAGCGTCGTACGAATAGTATTTCGTGTTTATTTCATCCTTTAGTTAAATAACTAGTCTTAATAGCCCGCGTGTAAATATAACCGTTTTCTCTGTTTATTGTTAGACATAAGTGTACATAAAATCTGTAAATACAATAATCTCGTGACCGTCCAAAAAAAGTACCGTGTTTCTTTTCTCCGCCCGCTCAGTCCTCGCTCAATCTCAAACACCCTCTCTACTTAGGAATTCCATGGGTAGGTATTTGATTTACCCTTGTGGATTTTGGCAAGTAGGTAGGATGAATATCCATTCATTGATAATTTGTAATCAGATGTCGGAGGATTGTATTAAAATCTTACGCTGCTTACAGAAAGTAAGATTATATTGCATTAAATAATAGCTGACGTGAGTTTAGCCCTAAAAATCATTAAAACATTTTTTATGATGGTATCCATGTTTTGCATTACATAGAAATTTCAATTAATAACGGTATAGCGGGTCATGTACATGACGTTATACGATAATATCGTCTTTAATATTGTTGATGAAAAAAAAGAAAGAAAGAAGGAGAGGGGCCCAGTGAAGTCCTTCGTACCGTTGCGTTGTTGTGCGCAGAGTGGGGGAATGCGAGCGCGTGGCGTCTTTACACGATTTATTAATTCGTCACTTCTATGTTGATAGCGGAAGCGAACTGTTTTGTATTGTTTGTATTATCAGGCGACTCGGTAGAGTCTCCACGCCAAGTAGTTTAGGCCGAAGGCTGCTGCGCCGGCGACAGCGAGACTCTACCGAGTATATTATCCCGAAGCAGAGCGTTTCGAGCGTTTTGCAAAAAATAATTTGTTATTGCAGAAAAAGTACGCAACTGAGCTTCATTCTAATAACAGAATCTGCTTCGACTTGTCTTTCTCCTTCTTTTAAGCCCAAGAACGCCTCAATCGGTGCATTTAGTTATGAGATATTAACTGTTTTTCATCGAAAAATTTCAATCAGTTTCATTAACCACCTACGTCATGCTGACGTCAGTGTGGATCACACATTTTTGCTGCTAGAGGCGCTGTTAGCACTGTGGCTTACGTTACGCATATGCGCCGTTATTGATATTCGCGTTGGTTCAACATCATGGCGTGCGATATTCTCACATGTTAAGATCGTATCGCGACGGCGCGCGGCATCAGTCGCGTCGCGGCGACGCGTACAAAATTCAAAACGATAGTACATCGGTCGCCTATGCATTATTTTGAATAAAATATTTCCTTTACTTACTTAGAAATTATAATCTTTATAAGTAATCTTCTTTATTTCATGAGAACAGAAGAGAAGTAACAATTTATTTTACTTTAAATAATGTAAATGTTAATTTATATCACAAATTATCACAAGATTATTTCAAACAATACCTAACTTTGATCATACCTTATGGAAATAATGAACCGTCCGTCTATTTACTTTACACGCGTATCATAACGCAAAATCATCCTGTTATTACACATGTAAAATACCTTTTGTAACCACGACCTCTTTTCGTTGCTTGCCATAACTTTAGGAGTATTGATGAGAAGTTACATATATGTAATTGCTATATATATAGCGTAATTACAGTAATCAACTTAAAGTGGTTGAATGAACCATTAATAGCCAATTAAAGTAAAATTATACCGATTTAAGTCGTGTTTGGACTCATTTTAATTGGAAAATTCCCAACAATCCGTTGGTGCAATTGTCATTGAGATTAGATGAAAATTATTACAAGTGAAATTTTCTTTACTGGATGCTCATTTGTTTTACTCGCGGCATTCCTTTGAGGTGCCGTAGCTCGACCGTCGTTGCTCGACGTATACCTATACGATCTATCTCACTTCCTCTCGTTATTATATTTATTCTTTTACGATAAAATTTAGCCGAGCATCGCTGTACTGTGTTTCTTTATGCCGATGAACGACACTGCCCTGTTGCCATGAATTTCCTTAATGTGCATACATATGTTACCCGGTGCACGGGTCGCAGTTCGTTAGCGAACATTCACCTGAACACATCTCTAGCGATTGTTTCTTTTGCCATTTTTCTCAGCTTTGTAAGTGTTTCACACTATACATATTTACTTTAATTATTTTCTAATTCTTTTATTCTAATTTTTTCTCTTCCTTACTATTTCCTTCTTATTTTTTTTTATCCTTTTCATTATTTCTTTTATATTTCTTCTATTTTCTCCTAGTTACCTTTTTCTTCTACTTACATTGAATAAAATAATATAAAAAAGTTCTTATGATTATACTCATTTTACGAGTATCCAGAATAGGAGTACATGTACAAAATGCCTAATGTGCCACAGTTACCAGATCATTTGCAGAATATTATCAGGCAAGGTGAATGGTTAGAAGACACGTATGTATGTACATGAATACGTTTCATTATCTTTTGCAGAAGTATACTGATTTCCGCCCACAAAAAACATGGAAGTTACAGCGTCCCGAAAGAATAAATCCTATCCCACAAAAAGTACATTACATGTAAAAAGGTAACGCCAAGTAGTTTAGGCACTACGAGCGGAGTACCTTCTTGCACTAATACACAATGCATTTCAATGTGGCCCTGAAAACGTCGTGATATCCCACAAAAAGTACATTACATGTAAAAAAAAGGTAACGCCAAGTAGTTTAGGCACTGTGAGTGGAGAACTTCTTTCCACTAATACACAATGCATATTGAAAATATTTGGAAACTATTACATATTTTCTGAATTTCCTAAAAAAGTAATGGATATCATGCAAAACCAGCCAAGTATTGAGTTATAGTATATATTTTTCTAAATATTTATGCTTGGCGTCTGGTTGCCTCGTTATAGCATTAAACAACTATTTATAATAATTAACTTTATACATATAAAGTCGATAATATATTCACAGATTTGGAATAACGTAGATACAACTAATTTTGTTGGATCGCAACGAGGCAGCCAGACGCCAAGCATAAATATTTTGAAAAATATATACTATAACTCAATACTTGGCTGGTTTTGCATGATATCCATTACTTTTTTAGAAAATTCACAAAATATGTAATAGTTTCCAAATGTTTTCAATATGCATTGTGTATTAGTGGAAAGAAGTTCTCCGCTCACAGTGCCTAAACTACTTGGCGTTACCTTTTTTTTACATGTAATGTACTTTTTGTGGGATTATAAGCGTGCGGTCCATTGTATTAACTAAAACTTTAACAGGTTATGGGCCCAGTGTTGTGAAGTGACCCAGGATTTGTTTAAAAACGTGTGAAGTGGTAAAAAGCGAGAAGGATTCGTTAAAAATAGCGGTAACAGACTGAGTGTGCCTACACGTGGAATCTCTCGGCTTAACGTTCAACAACGGAGACGGCCGCGCCGCAAGGATAGAAAAATTACGAAGTGCTGATAATTGGCAGCAGTGGAAATTTGTGATAGAAGTCCTACTCGATGATGATGACTTGCTTGGTGTGTGCAGTGGTGCGCTTGTAAAGCCAGAGCTGGGAGCAGCAAACTATGATGACAAACTTGTGCAGTGGACAAAGGCTAATAAAAAAGCTAAACAACTAATAGCATCGACGATTGAAAGTGAGCCACTAAAATTGATAATGAACTGCGAAACCGCGTGTGAAATGTGGCGAAAGCTGTGTACCGTGTATGATATGAAAAGCGAAGAAAGTCTGTTTTTGACGCAGAAAAGATTTTTTGATTTTAAGTGGACACGGCAGTTGATGTCGCATCAAATTTTTCAAAGGTTGAGAAATTAGTGCAAAAAAGGAAGGCGCTCGGCGGTGATATCTCAGATTCCATGGTGATTTCTCGAATTCGTTCGACGTTGCCGCCAACGTTTCATCATTTTAACAGTGTATGGGACAGTGCGGAAAGTGCAAAGAAAATTCTAGAAAATCTGATCGCTCGATTAATGACAGAGGTAAAAACGATATGACGGAGAATACGGCGGTCGCTTTGTTGTCAAAAGTGTAACGACCCTAGGGCGTTGCGCGTATGAAAGGAGAGCGGTTCCGATCATATGCGACTCGAGTAGTTAGGTGGGACAATGGATTCGGATGGCGCGCGGTTAAGAATTGAAATTCAAAACAAGATCTTTCATATAACGATGTATTAAATGCTAAAGTTATGTATATAATTAAATGAAGATATAAATAAGATATGATTTAATCGCTTTGTAATCGCGTGTAATTTCGAAGTTCGGTTTAGCTTTGAGTATCTAAATATCTAGATTTGATTTATAATCGAGTACGGTTTCGCAAGTAATTGTGAGAATTGATTTGGTTCTTTTAAATACAAATGAGATATCACTCAATACTATATTCAATTCTCTAAATAACGAGTTTCAGAGACCAGGTCGCTCAATAGGGAGCTTCGCCCCTCGCTAGCTTCAATAACTTTCGCTATCCTGAACCTAGAGCGAACCCCGAGTGTCCGAAAGATTGAAACAGTAATTGACGTGAATCTATAAGTTAAAGTTAGATTCAGGTTGTCGCAAGAATCCTACGATTAACACTCCTCCTTAACAATAAGGTTCAGAGACCAGGTCGCTCAATAGGGATCTTCGCCCCTCGCTAGCTTTAATAGCTTTCGCTATCCTGAACCTAGAGCGAACCCCGAGTTTCTGAAAGTTAACGCAGTGCTCCAGCTATACCCCGAGTCGAGAGTCCTTTGACTCCTTATGGTCTGTTCTGTACCGAGGCCAGATCAATTCTGCTCTAAACGCTACCCCTGCACGTCTATTTATACTCCAGATTCCGCGTACTTTCACTTTTCAAGGTCGCGCTAGTACTATCTCTATCGCAGTCGCTCGCATTGCAGAATTGATTTATTATATTAAATTACTTTAATTGCTAATAAAAATAACATTTATATAAGCGTTATAATTCAGTTTTACTTTTGAGATTATAGTTTTAATAAATATTTAATTAACTATATTGTTTGAATTCATTATTAACCTATCGTGTCGCTAACGCTTGCTACCATCTTGAATATCTCGGACTGGCGCGAAATTCAAAGTAATTATACGAAAGAAAATATATTATTTATTAACTCTATATATGTATACTTATAATAATATTAATCTATAACTATAATATTCTTCTGGGACGTTACAAAAGCAAAAACAAGTGAACAAACACGAAAGAGCGTGAACACGAAACGGTTTGAAGAATCAAGATCAGTTCGGTGTTATTCGTGCGGAAGAACGGGACATAAACAGAAACAATGTTTGGGATGTTACACGTGCGGTGTGAAAGGGCATTTTTCTCGGAATTTCCCGAAGAATGATAAGAAGAACGGCAGCAACGCAGGTCCCAAGGACACCATCGTAAAGTATGTATCATTTATGGTCAACAGTGTTAATAACGAGTGTCGACCGAACATGGATAATAACTATGTACACAGACGAATACTGGATAATCGATTGTGGGGCGTCTGATCACATGACTCATCACGACGACTGGTTTGTTGACATTCAACGATTTGAGGTATCTTTGTGAATTCGAATCAGCTACGGTGAGCAACTGATGGCGGTTGGTAAGGGAAACGTATACTTTGAAACACAAGTTCAAGGAAGACGGAATACCGGTACACTGTATGATGCTTTGTACGGTCCAAAACTGAATGTAAACCTTTTTTCCGTCGATGAGGTCACGAAAAGGAGTATAAATTTTTCGATTTCAAACAGTGGAGAAGAATGTATCTTTACAAGCGACGGTAAAATTGTAGCGAAAGGACTCATTACAATTGTGGCACGAGCGTTTAGTGCATCAAAATAAACAACACGTAAAAGATTTTTTTTAAACTCGGAATAAATGTAGAAATAGATAAAAAGTTCTGCGATGCGTGCGCTGTAGGGAAACACCACCAGTCCGCGATCAAAAAGAGGGAAAACAAAGTCTGCGTTCCAAGAAAAAGGGTTTATTCTGACGTTTGCGGCCCAATGGAAGTAGACTCGTTGGGTAAAAGTCGATATTATGTTGCGTTTAAAGTACACTAGTTTTCGCGAGATTTATAATACTTTATGCACCAAAAAACTGAAGTTAACAGAGGAAATTAAAATTTACTGTAACGAAATTAAAAATCAGTTCGGTGAAGACATCAAAGAGCTAGTTACGGATGGAGGGAGAGAATACATAAATAAAGAGGTTACTGATTTTTTACGCAGCAGGGGAATAAATCATATCGTGACAATTCCGTACACGCCAGAGCAAAATGATATCACCGAAAGAGAAAATCGAATAATCGTAGAAGCAGCAAGGTCAGTTCTATACGCTCAGAGTAAGTTGCCGAAGTCGTTGTGGGCGGAAGCTATGAACTTCGTAGAATACGTGTTAGGGGGGCCGGTCCGCTTCGAGCGAGAGTGTGTGAGTGCGCCAGCTCAAGCAAAGGAAAGCATGTAGCTATACGGATGTGCGAGAGAGAGGATCGATTTCTGTTTTTAACCAACTTCGAAAAAGAAGGAGGTTACTCAATTCGACATGTATATTTAACCAACTTCGAAAAGGAGTTGGTTAATCAATTCGACATGTATGTTAATTTTTTTTTTAATGTATGTTCGCCGATTACGCCGAGATGGATGGACCAATCGAAACCAAACCTTCTGGATCTTGTAGGGTATGACTCCCAGTTGGTCCCGTATAAAAAACATTTTCCATTTTGTCATTCTTTACATCTTTTTTATTGCAAAACACAGTTTTGTACATGCTTTGTATGGTCACCGATTACGTCGAGATGGATGGACCAATCCGAACAAAACCTTTTTCATCTTGTAGGCTATGACTCCCACTAGCAACAGGATGAAACACATTTTTTATTTTATCATTGTTTACCCTGTTTTCCCTGTTTTGTTGAAAATTATTGCCAAATTAAGGGTACTGTTTCGTCCACGTCATGTATGTCCGCCGATTGCTCCGAGATGGATTGACCAATCGGATCGAAACCTTTTGCATCCTGCAGAGTATGATTCCCAGCTGATCCCACAACAAACCCATTATGCATTTTTTCGTTTTTTTCCACGTTTATTGCAAAAAACGTACTATTTCACGTATATTAGGCCTGATATCGATGAAGCCTAGTATTACATTTTGCGGCCGGGGATGTTTCCACGATGATCCCATTTGCAACATTCCCTTCACTTCCCTGCCCTTCCCTTCAGTACCCTTCCCTTCCCTGCGGTTCCCTTCCCATCCCTTTGTTGCCAATGAGGCGGGGTGGGATGGTGAAATAATCACTACGGTATGTACCGCAAGGCCTCGATTTATTGAGAAGCGCGGGTTGAGCATAAACAAACTGCGGTGCACGAATGGACAGTGGAACGTCCGGTAACCGACTCGGGTCTGAGCGTAAGTGTCCTTCGGCAAAGTTTTTCCGGGGTTATATGCCCCGAGACCTTAGACAAGGACAGCGAGCAAGCTACGCGGACGAAGAAACGCGCGGGCGAAAAAGCGCGCGTAAATAGTGCGCCAAAATCTTGGAGAAAGTGTCCGCGTGACCGGCGGGAAAAACCCCGACCAAGGAAATCTGGCTGCCAGATGCGGGAACTGACCGTAGGCCGGTTTGCTCGCTTGCTAGTGCGACCGGAAAACGCCACACTAACTGCTATACCCATTGCAAAATTCCTATTCTTTGATGCTACTCTGGAAGGAATGCTCCGATCACAGTGCGTCGTCATGGGACGAAAATAAAAAGTAAATATTTTCACTATCACCTAAGATCTGAATTGCAGTGTTCCTAGATATCTGTTACTATGATACGGAATGTTATTATGAAAAACAAACGAACTTCAACCATGCCCAGCTACGTTTTTTGCGAGGTAAGCGTTTTATACAGAAATCATATTGCGATTGAATTAACGTGCTTTCAATACAGAAGTGACATTTTTTTAATTATTTACGATGGAGTGTGTTTCTGAAGGTAAGTACTCTTTTCTTATACACTTTTTTTATTCTTTACTTCCATTGCTGGGAAGTAAAATTAGTAAAGTAAATTTTTACGCGTTTGATAACTTCAATTAAGGTTTTAAAAAATACTCCTTAAAACTCCTTCACGATTCTTGGTGGAAATACGCGTACGTATATCCTGCAAAAGATCATAATAGAATTAGGTGCTTTTACCTGCTCCTTAATTTTTTATAATTACTTGTTTAGGTCAGCTACATGTGCTCACGAATAGAGTTGTTTTCAACAAATGGCGTGAAGGTTTCCAAGACGAAAAAAAAACGTAATGTATTTACATTTTTTCTACATCATATTAATTGACAAGATTCTCCCCAGGAAATTAGAAAAAATGTACTGAAGTTTAGTGATTTGTACTGAAAAATGAAAGAAATGCAGTAGAATTCTGCAACGCTTTTTACATAAGAATGAATCATGGCTGAATTCTGTGGTAGAATTACCTAATTTTGTAATGCGACAGCACTAAACTGTAGAAATATCAAATGGCAGCAAAGGAGTTGAAGTTTCTCGCGGACGACTGAGAAAATCATTTCAAGATTGCTCACTGAAAACAAGAAGAAGGCGTACTTCGGAGTTGCTCGCATCAAATTCAGCAGGGATTTCCTTTACTGCATCTACAATATCTCCAGGATCTTCAAGTCAACTTTCGCGGAATGTAAGCAAATGCCTTACACCAACTCAGGCATTATCGCTTTGTTTCGATTTAGACTTATCAGAACGAAAATATATAATTTTGCGATCAGTTATTAATACAATTCATAAAAATTGCTTTCTTTCTTTATATGCATTGAGGCAGGAAAAGAAGACAATCTTGCCTAAAAATATTTCCATAACAGAAATAGCATAAGTTGATCTACAAGAACTATTGCATATCACTGTCACAAGCATTTTAAAAACAATAGTCATAAACAAAAATATATCTGGGAAATTAATGTGTAAATGGGGGTTTGACGGTAGCTCGGCCCACAGTACGTATAAACAGAAATTTTCAAATATAGAACAGACAGATGAATATTTATTTTTTATAGCTTTTGTACCTTTGACATTAGTTGATATAGAAAGCAAAGTGGATTTGTGGGTCAATCCTCGCCCTGGTTCGACACTTTTTTGCATGCGTATAACATTCATTTTTGCGACAGAAAATCCGGAATTAATTAGGAATGAAGAAACAAAAATGAACGAGAACATTCGAAAAATCCACAAATATGAAACTTTGATTTTTTTATTTTTATTTTTTTATTTTTTATTTATTATGCTTGATGGCAGCGCGAGTAATGTTTTTACCCAATATAAATGCAGCAGCGAAGTGATTTATTTGTAGGGCTACCCCAAAAAAAAAATGAATTCAGTGACAATTGGCGAAAAACCTCCGAATAAAAACAACTTCCGGTTTGGTTTGTCCACCCTTCATTGTTGGATATAATGTTTTGAATGCGTATTACACATCTCTTACAGATTGTCGTTGAAGGTTTGGCAAATAAGAGGAGAAACCAGTTAAAGAATATTTGAAAATGCTAAAAAAACAATTTAATTGCAATTCAAACCTAAAACTGGGCTAATAGTGTGTCGCGGTCTTCCGGTCGGTCGGAATGGACCGTTGCGAGAGTGCCGACACAGTCGATACGCCAAGGTCGGGGCAAATGGGCAAGACGGGATTTCGCTTGATATTAATTGGTTTATTATCCACTACGCGACTTACTATTTGTGTCCGTGAGGATGACGTTTTAGGTCAGGATCTGCTTTTTTTCAGTTTAGGGATTGTTGTTTCTTAACAAACAGTATTATTATAAAATGGTTATGGAAAAGTAACTACATTTGTCTGATCTTCTCGGAAATCTCGCCGCGCGGTTATTTTTATGACTGTCTGTTTACCTCGGCCGCGATTCTCGGAACTAAGTCGCGAATGGTTATCCTATTGAGTATTTTGGAGTAATAGGAAGCAATGACAACAATTAGAAGTAATTATGAGATAAAGTAGTGGCACAATCGGCCTTTGATGTTCGGGTCTGAATGGACCTTGTATCCGCCAGGCGAGGGTTAAACCTAACGCGACTTAATCCTAACGCGAGTTCGCTCGCTTCGCAATCGCTTTCCTACTTTTCCGTTATCGTTATCGCTGTTTTATCGCTATCGCTTTGTATCGCTTTCGATATCCTAAGCGGCGGCTTCGTGGTGCTACGCGGTCTGTCCGGCGGTATCCGGTCGCTACCGACGCTTCGCTATCGCTGGGTAGGAGGATCGGCGGGTACGGAAACGGCGGTGCCTTCTGGGACGCGGGGGCGAAGCCGCCACCCGACAGTCCCGCTGAGGTATAAGGAGACCCGCGAGAGGCGAACCTCCGCGTACGATCAGCGGTTAAACGGCGATACCGACAGGCGAGCGGCCGCTTAAGCGAACCAGCTCCTGCGCACCGTAGGAGGAAGAAAGAGGAAGGGCGAGAGACGTGTAAAAAAATCGGCGGCACTGTGTGTACACCGAGTACTATCAGGCGGCGGTTGTCTCAAGCCGACGACTGCTTGTCGCGGTTCAACATCTCGCGGCCGTCGCGAGAGTCACGCATGTGGCGGCGGCGGAGTGGGGGCTCGCGGCCCCGCGATACAGCGAGTGGTATCGGTAAGGGGTCGCGGCCTCGCTGATTCGTTACAAGTGGACAAACCAAAACCGGGCTTCGGGTCAACAAACGATGGCAATACCGCTCGGAGGTTTTTCGCTAATCCTGCATTGAGTTATGAAATAACTGGCATTAACCCTTTCCTTACGGCTCACAGTGGATCGAAACATAGAAAGAGCCGGACATAGCATGTATTGCTAGTTGGAAATTATGTTATAGTACTTATTGTTAGAACTAAATGATTATTCACATTAAAAGAAAATACATGTATTTCATAATTTATTAACTTTATTTTTTTATTTTTATTAACTTTTATTTTTGTTTATTTTTATTGATTTTTTCATTTTTAAATTTTTATTAATTCATGTATTATACATATATTATTAAGTTACATTTTTAATATTTCATGTACGCAACAATCTTTAGTTTTTACGAGTATTAACACTATTAACATCTGTCTTATCTAATATATACATCTGCGCACGTTTGTATTAGAGTAAAAGCTCTAATGTTTTAGGAAATAATTCTTGTTTTTTTGTATTAGTTACTTTTGGTCTTAAATTCGAAATAACGGGATCAGATGTAATTAGCAAATGATGTAGAACATCTTCATTTGTAGCTCTTCTGTTTATTTTTCGCGAATGAGTCCTTCTATACTCTCTAAATTCTTTATTTCGTGCTTCACTCGCCTCTTCTGAAAGATGTCCAATCGGAATCGAAAAATGAGAAATTATTACTTCTCCATGAATTAATAATTTATGTACGGTGGCAGACATGTAATACCACCCGTAGGTGTTAACAAATTGTTTGGCTGTTTCTAATGCAAATATACCAAATTTTTTAGTATTTATCATTTCTCCGCATGAAATTGCCTGCAATATCACAGCAAATTTTTCTATTAAAGATTCATCTAATCCAGTAATTTTAGCAGTTATACTTATATCAGAAAAAAAACGTCTGGCTGTGTTTCCATCGTTAGTCGTCCCTGATCCTTGTTTTACAATGTCAATAAGTAATCCTAGTTCTCTTTTAAATTCTTGCTGAATCCTTTTTTTTGTTTCTTTTTGTTGCTTTTTATGAACCGGATCCCGAGTACTCCATTTTTTAAAAGACAAATTATATGAAACATGGAGTAAAAATTCCATGCAGCGGATTCTTGCATGTAGACTCGATATCCCGAAATTGCATGTATTGATATCAATATTTCTAGCAATCACTTTATCGATATTATTCATCTCGCTTGGTTTTGCACCACAAAGATAACATGTCGAACAAGATAATGCTGTATCTGATAAAGCTGTACATACTTTTCCATCGATCATGGTAAATAATAATTCATAATTAACAGTTATATTTTCAAATCTTTTTGATATCAAATTCATTATTTCACTTTGCATCCGTTCATATTCTTTTTCACAAACTTCTGCATTTTCGTGAACAAATTCGAATTTAATTGGTCGACAATAACGTGTTGAAGACGGATTTTGATTTATCCATATGACATCAGAACCGTTTACTAATTTTATAGGAACAAAGCTAGTCATAAAAATGGAATCATCCAATATATTTTCAGTTTGAAATTTTTGCTTGTAAGTACTTTGGCTCGAAGCGCCATCAAAACCCCATTTGCAAATTAATTTCAAATCCATGGAACAATCTAAATTTTGGTTACAAACTTTTAGTAATCTGGCGGTTGTGATATCCAAAATTGCTTGCAGTTGGATCATAGCGATACTTTCAGTAATTTTTATTGTATCTTTTGGTGGATAACATTCTAATTTTGCTTGTTGAATATTATAATAAGATACATATTGATTTGTGCCACTTTCAATACCAGTTTCTCTTAAATTTATATATTGTGATTTTGAAAGATTCAAACTAAGAAGTATAGCTAAACATTTTTCTTTTGAGTATAAAGGTACATTTATTCGATTTTCACAGAAAGCTCTCACTCTAGTAACTTGATCTGGATTTTTTATAAGATAATCTAATATCTTTGCCATATCGGAGGAACCAGCATTTGCTAATTTTTGTTTTGTCGCATGGAGAAGAACTTCAGTTGAGTTTGATTCTCGTACATCTTGCGTTCGTCTTCGTTTGTGCCTCTCACTACTATCGCTGAAAGATTTACGGTGAGATGTTGAACGAGTGGACATAGATTCTTCAGAATGTCCATGAATTAGTTCAACAGGAATTTTAAATTCTTTATTGAGCCATACATCATTCTTTTTTGCAAATTTGTTGTATGTTCTATTCGATTTCTGCCATCGAGAATAAGCATTACTGCAAAATGACCGTAAGCAATTTTTCAATTGACTTTCAGATTTTTCTGATAAATTAATACCTAATTTTTTTATTACAAAGTCGAACAATTGTTCCTGATACATTAGAGCAGGACCTAAATCCTTTAAAAATAAGAATAAATCTTTGTTTCTTAATGCTGTCATTTTTAATTAAAAGTAACAGTTATGTTGAATATTTTTAAAAGCAGAGGTATGATTCGTGACAAACAGACAAAAGGCTCTCTAAAAAGCAGTGCAGTCAGATCGTAGGAAATAGGAATCCCCACACAGAGCGTACCGCACCGCGCATGTACGCGTTCGCGTTTGTTTGCGTATGCTACTGCCAAAGTGGCAGATGGTGGCAGATGGTGGCAGCTGAAGTAAGTTGTTTTGTGGAAAGGAATGTTCAATTGATGATTTAGAACAACAAAAAATGTAACAACTCTTAAACATTCTCGTAAATGTTAATAAAAAGTTAAGATATTAGTACGACTTTTAAGAAATTGTGAAAATAATTGTTAAATATTAAATGTTATTGTTATCCGTTTAAAACACATATTTTTATTAAATTAAACGAAGTGTTACAAAATGAAAAAAGTTTGATTTAATAATGTATAAGTTTAGAAGAAATATATCGTCTTGAAATTTCACAAAGAAATCGATGGAAATACATAACAGTTACAATGTGATAATTATGATTATTTTAGATATAAATACTAAAGGTATTTTAAAAAATTACAATTGTTTATTCTTACAGTAATGTATTAAGTAACCAAATTTGCAATTAGAAACCTAATTTAAAAAAAGAAGTTTTTATTCCTATGTCCACATTTTAATACAGTTCGATCCACTGTGCGGCTGTCCGCTCCGCTGGAGTGACGCCACTGAACGGGTCACCGCGCCGCGAAGTGTGCACTTTGCTCGTCAGTAGTCTTCGATATTCGGACTAACGTTTTTCAACGCCACTTTGTGATTGTCTTGAATGTACACTTTTTTAAGAGCTACATAACAACTGTTTCATCGTATTATAGGAACAACATGAAAATGGGTATATTGTATGAATATTCAGTTATTGACATATTTACAAATTTTGCTATTATATTATTATAAGTAAAAATACAATTTGGGGTACTTAGACATTAAATTATAATTTTTAGTAATTTAATTGAGAATGATAAATTCTAAAACAAGCATACACGTCGATTATAGTCAACAGCCGTACACACAGGTCGTCGCGCGGCCGCCGCCTATAGGCGGCACCCGTAATGAAAGGGTTAATGAACAATTAATTGCAAAATTTTCGTTGATATTAAGAATCGTATCAAGCGGTAGACAAATAAACATTGCTAAATTTAAAGCAGCCTTCGGAATTAACTGCTCTTTTCGGCCGATTTTCAGATGTCACGCCTCCTTTCCCCCGCCGCGCGCCTTGGACCCCGCGGCGGCCCAAGTGCTTGGATCACCTCAGGCGCGTGTCATATGAGTCACGCGTGGCGCATTAGCGAGACACTCGCATTAATAGATTTTCACATCATCCACGGGACACTATTTTCGATGCGTTGTTTTTTGTCAGTGGTATCCACTGTAGGCCTATTCCACTGTATCGGATAATTTTTCGTCGCATCATTTTTTGGTAAATCGCGTCAAAAAATAGATTTGGAAACTGCTTTCAAATTTTGCTCTCAAAATTTTAATGAAATATGAAAAAACTAGGTTTTCCCGTACACTAAAGATGTGTTCAGGTGGTTGTAAAGATAGAAAACAATATGAAATCTATTATTACGGCTGTCTCCCTAATGCGCCACGCGCGATTTATATGACACGCGCCTGAGGTGATCCAAGCACTTGGGCCGCCGCGGGGTCCAAGACGCGCGGCGGGGGAAAGGAGGCGTGACATCTGAAAATCGGCCGAAAAGAGCAGCTAATTCCGAAGCCTGATTTAAAGAATTCTTAGAAGAAACATGAAAATTATACTTGGAGTTGTACAATTGGTACTATATGCCTAGGACAGTTCATAAATTACTTGTGCACAGTTCAGACATTATTTCAATGTTTGATTTACCAATTGGTCAACTATCGGAAGAAGCATTGGAAGCAACACATAAGATTATTAGAAACAGCTGTCTCAATCATACCAGAAAGTCATCAAGGATGAACACAAATATAGATTTAATTACGGTATTACTACTTTTGCCAGATCCATATATATCATTGAATAGAAAGGTAACATCTGAAAAACAAAAAGTTGACACAGAAGTAATAGAATATGTTGCAAACCAAGAAGCAATAACAGATGAAACAGATGATGATTTGATGGCACTGATCAATGATGACACTGGTACGTCCACTACCGAAGAAGAGTCAGAATAAAATAAAAAATTTATTTACTTAATAATTTAATGATAATTTTGTGTATGTAGGTATGTATTCAGTGATGCTTCCCCTCGGGGTTACATGAACTTCCGCTGCCGCATACATTTATGACCTTATACTACTTAACCTACACGCTTACTTATTTACACTTTTTACGCCTTTTTACGCCTTTTTTCGCATTCAACGCCTTTTCCGCGATTTTCACATTGCCGCCTTCTACACCTTTTCGGTGTGCGCCATCGCCGTTTCCCGCACTCGCCCTCGCTTTTATCTTTTCGCCTTAATCCTATCCTTAATCTTTAAGTTCCTTAATCCCTACTCGCTGACGCTTTCTTTTCACCCCACGCTCTCTCTCTCTCTCTCTCTCTCTCCTCTCTCCCGACTTCTGTTTCCTCCATGTACCCTTTTTCCTTTCACTCTTCTTCCATTCCTTCTTTCTCATCCTTCTCTCTCACCCCTTATCTTCTCTATCTCCCTCATCCAACTCTCTCCCTCCCCATTCTCCCCTAGAACCTCCCTCACCACTTCCTGCCATCCCCTCTCCCCCTCCCCCTTCTATCCTACAACATCCTTCCCATACATGCTCCCACGTTTCCTCCTCCACCCCACATAATCTGCATATTCTCTTTTCTTCCTCCTCCCAGTATCTCCCTTGTCTCACCTCATTCCCCAACCTAAATCTCAACACCCTCTTCCATCTACTCTCTCCCCAATCGTTCTTTAAATACTCAGGGGTCATTCCACGCCAAATCGATCACTATTTGCAGTCACCATCGGCGATTTTGTTCTAAATGAAATATGTTGTAGTCCATGTGAAATTAGGGGGGGGGTGGGGGGGGGGGGGGGTTTAAGTCATCATTTTGCCGGTTTGGAATTTGTTTAGAAATTACAGGTCTTCGAAGTTTGCAATTTTTGCCAATTTTGACGAAAATGGGCTCCACTTATTAATTTTTATCTCAGGAATTATTTGTCCGATTGAGCTAAATTTTCTTTTGTTTTATAGAGGAAGGATCGGGATATTATAAAATAATTTTTACAACCCCGATAATTAACTTTATAATGTTGAAAAATGTAAACAAATTCTTTTTTTGCGTTTTTTTCGATGATGGGCCAGAGTGATTTAAATTTTGAAAAAAATATCATCATATTCTTTGAAGTTTCCCCTTCAAAATGAGCCCTTCAGAAGGATGGAGAATTGAAAATTGGCGTCACAATGAGCTGGAAAAGTCGCGGAGTACCCCCGTTTAAGGTAAGCAAGTCGTGCGCTCCAGTATTGTGGTTGGTTGTTTATACCGCTGGTCTCAAAGTAATACCAGCAGACTTCGAAATAACCCTGTTTATACCTCAAAAACTATATTTTTAACCACTTCTTTCCAACGAAAGCATTTTAATCATAGCTTCATTTATATGTAGATGTTAGTTTCTATACTAATTGAATATGTTTCACAAAAGAGGTGACATTGCCTAATGGAAACCGTGGGAAGGTGGCGGTCTCCTTCTATCGAGAAGGGATAAGTAGGGGAATGGTCAGAAGTATGAATAGAACCATTGCGTGAAGTGGACTTCTAAGTATGAAAGTTGACAACAAATTATAGTTTCGTTGTACTGGATGGATTACCATTGAAGTAACAAGCAAGTCACTTTTCATCCTTTTGTTATATACACAAAAGAACTAAATTAGTATAGAAACTAACATCTACATATAAATGAAGCTATGATTAAAATGCTTTCGTTGGCCAGAAGTGGTTAAAAATATAGTTCTTGAGGTGTAAACAGGGTTATTTCGAAGTCTGCTGGTATTACTTTGAGACCAGCGGTATAAACAACCAACCATAATACCGGAGCGCACGACTAACTTACCTGAAACAGGGGTACTCCGCGACTTTTCCAGCTCATTGTGACGCCAATTTTCAATTCTCCATCCTTCTGAAGGGCTCATTTTGAAGGGGAAACTTCAAAGAATATGATGATATATTTTTCAAAATTTAAATCACTCTGGCCCATCATCGGAAAAAACGCAAAAAAAGAATTTGTTTACATTTTTCAACATTATAAAGTTAATTATCGGGGTTGTAAAAATTATTTTATAATATCCCGATCTTTCCTCTATAAAACAAAAGAAAATTTAGCTCAATCGGACAAATAGTTCCTGAGATAAAAATTAATAAGTGGAGCCCATTTTCGTCAAAATTGGCAAAAATTGCAAACTTCGAAGACCTGTAATTTCTAAACAAATTCCAAACCGGCAAAATGATGACTTAACCCCCCCCCCCCCCCCCCCTAATTTCACATGGACTACAACATATTTCATTTAGAACAAAATCGCCGATGGTGACTGCAAAAAGTGATCGATTTAGCGTGGAATGACCCTCAGGCATTCCTTCTCCCCTTATCCACTTGTACCACCTGTTATACCTTGACACCTCGATCTTTCCCCATCTTTCCTCCCCCTCCCTTTCTCGCATTCTTTCCTCCAACCACTTTGCACTCCTCTCATCATTCTCCCCTTCCCGCCCCCCCCCCCCGCCCTTCTACATTCCTCAAGAGACTTTCTCTCTCCCTCTCCCAACCTGACCCCGGTGCCCCTCTCTTTTCCCTTTCTTTCACCTGTCTTACACATCTTCTGGCTATATCGCTCCCTTCTCCTTTCACCAGTTTCTCCTCAAACTTCCAAGCAGCCTTCGCATTTCTTGTCACCATTCTATCCCTACCTAACTCTTTCCTTAACTTATACCCAGGCGTTCTTCCATCCACTCCCATTGTCCATCTCAGAAATCTCTCGTGCACTGCTTCCACCCTCTTCCATACCTTCCAACCAAATACCTCCGCTCCATAACTTAACACTGGCCACACCAACCTATCGAACAGCCAAATTCTTTTCCTCCATAACTTCCCAAATATCCTCTTTCCGATTCCCCACACACTCTTGGCTATAGCCATGGCTTTTCTCACCCTTTCTCTAATATGCTCTTCAATTCCTCCATTTCTTTTCACAATCACTCCCAAATATTTAAACTCCTTCACCTCCTCTATCACTTCACCTTTCCATCTCCATTTATACTTCTTCATCCTCCCTCCTCCTTTCTTACTTCTCATTACCTTTGTCTTTCCCACATTCAATCTCAACTTCTTCTCATCCATATAATTCTCCAGTCTTGCAATCATACACGCTAGTTCCTCTTCACTTTCCGCAAACACCACCATATCGTCCGCGTACCCCAGCGAGAAAATTTTTTCCCCTCCAACCTTCATTCCTCCCCATCTTTCTTCGCTGAGAAACGCTTCTAGGTCTGCCGTCAATACATTGCACAGCGCTAGGCTCGCTGGACAGCCCTGCTTCACTCCTCTCGCCGTCCAAAATTCTTCACTTACTCATTCCCCCACTCTCACCCTACACTTAGTCTCCTCATACGTTTCTTTCGCCCTCTCAACCAGACCAACTCTTATTCCTTTCCTACTCATTTCCTCCCACAGTATCTCTCTATCCGCACTATCAAACGCCGCCTTCAGATCCACGAACACCATACACATTCTCCCTCCCTTGCGCTCCACCATCCTACTTATCAAGTAATTCAACACGTACCCATTGTTCATCGTACCCATACCTCTCATAAACCCTGTCTGGTTGTGCGGTATTATCCTGTTCCTTTCCACTTTCTCTTCCAATCTATTTTTCAGAATTCCCGCATACACCTAATACAGGGTTGGCATTACCGTTACCCCCTGTACTCCTCAACCCTTACTCCCGCCCCTTTTTTAACAATTGGTACAATCACCCCGTCATTTCATACTTCCGGCCATCCTTCGCCCTTCCACACTCTTTCACACCATTCCCAAGCCCATCTCCTTAATTCCCTCCCTCCATATCTCCACACCTCTCCCTCTATCTCATCCCATCCAACTGCCTTTCCTTCCTTAAGCTTGTCTACAACCTTTTCGAATTCTTCCCACCCTATTTCTTCCACATCATCACCCCTCTGTCTTCTCCTACCCATCGTTCTTCTTTCCTTCTCTCCCCCTAGCAGCTCCATAAAATACTCTTTCCACTCATCCAAATCTATATTCTCATTCACTCGTTTCCAGCCTTTTCTTTCTCTGTTCACAATTTTCCAGATCTTACTCTCTGTATTCGTCTCTCTTACTTCTTTCTCAAATCTCCTCCTACCCTCCTCCCTTTTCCTCTTGCACAGCATACCATATTTCATTTTGTCCTCCCTGTACACTCAGGGGTGGCCAAACCGTGGCGCATTGGATGATTACAAGTGGCGCATTGCATTCTTACGCCTACTTACTCTTTTAAAGTAGATGTCATAACTAAATTCATCTTCATATTTTGAACACCTGAATGCTCTCAGCTCAATTCATACAGCCTTCTTACGTGGGAGAGAGAGAGAGAGAGAGAGAGAGAGCGTGAGTGAGACGCGATACGATTGAAAGACGTGGTGCGATTGAGGTTCTATGTGTTTGAAAACACGCGCGAATGAATGGCGGTGATCGAGCGGCGACTGATCGGGCGGCGACCGAGCGGGCGGCGAGCGTTCGAACAGCGAACGTTCGAGCGGTGAGCAATCAAACGGCGTGGCGGTGTGTTTGAATAGCGGTGTGATTGAGATGCGGCAAGTTTGAATGTACTTAATTAATGGTATTTAACCTTTTAGATACTACGTGCCACTATAGTGGCTTTCGCGGATATCATTCTCCAGGACGACGCGCCACTATAGTGGCCTTCGTGTATGTCATTTTTCAGGACGACGCGCCACTATAGTGGCTTTCGCGGACACATTTTCCATCACACTGCAAATCTAAAAATTCTAGAAAACCATTACGAAATTGTATAGTGTGTTCCAAAAACGATACAAGGCGAAGATCTCGTTATGAATGCGAAAATTGTGACGTAGGTTTATGGATAGTACCATGTTTCAAAATCTATCATACTCAATTATATTATTAGTTATTAAAGTGGATTGTTATAGTTAAAGTATGTGTAATATATATTTTAAAAAATTATGACTTCATCATCAAATACTTAATTTGAATGTTCTCGTGCACAGAACGGAATTGTCTGTCACACTTTGAAGTTTTATATCAATTATACGTTGTTCACGTCAGACCCTGCCGTCCAGGGAAATAGCCACACGCAGAATTCTGCCGTATCTAAAAGGTTAAGGAGGTGTCACGAAGGCCTCGGGATCAGTTCTGAGTGAGCCATCGTAGCGTGGAATTTGAAGCAGAGTTTTTGCGAGAGCGTTTTATTAAGTATACTAGCGTCGTTTTTATATTCGGAGTGATTAAAAGACAGATTCAAGAATAAATGTATATTACGTCTGCCGAAGAAGAGCGCCATTACTTTTTCTGAACGCAAACAGAATTTAAATTCCACATAACTGATATTCTGTGTGACGCGACGTACGTACTTGTGATCTATTTGTTCTTTTTCAACATTTAAATTTTTAGAGTTTTGTACTTTTCTATGTTGTTTTTTAAATTCCTGTTATCCATCACAGTGCAAAAGAAAATGAGCAAAAGAAGCGCAGAAACCGATAGTAAGCGTGAATTTAATGAACAGTGGGAAAACGAGTTTTTATTTATAGCAAGTTCATCAGGAAAACCGTTTTGCATTATTTGTGAAAGTACTCTTTCACATAATAGAAGACATGATCTTAATAGACACTATAAAACACGGCATCAGACTGACATAGAAGAAAAAATGAAGCTTGTTCTTGGGTCTGTGTTACGTGTTCGCGATTTTGCGTGGACAGAGCGGGCGGAAACGGAAGAGACACGACACCTTTGTTGGACGGTCACGAGATTATTATATTTACAGAATTATTTACACTTAGGTCTAACACAGAGCGGACGAGTAGATACACGCGTGTAGCAGCGGGATTATTTTGCCGTATTGGCGGGGAACACGTGGGCAGTGATTTCGTAAATTACACTATCAAGATAAATTTTTTTTCCTTTTATTAGACTTATAGTGAACACGCGAATAATAGGAATAATAAAATGAATATCACGAATAATATATATACAATGTACACAACTCCGCAGCAACACCCGATTAGCCCACAGTCCTTCGTGGTTTTACAAGTATTCGCTTTTCACAACAACGCGATTCGACAGTCCTTCGTCGTCGCACGCTTACTCTGTACTGTCTTCTCACACATCCAGTTTTTCGGAAACATGATGTACTATGAATATTTACCGATAGATGGCAATGAGCATTAATTTTGTTTTCGGCTATTACCGACTCGCGGCTACACGCGTGATTCTTACGACTAGTTATTTAACTACAAACTGAAACAGACACGAAATATTATGCGTATGACACTTTCGGTATTTTTCGCCGTGCGCGGACAATGATATGAACTTCTACGCGTGGTCTGAGATACTAATAAAGACGAAAAGAAACGAGCGCGAAAAGCACGTGTTAGCGCGTGAACTGCGTGTACGATAGTGCGATAATGGCGTCGTACCGGCACCGCGTGGCCGGTGCACGTGTACCGATTTCTTCTCGCTCATGGCGCGATCGTAGCCATGCGTGTCCGGGAGGTGCTGCCGCTATCTGCAACGACGCACCGGCGAACTACTTTCGCTCCTAACACTTATGGCCGCGCGTGTTCAAAGGAGAATTCGTCAACAGTTACGAAAAGAATATGTGACTAAGAAAAAAGAAGAAATCAGAAGAAGACAAAACATATTTGTTAAAGTAAGTTGTGAAGATTTTGCGATGACAAAAGCGTCGTATGAAATTTGTTTAGCATTGGCGAAAAAAAAGAAACCTTTTTCTGACGGAGAAGAAATTGTTAAGCCTTGTCTCCAAATATTTGCACGCCATCTTGGTGATAAAGGTATTGAAAGGAAAGCAGACGAAATTGCTGTATCAAGGCAGACAGTTACGAGACGTATCGAGGAACTCTCTCAGGATGTATCTCAGCAACTGGAAGACCTTGTTCATTCTTGTACTTTCTTTTCTCTAGCTTTGGACGAATCAACGGACATACGTGATGTTGCCCAGTTAAGTATTTTTATAAGAGGAATTGATGTAAGGGTTGGTCGGGATATTGAACTTCACTTCTTTTATATCACACACATATTTATTTAAGATTAAGTAACTAAAATATAATGTATTGTAATGTAAAGAAAAGAACATAACTTTTGCTTCATACCGAGCACATGGCGCGCATCGCCTCGAGAGAGACATCTACGACGATACAAGGAAATAAAATATAAAAAGGTTCAAACGCGTACTACGTATTCCGGTTCGCTTTATCCGAGGAGCAAACCGCCTCTCAATTGATGATAATTTTAATGTCTTTGAAAAACTTGCCAGTCTGGAGTCATTGCACGGTAAAACAAGAGGATTAGACATATTTGAAAAAGTAAAATCATGCCTAGAAAATCTAAAACCAGATTATAGCAAACTCATCAGTGTCTGCACCGACGGAGCGCCGTCAATGATAGGTAAAGTCAATGGCACTACGGCTTTGCTTGAAAAATTTTTAAATCGTTCTGTACTAAAATATCACTGTATTATACACCAAGAGGCACTCTGTGGAAAAACTTAAAATATGCAGCATGTTATGTTACCGGTTGTGAAATGTGTGAATAAAATTAGAGCAAGAGCGTTAAGCAGACGAGAATTCAGAGAATACTGTGAATTGTTGGATTTGGAATATGGTGAACTTTTAAATCGAATTTGTAACTTTATGATGAACTAAGCAATGTTCAAATTATTCGATGAGCAGAGTCAAACATCCGAATGCTGGGTAAATTTCTGAAATTTTTGTATTGAAAAAAAAAAGAAAAAATGAATCAGGCTTCGCATTGACCATCGTCGAGGGCAATTAACCGAACGGTATTTTGGCTTTGTGCGAGGTATGGCAAGAACATGGCCTGCACGCGGTCGACTTCAGCAGTTGTAACAATCCGACGCACGGCCGTTGATGCCAGGTAAACCCGTGTCGCGCAGCAATAAATAGCTGTTCGATTTACCTGTGGGGAAAAACCTAGAGTCGCTTGGACATGGAAAGGCAACAGACATTGCAATCCTGTAAAGAACAGGGACACAATTTCCTCGAGGGCCAACCTAGCCATGGAGCGGAGAAGGGGAAGGTATTTTTCGGGAAGGAAACTGCAATTAGGCAGTCTTCGCAGTACCTTCGCGTTTCTAACAACGAACAGACGTGCGTCACGGAACGCACGTCATCAATATTTTTCGTATTCGCTTGTGATGAGAAGTAGTGTGATGAGAATGCGGAGTAAGCTGCCCGCCGCGCCGGTACCGAGGAGTGCCCCAGCGAAAACCCACCGACTACGAACTGCTTTCGCTGGCTCGCGAATTGTCTGCACGCGAAGAAACAACAATCTAGGAAAGAGTAACAATGCAGAAAGGAGCAACATCCAAAAAGTACCAACATTCTAAGAAGCATCATCAATCCAGAAAGGAACAACAATCAAAGAAGTGTGCAACGGAACGCATCGGCATGTGAAAGTGAAAAGTACCAGTGACCGTAAAATAAAGTGTTTTCGGGGTGGCAAGAAGGTTCAGTGACTGGGCCGACCGATCAGCTGTTCTTCGTTGGGGTCTTCGGCCTTGCCATTGTTGACAGCCGTACGATGACCCACCGGCCGTGCTTTATTACCATGGCAGGTCAACTTGCAGGTGAATGGGTAAGTCTAATTCCAATTATTTTACTATTAACCCTTTGCACTCGCGGATTGTTTTGGTACGCACAGATCTAGTCTGCTTTTTCAGTAAAGTTTTCAAAAGCAAACAGTTACAAATGGTTCACATTGGATTTATTTTGATTTCCTTAAAATAATTCTTATTTTTATTTTAAAATACTATGTTGAGAAACGTCACTTGAGTACAAAGGGTTAATTTCCTAAAAATTCTGAGAGGCTTTCCCACATTTTATTCCTTCTTCTTTGAATACAACTGATACAAATAATTAATAAATTCGATTAAGGGATAACAGTTGCGTAGATACTATTTTTAATTATTTGTATTAACTGCTCGGTAGAACTTCCATTAAATTTTTCCTGCTTGACTGACGGTTTCGGCCAGCCTAGTCCGAACGTCCCAGGGACAGGGCCCGAGGCTACGCTCACGCGCCTGAGCGCGCGTGAAGCAGGCGCTGTGATTGGTCAGTGTTTTTCGTTAATAATTCAAAAACGAAGCCCCATCCGACATTTTTGCAAAGGAAATTGTTGTTCAGAATCGTCTCAGCTACCCCCCATTTCCGGCTCCTACACTATTTACGGGACACCCTGTATATGTCGCTTTGGAACGACATACAGATGTGAACAAGCATTTTCATCTATGAAATTAATTAAAAGCAAATCAAGGTCGCGAATAACGGATTCTAATTTGAAGAATTCTCTACTGCTCTCTGTTACAAATTTAACACCAAATATTGAAAGATTAGCGAAATCCAAACAGGTGCAAAAGTTTCATTAATGGTACTCCAATAAACGTGTGTTTTTTGAATTGGCGTAAAATAATTTAATTGCGTGATTGAGTTATTCCTTTTCCTCCCCTAAACGAACCAGATCCTCTCTATTTCCAACCCTAACCGTGAACGTAAGAAGGTAGAAAAGGTGCTTGAGTTGTATGGCGCATCTGAACTCATCTGTGACAAAATTGGCGCATGGTGTGCAAAAGGTTGGCCACCCCTGCTGTACACCCTTTCGTTCCCTTTTCCTGCCCTCCACGCCCTCAGCCTCCTTCTCATTTCCCCTTTTGCTCTCTTACATTCCTCATCCCACCAGCCTCTCCTACCTTCTCTCACTACTCCCTCTCGCTCTCACTACTCCCTTCATTCCTCTATCTATTTCCTCCCTTATTCTCTTCCATTCCTCCCCTATTGAACCTCCTTCCCCTCTTCTCACTCTCATTCTTTCCGTAAATCCGCTCCTAACCTCCGCCGTCCAATTCCCTCTTGCCCTTCTCCTTCCCTTTTCCATTCTCCCTCTCCTTCTCTTCCTGCCCTTTACGCACACAACCAACGGAAAATGATCCGAATCCACTTTATCATCCACTTTCACACTACTAATCCCATTCCATTCCTCTTCATCCCTCGCCAGATAATCTATTACCGTATTTCCCCTTGCACTTACATACGTATACAGTATTGGCTCGAAATAAGCAACACGCTCGGGTCTGGCCAGTTGCTTATTACGAGCCAGGTATGCTATTCGGCTCGACTTTGTTTTCGAGCGAGTCGAGGGGGAACGCATAGAAAAAACAGGGGGGTTCGGTGTAGCGACAAGTTCGCCGCTTTCACGGACCTCTCACTCGTCATCGGATCTCTCGCTCTGCGGGCGACATCAAACAAAGAGGTGGGCATAAAGATTTGCTTATTTCGAGCCGGAAAACTGTTGCTTATTTCGAGCCAACACTGTACTCCCCCTCCTCGTACCCTTTTCCCTACCCATTCATAATAAAGCATCCATTCCGTTCCACAAATTCCACCAGATTCCGTCCCTCTGCGCTTATAACCTTATCTCTTGATTTTCTCTCCTCCACCCTCTCCTCATTCACTCTTCCTCCTAACTCTCTGTCCTCGTGTTAAAATCTCCCCCTACTAATATCTTCTTTCCTACCGCGTCCTCTTCTCTCCATTTTTCTATCAATCTTACTATCCTATCCATATCCTTATTTACATAAACTCCTATGAGTCTCCATTCCTCCCCCTCTATTTTAATATCAACTACCAAAATACCCCTCTCATTCTCTTTCACCTTCACTTCTCCACATTCTTTTCTTAGCCCAAACACCATACCCCCCATTGCTCTTCCTTTTACGTTCCTCTTTTCCGCATCCTGCATTGTCCATTCGTAACCTTTCGGCAAGCATCCTCTTACATTATCCCTATTCTTCTTCTGCACCCACGTCTCCTTTGGAAACATTCCATCCCATTCACCCAGCTCGTTCCAAAATACTTTGTCCTTCCCCATTAGTCCCGCTACATTCCAAAAACTAACCTTTGTACCTCCTTCCCCTTCCCCACTCTCCCTCCTGCCCGACCCACACCCCTCCATTCCCATTGCGATCTTTCTCTCCCCTTGCCTATCCTGACGACTCCCACCTTCTACTTTCCTTTCCTTGCCCTCCTTAGATTCCCCTCTCCAGCCTACACCTTCCTTTGCCCGTCCCCCCACAACCATCCTTCGTACCGTATCTATTCGTTTCCCTTATCACTATACCACCCTTCCTCAATCTCATCTCACCACTTCACTTTCCCATTTACCCACATCTTCGTGTACATATCCTATCTGCACGTTGCCTCCTTTTTGTTTCTCCTTCTCCGCTTCCCTTTCTATCTTCCATCTTGCCCTCCTCTCCTCCTCCGTCAGATCATCTTCCATCCTCTCTTTCCTTCCCCTTAATTTACTCTTCGCCTCCATCACCTTCCTTTTCTGTTCCCTCTTTTCCAATTTTACCAATGCCATCCTGCTCCCATCTTTTACTACCCTCCCTATCTTCTTCGTCTCTCTTTTCTTCCCTACATTACCATATGTACAGTGTGTATCACAAGAGCGTGGACGCGATATACCAGTGCAAATAAATCTTTTCCTTAAAAAATGTTACATAGATCGAAGGTACATCTAAAGAACTAATACGCACTTTCTTAATAATATGTCCAATCACCGTCATTATCGATTATTGCTTCACAACGTCTGGGCATACTTTCAACCAGCTTTTTAGCATATGAAACAGGAAGGGACCTCCATATTTCTCGAAAACGAGGAACTAGCGTTTTCAACTTTAAAATACGCTTTCCTCGGAGTTTATACTTGAAAAAAAAAAAATAAATAAATAAATATACATGTCGAATTGAGTAACCTCCTTCTTTTTCGAAGTCGGTTAATAAGAGACCAAACATTTTCGATTGGATTGGCATCGGGGGACGTATACGGCACTCATCTCGAAATGACCTGAACTTCTCACAATCAGTGACAGAAACAGTACTAAGAGAATTGTGGCTATTGCGTATTAGAGGAGACTTTGTATGCTTAGACTGGCACCGTCTTTGACGCATTGAATATGTTTCATAGATATCGCGTTCACGCTCTTGTGGTACAGACTGTATATTCGACGCACTGTGGATCGCCACTAAAAAATGTGAAATAAAAAGATTTTTGGAAAAAAAATACAACAGACTTCGGAACGCACTGAAAAAGATGAAATAATTTTCATTTATATTTCGGAGACGGCGCAAAATTAAAAATTTTCTACATCGGAAATTGTCAAAATTCTTTAATCCTTTTACATATTTTGACATTAGCAACATCTTTCATTTACACAATTTTTAATTTTGCGCCGTCTCCGAAATATAAATTAAAATTATTTCGTCCTTTTTAGTGCATTTCGAAGTCGGTTGTATTTTTTTTTTCAAAAATCTTTTTATTAGATTCTGCTTTTAGATTCTAGTCTCGATACTTGAATAAATGAACTTTTCGCGAATCATGCACCCACGAGCACATCATGCTACAGGGTGCATGATACCGCTTTTACTGTAATAAGCACTACAGGGTGTCCCATTATTGGCGTAGGAGCCGGAAATGGGGGGTAGGTGAGACGATTCTGAACAACAATTTCCTTTTCAAAAATTTTGGATGAAGCTTCGTTTTCGAGTTATTAAGGAAAAACACTGACCATTCATAGCGCGAGCTTTTCGCGCGCTCAGTGGCGTGTCTATGGCCCGAATTGTCAGGTCCGAGCGCGGCCGAAAACCCCGGTTGGCAAAGCAGGAAATAATATCACAAATAATATCGAATAAAGAATTAAACAAATTCAGAACTATTAAAAAGTGCGGACAAAATTATTGAAATTAGACTCACCAGTTCACTCGCAACTTGACCTGCAGCGTTGAACAGCTGATGAGACGGTCAGGTTAACGAACTCACGTTATTTCACAAAATTTTCTTGATTACGCCGGTCACTGTCACTTTTTACTGGGTCATTTAAATCATTGAATCAGGAAATTGTGAAAGGATGTAAAGAAGGTTTCCCCGAATAGGTCCGATTGCGATACCTCGAACGTAGTTTTCTTCGCGTTGCGTTGGTTTGGCACTGCGCGAAGATGAAAAACATGTTATAACGAAGAACGCCAATCATACAAATATTAGGACAGAGTGAGATACAACGATATTCTCCAACGTTCTTTTGTCAGTAACGGAGAACGCGAATGAAACACATTCCAACAGAGTGAGACACAGGGATATTCTCTAACGTTCTTTTGTCAGTAACAAGGAACGCGAATCTTTCCGTACGCGTCCAGTATCTCGCACATTGCCGACATGCTTTGCTTCAAAGCTGGATATTATAACATATTTTCGCAGTGCCCAAATAATTCGCAGGAGGCTGTACGACAGTTTCCCGATTCGGTGATTTAAATGACCCAGTGAAAAGTGACAGTGACAGTGAAAAGTGATAGGGTATACATGGTGTGAAGTAACGTGGGTTCGTTGACTTGGCCGTCTCATCAGCTGTTCAGCGTGCAGTTCAAGTTGCGAGTGAACTGGTGAGTTTAATTTCAATAATTCTGTCGGCATCTTTTAATAGTTGACGTATGTAATTTTTAAAATTTTCTTCCTTTTCAACAACGAAAAGTGTCATACCACTTCGATTTATTCGTTCTATCCGGATATTGAGTGATTTCAAAATTTTCGTCATTTCACACCGTGCTCGGACCAGGCAATCCGGGCCATAGTCACACTGCTGAGCGCGCGAAAAGCAAGCGCTGTGAATGGTCAGTGTTTTTCCTTAATAACTCGAAAACGAAGCCCCATCCGAAATTTTTGAAAAGGAAATTGTTGTTCAGAATCGTCTCACCTACCCCCCATTTCCGGCTCCTACGCCAATAATGGGACACCCTGTATACTTCGAAAAAAATGTAAAAATAGGAATTGTAAGAATGAGACAGACGGGCTGTCGCTGATTCGGCGGCAGATATCACGAGATGTAAGAATTTTATCATTATACCTGGGATTATGCACCCTGTAGAAACACAAGAAGATGTCGTATATAATCGATTTTTCGCAATTTAACAAGTCTTGAAGGAATAGGATCTAACAATACATTAAATACGGCTTGACAGGACGCACCGACGAGCTACTGTTAAAGACTGCCAGCCTTACGGGACTTCGCGTATCCGAAAAATTCGCTGTTTTCTACCGCCCTCTAGGATATATTGCGGTCAGAATAAGAAACACTCGCGGAAGACGTGACTGGTCCCATCGTCTAATCGGTCGCCGGGGCGAGGGGAACTTTTCTGTCTCGCTTTGTCACATTTTGTTCCATGGGCGTTCTTTGTCACGAGGCGACCGCTCGCCGGGTTACCGACGGAGCCGCCAGAGCCCATCAGAGCCCACTTAGTGGTACGCCAAAATACACAGGGGCTGGCAGTCTTTAACAGTACCTCGTCGGTTCAGGACGATATAATGGAAAATAGTTCAGTGATTGTACGCTAGAGGCGTGGGTAGTGTTTTGCTAGAAATGTATGGTCACCGACGAGGTACTATTAAGGGGGTAGACACGGGTAATGCAGTGAGCTGTATCTCGACACAATTTGGCCCGAAACATGGGTTTGGCATTTTTCCTTTGTTGTTCTTGTATGAGAAAATTTTGGGCTGGATGAGGACTCGTTCGAAAGAGAAAGGTGCAATGCTTGGCGCTGGAGCTATGGTTCAACGAGATAATGTTAACATCTAATAATATGAGTGTCCAAAGTAAAGCAAAAATCAACTAAAACAATCGCAGAATCCGAGTATTGTAAGTTCGCTAAAAGAGTTGTGTGACTGAAACAACGAATCCAGCGCTAACCATTGTACCTTCCTCTTTCGAATGAATGCTCACTCGGCCCAAAATTTGCTCATATAAGGACAACAAAGGAAAAATCCCGAATGCATTCCCACAGACGAGTTTTGCCATATTGCTGATATTACAGAGCAAGTCACGTAACAAATTTAGTTCAAGTAGTGGATACGAGTGGATTCGGTATTACCATTTCTGTAGAGGAAAAAGCTGCAGTAATACCGACCTGCTAAATCGGCGAGGTCACGTGCCGTGTCTACCCCCTTAAAGACTGCCAGCCCCTGTGTATTTTGGCGTGCCACTAAGTGGGCTCTGATGGGCCTGGGGCTCCGTCGATAAATGTGTTTGAAATGACTAGTACCGCCGACGAGCGGTCGCCTCGTGACAAAGAACGCGCACGGAACAAAATGTGACAAAGGGAGACAGACGAATTCCCCTAGCCCCAACGACCGTTCAGGCGATGGCACCAGTCACATCTTCCGCGAGTGTTTCTTATTCTGACCGCAATATATCCTAGATGGCGATAGAAAACAGCGAATTTTTCGGGCACGCGAACTCCCGTAAAACTGGCAGCACCGACGAGGTACTATTAAAGACTGCCAGCCCCTGTGTATTTCGGCGTACCACTAAGTGGGCTCTGTTGGGCTCTGGCGGCTCCGTCGGTATATGCGTCTAGCGATGATGGTAAAGCGGTAAATGCATTGAGCAGGGTAGGAAAATGAGCGCCTCCACCAGCGGGGAGATAAATGTAGATCTCTAACTTATTCATTATATAACTGCTTCAACATAATATGTGAGTATATTATTTTGCTATATAACTTATTACACTCTTATTGCCTCATTATCGTATTATACATTGTTGGAATATTTTATAGATGTAAAAAAAAAAAAAAATAAAAATAAGTAGTACGTAACATTCTAAAGAAATCATAGAATATAACAGAAATTAATTTGCAAATTACTGTTGCATTTATAAAATAACCATTCAATATAAAATTGGACAAAAATACATACAATTTACAATTAATGATAAAATTCTATCATTTTATTAATTGTAAGACTTGTGACGAGGCAAATTTCGCCTCGTCACGAGATATCACAGGTCCGTCCGCTCCCTCCACCCTGGCGAGTCCCCGCCTCGACCGCGCCGTCCTGCGCCCCGGGCATTGTTCCCCCACGGCCCCCAGCATGGATAGAGTGCGTGGCGAAGAAAAGAGTGGTCCGAAATCAGAAACAGCGACAGTGGCCCGCCGCCGGCCGCGGTCGCCCTCCACCCGGGCGAGGGAAGGGCCGGACGGGCCCACACCATCGCAGAGCGACCCGGCTGACCGGTCGCCACCTCCGCCCCGGCAGCCTCCCCGGGAGCGACCGGCAGCCGGACTTCGAAATTGCCGGGCCTGGGGAAACGACCACGCTGCCTCCCTCACCAGCCCACAGAGGACTCCCCAGGTCCCGGCTGAAGCAGGACGACCCCTGGTGGCCCGCCTCGGCACCGAAACTCCCTGGGGAGGGGGAACCGCGAGCCGGCGAGATCGCGACCGCGGATAGGGAGACTAATTAGCGTGCGCGCAGGGAGGGAGCAAGTCCACAGAGCAGTTTCGTTTTTTTTTCTTCTTGGTTTGTCGCAACTCATTGTGTCGTTTGCGGTCAATCGTTTTTTTTTTAGCTCCGGTGCATCGCGTGTGTGTGTGGAAACGACCACCCGCCACGAAGGCCAACGACGTCCAGGGATCCGCCGATGCCGAGGTAGGACTCACGCCTCCCTACGTTATATTTGGGTGTTTGGTGCGAGTGTGCGAGAGTGGATCGACGAGAGTGAGCGGGAACCCGCCGGGCCCGCTACCGTCCCCGTCCCCTTCGCGACTTTGGCGACAGGACGAGATCCGAGAGGCGAGGACCCTCGAGGTCGATCCCTTGACCCCCGGATCGCCGCCCTTCGCTGTGCCGATTTCGAGCTGCGACGACTCGCAAGCCGCATCGTAACGGTTCACACCGCGCCAACCGCCGAGTTCGTCCTCCGCGTTCGAACGAAGGTCGTCCTCGTTCCGCGGGCCCGCGCATCGCCGCCGCTGTCGGTTTCGTCGAGGTCATCGAGACTCCGAATTTGAATCGCGGACGGGTACCCCCGACCCCCCCGCATTCCCGACTAATCCTCTTTTTTTATTGTATTTGAAACTCTAGGGCCACCGACATTTTTGTACCCATTCCTAGCTTTAGTTTCTGCGTTCGAGAATTTTCTTTTGTATTGGGAATTTCCGCGTCGCGGTTTCTTTTTTTTGCCGCACTTGGCGGCCGCGTGCCCTTTTCCTCTTCGTGAAAGTGTACCGCGGAATTCCCGTCTTTCGGTTGGTTGACACGGCCACTTCGGCTTTTATTAAAGTTCACGTTAAACGACACTCGTGGGTCAAGTTTTCTTTAACCTCCCCTGAGCCCCGCTCCCATACTGAGCAGCCGGAAGGGCGAGGTTTCCGGACGAGTGCTACGGCACTGGCGCCCAGAAATTCAAATCGTCCGTGGAATTGTGCACGGGGCGCGCCGAGAGCGATTTTCCCTGATCGCCTCCGCGCAGGGCCACCCTTAGGCTGCCCCCATAACCCGTACGTCACAGACTGTTAGGAGATAATGAAAAATAAATTTATTTATTCATTTATCGTATAATACCACCTCTAATTCTTGACAAGTTGAGTTGTTTGTAATTGTTGGGGTGTGCTGAGTAATAAGATATAAGTATTAACTGAAATTATACATATTTCTGCAACCTTCCCTCAAACATATTAAAGAAAATCTAATAATAAGTAATGAATTAGATTGAAGAAAAAGACGCATAAATTAAATACCGGTTAGGAGTATTTATATTCCTATTGTCGAGTAAGATCTCCACCTTTATTTGAAATATTACTCCAGTGACTTCGTAGAGTGCGTTTATCCGTTTATTATTAAACGTTTTCATATGCCAATGAATTTTGTCTTAACGCCCATTTGGTACCAATTCCCCCATACCCCAACCAAATCATAATCAGCAACATCATACGTTTACAAAATGTTTAATTTTTCACCGCCTCATTGCATTAGGAGCTGTTGTCAACTCTTCGTAGTGCTATATTAAGGTAGTGGGGAGGCTTAGTAGGCAGACACAGCCATTGCAAATGAGGCAGGGAGGGGTACTATGAATACGTCGCGTCTCACGAAAACCACACGGTTCGGCTATGCGACCTTGAGAAACTTACAAGTGGACGTACACTCTCCGCTTTTCGGTTCCGTTCGCACTCTGCTTTGAGCTCGCCGCACCAAGCTACGGAGCGATGGAATGCGCTCCGACTCTGAATATGTACCATTTGCCTACCATGCGTGCTCCAGCAGCATCTTTGTGTTAGTACATGGCTTATTAGCTCCCGATTTATACCTATTATCTAAATCTGGACTCGTAGTAGCAAATTCGTATACATCATAAAATATAAACCCGGTTCGCCTCAATTCTGTGTCGGGCGACCGGAAAGAATACCAAAATTGGTTCCGTACCCAATGTGTTAAAGCTTCGAATCATTTGGGGCGATTCAAATTCGTTTCGAATATACATACATAGTGATGGATATACATACATTTCGAATTTCAAATATATATTATGTAGATTCGAAGCCTCAAAGTCTTGATACTCTAGACCAGAGGTGGGGAACGTGCGGCCTCGGGGCCGCATGCGGCCTCCGTGAGTTTCTTGTGCAGCCTTCATAAAAGCTAGCTTTTGTATTAATTTTAAAATTATTTTATGTATTGTTGCTATGTTAGTTTTCTATAACTTGATATTATTATTTTTCTATTGTATTTCTTTAAAATGAAATAAATTTATTTAAAAATACTTCTACTAATATCATTTTTATTTGAAGTGGTATTTAAATATGTAGTTGTTTATTAAAATTTAAAGATCTGGATGAATAAATAAATAAATTTATTTATTTATTAAGCTTAAATTATTAAGCTTAAATAAATAAAAATACCAACAGTGAAATATAAAAAATTATAGCGGCCTCCTTTGTTACTGCCTAATTTAAATGTGGCCTCTAATGGTAAAAAGGTTCCCCACCTCTGCTCTAGACTGTACTTAGGTGAATTCGAAACTTTGAAAAGTATTGACCAATTCGGAGCTCTGGAAAGTACTGACCGATTCGACACTCTTGATCGCGGCGTCTCTTTGAAGTGTCGCCGTCGACGCGACGTTCAGGACTACCGCTGCTGTTCAACTGTTTCAGAGTTTCGAATCGGTCAATACTTTCAAGAGTTTCGAATCGGTCAATACTTTCAAGAGTTTCGAATCCGTCAAGACTTTTGAATCCTACTAGAGATTCGAGTCGATCCAAGACTTTCAAAACCTTCAACGTCGAATCATATACAGCTTCCAAACGGTTCGAAGCGTTTCAAATCCCATCACTATGTACATTCATACATGTATGTATGTATAATGGAAATTGTAGTTTATCTTCTAAGAACGGGGTAACTGTCGCCGAACAGCCGAAATACCCAGCCCCACATGACGTTGCGCTGCGTGGAGTCGGATAAACGTGCTCTACGAAGTTACTGGAGTAAAATTTCAGATGAAAGTGATCTTACTTGACAATAGGAATAGTGGTATTCCAAACCAATTAATGGTTTATCTGATTTATCGCATATCTTATTCATTACTTATTATTTGATGTTGTTTAATATTCATAAGGGAAAGAGTGATGAAATATGTATAATTTCAGTTAATACTTTTATCTTATTACTCCGCTCACTTTAATAATTACAAACAATCAACCCCTTCAGGCATTAGAGGTGGTATTATCCAATAAATAAGCAAATACGTTGATTTTCCGTTGTCTATTAATATGTAGTTTCAATAGGAATAAAAGAATTATATTATTAATTATACATTGTATATATTCTTTCCCAATTTGACAACTATTAAGCAATAATTTTGCCTTAAGAAAGATTATTGTATAAATATAACAGTAATTAATACTGCATATTTCTTTAGAATATGATGCGTTTGTTATTTTAATTTTTCCCATATCTACAAAGCACTCCAACAATGTATAATAGGGAAGTAAGGCAATAAAAATGTTGTAAATTACAAAATAAAACGTGTATAGTTACACATGTTGAAGCGGGTATAGAATGGATAATGTCAGCGACCTGCATATATTTCGTTACCTACGAACCGACGAGATTTTCGATGTTTGGGTATCTGTTTCTCATTCTGACCGCAATATATTCCAGAGGGCGGTAGAAAACAGCGAATTTTTCGGGTTACACGAAGTCCCATAAGGCTGGCAGTCTTTAACAGTAGCTCGTCGGTGCTGGCAGTCTTTAACAGTAGCTCGTCGGTGCTGGCAGTCTTTAACAGTAGCTCGTCGGTGGTATGGTAAAAATATATCTCTGTCGGTAAATGATATCTCCAATTTGACGACGCAAAAGAACAAGCGAATGACGCAGGAGAGGCATGGTTGCTGATACGTATATACAGTTACGTTACACTGTTGCCACATTTCCCTACATCAAGAAACTTGCGATGTTTGGATAGATGCGTGTCCACTAGCAAGTAACTTGCGACATTTTTTGCGAGAGCGACTCTCGCGACGTGTGTAGACTGTAGACACGTCCGAAATAATGGTTGGCAAGTTGATCTCGCTGGCAGCAATTGTTTTCAGAGAGCGATATAATTTACAGTGTATACACCCACTTTTTTTGTTGCGGACAGTAATCTGCACTTTCCAACGGTGTCAGAAAGATTTGCCGAGAGTCAAAAATGACAGAGAAAAAGCTGTGGTCGAAAGAAGAAAGTTTTAGATTAATTTCGCGGTGGGAGCTTTTACCTGAGCTTTGGAGTGTGAAAAGTAAAGATTATCGGAACAGAATCAAAAAACAAAACGCATTAAAAAATCTTTCCACCGAATTTAATACTACGGAAAATGAAATAAGCCTTAAATTGCATAATTTACGCACACAATTCCATCAAGAACTACGGAAAACTGAATCGAAGCACAGTGGCGATGGGGTCGAAGATATGTATTTACCACAGCAATTGGGAATTTTTCCGTGCCCTGGTGTTTATTCGTATGAAACATTCAGACGCAAAAACTGTTGACAATTTGGTAAGTAAGGCATACATAAACACCTGAAAAATGATATGAAGATTTTTATTTATTTTTGCAACATATATTGTTTATTTAATAGTTTTAAATATGTTTGTACTGCCAGTGTATCTCTCCACGTGGAGAAACAAAACAGTCTTTAAATTCGTCTCGTACATCTTTAGCAGATTCTGTACAATTGTGAGCTTGCCCTCGTTGTAATTCTAGTAAATTCGATGTTGGCATTCCAAGAATTCTCCATTCTCCAGGCCTCTCATCGGTATCGAGAGTACCTGGCGGTGCATAAGATCCACTTCCACGTGTCAGAAGAAAATTGTGTAGTACACAGATTGCTGACACTACTAAAGTGGTTTTTTCTGCAGAAAGTTCTAGTGGTTTCCGTAGTATGCGAAATCGATTAGCAATAAGACCAAATGCGTTTTCTACAATTCGTCTGGCTCTCGACAAACGATAATTAAATACACGATTAGGAGCTGGTTGCTCTCGAAAAGGATACGGTTTTAACAAATCAGTTTTCATTGCAAACTCGTCATCGGCAACAATAACATAGGGTACGGGTTTTGTACGTCCGGGTAACGGTTGAGCAGCAGGCAGATTTAGTGAATTATTTGACAAAATATTCGATGAAGCACAGTTGCTGAATACACCTTCGTCTGAAACTCTTCCATTACATCCGATGTCCACATATAGAAACTTATACGTTGCATCAACAAGTTCCATCAGTGTTATACTGTTGAACCCTTTGTAGTTATAGTAGTAACTACCAGAATTTGGAGGTGCTTGGATGTGTTTTCCATCTAACGCTCCTACACAATGAAGAAAGTTCCAATAGTCTTCAAATAACTCTGAATGTTTCTTCCGTTCCACGGGTGTTCCGGGAACCTATAAAAACAGCGACAATAAATGCGTGTTAAAATTAAATACTAGTTTTCACATCTAAGGTTGCAGAAACAACAATGCGAAATACAACTGACAATGCAGAGCAATGTGATGATGTTGACGTCAATACATTGATCGATTCTGATGAAGAGTCTAGAAATGTACGAAAAAAAGGGGAAAAAATGAAAATAAAAAGAAAGATGATTATTTATTGGAAAAGACAATGAAAGTAATCGACAAACCGGTAGACGACTTCCAAGTGTTTGGAGACTTCGTTGCTTGCGAAATAAGAAATTTAAAATCGCGAGATAAACAAATGCTGCTAAAGCGTATGATTCAAAGGGCAATTTTACAAGTGTCTGAAAGTGATGATGTTGCAAGTTCAATTACATCATTAGGTACTGAACATCCTATACAATATACACCATCATGGAACAATTCCAGACCATCCTCTGCTGGGTCATGGGACAATTCTAGACAATCCTCAGTCTCAACATATTATTCAAATTTGAACCTCCATTCATCGGAAGAAGATAAAAATATTTATATTTTAACATCTATTTCTACTGTGAAAACTCTACCTCTGATAAATGTAATTAGAAATCATAGATAAATCTTTAATAAACTAACAAATACGGTTAAAAATACGTATTGGTTAGGCATTTATAATCCGGTTTAAGTGAAGCTTGTATTTCAAATAAGTGATTCATACTTTTATCTTGATGATGGAGTGCCTAAACGTTCTGTATTTTACAGTGTGACGACGCAACTTTTGCCTCGCCACGAGAGTTGCTGGAGGCTTCCGCTCCGTCCGCTCCGGCGGGTCCTAGTCTCCGAGACGTAGACGTTAGTGTGCGGAATGCGTGTGGGCGAGTGTATGAGTGCGCGCGTGTACGTGCCTTTTTTTGCCGGCCGACCGTCACGCGCTCCGCCACGGCGGAACATCGCCGCCGCCGGTCGTGGGGACCTCCACTCAGGAGAGGGAGGTGCCTGATGGGTCCACCACTGCCGCTGCCCGCCCGGCTGACCGGTCGCGGCGCCTCCACCACAGCAAGCTGCCCTGGGGACGACCGGCAGCCGGCCTCCGAGGACGCCGGACCTGGGAGCAGCCGACCACCGCCGCTGCGCTACGACCACCCTCCAGAAACGCCAGAAGGCTCCCAGGACCCGGCCAAAGGATTCAAAGTCAAGCGGCCCATCAAGGTTTTCGAACTCCCTGGTGCGGAGAACCGCGCACCGGCGCACAGTGCGGACAAATGGCGAAATTGTGGACAAAAATCTAAATTTAGATATCGATGTAAATATTTTGCTATTTATTTACAAAAAATGAAATTTAACAAAGAAAGTAATAAACTTAAAAAGAAATTAACAAATTTGACAAAGAATTAACAAATTTATTATTAAAAATCAATAAACTTAATAACAAACTTGTAAAATTAACAAATTAAAATGTCTCCAGGAATATTGATTACACTGTGAAGCCATGCATTATAGCGTTGTAAAAGATACTTTTTTGTTCTTGAACAGCTCTTCCACTTTTTACTTAATGCTAACAATAAGTCATAAGCTTTGCACTCCCGAAGCTTGTTATCAATATCTATAGAGCATGTACTGGTATTCAAACGTCTCTTTAATTCAGTTAAAATATTTGATATTTTTTCTGATTTATCACTTGAACTGAACTCCATATATCAAGCAACTCCAAATTTTTACTTATTAAAAAGTATATAAAACTAAGTGTTGCAGTTAGTTGCAAAAAAGGTTATAAAATTCTTAAAATAAAACAAGTAATGAATCCAAATATGTTAGAACCTCAGGATATTCTTTGCCGTTTTTCTTTTATGTTAATTTAAAGTTTTATATCCTTGTAATGAATAATAAAAATTTACTTGAACCGCTGAACATTGATATAAGAAATAAATCTATTTATTTTATCCCTTCCCTACTGCTAATACTTCTTCGAAGAATCCTTAAAAGTACAAACTGTACCACGACTTCTACACCGCTATCGCTCATTGTCAGACATAAACCTAATCACTTATCTTTCACACCTCTATCGCCAGTGCACATTCATGCTCTTCCAAACAATCCCGATCTATCTTCACATTCTTATTACCATTTCAATAGGAATAAAACAAATATTAAAAACCAATAAAAAATGCCTAAAAATTGTTCACATATTATTATTGCATAATTGCATTATGCATATACATTATCGATGAATGATTATTAATAACAATTTTCATTCTAACATGCATTTTAGTAGCAGAAATCTATCTCATATTGTGATATGTACGAATACTGAATTTTGCCCAACTATTCCGCACTGTGCGGCGGCACAATCGAAGACAAGGAGAAGCGCGCGAGCAGTCACAGCGATCGGTCGTAGTCTTTATAATTGCGGATTTGATTTAGTTTAGTTTAGTTTATTTCTTTTGCGTGTGTCGGTCCTCCTTAAATTTCTTTTAGTTGTTTTTCTTTTTCTCGTGTTTTCTTTTCAATTTCGTATTTTTGTATTTCCCGTTATTGCGTGCGTGCGTCAGGGTGTGTTCTCCGTGGATCGAGCCACCCGCACCGCCGTCATTTGTTTTTTTGGATACGTCGCCGCACTCTATGTCCAGGTAGGACTCACGCCTATTGGTTTGATTTTTATTGCGTGTGTGAGTGTGAGAGGATCGGTGTGAACACGGGAATACCGGGGTATTCCGTACGGTATCGCGTTCCGCGTATTGGAAATTATGGGTGGAATCAGTTAAAAGAAAATAAAATAACTAAAATGTCTTTGCTTAAAATATAATTTAATAACTGAATAATATGAAGGCTAAGTCGAGATGTTTTATCTTTCGAGGCTGCGTTCAAACTGCAACGATCCCGGTGGATGCGCACACGATTTCTGGACGAATGTTTACTTAAGGACCATATCGCCTTCCACTTCTAAGAACTAGCGTCCTCGGTCGACGACTTTATTGTAAACGAATATCAAATTCATTTTTGTTTGTTTTTTTTTTTTTTAATTAATCCAATACCGCGACCTAGGCGACAGGACCGACCCGAGGAGACGAGGACTCTCGAGGCTCGTTCCCTTGATCACGCTCCCGACCGGATCGTTGTCCGGTATCGCCGGATTGCCGAGCTTCGGCGGCTCGACCTCGGAATCGTAACAGTCGACGCTCATACCGTGCGTTTGAACGAAGAGCACCTTCGTTCCGCGATCTCGCGCGCCGAAAGTAACAGTCGGTTTCGTCGAGGCCCCGGCGCCTCCGTAGTAGAATCGCGAACGGGTCCCCCCGAACCTGTGCCCGCTGCCCCGACTAACCTTTCTTTTTTCTACTGTATTTGAAACTCTGGGACCACCGACGTTTTGTATCCGGCCCCTAGTTTTAGTTTATACGGTAGTCTTCTATATTGGGAATTTCCGCGTCGCGGTTCCTTTTTGCCGCACGTGGCGGCCGCGTACCTCTTTCGCTAAAGTGTACCGCGGAATTCCCGTCTTTTTGTTGTTTGGCACGACCTCTTCGGCCTTATTAAAGTTACCGTTAAACGAAACACTCGTAGGTCACTTTCAATTAACCTCCCCTGATTTCCGCTCCCATACTGAGCAGCCGGAAGGGCGCGGGTTCCGGACGAGTGCTACGGCATTGGCGCCCAGAGAATCAAATCATCCGTGGATTTGTGCATGGGGCGCGCGGAAAGCGACTTTCCCTGGTCGTACTTCAGCGCAGGGCACCCGTTTGGCTGCCCCCATACCCGGTCCGTCACAATAGTCGATACGTGTTTTTACTTGTGTATGTTGAATTTTTCGAAGGTTTATCTACACTGTATTATGTATAGCAATACTTACCTTAAGATATGTATTTTTCGTACACACAGGAATACGAAAGAAATACATGAGAGAATGATACGAATCACCTATAAATAGTATTATATTATACAGCGTGTTCGACAACAGGTGGGCATAGTTTCAGGTGGTGGTAGCTGGGGTGATTCTGAGCCGCTTTTTCCTTTGCCAAAATGCTCGTTAAGGCTTCATTTTTTAATTATTAATGAAAAACCCAGGCCAATCAGAGCGCGCGAATAGTGCATGCTTAGCCGTGATTCGTTCTAGTCCGACGTCCTGGCTCGAAGTTCCCCTATCACGACTAAGCGCGCACTCTACGCGCGCTTTGATTGGTCAGTGTTTTTCGTTAATAATTCAAAAATGAAGTCTTAACGAGCATTTTGGCCAAGGAAAATGCGGTTCAGAATCACCCCAGCTCCCACCCGCTGAAATTATGCCCATCTCTTGTCGAACACCCTGTATAAATAAAAATAAACTAGATCTACAAATAGAAGTAAACTCGAATATAAAAAACACTTCGAAACAAGCTGAATTTAATTATTTTATAATTAAAATGTAAAATAAAATATAAAATAAAAATAGTACTGAAAAAATATCTTTATAAATAATGAGTATTGACGGAAATGGCAGAATATGTGTCAACTTATTAACCGACTTCGAAAAGGAGGAGGTTACTCAATTCGACATGTATGTTAATTTTTTTTTTTCTTTTTTAATGTATGTTCGCCAATTACGCAGAGATGGATGGACCAATCGGAACCAAACCTTTTCCATCTTGTAGGCTATGACTCCCAGTTGGTCCCGTAAAAAAAATTTTTGCATTTCACCACCGCTTGCCCCTTTTTTATTACAAAAAAGCGTCAGATTTCGTGCGCGTTGTGTATGGTCATCGATTACTCCAAGATGGATGGACGAATCGGAACGAAACCTTTTGCATCTTGTAGAGTATGACCAACAGTTGGTCCCGTAAAAAAAACCAGTTCGGATTTCTTCATTTTTTCCGCTGTTATCGCAAAAAACGTGCTATCTCGCGTGTACTCGGTCTGATATCGATGAAACCTAGTATTACATTTTGCGGCCGGAGATGTTTCCATGATGATCCCATTTGCAACATTCCCTTCACTTTCCTGCACTTCCCTTCGCACCCCCGCACTTCCCTTCGCATCCCTGCACTTCCCTTCACTTCCTTATCTTTCCCTTTCAAACCCAACTCCCCTGCCCCTTCCTTTCCTCCCCTCCCGCCCCTTCCCTTTCGCTTCAATCCCTTTCCCTCCCTTCTCTACCCGCCCCTGCTGTTCCCACCGGTGCTAATTACTATTGTTATTGCAATAATTATTGCAATTACGTTTTGCGCCCGGGGATGTTGCCACTATGATCACGTTTGCAACATTCCCTTCACTTTCCTGCACCTCCCTTCGCATCCCTGCACCTCCCTTCACTTCCTTGCCTTTTCCTTCAACACCCAACTCTCCCCTGCCTCTTCCTGCCCTCCCTCCCGCCCCTTCCCTTTCATTTCAATCCCTTTCCTTCTCTTCTCTACCTACCCCTACTGTTCCCTCCATTGCTAATTACTACTCTTATTGCAATAATTATGTTTCTAGCATGACGGCGACATGGCAAGTGGTAAATGCGAATCAAGCAATATCCTACTTTCCTATAACTATGTTACATCAGACACAGTAAATCCCAGTTGTTACGTGAGATTTGAAAGAATTATGTATAATTTCGTAAATTTTGTGTGGTTTTACGTATTTTATATAATTGATTACTATTTATTCCAATACAATATGATTATTAAGGATTTCAGTAGAGGAGTTAGGTATATTGCAGCGTTAGTATCCACGTTCATGTCTGAAACAAAAGTACATACATGTTTCTGTAGTATAATCGTAGTGAAAAGAAAAAAGAAACACTCGCACGCACGCACGGAACGCACGCCCGCATGCCCCACCGCGGGTTTTGTGGTTTTACGTATTTTATATACGTACCTCCACCCGCGTGCGGGCGTGCATGTGTGCGGGCTTTCGAGCGGGCGCGCGTGCGGGCGTGCGGGCGGGCGCGCGTGCGTGCGTGCGTGCGGCGCGCGTGCGTGCGGGCGGGCGTGCGGGTGTGCGTGCGGTCGGGCGGGCGGGCGCGCGTGCGTGCGGGCGGGCGTGCGGGCGTGCGTGCGGTCGGTCGGGCGGGCGGGCGTGCGTGCGGGCGGGCGTGCGGGCGTGCGTGCGGTCGGGCGTGCGTGCGGGCGGGCGTGCGGGCGAGCGTGCGTGCGGGCGTGCGTGCGGGCGTGCGTGCGGACGGGCGGGCGTGCGGGCGGGCGTGCGTGCGGGCGGGCGCGCATGCGTGCGGGCGTGCGGGCGGGCGGGCGGGCGGGCGTGCGTGCGGGCGGTATGTGGCTATTATTTCACAGGGAATGCAAAGATCGCCACTAAAAAATATGAAATAAAAAAATTTTTGGAAAAAAATACAACCGACTTCGGAATGCACTAAAAAGAACGAAATAATTTTAATTTAAAGTTCGGAGACGGCGCAAAATTAAAAATTTTCTACATTGGAAATTGTCAAAATTTTTTAATCCATTTACATATTTTCACAATTTTTAATTTTTCGCCGTCTCCGAAATATAAATTAAAATTATTTCGTTCTTTTTAGTGCATTCCGAAGTCGGTTGTATTTTTTTCCAAAAATTTTTTTTTTGGTTCTAGATTCACGAAAAAAAGTTTATGCGATGTGTATCATGTATTTCACGGACATAGGAATATATTCCTATACAGGGTGTCCCAGAACTAGTGTAATACCCGGAAATGGGGGGTAGCTGGGGTGCATCTGAACAACTTTTTCCTTTACCAAAATGTTGTTTGAAGCTTCGTTATCGAGTTATTAACGAAAAACACCGACCAATGAGAGCGCGCGTAGAGCGCGGCTCAGCCACGAGAACGTTAGTGGCTCTCAATCGCGCGCGGACGTGGCCGTGAACGAATGCCTCTTTGCATCGGAGATATCGAGAGAATCACACGGCAAATGTTACATTGTACTAAATTAAGAATAACGTAGAATTATTTATGAGTAACAAATTAATGAATATGTTGTTTAATAACTATGTTTGACACTTTTTAACGTTATCCGAAAAGAACAAAGTGTTGTAGTAGTTATGAAAATAATTTTTTTTTTTTAATACCACACCAACAGTTGGATAATTTATGTTTAACCCCTTGCACTACTTTGACGAGTCTGACTCGTGATGAAAATTTTATGCCAAAGTTGTATATCACGAGTCTGACTCGTTGCTACACTTCCATGCCAAATATGAATATCACGAGTCTGGCTCGTGATCGACATTTCGTGCCAAACATGAATACCACAAGTTCCACTCGTGGTCCTAATCTAGGGTCCTAATCCCATTCAGGATAAACAAGTATGGGACCTAGGGTGTAGTGTTGCGTTCCGCCGTACCGATAGGATAAAACAGATAATTATGTAAACATGGACACACAGAGAGAAAAAGCAAGGTTTCAGTCGTACCTCAGTTTGTACCATTCCGTTGTACGAGGCGCATACGTTTCGAACAGCCTTCTTCACTGAAAATCCTATTCTGAATTATTTGTAACTTTGCCAATCCCATCACAATGTATAAGAAAAGAAGCAAAATTGGTAAAACAGCACGTGGTTCGCGGGGAAGTGAGAGTAAAAAAGTAGAAGAACGAGTCATAAGCGATGAAAGTTCTAATGACAGCAGCGTGATTGTGCCAGTGGTGAATCGTGCACGAAGATTTATTACATCCGATAGTGATGAAGAGGAGAATCCTAGACCCGGTTTGAGTGTTGACTGGAATTGGAAGGAAAGTGTTAACACTGTAAAAATTTGGGAATATTCCGAGTCCCATGGTGTAAAAGACTACGTTTTAGATCAACTAAATACACATTACTAGATTTATTTTTTATTGTTTTCGACGAAACCTTCTGGGTCATTGTAGTTACGCAAACGAATATTTATGCCCAACAAATAATGAGCAATGGGCGAAGAAGAAAAGTGGACGATAATTGGTATCCAGTCACCAAGAATGAAATCTTGGCCTATTACGCTTTGTGTATTTTGATGACACAAATTAAAAAACCGAACATTCAAATGTATTGGACTAAGCGAGAGGTGATTGAAACTCCTATATTTTGTAAAGTAATGCCGTTGAAGAGATTCACACAAATATCACGATGCTTGCATTTCGCAAATAACGAAGCAGACCAAAACAACGACCGCCTTCACAAGATAAGACCAATTATTGATTATTGGAACGATAAGTTTAGTAGGATTTACACACTAAATGAACATGTAAGTATTGCAACGAGGCAAATTTTGGCCTAGTTACGAGACGTTGGTGCGCCCCGCTCCCTCCGCTCCGGCGAGTCCTCGCCCCCGGGACGCGGACTCGAAAGTGCATGTGTATGTGTTCTTTTTTTTGCTGTTGCGGCCCACCGCCTCGCGCTCCGCCACGGCGGAGCATCGCCGCCGCCGGTCGTAGGGACCTCCACCCAGGGGAGGGAGGGGCCAGTTGGGTCCACCACCTTCGCTGGTCAACCGGCTGACCGGTCGCCGTGCCTCTACCCAGCAGCCGCTTTGAGAGCGACCGGCAGCCGGACACCGAGGACGCCGGGCCTGGGAGCAGCCGACCACCGCCATCTCGACCGGAGCTCCGCCAGAGGGCTCCCAGGACCCGGCTAACCGAATTTCCAACATCGAGCGGCCCATCTTGGTTGCCGAACTCCCTGGGAGGAGAACCGCGTACCGGCGGCGAATTTCGAGAGAAGCGCGCGAGCAGGTGCCGAGTACGGTCGGATGTTAGAGAGATTTGAGAGTTTAATATTTAATTTAGTTCAGTTTGCGTGGTGTCGAGTCCCTTTTGATTTTCATTTAGTTTCTTTGGTTCTTCCGTATCCAGTATTTAATTTTGCGTTATTTTGTAAATTTCCTTGTACTTTCCGTTTAACTCTTTGTGCGTGCGTGTTGGAGCCGGTGGAGCGAGCCACCCGCACAAGGACCAATTTTTTTGTGGATACGTCGCCGCACTCCATGTCGAGGTAGGACTCACGCCTTTTGGTTTGATTTTTATTGCGTATGTGAGTGTGAAAGGATCGGTGTGAACGCGGGAATACCGGGGTATTCCGTATCGTATCGTGTTCCGCGACCTAGGCGACAGGACCGACCCAAGGAGACGAGGACTCTCGAGGCCCGTCCCCTTTATTCCGCTCCCGACCGATTCGTTGTCCGGTACCGTCCGACTGTCGAGCCCCGGCGGCTTGACATCGGAGCCGTAACCGTTGACGCTCGTACCGCGCGTTCGAACGAAGCGCCTCTTCGTTCCGCGATCTCGCGTGCCGGAAGTCATAGTCGATTTCGTCGAGGCCCCGGCGCCTCCGTCTCAGAATCGCGAACGGGTCCCCCCTTACCCGCGACCGCGATCCCGACTAATCTTTCGTTTTCACCTGTATTTGCAACTCTAGGACCACCGACACTTTGTATCCGGCCCCTAGTTTTAGTTTCTACAGTAGAGATTTTTCTTTGTATTGGGAATTTCCGCGTCGCGGTTCCTCTTTGCCGCACTTGGCGGCCGCGTACCTTTTCCTTTGCGCAAAAGTGTACCGCGGAATTCCCGTTTTTTTGGTTGTTAGGCACGGCCACTTTGGCCTTTATTAAAGTTACCGTTAATTTACCGAAACACTTGTGGGTCACTTTCAATTAACCTCCCCTGATTTCCGCTCCCCTACTGAGCAGCCGGAGGGGCGAGGGTTCCGGACGAGTGCTACGGCACTGGCGCCCATAGAATCGAATCGTCCGTGGATTTGTGCACGGTGCGCGCAGAGAGCGATTTTCCCTGATCGCCTCCGCGCAGGGCAACCCTTAGGCTGCCCCATAACCCGTACGTCACAACATTTAAGGTCAATGAATTTTTTTGTAAAAGTACTATCAAATGACCCAAACAAAAATGTAAATGCAATTTCCATATAACCAATTCTTTCTGACATGAATAGTTATTACGTAATGGGACTGTATCACTTAAGCGCGGACACACTGTATATGCAAGGTGTCCACGCGAAAGTGACAGTCGCAATATTTCAATAACTATTTGTTACGAAACGGGGCTAATAGCTGCCCTCGCAGCACGAGGTGGTGAGATATTGGGAAGAGAACGAAAAAAAAACACGCCCGCGTAGTTTTATATTTTGGCTCTCTCGTTTATTAAAACTCTCGTTTTATTTACGAATGCGCACTTAACTTACAATTAACTTATATTTCTTAAGCACAAACAATAAACAAAATTCAATTAACAAAAAGATCCCAAGGCGATAAAGGTCCCGAAAAAAAGCCACGCAAGGGAACGCACTTGAATTCTTCACAAGCGACTTTCGAGAAAAACGCCGAGCAGGTCCAAAAACAAAACGGTTCACACAATTATTAATACAAAAGCAAAACTGAGCAGGTCCGCACGCGAGCCGATGCGGACGCTGTACATTCACTCTGAGCGCAATTAATCTTAGCAAAAGGAACTTCGCAAAGCACGTGGCTGCTGCGTGAACCGGCGAACGAGTAATGGCTGCCGAGACGAGCACGTTGCGAGCGGTTCTTCTAGCCGGTCTCAAGATGACCGGGCGCGTGCGCGCTGCGTGAAGTGTTTTCAACAACGTGGCGAGCCGTCGAGCCGTCGAGACGAGCCGAGAGATGGCCCTCTTGTACTCAAGCGGTTAATTCCCGAACGACTTTCCGTGCGGGGCATATTTTTTCGACAGTTGGGTGAGGAGCGTTTTTTGAAGAAGTGATTAGAGTAGCGAAAAAAGAGTGAAAAAAAAAGAAAAAAATTAAAAGAAAAGTGCACAGTAGACAAGTGTCATATTCCACATTAGTGTGAAGTGAAAAAGAAAGGAAAAATACAGGAAACAAGAGTCCTCGAACTCCTTCACCACGCTAGAGGCCACATGGCCGACAGCGGTGGTGAAGCCATGATGATGGATAAAGAAGAGGAAAATGAACAGCCATGGATACTCGCCCATGGAAGCCACAGAAACAATAGCAAAGACGGACAATTAAAAAGGAAAATGAGCGACAGCTCGATAGGAGAAGCAAAAAAAGATAAAAAAATAACACCAGAAAATCTGAACAATGCAACATCTACAGCAAATCCTCAAATCAACCTATATCAGAAAAATCACAAAGGACCAGCCTATGTCTGCATTAAAACACCATATAGAAAAGAAAAACAGACAAAAACACAAATCCACTTACAAGTAAACCTACGGAAGTGTCACTCTCCGATTTTTCTGAAATTTGGATATGTTATAATACATGAAAAACTAAGAGACACGTATTTTTTTTTAACGGCGGAAAAACATTTTTTGCAGCAAGCTATTGGTCACTTTAGAGGTAGTTCACCCCCTAATTTTCGCTCCCCCTCCAACACACCTATTCCAATTTTCGTCTTCTATCGGATAATACTTTCATACTAAAAATCATCGAAATCGCTTCACTGGTCTCAAAGATATCGCAATTTTTCCATTTTACCTCCTATTTTGGGAGGCCGTTTCACCCCCTAAATATGTTTTTCCGCCGCTAAAAAAAAATACGTCTCCCTTAGTTTTTCATGTATTATAACATATCCAAATTTCAGAAAAATCGGAGAGTGACACTTCCGTAGGTTTACTTGTTAGTCATGGCAAAGGCGGTGCAGGAAACAAACTGCGGAGCAGAGGAATTAATTCCGTGTGGAAGAAATATGGCAGAAGTTAAGTTCAGCACAGGTGATATGGCGAATCAATTCGTAGCAAGCGAGAGTCTCAAGAAAAGGAGCCTGCTAGCCTACATACCGAAGTACAGAGTCGAACGGAAGGGAGTAATCAAAGGATACGATACTGAATATTCGGTAGAGGATATCCTCAAGTATGCAGAAGCTCCCTGCAAAATACTGCACGCGAGAAGGCTAAACTCAAGAAGAAAAAACCCCGAAACAGGGCACACAGAATGGATCCCCAGCAACACTATCCAAATCACATTCGAGGGAACAATACTACCTGAAACAATAAAAATATATGGACTATACCACATGAAGGTAGAAGTCTACATAGATCCAGTGAAGATCTGTTACAATTGCTTAACATTTGGCCACATTGCAACATACTGCAGAGGAGAAAAAAGATGTATTAACTGCAGTCAAATAGGAGAACACAATAAAGAAAACTGCATAACAACAGAAGTCAAATGCTTTCATTGCGGAAGCGAACATAGAACGCTACACGCCAAATGTCCAAAATTGACAGAAGAAAAAGAGATAAACAACATAATTGCATATCAGAGTGTAAATCCTTGGCAAGCAAGAAAGCTCCTAAGGGCCAATCAAGGAAACGTAGCGAACCAGACCTCTGTTCCTCAAATAACAAGAGAATCATTCCCACCTCTCGAAGCACCATCACCTCAGAAAATAATAGAAATGAAGAAAGTAGGAGGACAAGAACGCCCCCTCAGAAATAACAATGCATGGACAACAAATCAAGTAGAAAAAAACAAAAGAGAAGCACAACAAGTGGCAAACATTAAAACAGAAACGGCTCAAACTCATCATGAAAGAATAAATCTGCAGAATCATACACAAAAGGAAATCACATCAAACCTACGCCAAACAAACATCAACACAAACAACAGCACAAATAAACCATCAACCTCAAAAAAAGAACAGCCTAGAGTAGTCAAATCGGAAAGCCTAGACAGCATAAATAAAACAGCAATAAACAATATAATCAAGCAGTATAAACCTAAGCCTAGAAAATTAAACAATTAAAATGGAAAGTACACTCAAAATAACACAGTGGAACTGCAGAAGCATTAGAACCAAAAAAACAGAAATAGAACAAATATCACATACTTCAGACATAATAATCTGCACAGAAACGTGGTTAAAACCAAACATTCCCTTTGAAATTAAAGGATTCAATACCATTAGAAAAGACAGAACAACTGCAAAGGGAGGGGGCATTGTCTTCTTCATAAAAAAATACATACAATTTAACCTGCTAGAAGACTGCCTCAATGAACCTGACACAGACACTATAATAATAGACATAACCAACTTGCAACAGCCATTAAAAATAGTAGGGTGTTACAGACCCCCTGACAAGACACTTAGACTACACAAATGGAAAAAGTTTGTAGAGAAGTTAAATGATACAAAAAACTTCATTCCTGTAGAGGACTTCAACTCCAACCATACAGAATGGAATTGCAGCAAAATAGATGCATCAGGATCCAATCTACAAAAAATAATAGAATCAAACAATATAATAATACACAACACAGACCCAGTAACCAGAATAGGACCACCAGGACAATGCGATAGCAACATAGACCTAGTTTTAACACCACCAGAGATTGCTCATCTTATTACAGTGAAACGACACTCAGATCCCAAAGGATCAGATCATTATCCATTAGACATAGACGTGCAGAATAATAAAATTGGTCGAGAATACAAAACAAATAAAATATCGACAAACAAGATTGACTGGGTAGCCTACTCAGCATATCTGGACTCCTACTGGGAGAGGTTCCTGCCAAATGACAATGTTAAGCAAACGCTGGAAGAACGAATTAATAAATTCACAGAAATCATGATAAACTGTACAAAAAGGGCAACTCCCCAAAGGAACAACAGCAAATCTGGCAACACAAAACAGTACAAATCAGCACCATGGTGGGACGCGGATTGCTCCAAGGCAATAAGATTAAGAAAGGCGACCTTCTTAAAATGGAAAACCACCCTTAATTTCGTTGACTGGGAGAAGTACAAAAAACAAAGTGCAATCACAAAAAAGTGCTTAATAAAAAAGTATGACAGGAGAATAAGAAATCCCCTCAACGTGCCAAAAAGCCGAGCGCTAAGGGATCCGCGAATAGCGGGACAGAGATAATTCCCTTGTTTACCGACGGAGTGGCGACGAGCCCTCTAATTACTAAGGGGTCCACCGAGAGGGCCAGCGCGACACGCGCTCGATCGTCGATCGATGCCGCACCACTCTGTCCCGGACCACTGTAGCATGAAGCCGTTTAAGATATATTAAAACTACCGAGCGTGTCTCCTTGTATCGATAAATATTAGTCGCAGTTGTGTCATTGTCAAATTCAGAAAAGGCGGAAGGACGCCCTAAGCGAGGATAATCGCCGAATTTGTAAGTCAGAAGATCTGTACCTTACTGGATTAAAATCATACTTCTTTATTCCAATTCTTGTCTGAATTTCGTCAATTAATACGGGTCTCCAACCTGCCCACCCTCTGAGGGAGTTTCATGTTCTATCGCCGATTTCGTCAAAATCGGCTGGCGCCCACAAAATTTATTGTCGAATCGCGACCATTCAATTTTACCTAATTAATTAACTTTCTTTAGAGCCCCGGCAGCCACTGACCCAGGCCGCGCCGGGTGGGTTCTTTGCCGTCTTGTAGCAGAATTTCTCAAATTTTATGAATAATTAATAATAAATCTTATCGCGACAAAGATCCTGTCTCAATGGGTTACAATACTTCAGTTCACGAAGCTACAGGTTACACACCTTTCGAACTAACCATCGGACATAAAGCTAACATGCCCCCCACTATCTCTGCAACACCATCCCTTTCCAAAGAACAACTTTTCAAAATTTGGAAACGACGACACGATACTTACTTGACAGAAGCAAACAAAACACTCAACAAAAACAAAGCACGCTTCAAACGAGATAAAGAGCGGAGAATTATAAGACTCCAAACCGTATTTAACATAATCGACAGAGTATTACTGCATAACGACAATAAACAAAATAAACTCGACCATGAATGGTTAGGACCAGCCGAAATCATCCAAGCATCAGCTACTACGTACACCATCGAATTTCCCTCCGATAAGCGACAACTCAGAGTACATGGTAACCGGTTGAAAATCTTTAATTCAGGGCGACAACCCTTTAACATCCTGTTCTACCTCTGTAGAATGACTTTTTGTAAACTACAAGTTATTCCGCTAAATAACTCCGTTGTATTTCTTGAACGTATCGACAACTGTTACATGTATACTAATCAGATATCTGTTTCAATAATCATTAACAATCATGAATTGTTAGCACAACCCATTGTAATTACCAATTCCATCGACAAACTTAAGAAATATTGTAAAGACTGTGCATACAAGGAAGAAATTCGAAACCTTAAACTCAAACTCATATCTGTACAGCGTACGATTGACCAATTGAAATTAAGCCTCAGAATCATTAAAAAACGCGGACTCCTGAACCTCATTGGCTCAGTATCCAAGTCATTATTTGGCACTCTTGATGAAAACGACTTGTCCTTAATTAACGAAAACATGGATAAACTCTTTGATTCAAACAACCAACTTAAGACCATTGTAGCTAACCAATCTGCCCTAATTAAACAAGTATTGGAAGACTCTCATATTCAATTTATCAATCAAATGCAAATTAAGATGCAAGAACTTCAAAATTCAGCTCAAAACCACGAACTATTCAATTCACTAATATTACATACTGAGTTTGCTCTTTCTGAACTACACGTTAACATTAACGAACTTTTGAACACAATCATATTAGGAAAACAAGGAATAATCAACCCACAAATTGTAAAGCCGCAACAATTTTTAAGCACTGTTGAAAGGATCACTGAAACATACTTTCTGCACAACCACATAGCACCAACTTTAGAAAACTTTCAAACTATACTAGATATTAGCAGTCTGAAACTTTGGATCAACAACGGTAAAATCATATACAGGGTGTCCCAGCTAACTCTGGCATCTCAAATATCTCGCTTGTTTTTCATGGTAGAAGAAAATGTTAGAAGAAAAAGTTATTGTATCCGATGGGGCACATATTCTGATTGGTGAAAAATTTTGCTCAAGGTCATTTTTTTCGAGATTACAAGGTTATATCAGTGTATGAAATTTCCACACTCAAGGTCATTTGAAGGTCGTAGTGCTATAGGTCAATGAACTCGCCTTGCCCTCAGCTATCATCGTATGATAACAAAAATATATGGTTCCATTTAAAAAAACACGGATGACCTTGTAATCTCGAAAAAAATGACCTTGAGCAAAATTTTTCACCGATCAGAATATGTGCCCCATCGGATACAATAACTTTTTCTTCTAACATTTTTTTCTACCATGAAAAACAAGCGAGATATTTGAGATGCCAGAGTTAGCTGGGACACCCTGTATAGTGAAGATATTGGTGCAATAAAGTGTTAATTGTAAAAATAAAGAAGTGTAAGTTTATTAGATGTTTTAGTAAATTTGTTAGATTTTTGTTAAATCGTATTATAGGGCACACCTAAGTTTTACAGATTTAGTTGATTTTAGCTGGTGACGCCATGCAGTAGAATTTAATAAACCTTGAAGTGGTGAATGTTTTTGATGAAATCGAAGATAGAGCGAATAGGCGAAGAGGGTTTCAACCGAGAAACGACCCGTTTTCGTTATCGGACGATAATTTTGTAAAACTGTACAGAGTAAATAAAAACATCGCCACGAATGTGATAGACATCGTGTCGGAGTACATAGGTAATACCAATCGACGACGGTCAGCATTAGATTCAGCTGTACAGGTAAATTAAATTGTGTGTAACACTGCATTCCTGTCAAATCAGTTGTTTGTATAGACATCTATAGTCTCAATTACATTAATCATTTATTTTAGGTTGTAACTGCTATCCGCTTCATGGCATCTGGCAGTTATCAAACGGATATAGGCCACAATATTAATTCGGCAGTAAGTCGGCAGCCACATACACTACCGGCCAAAAGTTTGGGTACATGTACTAATAAAAAAAATATTCTTAAATATTTTGCTCTTACTAGAAATATGTACGGGGAAAACAGCTTGGTTCGTAACGTTTCATAAACTCATTTGTAATGTATACAACTATACCTCTGCAGCTAAAAAAAAGTTAATGTATACATTTTTGTGGTACTAAAATCACATAGAACTCGTTCCAAAGTTAAGAAACGATGAAATGTTGCATGTTGCAATTTGTATTTAACACTTCAAGTATCATGTCACCCATATCTAGGTAACGTATCAACTTTTATAAGAATTTGTCATCTATGTTGATAGGGATTTTAATTAGTCAATTACAAGCAATATTTTCAAATACTTGAAAGTTTAATCAACTAAGAAAGTAAAACGGTATACCAAATTTATTCCAAATAAATATTGAAAATAAAATCACTAACTAAAAGAATTTTGTACAATTGTAGAATGAAAATATAGTAGATGTACCCAAACTTTTGGCCGGTAGTGTATTTTAAACAGGTGGATTAAATGCCCTTCAAATCTAGAAGAGGTGAAACACGTTAGAGATGGGTAAGCAATGTATACATATGTATGCATACTGCGAATGTTATACTTTGCAAATTTTATGTAAAAAGTCAATCTTGTTGTACATCAATTACATTGAGGTAAAGGAAATAATTATTGTGCACAGATTTTGGGAAAAGTACCAATTCCCAGGAATTATGGGATGCATTGATTGCACGCATGTTGCGATTATGGCACCTCCGGCAAACCATCCACAATTTCCGGAACACATTTATGTGAACAAGAAGGGTTACCATTCCATAAATGTGCAGCTGGTAAATTAGTAACATTTTAAACACATGTAGACATATGTTAATTGTGTATGTTTATTTGTAATTATATTTTATAGATCTGTGACAGCAATATGAAGATTATCCACATAAATGTGATACATGCTGGTAGTACGTATGATAGTTACATATGGAATAATTGTAACTTCCTCCCACTTGCAACGGAATTACACAATAGAGGACATAATTTTTATCTGTTAGGTGGGGTATAATCAACTAAACATATGATTGTACATCATAATTATTACTAATTATTACTGATTATTTCATGTTATAGGTGATTCTGGGTATGCTCTAAGGCCGTGGATGTTAACATCCGTTCTCGATGCGGAACCAAATTCTGCGGAAGAGCGGTACAATAGAATACACAAGAAAATTCGCTCACTTATTGAATGAACAAATGGCTTATTAAAAAGCCGTTTCCGATGTCTATTGAGGCATAGGGTACTCCACTATAAACCTAATGTAGCTGCAAAAATTGTTAATTCCTGTGCGGTGTTGCACAATATGTGCATTGATTACGACGTGGAAGCACCAGCTATAGAAGATGAAGATATCGATTTTGGTGTCGATGTGGATGGCAACGTTGGCGCCAGCGGCGAACAAAGTCGCACCAACCCTGACCTTATTGCCGGCAGGAGACTGCGAGGAACAATAATCAGACGAATGTTTTCATAAACAAAGAACATTTTATTTAAAATATATTTGATTTTATTAATACCTTATTTCTAAACAAGCACTAATATATAAAATAACATCTGACAAAAATAGGAACTTACATTGATGTATAGGGTGCCCCGTAACTAGTGGTAACATCGGGAAATGGGGGGTAGTTGAGACGATTCTGAACAACAATTTCCTTTACAAAGATGTCGTACGGGGCTTCGTTTTTAAATTATTAACGATGTTTGCAAAGGAAATTGTTGTTCAGAATCGTCTCAGCCACTCCCGATTTCCCGATGTTACCACTACTTACGGGACACCCAAAACTATAATAACTATAACTACATGAAAAGAATTTACTCTTTGGCATAATAAAACAAAAATTATAAGAACTATAGCTACATTATTCTGGTTTTTTATAGTTACCAACTATTCTTTGTAAAGCATTTGCTATTCTTTCTTGCACTGCTACTTGGCTTTTCATTATTTCTAATTTGCTCCTATAGTATTCTCTCCTAATGTTCTGCTCCTCCATTGACAATTCTACTAAATGTTTAGTATACTCCTCAGTTCTGTGTACACGTGTGGACGCATTCGACCATTTTTTTTATTGCCAGGTCACGGTTGTGGGATGTTGATTTTCCTTTTCTATTGTAGCGCGTCTTTCACTGCTGCTACTTGTTGTAGCCTCATCTTTACCACATTTTTGTGAACAGTACAGTTCTTCAAAATCTTACAAATATTGTACATCTTGAAAAGTAAACGGAACATCTGTTTCAACGACATCGTCATGTCCAGCAATTGCTGTCGGACTAATGGCGTCTAGAACTTGCTGCTCTTTTCGACACAGCTGCTGTGTTGTGCTGGGTCCTCCGCCGGTTCCTCCTCTATACTGCCTAATAGCGTTGGATTTTGTTTTCGCTTTGGTGCATAAAACGTGCCATGTCTGTGTGCAATGCCAAATCAATTTACAAACTTATAAAATGATCTATCATCAGAAAGATTCAATGCATTGTTTTAAAACAAATGTTACATATTTCCTTTGTACCTTTCTCCACTGCCTCCAATCTTTTATTGCACCATTTGGCACTTTGTGCAATTCTTCAGTGATGCTGAGCCACATTTTTGTGTTTGTTTGGCTGTAAATGATGCAGAAAATTTTCCGCGTCTAAGCTGCTCATTTTTTTGCATCAGCTTGATGAACAACTCTTTTTGGTATGCAGTAACATACGTACTTCTTGCATTCATATTTCGTAGTTTTAAATAACTGCTAAACAAATTGAAATAATTGTTAATTTATATTATTATCTTTACGTAAATTTATTAATAATGCCTACGACACTTACCGTTACCTTCTTTTCTTTACACATAAACCCTTCAAACTGCTTCAAACGCTTACTGACGCGTACTTTGCCGCTTGCACGCTTACTTTCACTTTCCGTTATTCTTCAGTTCTGATTGGTTCACATTCACACCGTACTCTTCGCAACATCGCGACGCATCGTAAGCGTATCGTATGCGATAATTTTCGAATGGAAATTTTCACTTCATTTCGAGAATAGCAACCGTGGTCTTCGCCGTGTCGCATACGATATTTGTCGTGCGATAATTATCGCGCACGAAAATTATAGAATTTTCAAGAATAGGCCTCCAGGTCGCCAGCGAAGGCGGCGGCGTAGGTATCGTTCTCGTTGTTAAGGTTGAATAGTGCTGAGATGTTATGGGTGAAGATATTGTACAGGTCAGGGGAGTTAACGGTGCCTTGCATGAGGCCTTCAAGTATGGTGACGGATTCGGTGAAAAGGTGTTCGCCGTTCCATGTTAGAAATGAGCGATCTTTCGTCATGTTCCATATGAGGTGGATTAGGTCGGGTGGGTATTTTAGAGTGTGGAGGCTGCAGAGGAGGCTGTTGATCCATATGGAATCAAAGGCTTTTTCCAGGCCGATAAGGCAGGCTCCGACTGAGTCTCTGTTATGGAGATGGGTGTGGATGTCGTTCAGGATTTTGTTGACTGCGTATGTGGTGGAGTGTCTGTGTTTGAAACCAAATTGGTTGCCCGGTATGATTTTATTTAGTTGGGTATGGTGTCCGATGATGGGTTTTGCTGATGATGGCCTCGTAGACCTTGCTGATTGCCGGTGTGAGGCTAATGGGTCGGTAGCTACTAACTTTATTAGCGGGTTTTCCTTTTTTTACAATCGGTAGAATTTTTTGCTTTTTTGAATTGGGTAGGGAAGTATTGTGGCGGGCGCTCGTGTCCCCCCGAGGACCCTTCCCTGATTTCGGTTAAACAACCTGCGGAGGGCAGATCATTCCGGATTATTTCATTTATACGTAAGAATACATATTCCCATTTATACGTAAACCACACGCGCGTTATTTCCTAAAGTATCTATTGTTTAGTGCAGGGGTGGCCAACCCAAATGATTTTGCGGGACACTTTGGAAATGCATCACAACTCCGCGCGCCGCACATCAAATTATACATATGTATATCCCCATATTAGATTCAGACCCACTATAGACATTTTTTTGGAGTGAAAAATTGAAACATAACTGTAAACTCATAAATAAAACAGGCAATATCTGTCATATATTCGCAAGAATATTATTTCAAAATCATAGTTAATTTTTTTTCATAATCTCGACAGTTAATTTTTTAATATATGGATGCAAAAATAATGTATTTTTTTATTAATACATTGGTTTTCACTACTTTGGTCATTATAAAATAAATATATTTTGTAAAGGTGTGATGAATCTCGCGGGCCGGAAAAATGTTCAAGGCGGGGCGCATGCGGCCCGCGGGCCACGGGTTGGCCACCCCTGGTTTAGTGCGTTGTTGAAGAGAATGGTGCAATCACGTATGATTTCGATGTTCAGGTGTTTTACAAGGGGAAGGTACGAATATTCCAATCGCTTTTGGAACGACACCCTATGGAGGTTGTAGTATACATGTAATACTGCAAAACCATTTTGGCTTTTTTCAGAATGGACCTTCGTTTCCGAGATATTTTGGTTTAAAGTTTTTCATACATCTTCTTAAGAGATATATAATAATCGCATCTAACAAGGTTCGTTGGATACATTGGTAAGGTGTCAGATTATAAAGTGGGTGGCTCGGGTTCGAATCCAAGTGGTGAAAAAATTTCTTTTTATTAATTTCAATTTTTATAGTGGAAATATACTTTTTATATACAGGGTGTCCCATTATTGGCGTAGGAGCCGGAAATGGGGGGTAGGTGAGACGATTCTGAACAACAATTTCCTTTTCAAAAATTTTGGATGAAGCTTCGTTTTCGAGTTATTAAGGAAAAACACTGACCATTCATAGCGCGAGCTTTTCGCGCGCTCAGTGGCGTGTCTATGGTCCGAATTGACAGGTCCGAGCGCGGCCGAAAACCCCGGTCGGCAAAGCAGGAAATAATATCACAAATAATATCGAATAAAGAATTAAACAAATTCAGAACTATTAAAAAGTGCGGACAAAATTATTGAAATTAGACAGTTCACTCGCAACTTGACCTGCAGCGCTGAACAGCTGATGAGACGGTCAGGTTAACGAACTCACGTTATTTCACAAAATTTTCTTGATTACGCCGGTCACTGTCACTTTTTACTGGATCATTCAAATCATTGAATCAGGAAATTGTGAAAGGATGTAAAGAAGGTTTCCCCTAATAGGTCCGATTGCGATACCTCGATCGTAGTCTTCTTCGCGTTGGTTTGGCACTGCGCGAAGATGAAAAACATGTTATAACGAAGAACGCCAATCATACAAATATTAGGACAGAGTGAGATACAACGATATTCTCCAACGTTCTTTTGTCAGTAACGGAGAACGCGAATGAAACACATTCCAACAGAGTGAGACACAGGGATATTCTCTAACGTTCTTTTGTCAGTAACAAGGAACGCGAATCTTTCCGTACGCGTCCAGTATCTCGCACATTGCCGACATGCTTTACTCTAAATCTGGATATTATAACATTTTTGCGCAGTGCCCAAATAATTCGCAGGAGGCTGTACGACAGTTTCCCGATTCGGTGATTTAAATGACCCAGTGAAAAGTGACAGTGACAGTGAAAAGTGATAGGGAATACATGGTGTGAAGTAACGTGGGTTCGTTGACTTGGCCGTTTCATCAGCTGTTCAGCGCTGCAGTTCAAGTTGCCAGTGAGTTTAATTTCAATAATTCTGTTGGCATCTTTTAATAGTTGACGTACGTAATTTTTAAAATTTTCTTCCTTCTCAACAACGAAAAGTGTCATACAACTTCGATTTATTCGTTCTATCCAGATATTGAGTGATTTCAAAATTTTCGTCATTTCACACCGCGCTCGGACTAGGCAATCCGGGCCATAGTCACACCGCTGAGCGCGCGAAAACCTCGCGCTGTGAATGGTCAGTGTTTTTCCTTAATAACTCGAAAACGAAGCCCCATCCGAAATTTTTGAAAAGGAAATTGTTGTTCAGAATCGTCTCACCTACCCCCCATTTCCGGCTCCTACGCCAATAATGGGACACCCTGTATTATGTGCTATATATTGTATATTATATATTATCTTACGCATATTTTAAGGTTGAAATTAATTTTTAACGTAATATATCATTCTAATCATCGATTTCACTATGGTGTTTTTATATTTTTGCGCTTTGAAAATATTTTTCTGTATGAATTCTTCATACCAAAAGATTCAACGGCTGCGATCGTCAAGCAGGCAAAACAGGGCAGGCGGTCACATTTAACTGTTAGGGTACTTTTATTGCTTTACCTGATAAAGAGGATGGTGGAATACCTACTCGCTGAGGGTGAGTAAGTCTTTACAACGATTTTTATGTTTGGTCGTCAGTTTATTTCGAATCATCGTGACAGTAACATCAGGGAAGGTTTTTCAAGTTTGAAAATGGATAGTGATTCTGTGCGTGCAAGTTGTTCTCATTGGGAAGAAGCTATCGATATCGCAGAATCCAAAACAGATTTATCGTGTGTATGGAAGGAATGTGAGAAAATGTTAAAGGATAATAATTACTTGACGGAATCGTCCTGTGCCAAAGTTTCTCCAAAAATTACGCAAATTGCGAATGAAATTTATAATCGCGTTGCGACCATGATCGACGAAATGGAGATAATAGAAGATGAAGAACTGCTGCTTCCGGACAGTGATATAGGCGAGGATATAAATACAGAAATAAATGATCCAAATGAGGAAGATCAAAGTGAATGGGAAGATGAACCGTCGGGCAGTGAACCTTCCAGACACTCCATAAGACTGGTATACAAGAAAAAAGTTGTCGCGTTGGCGAGAGCTCGTCCGAAATGGACACTGGAGACGTTACAAAAGCGAGGAGCATCGCTATTGCAAAGGAAAGCGCATTTAAAAATGTAAGAACTAATTTTTATTTGTATTATTGTTAGACATATGTCAATATCATTTGTTAAAAAAATGTGAAGAAAATGTACATCTTGTTCATTATGTTTCATTTTTTCAGTTGGGAAGCAGAAATCGCTGCAGGAGGAACCATGCACGAAAAATACAAAACCATAAATGATAAAACATTCAAGTGATTTAAAGAAGCACTGGAAAATCTTGAGCAAGTATCAACAATCACACTACAGCAATGGGTCTTAACATACGCACGGGAATTAAATTGCGAGAATTTCACAGCGTCTTCACGCTGGGTCAATAAATTCAAACAGAAGTACGGTATACGACAAAGAAAAATTACGCGGTACGTAAATAAAGGTGAAATTGCATCTGCAGAACAAATCTGAAAGCTACTAGCAATTTTCGAAATAAAATTAGAGCTTTATCAAGTTTTTTTGCTGCAGAATATATAATAAATACTGATCAAACCGGTTGTCAATACCAGTCGTTCATAAATCGCACGCTACAATGAAAGGTAGAAAATCGGTATTAGTGAGAACACAAAGTTTGAATAAAATATCACAATCATACACCGCACATTACTCGATTACATCATCTGGTCATATTTTACCATTAATGTTTCTATGTCTGCAAGAAACAGATAACAAATTTGGTCCGAGGGTTGAAAAACAAATAGAACATTTAAAAATAATATACAAAAATATTGTTGTAACATGCAGCAAATCGGGGAAATTCACAAAATATTTGTATGCGGAGTATTTACGTGAAGTTTTAAAGAAGTATGTAGATTCTAATAAATTTTTATTAATTGTAGATTCATGGGGAGGTCAAACGGGAAACGATTACGATAACGTATTCGATGAAGCAGATCATGATTGTAGCAATGACTGGAAACTGGCAGTGATACCCCCGAAATGTACTCCGTTAGTACAACCGTGCGATGTGTATTTTTATCGCCAAATTAAAATTTTTATTAAAAAGATTCAGCACTCCACATATGTATTAGAAAATCAACGTGAGCTATCGTCAAGAGATGATGCACTACGCATTCACTCCCTAATTCATAATCAAATCAGTGCTCCTATATTACAACAAATGATTTTATACGCGTGGTACGCGACAGGATTATGCAACATTACAAAACCACATTTTAAAAACGTTAGCGAAGTATGTTTTCCAACCATTTCAATGTATTGCAACTGTAAAAAAAATAGCACTAATGAAATGTGCGTGGTGCACAAATCCTTAATGTTTTGTGTGTTTTTATGATTTATATCATACTAAATTTTGCACAGAATTTTTAAAACATTGTTAAATATAAAATGTAAAAATTGAAATCGTTGTAAAGACTTATTTACCCTCAGCGAGTAGGTATTCCACCATCCTTTTTATCAGGTAAAGCAGTAAAAGTACCCTAACAGTTAAATGTGACCGCCTGCCCTGTTTTGCCTGCTTGACGATCGCTGCCGTTGAAACTTTTAGTATGAAGAATTCACATAGAAAAATATTTTCAAAGCGCAAAAATATAAAAATACCATAGTGAAATAGATGATTAGAATGATATATTACGTTAAAAATTAATTTCAGCCTTAAAATATGCGTAAAATAATATATCATATACAATATATAGCACATAACATATAAAAAGCATATTTCCACGATAAAAATTGAAATTAAAAAAAAAAAATTTTTTCACCACTTCAATTCGAACCCGAGCCACCCGCCTTATAAGCTGACACCTTACCAATGTATCCAACGAACCTTGCTAGATCCGATTATTATATATCTCTTAATACATTGTCAGCCGGCCCTGCGAAAACACGGATTTCTGAGTCTGTCGCTTGAGCGCCGGCCCCACGATGATGTGGAATTGTTTTTTGCTGGTGTGAGTGTCTTGCACATCGATTTGTATTTACTTGCCATAGTTACGTCGATCTTCATTTGTCATACTCTATAATGTTTTAAATATTTTTTTTGGCTATTCAGTGATCAGAAACAAGCGAATAAGGCCGGCGTTTGGGATTTAAGTGGCCGATACATTGCCGGCGCTCTGGCTTTAAATGACTCTTAGGTCGCCGGCTGTCAATGTGTTAAAAACATGTATGAAACACTTTAAACCAAAATATCTCGGAAACGAAGGCCCATTCTGAAAAAAGCCAAAATGGTTTTGCAGTACTACATGTGTACTACAATTTCCATAGGGTGTCGTTCCAAAAGCGATTGCAACATCCGTGCCTTCCCCTTGTTAGTACTATGGGGGGGATGCTGTCGAGCCCTGACAAGGATTTGTTAGGTAGGTGTTTGACTATATCTGCGACTGCATATTCGTTGCATATTTGCTGGCAGTTAGTGCACTGGAAGACTTTCTTTTTTCGCAGGGGTTCCTAAGTTGCTTTTTGGAAAGCTAAGGCCTTAATTTTGGAGACTTACAATTAGTGAGTGTTGCTGGTATTTGATAGTTGTACGAATAAGTGATAGAGGTCTGGCTTATATCTATTGAAACGGATGTTTGTTACTTTAATAATGTGTGTGTCAGGCAGATTATGCTCGTTAATTTCGGCTAGGATTCCTTGTTCGGAGAAACTGCGTCAGATGCCTTTGAGTATAATATTTTTTGGTTTTTGGTGCTTGGGAGTGTATGTGTACGATTTGATTTTGTGTTGTTTTAGAATCTTGTTAACATTTTCTAAGGACTGAATGCTGTTTGCGAAAGTGGTGTGGCTTTCAGTTTCGATTTGTTTAATGGCGAAAGTACCTTTACCGACATCCTCGCCGTGCATTGGTTAGGAGTTTGGGTCCTGAGTCCCTTGACTCTCGCCAATTTCGCGCTGTCCCTAGGAAATACTATGAGGTGCTGCTGTTTGCGATGTGTTTGTTGCAAGGGCCGTGAAGCAGTTGGTAGTGGCCGGCAGGGCCAGGATTTCTTCTTGCGGCTGGTAATCTCGTGGTTGTTTCAATGGTCATTTTGGTATTGACCATACCTGGGCGGTGGATGTTCCAGGGGTTGGCAATGCGCCTTGCTGGCGGTTGATGTCGTCGGGCGACCTGGCTGGTCGCTTTTTGCTCAGGCTACGAGCAATGGACAAGCGAAATTAGTTGACCTCCTTGAGGGTAGCTTTATACATTCGTTCGAGTTAGGTGGAATCAAGGCTCGTTTTTCCGATGGCGCGCGAACGCGGAATCAGTAGCATTGGTGGTGATTGAGCGGGTGCTCTGTTGGACTGCATGTCGGCGGCTTCGTTATCGGGGTACTGGGCCCTGTTTGCCCGGGTAGGTAATTGCTGTTGGCATCATCGTGCTCGGGCGGTATGGTGTGCTCATCCTTCACATCCATTGGGGTGGTGGGTGGCACGTGGGGTCTTCAGCGTGTTGTCGGGTGCTGCACGGTAGCGCTACGAGGGTAGTAACACTATTTCTCACTAGAGTTTGTGATCACTGTGACACTACACGAAAGGAGTGATAATAAGTAGATAGATGTAAGAGTTCACTGCTCACAGGCGAGAATGCGCGGTGCATTTTTTTCGGTCGCTTGCGCGAAAAACAAAAGCGCGGGCGTCCGTTTATTGGTTGACACAGTAGGTCTGAACGCTTGGTCGGGTACATGCGTTTCCGATGTCTGTCAGGCCAAGAGTACAGGGAATCGAACGCCGGTCTCCCGCGTGACAGGCGGGGATACTAACCACTTTTTTTTTTAACAGCACGTTTATTGCCAATAAATAACATGTACAAAGTGCAATAAACTTTAACGTACAAAGGGTAACAAGGAAGTAACGGTATGAGATTAAAGGCTCCTGCATGGAGCACGCACAGTCTGAATAAGGGTGTAAATATATACATGGCACTTAATGCTACATTATGTACAACTTAAACTAAACTTAATTATTTATACATTGACTCTATTTGTATACAGAAAAATGGAAAAAAACTATACAATCGATGTTAGGTTAAGAAGGGAAAGGTAATAAGTTGTAAGACGGTCGGATGGACCGTCTTCTATCGCTTGCCGACTCAGTCGGTATGTCGGGATTCGGGGCGAAATGAGCAAGCCTGGTTTGAGCGGTGATCGAGATTTATTTTCCTAACGTCTATTATGTACAGGTTCGCGGGCTATTTACAGTGTAACGCGGTCGGCTAAATCCCAACTTACAACTAACATGAGGTCGCAGAGCAGTCAAGGTTCGGCACGGTCAAGGTTCGGTCGGTTGGTTCGGGTAGGAGTGGAGGATCACGGAGCGGAGTTGCTCTCGAGGATTCGGGGGGCAGCGAACATACCTCCCCTTGCCCCGGCGGTGAAAGCGTGACCCGTCGGACGCCGGCGAACACAGCTGTCCTTCGGCGGTGGTGGGAGGCCACCGAGAGGAATATCCTCCGGTAAGGGCCAGCGGATAAACGGCGCTTACGTCGTTAGACGGCGGCGAACACACCTGCTCAACGCTCGCCGTAGGAGGAAAGGATAACTCGAGTCCCAATAACAAAAATGGCGTATTATATCGCATCTATTCGTACGCTTTCAGTGGGTAGCTTGCGCTGTCGTACCGTGGGCGAACCGCGATACTTATATCCGCGGTCGCGAAATTCAGCCGTGAGAAACCGCCGGCCACGAGACGCCGGGTCGCGGTTGCATGCAATGATTATATAAAAGAGAAATTAAAGCGGGAAAAAATAGGGAAAAAATTGTAAAATAATTGTATCCTCCCCGGCGGGGAATCGAACCCCGGTCTCCCGCGATACAGGCGGGGATACTGACCACTTTTTTTTTATATATATATAACGAGCGTTTATTGTGCCAAAACAGATAATATTTACATGGGGTACAATAAACATAACGCACAAAAGTATAACAACAGACAAATTAAATCTAGGCTAAAGGCTCCAGCGATGGAGCTCGCACTGTCTGATTTTGGTTTTTATTTCTTATTGCACTTATTGCTCCTGTATAATCTTAACCTAAACGATAATGCTTAATTCTATGGTCTATAGTCTATATATGCTATACAGCGAGGCACAGGTGCTGTATGTTTTTTGGTCTGTATTTTATTTCTTTTTATTTACATTTTGGATGATCTAAACGTTGTCCTAATCTATGGTTAACATTGATATTAAATATTAATTTGTAATTTACATGCTATAATATTTTTAGCTGGATAAACTCTTTTTGTTCCCGCCTTATGTCTATCTTTGGTTTTCTTGTTGCTGACATAACTTAATCTTGGATAGTGTTAAGGTTTAAGGTTGTAAATAGCACTACAATTAGGTTAAGATTTAAGTTATTAATTCATTTCATTTAAATTAAGTATCTCATTTGACAAATTAACTCGTCAGTTAAGGGGGGAGTCTCGCTTGGCCGTAAGCTGTCTGTGTACGCTCACACAAACAACGGGGGCCTTGTACCTATACGCGATGCGTGAGAGAGAGAGTCGATTTCGTTTAATTGCACGGTTCTTCTCGATAATTACAAAAATGAAGTTTCTGCGGGTATTGTACTCACCGTTAGACTTCACCGCAGGGTAGAGTACTCGTTAAAACACCAAAAGAGGATCATGCTTTGAATAAAGTGAAATTTTAGAGAGTGAAAGCTTGAGACGGATGCTGATGTCAGTAAAAAAGATGGCTGCCCGACGGCACGTTGTCCCGAAATTCGCCTTTATCCGACGATTTAATGATTTTCTCACTAAAAGCAGACTAGCCTACCCTGCGGATTAATAGCACAATCTCACAGAAACACGATTTTTGTCGATTTATCACTCCTGGAACGAATACCGTGAAATTTTCCGATTGGCAGCAACTACCACGTAAATTGACACAAAAATAGTTCAAGGTTTCTCGGTTAGGGGCGCTGATGGTATATTGCAGACGATTTCACCATGTTACCATCAGCTCGGATAAAAACACGAATCGGTCGGTAAATGTAGCATAGATTTGACGGCGCGAGCAGCGATAGACAAGCACGTGACGCATTTACACGGAAGGCATGGTTGCCGAAAAGTTTTGTCATGCTGTTGTCGCCGTTGCCAATGAGGAAAACGCAAATGAATCGGCTCGAGCCGAGATTTGTATTTTCGCTAAACGTATTATAGAAAAGGGTAGCGCGAACTGAAGAGAAGGATGTTTGAAAATTAAACGATATGTACTAATGCGTGCAACGATGATTTCATTCATACTTACAATAGTATTTTTTTAACCAATGAAATTGTATATGGGCCTCTTGAAATGGTATTCCGAGGGAACAAAATGTAAAAATTATGCCATATATTCTGGGTATTCCATGTTCAAAAAACATAGAATACAATACAAATCTGCTATTTGAAGCGATATTTATTGATATAATTTATTAACAAGGGTTATATGCTTATGCATATACAGTTAGGAACGAAAGTATTGGCACACGCATGTAGCTACTAAATAAACTGATTTAAGGGTGCGCAGGAGGTAAAGTGGCGCCCATTTCGACAGTTGCGAAGATTAGGAAGCTCCCGAACAAGGATAGGTAGATCCCTGTCTCTCCAACGGTGCTGCGACAAAGAGGCAGATACAATACTTGTAAGAGAAACAAAGGCAGAGCCAAAATTCAAGCAGCATGATTTCTTTATGCAGCTGATCAAGTTTTTTGAAGCGATGAAGCAATATTTTCTTATAATTCTTTTTTTTTTTAATTTTCCTTATACCTTGGCGCATGCCACTACAGAGCCCTTTTTTACAATTTCGCCTTCAAAACCTTATAAAAAAATAAAAGTATGCGTTTTTATGGAATAAATTTTTTTACATACAGTTTTTCCAAAAAAGGGCTCTATAGTGGCATGCGCCAAGGTATAAGGAACATTTAAAAAAAAGAATTATAAGAAAATATTGCTTCTTCGCTTCAAAAAACTTGATCAGCCGCATTAAAAAATCATGCAGCTTGAGTTCGCTCTGTCTTTGTCTCTCTTACAAGTGTTGTATCCCCCTCTCTGTCACAGTACCGTTGGAGAGACAAGGATCTCGCTATCCTTGTTCAAGAGCTTCCGACTTTTTCCGTAACTGTCGCTGAAGTCAACAAAAAATTCACTAGCAGCTCCTGCACACTCTTAAGGGTGCGCAGGAGTCACTAGAGAATTTTTCGTTGACTTCAGCGACAGTTGCGGAGAGATTAGGAAGCTCTCGAACAAGGATAGATAGATCCTTGTCTCTCCAACGGTGCTGTGAGAGAGAGAGTGATATAACAACAGCAGGAGAGACGAAGACAGAGCAATAACCAAGCCGCTGCTTTTACAATTTAGTCGAGTACACTTTCAGAGCCGAGCAAGCAGTATTTTCTAATAATTCTTTTTTTAAAATATTCCTTGTAACATTTCCAGTGGAAGTACAGAGCCCTTTTTTGCAACCGCGCTTCTGACAATTAAATAAAAATAAAAGTATACATTTGTATAGAATCAATTTTTGTATGGACACTTTTTACAAAAAAGGGCTCTGTACTTCCACTGGAAATGTTACAAGGAATATTTTAAAAAAAGAATTATTAGAAAATACTGCTTCCTCGACTCTGAAAGTGTACTCGACTAAATTGTAAAAGCAGCGGCTTGGTTATTGCTCTGTCTTCGTCTCTCCTGCTGTTGTTATATCACTCTCTCTCTCACAGCGCCGTTGGAGAGACAAGGATCTATCTATCCTTGTTCGAGAGCTTCCTAATTTCTCCGCAACTGTCGCTGAAGTCAACGAAAAATTCTCTAGTGACTCCTGCGCACCCTTAAGGGAGAAGTCACCATCGGAGAAGTAGTGAACTACTAAACAGTTTTTCCAGTTTTTCTGGCAGAATAAGGAGAAAAACACCTAATGATTATGCTTTTCGTAATCGGGAGAAGTACACCGATCGAACTACAAAGCGCTTTTCCCGAAAATTTACAAAAAAAAATAATTTCGGACTTTTAAACGTATTTTTATTAAGTTTTAAAAGCGAAATTTCAAAATCGGACTCTGTACTTCCCTGCGGAATGGCGTAAAGAATATTTAAAAAAAAGAATTGTAATAAAATATTGCTTCCTCGCCTCAAAAAGTGGAATAAACTTCATCACTATACAACCTGGACGATTTGTATGCCAGCATAGCTGCTTTGATTTCCCTTCTATCCACCGCAGCGCTGCCGTCGTGTCTGTTGCCATTGGGGTGCTGATATTCTGAAAATGCTTTCCAGTATGGTTCAGGAATGTAGTAAGGCTAGCGAGCGCCCGCGCTCATTTATGTTATGTATATAATATAAGCAAATATAAATTGTGAAAACTTATGCACATGTTAAGATGTCTTATATTGATTGGGATTGATTGAAAACATTGTCTTTTACAATGATTCGAAAAAAATCGATAATAAAAAGTAATAAGATGGTTTAGAAAGAAAGTGCCTAATAAAATACAAATTTTATTTATAAACAATTATTTGAATCGAAGGGAAGGAGTTAGAAAGATATTGGGATGTGGAAACCTGGTAGAGGAACGTAGCACAATTTACAGTTAAAAAGAAATATATTTTACAAAGACGACGACAGTGACTATGTACAAACAATTTACAACACAAAATGTTGTAAATATTTACAACATTTACAAAATGCGAATTTACGAGATGTAGCCGTGAGTTTGATCGCGCTGCTCGTGATGGTGATTGTCGACAGCGATCGATATACAGTAGTGTAAGAATTATCAACAGCGGTTGATAATGCGAAGTAACGCAAGTTAAAAGTGGCGATGAACTGCCGCGGCTGTGTCTTTATACTCACCGATCGACCCGTCGAAGTTTCTAGAATCTAGAAGGTCACGATTTTGAAATTTTTACTGGTGGTGGAAGCTTCGAAATATTTTTCGGCGGTGTCGATCAGCTGGTAGGTGATTGCTCTGTGACGTAGTCTATTAAGGAAAGACAAAGACAGCATTGGTCGCCGCGACAGTTCATCGCCATGTAAACAATGTTTCGCACGCGGATCGGTGACCGCGAGTCGTTCGGTCGTTGTCTCGAGCGCATGAGACAAAAACTAGCTCAGATTTTGTCGTACTTGTGTCTCGAAATAGATTTTAGATTTCGGCTTGCGTTATCGTTACAATAAATTGTCCGGCAAAAAATATGGAATTTAATGTTAATTTTAATTTTAATCAATGGACTCGCAACAAAAATCAATGATGAAACTATCTGAATAAATTATGGCTTTATGGTAATTATCAGAACCGTAATGAAAATATTTCGTGAACGTTTGCAATTTTTAACCGACTTCGAAAAAGAAGGTTACTCAATTCGACATGTATATTTATTTTTATTTTTATTTTTATTTTTTTTTTATGTAATATAAATATATATTTAGTAATATAAAATAGGAAATATTTATGAAAATGTTTTATATTTTTATTATATTTCTATATTAAAATTATTCCTGAATACGCGGAATTATTCAACATAACACGCTGAAATAGATACAGGGAAATGTTTCGAGGATACTACAATAATATTAAACAATACGTACAATTGTGATTAGTTTGAAATTGCATTCGTTAATTTATTATCAAAATATTTATACGATTTTGAAAGTTTTTGAATATTGTTATAACATAAAATACAGATATTGCCAATCATGCGGAATACACTTTTGAAATGCCGAATCTCGATCAGCGATGTCCGACGGACTACGGAATACGCTCGAGTCAATTGCTATAAGAAAAGCGGTACCCTCTTACGGTGGGATATTACTTCCGGGTACAGGAATTTCAAATTCGGTTAGTGGTCGCAAGCTGGGGTCCTAATCCATGTTGGTTTGGTTCGCTCGTTTCTGGCTGCGTTGAGGATGAGAGTGCGACAAACTGAAAGCAATTGAAAGAGAAACAGATGTTACTTTAAAACGGTGTTATAATTGCGAAGTGGACAATATGATACTTTAATGTTATCTTACCTAGGCCAATTTATCCCCACGTCATCATTGTATAGAAATTGTTAGCGATGACCATGACTCGCGTACTAGTAAATACTAGTGTTTAGAGTGGTTCACCTAGACGTATCCGTATATCTGTACATTTCTTTGAATACCTGTAGAAATATCATGTACTATGCTACTTACATAGATCTATTAGTATTATTTGAAGTTATATAATAAAATTATATGAATTAAAATTATACAGATTTTAATTGTACAAAAAGGTATACATATTTGGAAAGCAGTCAGAATTCAACATTTACATAAGCATTACTCCCACTTCGATCATGCAAAAAGCATTTATTTGTTAAAAGCATGCAACACACTACTACCTTTTTACCTACTTACACAGCAAATAATATATTGTTAATCTGATTTATTTTGCATAATGCGAGTTTATTCTTTTCAAGCATTTTATCGTGGTTTCATTAATCGTTTTAATATTCAATTTCTTTACTAGAATACGATTAAAGAAAATAATTGTATATAGCAATCTCTACAATGTACGCATTATCTTACCAATTATGTTTCTCTTGAAAAGAATAATCAGATTATGAAGAATGAGTCAGATCATCAATGTAAATAATATTTTATATTCAGCAGTATAAAATTTGAGTGGATCGCAATTCGAACAGAGCTAAGCGACCACGTCGCATATTTTTTTCACATGGTATAATGGCAAGCACATTTTATATTTTCACATAAATATTGCTTTCAATATTTGTATATATTTCTTCTTTTTGTACTGAGTTATGTTCTTATGTCTGCTTATTACTGTAAATACATGAAGGGAAGGCATTACACGCTATATAACAGAAATATGTTTGCTAACTCTGTTCAAATTGCGATCCAATGGGCAATGCACTTCTTTCATGTACTAATACATTACAAAAGAAAAGCTAAAATAAGACAAGTAATGAAAAATATACTTGTAGCAGCAAAGATAATATCATTGTTAAAAACATGTTAAACAAGCAGTAATAAGCAGAATATTGCCCGCCACCTCTTCCCAAGCGGCTGAAAAGTTTATTGAACAGTATACAAAACAGTCAAATACTGCAAATCTTTACAAAGTATATGAACATGTTAATCGAAATTATTTTGCTTAACTGTCCAATAAAACATTTCTTCTTTTAGCCGCTTCCTGTGCTTCAATTACGTACTGTGGTTCCCGAATAGGCATATTTCTTACATGCCTGCTGTCAATTATTTCGGGAACCAAACAGTCCTCGTAAAAGCGTGTGAGCGGTTGTAACATTTTGTCTTTCCAAAATGTATCATCACGCTCAACGATCGCGTACTTAATTCCAAAAGGCGTCCACACAGCAAAAATGCAACATTTCCTTTGCGTTATGTGCAACTGCCCTTGTACTTGGAAATAGTACGTGTGCTTTTTATTCAATGTGCTGCCATCGATTTTGTCAAAAATCCTATGAACATCTGCGACTTTATTAACAATTGCGTCGTCAGGAGACATTTGTCGCGCCGAATAAGGGCATTTGATTTCAACGATAGTATCGTTTCCAACAATGCCATCAGGCGTCGCGCCAAAATATGGGATTTCCTTATCAATAAATATTCCACAATCTTTGATATCTAATCCCAAAATCTCCTGTAACTGCTCTCGTGCCAATGTCTCTTTTTCTTTACCCCACTCAACAGCAATGCCTGTCCATTGTGAAGGGTAAAGAATATTTTTAACGAGACTTCGGCACGAGGTTGTATCTCTTCTGGAACAAATTTTTCCAAAATTTGAAGCAGTCAGCAGTTTCTTACGTACGTGACGCCACTGCGGGTTTTTATACTGACCCCGCGTAGCATACTCCAATACATCTCGATTCTGCTGTTCTTTTTGTAGCATCTCATAATGATTGGATTTCAACTGTTCGTACATATTATGGTCAATATCCGGCCGTTCCGCATTCGGTCCATAATCTTGATCACCTTTACAGGTTCCGGTCGAATAGTTCGATGTACGAACAGAGAGACCCAATTCTTTAGCTACGCGCAGATGTTCATTACGTTTCTCGCGTCGAGCAATATTTCTTTCTTCAAATATTGCTGTACGCGTTGGCGGCTCTTTACCTATCGCGGAGCAAACAGCAGTCATCGATTTCAAACTATTTGACTGTACTACCGATGCTTTCACGCGTGTTTGGTAAGAGCCTTTTTGGGCTAAATGTACACGTTTGCCTCCAATAAATTTGCAAATAATCACATTGCAACTTTCAACAGAATTGCTGGTATACTGATATAATAAACTATCAGCATTATCAATTAACACATTGTACGCCGGTCCCGCGATAATGCGGGATTCGAAGTTTATCGCTTGAGCGCCGGCCCCGCAAAAACGCGGGTTTTGTCGTTGACAAACGAATCATGCCGGCGCCCAGGCTTTAAGCGGTCGATACAGTGCCGGCGCTCAGACTTTCAATGTCTCAGATGCCACCGGCGTACAATGTGTTAAGCGTTTCATCGCATTTTCTATTTTTAAATATAATCCTGTCATTTGTAAATCGGGAACAAGCCTCACCTTCTTTTAAATTTCCGTTACAGAAATATTGAAGCGAAGCGCAATCTTTATGTTCGCCAAATACATGACTGGGAATATTTTGCAAATCTTTTATCAACCCAGCAATTTTGTTTTGCCACGATACGTTATTGCTGCGGCGAAACGTTACAGCCTTTACAACAGCGTTTCGAATTTTCATCACGCTGTTTGTGACGGCTTTCTTTAATCTTGAGAGACTTCGACCACCAGTACTACCCGCTTCTCGTATTTTATTACAAAGGTTGCGGAGAAGATGATTCGTACACTCAATCTTCTCCACAACAATATCGGGATACGGTGGGAAATCTCTCAATTTTTTAAGCACGTTGCTATCGCCGTCACCGATATATCTGCTGTACATTATTCCGTGCATTTCTATACTGCAACGGAAGCCTTCGAGGATGATATCACTCTCCATACTGGTGGAACTCTGATTCCGTCCCCAGTTTTTATAACAAATATGTTCTTTTGGTGTCACATTTAAATTTGCTGCGCGTGCGCACACAACGCAATATTTATTACGGACACCTACAAATAATACTTTCTGGGTATAGTAACCCATGATAATTGCAGTTCCGGATGGAGAATCGTAACCGCCAGTACGGTACGACCTCTTCGTCCATGAGCCGTCCGTTATCACGGGTACGTGAGGAATACCGTTAGTGATATCACCTCGAGCAATTGCTAATTGTTTTTCAGCTTCGCCAGCCACTCGCATTTCTTCTTCTGCGGCGGCCGCGAAAGCTTCGGACGCTTCCTTTTCGTACAGCAGATACGTTTTGTTACTCATACATGGAACATCCATAGCAGCCAGAATTTCTTCTAGCTGCTTATGACCGGTCCCCGTCAATATAGTACCACATACGGCACCTGTATTGACATCCAACATGTTGTCAGTTGTCGGTTCACTCCAGAAATTATCTTGGAAGTGACACATTCGACATTGAACAAAATATTGGGTTTTGAGACCGTGACGCCTTGTTTTCGTTATGACGAGATCAGTGAAATTGCATACATTCTGCCAGTGAGTGGACAGTCTTTGCAATTCTGCAAAAACATGACTAAAATCTACGATGCTCCGTCCACTGATCTCGGTAGGACGCAAACGATCGACGTCGATGTTCTCATCTTCGTGCAAAACGATACTTTCGTTATCTTCGTCCGTATCGTTTTGCATTCCCGATGCTGCATATTGTACCGCACATGTACTTGTAGAAGGTCCAGGTAACGTATCAGATACTAATTGTAATGGAAACGTATCGTTAGCCGGCACATCTTCATCTACACAATCATACGTTGCTGAACTTGTATTTTCTGTAATACTTTCCTCATTGACTGCAACGCATGTATTGGCAGATAAATGAGAAGATGTACTCGCAAACGACGTAGACACATTACAATTGTTGGATGTATCTACTACATTTTCCTGCCCTTCATTAAATTGATTAGGCGTACCTGAGTTTATATCTGTTGGATGTGGCACGTTTTTCCTTTCTCGGGTAGCCTCCATTCTTTTTTTGAAGGACAGCAATTTGGTGTTCCTTTTTCTGCGCCACTTCATTTTTATTAAGCACACACGTTATTAATGATGTGAAAAGTATAAATGAAAAATATATATAATAAGTAAAGAAATAAAAATTAAAAGAATAAATGAAAAATATAAATGAAAGTATAAATGAAAAATATATATTATAAGTAAAAAAATAAAAATTATGTAAAGTCGCGTGGCGGTCCACTCTCACTGAACCGCGGACTTTCTTGTAAGAACCCGAAGATTCTCACGATAGGATAAGATGTGTGTACTTACCTTGTCGAGGGTGATCGAGATGACTTCGGGGTAGCGTACTCGTGGCGGGAAGGTAGGCAAGGCGACTGGAGTGAATTCCACGCACTTGGTCACAAATCAGTTTATTCAAAGGTTGTACAGTTCGTTCCTTACACAGTTATTCGCGGGTGTTAGCGTCGCGTTTCGTCGCTTTACAATCGTTCACTTGACGCCGGCGAAATCTCGCTCTGCCGAAGTTCTGTCGTCTTCGTGTCAGAGTCGACGAGATTTTCTCTGTCGAGGTTCTGGTGCCCTCGTAGCAGAGTCGCGGGTGTCGTGTACAAAGTATCTCGCGAGTGGACGCTGCGCGTAACCTTTTGGTGGAGCCCGTGAACTTTTATGATGGAAGCGCGCGTGGACGCGGCGCGTTACTCTTGACGGAGCCCTGGCGGATGATCGGTTGCATTGTTTTATATCGCGCAAGTAGGGCGTAGCGATGATTTGTTCATTCCGGTGAGCTACATTTACTTGGATCGTCGGCATTTTTGCAATGCGCGACCCAAATAAATTGCTCACCCGGAATTGGGAAATTGATGAATTTGGATGACGCGGAAGAATTTAAAGAATGCGTCACAGGACGTGACAATTAAAAGAAAAAATAAATAAAAAACGTAATTAGAAATAAATCACTTCGGACAATTATTATTATAGAATCAACACTACGAATGCAACGATGTGTTGATCCAAATAACGCGAACGCGTTGACTGTCGACTGTGATTTGACCGCATCGGACAGTTTTACAGTGTTGCCAAATTGCTAGAAGAAGACAGACGGTGAAAGAGAAAGAGGTTCGACAGTCAAAACAATCGAAAGATACGTATTGGCGATGTAGTGTTACCTCGTTCAAGCATAGATCCCCTTGAGCGGGGGGGGGGGGGGACACAAACACTGATGGATACCAGTGACGTATCACTACCAATGAGTCATCGTAGAACGACAATAAAAAAATTTGTGCACTATCACGTCCCGAACAACATATAAAAAAAGGGGTGAATTCGATTGCCTACTGCAAATAATGTATTAATCGTATTAGAAACTGATGTTCGTCTCTCACCCAGGATTCCGGAGTAGCGGAATTATAAAAAGTTTACACGGCTGTCAACGCGGTATTACATCTGTTACAAAATACAAACCTTACACTTTCATACGTTCTTTGTTTCATATCGATGTGAATCGATTCATATCGATCGCCCAGTCACCAATAATAAATATAATTGATCGCCGCGCAGCGTTCGTTTTGAACCATGTACATACACTAGGCATAAAAAGTCTGTGTACACTTTTTAAAACACAATTCCCCCTTTTGAAATTGGACCAAATGACTTGAATCTTTTTGAGAAGCTAGAAGAATTAGTTTACTCGATGACAGAAAAAGAAAATTGTGAAAAAGTCCTGATCGGTTGAAATTATGAAGGATACAGTGGGGATCATGTATCTCAATTTTTTTATCCGAGCCAATAATGAAAATTTAAAACATACATTTCGTAGAATTGAAATTTACGAAAATCGCAGTTTTTCACCTAAGATCATGACTAATCACGTTCTTACTTAGGTGAAAAACTGCGATTTTCGTAAATTTCAATTCTACGAAATGTATGTTTTAAATTTTCATTATTGGCTCGGATAAAAAAATTGAGATACATGATCCCCACTGTATCCTTCATAATTTCAACCGACCAGGACTTTTTCACAATTTTCTTTTTCTGTCATCTAGTAAACTAATTCTTCTAGCTTCTCAAAAAGATTCAAGTCATTTGGTCCAATTTCAAAAGGGGGAATTGTGTTTTAAAAAGTGTACACAGACTTTATATGCCTAGTGTATGTACGCTTCAAAGGATAGCTATCACAGAGTTCCACAAAAATAATTAAATCTGGCTAAATATAAATAATCATTAATATTTAAATGCCTTTTACAATTACTTACTACTACTTTACATACATACATACATAATTATTATATGAATTATTGTAACATGATTCGGAATCTCATACATTGGTGAGCTAATCATAATACAACGATGAATCTTTTTCTTTTTGACTTTTTATTACGAAACTTTGACCAACATATTTGTGACATTTCTCGTATTAAAATAAAATCAGTCTATCCTTGTCGTCACTCGCTATCCTTCTTTACGTTCGACGCACTCGGCAAAAAAAAATCATCCGAAATACAACAACGACGTCAAAGTTCGATCTTCAACTTTCCGCGTTTTACGATGTTTATAATAGGGCCCGCCTTCTTGTACGAAGGGACCAATTACGAAAACGTTTAGATGCAGCGAGAGGGAGATTTCTACTTTTCTGGACACCTCTAGTCGGGACAGCGATCAGAATTCGTCCATTCGTCCGTTAGAGAGGAACAACACGGTAAGTTCTTCATGCAAGTATGCATTGTTAACTTCTGGTTCAAAAAAATAGTTCACCATTCTGTTCTTCTTTTGTTTTACATTACTTGAAATAAAGATTATATTTTGAATAATTGTTTTTTTAATTTTCGTCTATTTTTAACATTATATCATACAGTTAGGAACGAAAGTATTGGCACACCATAACTGACAGAATATAAATGATATAAACTGATTTAAGCAACAAACTGTTACATTTATTTGTGTGTTGTCTGTCGTAGTTTATTGTGCGATTGCAAGAAATAAAATAAATAAAGCGATTCACGAAATAATAACGTAAATCTGTTTCTTGAACACTTTATACCGACACAAAAGTATTGGCACACTCATCATCTTTTAAATTTACATGTAGATCGATTGTGTATAGATTTTCTTCTTACATCAATTCCTATAGATTTTTGTGCGTTGAATTCAAATCTGCATGCGGTTTGTTGTAGTGCCCACAGTTTTTGAGAAAATCGTACTTGAACAAAAATTTTTAACTTTTTAACTTCGATGTTTTGCGCTTTTACAATAGCAGTTATTTAAAGTGTTAATATAAAACAATTCTACGGACTGACTCTCCGGAATAAACGGACGTAACTTATTAATACATTGTCACGATGTAACTGTTTAAACAACAATCGAAGTGGAAAGGACACGAAAATCGTATCGGTCTATGCTGACATTTCCCAATTTATTTCGGAAACCAAATGTTTAAGAGACAATGTAAGGATAGCACACGAGAGAGAAAAGATTTGTGTTAAGAAAAGCATTAAAAAACGGTACAAAATAATGTTTTGTTTTCAATTTACAAGCCTATCCATTTTGGATAATACTATAGGAATTGATGTAAGAAGAAAATCTATAGATAATCGATGTACATGTAAATTTAAAAAATTATGAGTGTGCCAATACTTTTGTGTCGGTATAAAGTGATCAAGACACAGATTTACGTTATTATTTCGTGAATCGCTTTATTTATTTTATTTCTTGCAATCGCACAATAAACTACGACAGACAACATACAAATAAATGTAACAGTTTGTTGCTTAAATCAGTTTATATCATTTATATTCTGTCAGTTATGGTGTGCCAATACTTTCGTTCCTAACTGTATGTAGTTGATATCAATTTAATGCAAATGAACAAAGATGTAACACCAAGAAAGGAGAACAGCAGGGTTAACTGAATACAATATGTTAATACATATTCATTAAACGGAAGTGAAATTTAATCTGAAATTTAACATACTTTTTCCTTTTTCATTTCAGAAAAAAATGGAAAATTGGTACAGGAATGGTAAGATTTGCTGTTTATGGAGTCAGCCGCAGTGAAAATCGTACACCGCATTTATCGTTTTCATTTTTGCTAAAAATGGAACCGTATGAACATGGAATATGGTAATGTCTGTTACAAAAATATCATGTTCGACAGTTGAATTTTCAGCCAAAATAGAAACGATAAATATGTGGTGTACGATGTTCACTGTGACTAAATTCACTGTGTAAATTAATATAATTTCTCTTATATGTATGTGGCAATAGTTCTTGTATTCCAGCCGTGGCGGGAAGCGATCGGCGGGGTGCCACCGATGTTGGCACTGCCGCCCCCGCCCCCCGGCCAGCCGTCGCCACCGCTGCCACCACCGCCGACGCCGCCACCGTCACCGCCACCACCACCGCCGACGCCGCCACCGCCACCACCACCGCCGACGCCGTCGACACCGCTGCTGCCACCGCCGCCGACGCCGCCACCACCACCACCACCACCGCCGACGCCGCCGCTGCCGCCACCACAGGATGTGGTAAGTCTAAAAATACTTTTCAGTGAACCAATTGTTTTTTTTTGTATAAAATTTAATCAACTAATTTTTTATTTTAACTTCAAACTAATGTTTTATTCCATTATATCAGGCCCAACACCGGGGGCGAGTGCGGCGCCTCCTGCGTCGCCGAAGGAGGCAGGCGGCGTTGCGACAGCTGTGGCTGTTGCAGCAGCAGCAACAGCTACAGCAGCAGCAACAGCCGCGGCAGCAACAGCAACAGCCGCGGCAGCAGCAGCAACAGCCGTGGCAGCAGCAGGACATAATCATCCGCGGCCGCGGAACAGGCCAAAGGGGGCGGGGCGGCCGCGGAAGAGGTCAAAGCGGGCGGGTCGGCCGCGGGACGCAAGGGCGTCCCGTGAAAATTATCCATAACCATTATTATCAGTAAATAAATATTATATAAATTCATAATAATTTTGTATTGTTATTGTTTTCAAACCCTTCCTCATACTCTTTGTCCCCGCTACATGAGTACGGTAAAGATTATATTTATTCCCATCACTGAGGGAATAATGTTCTGGATAAACGTTCGCATTCGACACAACTATGAACTGTCACGTGACAGATCCTCAAGCTCTTTATATTTTTCCGACGACGACAGACAAACATAGAAAGGGACAGCGAAAAAAGAGAAACATTTACAAGCCTAATCATCATAATCAATTGTCATAACAATATCGCGTTTGGTCTCATTTTAATCAGGAAAATCTCACAAATATATTAGTGAAATTTGTATTAAAAAAAGATTAAAAATAAGAAAGTTTGTATGTTACTTTAGTATTGTCTCACCGATATGTAGGCATTTAATTTTTTTACGATCGCCTCGACTCTCAGTCCTTCCTTCTTTATCGAACTGTCTCTTTCTACGTTCGTCGACGTCGGCAAAATACAAACGAATTGAAGAATCGAATCTTCTATCCGCTAATGTTGACTAAATGTATTTAATAAAATAAAGAGTATGAAAAAGAAAATAAGAAATATGTAATATTTACAAGAAGAGGTGTACAATAAGTTTCGTAAAAAAAAAAAATGTATAGAATAGCATGGGATCGAACCTCCGATTTATCCTTCATGCTATTACGTTATGTGCGAACCATGTCGAAAAGTATGTTTAGATCACCGAAACAGTAATAGAAAGACAGACGACGATAGCGCTACGGTGGATAGCAGGGAAATCAAAGCAGCCATATTGACATACAAATCGTACCCTTTCATAGCGATCAAGTCGAGTACACTTTCAGAGCCGAGGAAGCAATATTTTCTAATAATTCTTTTTTTTTAATATCCCTTGTAACATTTGCAGTGGAAGTACAGAGCCCTTTTTCGCAACCTCGCTTCTGACAATTAAATAAAAATAAAAGTGTACGTTTTTATAGAATAAATTTTTGTATGGACAATTTTTCCAAAAAAGGGCTCTGTACTTCCACTGGAAATTTTACAAGGAATATTTTAAAAAAAGAATTATTAGAAAATACTGCTTCCTCGGCTCTGAAAGTGTACTCGACTAAATTGTAAAAGCAGCGGCTTGGTTATTGCTCTGTCTTCGTCTCTCCTGCTGTTGTTATATCACTCTCTCTCTCACAGCACCGTTGGAGAGACAAGGATCTATCTATCCTTGTTCGAGAGCTTCCTCATTTCTCCGCAACTGTCGCTGAAGTCAACGAAAAATTCTCTAGTGACTCCTGCGCACCCTTAAGCAAAAAACTTTTACGTATATTTGTATGTTGTCTATCGTAGTTTAGTGCGTAATTGCAAGAAATAACATAAATAAAGCGATCCACGAAATAATGACGTAAATATGTTTCTTGAGCACTTTATACCGACACAAAAGTATTGGCACACTCATCATTTTTTAAATTTACATGTAGATCGATTGTCTATGGATTTTTTTCTTACATCAATTCCTATAGATTTTTGTGCGTTGAATTCAAATCTGCATGCGGTTTTTTTCTAGTGCTCACAGTTTTTGAGAAAATCGTACTTGAATAAAAATTTTAAGTTTTTAGCTTCGGAAATGTTTTGTAGTTTTACAATAACAGTTACTTAATTTTACGGACCCTCTCGAATAAAATGATGTAACGATTAAAGTGGAAAGGACACCAAAATCATATCGGTCTTTGCTGACATTTTCCAATTTATTTCGAAAACCAAGAGTCTAAGAGAAAATGTAAGGGTAGCACAAGACAGAGGAAATATTTCTGTTACGAAAAGCATTGATAAAAGGTACAAAATAATGTTTTGTTTGCAATTTAAAAGCCTTTCCATTTTGCATAACACGCGGCAACGGAACGGTTAAACAACATTGCCACGTGTTATGCAATATATGTAGATAGGCTTTTAAATTGAAAACAAAACATTATTTTGTACCTTTTTTCAATGCTTTTCTTAACAGAAATAATACCTCTGTCGTGTGCTACCCTCACATTTTCTCTTAGACTCTCGGTTTTCGAAATAAATTGGAAAATGTCAACAAAGACCGATACGATCTGGGTGTCCTTTCCACTTTGATCATTGTTTAAACAAAGTTAAATGGTGACAATGTATTAATAAGTTACATCAGTTTATTCGGGAGAATCCGTAGAATTGTTTATATCAACACGAATTAAATAACTGCTATTGTAAAGGTATAAAACATCTTCGAAGTTAAAAATTTAAAATTTTTGTTCAAGTACGATTTTCTTAAAAACTGTGAGCACTACAAAAAAACCGGACGCAGATTTGAATTCAGCGTATAAAAATATATAGGAATTGATGTAAGAAGAAAACGTATAGGCAACCGATCTATATGTAAATTTAAAAAATTATGAGTGTGCCAATATTTTTGTGTCTGTATAAAATGCTCAATAAACATATTTACGTCATTATTTCGTGGATCACTTTATTCATGTTATTTCTTGCAATTACACAATAAACTACGATAGACAACATACAAATAAGTGTAATAGTTTATTGCTTATATCAGTTTATTTAGAAGTTATATGTATTTATAATCTGACAGTTGTGGTATGCTAATACTTTCGTTCCTAACTGTATATGCATTTATATTCTGTCAGTTATGGTGTGCCAATACTTTCGTTCCTAACTGTATATTCAGAAGCTTGCTTGAAGCTCAAACCGAATTCGTTCAAATACAGATGAAAAGAATTCTAATAGATTTGACAACAGTGTTACGGAACGATGTAATCTGGCAATTATGCTTACCAGCTTTTCATTTGTCATTTAGTACGATGACGGAACAATTGGATGATCGATAGGTAATACAGAAAAAGAATTTAACTGAAAGTGCTGCCGTCAGATGTCGCGTTACCAAATGTCCAATTTATCACTTATTTATTTTCGCTATCGCCCGTTTGTCTAAAAAGGCGCTTCGATCGATTCGGAGCAAGCCTCAAACCACCGACGAGGTACTATTAAAGACTGCCAGCCCCTGTGTATTTTGGCGTACCACTAAGTGGGCTCTGATGGGCTCTGGCGGCTCCGTCGGTAACCCGGCGAGCGGTTACCTCGTGACAAAGAACGCCTATGGAACAAAATGTGACAAAGCGAGACAGAAAACTTCCCCTCGCCCCGGCGACCGTTTAGACTCTTGGACCAGTCACGTCTTCCGCGAGTGTTTCTTATTCTGACCGCAATATATCCTAGAGGGCGGTAGAAAACAGCGAATTTTTCAGATACGCGAAGTCCCGTAAGGCTGGCAGTCTTTAACAGTAGCTCGTCGGTGCTCAAACAAAACTCTCCCCATAAGGGGCTGGATCCGGATAAGGTAGAGAGTCTACGTTACCGCCAAATTCAAGATAAAATATAGGTTAGCGGGAATCGACTTTTCGTCCTTATGTGAGAATATTTTCGCCTGTAAAAGCGCTCATTGGAAAGATGATAATCAAATAGAGCGCGCGGATGCCGTGGTTTAATATGATTTTGTTGATATTTAATAATATGAGTGTTAGAAACTGAGCAAAAATCGGCAATTACACATCGGTCAAATTAAACTATTTTTTTGTCATTGAAAGATTATTCTTCTTCAGCGCGCTAGATTTAATCGTTAATTACACATTAAAATAGGTTTTGTCTTGATTCTCTCTGAAATAAAGTCGAATAGTCGATTCCCGTATAGCTGTATCTCAACGGCCATACAATTCCTTTTAGTCACTGTTGGCGAATTCTCCTTTGAACACGCGCGGCCATTAGTGTTCGCAGCGAAAGTAGTTCGCTGGTGCGTCGTTGCAGACAGTGGCAGCACCTCCCGGACACGCATGGCCACGATCGCGCCATCACGAAGAAGAAACCGGTACTCGCTCAACGGCCACGCGGTGCCGGTTCGACGCCATTAACGTACTTGCTGTCTACGCGCCAACACGTGCCTTTGTTGTATAGAATTTCACTGATTGTTCGTTTCAGACCACGCTTAGAAGTTAGTAAGGTGTTCGCGCACGAAGTGCAGTGCCCTGTTCACTCCATTAGTGTTCTAATTTTCCTTAATTACTCTCGTTAGCTATAATTTAAGATAAGTTTCGCGTGTAAAATAATCGTTGCGTCCGCATTAGAACTAAGTGTAATTTTTAAGGTGTAAATATAGTTATAGTGACTTGATTAGGCGTGTCTCGATTCAACCTCTGTCTCCTCTGCCCTCGCAAAACGCAAACATTTTGGTCCTTCGAGCCGGATTCGAGACACGCCCTCGTCGTGCTCATTTGAAAAACGCCGTTAGCCGACATCTTGTGTGACGTCAGCCGGCAGTGTCGTGTTTTCGTAGTGTGAGCGCAGTGACTTTCTCTTTGTTTGTGCACGGTTTCGAGAACTCGCTAACTCTCTCGCGTGTCTGTGCGCTCTCCTACGAGCTCAGTGACTCCTTTGGTGTAACTTTCGTGAGTGAGATCGCGTTTGCCGTGTTCGGTGATTCGACAAGACAATGCCAAAATCACGCGATTCTTCCCCGGCGTCGCGGGCGGACTCTCCGCCGTCCGACGGTGCGAGAGGTGAGGAAGCGCCGATGCCCCCGCTTCTCACCCTTCCGAAAGAGACAACGCAGCCCTCGCAAACCACCCGCTCGCGCTCGCCCGCTCGCTTGTCGTCGGAGCTCCAGGTCCGCGCTCGAAATCAGTTAGAAAGACTAGACACGGTGGCTACCATCGTGCAGGACTTGGAGGCGGCCACCAAGGCAGAACCCCTCAGACTTTTATGAGACGAACTCGCGATCGTGCGAGACACGTTGCTGGAGCTCCATCTCACGTTCCAGCAGGAGCATCAAGCCCTCAGCCGCGTCTGGCCGGCGTCACGCCTCGACCACGAGTACTACGAGGCGAGGGCTGCGTCGAGAGAGGAACGGTTGGTGCTGACCGCAAGGAAGCTGGTGGCTCAACTGGAGTACCGGTGGGCACAACCCACGCCGCAGCCTCAGACCACGCAGACCACTCAGGCCGCGCAACCGGAACACTACCGATCACGACTTCCGGAGATTCCTATCCCGCGGTTCGATGGTGAGTACAGCCAGTGGCCGGAGTTCAAGGCAGCATTCACCTCCGTGATCATGGACCGCGCGGAAATCTCAGCCCTCGACAAGCTCCATTACTTGAAGGGAGCGGTATCAGGGAGTGCAGCCCAGGTGATTAACCACCTCCCTGCCAACGACGAGGCGTTTACTCTCGCCTGGCGACTGCTGATTAAGCGCTTCGAGAACAAGCGCCTCAACGTCCAGGCCTACATGGACCGCATTTATGCATTGAAGCCCATGAAGCAGCGAAAGGCCTCCTCCCTCCTTAAGATGGTGAACATCATCGGGGAAACAACCCAGGCTCTCAAGACATTCGGATTGGAGGATCCCCATAACTGCTACCTGGTGACCTCCCTCGTTAGCCTGCTCGACAACGACACCCGGGAGCGCTGGGAGTCCTTGCTCGCGGACCAGAAAGACTTCCCAACGCTTGCTCAGCTGACCTCGTTTCTGCTATCGCCAGCTGGCACGCTTGAGCAACTAGAACGGTTGCCCGAGCCCCGCACAACACCTCAGCCCACGCAGCCCTCGTCATTCTGGCCCCACCAGACCACGCACCACCGAGCCAGCGCAGCAAGGACCACGTCGCACGCAGTTAGCGGCCTCAATGCACCACCAACCCGTCAGCCGGAGCAGGCCGGTTCCGCTGCAACGCCACGACCTCGGCAGGCACAGTATCCCTGCGCCTTCTGCAACAAGGACCATTATGTGTCCGCCTGCCCGGTGTTTAGACAGTTGTCGGTAACTGATCGCACGAACGTGGTGAAGGCACACGCCCTGTGCGTGAACTGCCTGGGACACCACAATTTAAGGAGCTGCCGGACCACGCAACGCTGCAAACTTTGCAGTGAGCAGCACCATTCAATGCTTCATGGCGCCGACATAAGCCACGTGGTGGTGCCTGGCCGGAGCCCTCGACATCGACCACGCGTCACACCGGCTCAACCGCTTCCGATTGAAGGGTCGGCGCAGTCGTCGAAGACAACGCAGTTCACGCAGCTCACGCTCCTAGCCCACGCACGGACGCCCACGCACAGACGCCCACGCATCCAAGCAACGTTCGGACCACGCAACGAGACCACGCAGAACACGGACAACACTTCTAGCAACAGCACTCGCCCGAGTGCACACCGACCTCGCAGTTCAGCAGGTGAGAATCTTGGTCGATTCAGGCTCTGAAATCTCACTTGTTTCAGAATCTCTAGTAACGCAGCTTCAATTGAAACGAACACGCTACACCTTGGATGTCCACGGAGTTGGTGGAGCAAGGACCTCGCAGTCGAACGGAGTGGTCAATATTACCCTCCATTCCAATTACCGGCCTCTCTCAGTCACCATTCAAGCTCACGTGTTTCCACGGGTGACAATTTGCCTACCATCGACGCCACCAACTCTCGCAACACCGCCCTCGCATCTGGAGAAACTGAACCTTGCCGATCCGCAGTTTCTGGTCTCCAGACAAGTGGACATCATACTTGGAGCTGACGCTTACGGACAGATCATCAAGCCAAACATCATTCGACATCCGTCAACGCAGCTGGTCGCGCAACTGTCTATCTTTGGCTGGCCCGTGATCGGCCCCATCGAGGGCCCTCCTACTCTACGCAGAACCGTTCATCAGGTCACGGTCAATAATACCAATCGCCAACTGGACGAGTTACTCAGCCGATTTTGGGCGCAAGAAGAGCCAGCACAGGATACGACGCCGTTTCTCACGCCAGACGAACAGGAGTGTGAAGAACACTTCAGGACCACGCATTCAAGGGACTCGACAAGAAGATACATCGTGCGGTTGCCGCGCAAACTACATCCTCGAGCACTAGGCAATTCCTATCAAACAGCACACGCCTGTCTTCAGCGAATTCTCAGACATCTCAGCAAGGACGACCAGTACAATCAGCTGTACACCAAGTTCATGCTCGAGTATGAGCAGCTTGGCCACATGGTAAGACTGAACAACAGCTCAATAATCAGTTCGTTGCAGTACTGTCTTCCACATCACGGCGTCCTCAAGTTGAGCAGCACGACCACCGCTCTTCGTGTGGTGTTCAATGTCTCCAGTTCAACTTCCTCAGGATATTCGCTGAACGATCTTATGCATACAGGTCCCAATTCATCTTATGCTGAACATCGCAGATCTCCTCATCTGGATACGCAGGTACAAACATCTGCTTGCAACGGACATCACGAAGATGTATCGACAGATCGAGGTACATCCCGATGATTGGAACTTGCAACGCATACTCTGGCTTGATGACACGCAGAAAGAAACGCATTACCAGCTGACCACCGTCACGTACGGGACGAAAGCTGCTCCGTACCTCGCTGTGCGCACACTTTTACAACTTGCAGAGGATGAAGGGTCGAAATATCCCCTCGCCGTGGATCCCATCAAGAATGGCAGGTATGTCGACGATATTTTTGGTGGCGCAGATACAGCAGATCTTCTCCTCGAAGTGGCACAGCAGCTGACGCAACTTTGCCAGGCGGGAGGATTTCCTCTGGCAAAATGGCACTCTACCAGTAAATCGTTGCTTGAAGTCTTCGCAACCGATCAGAAGAACGCAGCAATCTCATTCGACAACTGCGAGACCAAAATTCTCGGAATAAAATGGACCCCGCATCAAGATACTTTCAACTTTTCAACTGTAACGTTGCTGCCTCGTCACGCCGGTCGCCGGCGTGGCGGGGCATCGCTCGAGGGCCTCCTGGTGCTGGACACTTCAGCAGCCAGGGTTCCCGCGAGGAGGCCGGTCGCGGAGGGGAGGGGGTCGGGTCGTGCGAGTAATGAGACGAGCTAGATTGGATTTTCATTAATTTATTGGGCGTCGTCGTTTACATCGAGCCGGTCGATGGCCGGCGGCGCGGTGTTCGGGGCGGCGTCCAGCGGAGCGGTGACGGTGGCTGTCCTGGCAGTGGAGGCGCGGGCGGTGGCCTCGTCAGTAGCGGTCTCGTTCTGTGGGGGCGACAGATATTAGTGGCGACGGGGGTGGCGCTTACAAACTACGCTTAGGTCTACGCGGCTTACGAACTACGGTCGGGGGAGGCGCCCGGCCCGGCGCCTCGCGGTACTTATTAACTACGGTCTTGGGAACGCCCGGCATGGCGTTCGCGGAACTTAGATCTACGGGCGGCGGGGCACCCGGTGGTGCCCGCGGTTCGGTTACGCGGCTTATCCTAGGCGCGGGGTCGCGGTCGCGAGGAGGAGAGAGAGAGAGAGGAAGAATAACGTAGACAGGTATTGGCCAGCTTTGGCCGACTGGTCAGTTGTTCTTGTCCGAGAGAGTTTGTTCCTTCCTGGAGTTGGCCGGTGTTGCGCCCAGCGGTGCCGGAGAGCCCCGCGACGAGGCCATGTCCTTCGTTGCGGCGTTCCCGCTCGGTTCGGCTACTCCGGGCCTGTCCGCGGGGTACTAGAATCGGTGGACCGGTCGCCGCGGCCGGGCTGGCCGTCCTGCGAGATCATGTCCTTCGCAGCACGGTCGGCGCGTGGCTCGCCATCCCTGGGCCTGTCCACAGGTCAGGCGGTCCGCGTGGCCGCGGGGGTTGGCGTGGCCAGCCCCGTTGCGAGGCCTTGTCCTTCGCAACGACGCCGGCCTCCAGGCTCGCCTAGACCGGGCCATCTCCTCGGGCTAGGAGAGCCGGCTGCCTTGGAGCGGACCTCCGAGGAGGTCCTGTCGGGGCCGAAGCCCCGAGCCAACTCATCGATCGGTGATCGATTGCTTCCTTAATTACTCCTGTCTCGCGTGGCGCCGGTGCGCGCGGCGGTGCTCGCGGGTGGGGCGCGGTGACGGTGCGCCGCGCTGGTGCGCGGTGACGACGGTGCCTTGACGACGGTTGTCAAGTCGACCGGTCGTCACACAACTATACCTTCTTCCAAACGCACGCAGTTCTCCAAACGCCTCATCCTATCCGAAGTAGCACAAGTCTTCGATCCTCTCGGTTTTGTCGCACCTGTAGTCATACGAGCCAAAATCTTAATTCAAGAGCTTTGGTTACAGGAACTCGGTTGGGACGACATTCTGCCTCCTTACATCACCCGCCGTTGGCTTCACATCAGGGAAGATTTAACCAGCTTGGCCAAGCTTTCCATCCCACGATGGTTCAACACAACGACCACGTCGACCGTTGAACTCCACGGATTCTCTGATGCGTCAGTCTTCGCGATGGCAGCTGTCGTCTACCTCGTCGTCCGCTCACCGTCCACGGGTACCCAAATTTCTCTCGTTTGCTCGAAAACGCGAGTGGCTCCACTCAAACGCCTAACCATCCCGAGGTTAGAATTAACAGCAGCGCTGCTGCTTTACAAACTGGTAAGGCATGTTCACGCTACTTTGAACATGACCGTTACGCAGACATTTTTGTGGACGGACTCAGAAGTCACGCTCGCATGGATCAAGACGCACCCCTCCAAATGGAAGGATTACGTACGCAACAGGGTAATCCAAATCCAAGAGATCACGCAGCAATATCATTGGAGACATACGCCAGGAACATCAAATCCTGCAGACTGCGCGTCGAGAGGCATTTCGACGGAGCAGTTACATCAGCACACTCTGTGGTGGACGGGACCACCGTGGCTCAAGAAAACGCAGAACGCATGGCCCAAGCAGACCAGTGGTGACGCAGACGAGCTAGGAGCTCCAGAAGCTCGCGCTGTCGTCTCACTCCACACGTTGAACGCAGTCAAGGAATATTCATGGAATTTAATCTATCAATATTCTTCTGTTAACAGGTTGTTCAGAATCACGTCTCTATGCCTCAAATTCGTGGACAAACTGTTGAAACGATACAACGCGTCGCCCACGCCAATGATCTCCGCAGCTGATATGGAAAAGGCCAGGATCTACTGGATTCAGGCCACGCAGTCCCTTTACTTCAAGGACGAACTCGCAGCACTCGCCAAGGGGACTTCGCTTTCATCTACACATCCTTTTACACGGCTGACCGCTTACCTCGACCATCAAGGGATCGCCAGGGTAGGAGGACGGCTGCAATACTCAGAACTGTCGCACGAAGGCAAACATCCGGTAATTTTGCCTCGTGATTCACGGCACTCAGCGCTTCTCATCGACCACGCACATCAGCAAACGATGCACGGAGGTACGCAAGACACCCTCGCCTTTCTCAGACAACGCTATTGGATCATCGGGGGAAGAGCTCCGGTGAAGACTCACATCCTCAGGTGCGTGAAGTGTGCTCGGCAGAGGAGGATCCGTGCCCATCAACTGATGGGCCAACTACCTCTCTGTCGGGTCACTCCATCGCGCCCGTTCACGCACACTGGCGTGGACTACGCAGGACCACTCACGCTCAAGACCTGGAAAGGACGAGGAGCGAAAACGCATAAAGGGTGGATTTGCGTATTCGTCTGTTTCGCAACCTCAGCTGTTCACTTGGAAGTTTTTTCAGATTACTCTACAGACGCTTTCATCGCAGCCTATCGCAGATTCACGTCCCGCAGAGGTATCGCAGCATGCCTCTATTCAGAATGCGGTTCCAACTTCCAAGGAGCAGACGCACAACTTCGGAAACAATTCATCGAAAGTACTATAGTAGTTTCGTGCAGGATAGTGACCGGGAAAGCTAGATTAACGCGTATTCATTAACAATATTTATTTACACTTATTTTTAACTGGTTAACATAAAATAAAATATAAATGTTATATCAAACGCGAGCGTGAATGACGAAACGCAGATGACTATAGTCGTCGATGCGCGGAACGAATTCGGCTGGAGCCGAGTGTCTTCCTCGAGTGTTTTGAAAGAAGTGGGTTTGGAATATTTTTCTGACCGTTTCCCAACGGGCTCGTCAAGGAAAAAGCTAACGAAGGGCAAAGGGGGGAAAGAGAAAATCTTTCCTTCTAGCCTTCGAGTCCTTGACGAGTCGCGTTGTCGAGAGAAATCGCAAGGGCTGCAACGCATATGTTTCCGGATGAAAACTTTCTCTCGCAAACGGGATATTTGTCTCCGCTACACTACCCCCTTACCAGTGATAACGCTACATTTAGTTATCCTAAATAAAATAATGTAAGGTCTACGGAGATACACATATTATACTCGACTTAATCTACGATGATTATAACTACTGGAAATACAAAGTATAAACGCTTACGTGTACATTTATAAATATGTAAAAAAAATGGTACAGTAGTAGTAGTAAGTATGGTCTTAATTACTAGTTTACGTCTTGACATTATAGGTTATACATATAGATATACCTGTTGTTTAACAATGCTATTGATTACATTCTAATTAAATCCGGCTTGAAAACGATCCGGGAAGCGGACTCGTCTACCTGACCGTGATTTAATTTCGACTGTTGGTTGAACAATTTCGTCATTGTCAGACGCGTCGCTCTGAGTATGCCGCGATTCGCTCTCTAGGTCTTGTTGTAGATCATCGGCTAATACAAAAGCTGGTTTCAATCGATCTACAGAAACTTTGACTTCCCTACCGTTAATATCTATGACAAAACTTTTATCGCTTCGTTTCTTTACCTGAAACGGACCGTCGTACGGCGGTTGTAGGGGTCCTTTTACAGCGTCGTGTCGCACGAAAACATAGGGCGTCGAAGACAATTCTTTAAATACAAAGGTTTTGCTTGTGCGATGTCGTGTACCAGAGGTTGGTTTTACATTTCGAATTGTTTTCCTAAGGTTGTTCGCGAAATCGGAAGTTCCGTCTTTTCCGCACGGTACGAAAAACTCGCCAGGTAAACGTATACCTGTTCCAAATACCATTTCGGCCGCGGTCGCTTTAAGATCCTCTTTAATTGCCGTTCTGATACCGAGTAAAACTATGGGTAGTGTGCCTACCCAATCGTCGGTTTCATGGCACTTAATTGCAGCCTTCATTTGTCTATGTAGCCTTTCTACCATTCCGTTTGCCTGGGGATGATACGCGGTTGTTCTTAAATGCGATGCGCCGATTAAACGAGTAAGCTCGGTAAATAATTGGGATTCAAATTGACGACCTTGATCCGTAGTTATTCGCAATGGTACGCCATAACGAGCAATCCAAATATTAATGAATGCTTTCGCAACAGTTTCGGCATCAATTTCCGCAATCGGAATCGCTTCCGGCCAGCGGGAAAATCGATCGACACACGTTAGACAATATTTAAATCCTTGTGATACCGGCAAGGGTCCTACAAGATCTATATGTACATGCTCGAATCTGCCATCCGGATTATCAAAATTGCCAATGGGAGTTGTAACGTGCCTGGTGATCTTTGCTCGCTGGCAGGGAATGCAATGTTTTGCCCAGTTTCTACAGTCTAAATTGATGGATGGCCAGACAAAACGCTCGGTTACTAATTTTTGTGTTGCTCGGACTCCTGGATGAGAAAGTCCGTGCAGAGAATTGAAAACTGCACGTCGTAACGCGGCAGGAATGTACGGTCTCACCGAATCGTGTGCAACGTCGCAGTACAAACCATCTTTCAAACCTGGAAAATGTACTTTCTTTAACCGGAGAGCGTGTGAGTTTGATTCGAGTATTTGTTTTAATTCGTTATCCTGTTCTTGTGCTATTTGTAGTGTTTCGTGATCAGGGGCTTGTGTTATAGCCTCGACTCTAGATAAAAAATCAGCGACGTTGTTGTCTGTACCTTTAATGTGTCTAATGTCTGTTGTAAATTGGCCAATGAAATCTAAATAGCGAAATTGACGCGGTGAACATTTTTCCAGATTTTGATTGAAAGCAAATGTTAGCGGTTTATGATCCGTGAATATTATAAAATTTCGACCTTCTACGTAATGCCTAAAACGTTTAACGGCGGCGTATATGGCGAATAATTCGCGGTCGTATGCGCTATACTTCCGTTGTGCCGTAGAAAGAGCCTTTGTGAAAAAAGATAAAGGTTGACACGCGTTGCCTACAAATTGTTGCAAAACTGCTCCGATTGCATAATCGGATGCGTCCACCGTAATATTTAAAGGAGCATTAGGAACAGGATGTGCGAGCATGGTAGAATTTGTAAGGCCGATTTTAGCATCATTGAAAGCCTTTTCTGCAGTTACAGTCCACGAAACAGGTGTATTGCCTTTCTTCGACCCTTTTAACAGGTCGTTGAGTGGCTGTATGAGTTGTGCGGCCCCAGGTATGAAACGACGGTAGAAGTTAATCATACCTAGGAACCTTCTCACTTGTTTTACTGTTGCTGGTTTCGGAAAATTTTTTATTGCCTCGACTCGATCGGTTACGGGTTTTATTCCCTCGCTATTTACGGTATATCCTAAGAATGTAATTTCGTTAACGCCGAAAACGCATTTTGTCGGATTAATAACGACCCCGTACTGGTTTAAACGTTCAAACAAAATTTTGAGATGTTCTCTATGTTGTTGTTCGTTCTCTGATGCTATTAAAAAGTCATCTATGTAAGCGTATGTAAATTCAAGTCCGCGAGTAATTTGGTCTACGAAACGTTGGCATGTTTGTGCAGCGTTTCGCAGGCCAAAAGGGGTAAAAATGAATTCAAATAAACCAAACGGTGTCGTTACTGCCGTTTTTTCAATGTCGTTAGGCGCGACCGGTATTTGGTGATACGCGCGTACAAGGTCTATTTTCGAAAAAATCGTTTTACCGTGCAACGTGTGGGAAAAATCCTCGATATGGGGTGGCGCATACCTATCCGGGATAGTGCGGGCGTTGAGCGCCCGGTAGTCCCCGCAAGGTCTTGTTTTTCCATCCTTCTTGGCTACGAGGTGTAACGGCGAGGCCCACGGACTCTTGGAGGGGCGGATAATACCTTGGCGTAGCATCAGGTCGAATTCCGCCTTTGCTACCTTGAGCCGCTCTGGGGCGAGACGTCGCGGTTTGCAATGGGTCGGTTGGCCGGGCGTCGTCTTGATATGGTGCTGGACATTGTGTTTCACCGACTCCCGTCGGAAAACGGCTGGTCTGGTTAGCTCGGGGTACTCGGCTAAAAGACGATGGTACACCGAGTCACCCGCGATTGTCTTCACCGATGAGACGTTACCGCGAACCGGTTCCCCGATCGCGGACAAACTCGTCGTTGCGTCGATGAGACGTTTGTTTCGCGGGTCGACCAACAAATTGTAATAAGACAGAAAGTCCACGCCAATGATCGGTCCTTCCACGTCGGCCACTACGAAACGCCATGCGAATTGGCGACGCAAGGAAAAATCGAGGTTTACCGCCGTCGTTCCATACGTCGGGATCCGGCTCCCGTTCGCGGCGTAAAGTTCATATTGGCACTTCGGTTGACGACCATTCATGCGGGACCGCGGAAACACGCACAGATCTGCTCCAGTGTCCACTAAAAATTGCACCTTAGTCTTTCGATCGGTGACGAAAATGCGGCCGGTTTTGGGACCGTCGGATACGGCCGCGTTTATGGACGGTCCTAATGGTTTTCCGATTTCCACTTGCACGGGGCCGCGCACTTCGTTGCTTTCTCACCAAATTTATAATGATACCAGCAAAAATAATCCGACGCACTTTTGTCTCTCTGACGTCCTTTTTCGCGGTTACGGGACGAGCTTCGATTCCGTGAACGCGAATTGGTTCGAAACCGACGCGTACTTTTTCGAAGTTCGTTCATTTCGAGACGCAGCTTCCGTAGCTCGTCGCGTAAATCTTCCATCTCGGTGGAACGGGAACTGGATGAAGACATCGCGGCGATTCTTCCTTTCTCCGGTGGTATGTCGTGCACTCGGTCAGCAATTTCGGCTAATTTTGCGCCGTCGGTGTCCGACGTCGCGGCCAAAACGAGCTGAGTTTTGACCGGTAGACGACTTTTCCACAGTTGGGTAAGGAAATTCTCCGTTACCGATGTACCTGCTAACTGTTTCAGGTGCCGCCAAAATTGTGTCGGTGTACGATCACCTATTTCTTCCCCCTCCAGTAATTTCCGAATACGGGTACTATCTGAGTCGGACAGACGTCTTATCAGCTCGTTTTTAAGCGTCTCGTACTTGTCCTCTTCAGGGGGATTACACAAAAGGTCTTCCACTTCCGCAGCAAGTTTCACGTCAAGGTTGGCCACGACATATCCGTGTTTAGTCTCCTCCTTAACAATCCGTGCAACCAGAAATTGAGCTTCCAGATTCCGGAACCAAAGTTGAGGTTTTTCAGGCCAGAATGGTGGAACTCGAACGGAAACGGCACTGGCACTGCCGCATGCTTCCTCTCCGTCACTCTTTGGTGTCTCCATCGTGTCCTTTCGATGACAAAACGCTCACGACTAAGTAGTTCGTTGCAATTTTTATGCACTATTCACTGCACACGCACTCTATCCACGTACGGTAGGTCAGATACCTCACGGCGATCACGTCGGGGTCACCAATATAGTAGTTTCGTGCAGGATAGTGACCGGGAAAGCTAGATTAACGCGTATTCATTAACAATATTTATTTACACTTATTTTTAACTGGTTAACATAAAATAAAATATAAATGTTATATCAAACGCGAGCGTGAATGACGAAACGCAGATGACTATAGTCGTCGATGCGCGGAACGAATTCGGCTGGAGCCGAGTGTCTTCCTCGAGTGTTTTGAAAGAAGTGGGTTTGGAATATTTTTCTGACCGTTTCCCAACGGGCTCGTCAAGGAAAAAGCTAACGAAGGGCAAAGGGGGGAAAGAGAAAATCTTTCCTTCTAGCCTTCGAGTCCTTGACGAGTCGCGTTGTCGAGAGAAATCGCAAGGGCTGCAACGCATATGTTTCCGGATGAAAACTTTCTCTCGCAAACGGGATATTTGTCTCCGCTACAGTACACGCGAAAATCAGAACATCGCAGCTTCACTCGCCAAGGATGGTACGCAGTGGAATTTCAACCCGCCTGCCGCTCCGCACATGGGCGGAAAATGGGAGGCCGCGGTCAAGTCGCTCAAATTTCACCTCAAGAGGACGGTTGGAGATGCTTTGCTGACGTACGGGGAATCAGTAACACTGCTCGCGCAGATCGAAGCCATCCTCAATTCACGACCATTGGAACTACTCAGCGACGATCCAGACGACGTTTCAGCCCTGTCACCAGGCCATTTCCTCGTCGGAACGCAGCTGAACGCAGTACCAGAACCCGCACTGCTTGACGTCGCAGCCAGCAGACTGTGTAACGAGGCAACATTTTGGCCTCGTTACGAGACGTTGGCGCGCCCCGCTCCCTCCGCTCCGGCGAGTCCTCGCCTCCGGAACGCGGATGTTTGGGTGTATGAGTGTGTGAGTGCGTGTATGAATGTGTCTTTTTTTTTGTTGCGGCCGACCGTCTCGCGCTCCGCCACGGCGGAGCATCGCCGCCGCCGGTCGTGGGGACCTCCACCCAGGAGAGGGAGGGGCCAGATGGGTTCCCCACCTTCGCTGGCCGACCGGCTGGCCGGTCGCCGTGCCTCCACCAAGCAGCCGCCTTGGGAGCGACCGGCAGCCGGACACCGAGGACGCCGGGCCTGGGAGCAGCCGACCACCGCCATCACGCCCGGAGCTCCGCCAGAGGGCTCCCAGGACCCGGCCAACCGAACTGACATCGAGCGGCCCATCTTGGTTGCCGAACTCCCTGGGGGGGGGGGGGGGGGGGGAGAACCGCGTACCGGCGGCGAATTTCAAGAGAGAGAAGCGCGCGAGCAGTCGAAGAGTCGAGTCGCAAAATTATAGAGTATCCTTCCGAATCTAATCAAGTGTCCGTTTAGAGTGTGTCCGGTCCTCTTTCAGTTCTTTTCTTTTTACTTTTATTCATTGTTGTAGTTTTGTTTTCTTTTTGTAAATCTTTGTGCGTGCGTTTTGGAGTCTGTGAGCGATCCACCCGCACCAGGATTACTTGTTTTTGGATACGTCGCCGCACTCCATGTCCAGGTAGGACTCACGCCTTTTGGTTTGATTTTTATTGCGTGTGTGAGTGTGAGGGGATCGGTGTGAACGCGGGAATACCGGAGTATTCCGTATCGTACCGTGTTCCGCGACCTAGGCGACAGGACCGACCCAAGGAGACGAGGACTCTCGAGGCCCGTCCCCTTTATTCCGCTCCCGACCGATTCGTTGTCCGGTACCGTCCGGCGGTCGAGCCCCGGCGGCTTGACCTCGGTGCCGTAACCGTTGACGCTCGTACCGCGCGTTTGAACGAAGCGCATCTTCGTTCCGCGATCTCGCGTGCCGGAAGTTATAGTCGGTTTCGTCGAGGCCCCGGCGCCTCCGTCTCAGAATCGCGAACGGGTCCCCCCATACCCGCGACCGCGATCCCGACTAATCTTTCGTTTTCTCCTGTATTTGAAACTCTAGGACCACCGACACTTTGTATCCGGCCCCTAGTTTTAGTTTCTACAGTCGAGATTTTTCTTTGTATTGGGAATTTCCGCGTCGCGGTTCCTCTTTGCCGCACTTGGCGGCCGCGTACCTTTTCCTTTGCGCAAAAGTGTACCGCGGAATTCCCGTTTTTTTGGTTGTTTGGCACGGCCACTTGGGCCTTTATTAAAGTTACCGTTAATTTACCGAAACACTCGAGGGTCACTTTCAATTAACCTCCCCTGATTTCCGCTCCCCTACTGAGCAGCCGGAAGGGCGAGGGTTCCGGACGAGTGCTACGGCACTGGCGCCCATAGAATCGAATCGTCCGTGGATTTGTGCACGGTGCGCGCAGAGAGCGATTTTCCCTGATCGCCTCCGCGCAGTGCAACCCTTAGGCTGCCCCATAACCCGTACGTCACAACTGTCAAGGTGGCAGTTCATTGAACAGCGGCTCCAACAATTTTGGAAGCTCTGGTCCACGCAATATTTGCAACGACTCCAGGCGATCTCCAAATGGCACCATCCAACCGACAAGATCAAGGTAGGCTCTCTTGTTCTTATCACTGACGAACGTCTGCCCCAGGCAAATGGCCCATGGCCAGGGTTCTCAGGCTGCTACCAGGGAAGGATGGACTGACCAGGGTCGTCGAGCTCAAGACGGCCACCACGACGATCACGCGGCCTATCGTCAAGCTGGCTCTGCTCCATCAGGCCGATCATGACGACGCGGACACGCAGACTTCATCACCGACCAGTCGCTGATGGCCGGGGGGAATGTTGGCGAATTCTCCTTTGAACACGCGCGGCCATTAGTGTTCGCAGCTAAAGTAGTTCGCTGGTACGTCGTTGCAGACAGCGGCAGCACCTCCCGGACACGCATGGCCACGATCGCGCCATCACCAAGAAGAAACCGGTACTCGCTCAACGGCCACGCGGTGCCGATTCGACGCCATTAACGTACTTGCTGTCTACGCGCCAACACGTGCCTTTGCTGTATAGAATTTCACTGATTGTTCGTTTCAGACCACGCTTAGAAGTTAGTAAGGTGTTCGCGCACGAAGTGCAGTGCCCTGTTCACTCCATTAGTGTTCTAATTTTCTTTAATTACTCTCGTTAGCTATAATTTAAGATAAGTTTCGCGTGTAAAATAATCGTTGCGTCCGCATTAGAACTAAGTGTAATTTTTAAGGTGTAAATATAGTTATAGTGACTTGATTAGGCGTGTCTCGATTCAACCTCTGTCTCCTCTGCCCTCGCAAAACGCAAACAGTCACATTATCGGCAATACAGGGTAAAATACCTGACAAGTTTAGTTGGCCTGTTGCGAACCAGGTAGCGTCTAATTATAAAGACTTCCGATGTGGAACCGTAATGTAATTTGACACATCTATACATGCATGTACGCTCGACTACATGCATATACATATGTATGTATCAAAATTCATGCGACTCGCGTTTGACTTGGCTGCTGAACATTTTGTATCTAAAATTATTAATTTTGTTATCATTCTTGTCCAAAACTTCTGAACACATCACTTCCCGTGAAATTGACGTACTGTAAAAATGGACTTTTTTTTTCTTCTTTTAACCCGTTGACGATAGTACGTTCATTTTTATTTATGATATTTATTTGTCAGTTACTTTATTTTTGTTGTCACCGATAGTGATGATGCATTTTTAAATTATACAGTTTTTCTCGGGCGAGAGAGAACACGCATAGTATCTAATAAGTGATTCGAGATTGCGGTCAATTTACTAGAGGAAAATCGGGCGATACGCCCCACTTCTAAAGAAACACTAATAAAACAACTATTTATTCGTAATGTTTAATTCTTTTTTCCAAATCACATAAACTGTTATTTACTCTTCACAATAATTGTATCAGAATTACAGCGAATGTAAATAATCGTTTCTTTTAACCTTATAAATGGAACGTTCTACAACACAATCGTTAGGTAATGTGACAAAACGCCCCAGCATAAATGAATAATTACTTTGTGTCATTCTTAAGAAAGTATTATAGAACACATACTTTGAAATACACTAATAACAAGACTAAAATAATATTTAATAAAATTATTTTATTTGTTATTCATTACACATTCTTTTCTCTTTTCTTCTGGACAATACTGATGTGTAGGTTATTTGTAAGAAGTTTTTAGACACGTGTGCGGATTAATTTTTGACTTTATTAATTAATTTTTTTAATTACTTAAAGAATTGAAATTCTAGTATTTACCGCAAATATATCATAGTAAATATGGTATGTACTCGGAATTCCTCAACTCCCAAGGGACGCGAGGAATCGATCAGCCTAGGCTGATCAAGGCTGAGCCCCAACCGAGCGCGTCTCCGGGTGGCGGATAGGAGAACGACCGGGGCTGGAAGCGGTCCTCCGAACACTGGGGACTGGATCACCCTTGGGTGAACAGGACTCGGCGTAGGAAGGATCCGTGGACGGCACCGGCCAGTGGGTGCTATAGGGGTTCCCCAGGGCGTAAAAACCCTGGCTGGATGAACCGAAGGCCCCGCCGTGGACCAGTTCCCCAAGCCAAGGTGTAAGCTATCGTGCCGAGGGCTGGATGGCACCGGGGTAATGGTGTCGCGAACGATGCCCTTGGGGAACCAGGCGCCACCCCATTGTATTTAGCCTTACCCCCGCAATGCAGGCTCTGCGGGGGTGGACCCTTCTTTCCTGCCTACTCGTGGGACCAAACATGGAACACAAAAACGAATATAAACAAAACAACGACAACAACAACGATGTGGAGGAGGGACCCTCTAAGGGGGGACCTCCTACGACAAATCTGGCAGAAACCAGGGAGGGACCGACCGAGGTCGACACCGCGCTTGCGGTGGCGGCGGAGGTGGGGTTCTCGCTGGAAGAGCCAAAGAAGCAGGACGCAGAAGAGGGCACCAGCAGCAATGCTGGGCCCCCAGCTGAGTCTAAGGTAACAGGGAGAAAGGCAAACCGCAGCGGGGCGGCCAAAAGAAGGGCCCGGAAAGCCAAACTGGCAACTGGGCCCTCTGCGGCAGTGAACCGCCTGGCTCTGCCCACTCCCCCAACCGCAACGGAGGACACGGTGGGCTCAGTCGCTGGGCCCGCTGTGCCTCCCGCGCAAGCCGCTGCAAAGGAGGGGCACGTCCCAGCGACCGGGTCCAAAAGAACCCGACCACTGGACAGCACCCCCCCAGAGCAACAAACAAAGAGGACGAAGGTCTTCCCTACCGTATCAGGGTATAGGGAGGCCCTTGTGGGCGGCCGGAAGGTGGCAATTGCCCCTACCGGCTACCCCGAGGTCTCCCTAAAGCCTGGACAGGGGGACCTGATCCTCAGTGACCTCGAAGCGCGGTTGCTTTCCATCCCGGAAGAGATGGAGGTACCGTGCTTCGAGGAGCATAGGTTGGAGCAGGGGATCCTATGGATAACCTGCTCCAACGACAGGGCGAAGGATTGGCTCAGGGACGCCGTAAAGTCGCTGAGGCCTTGGGAGGGCGCCTCTCTTCATCTTTTGGAGAGAGAGTGCCTACCGAGGCTTCACAAGATGGTTACGGTGATCCCCGGGCCCCCGGCTGCCACATCAAACATATTGAGCCTCCTCAGGAGGCAAAACCCGGGACTCCGCACCCACCTATGGAGGGTGTGGGACCGGAAGGAGGTAGGGAGGTCCGTCCAGCTCGTGCTCGGCGTCGACGGTGAGTCACGCCGGGCACTAGGCGACAGGGGCTTCGTTGTGCACGTAGGGCTGGGAAGGGCTCTCTTCAGAGAGCCACAGACCCGGCCGACGGCGAGCAACGAGGCTCCGTTACCGGCCTCCACTTCAGTGGCGGCAGCGAAGGAGGCCCCCTCTGCAGGGACCGATGGCGCGGGCGGAGGTGAGAGGACCCAGTGCGTGGTGGCCGCGCAAGAGGGGACCACCGCCGCCCAGCCGACATCGGGAACTAAAGAGGGGGAAGTGGCCGGCGGAAGGGGTGCAGGGGCCGGAGAAGGTCGAGGGTGCCGTTTTGGCAGAGCCGGGGGTCAAAACTCCCGGACCTGCGAGGACGGCCCCCCCCCCACCGGTCCCACCACTGATCGGGGGGCCTTGCGGGGATCCAGAGGGAGACCGCGGAAGGCTCTCTCGATCAGCAGGGCCGGGCAGTCGGACGCCAGGAGCGGGGCCCAAAAGACCCTGGCTCGGGGCGTCCTGATGGGGCAAAAGGCTGGGGGGACAAAAGCCCCCCCAGGTAAACACAGGGGAAGGTAAAGGGCTCGCCCGGCGGGACTGACACCCTCCCCTGTGGACCCATCGAGGCCGAGCAACACTGCAGTCCCTATGGCTGCAGGATGCATCAGCGTCTCGCAGATCAACTTGCAGCACTGTAAGGCGGCATCGGATATACTCCGGTGGCGCATGACCGTGCGGCACACAGACCTAGCCCTAATTCAAGAACCTTGGCTCATCCAAGGGCAAGTAGGAGGGCTGGGCTCAAAACAAAGCTCCATCATCTGTGGAGACACTAGTTGTGGACCCAGAGCTTGTATCCTCGTGAGGAAGGGGCTCAGGGCACAGAAATTAAATAGGTTCTGCACCAAGGACCTAGCCGCAGCAATGCTTGAGGCTAAGGTGGGGGGCAGCGGAGCGAATATTGTGATTTGCTCAGCCTACCTACCCTACGACTCCGAGGAACCTCCGCCAACGAGGGAACTAGGGGAGCTGATAGTTTTCTGCGAGCAAAAGGGGCTGCACCTGCTGATAGGGTGCGATGCCAATGCGCACCACATCATCTGGGGCAGCACCAACACAAACCGCAGAGGAACAGCTTTGCTGGAATACCTCGCGACTACGGACTTAGAGATCCTGAATAAAGGATCGAGTCCAACTTTCGTAACCTCCAGAAGGCAGGAGGTCATTGATATCACGCTGGGCTCCAGAAAAGTGGCCATAGCTGCGATGGGCTGGCGTGTGGAAGAAGACGCAACTCTATCTGACCACAGGCTCATTACATTCAAGCTGACGGCGGAGGCGAACCTTGGGCCCACAGAGGTCTACAGGAACCCCAGGGCCACCGTCTGGCCCCTTTATCGAGAGGGGCTGGAGGAGGAACTTAGGGGGGACCTTGTAAGACCCAGGACCAAGGGTAGGATCCAGGAGGAGGTCGGTAGAATCCAGACTGCCATCCTTCGGTCCTATGAAAAGTCCTGCCCAGTAAAACAACGGAAGGACAGCAAACGGGTGCCCTGGTGGAACAAGGAGTTGAGCAGACTCAGATCAGGGACTCGTAAGCTGTTCAACAAGGCCATGAAGGTCAATACGGTGGATGCCTGGGACCTATATAAGGAGTCCCAGAGATCCTATAAAAAATGCATTAAGGCTTCAAAGAGGGAGACCTGGAGGGAATTCTGTCGCACAACGGAGGCCCTACCTGTGGTAGCCAGGCTTCGTAAGGTTTTCGGTTCCGGGCCACCCCAAAACGTAGAAGGACTCAGACTCCCTGACGGGAGGGTTCTTGAGACCCACCTGCAAATACTAGGTCACCTGATGGAGGTTCACTTCCCGGGCTCCAGGCCAGTACCACAGGGGCAGTCCTCACATGTGCAGGTACTGGAACCTGATGGTAACGGGCAAAGGGACTGGACTATAGTGTCCAAGGTGGTCACACTAGACAGGGTCAGATGGGCCATTGGCTCCTTCAAAAGATACAAAAGCCCGGGCGTGGACGACATCTTCCCGGCCCTCCTACAGGAGGCTGGAGAGGACCTGTTAAGGCGCCTGGTGCATATCTTTAGGTCCTGTCTGGTTTTGGGTTATACACCCAATACCTGGAGGGAGGCCAAAGTCGTGTTCCTGCCCAAACCAGGCAAGAGCAGCTACGACTCGGCCAAATCCTTCAGACCAATCAGCCTGACATCCTTTCTTTTAAAAACGCTTGAAAGATTGGTGGACAGGTATATTAGGGAGCACGCACTGGTAGAAAATCCAGTGCAGGCCTCACAGTATGCGTATCAGGCGGGTAAATCGGTTGAGACGGCGCTCCATCACCTAGTGGGGATGATTGAGGGGGCCCTGTCCCAGGATGAATCCGTCCTGAGCGTCTTCATCGACATAGAGGGAGCATTTGACAATACTCCCTTTGAAGTCATGTGCGAAGCTGCTAGCAGCTTCGGTATTGAAAACCCTTTGGTCGCATGGATCCGCAATATGTTGCGGACCAGGACCCTAACATCTAGCATTAATGGGACCACGCTCAGCGCTCATGCCGCCACGGGGTGTCCGCAGGGGGGTGTTCTATCCCCGCTTCTGTGGACGCTCGTGGTGGACGGGCTGCTCCGGGGGCTCAAGGATGAGGGTTTCATGGTGCAGGGATATGCGGATGACATTGTCATCTCAGTTAAAAGCAGACACCCGCACTACGTCGCGAGGAGAATGCAGATTGCACTCAAACTCGTGCAGGAATGGTGCCTCTCCAAAAAACTGAAGGTAAACCCCAGTAAAACGGAGATGGTACTATTTACCAGAAAGCGATGCTTCAAATTCAAGGCACCGTCCATCTTTGGGGTAGAGCTCAGCACTTCCACAGAAGTGAAATACCTAGGGGTTACCCTGGACACGAAGCTCACCTGGAAACAACACATCACGAAGCAGGCTCAGAAGGCCACAGCCACCTACTGGGCATGCAGAAGGATGTTCGGCGCAACGTGGTGTCTCAAACCAAGAGTAGTCAAATGGATATACACAGCCATCCTGACACCCCAGATAACGTATGCCTCTGTCGTGTGGTGGACCTCACTGAAGAGGGACAGCAACCGGAGGATACTAGAGAAAGTACACCGCCTGGCATTGCTAGGGATAACTGGTGCCTTGCGTACCACACCAACCCTGGCGATGGGAACGCCCCTGAACCTGGCACCACTTCACACGATGGTGGAGGCTGGGGCAAAGAGAGCGGCCCTGAGGCTGTACTTTGCAGGTTCATGGAAGGAGGTAAAGACGGGCCACACCAAGATCCTACAGGTGCACGGGGACCTTCGAAGGGCTCTGTCCCATGGTGGAGACCGGTGTGACCGTTCCTACCACTTCACGTGTAGATTCAGGGTGCTTCACACACACTGGCACGGGAAGGTGCCACAAGGCACAACCCGGGCTGGGTTTGTCCCATCGGCATCTCAATGGGCACGGTGAAGGGGATGATAGAGCATTGGGTGAGAACCCAGCTCTGTCAGACCTGGAACCGGGCCCAGGGCATGAAGCACTCGAAGGCCCTGGTGAAGGAGCCCTCAAGGTCTCTAGGCGAATACATAAGTCGCCTAGACAGGAACAGATTACGCCTGCTCGTAGGGATCGTCACAGGTCACTGGTACACGAGGAGGCACATGATGCATCTGGGTATCGTATGCGAACCTGGGTGTCTAAGATGTGGCGAGGAGGATGAAACTCCTCTCCATCTGATTTTGCGTTGTAGAGGTCTGAAGGCGCAAAGGCTTTCAACCCTGGGTGCCTCTAACCTCAACTCCGTGAGTTTGGTGGACGTCGGTGTAGACAGGCTCCTAAGTTTTGCTAGGGTTGCTGGTCTACACAGATCCCTCACTGTTTAGAGCTTGCCCGGATGGGCTCGGGTACAATGGTCCTATAGGACTGAGTGCCCGGCAAGCGCTCAGAAATAATAATAATAAATAATAAAATATGGTATGTATGTATACAGAGTGTTAAAAAAAAACCATTCAATATTTATATGGTATATAGGAGGCACTTTACTGAGTAAAAAAGCCGAATAAATACACATAGGTCGAAAGGTCAACCGTTTCTGAGATACATATAAACATTTTTGCTTGCTAGAATCATAATTTACTTACTACTGGACTTTCGATATTTACACAAGATTTTCCACGTGTCCTCCCTCCATTCCTATACACGCTTGGCATCTTTCTCTTACAGAATGAAAAATACGTGATTTATAAATAATTAAGTAAACATCGCATGCGATGGAAGCAAGTAAGTAAATGCTGATCATGACGTTAGCAAACAAAAATGGTTACATGTATTAATTCGGCTTTTTTACTCAGTAAAGTGCATCCTGTATACCATATAAATATTGAATGGTTTTTTCTTTTAACACCCTGTATGTATATGTACGTGTACTTTTTTTCTCATAGATCGTAATATTTTCATGTATTACCTACTTTTGCTACGACTGCTGGCAACTGAGTGAAGTTTGATCCTATCGTTTACGATACTATGTTGTCATTTATTTATATATGGCATATTGTAAATTATTTGCTGGGACATTTTGTAAATTCTCCAATGTAAAACTTTTCACTTAAATCTGGCAAAAATATATTGCAAAGAGAATTATACAATAATAATTTAAAAAGTTTTGATTGCTTACTTTTCATACATATATTTTAATTTATCAGAAAAAAATCAGTGACTTGTAAAATTGAATTCTCCTAGGGCTCTCCGTAATTCGTCAGAAAGCTAAAAATAAAAAGATTGTAGTAAATCTTTCTAAAAGACGTAATATTTGAACGTATTATTATCGCGGCAGTTATGAATGATTATGTTAAGTTCAAATCTATTGTTTGTAGCTGTATATTTTTATTTCCGTGCCTAAAATCGTCGCGACGTATACCTCATCTTCATTTATAATTCTTTTTGCAACACTGTGCGTAAAATTCGATTTTACACCCTACTTTGAGTGCGTAAAATGTCACTTTATGATACAGTTTATCTGTATCATACAAGATACCGTGGACCTGCTCCTTCCCGCCCCTACCGATCCCACCTTCCTTTCTTTCCCCATCCTAGTATTGTGTATAGGTATGTAACGAATTTTACGCACATAGTTGCAAAAAATATCGTATGCAACAAGGGCGTACGATTTACTCACTCGTGTGATCGGGCGTCACTCGTGTCCGGCATCGCCGGACACTCGTACGCGGCGATCACATTAGTGCGTAAAATCGTATTTTACGCCCTTGTTGCATAATATACTATTAGTATTTACAAAATATCATGATGCAGTATAAGCATCTTTCGAGTTATCAAAATGTACAATAAGGCTTTTGCGATTGCACGAGTCCAATTTCAATTAAAATTTTTAAAAGCATCGCCCAATACATAAGACATAAGAATATCCATTCGCATTCATAATGATGTTCACTGCGAACGTGCAAGCTGCATTAGAGGTTTCAGAAAAACAAATCACGGATTCAATTTATGATTCAAGGAACGGTTTTTATTTCTAACTGAATTTGTAAAAGACAACGCAAGTAACTCCATCTTTAGGTACATAATACTATTAAAATTACCGACCTGCCAAATCGCAAAAGTCACGTGACTACCCTAGCCCCTTAAGGACGCGACAAAACTGCGATCCTGGCGCCACGCGTGATCGTGGCGCCCGTTGGTGATCTATAGATCACTTCTGTTTAAACACCGACGAGATACTATTAAAGACTGCCAGCCCCTGTGTATTTTGGCGTACCACTAAGTGGGCTCTGTTGGGCTCTGGCGGCCCCGTCGGTATATGCGTCTAGCGATGATGGTAAAGCGGCAAATGTATTGAGTAGGGTAGGAAAATGTGCGCCTCCACCAGCGGGGAGATAAATGTAGATCTCTGACTTATTCATTATATAACTGCTTCAACATAATATGTGAGTATATTATTTTGCTATACATATAACTTATTACACTCTTATTGCCTCATTATCGTATTATACATTGTTGGAATATTATATAGATGTAAAAAAAAAATAGTAAAAATAAGTAGCACGTAACATTCTAAAGAAATTATAGAATATAACAGAAATTAATTTGAAAATTACTGTTGCATTTATAAAATAACCATTCAATATAAAATTGGAAAGAAAATACATACAATTTACAATTAATGTTAAAATACGATCATTTTATTAATTGTAAGACTGTTTTCCTCTCGCTCTCGCTTCCTTCTCCACTCCCTCCACTCACCCAACAACCTCTCACAACCTCCACCAAAAACAACTACCACACCACCCTGCTACTTTACTATTTCTCCACCAAAACGCCTGATAATCTCCGTACACCTTTTACACCGACCATACACACTGTCACCGGAAACGGAAGTCTTGTAAGACTGTTAAGAGATAACGAAAAATAAATTTATTTATTCATTTATCGTATAGTACCACCTCTAATTCTTGACGAGGTGAGATGTTTGTAATTGTGGGGTGTGCTGAGTAATAAGATATAAAGTATTAACGGAAATTATACATATTTCTGCAACCTTCCCTCAAACATATTAAACAAAATCTAATAATATAAGTAATGAATTAGATTGAAGAAAAAGACGCATAAATTAAATATTGGTTAGGAGTATTTATATTCCTATTGTCGAGTAAGATCTCCACCTTTATTTGAAATATTACTCGTCCAGTGACTTCGTAGAGCGCGTTTATCCGTTTATTATTAAACGTTTTCATATGCCAATTGTCTGAACGCCCATTTGGTACCAATTCCCCCATACCCCAATCAAATCACAATCAGCAACATCTTACGTTTACAAAATTTTTAATTTTCACCGCCTCATTGCATTACGAGGTGTTGTCAACTCTCCATAGTGCCATATTAAGGTAGTGGGGAGGCTTAGTAGGCAGACACAGACATTGCAATTGAGGCAGGGAGGGGTACTATGAATACGTCGCGTCTCAAGAGAACCACACGGTTCGGCTATGCGACCTTGAGAAACTTACAAGTGGACGTACACTCTCCGCTTTTCGGTTCCGTTCGCACTCTGCTTTGAGCTGGCCGCACCAAGCTCCGGAGCGATGGAAAACGCTCCAACTCTGAATATGTACCATTTGCCTACCATGCGTGCTCCAGCAGCATCTTTGTGTTAGTACATGGCTTATTAGCTCCCGATTTATACCTATTATCTAAATCTGGACTCGTAATAGCATATTCGTATACATCATAAAATATAAACCCAACATATGTATATAAATTTTATGTTTATGGATTGACCGAAGATTAGAAAGAAATTAGAACAGAGTTATTTTCTGTTTATACACCACTGCCCGGTTCGCCTCAATTCTGTGCCGGGCGACCGGAAAGAATACCAAAATTGATTCCGTACCCAATGTGTTAACGCTTCGAATCATTTGGGGCGATTCAAATTCGTTTCGAATATACATACATAGTGATGGATATACATACATTACGAATTTCAAATATATATTATGTAGATTCGAAGCCTCAAAGTCTTGAATCTCTAACTCTAGGTGAATTCGAAACTCTGAAATGTATTGACCAATTCGGAGCTCTGGAAGGTATTGACGGGGCGTCTCTTTGAAGTGTCGCCGTCGACGCGACGTTCAGGACTACCGCTGCTGTTCAACTGTTTCAGAGTTTCGAATCGGTCAATACTCTCAAGAGTTTCGAATCCGTCAAGACTTTTGAATCCTACTAGAGATTCGAGTCGATCCAAGAATTTCAAAACCTTCAACGTCGAATCATATACAGTATACAGCTTCCAAACGGTTCGAAGCGTTTCAGATCCCATCACTATGTACATTCGTACATGTATGTATATCAACGCTCACCTTAATTTACAATTTAAGGACTGGCAGTAATATTCTTACGTAAAAGGGTAGTGGTTTCTTTCCAGGAATTGATTCGAGTCCAACTCGACAAAGTAACAGGATATGTATAGGGAAGCATCGACGGTCAAGATTAGCACTCTGAACATGTCAGCGTGCGAAAATAAATATGCAATAAACAAAATTTCAAATTTAGCCCTGTTTGTCTTAACTATGTACAGTGAAAACTCGATACATTAAATGTTACTACTGCCGGGTCCGCTCCGCAACAGTTATGGAATAGGAGAATCGTTTTTCGAATTTGGTTGTAGTTTGCCAAGGCAGTCGAACGCGAACGTAGAAAAAGAAAGTAGTAAAAGAAGAAAGAGGGACTGAAATCCGGTTTATCGCCCAAGTTTAAATGTCCCATGTCTGTGTGACCATACTAATGCGCAGAAAAAACTTTTTTATTTTTTACTTTTTGTTAATAAAAGGTTAACCATCGTGCGGGGGAGGTTGTTCTGAGTAAAATGAGACCAAACACAATATAAATCGGTCAACATTTAATAACATAATATTGGGTTAAATATTATTGTGCTTGCGAATATTTCTCTCTTTATTTATCTTTCTTGTGCTGTCCTTTTCTTTGTTCGGAAACATCAAAGAACGGCGGATTTGACGTGCTGGGTACGTTCATCGAACAGGAGGTAGCTACATAATTATCGAATGGGACGCTTCCACTGTTCCGTAAATGATCAGAAACTGAAACACTTATGAGACAGGGGGTCCCGTTCGCTACTCCTGTTCGATAAACGTACCACTGCAGTCTCTTACATATTTCTTATTTTTCATTTAATCTTATAACCTGTAACGCTGCTGCCTCGTCACGCCGGTCGCCGGCGTGGCGGGGCATCGCTCGAGGTCCTTCTGGTGCTGGACGCTTCAGCAGCCAGGGTTCCCGCGAGGAGGCCGGTCGCGGAGGGGAGGGGGTCGGGTCGTGCGAGTAATGAGACGAGCTAGATCGGGTTTACACTACTTTATTGTTCGTCGTTACATTGAGCCGGTCGACGGCCGGCGGCGCGGTGCTCGGGGCGGCGTCCAGCGGAGCGGTGACGGCGGCTGTCCCGGCAGTGGCGGCGCGGGCGGTGGCCTCGTCGGTACCGGTCTCGTTCTGTGGGGCGACAGATATTAGTGGCGGCGGGGGTGGCGCTTACAAACTATGCTTAGGTTTACGCGGCTTACGAACTACGGTCGGAGGAGGCGCCCGGCGTGGTGCCTCGCGGCACTTATCAACTACGGTCGGGGGGGAACGCCCGGCGTGGCGTTCGCGGAACTTACTTCTACGGGCGGCGGGGCACCCGGTGGTGCCCGCGGTTCGGTTACGCGGCTTATCCTAGGCGCGGGGTCGCGGTCGCGAGGAGGAGAGAGAGAGAGGAAGAATAACGTAGACAGGTATTGGCCAGCTTTGGCCGACTGGTCAGTTGTTCTTGTCCGAGAGAGTTTGTTCCTTCCTGGAGTTGGCCGGTGTTGCGCCCAGCGGGGCCGGAGAGCTCCGCGACGAGGCCATGTCCTTCGTCGCGGCGTTCCCGCTCGGTTCGGCTACTCCGGGCCTGTCCGCGGGGTAGCAGAATCGGTGGACCGGTCGCCGCGGCCGTGCTGGCCGTCCTGCGAGGCCATGTCCTTCGCAGCACGGTCGGCGCGTGGCTCGCCATCCCTGGGCCTGTCCACAGGTCAGGCGGTCCGCGTGGCCGCGGGGGTTGGCGTGGCCAGCCCCGTTGCGAGGCCTTGTCCTTCGCAACGACGCCGGCCTCCAGGCTCGCCTAGACCGGGCCATCTCCTCGGGCTAGGAGAGCCGGCTGCCTTGGAGAGGACCTCCGAGGAGGTCCTGTCGGGGCCGAAGCCCCGAGCCAACTCATCGATCGGTGATCGATTGCTTCCTTAATTACTCTTGTCTCGCGTGGCGCCGGTGCGCGAGGCGGTGCTCGCGGGTGGGGCGCGGTGACAGTGCGCGGCGCTGGTGCTCGGTGACGGCGGTACGCGGTGACGACGGTTCGCGGTGACGACGGTGCCTTGACGACGGTTGTCAAGGCGACCGGTCGTCACAAACCTAAATATGAACCGATTTATATCGTGTTTAGTCTCATTTTAATCAGAAAAATTTCCCCCGCGCGATAGTGAATTTTTTATTAAGAAAAAGTAAAAATTAAAAAACTTTCTTCGGTGCATTAGTGTGGGCACACTGAAACTGGACATTTAAACGAAGGCGACGAAGGCAATAAAAAGCTTTAAAGAAAGCCGCTACGTCTCCGATTACACTTCGCCTCACTGGTTCAAGGGAGATTCACTTAGTAGGAGGAGACGATTCTGAATATTTATCGGGTTTTCACTGTGTTTGTAACACCAACGCATAGCTGACAATCTTCCAATCAAAATGAGACCAAACACGAAGTAAATCGAACAAATTTTACCGATTCAAATCTATAATTCACACTGACATTGCTTGAAGGAAATCTGATTTACTCCGTGTTTGGGCTCCTTTTAATGGACATATGTATAATGGAAATTGTAGTTTATCGTCTAAGAACGGGGTAACTGTCGCCGAACAGCCGAAATACTCAGCCCCACATGACGTTGCGCCGCGTGGAGTCGGATAAACGTGCTCTACGAAGTAACTGGAGTAAAATTTCAGGTGAAAGTGATCTTACTTGACAATAGGAATAGTGGTATTCCGAACCAATTAATGGTTTATCTGTTTTATCGCATATCTTATTCATTACTTATTATTTGATGTTGTTTAATATTCATAAGGGATAGAGTGATGAAATATGTATAATTTCAGTTAATACTTTTATCTTATTACTCCGCTCACTTTAATAATTACAAACAATCAACCCCTTCAAGCATTAGAGGTGGTATTATCCAATAAATAAACAAATACGTTGATTTTCCGTTGTCTATTAATATGTAGTTTCATTAGGAATAAAAGAATTATATTATTTATTATACATTGTATATATTCTTTCCCAATTTGACAACTATTATGCAATAATTTTGCCTTAAGAAAGATTATTGTATAAATATAACAGTAATTAATACTGCATATTTCTTTAGAATATGATGCGTTTGTTATTTTAATTTTTCCCATATTTACAAAGCACTCCAACAATGTATAATAGGGAAATAAGGCAATAAAAGTGTTGTAAATTACAAAATAAAACGTGTATAGTTACACATGTTGAAGCGGGTATAGAATGGATAATGTCAGCGACCTGCATATATTTTGTTACCTACGAACCGACGAGATTTTCGATGCTTGGGTATCTGTTTCTCATTCTGACCGCAATATATTCCAGAGGGCGGTAGAAAACAGCGAATTTTTCGGGTTACACGAAGTCCCATAAGGCTGGCAGTCTTTAACAGTAGCTCGTCGGTGGTTTAAACCATCGAACGCAATACACGTGTCTATTTTACTTCTAACAACGCGCCTATCGCTTATTCTCACGCTCACATTGTCACGGTGATACACGTTTCGTCTTCAACGTATCGCGGGGAATCACACGTCTCTCGAGAATTCAACCGCGGGAGCGAAATCAATAAAATGAATCGTGTTACAATTGAGTGAATTATTTCTGTTAAAGTAATTTATTCTTTTATTTAAGGGGGCAGTCTCCGTTAGCCGTGAGTTGTATGCGTACACTAACACAAGCAACGAAAGTCATATACGTATACTCGTTGCGCGAAAGAGATAGTCGATTTCGCATTTTCGACTATACGCCTCGACAACTGCAAAAACGACATTTTTACGGGTACAGTAGTTATCCTTACACTTCAGAAATACTGAACCCAGTCCGTTTAAAGGCTAATTGACACCATACGTTGAAAGAAGTATGATTTCATAAAGTACACGCGTGAGACAGACGTTGATGTAAACAAGGAAGATGGCTGCGCAGTTGTCAGTTAAATCACATTTCATCACATATCACAGGATTTAACGACTTTTTCACTGATATCACAGATGGCCCATATTCTTTGAAGTAGTATAATATTATGAAGATCCAATTCTTGCTAATTTATCACTTCTAAAAGGCGTGCAGTCAATAAAACGACTGGCATGCAATTCAATCAAAAACCATCAAAAACTACCTCAAGGATTTTCCGCTAGGACCGCTCATGATATATTCCAGTTTTTGTCCCTCTGTTACCATCACGATCGATAAAGATATAACTCGGTCGATAAATCTAACGATTTAATGTTTTTATTCATACATTCAATGCTATCTTTTTTATTTGCTAAAATTACGTATGAGACCCAAAAAACCACAATTAGTTATAACAAGAGAAATGAAAAATGAAGTATTACATGTTAATTGTTTAAAATTTTTAATCTAAATCCATAATGAATATTTTAAAATGTCTCTTGTGACTTAGAATAGCTTATGTTAAAAATAATTACACAATGATTTTATGTTGTTTATAATAATTTATTTCTCAAATATTTTAATTTATTTCTCAAATTAAGTATAAATATTAATATTGGTGGGGCCTCGGCCACGACCGCCTCGGCCCCCCCATCCACCGCGACCGCCACGTCCACCTCATCCTCCGCGGCTACTTCGGCCGCCTCGGCCGCCCCATCCTCTGCGACCGCCTCGGCCGTCTCAACCTCCACGGCCGCGATGTGTTGCACCACCGCCGTAGAGCATCTTCTTGATTAATTTTTTTAACTGAAACATTAAAATAAAAATTACATTAGTTACATCCACACAAACACGTAAATATTTTGCTTGTCCAAAAATTGAACAAAAGTATACATACTAACAAATTTTGAAACAAATTAACACTTTTTCTTACTTTTTTCGTTTCTTCAAACTCCTTTTTCTCCTTATCCAGTTTCTTCTTTTCGAATTCCATCTTATTTTTTTCCTTTTTTGTCTTTTCTTCGTTCTCTTTTCTTTCTTGCCTTCGCTCCTCCTTCTCTTCTCATTCTTGCATTTCAATCTCCATCTACAAAAGAAATAAAAAGTATAAAATAATATATATAAATATACAATTGCGGTGTACGATTTTTACTGTGACTGGCTGTATTTATAATGCACTATATTATACTTTATAACACTTACCACGTTCTGCTCTCTTTGACGTCGCTTGAAAAATGACGATTTATTTCGTATTCACAATCGCATTGCCGTTAGTAACGATAAAACAAAACAAAATTACCCCCTTTATCCCCATCTAATCACTCAGTTCACTCAGTTACAATCCGAATGTATAAAGCGATTCGTGTAACGTGATCTATTATCGTAACTAATATTTTTTTTATTTTCATTCTGTGTTCTTTTTAATTTTAATTACAATTTTTTTTTCATTCTGTGAAAGTGTTAAACTGATTTTTCACTTTCAGTTTTTTTGTGTTAGTTTTAAAGTGAACGGTGTAATTTCGAAATGAATGAAGCACAAAAGTTGTGTTTTAAAAGAAATCAGGAAGATGTTAAAAATAAGTGTAGACGAAAATTAACGGCATCTATAAGAAGATATTCAACGAAGTAAGCATGGCGTGACAGGAGACGACGCTTGGCCCTTCATAAAAAGGACGAAGGAGGTGTATCATTGTTCGAAGAAAGTATAATGTCGAGTTCATTCGAAATTGCTGAAGAAGCAGCAGAAGAATTAATAACTGACCAGGGCATGTCACAAAGTATAGAAGAAGGGTCAGATGTTGAAAGTGCAATTGACGGAAAAGAAAACTTCGTCATCGAAGAAATAAGAATGAACGAGCCACAAGAACAGTCGTGCCTCTCCAATGGCTCGAGTATTGTGAATATGCATCACATCTTCGCCGAAATTCAAAAAATTGGCGATCATGCTAAAAACAGGGAAGACTGCGGAATTAGTCACCTAAAAATAACTGACTTTAAACGGTCAGGCCTGAGGACCACCCTCGTTGTAAGGTGCGATATGTGTGGATACAAGGGTGAGATCCACAGTCAACCTGAAGATAAAGAAGAAATGAACATCAACGAAAGTGCCGTTGCTGGAACATTTTTTTACTGGAGGCAGCTATGCACAAATGGAAGAGTTTCTTGCAGCAATGAATATACCTTGCATATCGAAAAAACAATTTACTAAGCATCACGATAAAATTGTAAATACACTACTTGTTGCTGCAGAAGAAGAAATGATAGCAGCAGCTGAAGAAGAAAAACGATTGGCCATTCTAAGAGGCGAAGTTCTTCCGGAATCCGGAATTCCCCATATCCCTGTCGTGGCCGATGGAAGCTGGATGAAGAGGTCATACCGTTCTGGAATGTACAGTTCTGCGTCGGGAGTCGGTGTGATAATTGGATATCACACTAGAAAAGTTTTATTTATTGGCGTAAGGAACAAAAGATGTAAAATTTGTCTGTGCGCTGCAAAGAAAAAGGAACAGTCCCGCAAACACAAGTGCTTCAAGAACTGGGGCGCAAATCAAGCTTCGACTGCTATGGAAAGCGACGCTGTAGTTGAAGGTTTTAAGACCAGCGTAGAGAAACGTGGCCTTGTTTATTCCACGCTGATCGCTGATGGCGACAGCAGTGTGTACAAAACAATTATTGATGCCGACCCGTATAAAGCGCAGATTCGTGTTAAAAAAATCGAATGCACGAATCACTTGTTGCGCAATTTTTGTAAAAAAATGAAGGAAATTGCAAAGAAAACTGCACCTGGACCATTGAGACAAGCCGTAGAAGGTAGTATCCGTCGGATGCGCACGGACATTGTAAAAGCTGCTGAATTTAGGTACAGCCAAAATATACCTATCGCCGAAAAAATAAAAAATTTGTACGACGATATTCACAATATCCCCAGTCATGTATTTGGTGAACACGCAGAATGTAAAAAATTAAATTACTTCTGCGACGGAAACAGCAAAAATAATGAGAAGAATGTTGTCGAAGAATTAACGAAAATAGGAGTATACCAACAAATAAAAGAAATATTTCGGCCACTATTAGCTCATGCTGAGAGCTTACTGTATAACAGCAACAACAATGCTGTTGAAAGTTTCAATGGAATTGTCGCAAAGTACATCGGTGGTAAACGATTGCATTTCGGCGAGAGAGGATCGTATACAGGGAGATGTGCTGCTGCTGTTCTCCAGTATAACACAAAAGAAGCGATGTCAAAATTGAGTACGGCAATGAAGAATAAAACGACCGAAATTGTACGCAAAATGGAGTGCAAAAGGAAGATGCATAATCAGAAAAAAGCAGAGAAGGAAAAAGAAAATAAAATTGCAAAACAAGCACGTAAGCGCTTCCGTTTTGAGAAAGATCCGGATTACGGACCAAATGCTCAAAAGCCAGATATGGCAGAAGATATGTATGATCTGGTGAAGGAAAAACATATAGAAATGATCAGTAATTGGCAAAAAAGAAAAGAAGTCATTGAAGAAGAAACCATCGGGCAATCGAATAACCCACGATGGTTCAATTACAAATCGAAGCTTCTGACGGCATCGAATTTCGGAAGAGTATGCCGTCGGCGAAGTGGCACGCTGTGCGCAAATGCAGTAAAGTCACTTTTATATCCAAAATTGATCAGTCTACCTGCAGTGGAATATGGAAAGGAATGCGAAAAAATTGCTCGAGAAGAATTGAGCAAACATGCAAGGATAAATATTAGAGAATGTGGAATTTTCATCGATGCTTCAATCCCATTCTTAGGAGCTTCACCAGATGGAATCATTGATGAAGAAGGCATTATTGAAATAAAATGCCCAAAAAGTGCAGAAAATTTATCGCCGGAAGAAGCGATCGAGACTGTAACCGCAGTCCGACGAATATTTGATGATTCCGTGGGCAGTACATTAAACAAAGCCCATCACTATTTCTACCAAATACAAGGGCAATTACACATCACGCGTAGGAAATACTGCCTATTTTGTATTTGGACCCGGAAAGGGTTAAAATGTATTCGAGTTGAAAAAGACGATACATTTTGGAAAATAAATATGGAGCATAAATTAATTCAATTCTATACAGAATGTATGTTACCGGAAATAATAGACAGCCGGTACAATAGAGGTATGCCCATTCGGGAGCCTCAGTTTATAATGGAGGAGAGAATGCAAACAAAAAAGCGAAAGAGGAATCCTCTCTCTGAAAGTACTGTGAATGTTGCAACAATGTAACGTCGCACTGCAAAGTGCAGTACCACTGATTCTGTTAGTGGTTGACAATTGCAAATAGCTGCAATTGTACTCACGGATCATTCGATTACGCGAGTTGTCGGGGCCGGTATACATATTGAAAAATAGTAAGATTTGAAAAGCAACAAAAGGTCATTTTCGAACTGTAATAAGAAATAATATTACTGTTCGACGTCGCACTGTGCTGTAAAGTGCAGTACCACTCACACTGTTGGTGGTTCACAATTGCAAATAGCTGCAATTGTACTCACGGATCATTCGATCACGCGAGTTCTTTGAAGTTCAAGATCCGCTACTTTGTTGCTATAGCGGAAGGTTGTACGGGGGGGGGGGGGGGGGGGGTACATCTTATGGTGATTACAAATCTGTTTCAGGTGGATGTATTTCGGAGATTACTTCAGCAGAGGGATCTTTCTACGCCAGATGGAAAACTTCTTCACATCAATGTTTCTCATTTGGATGAGAAAATATATACATACTTGTCGAATTGAGTAACCTCCTCCTTTTCGAAGTCGTTTTTCAATATCCCTATGATGACATTAATATTGTTAAAAGCTGTATGTTTACAGTAAAATATTTTATTAAATCTGAGGGATAATGCACATTTGTATATAACATTAAAATTAATTGTAATTATTTTTTTGGAGTAATAATATTACATTATAAAAAATCATATGCACAATTATGAATAATAATAAATCGAGTTTGTAGTAGGCAATGAAGAAATGTAAGTATACAAAAAGATGAACAATATAATATAATAATAGTTACCACAATATAATACGTGTAAAATGAATTAATCTGGTTTTTTGAAAACATGTTTACAGTGAGTGAATTGGTTAGATGGAACGCCGAATGATCACCAATCGGACGTAAATGAGAAACTGATCAACCGATTTGAATATGAGGTACAAGCAACACGACGAGCGCGAACAAGAACAATTTTATGGACAAAGGACCATCTGATTACGAGCGGGCAAAAAGAAATTGGACAGTTTAATTACATTCAAAAATGGATAATATAATTTTAAAAATTTATTTAAAAAAAAAGAAGATGAAATTACATTTCTGGTATATACATGTATAATGCAATTATTACATGTAAATAAAAGTAATATTGAAAATAAAAAATAAAAAGTTAACAATAATGTGAAATCAATTGTACCTATAGACTATAGAATAAGGAAAATAACCGAATTATTCGATATCCCGGAAGAATGAATAAATCTAATTTTTTTTTTCTTTTCTTATCTATTTTAACAAGATTTTACGAATTGTCTAGAAATGCAGACATAATTGAAATTTGTCGTTGTTCATTCCTGTCATTTGGTCAGATCCTGGCCCTTCTTCGATGTATAAAATCTGTATCGCAGAACAGCTGATGGGACCGCCGGGTCAACGAATTCTGCATTTCATATGTTTTTCCTACACACGATCAGAAAAGCACAGTCACTGTCTCTTTTCGCTTTGTCCTTTTCTAGAAAAGGACGGTCACTGTCGTTTTTCGCTTTGTCCTTTTCTGACCGTATAGGAAGAAAACATATGAAATGCAGCAGTCATTGACACGGTCGACCCATCAGCTGTTCTACGCAGCAGATTATACGTTCGCATACATCGAAGAAGGGCCAGGATCGGTCCGATGATCAAATAACAGCGATGACCAATAACAATTTGCAATTTTGTCTCCATTTTTTTACATTTAATGTGGGAAATTCTTAAAATCTTTTTTATTTCAAATAGCGAAAAAAAAATTAAATTTATTCCTTCCACCAGGAAATCACGTAATTCGGTTCTTTTGTTTATTCTACTTAATTTTTTATATTTTAGTATTGATATTAGTTGTACTAACATCATGCGGACAACACTGGCGGAAGAACACAGCGCGCGCTGTGGTTAGTCGATGTTTTTAATTCGAAAACCAAACCCTATCCGATATTTTTGCAAAGGAAATTGTTGTTCAGAATTGTTTCACCTCACATTTTCGATTCTTGCAATAATTCAGGGACAACATGTATATGTAATGTTCTTGAAAGTATAAATAAGAAGTTTAATAATTACACAAATTATTGTTTTATCATTATCTATATTTCTATATTGCTTTATCATTATCTCTAGCTGTCAATTTTTACGTTTGAAAAACCAGGTGGCAGAACTCTGCTACGATGAGATTTGAAAATTATGCTTTCGAGATTTATTTCAAAACGAAAAGAATCGATCGTTATCAATAGTAAGGTATGAAACTATCAAAAGCTATCGACATAACGGCTATCGATAGTTCCGCACCTTCATTCAGACTCTGGGCTGGCTCGAGGCTGGAACAGAATTCCGTCAAGATTTACAAATGGGCAGAATTGCAGTAGATATGACAACATCGTTAAAGAACGATGAGATCTGGCAATTATGCCTTTGAGCTTTTCATTTGTCATTTAGGAAAATGACAGGCAATGGGATAATTGACAGATAATACAGAAAAAGAACTTAACTACAAGTACTGCCGTTGGATGTCGCATTACCAAATGTCCAGTTTTGCAGTTGTATATTTTACATAGCATCCGTTTATCTAAAAAGGCGCTTCGATCAATTCGGAGTTGGCCTCAAACGGAACTCCCCCCTTAAGTATCTTACTCTACTTTTTATCCTGCATTTAACAAAATACGCCTTATATATTTAAAAAAGAACTTACAGTTATAGTTGTACTTCTTTTTTATACTGTACTGGTCACATCAATGTTACTGTTTGAGATTAAGCGAGGACTGAGCGGGCGGAGAAAATGAAACACAGCATCTTTTATGGACGGTCACGAGATTATTGTATTTACACATTTTCTATGTACACTTATTTCTAACACAAATCAAACACGATTATGTACACGCGAACTCTTACGGTTAATTAACGACTAAATAATGGAATAACGCAATGTATTTTTTGTGCGACACTTTCAGCACTTGCACGCGAAGCGCGAACGACAATGCAAGGCCTTTGGCGTGGTCTGAGACAGTAATTCGCGAACAGTAATCAGCGAGCAACACCACGTGTAGGCGTGTGAACGGCGTATACGATAATGGCGTCGAACCGGCCCCGCGTGGCCATTGAGCGAGTACTGGTTTCTCCTTGCTGATGGCGCGATCGTGGCCATGCGTGTGGCGACTTCTTCACCCGTTCGTGAAAACTACAGGCGGGTGAATTTCTCCAGTTTGTAATTTCCACCGGAAGGCGGGAAAAGCCGCCAAGCAGAAGTAGCGCCACCTTTTTCGTAGTTTCTAGTTTTTCCCGGAAAGGAAAAAAAGCGACACTCCTTAGAAAGACACGAGAGTAGAAGGTTGTACGCGAAGTAGAAAAGTAAAAAAATGTAAATAAAGTTTGTGACTTATAGATTAAAGTTATCAGTAATTATAGTGGTTATATTAAGAATAAAGAATTTTAAGAGTTACCGTCGGTTAATACGATTTAGTGGATAAATTATCAGCCTTTCCTACACCATCCTGAACGTCGGTAAAACAGTGTAGCAAAAGAGCTACATGCGTATCCGGGAGGTGCTGCCGCTATCGGCAACGACGCACCGGCGAACTATTTTCGCTGTGAACACCATGGCACGGCGTGTTCACGGGAGATTTCGTCAATTCCAAAGATGCGTATAAGTATTCCAGTGGTTGACTTTCTATTAATTATATCAAGGGCCCAATCTGCGTCCACGTATACGTCCATAACTTCATCAAAGTTTGCGTCATACGTTAGTTTCATGAATTTTGTACTGTATAAATATTTTAAAACACGTAGTGCATATTTGAAATGTGTATCGTTGTAGCTGTTCTGAAAACGACTTAGATAATTAACCGGGTATGTGATATCTGGTCGAGTTCCATTTGCAATATATAATAGGGCACCAATCAAATTCCTGCATCTTAAATTTCCTTGCACACTTTCAGCAGGTTCTAATTTTAAATTTGTTTCCATAGGTGTATTGAAGACCTTTGACTGTTCTATTTTATATTTTTCAGCGAGACTTTTTATATAGGTTTGTTGACTCAAATATATTTTCTTTTCGTTTGGATGATGTTCAATTTCAATACCTAGGTAATGTTTTGCTTCACCTAGATCTTCCATGCGAAATTTTTTGCTTAATGATGACTTAATTTCTTTTATACACTTTTCATCAGAACTGAAAATCAATAGGTCATCCACGCACAAAACTACATGCACTTCTTTTCCAAACATCATTTGATTTAATCATTCCATTTAGGAAGGCTGTTTCAACATCCGTTTGTTGGATTTTCCAATTTTTGTTACAGGCAATTGATAGTAGAACTTTCAGGGTGTTCATTTTTGCAACTGGTGAATAGATTTCTTCATTTTCTTGATGTAGTTGCTGAAATCCTTTAGCCACTACTCGTGCTTTGTATGTACCATCCGACTTTATTCGATAAATCCATTTTACTTCCAAAATATATTTATTCATTGGCATATCAGTCATGATGTTTTGTTTTCCTCTAAGCTTTTAATTTCCCTGTTCATTGCTTCTTTCCACTTTCTTGATTCTTGACTGTTAATATCTTTTTCGTAACTGTCAGGTGCTACTGCACTACAGTAATTTGCATACACCACGTAATCATCATACTTTTTGGGTTTCTTCACATCTCTTTTTGGTTTAGGAGACTTTGTCTGCACCTCCTCAGTATCAGGCCTATATTCTTCATCCTGAACATGTTCTTGTATTTCTTGAGTTTCATTAGGTTCATTATCACCCGATTCCTCACTTTCTGAGCTCTCATCTTCATTGAGTCTTATATATTTTTGTTAGGATTTGTATAAATAATTCTTATTACGATTTATAACACTTAACTTTATATTTAGACACTAAACTTTTCTATAATAAGATTCTTAGCTTTATAATTATCATATAACTGTTCGCGCAACGCTTCTTCTCGTCCGTTATACATTTCTCTCTGATGCGCCACACGCGGCCGTAATCTCTATATTTCCCCAACTCACACAACACCGGACCGTCTTGCGCTTTCGACCGCTGCGCACATATTTAAATTTACCACCGTTCTCAACACACCTCCTTAAATTTAACATATACATTCAAAAAAACATAAAAAATAAAATAATAGAATAATTAATATACTTTCAACATAATATGATAATTTTTTGTTATACTTCATGCATACGTATACTCTTCTCAAAACAAATTCAATTTCTTCCTAAAATATTCAAACTTAGGTCTACCCAACGATTTTGTGAACATATCTGCTATATTTTCCTTAGAATCAATTTTTTCGATATCAATTGTGCCGACTATATAATTTTCGTTTACAAAATGGAAATGTACCTCTATGTACTTTGATTTTTTTGTAAAGTTTCCTAAAATGACTAATATCGACTGCTCCTATGTTATCCTCATAAACTTTAATTGGTTTTTCCAACTTAATATCAAAATCTTTTAATAAATCTCTAAATGCTATAACTTCGCTCACCGATTCTGATAAGGCGACATACTCTGCGCTCGTCGAGGATTTGGTAACACTTCCTTGTTTTCTGGATTTCCATTCTACGACATTTCCAAACATTCTAATGACGTAGCCTGTTGTGGATTTCCTATCTATAGGGTCTCCTGCCCAATCCGCATCGACAAAGCAGTCTAAAATTTCATTATTTACACTTTTCTTGAACTTCAATTTTAAATTTTTTGTTTGACACAAATATTTCAAAATCCTTAACGCATATTTATAATGACTATTATCATAACAAGTTTGAAATCGGGTTAAGTAGTTTACGCTGTAACTTATATCTGGTCTAGTTCCCATACTTATGTATAAAAGTGCTCCTATCAGATTTCTATATTGTATATTTTCACATGGAATGTGAGCGGGTTCACACTTTAAATTTTGCTCCATTGGAGTTGCATGTAACGTCGCATTTTCTAATTCGAATTTTCTAGCTAATGACTCTATATAATTTTGTTGACTTAATGACATTTCGCTATTTTGTTCGTCATATTCGATATCTATTCCTAAATAAGTTTTAATATTTCCCATATCTTTAAGGGTGCGCAGGAACTGCTAGTGACATTTTCATAGACTTCAGCGACAGTTGCGGAGATGGTAGGAAGCTCTAGAACAAGGATAGATAGATCCTTGTCCCTCCAACGGCGGTGCGACAGAGAGGGTGATGCAACAATGTAGGAGAGACAAAGACAGTGCGATTTCCAGTTATTGCAACTTTCTGATGCGAGGAAACAATATTTTCGCATACTTTTTTTTTAACTTTTTGGAAAAAGTGTACAGTAAAAAATTTATTCTATAAAAACGTAGTTCTATTTTTTATAAACAATTACGAATGAAATTGGGAAAAAGGGCTCTGTCGCACGCCGCGGAATGAGCCAAGGAATGTTTTAAAAAAAAAAGTATGCGAAAATATTGCTTCCTCGCATCAGAAAGTTGCAATAACTTGAAATCGCACTGTCTTTGTCTCTCCTACATTGTTGCATCACCCTCTGTCGCGCCGCCGTTGGAAGGACAAGGATCTATCTATCCTTGTTCTAGAGCTTCCTACCTTCTCCGCAACTGTCGCTGAAGTCCACGAAAATGACACTAGCAGCTCCTGCGCACCCTTAATGTTAAATCTACCCGCTAGCAGTTTTTTAATATAGTCTACATTCGCCTGTTCTTTACCAGTAATTAGCATATCATCTACAAATATTATTAGATAGATTTTATCATTGTCCATTTCCATACTGAATAGACAATCATCATGGTCACTACGTTTAAAACCTAATGTTACAAGGTAGTTCTCTAAATATCTGTACCACGCTCGACGACTCTCTCTTAGGCCATACATTGCCTTTCTTAATCTACACACTCTGTTAGTGCCATCTTCATATCCTTCTGGTTGTTTGACATAGACTTCTGATACTATTTCTCCATTCAAAAACGCAGATTCCACATCCATTTGATTTATGATTAAATTATATTGAATACAAAACACTAAGAATACTTTCAATGTCTGCATTTTAGCGACCGGCGAATACAGATCGTTTATCTGTTCTCTTTGCTGAAAGCCTCTAACCACTACCCTTGCTTTGAATCTATTACCATTCTTTTTAGTAAAAATCCATTTCAAATCAATAATTTTTTTATTTTTTGGCTTTTCAACAAGTTCCCACGTATCATTTTTCTTCAAACATTCAATCTCATGATCCATCGCTTTTATCCATTCCTTACTTTCTCTACTCGTTATAGCTTCATTATAGTTTTTGGAACTTTCTGCATTGACATAATTTACGTAAATACAACTAACATTTGCTTGCGGAATATATCGATCTGGTTGTTTTATGTTCCTCGTTGTTCTCCTCAACTTAGGTGTTCCCTCATTTTTATCCTCATCATCTTTTAAACCTTCAAACTTTTCATTACTATTTTCTGAGTTTACACTTACACTTTCATTTTCAATATTTTCACTTATTTCATCTCCTCCATTAAAACCCACCAATTTCTCATTTTCTTCTACAATATCAACATGACGAGCAACAATAACGTGGTTATTAATTAAGATTCTATACCCTACATTTTCATATCCTACTAATATGCCTACATCTGCTTTTCTATCCCACTTGTCATTTCTTTTAATTTCTGGTATTCTAACAAAAACTTTGCTTCCGAATAGTTTTAAGTTACTGATATTAGGTCTTTTTCCCATGAAAATTTCATATGGTGTTCTTCTTTCTACAGTGTTAATCAGAGATCTATTCTTTAGGTAGGCCACAGTTTTTACTACCTCAGGCCAGAATTTTTTGTTTAACCTAGACTCTGACAATAAACATCTAGCAGTATCCATAATGGATCTATTATATCTTTCGGCTGTACCATTTAATTCATGCACATAAGGTGGGCATGGTTCAATATAAATCCCCTTTTCTTTTGCAAGTTGATACATATTATTGTTCAAAAATTCCTTTCCATTATCACACCTGAGTTTCTTTACTCTTTTTCCCGTTAAATTCTCAACCAGATTAATATATTTTACAAAGCACGCATAAACTTCACATTTAGACTTAATAGGATAAACAGTTACAATTTTACTATAATCATCTACAATAGTCAAAAAATATTTTTCTCCCTTAAAACCTATAGTATTGTGTGGACCGTTCAAGTCCGCATGAATAATTTCTAATATATCCTGAGCTCTATGTCTATTGTTTTCAAACCTTATGTTTCGCATTTTGTTTTGTATACATGTACCGCATTTTAAATAACTTTCTTCAAATTGTTCAGGTATACCATCAACTAACTTTTCTTTACTCAACACATTTAAATACTTGAAATTTATATGACCAAGCAATCTGTGAAATCTTTCTTTAGCTGTCATTTTATTACTCATTTTCTCTGAATTATAGGTGGACCTTACGTTAACGATACTTTGCATTTTATATAGGTTATTTACTTTCTCAGCTACAGCAATCAAATCTCCCTTTGAGTTGAATATTCTCGATATTTTTCCCTTTGAAACAATCTTATTATTAACAGTTACCTTTCCGTAGCTTATTAAATTTCTATCCATTTCCTTTACAAAGAATGCATCATTTATTTTTACCTCACTCGTTCTGTCACCTAAAGTGAAAACACAAATTACTTGCCCAACCTTAGTTGCTTTCAGAATTCTCCCATCTCCTATTTTTACATTTATAGGATCCTGTAAAACAATAGATTCATTATAATAGCTATCATTGTTGATTATGTGGTCGGTGCGCCCACTGTCTAATATCCATTCGACCTTACTTTCGCAATTGTTTACTTCGACTTTGTTACCTTCATTTTCGCTATTTACTTCTACATTAAAAGAATTACAGCCATCGTAGCGCTCGGTGTAGTTGTTGTATCGGAAGCGTTGCGGGCCCGAGGGTTGCGAAGCTTGCTGCCAATGCTGCCCAGTGCCGTGACCGCGTTGCCCCGAGCCTCGATGAAAACGATGTCCGTGCGTCGGTTTGAAATTTCCACCTTCTCGCCTATTACTTCCTCCTCTTGCGCCTCTTCCCAGATTTGCAAAAAAACTAACTTGTGTACACTCGTTCATGTAATGTCCTTGTTTACCGCATTTGAAACAGCTTCCCTCTCTTTTTCTCTCACTCTTGAACACATTAGCACTGTAGTTTCCTCTTCTACCATAATCTTTGTTCTGCTGTTCAAATGATTTTATTTTATTTTCGACAAACTCAACTGTCTGATCTTCTGTTTTCATAACATCTATAAGGTCACCAATGTGACTTAAGGAACTTGGCAATGTTCTTAACAAATAGTTTAACTTTTCTTTCTCCGTGACAGTGGCCCCAGCATTTTTTAGATCAATAATTAATTTTTCAAATGCACTGAAAAATTCACTGCTTTCGGAATAGTCAGACAACTTCATTTTTTCTAATTGACCTCGCACACAAGTAAAGCCGTTGATTCTCTCAGGTACATTCTATCAAATTTCGTTATAATCGCACGTGGTGTTTCCGCGTCACAAATAAATTCCATCTGTCGGTCAGAGATAGCACTATATATATAGTTCACTGCTTTCAATTCTAACCTTTTCCAGGTAGCCTCTTCTTCGTTTCCTCTTTCTCCGCTGACAACTCGTTCACAGTCTTTCATCTTTAAGAAGGTTATCATCCTTTTCTTCCACATCGGATAACTTTGCCCATCAAACACCGGTAAAAGAATTTTTGCTTCGTCGGCCATCTTGTCTCCTCTAGTAGTTTCTTCTTCTTCGTAAATTATTTTTTCCAAAAATTTTACTCTTGCTGCAATTTTGACAAATTTCTTCAATAACTTGTCCAGCAATTTTTTCTCTCTTACTTGAGATTCATCTTGCATTATTGGATTCCCGTTCTCTGCCACGTGCTATCTTCGACATGTTTTTCCTGCCACGTGTTTCCACTGAGTTCTAGAAACCACGGACCTCTGCTACCATGTTAGGATTTGTATAAATAATTCTTATTACGATTTATAACACTTAACTTTATATTTAGACACTAAACTTTTCTATAATAAGATTCTTAGCTTTATAATTATCATATAACTGTTCGCGCAACGCTTCTTCTCGTCCGTTATACATTTCTCTCTGATGCGCCACACGCGGCCGTAATCTCTATATTTCCCCCACTCACACAACACCGGACCGTCTTGCGCTTTCGACCGCTGCGCACATATTTAAATTTACCACCGTTCTCAACAATTTTATGTCTTCTTCGATAAACTGTACGTTTCGACTTACAATTACTTTATTTTTAATGAGTATTTTATACCCGACATCAGTGTATCCGATTAAGATCCCTTCAATAGCTTTCGAATTCAGTTTTGACTTTCTACATTCTTCAGGAATTCTCACAAACGCTTTGCTTCCATACAACCGTAGGTTTGAAACATTTGGCAATCTGTGACAGAATATTTCATATGAAGTCTTATTAATCTTTGTATTTGCCAATAATCTGTTTCCAATGTATGCGGCTGTATATATACACTCTGGCCAATAACTTTTATCTATTTTTGCTTCTGATAGCAAACATCTGGCTCGATCCATAATGGTTCGATTATATCTCTCCGCAGCACCATTCAATTCATGCGTATAGGGTGGGCCAGGTCTTAGATATATGCCTTCTTCCTTTGCTAGGCGGTAAAAGTCTTTATTAATGTATTCTCTTCCATTGTCGCAATGAATTTCCTTAATCTTCTTCCCTGTTTGGTTTTGTACTAATTTAAGATATTCGACGAATCTATCGTAAACTTCGCTTTTTTTGTTTAATACAATAAACAACAGCTATTTTGTTGAAGTCGTCTATGAACGATACAAAATATTTCTCACCGTTGCAACCTTGTTGAGCGATCGCACAGTGGGTTGAAACGCGAAAAACGCGGACAAAACTATTTTTGAAGTAATTTTTGACTCAAAATTAACGAAAACATATAATTTTATAGATTTTGATGTGCAGAATTCAAATAAATAATCAGATTTTACCTGATTCGAAACATATAAAAGATATAAGGTAAAATTTGTTTTTGAACGCGTTAATTATGAATTTAATCAGACTTATTATTAAATATATCATTTTATATTGTATATTTTATACTTATATGCTATATTCATATAAAATCTGTAGAGTCTACTTGATTTTAATAATCTTCGGACCATACTCCGTAGTCGTCTTCATCATTATCTTCACCTATGAAAATCGCGCCACCGTTTTTGATATTTATATATGAACTGTTCTCTTAATGTGTTCGCAGTTCATAATTCACAGTTCAGAATACACAATCCACAATCGATATGTCACAATTTGTAATTCACGATAATACTCTCCTAATAGTTTGTAATTCACTTGAAACATCTATGCACTGTATACCCTCTGAAGGCTGCAGACGATCTGCTTGAAAAAAAATCGATGCGTGCATCGTGAAAAGATCGGAAAACGGAACGCATTTTTCTTGCGACCACCACTTCAGTGTAGACTCAACACCCTTAAATTCGAGTGCACTTTTTTTTTTTTTTACGCGGAGGAAATCTGATCGTCAGACACCCCCCTGCCGCTCGGGGGAGCGACAGAGGGGTAGTGTGGGGTTCGACCCACTAAAACCTCCACGGCGACCTTCGGACGCTATTCCACCTCTGGAGGATTCGGGAGAGTCACGGGAACTCTCGGAGAACACCACCGCGACTCCCCCTCAAATTCGAGTGCACTCAGTCAACCTTTTTAACATAAACTAACTCAGACAAAATATTGAGATCTGATTTTAAACAACGTCGATAACCGAATCGGTCCTATAGTTGAAATCATTGGTCATTGACGCGACGAGTGAGGTACTTATTTTTTTCGTCTTGAAACGCACTTTCAACTGAGTATATACACAGATACTTAAGGCATGTATATATTGATTTGTATCCCGTCATAGCAACCGATTTTTTAAAGAATTGAGAAATAGATAAATTTATGAATTTTAACTACAATTCACTGCTTGATTATGGGCTACAGAAAGGAAATTTTGAAAAATCGAACACAGGATACGATGCCTCATTTATTTACTAACAAGTTAATGACAAGATTCTCAATTTTTTCGGATGTCATAAAAATAGGTTTTGTCCGCGTTTTTCGCGTTTCAACCCACTGTGGATCGGTCCATGGACATCTGTGTGAATTATTTCTAGTACTTCATTCGCTCTTCTTCTATTATTCTTGAATTTTAAATTTGTCATTTTATTCTTCAGGCATATTTCACATTTCAGTGATCCATTCTCAATGTTCTTTGGCAATCCATCCAGTAGTTGAAGTTTACTTAGACGGTTCAAGTCTTGAAAGTTGGTATGTCCTAGTATACGATGCCATTTTTCCGTTCTTAACATTTCAGTAAATGTTGTGTAGAAAGTACGTTCTATATTTTGATTTTTAATTACTTTTCCAACCAATTCAAACAATTTTCCATTTCTGGCAGCAACTGCAATCAGGTTATTTTCCGGATTATATATGTTTATTGCATTCTTCCTAAGGATAGCATAATTCTGTTGATCTAAAATACAGGAGGCACTTAGTAAATTTGTCTTCATATTCGGGACATAGTAGTGTTACGTCCCGCGTTGCGGGACCGCGGGCTTCTTCTAGTATCTTACAAACGCGGTGCGGGTACTGCCGGGTCGAAGCGCTAAAGCGCACCTTGACCTACCTTGCTCTATCGGGTTGCGGTGTAGGATGGTGAGGAGTAGGGTTCGGTACAATACAAACTCTGATATCTGCGGTATACTTATATTCTTTGATAAACAGGCGTTTTACATACCCAACCGTTGCGTCTCAGGTTGCGGGTCGCTTTCTCGGCGTTTCTCTCGCTCTCGTTTCTGACACACACACACACACGTCTCACTCGCGGTTCGCTTTCGTTTGTATACTTGTTTCTTAATCGCGTCGCGGCTGGCGTCTCGGCCCTTCGGGAACTTCGGCGTCCGTGGTAGTACTGCACGGCGGCGTGTGCACTCCTGGAGGATATCCAATTATGGGTCAGCTCTGTCTGACCGCGGCGTTACACACGCCGTGAACCGTCGTCCGAGCACAAACGTCCGGGTTCCTTCGGGTACGCGATCGCGGGCGCGGATACGCGCGTTGCGTATCGTCGACTCACAAAAGATCGTTAATTTCCACTTCGTGCGGGGCACGTTGTCCAAGCTTTTATATTCGCGGCTGTGCCCAATTGCTGGTGTAGTTTTGCTGGATAGCATTTTCGTAATCTAGGTTTTGGGTCATGGTGTTGCGCCACGCTGTTACCGTAGCCTGAGCGGTAACCGTGCAAAAGTGCTGTTCTGCACATTCTTAGCTTGCTTAGGCAACGCGACCCGTTACCGAAAAGCGGAGCAGCGAAGGACAAACCTAGGCCGGATGTAACAGTAGACATTTGTAATTTCAGTTTCTACCCATTTATCATTTGAAGATGCCGACTTTGATATCTATGGGTTCCTTTAACTTTGCATATTCTGAGAAATACTTATCTGTCGTTACAATGTGATCCGTGCATCCAGTGTCTACGAGCCATCTTACTTCATTGATTCCTGTTTGTTGGTTTGTTTCATCTTTTTCTTCAACTTCTACCGTCATTACTTCAGCATAGAATTGATTTCGTTGCAGTCGGTCTTCTACTTCTGAATTTCATGCTATTCGTGTGGATATATGGCTCTTGGTGTTGTTCTTCCACCACTCTTGTTGATTGTTTGGGTTCCACCAGCATTGTCTTGATGTGTGTACCAATTTGTGACACGTATTACATCTTTTTCGTTGATTATTTTGAGTGTTTGTATTTCGTTGATTTTCCAAATTATTTGATGTACATGCTTCATCGTTATTACGAAAATTTCTTGTATTATTATACCTTTTATTCTTGTTCCATCGACTGTTTTGAGCGTGTAGATTTTTTCCATGTCCTTGTGCACGGGTATTAAACGCTATAAACTCATTGTTCCTTGTATTACCATTATCACTTTGACGTTTCTGAAAAACTAATGTAAGTTTTGATTTTACATACTCTATTGCTTCATCTTTATTTGCCACGGCGTCTACTACATCAATAATGTGTGATGAACTTTCAGGCAGCGCCAATAATAAATAATTTAGTTTATCTTCATTGTTTACAACTTCTCCTGCAGTTTTTAGTTCATTGACAAGTTTCTCAAACATATTGAAAAATTCAATTGGGTTGTCGCTTTCTTTCATCTTTAACTCTAATAGTTTCCTTTTGCATAGTAGTTTTACTGCGCTACTTTTTACATTATCATTTATTTAATGCAGATACTGTTCAAAATGATGACTTCTTGCTGCAATGCATACATTACATTGTGACGAGGCAAAATTTGCCTCGCGTAGCGGAGAAGGCATTTTGGGTTTAGTCAAAATCTAGAAAGGGCATGTTACACGTCTGTACGTTTCCCTTACGACACTTTGCAACTTAGCGAGATCGGGTTCAAGTCCCCTTCGAGCATTTTCTTTAACCATACAGTACACAGTCTACTGTTAGGCATTTCATTTACGGTTGTAGTCGTCCCCCGTTTGCTCGCGTTCGTTAAAACCGAGAAGGATTAGATTCTTGCTTCGCGGAATCGAAACTAAACTAACTCAAGTAACTCCAATAATATTGTAACTTAATTCAAGTTAGAACACCGCGACAAATTACACTATAACAGTTGTAAGTCCCGGTACATTAGAATAAACCTGAATCAAATAGATTTAGTGTTGATCAATTATAACAAACGGTCCTGAACCCACCTAAGGTGTACCTTTACCGGTCGAGGTGCACCGAATACGTTACGAGCACTAATACTCACATTTCCTGCGACTCCCTACGTTAGCCATACGTAGGTACGTCCGCATATCACTCTCCTGAGGCTCCCTACGTTAGCCATACGTAGGTTCGTCCTCGCGTCTTGACCTTTCCTGAGGCTCCCTACGTTAGCCACACGTAGGTTCGTCCTCGATAACCAACCTCCTGGAGCTCCCTACGTTAGCCATACGTAGGTTCGTCTCCGCGTCTACTTCCTTTGAATAAATTACCATTTACCAAATATAAAGCCCCGGCTACGCAGCCGCCCCACAGTGGTCCGGATTGCCGTAAGGAGTGACATTTTACCAAAAAATGAACTTTCTCATACCGATATGTATTGAATATATACTACTTCCTAAATGTCCGCCAGTCTCAAAAATAAAAATATTTGCATGATTTAATACAATTTTGTAATAGAAATGACAACTTAAAGTCGGACTTCCTAAGGATAGTGTTTTTCGTCGAAAAGAAATGCATTTTTTCTTTTCGAAGTTGTGATGTTACTATTTAATATTTTTATTTAATTCTTTTTTTGCAATAAAGAGGATTCCTTCGTGATTAAAATTCGTTCCTGTAATAATAATTACCATAAAAAATGTACTGTAAAAATATTGTCGAATAAACTATTACAAACGCTTCAAATTTTTTGTAATTGACAAAGAATATGTTTCAAATCCCACAGAATCCCGAAGTTTAGCAAATTGGAGTATTTTCAGGACAGTTTCCTCTAAATAATTAAAAAAGATTCAATTCCCACCTCGTCCCGCTGTTCAGATTATAATTGTTTAAAGCCCTTAACGTTAGACGCATCATCGCATCTATCTTCTGGTTTCTGTTTCGTACTGATACATTGTTGGTACTTGATACGTAAACAATTCGGTCACCATAACAACAATGGTGAACACATAAGGCACCAGTTAATACAAAATATGCGAATCGTTAGAATTTACGAATGTCAACATAAATACCGACGCGAGTGTAGGTGCATCAGATGCACCATTAGAATCAAGTCGTGGACTAAAGCAAATTAAGTAATTAGATACAGAAGCCTTAGAATTAATAATTAAATGTCAGGAAATATAATACTGGTAATATAAAACTGATAATAATGATAATAATAATTACAATTACAATACTAATAACGATAATAATAATAATAATAATAATAATAGCAATAAAATTGATGTATTTTTTCTTATCTAATCCTTAATCTGATATTAGTGCGTTGACCAGCCTAAATTTCTCGTCTATACCTTTTACGAATGAAAAGTTATGAGGCGATGTCACACCTTACGTCAATCCGGACCACTGTGCGCCCCCTCCGGCTCGTAACAAAATAAACGATAACAGAATAAGTAAGTGTATATAAATGAGAGGAAAGACGAAAACTTTGTTGTTTCTTTTTTCGCGATTTTCTCCAAAACGAGGCGAGAACGAGCAAATTTCTAAAGAACTATTTTCTTAGTTTATCGATGCCCTACATGCTCCCAAAGTTTTGACACTTAAATTAGGGACACCCTGTATATTAAATATATTATAAATGATATAAATACATACAAAATATACACAATACACACAAAATACGTGCAAAATACACACAAAACACATACAAAATATACACAATACACGCAAAATACACACAATATATACAATTGTTTATGAAACATATACAACAGTGCCGTCCCTAGAGTTTACGGAGCCCGGGGCTAAGGTCAATATTATAAAAATTATCACAACTAATATAAAATAAACTAACATCTGTATAAAAACTAGTAACTAATAAATATACCATTTATGCCCCGCCCTAAGGACGCTACTGATGTACAATTTCTTCGTCGCGCTTAGTGTCTACTTATTTAAAGAGCAAGCGTTAGAAGTGGATCCGAATGCGTTGGCACTTCGGATCCATTTATAACGCGATTTACTCTTCCTATATAATGCTTGACAACATACAAGATACAATGGTGTATGATGTATGTTGTCAAGGAATTTCCATGTTCGGAGCATGTGGATTGGAAATTCACATACTCCGAAATGAACGAATTTAAAGACGCAGTAATGTGAAAAATGAATGCACTAGAGGGTTAATTCGCGTGTCACGTCCTGTGACGCATTCTTTAAATTCTTCCGCGTCATCCAAATTCATCAATTTCCCAACTCCGAGTGAGCAATTTATTTGGGTCGCGCATTGCAAAAATGCCGACGATCCAAGTAAATGTAGCTCACCGGAATTAACAAATCATCGCTACGCCCTACTTGTGCGATATAAAATAATGCAACCGATCACCCGCGGACGCTGTCTTTTTATCCCAATTCTGCTCTGCTACACGCGCGACGAATTACGTTCATACTCATCACTACGTTATTAAGCTCCTTGCGGCTCCACCGTTAAAAGTTAACGCGACCTACTAAAGTTACGCGCAGCGTCCACTCGCGAGATACCTTGTACACGACACCGCGACTCTGCTACGAGGGCACCAGAACCTCGACAGAGGAAAATCTCGTCGACTCTGACACGAAGACGACAGAACTTCGGCAGAGCGAGATTTCGCCGCGCCAAGTGAACGATTGTAAAGCGACGATACGCGACGTTAACACCCGCGAATAACTGTGTAAGGAACGAACTGTACAACCTTTGAATAAACGGATTAGTGACCCAGTGCGTGGAATTCACTCCAGTCGCCTTGCCTACCTTCCCGCCACGAGTACGCTACCCCGAAGTCACCTCGATCACCCTCGACAAGGTAAGTACCAATCTTATCCTATCGTGAGAATCTTCGGGTTCTTACAAGAAAGTCCGCGGTTCAGTGAGAGTGGACCGCCACGCGACTTTACACGCGAGGCAAACGGATGCGGCTTGCATAATTAAAGTTGCGCACGCACGCTGCATCGATGAATATTGAATTTCCATTCCGTTAATATAATACATTGAAGCTAAACAGAATTTACAACTAATTTGTTTGTTAATACATCCTAAAACATGCTGAGTCACTGCCCGTACAGTTGACTCAGGAACTGCCAAAACATTATAATTTAAAACAATGGAATGGTCCTCATTCCTCGATGCAAGTGGAGCAGGTGATAAAAATGACTTTAATTTAAATAAAAAGCCTGTAGATTCTTCATGTTCGCAATTAGTATCCGCACTTACTAACTGCGAATATGAATTTAAGAGCAATGTTCTTTAATATCCATGAAAGGTACTGCAAGTTGGGTTCGTGTTCCTGACGCCGTGTTGCCGAATTTGCCCGAAAAAGTTTTCTAGTGCGTCTTGATTAAAATTACGACCAATAAATGAAATGTCAAGATCGCACAAATAAGATTTTAAAACTTTAAAATTTTGCAGAGTTCGAACCCAATTTCGCAGTACCTGCGGGTGCTCTTTATCCGCAGGCTTTCTTTTTATAAATTTCATGCTACGAAAGACGTTGATGGCCTTATCCCAAATATCGGGTGTTTCATATTCCGTATCTCTTGCCAATCTCGGGATGACACTACTGGTATTGACACTGTCAAAAATGTCATTCATAAAATGAATTAAATCAGCAGTATCAACACCTTCATTCGTCATTACACGCGTTCTGCGTGCACTTTTTACATTATTGCAACTCATTAGTGTCATTACGGACACAACTGATTGGCTAAAGACTTGAACGCAATATTTAACTTTCATTTTTTTAATTTTATTAATTTTATTTAATTTCTGCTACTACATGTTTTACAGTAAGCTTCTTCAAAACTCGGTTCCGAGAAGCATGACTGCTATTAATAAAATACATATCTTCAACGTGTGACCATTTAGCCACACCTGGAAGATTATCCTCAAGAGTGAACTGCAAATGTTTAGTCAATAGGTTGTTCCGCATGCACTTCATTAAGTGCGCAGTCTTCATTAAGTCATGCCGTAATGTAATATTATATTATCCTGAAAGGCATTTCTTTTCGAATAACCTATCAAGGACTGAATTGCCTTACAATTAGTGGTGCCTTGGTCGCAAACAGTCGCTACCACTATAATGCCGGCCTGAAATGCACGGCGAACTAATTCTTTGAACATCCTAACGATTTCTTCCGCGGAGCTGGTACCCTTACAAAATGAATATGCGACAGGTTGCTTCTAAGGTCGCACTCCGTCTATGCCTTTCAGCAATCACACAGTTGCATAATCCGCGATATTTAGTTTCCGAGAAAACTCGTTATCTACGAATGCTTCAACTATGTCAGTTGAAGGATTGCAGACCAGTGATGGCGATAATTTTAATTCGTCAAAAAGCAGGGCAGCGTATCTGCTTCTTGCATCAGAAAACGACTCGGACCGCTCTTTCAATTCTTCAAAAATGTTGTCGCAAATTCCAGCGCTTAGTGGAATTTGCGTCAACAATTTCCGAAGCGTTTCGATGCTTGGTAAAAGAAATAATTCTGACAAATATCGAAACGCTTTCGGACTTTGCTTATATATGCTTAAAGCTAATACCTTTTCATCTTCCGTGAAGCGCCGTCCACATCTTGGTCTTCCCTCGTTGCGCATCTGGGGAGCGAGCATCCTGGGTTGGCAAGTTTTCTAAAACTTGACATACCCCGATCCGCACAAGATGCTCAACCTTTTCGATGCGCTGCTGCAGTCCCAGGTGCCGCCGTTTGCACTGTTGCGCCGCCTTCGTCAGTGCTGCCACGGCGTTGTACAGCCTCTGCTTCAGAAGACGCTCCAGCGTGCTGTCCTTCAGCAACTTCAACAAATGCTTTTTTTTATACAAATGATAAATACAAGAGAGGTATAATATACAGTATTGATATGTACAATATATTGCACATTTATGTACGTCATTGCCTTGTATGCTATATGATGGAGTGTATAACGTGCATGGAGTACCGACTAAGGGTATAATCCTCCCGCTAACAAGAACTAGGGCAGGTGTGTTCACGTATATGCAGGTACAACCGAAGCATACAGTTTATACACACTGGTTACTATATTCGTTATATTCGTTATCGAGTTATTAACGAAAAACACCGACCAATGAGAGCGCGCGTAGAGCGCGGGCTCAGCCACGAGAACGTTAGTGGCTCTCAATCGCGCGCGGACGTGGCCGTGAACGAATGCCTCTTTGCATCGGAGATATCGAGAGAATCACACGGCAAATGTTACATTGTATTAAATTAAAAATAATGTAGAATTATTTATGAGTAACAAATTAATGAATATGTCGTTTAATAACTATATTTGACACTTTTTAACGTTATCCGAAAGGAAGAAAGTGTTGTAGTAGTTATGAAAATAATTTTGTTTTTTAACACCACATCAACAGTTGGATAATTTATGTTTAAAGAAAAACGATTTCGAAAGCTGATGTTAGAAAAAGCTAGTTTAATTTACCCATTCATCCCCGAATGAACCTGTCGCGGCTGAAGTGGGTCATTGAAACTGGGTCACTGTGCCGACTTTCGTCCTTTTTCAAAACCCTCAACAGCTGATGTTATGGCCGGGTCAGCGAACTCACTGCACTGCACGGTCACTTGCATTGTGCGGTCACTTTTATTGCGCGGTCACTGTCATTTGTCACTGGGAAATGTGGGAATATTTAAACACCATTTATTATTCCTACGTGTAACCAAGTCGGTCGCTCAGTGACGAATGAATGCAGTACTGTGTAAGGAAGATTTGATCTCACGCCCGAATCAATGAGTTGAATTTTCATACTGTGGCGCAGGATGCCATAAAGTAGTACCGTAAGCAAGGGAAAGTTCGGCTATTTTACGACGAATTTAGTGACGACGCCAGCACGTGTGCACGAGACAAACGGACTGAGGACTTTACACACAGAGATGTCTGAATGGCACTGCAGTTCACCCTCCCTCACCCGCACAAGCCGGCCCACGGTTCAAGGGTTGTCTGAAGTGAATGGAGGACAAACGAAATTTCTCCGGAGAAAGACTACCCTTGTTTAGCTACGCTATTATGGATAATGAAATGCAGCACCAGCGACCAATGTGAACCTGGTATCCTGCTTCGAAGAAACTGACTTTTTTTTGGAAAATTATAGTATTTCGTTTGTAGTTGATTGTACTGACAATAATTTCGGCTGTAGTTTTATCAGCTAATAAATACCAAAAAATTGAAAAAATGACTCGCACCCGACATTGAGATATCTGAAATTCGCTTGTGCAGTCTTGTTTGATATCGTTTGAAGTTGTTTGTGATGATTTCCTTTTTTTCGTTTGTAGTTGGATAATTTAAAAGTTATAAACAATTGTTTTTACGCCTAATAGTCTTGTTTTTGTGCTATAAAATTTATATCAATATGGTTAAATAAATACGCAGACAATTATAAATTTTGATTGAACTGACGTGAACAGTGGTAGAGGAACTGGGCCACTGGCTTTACCAAAATTATTAGTTTCAAAATAATAGCAATTAACTGACAATGTTGTATTTCTTTGTAGATATTGCTATTGAATCGAACTTGCTTTGAGAATACAATTTGTGCAGAATAGGTTGTAACTGATGAAGCCCGCTGTTTTCGACGATAGTAATCAAAAATAAGTGGTTGCTATATCGTACTTGCAAAATAGTCACTTTCCCGTTTGCAGTACGGTATGGCTAAGAGTGTAATTTATGACACCCTCTGGTGTGTGCGGTCTTTCCTCGATGTCGGGGCCTGTAGTGACGAAAACCATGCGACCGCCCTCGGCGCATGGGAATTTTTTAGAGGAATGGACACTGACAGTAAAACTGCTAGCCACTTAAGCTTTCCAACAATAAACATTTCTTCTCTGTTCTATTGTAAAAATATCCCTTCCATAACGAACGTCCATCTAGGACCTCAGAAACGCTGGAGCTGACAGAATAGTCCTGCTAGCCGTACGAGCAACATGGAACGCACGCACGCTCAAAATTACGAAATGTTCCATACGTATCGTCAGTGCAACAGCAATGCAAACGCTGCTGCTGCTCGGTACCGCGAGTTGCATCCCGGCGAACAAACACCAAGCGCGGCAGCCTTCCGAAGGTTGGCTGCACGCCTTTATTCGACGGGCTCGTTTGAACCGGATCGAACAGATACGGGCCGATCGCGTCGAATTTCTACGGCGCGGTTGGACGAAGTCCTCGAAGAATTCGACCGGGATGCCTCGCAGAGTGTGCGAGAGGTTAGCAGGCGGCTGGGGTAAGTTTAAATTTTCAAATACATAAAGTTACAATAATAAAAATGGAATTGTTATACTCATGTACTTGTATGTTCTCTGTTAGTGTCAGCCGAAGCACCGTACATCGCCATCTTCAGGACGAAGGACTACACCTGTACAAATTTGTATGGGCACAGACACTGCTCCCCAGGAATTATATCCAACGGATAGAGTATTCACGGTGGCTGCTGGGGGAAATTGAGCGGAATCCGTCGTTCTGCAGGTACGTTTTGTGGACAGACGAAGCCCTTTTTACACGGGAAGGGTGCTTTAATGCCCACAATTCGCACTTGTGGGACGATGAGAATCCGATTGCGATTCGTCCACGTGTGGCACAGCATCGCTGGTCAGTCAATCTATGGGCCGGCATTTGCGATGATTTTGTTGTTGGGCCATACATTCTACCCGATAGATTGAATGGTCAAACATATCAAAATTTTTTGGAGCATATTCTTCCGGATCTCGTAGAAGAAATTCCTTTAGAAATTCGGAGAAACATGTATTTCCAGCATGATGGGGCGCCCGCCCATTATGCCGCAAATGTACGGGCTTTCTTAGATGAAGCCTTTCGCGACAGGTGGATTGGCCGCGGTGGTTCCGTAGCGTGGCCCCCACGGTCTCCGGATATGAATCCGTTGGATTTTTTCCTCTGGGGACACCTGAAGGTAAGTTCAGTATCACTATCATGTTGCACGAACTGTAATAATTTGTACTTATGCATTTGCCTTTTTCTCTCATTTTTCCAGACTGCGGTGTACCGAGAGCAGGTGGATACGGCAGAGGAGGTGGTGGCGCGAATACACGCCGCTGTCGCCACCATTACGCCTGAAATGCTACGGCGAGTTCAATCAAATATTCGCCGGCGTGCACAGGCATGCATCTAGGCCCAAGGAGGACACATTGAACCGATACTGTCCTTGCTGCCGTGACACCTGCTTTTGAGAGCAAAAATCGGTCCCTTTCGGAGCCAAAAATTGGCCCCTTGCGGAGCCCCCATTTTTTAAACGTAGAAATAATAAATGGTGTTTAAATATTCCCACATTTCCCAGTGACAAATGACAGTGACCGCGCAATAAAAGTGACCGCACAATGCAAGTGACCGTGCAGTGCAGTGAGTTCGCTGACCCGGCCATAACATCAGCTGTTGAGGGTTTTGAAAAAGGACGAAAGTCGGCACAGTGACCCAGTTTCAATGACCCACTTCAGCCGCGACAGGTTCATTCGGGGATGAATGGGTAAATTAAACTAGCTTTTTCTAACATCAGCTTTCGAAATCGTTTTTCTTTAAACATAAATTATCCAACTGTTGATGTGGTGTTAAAAAACAAAATTATTTTCATAACTACTACAACACTTTCTTCCTTTCGGATAACGTTAAAAAGTGTCAAACATAGTTATTAAACGACATATTCATTAATTTGTTACTCATAAATAATTCTACATTATTCTTAATTTTATACAATGTAACATTTGCCGTGTGATTCTCTCGATATCTCCGATGCAAAGAGGCATTCGTTCACGGCCACGTCCGCGCGCGATTAAGAGCCACTAACGTTCTCGTGGCTGAGCCCGCGCTCTCATTGGCCGGTGTTTTTCGTTAATAACTCGATAACGAAGCTTCAAACAACATTTTGGTAAAGGACAAAGTTGTTCAGATGCACCCCAGCTACCCCCCATTTCCGGGAGTTACACTGGGACACCCTGTATATTAACTTGCTGTATTAAAAACAAATGTACATACAGTGATATGTACGAAGCGGCAATTCACTACTTATAGTTAACTGTACTCGATATAAATTTAACTTATATTAAATTATACTTAAGAAGGAAAGGAGTACCATGTGAAGAATCTTCCTTCACAAAAAGGATCAATTATGGATGTGACCATATTCATGCAATAAGGAATGTTTGAAAAAAATGTATATTAATTATTATTCATTTATTGAACATTATTTTCAATGTTACAAAAATTAGTTTAACATTACTCAAAGTAATTTCTTATAATGCGAACTTACGTTTTTTCAGTGTGTTTACTGTGTTTAGCTTTGGACTATAAGCCGTGTCCAACAGGAGATAATTGTGAATGCTTCGCCAGCATGGTAGCTAGTTTCATTAGGGTTTTGAAGATGTACATACAGTACCAGAAACTATCCCTTATTGAACATGACTTACATCTCACAGCGTCAAATTATAATTATACTATAATTTTCTAAAAATAAGATAACTACCTTTGTGACCTTTCTGGGCTGCAGTGTGGTAATCCCTCCTTCGGACTGCAGCTTCTGTAATTGTAAAGAATCATAAGTAAAAATGCCTTTTAAATAGTCCTCCCACGATGATATACGTATAACACAGAATATTAGTTAAATATAACAGTGTACAACTAAGAAAAGTACTATTCTTTTAGGATAATACACTAACCTGTGGAAGATCCAGGAACCATTGAACATCCCTCGTGTCCCACGGCGCCTCCAGCGATGTCCTGAGTTCCTATGGTCAATAACAAGATCATATAATATTATATTTCAAATTTGTGCTGGAAATGTTATCATGTACACCAACTGTATTAATGTTACGTTAACTGTTACATATACATTATATGAAGAGTAATAAACTTACGTCCTTCTTCTTTTACAACTTCGATTGTATCATCCTCCATCTATTGCTCCGTGAGCGATGTGGCAGGTCCTGACAGCAATTAATACAGATTTTCATTACACATTACTTATGTATGCTTTAACCCTCGCATGGCGGATAGTCTGGCGAGCGAGCGCACGGCGGATAGAGGGTCCATTCGGAGCCGTAGGAAGAAATTACTATTTGTGTCCGTGAGGATGACGTTTTAGGTCAGGATCTGCTTTTTTTCAGTTTAGGGATTGTTGTTTCTTAACAAACAGTATTATTATAAAATGGTTATGGAAAAGTAACTACATTTGTCTGATCTCGGATATCTCGCCGCGCGGTTATTTTTATGACTGTCTGTTTACCTCGTCCGCGATTCTCGGAACTAGGTCGCGAATGGTTACTGTTTGGAGTTCGTTTATTTTTGTGGTATACTCCGTGCTCAAGGCAACGGTTCGAGCGCGAATGCGAACAGTCACGACCACGCACCTCGCCACGACCGTCCCCGTCGCGATAGTCGCCGGAAAGGACCGAGTCGCGCCGATAACGCACGAGGACCCGCAGTTTGCATTGGCGCGGACCGCCACGTCTCGCGCTTCTTCCGTGTACTAATTTGTGGGACCTATCGGTTCTTTTTCTGGTGGAACCAACTCTGCCGGTTTCGCCGGTAGCTTAGCGGCCCCGGATCGACTATGTCTTCCCGTGCACGCATTGACCTTCATGGACACAGGATGGCCACTCCTGGTGAGGTCTCAAACTGCCTCGGATTGACCCACGTCTAACCGAGCAGTGGAGCTTAACGGCCACGGAAAACCTTGAGTTTTCCGCGCACGCTGGGCTACGCCGTTGAGAGTTGGAACCTTCCGCCCTTAGACAGATGTGTCGGAATCACAGCACTCACGAATGAAAGGCACACACGCTCGGGCAAATTACAATGAGTTGCAATCACACGGAAATCCAAGCATGGTAGTACGGGAAAAACGGAAATACATTCGCCGCTGCTCTTACGTTAATGCTAGGCAATAAAGTAAATCTTCTTCACACTCAACATCAATATATAAATTAAATACAATAGTTTGCGCTTGGCGATCATACAGAAAATGAACATCTATCAGTAATACAGAAATTAAATACAATATTTGCGCTTAACGATCATACAGAAAATAAACATCTATCAGTAATACAGAAATTAAATACAATATCTATGCTTCTGCTTCAAACAGTTACCTTATTGAATATTTTTGAGTACTAAGAAGCAGTAATTATGGGATAAAGTAGTGGCACAATCGGCCTTTGATGTTCGGGTCTGAATGGACCCTGTATCCGCCAGGCAAGGGTTAAAACCTATGTAATCAATTATTACCTGGTAAGTGAAACGTTGGTACTGTTGACTTCGACAGTCTTCTATTAAGGAAATATTTCCTGTCGAAGTGCAACGCACATACAGTTTTTTGCCTCAGCTTCGGAGGGGTAAGTTAGAGCAATTCTGGTCTGCTACATGCTTTTATCCACTGCAGGCGTCTTGTATCTTCCAAAGAAAACATACATGTGTTCACCTTTGGAAGTACATCCTGCCACGTAGCACTTCTTCCTATAAACAAACATTTCAATAACTAGTTAATTACACTATAAATGCAATATTTGCAGCAAAAAATTTATTAATAAAACACGGACAATTTGGAATAAAAAACACGAGCACTAACAATTCGTTTTGATTTCTAGTAATTTTATTAAAATAATAAGTACTTACTTTGTATGCATCACGCGCTGATCCATGTTTCAGCTAGTTTCGGCCGGTTTCAGCTGGTTCAGCCAAGACGGCTCCAAAAATTGTAGCGGGAACGTGACGTCACGATCTCTTACTTTGTGTGCAAAATCGGCGATATGAGGTATACATGCTGTTTCGGCAGTTACGAAGATCCCCCGCCCCACTCCGGGGGGTCTGACGTCACTTGTCCCTCGAGTAGATGTACGAGCGCCTGGGCGCGAGCGTTTAGTATCATCAGGAATTACGTGAGCGTCACAACAACACTCTTTCTTGTTCTCTAGCGTATCAGCGTCGTATCTCTGCCTTGTAACAGATCGAGTGTTGTGCCAGTCTGATTGTTTAATAAACTTATTATTCGTAACGGACATCTTTGGTTGAGTTTCTTTCGCGGAAAACAGATCCTTCCACACCCCTTCGTTGCGTACACATTAAATTTGGTCCTTCGAGCCGGATTTCTGGCATTAGACGGTGTGAAACCCCGAGTTCAGGAGTTTTTTCGCGTTAGTTAACCGCGTTCCGTTTCACTGGGTTGTCCAACAACGCGTACGTGCACGACCTTCCGCGCACGTAAAGACCGATCGTCGGACATAACGGATAATTCAACCTGTGTCGTTCGTGGCTCATCGATTGTGCGTGATGTCTTCAGTGAACGGATTAATCGAACGTCAGCACGAGCTGTTTACATCCATCAGCCGTGCCATAATCAATTTGCGGAAAAAGGGTGTTCAGAAAAGGCGTAACCGCGAGCGGACGGTTACTTTTTCTATCTTAGTTTATGATAGGCGCTTATCGATTAATTATTTAACCATACTACACGTACTAGACTGCTATTATTAACACTATTTACACGACTTATCACTAAACTATATTAAAGTATTTACAATGCTGGACTGCGGTGAGTTCCTTATAATTCGGCAAGATCGCCTGAATCACTCGTAACGCGTAAAACCGGAGCACCGGGCACGTGTTCGTACTATTAACGGTAAACCGAGAGATCGCGAGTACGTGTTTAGCGTTCAACGGAGATCCGTGGAGAGAACGCCTTTCTCTTCCGCGAGGATGGGTACTCTAGTCTCACGTGACCGACCACGCGAGTGCGAGAAAGAGGGTCTCCTCGAAACAAAGCGCCGCGATGCGCTAGACAAGGATCGCGCTCTACGACGGCGGTTTTACTCCTAATCGGCAGAGTTACGCTATCTCTCGGAGCAGGTGAGAGTAATTAGCGCGTTTGTAAACCGCCCGCGTTTCAAAGCTACGGCATTGGCCGCTGCCGCGTGGTCAATCCTGCACAAAGGGGGAATCGAATCTTACAGAAGCCTACGTTAAATATCGTCTCGCGTCCCTGCAGGACAACTGGGCTTCCTTCCAACGAAACCATGCGCAAATCACCGACCAGAAAACGGACGACATGCGGAAACTTCCGTATTTCACCGACGATCTCTGGTCACAATGCGAGGAGACCGTTATCGAACACCAGGCTATCCTCGATGATTATTTGAGACGCTTCAAACCGTCCAGCGAGCATCCAGGTGAGGATGCTCGGACCCTCCCGTGTCCCGACGGTCAATCGAGCAGCTCTCGAACCCTTCCGCAAATCGCGCTTCCGAAATTTTCGGGGATTCATAAAGATTGGACGCCGTTTCGCGATCTTTTCACCTCTATGGTCGAGTCCGGTGCATCCATATCGCAAGTCGGGAAGCTACATTATTTGAAAATGAGCCTGACCGGCGAGCCGGCTCAACTCATCAGCAATCTACCGGTGACCGCTGAGAATTTTGAACTCGCGTGGAAGGTCCTTTGCGATCGTTACGAAAACCGTAGCGTCCTTGTTGACACCCAGTTCGACCTATTGTTTTCGATCAAACGGTTAAACCGCGACTCGGCAACCGAACTGAAACGATTATACGGAACAACAAACGAAGTCGTTGGCGCGCTCAACGGCCTTCAGTGCGATACGAAAAGTTGGGACCCGATGTGTCGTATACTGGGTGTCGCGAAAATTCGATCCTCAGACGTTTCGCGATTGGGAGCTGCACATCGGCAACTCCACTGAAATCCCGATCTTGTCTCAGCTTAATGATTTCATGCTGATGCACATACGCGCAACGGAGTCAGTGGAACGTCTGTCCGGATCCTCTCACCACGTGCCGCGAGGCCGCGAAGTGAAGGTGCAGTCTCATCAGGCATCCGTCTCCATGTCTGCGTGCCAAGCCTGCAACTCGTCGCACTCGCTCGGCTCCTGTGAGGTGTTTTTGTCGAAGCCGGTTGACCAGCGCAAGTCCTTCGTCGCTCAACACCGACTGTGTTTCAATTGCCTGGGAGGTCATCACCGAAAGGCGTGTCGCTCATCTCGACGGTGCTCCACGTGCAAGGCCCGGTACCGCCCCTCTCTCCATGAGACAATACCCGCAACCACACCGGCGGCGCTGGCCGCGCCCGCACAGGACACTTCGGCTCCACTCACGTAGCACCTGCTGGTGCATCCAGCCGTCCACCAGCCATCGTACAGGCGGATGCTGCTAGCCACTGCCATCGTGAGGGTCGAATCTCCGCGGGGTGAAGTTCGCAACGTCCGAGCCCTCCTCGACCAAAGATCGGAGGTCTCATTCATCACGGAGTCCCTCGTTCAACAGCTGAGTCTGCCTCGGCGTCAGGCCAAGGTGCCTGTTTTCGTGATTGGCGCTGAACGGACGCTGGTCACTCGGGGCGCCTCCACCTTCGACATCACGTCCCTCGTGAATGCAACTTTCTGCTGTCAGGTATCTGCGTTTATTTTGCCGAAGCTTACGACTTACATTGCAGACAGCGCGCTTGATTTTGCGAGCTTACCGCACCTCCGAGGACTTCCGTTGGCGGATCCGCACCTCGAGCAACCGCAGCGCATCGACTTGGTGTTAGGCGTCGAAGTCTACAACAGCGTGCTAATGGCCGAGGTTATTCGGGGCCCCTCGCAGACGCCCATCGCCCAGCGAACGCAGCTGGGATGGATTGTATATGGTCCGACCCCCGCATCACCGGAGAGCGAGCGGAAGGGCCTACACGCAAGCTTCCAGTGCTGCCTTGACCACGAGCTGCTCGAGCTGCTGCAGCGGTTTTGGGTTCAAGAAGAGGACTCGTCAACCCGCGAACCGACGCTGTCCGCAGCGGACCTGGAATGCGAAACCAAGTTTGTAAACACACATTCACGCGATCGCGACGGTCGGTTTGTAGTACGATTACCTCTATCTCGCGACGTCACTGTACTTGCTGACTCACGCCCTTCCGCATACCGTATGTGGGTCAACACTGAAGCGCGCTTGGCGAAGAACCCGACGCTTCGGGTCGCGTACACACAATTTATGAATGAATATGAGAATCTCGGTCACATGCATCGTGTCACTTCAGCTGAAAACATTACGCGCGTCTCTTATTATTTACCGCATCACGGCGTCTTCCGCGGCTCATCGTCAACAAAACTGCGCGTTGTTTTCAACGGGTCTTCCCGCACGTCGTCGGGATTCTCGCTAAATGATTGTATCCACTCCGGTCCCAAACTGCAAAACGATATCGCCGATGTGCTGCTGCGTTAGAGGCAGTATCCTTTCGCGTTTATGGCTGACGTTGAGAAAATGTATCGTCAAATCCGAGTTCACGCAGACGATCAGGCTCTGCAGCGCATCCTCTGGCGACGCAGCGGCACCTCAGCGGTGGAGGACTTCGCTCTGTCCACCGTAACGTATGGGCTCGCGTGCTCTCCTTATCTTGCGCTACGATGCATGCGCCAGCTGGTGACGGAAAACGAACGCGAATTGCCTCTCGGTTGCACTATTCTTCGCGACGAAACATACGTCGACGACGTCCTTTCCGGCGCGCACTCTGTACAGGACGGTATTGACAAAATCGCGCAGATTCGTGCACTTCTCGAAAAGGGGAGCTTCCACCTCCATAAATGGACCGCCAACGATGAGAGATTGCTCGCGAGCGTCTCGGCGAAAGTATCGGACGGCTGCGATGCGCGGTCCCTAAACCCTGACGCGTCACACCGTGCATTAGGTCTCGCGTGGAATATAAACAGAGATGCGTTCGTGTTTACGTTTCGGGAGACTTCCCATTCATCGCCGACGAAGCGTAGCGTGTTGTCAACTGTGTCACAGCTATACGCTTCGCTCGGCTGGATCGCGCCCGTTATAGTGCAGGGAAAAATCTTGATGCGAGCGTTGTGGGTGGCGGGGATAGGCTGGGACACCTCTCTTCCTCCGGATCTCGCGAAGCGCTGGCAAACGTTTTGCGCAAATCTGTCAGAACTTCGTCTCATCTCTATTCCGCGGTGGATCGGTCTCTCCCTCAACAACGTCATCACTGAAATTCATGGATTGGCTGACGCGTCCTCGGTCGCAATGGGGGCTGTCATATACCTGCGAACTATGGACGAAAGCGATAAAATTTGGACGTCGCTGCTGATGGCGAAAACTAGAGTCGCTCCCTTCAAACGCGTCACGATTCCGAGACTCGAGCTCGCCGCAGCAGCTTTGCTCTCCCGTGTCGTAAAGCGGGTCCGAGTTGTCCTCGGGTTGGACCGAGCACGAGTTCACCTGTGGACCGACTCCGCGGTAGCACTAGCATGGATCCGTAGTCTCCCATCTCGATGGAAAAAGTATGTTCGCAACCGTGTCTCAGAAATTCAAGCGTTAATGTCAGAGGCCACGTGGCACCATGTTCCGGGTCCGCAGAACCCCGCCGACCTGGCATCTCGTGGCGCGACTCCGCAGCACCTCGTGGGCGATTCGTCCTGGTGGACCGGTCCATCGTGGCTTTCTCGTCGATCCCCCTCCTGGCCGCAGGAGACGCTAACGCCTGACGACAGAATTAACGCCGAACTCCGGAGAACGCAGGTCCTCACGTCGCTCGCCGTCTCGTCAAATGCGTGGGTGGACGTAATCAGTCGCTTTTCCTCGTTGACGCGCCTCTGCCGCGTCACTGCGTGGTGCTTCCGAGCAGCCCACCGGTTTCGACCTCGCTCGTCGTTACTCCCGCCGTCGCACCCACTGTCAGTAGCAGAGCTTGATCGCGCTCGACTGCACTGGGTAAAAGAAACTCAAAAGGAGCATTTTCACGAGGAGCTGTCCGCGTTGTCGTCCGGAGGCTCCGTTGCGAGGTCGAGCAGCCTCTTCAAGTTGATGCCTCAGATCGACGAGCAGGGTCATCTCCGTGTCGGAGGCCGCTTGCGTCACTCTGCTCTCCATCCCGATCAGAAACACCCACTCATTCTGCCGCGATCTGCCGCGTTGAGTCTGTTAGTCATTGATCACGCGCACAGGAAGGCGATGCACGCGGGATCGCAGCTCACGCTCGCAATGATTCGACAAGAGTAGTGGATCATCGGTGGCCGCTGCCCCGTTCAAGCGTTTATCAACAAATGCGTCGTTTGCGCGCGTCAAAGAGCTCGCAGCGCCGAACAGCTTATCGGTCAGCTCTCCGCACGTCGCGTTACCCCAGCCCGAGCGTTATTACATTCCGGTGTAGATTACGCGGGCCCCGTGTATAATCGCTCGATCCGGAACCGAGGAGGGAAGGTATCCAAAGCGTATATCGCGGTATTCGTTTGTTTCACCACTGGAGTCGTGCATTTGGAGCTTGTTTCCGACTACTCCGCTGAGGCGTTCATCGCGGTCTTCAAGCGATTCAGTGGCCGCCGAGGTATTCCGGCCACTATTACAAGCGACTCCGGAACCACTCTCACAGGCGCCGACCGCGAACTTCGTAATATGTTATCTGCAGCGTCTCGCGAATCGGCGGCTATAGCGACGTCCTTGGCTAACGATGGCACTCAATGGAGGTTCAATCCGCCATCCGCACCTCACTTTGACGGAAAGTGGAAGGCTGCGGTAAAGTCCGTAAAGTTTCACCTCCGTCGTGTTGTAAGCGACACCGCACTCACCTTCGAAGAGTACACGACTCTGCTCGCTCAAATCGAGGCGATCCTTAACTCACGACCGCTCTGTCCACTCACCGATGATCCTTCCGACCTCAGCGCCCTAACACCCGGACATTTTTTAATCGGTGAGGCATTGAGAGTCGTACCCGAGCCAGACCTGGCACGCGTCGCGACCTCTCGTCTGTCACAGTGGCAGCTATTGCGCCATTTCGCGGATAAAATCTGGAAGCGGTGGTCTCGCGAATATTTGTCGGTCCTGCAGACCACGTCTAAATGGCAAATTCGACGTGACGGGATCAAAATAGGAGCTCTCGTCCTCATTCAGGATGACCGCGTGCCTCCCGCAAAATGGCCGCTTGCACGCGTCACGCAGCTGCACCCAGGGAGCGACAATATTTCTCGTGTGGTCACCGTGCGCACACCGTCTACCACTCTGAAGCGCCCGATTACGAAACTATGCGTGCTTCCTGTGGACATTCCGGACAGTAGCGGTACCAATGCGAGCGGGTAACATATGCGATGCGTAACACTGTCTTGCCGATGTACACGGTGTCGGCAAGGCCCGGGAGAAATGTTTCGGCAGTTAGGAAGATCCCCCGCCCCACTCCGGGGGGTCTGACGTCACTTGTCCCTCGAGTAGATGTACGAGCGCCTGGGCGCGAGCGTTTAGTATCATCAGGAATTACGTGAGCGTCACAACAACACTCTTTCTTGTTCTCGTATCAGCGTCGTATCTCTGCCTTGTAACAGATCGAGTGTTGTGCCAGTCTGATTGTTTAATAAACTTATTATTCATAACGGACATCTTTGGTTGAGTTTCTTTCGCGGAAAACAGGTCCTTCCACACCCCTTCGTTGCGTACACACATGCAGAAATGCGACATCAGCGCTCCAAGTAGAGTCGAGGGAGAATTAAAATCGACTTCAAGTCCACAAGAGTAGAGCTTGGGGGCCCTGATCACTCGTCGCTGAGCGAAGAAACAGACCAGACGTGAAGTCGCGAGGTAAAGTATTAGACACGATCTCGACACGGGTCATGATTACATCGTAGGGACACGTCTCAATTCGCGAGTGTCAGAACGGGTACGACTCCGTCGTACGGTATCTGCTCTTTCGAGATCTCTGGGCCTCCCCGGCTACCCTGAAGCGCCTCGTGCAACTGATCGGAAAAGTCCGTGATTAACACGAGTTCGCCAATGGCAGGCTGGGGACTATGGAGTGAAAAGGAACGGTAATAGGTCGAAATGCTCAGCGACGTGCCGCAAGGCGGTAACGCGCATTTCCTTTGATTAGAATAGCAGTATTCTTTTATATGCATAGCATAGATACATTTATAAAGTTCCTAATAGACGAATTTCGTTTATAGAGGTGATACGTTCCCGCCCTCAAAATTTCCTTATTTAGAGTTGGCTGCATACACCCGGCATTAGTCACGTAGTCTAGCGGCAAAGGCATTTTGGGTCTAGTCAAAATCTAGAAAGGGCACGTTACACGTCTGTACGTTTCTCTTACGACGCATAGCAACTTAGCGAGATCGGGTTCAAGTCCTCTTCGAGCATTTCTTCTTAACCATACAGTACGTAGTCTACTGTTAGGCATTTCATTTACGGTTGTAGTCGTCCCTCGTTTGCTCGCGTTCGTTAAAACCGAGAAGGATTAGATTCTTGCTTCGCAGAATCGAAACTAAACTAATTTTCAAGTAACTCCAATAATATTGAAACTTAAATTCAAGTTAGAACACCGCGACAAATTACACTATAACAGTTGTAAGTCCCGGTGCGTTAGAATAAACTGAATCAAATAGATTTAGTGTTGATCAATTATAACAAACGGTCCTGAACCCACTAAGGTGTACCTTTACCGCTCGAGGTGCACCGAATACGTTACGAGCACTAATACTAACATTTCCTGCGGCTCCCTACGTTAGCCATACGTAGGTTCGTCCGCATATCACTTTCCTGAGGCTCCCCACGTTAGCCATACATACGTGGGTTCGTCCTCGCGTCTTGACCTTTCCTGAGTCTCCCTACGTTAGCCATACGTAGGTTCGTCCTCGATAACCAACCTCCTGGAGCTCCCTACGTTAGCCATATGTAGGTTCGTCTCCGCGTCTATTTCCTCTTAACAAATTACCATATACCAAATATAAAGCCTCCGGCTCGTAACAGAGGATAATGAGAGCTCTCATTCGCCGTTATTCAAATATGTATTTCGATTTTTGTTCTTTGTATCGACGCGACGGTACTATGCTCGACGCGAACCGATACGCCGAAGACCACGAGGCCAATATTTATTTTCTTTCGTTCGATGCGATATAACACGCGACACGTGTGCGTTAAATATATTGTTACGCCGAGGAGTATTAACCGATGAAGTACTCGTAGTTTATAAAGAATAACACCACACTGTACAACAGTTTATTCTACGGGAAAGATGGGAACTTTATACAACAAGATGTTTCGCGTATATCAAAGCACGTCCGAATCTGACGGATCGTCGTATTCGACTCTTCGAATATTTGCCGGTGTCTCAATAGCAACCGGAAGATAGAATGCTCGCTTCCGCTCGCTCTCCGGGGCAGCTTCACATCGTTGCGGAACATCTTCACGCTATCGCAACGATGCAGCTTCGTGGCATTGCGCGGCACTTTCACGCCGTCGCAACAATATATTTTATTTCAATCATGTGCGAAGTCTAACATTCTGTTAAGATAATTCGATTCTTAATTTGCGACGTCCGACGTCTCGACCGAGGACGAAATTTCGCCGTTTCCGTTATTATGATATATGTGAGCGTTTCCATACGCCGCGTCGAGTTTCTTTTTGTTAGTGTTAGCAGGCGAGGGTTGCAGAACACACTTCGCTTAAGGGGTAAGACCACTGTAAACGTTTGAAATAAAGCGCTTTTTTTTTTGTATGGAAGGAAAAGTAGGAGTATAATAATATTTGTTACGTGGCCGACGGTTAGGCAGCTCTAGTGGCCGGCGGAGGTTTTCTGGTAAGGGAGGCCGCGTAACATTTATTTGTTATGAAAAGTCAATACAACCCGAGCGGTTAGATTGTATTGTTGTAGGAACCGTCACTGGTATTCACTGGGATTTAGAGAGAATGCTAATGTGGGTTTGACACAGTAAATATATATTACAAAATCAGTCTATTACAGTTGTTCTGTCGCGAATATAGGTGTGAGTGTTGTATATTACCTATTCCGCTGGATGCTCGGTTTTGACGCACTGGCAATGCGGGGTGTGTGTGTGTGGTTGGTAAGAATGCCAAATAGAAATACCAGCTAGTTTCGCAGATTCTATAAGGTTCGCTTTGATCGAAAGGGACTTCAACCCGATCTCACTGAATAATAACCAACTCACGATTGTACAGGAAGTGCTCAACGCTAGATGAACTTTGGTACTGCCCCGTTCGTTGGTACCGAAGGGGTTTATATACCAATTCGAAAAGGCAATCTGGTTATTACTTAGATAATCGCATTGGTCCCATCTGTTTTTCCAGAAATGTTTAGAGTGGTTGCAGCTGGTGTTTAATCATGATGGTCCCACTGCTTTCCCAAAACGTATGGTTCTGTTATCGCAGTGGGCCTTCTGTTTGTTTCAAGTGCAAGCGGCCTGTTTGTACTAGAGTTTTCCTTTTCCAGATGTTAAAAAGGATTCGTTTTTCTAGAGGAGGCATATGTTTGATAAGACGATCTGCCTACGTGACATATTCAAGAATGTTATTAACCATGTTTTTAAGTGTTAAAAAAAAAAATATGTATCGAAATATAGTACAGAATAGCGACGCTGGTGCCATTCTCGCGAGGCATGTTGAATATGAGACGTTCTGCGGCACGCAGTGTAACTGACGCAAATTTGTATCTGGAAAAAAACTAAAAATTTATTCTTAATCTACATGGGTATAGCTAGAGAAATACGTAGGGAATTTTTGAATCATTAATTTTTGTGCGATTGGCAAGCATTTGAAGTAAAGAATTCAATTTTCTACAAGAAATGGGACAATCATTAACCGACTTCGAAAAGGAGGAGGTTACTCAATTCGACATGTATGTTAATTTTTTTTTTTTAATGTATGTTCGCCGATTACGCCGAGATGGATGGACCAATCGGAACCAAACCTTTTCCATCTTGTAGGGTATGACTCCCAGTTGGTCCCGTAAAAAAAAAATTTTGCATTTCACCACCCCTTGCCCCTTTTTTATTGCAAAAAAGCGTCCGATTTCGTCCGCGTTGTGTATGGTCATCGATTACTCCACGATGGATGGACCAATCGGAACGAAACCTTTTGCATCTTGTAGAGTATGACCAACAGTTGGTCCCGCAAAAAAAAAACCAGTTCGGATTTCTTCATTTTTTCCGCTGTTATCGCAAGAAACGTGCTATTTCGCGTGTACTCGGTCTGATATCGATGAAACCTAGTATTACATTTTGCGGCCGGAGATGTTTCCACGATGATCCCATTTGCAACATTCCCTTCACTTTTCTGCACTTCCCTTCGCATCCCTGCACTTCCCTTCACTTCCTTGTCTTTCCCTTCAAAACCCAACTCCCTCTGCCCCTTCCTTTCCTCCCCTCCCTCCCCTTCCCTTTCACTTAAATCCCTTTCACTACAATTCCTTTCCCTCCCTTCTCTACCCGCCCCTGCTGTTCCCTCCGTTGCTAATTACTATTGTTATTGCAATAATTATTGCAATTACGTTTTGCGTCCGGGGATGTTGCCACTATGATCCCGTTTGCAACATTCCCTTCACTTTTCTGCACTTCCCTTCGCATCTCTGCACTTCCCTTCACTTCCTTACATTTTCCTTCAACACCCAACTCTCCCCTGCCTCTTCCTGCCCTCCCTCCCGCCCCTTCCCTTTCATTTCAATCCCTTTCCTTCCCTTCTCTACCTACCCCTGCTGTTCCCTCCATTGCTAATTACTACTCTTATTGCAATAATTATGTTTCTAGCGTGACGGCGACATGGCAAGTGGTAAGTGCGAATCAAGCCATATCCTACTTTCCTATATGTTACATCAGACACAGTAAATCCCAGTTGTTACGTGAGATTTGAAAGAATTATGTATAATTTCGTAAATTTTGTGTGGTTTTACGTATTTTATATAATTGATTACTATTTATTCCAAGACAATATGATTATTAAGAATTTCAGTAGAGGAGTTAGGTATATTGCAGCGTTAGTATCCATGTTCATGTCTGATACAAAAGTACATATATGTTTCTGTAGTATAATCGTAGTGAAAAGAAAAAAAAACACTCCCACGCACGCACGCCCGTATGCCTGACCGCGGGTTGTGTGGTTTTACGTATTTTATTAACGTATCTCCACCCGCGTGCGGGCTTTCGCGCGGGCGTGCGGGCGCGCGTGCGTGCGGGCGGGCGTGCAGGCGGGCGGGCGGGCGGGCGGGCGTGCGGGCGTGTGGGCGTGCATGCGGGCGGTCGGGCGATCAGGCGGGCGTGCGTGCGAGCGTGCGGGCGGGCGGTCGGTAGGTCGGGCGTGCGTGCGTGCGGGTGTGTGTGTGTTTTTTATCTTTTTACTGCGATTATACTACAGAGACATGTATGTACTTTGGTTTCGGACATGAACATGGACACTACCGCTGACAATCGTATGTATACCTTGATTTCATAACGATGAGATATAATATATGAAGATAGGAACACCGTTATACAGTATGTGGCTATTATTTCGCAGGGAATGCAAAGATCGCCACTAAAAAGTGTGAAATAAAATAATTTTTGGAAAAAAAATATAACCGACTTCGAAATGCACTCAAAAGAATGAAATAATATTTAATTCTTTTCGTGGGTTTCTCTCCAGCTATGTACATATAACATTGATGATAGTATTACATTACATGTTAGATAAAATGCATATTTTTCGGAGGCGGGGCAGGGTAAAAAATTTTCTCAGAATCAAACCATTTTCGTAACTTTCAGTACGGGAAATGTTTAATTGATAACTGTCTAAACGAAACATGTTGCTGATTGCAATTTGTTTGGGGTATGGCGGGCTTGATAACAGATGAGCGTCAAGAAAAACTCATTGATACGTGACAACGTGGAAGAATGAAACTGTATAGTGGTCAGTTTCGGCGTCCAAAATGTTTTTCAATCAAAACTTTCTATATGACAGATGTTGCTGATTATGATTTGATTGAAGGTGGACTTGGTACTGAACGGTCCGAAACAGAAAATGCATTTTTGATTCTGCCCCGCCTCCGAAAAATATGCATTTTATCTAACATGTAATGTAATACTGTCATCAATGTTATACATAGCTGGAGAGAAACCCACGAAAAGAATTAAATATTATTTCATTCTTTTGAAGTCGGTTATATTTTTTTTCCAAAAATTATTTTTTATAAATATTTATATGTTACACCCGTCGTACAATTTTGAGGTCAATATGTATTATACAAGCACGTATGAGAAATATTTGACGGAAAAATGATGATTGCCCTCTGAGTATAAACTGTATTTTTGAATTGTTAAAATATTTTTATTGTTACGAGCCGGAGGGGCACGGCTACGTAGCCGGGGTTTTATATTAGATATATGGTAATTTGTTAAGAGGAAATAGACGCGGAGAGGAACCTACGTATGGCTAACGTAGGGAGCTCCAGGAGGTTGGTTATCGAGGACGAACCTACGTATGGCTAACGTAGGGAACCTCAGGAAAGGTCAAGACGCGAGGACGAACCCACGCATGGCTAACTAGGGTTTGCAATACCGGACCAAAAATACAATACCGGTATTCGGTATTTTTTTAAACGTTGTACCGGGATACCGGTATAAATACCGGTATTAGAAATTTTCAAGAAGGTACAAAAACAGTTGTTTCTTTGCCATATTTATTAGTTTTATACAAAAAGTAATTAACTATAAAGATATAAACGATTTTGTTATATAAAAATATGAAATAAAGGAACAAATGTTGTAATCAAATATTATTAATAAGAGCAGTACAATAATAATTTTTAAAAGAGATAGTATAGATACTAACAAGGGAACACCGGAGATTGATACATTCCGAATTGGATGAAACTTTGCATAAATATTAATTAGAACTATCTAAGAAGACAGGTGTAATTCGTTCGTGCCCGTTTGGCTCTTTGAGAGAAATATCAACCCTTTTTTCTGAACCGCCCTTTCGATGTATGTGCTTGTAAGTCGTAAACAATAAAAGATATAAAAAAAAAAATGGTTGCAATAGAAGTTTTACCGTTTCTTGAGGTCGATAAATCTGCGTCATTTTTTTTTTAAATCAATCTTTTTTTGGAAAAAGAATGTGAGGATAGGTTTCAGCAAATGGCAAGACTGTTGAAATAACGATACATTTGCACTACATAAAATAATATACGCCTCCCCTCCAGAGCACACCACGCGACATGAGTGCGAGCGGTACCTATGTTAGCTCCATTCGAGCTTACTTTCTCTCTCTCTATTGCCTACTCTCTCGATAACAACAACATTCGCGAAGCACCAACCGAAGCGAGCACGAGGCTCTGAAAACTGTAACTTTGAATTCCTTAAATAAATTCTTTACTTCAACATGGTAGCAGAGCGTGGTTGTGGAAAAGAAAAATCAGTGACCATCGTAAATTGGTGATTATCGTTGAAGTTGTTTAAGTAAAAAGGTGAGCAAATTATCTAATGGAAAAAATTGAAGAAAAGGAAAGATCAGAAGAAGAATTAACTAAGGAAGTGAATAGTGAAAATTTTGAATTAAGCAAAAAGGCAAGAAACTACTTAAGAAAAGTGTTTTTGAGAACAGCAAAAAAGGTGCTGACGCTAACAAAGGAAATCAAATTTGAAATGGCTAAACAAGTGAAGATTGATGATGTACACATACCAGTGTTTGACGGTAGTAATTACTCAAGCTGGGAATTTAGAATACTAAATATTCTCGAATACAAAGAATGCAAAGATCAAGCCATTAGAGAGAGAACACAAGCTGATACAGAAGCAAACTGGAAAAAAGGTGATTTGAAAGCAAAGACTATAGTGATAAGTTCAATATCAGATAAACAGTTAGAATATATTCGAGACTGTGAAACTACGTTCGAGATCATGGAGAAATTTAAAAATATGTACTCCACAAAATCTACAGCTTTACAAATTGTGTGTAGAGGAAAGCTGGAAGATGTAAAGTTAAAAAATTATGAATCAGTAGAAGAATTTTTTGCGGATTTTGAGAAAAACTGCAATCAACTTAAAGCTGCAGGAGGATCTCTAAATGAACAAAAAAAAATGAGATACTTAATAAAAGCGCTACCACCACACTACAGTTATATTGGTGATTTTATTGATTTAGTCCCCGAAAAAGATAGAACGGTGGATTACGTCAAGTCTAAAATTCTTGAGAAAAGTATGTCTAAGTCTGAAACTGAAAGTAGAAGAAACGCAAGTACGTTCAACACAAAAATCAAAGGAAACTGCCACAACTGCGGAAGACCAGGTCATCATGCAAAGGAATGTTGGAGACCCTCGCAGATACATCAAAATATGAACGGGAAGCCAAGTCAAAGCCAGTTTTACACCAGAGGCAGAGGTAAATCACGAGGAAGACAACGAGGATTTACAAGAGGCATTTACCGTGGCCAAGGACGAGGCAGAGAAGCAAATCAACGGAGCATAGAAACAACAAACCAAACTAACGACGATACATCGGCGGGAACGTGGCTAACAGAGGTCGAACACGCAGAGGCAAATCAGGTAAATGCTGAAAACGAAATAAACTCAAATCAAATAAATTGGTTATTGGACAGTGGCTGTACTGACCATATAGTAAATAGTGAAAAGTACTTCGAAAATTTTGTTGTATTATCAAAACCAATTGATGTAAAAATGCCAGATGGCAAAAAGTTAAAAGCTACTAAAATAGGAAATATAAGAACTTATTTTAGAACTTACTACAGTGAAAATGAAATCACTTTAAAAAATGTTTACTATGTTAATGGAATAAGTAAGAATTTATTAAGCTTTTCAAAAATTACTGTTAACAACACTATTGTATCTAGAGAACAAAATGCCAAAATTTATAATAAAAAGAGAAAATTAGTAGCAGTAGCCGATAAAGTAAATGATTTATATGTAATAAAAAGTTTTATTTATAAAAATTTCAAAGAAGATATTTTTGCAAATGCTGTCAAGCTAACAAATAAAGAAAAGTGGCACAGAGCCCTAGGTCATATAAATTTTCAATATCTAAATAAATTAGTTAATGAAAAATTAATTGATGGTTTACCAGAAAAACTAGAAAATAATATAATGAAATGCGCAAATTGTATACAAAGTAAAATGGCTAATGTACCATTTCAAAATAAGAGAAACCGTGCAAGTGAAACTTTAGAATTGATTCACACAGATCTTAACGGTCCACATAGAACCACAGGTTACGGTGGAGAAAAGTATTTTTTGAGTTTTATTGACGACTATAGTAAAATAAGCAGAATTTACTGCATTAAAAGCAAAGACGAAGTAGCTAATTGTTTTGAAGATTATGTAAACTTAGTTGAGAATCAATTAAATAAAAGAGTTAAAACCGTACATTGTGATAACGGAAAAGAATATTTAAATCATAGAATCTACAAATTTATAAAAGACAAAGGGATTAAATTATTGCCCTGTCCACCATATGTCCATGAATTAAATGGAGTGGCTGAACGATTTAATAGAGCCGCAATGGACATGGGCAGATGCTTGGCAAGAGAGGCTAAAATACATGCAAAATATTGGCCAGAAATAATGAAAACGGTATCTTATTTAAAAAATCGTACAATAGCAAATTCAGTAGAAAACAAAACACCCTATGAAATATTTTTTAATAAAAAACCAAATGTAGAAAACCTAAAAATTTATGGTAGTTTAGTTTTTGTAAGAAAACCAGAAGTAAAAAGAAATAGTAAATGGGATAATAAATCTAATATAGGAAAATTAGTAGGTTACAATCATGATAGCTATAGAGTATTAATTGATAATAAAATAATCAATGCAAGACATGTTAATGTAATTGAAGATGAAACAGAATTAATTTGTTTAGAAAAAATTAATGACGAAGTTACAGAACTAGGTTTAGATACCGAACAAAATCAAGTGAGCGAAATCATCGATAATAATGAAACTAACGATAGTGAAAATAACAATGATGAAATTATTGAAGATGAAATAAGCGATAAATCTGAACATTTGCCAGTAAAAAGAACGTCAGATAGGAAGAAATCCCCTGTTCAAAGATACGGAAATCCGGTAACTCATTTTATTTATGTTAACTATGTTAATGTAAATGTACCAAATACATTTGAGGAGGCGCTAGAGTCAAGAGATCATAAAAATTGGCAAAAGGCAATGAACTCCGAAATAGAAAGTTTGAATAAAAATAACACTTGGATTATTGTCGATAAACCTGTAGATAAGAAAATCATTGATGTTAAATGGGTCTATAAAAGAAAAAGCGATAACTCATATAAAGCGCGTTTAGTAGTAAGAGGTTTTCAACAAAGAGAAACCTTGGAGAATGTATACTCACCGGTAGGAAAAATGCAAACGTTGAAAATTCTTTTAAGCTATTGTTGTGTAAATAATCTATACATAGAACAAATGGACGTTGAGACAGCGTTTTTAAACGGTCCAGTAAAGTCTGAGGTGTACATACATGAACCAAAAGGTTATGAAACCGGCGAAAATAAAGTGTGCAAATTATTAAAAGCGTTGTATGGTCTAAAAGAAAGTCCAAGAGACTGGTACGAAACATTACACGAATATCTAGCAAAATTAGGTTTTGTACGAAGTAGTTATGATTACTGTTTATATGTAAATAATTCTAGCAATGATACTATATATATTTTGGTATTTGTAGATGATATCCTAATTTGTTGCAAAGACTTCGATAAAATTAAAGATATAAAAACAAAACTAATGAAAAGGTTCATAATGAAAGATATGGGAAGGTTAAAATTATATATAGGAATAGAGATTGAACATGATATAAAAAGGGGGGTTATGACTTTATGTCAACAAAAATATATAGAATCATTAGCTGTAAAATACAATTTAGAAAATGCTAAAACCTATAACACTCCAATGGAGACTAATTTAAAACTTGAACAAGCAACCGAAATAGATGAAAATATAAAATATCGAAACTTAATTGGAGAACTTTTATACATAAGTACAGGCACGAGACCTGATATAGCATTTAGTGTAAACTATCTAAGCAGATATCAAAATTGTTATGATTCTACACATTTTAAGCATGCGTTACGAATATTAAAATATCTATACAAAACAAGAGATTTGAAATTAATTTTCACTAATAAAAATCAAGCTGAAAAAGTTGATTGTATGGTTGATTCAGATTTTGCGGGAGATCGTGTAGATCGAAAATCCACGACTGGATTTATTGTAAGAGTGTTTGGAAATTTAATATATTGGAAAGCGCAAAAACAGAAAATTGTAACGAAAAATTCAACTTTTGCAAAATACATTGCATTGTCCGATGCAGTAACTGAAGTTATATTTGTTAAGGATTTATTGAAAGAAACTTTTAATGTAAATATCGATAAACGAATCAAAGTGTACGAAGATAATTCAGGTGCAGTAGCTATAGGTAAATTTGGAAATTTTACAAAGAACTCTAAGCACATCGAAGTGCAGCATCATTATGTAAATGAAAATTATCAAAATGGCGTAATTGATATTGTAAAAATTGAAACAGAGAAAAATATTGCGGATATATTAACAAAAAGTTTAAGCAAAGAAAGGTTTATAAAATTAAGAAAATTATTAAATGTAAATGTAATTCAAATGTAAGGAGGCGTGTTGAAATAACGATACATTTGCACTACATAAAATAATATACGCCTCCCCTCCAGAGCACACCACGCGACATGAGTGCGAGCGGTACCTATGTTAGCTCCATTCGAGCTTACTTTCTCTCTCTCTATTGCCTACTCTCTCGATAACAACAACATTCGCGAAGCACCAACCGAAGCGAGCACGAGGCTCTGAAAACTGTAACTTTGAATTCCTTAAATAAATTCTTTACTTCAACAAAGACAACAAATGATTGGAGTTGGTACTGTAAACTACTGTAAAGATGTATTTTAAATAATAGTAGATGCCCCGAAAAAATATTTATTATTTATAGCTAATACCGAAAATACCGGTTTCACGAAATTACAAAATAGCACGAAATACCGGTATTCGGTATACCGGTATACCGGTATTGCAATCCCTACTCGTAACGTATTCGGTGCACCTCGAGCGGTAAAGGTACACCTTAGTGGGTTCAGGACGGTTTATTATAATTGACCAACACTAAATCTATTTGATTCAGTTTATTCTAATGCACTGGGACTTACAACTGTTATAGTGTAATTTGTCGCGGTGTTCTAACTTGAATTTAAGTTACAATGATTACTTGAAAATAGTTGAATTTGTTAGTTTCGATTCCGCGAAGCAAGAATCTAATCCTTCTCGGTTTTAACGAACGCGAGCAAACGGGGGACGACTACAACCGTAAATGAAATGCCTAACAGTAGACTGTGTACTGTATGGTTAAAGAAAATGCTCGAAGGGGACTTGAACCCGATCTCGCTAAGTTGTAATACGTCGTAAGGGAAACGTACCGACGGGTAACGTGCCCTTCCTAGATTTTGACTAGACCTCAAGTGCCTTCGCCGCAACCCTTTTTATACTCAAAAATTAGAGGAAAAAGGGTGGTGGGGAAAGTGCGCTACGTGACTTCGAGGGACAACGCCCTTGCTTCGCGTTGATCTTGAAAATTCTAGATGTGACTAATACCGGGTGTACGCAGCCAACTCCAAATAAGGAAATTTTGAGGGCGGGAACGTAACACTTGGGTGTTAATTTCAGAACTTCATTTGAACTTTTAATTTCCAATTCCTTCATTAAACAATTTCCACATCGCGATGCATCGTACGTTCTTTCTATATGATACGACAGATCTGCGTATCTGTCCAAACTGTTTTCGCGAATAGACTAGTACCATCTAAGGCTTCACTGTCGACTTGAGTCTTTCATATGTGTGATGCTGTAATTTCTGCATACAGCGGCGGACATGTACTTATTATTACAATAAATTTAAGTAAACTGATATATATATATATATATATATATATATATATATATATATATATATATATATTACTAATTAATACAAAAAATAATTATAAAAGGACACTCTCTATTACTACGCACATGTTAATTTTTCCTTCCTTCGCCATATTCATTATTCATACCCTTTTGTTCTCTTTTCCTACCTCGCTAGATGTCGCACCCGCGAAATACAAATGTACATATATCAACACTTACGAACATAGCGTTAGTTAAACTTTTAGAAACTTTTTTACAAAGATCATATCAGATTTAATAATTTTCATTCAGTACTTTTAAAGTATAATTTATGTAATGCTTTTCTAAATATTTTTGATTCACCAAAGTTAACATAACTCGAAATACTGGTGTTTGTAATGTTTATCTACAACACATTCGCGGACAATACTTATGAACATACGAACTGAACGACTTCCTTACAATGTAAACAGTAGATGTTTAGTTTGCTTTGTGCGAGGAGCGACCGTATGTGTTCTGAGTAGTAAACAATATTAGCTACAGTTAATTTTTATTATTTGAATTATAAGCAAAAGGAATAAAAAATATTTGGAAAAAAAAATAGAACCGACTTCGGAATGTACTAAAAAGGATGAAATAATTTTAATTTATATTTCAGAGATGTCGCAAAATTAAAAATTGTGTAAATGAAAGATGTTGCTGATTATGATTTGATTGGGGTATGGTGGCCTTGGTACTGAATGGGCGGGAAGTGAAAATACATTCGGGTCATTCCACGCCAAATCGATCACTTTTTGCAGTCACCCTCGGCGATTTTGTTCTAAATGAAATATGTTGTAGTCCATGTGAAATTAGGGGGGGTTTAAGTCATCATTTTGCCGGTTTGGAATTTGTTTAGAAATTACAGGCCCTCGAAGTTTGCAATTTTTGCCAATTTTGACGAAAATGGGCTCCACTTATTAATTTTTATCTCAGGAACTATTTGTCCGATTGAGCTAAATTTTTTATTGTTTTATAAAGGAAGGATCGGGCTATTATAAAATAATTTTTTCAACCCCGATAATTAACTCTATAATGGTGAAAAATGTAAACAAATTCTTTTTTTGCGTTTTTTTCAACAATGGGCCAGAGTGATTTAAATTTTGAAAAAAATATCACCATATTCCTTGAAGTTTCCCCTTCAAAATGAGCCCTTCAGAAGGATGGAGAATTGAAAATTGGCGTCACAATGAGCTGGAAAAGTCGCGGAGTACCCCCGTTTCAGGTAAGCAAGTCGTGCGCTCCGCTATTATGGTTGGTTGTTTATACCGCTGGTCTCAAAGTAATACCAGCAGACTTCGAAATAACCCTGTTTACACCTCAAGAACTATATTTTTAACCACTTCTGGCCAACGAAAGCATTTTAATCATAGCTTCATTTATATGTAGATGTTAGTTTCTATACTAATTTAGTTCTTTTGTGTATATAACAAAAGGATGAAAAGTGACTTGCTTGTTACTCCAATGGTAATTTTGCACCTCATCCAGTACAACGAAACTATAATTTGTTGTCAACTTTAATACTTAGAAGTCCACTTCACACAATGACATACTTCACACTTCACACATACTAATTGAATATGTTTCACAAAAGAGGTGACATTGCCTAATGGAAACCGTGGGAAGGTGGTGGTCTCCGTCTATCGAGAAGGGATAAGTAGGGGAATGGTCAGAAGTATGAATAGAATCATTGTGTGAAGTGTACTTCTAAGTATTAAAGTTGACAACGAATTATAGTTTCGTTGTACTGGATGAGGTGCAAAATTACCATTGGAATAACAAGCAAGTCACTTTTCATCATTTTGCTATATACACAAAAGAACTCAATTAGTATAGAAACTAACATCTGCATATAAATGAAGCTATGATTAAAAAAGTTTTCGTTGGCCACAAGTGATTAAAAATATAGTTCTTGAGGTGTAAACAGGGTTATTTAGTCGTATACGAAGTCTGCTGGTATTGCTTTGAGACCAGCGGTATAGACAACCAACCATAATAGCGGAGCGCACGACTCGCTTACCTGAAACAGGGGTACTCCGTGACTTTTCCAGCTCATTGTGACGCCAATTTTCAATTCTCCATCCTTCTGAAGGGCTCATTTTTAAGGGGAAACTTCAAAGAATATGATGATATTTTTTTCAAAATTTAAATCACTCTGGCCCATTGTTGAAAAAAACGCAAAAAAAGAATTTGTTTGCATTTTTCAATATTATAAAGTTAATTATCGGGGTTGACAAAATTATTTTATAATAGCCCGATCCTTCCTTTATAAAAAAAAAAAAATTTAGCTCAATCGGACAAATAGTTCCTGAGATAAAAATTAATAAGTGGAGCCCATTTTCGTCAAAATTGGCAAAAATTGCAAACTTCGAGGGCCTGTAATTTCTAAACAAATTCCAAACCGGCAAAATGATGACTTAAACCCCCCCTAATTTCACATGGACTACAACATATTTCATTTAGAACAAAATCGCCGAGGGTGACTGCAAAAAGTGATCGATTTGGCGTGGAATGACCCATTCACATGTTAAAATATGTAAAGGATTAAAGAATTTGGCAATTTCCAATGTAGAAAGTTTTTAATTTTACGCCGTCTCCAGAATATAAATTAAAATTATTTCATTCTTTACAGTGCATTCCGAAGTCGGTTGTATTTTTTATTCCAAAAGTTTTTTTTTTGTCAATAAATAATGTTAAAATCAACTTTTTGAGGATCCCGGGATGTTATTTTAAACATATGGTCAAAATTTGGAGTGAATAGAATGAAAATGGTTGGAATAATACTGCGTGCCGTTTTAAAAAATCGTGTTTCGAGAAAAACGCCTTTAAAGTTTTGAAATGTGTTATGAACGATGTTGGATACGATGTTTTCGTACCTTTCTTGCTTATGAAAACTTTTTTGTCACTCATTGTAACTCATAAGAACTTTAAGGCTTCAAATAAACTGTGAAAAATTAGCACTACACACAAAAAATTTTTGGAACAAAATACAACCGACTTCGGAATGCACTAAAAAGGACGAAATAATTTTAATTTATATTTCGGAGACGGCGCAAAATTAAAAATTGTGTAAATAACAGATGTTGCTAATGTGAAAATATGTAAAAGGATTAAAGGATTTTGACAATTTCCAATGTAGAAAATTTTTAATTTTGCGCCGTCTCCGAAATATAAATTTAAATTATTTCGTCCTTTTTAGTGCATTCCGAAGTCGGTTGTATTTTTTTACAAAAATTTTGTTATTTCACATTTTTTAGTGGCGATCGGAGCATTCCTTCCAGAGTAGCGTCAAAAAATAGGAATTTTGCAATAGGAATAGTAGTTAGCAACAAAGGGATGGGAAGGGAAGGGCAGGAAAGGACAGGGAAGGGAAGGGTATTGAGGGGAAGTGAAGGTAATGTGGCAAATGGGATCCTCGTGGAAATATCCCCGGCTGCAAAACGTAATACTAGGTTTCATCGATATCAGGCCGAATACGTGCGAAATAGCACGTTTTTTGCGATAAAAGCGGAAAAAATGAAGAAATCCGAACTGGTTTTTTTTACGAGATCAACTGTTGGTCATACTCTACAAGATGCAAAAGGTTTCGTTCCTGTGGCGACTTGTAGCCACTTGAGCGGCGGCCCGGGAATCCTTCGGTCGAGGATCGTCACCGGGCGAAACGACACACTGTTTATCCTTCGGCGCCGCGTTGGCCTATACAGTCGCTCTGGTCGAACCCTGAATGTGGTCATTATTGTCACCGTCGTTTCTACGACGTAGCCGAGAGATCGGAGGAGGTGAAGCGACGTGGCAGGCAGGGTTACCAGAGTGGCAAGGCCCGGAAAAAAGTCAGTCTGGGACGAACGATCGCTTAGACACGTTGTAAATAAAGTAGTAATCCGACCGAATTACGTGAACATTTAATTCCTCCTATCACCCCACAAAGACAATTAAAAAAAAATCGATTTTCTGAAAATTATACAGTGGTCTTACCCCTTAATGAAATGAAAGTAGTTTATTCTATGTTAGAAACAATGTCGTGATCTTGCACGAGGTACGAGAGCGAAAAAGAACAACCAAGAAACACACGTGGCGACACACGCCTCCGCAGCGCGACGTTCGTCTTTTTCATACTACGACGCTCTCTCGTGAGAGGAGTACCAAATGCGCGTGAGATTGGAAAACGCGTCAAGTATTTATATACAGTAAGGAGCATGAGTGAACCAATGACCACAAGTTTTGTATAAATCATTATTTATTACTAGGAATATGGAAGAATAACAAAAAATAACCATTATAGCTACTTTTATCACAGTTAGAAATAACATAACAAATTTTTTCAATAATTAACATTTTGTTGTTTAGGAATAATAAGAACAATAGATTGACTCGGTTTTGCACCACGTCCGATATTTGACAATATTTAATATATTATTTATTTTTAATATTTCGTCCACAATCCTTTTCCTTGCAAAACTGCACTAATTCTCTTTGGCATACTTTCTATTAATTTTTTGCAATAATCTGGAGATATTTGTTCCCATTGTTCTTGAATTCTGTTATGCAAATCCGTGATTGAAGTTGGTTGGGAGTCATATGAATCCCGAAGTCGTCTTTTTAGTAACCCCCATAGATTCTCTATGGGGTTAAGATCGGGGCTCTGTGCAGGCCAATTAAGAACAGAAAATTTTTTAGTATTGAGCCAATTTTTCACGCTTTTAGCGGTGTGCTTAGGGTCTCGGTCATGCATGGAAATTACATTTTCTTCGTCGAATGGCATATTTTCTACTGCATCTATGAGATGATCTTGTAAAATATTTTTATACATACACTGATTCATGATGCCATTAATTAGGTACATTATATGTATCTAATTATACATATAAACCATTGATTTCGCCCAAACATAAGACACACATAAATGCAAGCAATAGATCCCTTAACCTAATCCAATCCCAACCCACCCTCTTCTGATGGAAGAATACTCACCACCTTCTCGCGGTTTCCATTGAACAATGACAACTTCATTGTGTATAACAATAAGTATCATTGACGAAGAGTGAATTTCCAATAACTGTTACCAATATTACACCTTGTAGCGATCCCATACTCCATTGACAATAACAGGTATCGCCGCTGGCCGCTGCTAGCACCGCGCGACTCGGCCGCTCAAGCCGGCGTACCCTGACGCACCGTTCCATTCAAACAATTTTCGTATCGCCAAATTTAAAGTGTCCATATTTCTGAAGACTGCTCCGTAAAGGGGACGAACGGGGCTATATTCTCAAATTTTTTCAGATTTTTAAACATTTCCCCACTACTATAAAATTGCATTTGTTTAAAACAATTGCAAAATAAACGGTTAAAAAAAATTTTTTTTAAACTGAAATAATTTTTATTAGATACTCCCATGTCTTCACTATAAGTACCCAAACGCCCGTTTTGATCAGTTTGTTACTTTAGGAGTTATAATTTATTGAAAAAATGTGAGCCCTATACTTTCAATAGCTGTAAAGTCTACAATTTTCAAAATTTTGAAAAATCCTTCGAGATATGACAATATATCACTAAAAACTACAACATATCTAAATTTGAGCAAAATCGGAAACAGTGCTCCGAAAAGTGTCCGATTTCGCATGGAATGGCCCTATTAATTTTTATCTCACTTTCGTTCTTTTCCGTTTGACTGATTGTGATAAACTGAGTGCTAAGATGTATAATAACATTTTGTAAACATACCAAGCTGCTAAATGTAAATATACTGTTAGAACATTCCACGTAAACATCCCTTTTAGTGACCGGTGTAAAACCGAGTCAATCCATTTCTTTTGCCATTGCTAAACAAGGAGACATTACTTATTGAAAAAATTTCTTATGATACTTCTAACTATAATAAAAATGACTGTAATATTTATTTCTTAATATTCCTTCACATTCTTAACAATAAATAATAATTTATGCAAAACTTGTGGTTATTGGTTCAGTTATGCTCGTTACGTTATATCGTTCTTTTATATTTCAACAGTTAGTAATTTTCCTTTGCGTCAAAACGTCCTCACCACATTACGTCGTCGAGTCCGGTTCAAGTATTATTAATTATGTAAAGAAAATACGCGATACTTCCTTTCAAATTATCCCGCGCACCTACGACACGTTAGTAAACAAACCAGCTAAACCGAAATAGCAGAAACACAGGTGCGGGCATAGGGTAAACAGGTGCGACGGTTGATCGAACGAAGTGAAAGAGCGAATTTAAAGACCGAAATTAGGAAAAGGAAAGAGCGAATAGTTGACATTTAATGTCGTTTCTTTCTTTTTAGGTAAGCCCTGTAGATAGTGTAAATAGGAATACGAATAATAAAATCATAAAATCTTTCTTTTTAAGAGAAACTCAGTTTTGTGATTATTCCGACCTTTATCTAACCATAAACAAAAATTTAAATTAAATTGAATAACCTTATAAAACATTGTCGTCAAAAAAGAAAAAATAAAGGATGAGAAAACAGGACTATGAAAAAATTAAGATTCGACTTTGTTGTGAAAGCAGCAGGCGATGGGAAAACTAACGTAATTGCCCTAACCTCTATTGGAACACAAGTGGACAGAAACTTCATAATGCCGGCAGAATATCAGGCAATGAATTTACGTACAACTCTTGAAAAAACAAAGGCCTATGGTAGAATAAAGAGTACGCTTAAAAAAAGGCACCAGGAAATAGGAGTATGGATAACTCTTACAGAAGATTTGAAAGGAACTTATCTGAACAAAGAGGATGTGACGACCGGGCGCCTTGACAACCGTCGTCAAGGCACCGCCGTCACCGCGAACCGTCGTCACCGCGCACCAGCACAGCGCACCGTCACCGCGCCCCACCCGCGAGCACCGCCGCGCGCACCGCCGCGCGCACCGGCGTCACGCAAGACAGGTGAAGTTAAGGAAGCAATCGATCACCGATCGATGAGTTGGCTCGGGGCTTCGGCCCCGACAGGACCTCCTCGGAGGTCCTCTCCAAGGCAGCCGGCTCTCCTAGCCCGAGGAAATGGCCCGGTCCAGGCGAGCCGGGAGGCCGGCGTCGTTGCGAAGGACAAGGCCTCGCAACGGGGCTGGCCACGCCAACCCCCACGGCCCGCACGGCCGCGGCGACCGGTCCACCGGTTCTGCTACCCCGCGGACAGGCCCGGAGTAGCCGAACCGGGCGGGAACGTCGCGACGAAGGACAGGGCCTCGTCGCGGGGCTCCCCGGTACCGCTGGGCGCAACACCGGCCAACTCCAGCAAGGAACAAACTCTCTCTCTCTCGGACAAGAACAACTGACCAGTCGGCCAAAACTGGCCAATACCTGTCTACGATTTTCTTCCTCCCTCTCTCTCCTCCTCGCGACCGCGACCCCGCGCCTAGATTAAGCCGCGTAACCGAACCGCGGGCACCACCGGGTGCCCCGCCGCCGTAGAAGTAAGTTCCGCGAACGCCACGCCGGGCGTTCCCCCGACCGTAGCTGATAAGTACCGCGAGGCGCCACGCCGGGCGCCTCCACCGACCGTAGCCTGTAAGCCGCGTAGGACTAAGTTTAGTGTGTAAGCGCTACCCCGTCGTCACTAATGTCTGTCGCCCCTACAGAACGACGCAACTGCCAACGAGGCCACCGCCCGCGCCTCCACTGCCGCCGTAACCGCTCCGCCGGACGCCGCCCGGAACACCGCGCCACCGGCCGTCGATCGGCCCGCTGTTCCCGACGAAAAATAAAATAATGTAAACCGATCCTGCTCGTCTTATTACTCGCACGACCCGACCCCCTCCCCTCCGCGACCGGCCTCCTCGCGGGAACCCTGGCCGCTGAAGCGTCCAGCACCAGGAGGCCCGCGAACGATGCCACGCCACGCCGGCTACCGGCGTGACGAGGCAGCAGCGTTACATGGCGCCCGAACAGGGACCCGACGGGAGGGGGGTCGTGCGACAGTGGCGACGGCGGTAAACTAGTTTGTAAGTACGCGCGCGGTCCCGGAAGAGACAGAACGCATCAAGACGCCGAAGAAGCAAGAGCGAAGAGAGAAGAGGAGCCATGGAAGCCAGAACCAGCCGAGAGAAGAGGAGCCCCGGAACACCAAAGGGGGCTCGAGGGAAGCGACCGGGGACGCCCGTCCCGCAGGACCGAGCCGGGACCAGCCAACATGGCACACCTGGCACGCCCAGGACGCCGCCCGCCACGACACCACCTGGTGGCGACTCCCGTAAGCTACCCGGCTCACCCGATGACAACGCCACCGGGCGAGAGAGCTCCGAGACAGTCAGTCTCTCGCCCGACACCGACCCGGTTAGGCCCGTCGCCGTCACCGACCGAGGGAGCTGGCGGAGAATCACCTCCCACCAGCTACCAGACCAGCCCGAGCCGCCAGCGCCACCGACCGGCCACCTCCACGGAGGAATAAAGGCCGTAAAGCCGAGCCAGCCGGGATCACTCATCTGGCCACCAGCAAGCGATCCAGACCGAGACGAGCGAGACACCGGAGAGAACGAGACCAGCCAAGAGACAGCAAGGCGAGCAAGACGCTTCGCCTGGCCCCCACCGAACCAACCCGACGCTGCCGAGCTCGTTCGCAGCGACCTCCTCGAGAGGATCAAAGCCGCAACAACCAGCCTGCCGAGGGCATTCGGCAAGCAGCCAGCACCGAGACCGGAGCCCGAACCGGGAGCTTCAAGACCAACGATTACCATGGCCGGAGTAGGCTGGGTTTACCGGCTACGGAAGCCCGAGATCATCCTCGAGCTGGAGAAGCTCCGGCTATCGACCCAAGGAACCTGGGTCCAACTCCGGCAGCGGTTGGCCGGCTACGTGCGCGGCCACCCCGAGGAGTTCGCCGAACGACCACCAGACGGCCCAGGATACAAGGAGGAAGTCGACAGGACGCGCGACTACGAAGAATTCCACGCGGAAATCGCACGGGAGTGGCAACACAACACTCAGGCTGCCACTGGCGGGGTGGGCAACACCTCCACCCCGGTACGAGCCAACGACGCCCCACCACCGGCCTCCGAACCCGCCGACCGGCCGCACACCGAAACCGCCTGCGACCCTGTCCGACTGGCAGACATCCTGAGGCGCTGGAACTGCCAGTTCGACGGGCGGGACGTACTGACCTTCCTCGAGCGGGTAGCCGAGCTCAAGAGAGTATACCGCCTGTCCGACGAAGAAATCCAACACGGCTTTTCCGAGCTGCTGCGAGGGGAGGCCCAACTATGGTACCGCAACGTGGAGCACCAGATAACCTCATGGGAGGAGCTTCAACACCGCATGCGCAGCTTCTTCCTACCAGCCGGAGAGGGGAAGCGGCTGGAGTTGCAGATCGCCAAGCGCCGCCAAGCACCGGACGAGCCCCTCCGCGGATACATCACCGCGATCACAACCCTCATCCGCCGAAGAGGGGGATACACGGAGGAGGAAACTCTCGATGCCGTGTACGACAACATGAGCGAAGACCTGCGCCTCTACATCCCCCGCCCCACGGTCACCAGCATCGACGGCCTGGTGGCCCAGGCCGACGCAGTGGCTGCGATACTCCACACCAAGACCGCCCGCGCCGCACGGAAGGAGGAAACTCCTCCTCGCGCCCGCCAGCCGACCGGGCTGGGCCGACCCAGCATCGCCGACGACTACCATCGGGACACCCACTGCTGGCGATGCGGGCAGCCAGGACACGACCGATTCCGCTGCCAGAACGCGCCAATCCGGTTCTGCGCCCGCTGCGGCCAAGAAGGGGTCCTAAGCCGCACCTGCCCGTGCGAGAACCAGGGAAACGCCGGGCGGGCCGGGGAATCCCGGCCCCGCCGCTAGATCAGCCAGCCGCCACCGCCCCCATGGCCACCCACCCGCCACCGGACCCATCACCGACGCCGCCCGATTCGGTCCGAGCACCAGCCCAGGAAGACCGCATCATCCTGACCGTCCAGATAGCGAACAGCTACATCCCCGCCCTCCTGGACACGGGCGCCGTGGCTTCCTACGTCGATAGGAACATCGCCCGGACGTGCCGCACCGCAGGGTGGACGGAACACCGGCACGACCTCGTGACCACCCTGGCCAACGGGACCGGGACCCCCGTCCAGCACAGCTACGAGGGGCGGGCCATCATCCTCGGCGCACCCCGCCAATGCCGACTCTACGAAATTCCGGACCTGGCCTACGGGATGGTTATGGGGATGGATCTCCTCCGTCAAATGCACCTCCAGCTCCGACTAGACCACCGACCCATCTTCGGGTACCAGACCCCGGTGGATCGGCCGACGGGGCAGGGCCTCTGCGCCATCGACACACCTACCGGGCTTACCGAGGTATCACCGACCGAACAACGGCAACTGGACCGCCTCATCGCCGACGAACGCCGTCGATTCGAGGGCATCAAGGGGCCAACGCCCCTCACCCAGCACGAAATCCGCCTGGAGGACCCGACGCCAATCAAGCAACGCTACCGACCAAGGAACCCAGCTATGCAGCGCCTGATCGACGCGGAAGTGGAGAAGATGCGCGCCGAAGGGGTCATCCAGCCGTCCAGTAGCCCCTGGAGCTCGCCAATCGTGATGGCCAAGAAGAAAAACGGGGACTACCGATTCTGCGTGGATTTCCGCCGCCTCAATAGCGTCACCCGAAAGGACGCCTACCCGCTGCCGCAAGTCAACGCCACCCTGGATAAACTACGGGGGGCGCGGTATCTGTCCACCATCGACCTAAAGAACGGGTACTGGCAGGTACCCCTCACGCCCGCCAGCCGGCCGCTGACCGCCTTCACCGTTCCAGGACGAGGACTGATGGAGTTTACCGTCATGCCATTCGGGTTACACTCCGCGCCGTCCACCTTCCAGAGGCTCCTCGACCACGTCATCACACCAGAGATGGCCCCACACGCCTTCGCGTACCTAGACGACATCGTGGTCGTCACGACTACCTTCGACGACCACGTTCAAGTGCTGGCCGAGGTATTCCGCCGACTCCGGGCGGCCAAACTACGGCCAAACTGGGACAAATGCCATTTCGCGCGGACGAGCCTCAAGTACCTAGGACACCTCGTCGACCAGGAAGGACTCCGCACCGACCCCGAGAAAGTCTCGGCCGTCACCGAACTCCGACCACCTACCAACCTAAAGGAACTCCGACAATTCCTCGGGTTGATGTCGTGGTACTGCCGCTTCCTGCGCGACGTCTCCCAAGTGGCCGCGCCACTAACACAACTCCTGCGGAAGAAGGCCAAGTGGACGTGGGGGGAACCCCAACAGCAGGCCTTCGAAGAATTACGGCGACGCCTCACGGAAGCCCCCGTACTCGCCGTGCCCAACTGGGACCGCACCTTCGTCCTCCAGACAGACGCCAGCCAGCACGGCCTGGGCGCCGTGCTCACGCAGGAAGGGGACGACGGAGAGCGGGTCATCGCCTACGCCAGCCGCACACTTAACCAAGCCGAGCGGAATTACTCCGCCACCGAACTGGAATGCCTGGCCGTAAAATGGGGAATATGGAAGATGCGGCACTACCTGGAGGGCTACCACTTCATCGTGATGACCGACCACCAGTCTCTGAAGTGGCTCGAGAAGATCGAAAGTCCCTCCGGCCGGCTCGCACGCTGGGCACTAGAACTCGGCCAATGGGACTTCGAGGTACGCTACCGACGGGGGCCGGACAACGCCGTGGCCGACGCCCTCTCCCGCCAACCACGTCCCCTCTGCGAGATGGGAGGGCCCCTCCAATGCCGGTGGTACAACCGCCTGCTCCAAGACGTGACCCAGCAACCGGACCAGTACCCGGAGTACCGAGTCGAGGGCGGAAGACTCTACAGGCACATCCTCCACACCCTCGACTACAATGACCAGGAGGAGAACGAGCAATGGAAGATCTGCGTGGCCAAGGACGACCGCCCTCGCGTCCTGCGGGAGGCCCACGACGACCCGACCGCCGGCCACTTAGGAATCGCGAAGACCCTCGCCCGGCTCGCTCGAACGTACTACTGGCCAGGAATGCTGCGTGAAGCCACCCGCCACGTCCGCGACTGCCGCAGCTGCCAGCAGTACAAGGCGAGACAACAACCACCCCCGGGGAAAATGCACGCAACCAACGTCCAACACCCCTGGGAGATGGTTTCGGCCGACCTCGTGGGGCCGGTCCACCCACGGGAACACCACCCTACTGGTCTTCCAAGACCGGTTTACCAAATGGGTCGAACTCCGACCTCTGCGGAGGGCCACCGGAACCGCCATCACCAAAGCATTCGCCGAGCTCGTACTCCTCCGCCACGGGACGCCACGTTTCCTCGTCACGGACAACGGCCGCCAATTCGTCGGGGACGAGTTCACGCGGGCGTTAAGGGAAAGCGGAGTCCAGCACCGGCGTACCCCGCCGTACGCACCCCAGTGCAACCCAGTGGAGCGAGCCAACCGGGTCATCAAGACCATGATCAGCCAGTACGTCGGGCGAACGCAACGGAACTGGGACCAGCGGCTGCCGGAGATCGCGTTCGCCTACAACACGGCACGCCACGAAAGCACCGGCCATACACCGGCGTACCTGAACACCGGGCGAGAATTAACCCCACCAGGCACCCTCCAGCAGGAGGCCCGCCGACCGACCACCGGAACCTGGGAGCGCCGCCTCAAGCTACTGGCCGAGGCACACGAACTCGCCCAGACCCGACTCGCCCAAGAGTTCCAACGATAGCAGCGGTATTACAACCTACGACACCGGGACTGGCAACCCCAGATCGGCGACAAGGTATGGCGCCGGGCGCACATCTTGTCCAGCAAAGCCAAGGCGCGGAACGCCAAACTAGCGGAGAGGTATGAAGGACCATTCGAGGTGCGAAAGAAGGTCTCGCCCGTCATCTTCGACCTCCGGGACCACCGGGGCAAGAAGGTGGCACATGTCCACCTCCGCGATCTGAAACCGTGCGAAGGGGAAGACCCCGACACGAACGTAGGGGAAGACCCCCCTCTAGGCGACCCGACACAACCAATCAGCACCGGCGAGGGCGCCCCACCGAACCAGAACCAGCAGATAAAACCCGGGCGGACTGACGAACGCGATCAGTCCACACCGAACCAGCAGGATGGAACCAGTAGACGACAACCCTTGGGACTTCTCGCCGATGGCGCGAGAAATCGCGGCGGCAATACGGCGCATGCGCGCCGCCGAAAAGGCACGGGAGGCCCCCCACTCCCTCACGACAGCCGAGGCCCGGCTACTAAAGCGCCGACGACGCCGCAGGAGGCACAGAAACCAACGAGCCATGGAGCCAACAGCGAGACGCCCGACCCGACCGCGCCGCGTCACGACGCCGCGAGCCCGGCCAGCTACGGCAGGCCGAACCTCGGCCAGACGCACCGGACCACCACCCAGGCTGCCGGCCGGGGGCTACACCCCGGCCACCAGAACACCGGCACCAGTCGCCCCCGGGGACTGGCCACCCCGGCCACGGACGGCCCCACCACCGCCACGGCCAGCTCCTCCGCCGCAACGGACACTCCTGGCAGCAGGACCGCCCGCCGATGCCACCGCCAGACCACCCGACGCCATGGCCGTCCAGGTGACGCTACCGGACGGCAGCAGCCACCGGCTGCCCCTCGGCATCCGGCGCCACCGCCGGTGGTCCAACGGGCACCGGTGGACAATAATTACCCACCCGGCCACCGGACAGGTTTTGGAGTTTCGCCGAGGCCGCGAGGTAAACAGTCCCGCGGAAAACTACAATAGCTATAAGTTTACCTGTAAGTTAGCTTTAAGGACGCGCAAGACCAAGACCCGAAGCCTTGGTCTTCCCGGAGGAGGAGGGGGGTGTGACGACCGGGCGCCTTGACAACCGTCGTCAAGGCACCGCCGTCACCGCGAACCGTCGTCACCGCGCACCAGCACGGCGCACCGTCACCGCGCCCCACCCGCGAGCACCGCCGCGCGCACCGGCGCGCGCACCGGCGTCACGCAAGACAGGTGAAGTTAAGGAAGCAATCGATCACCGATCGATGAGTTGGCTCGGGGCTTCGGCCCCGACAGGACCTCCTCGGAGGTCCTCTCCAAGGCAGCCGGCTCTCCTAGCCCGAGGAAATGGCCCGGTCCAGGCGAGCCGGGAGGCCGGCGTCGTTGCGAAGGACAAGGCCTCGCAACGGGGCTGGCCACGCCAACCCCCACGGCCCGCACGGCCGCGGCGACCGGTCCACCGGTTCTGCTACCCCGCGGACAGGCCCGGAGTAGCCGAACCGGGCGGGAACGTCGCGACGAAGGACAGGGCCTCGTCGCGGGGCTCCCCGGTACCGCTGGGCGCAACACCGGCCAACTCCAGCAAGGAACAAACTCTCTCTCTCTCGGACAAGAACAACTGACCAGTCGGCCAAAACTGGCCAATACCTGTCTACGATTTTCTTCCTCCCTCTCTCTCCTCCTCGCGACCGCGACCCCGCGCCTAGATTAAGCCGCGTAACCGAACCGCGGGCACCACCGGGTGCCCCGCCGCCGTAGAAGTAAGTTCCGCGAACGCCACGCCGGGCGTTCCCCCGACCGTAGCTGATAAGTACCGCGAGGCGCCACGCCGGGCGCCTCCACCGACCGTAGCCTGTAAGCCGCGTAGGACTAAGTTTAGTGTGTAAGCGCTACCCCGTCGTCACTAATGTCTGTCGCCCCTACAGAACGACGCAACTGCCAACGAGGCCACCGCCCGCGCCTCCACTGCCGCCGTAACCGCTCCGCCGGACGCCGCCCGGAACACCGCGCCACCGGCCGTCGATCGGCCCGCTGTTCCCGACGAAAAATAAAATAATGTAAACCGATCCTGCTCGTCTTATTACTCGCACGACCCGACCCCCTCCCCTCCGCGACCGGCCTCCTCGCGGGAACCCTGGCCGCTGAAGCGTCCAGCACCAGGAGGCCCGCGAACGATGCCACGCCACGCCGGCTACCGGCGTGACGAGGCAGCAGCGTTACAAGGAAAATCTAATGTTTAATGAATATTATTTAGAAGAAGTGGATAAAGAGACAGAATTATTGTCTTTCATACATGGCCTTCTGGCGCGTGCGCCGCCTTGCCGTACCCGAGTCTGTGCTCATACCGGCAGATGGTGTGTTAGCATTTAAACAAAATAATAAACCACCGCCACTAAGAGGTCAACGCCAACGAGGGGCACCGCGTTCGTTGGGGCTCCCCTCGCCCTTAGCACCCATGTCGGTATGATTACTCACACCACGTTTGATGGGTAACCGCCGAGACAACTTACGCGGCTCCCTACCACACATCTAACGCTGCGGAAATCGTCCGTTGCCCACGGACGTGGGATTAGACCGATTCAGGCGCAACTCTATGGGCAAAGGTCGTGTGGTCTGCCTCAGGGACTCGTCTCGGATACTAGGACGAACCCGACACCTCAAACGACGGCCCTGCATTTACCCAGCGCGGCAAGTCGCTACCACACTAGTTACTGCCAACGGCATCCGTTGCCCACATACGTGGGATTGGGTAGCTACGGAGGCAGTTTTATGGGTGGGCACCGTGTGGTCTAACACCCACCCGGTGGAGAAAGAGACACTGGAGAAAAAAAGACACTGAGGTCACAGAAGACTCTATGTCTAAACTATTAGAAAAACTCATAAACCAGCAGCAAAATTATGAACGCCAAAATTTGCAAAAGATCTCAGAGAAATTTATATTAGAAAAATACTCCACAAAGAGCGCCAATGCATATCAATGGATACAAGATTTCGAAAACGAGTGCCACCGCTTTGAAATAATACAAGACAGGAAGAAAATTGAAATTTTTAAATTATTCCTAGAGATATCTTGCCTAGACTGGTACAGCAGCATTATGATAAAATTAAGCATAGACTCAGAGTGGGAAAAGTGAAAAAAAAATTTTATCGAAACTTACGCAAACAAAGGATGGAGCCAGATTAGATATGCAATGCCATTTAGATACCAAACAGGGGACTGCTCGAATATGCAATAAAGAAAGAAAAACTTCTATTAGAGGTAAGGAGAACTATTGATACTGGTACATTAATAGACTTAATAGCTGCAGGTCTATCAAATTTCGTAGCAGACAGAATCGACAGAGAACCATTACAAGGGACTGAAGATTTATTTAATGAGATAGGAAAACTAGAGCACATGACTGAAAAAAGAAGATTTTGAGAAAGAAAAATGATAACCAAGATAGAAAACAAAACCACAAAAACACCATGTAAAATTTGTGAGAAAAATAACTGTTGAAGAAACATTTAACGAATTGCTGATTCAGCCACAATATCATGCGGGAATATTCGGGTGGAAAGAAGCGAACCTTTTTAGCCGGAAAATAAAACACTTTATTTAACTGCCGCGTGTACTTCTTCTAGCGTAACCGAGGTCGTGCTTCTAAAGACAACAATAATAATCTTTCCGCCGCTTGTCGCAAGGCCTTTATAGTTTCGGCCCGTGGTGACTCACCGCAGGTCACACGTATTTGTTTCAGAGGCTCCGTGTCCTCCAATTAAATTTTGTAGATCACCGTTTGTTACCTTTTATGGTTATTTGCGAAGCGCCGCGTACTTGTGTATGTAAACGCGTCACGCCAGCCCCCCTCGAAGTACCGGAGGACGGGGGACCCGGGTACGTCCCCCCTCCTTCGCCCTGGCGATTATGTCGCATGTAATTATAATTACTTAAATTTGTTCATTAATGTATGTTTAGCGAAATAGATGGGTTTTACATAAAAGGCTACATCTCATTTTTCAACAATAACAAAGGTGCACGTTATCACCCCGAAGCATTATGTTGGTTTAAACCAAGGAATAATGAAGAGAAAAAAAATGAAAGAATAGAATTCGTAAATAATTCAGAATTAGAAAACGCATTAATAAAAGAAAATCCAAAAAATTAGATTTAACACCATTGATTAGAGTAAAGGTATTGCTCAATGATATCCTGGAAGTGGAGGGAATTTACGACTCTGGTTCAAATGTATCCTTGATAAACTCAAGATTATTAAAAATGGAGAAAAAACAAATAAGCAATACTGGTAATACGAATTTAAAAACAATCAATGGTGTCAGAAAGGCGGATGGGCTAATAACCGTAAAAACAAAAATCTTTAACATGGAAAATATTATGGATGTTTTTGTCATAAACAGTGAATATTTCAATTATGATTTCCTGATTGGTTTAGATTGCATACAAAAATTTAAGTTATGCCAAAACGAAAAATTAGAAATAAAACAAAGAAAAACTCCTAGTTTAAAAGGAGAAGAAATAGAGAATAACTATGAGGATGAAGAGAAAATAGACTTGAAAGAAGAAAGATATGAAATCAAAGAAGAAGAGAAAAACTATACGATAAACTTTAACGAACATACAGGGTGTTCGACAGCAGGTAGGCATAATTTCAGGGGGTGGTAGTTGGGGTGATTCTGAACAGCTTTTTCCTTTGCCAAAATGCTCGTTAAGGCTTCCTTTTTGAATTATTAATGAGAAACAGTGATCAATCAGAGCGCGCGTATAGCACGCGCTTAGCCGTGATAGGGGAACTTCGAGTCGGGACGTCGGACTAGAACGAATCACGGCTGAGCGCGTGCTATACGCGCGCTCTGATTGGTCAGGGGTTTTCATTAATAATTCAAAAATGAAGCGTTAACGAACATTTTGGCAAAGGAAAAAGCTGTTCAGAATCACCCCAACTATCGCCCCCTGAAATTATGCCCACCTGTTGTCGAACACCCTGTATAGAGGAAAAAAATTTTGAAATAATTACAAATCATTTAGAATATGAAGAAAAAAATGACATTGATAAACTCATAGGGAAATACAAACAAATATTTGCGAAAGATAAATATGACATAGGGACAGTGAGGAATTATGAAGCTCGCATAGATTTGCTAGTCGAAAAATATCCTAGAAAAAGACCGCACAGATGCACGATGGAAGACAGAAAAGAAATTGAACAACAAATTGCTAAATTACTAGAAAAAAAGTTGTTTAGCACTCGCCGCGGTATTTCCGCGCGAGCTTAGAAAATCGCTAATCACGCGTAGCGATGCGCGTGCACGAAACGGAGGAAGGGCGAGTCGGTGAATGAGCTTCAGTGGCTACACGGTACTCGTAATGATTTTATTAAAACAGACGAAAGTACATATGAAGTGACGGACGACGGACAATCTTCGGCGCGACGCGGACAAATGAGAACGAAAGGACAAATCACGGATGAAACGAGGAGACGAATATCGACGCTCGACGCGTGCAATTGTCGGGAAAATCGCTTGAGGGATTTCCGCAAACTCGAACTCACTCGAAGCAAAAGTTTATGACAATATCGCTCACTCTTGAATTGATCGGATACTTTCGACAGAATGGGCGCCGGGCGCGAACGATCGCGTATTTATCGTCGCGGGGGGTACGCTGCGGACGGGAAGTTCGAACGAAACGGCGACCGCTGGTTGGAGAATTTGACTTGTTAAACGGCTTGAGAGGACGTTTAACCGGCGACGCGTACGGTAAATTGGTAACGAACGCTTCGCCGAAGTCAACAAGCGACGGTTGAAGAGTCGGGCGGGAGAGTGACAAACAGGCAAAAACCGTCGATTGTCGACTTCGGCGACGGGTGCCGCTTAAAGTTTTTCTGCCGAATTCGGCGGTTTGGTCGTCCTCGGCGGTCCCGCACCAAACCGCCGTTACAATTTTGAACAAAAGTTAATTGAAGAATCGTACAGTCCATTTGCCGCTCTGATACCCCTAGCATACAAGCGAGAAGAGAATAAAAAAACAAGATTATGTATAGATTTTCGTGACCTGAATAAAATAGTAGTGCCTCCATCACAACCGTTCCCTTTGATCGAAGATCTTATGGAGAAAACAAGAGACTGAAAGTACTTTTCAACGTTAGACATAGACTTAGCATTCTGGGCAAGACCTTTGAGAATAAAAGACAGAAAGAAAACTGCATTTGTGACACAAGAGGGTCATTTTCAATGGACCTGTCTACCGTTTGGGCTGAAAACATCGCCAGCGATCTTTCAAAGGATTTTGAGCAACATTATAAGGAAACATAAACTTTCGGACTTTGCAGTCAATTACATCGACGATATACTGGTCTTTTCAATAACGTTTACCGAACATATCGAACACTTAACACGGTTATTGGAAGCAATAATGAGTGAAGGCTTCAGATTAAAGCTTTCGAAATGCGCTTTTGCAAGGAATTGGGTAAAATATTTAGGTCACATAATACAGAATAATTCAATACGCCTATTGAAAGATAATCTAATATCAATAAGGAATTTCTCTAGACCACAAACACAAAAAAAATGTTAGACAATTTTTGGGAAAGATAAGCTTTGTTTCGGCTTGTAAGGATTTTGGTGACTGGAACACTCTTGGCAAAGAGTTGGAAGTCGTGGCGGCGTGAAGAAGAAAGCACGAGCCAACTCGCGTTTTATTCGATTTATCAGGAGAATCGGTTAGAGTCTCACGCCAAGTAGTTCAGGCCGAAGGCTGCTCCGCCGGCGATAGCGAGACTCTACCGAGTATATTATCCCGAAGCAGAGTGTTTTGAGCGTTTTGCAAAAAATAATTTGCTATTGCAGAAAAAGTACGCAACTGAGCTTCATTCTAATAACACACTCTGCTTCGACTTGTCTTTCTCCTTCTTTTAACCCCAAGAACGCCTCAATCGGTGCATTTATTTCTGAGATATTAACTGTTTTTCATCGAAAAATTTAAATCAGTTTCATTAACCACCTACGTCATGCTGACGTCAGTGTGGATCACACATTTTTGCTGCTAGAGGCGCTGTTAGCGCTGTGGCTTACGTTACGCACATGCGCCGTTACTGATATTCGCGTTGGTTCAGCATCATGGCGTGCGATACTCTCACACGTTAAGATCGTATTGCGACGGCGCGCGGCATCAGCCGCGTCGCAGCGGCGCGTACAAAATTCAAAACGATAGTACATCGGTCGCCTATGCATTATTTTGAATAAAATATTTCCTTTTGTTCGGGAATTGGCCCCCCGACGACAAGGGGGTCATCTATCGGATCGTCTCGGCGGCTCGACGGATCGCCGCGTTTCTGATCAACCCGGACGCGACGCGCCTGCACGTCGCCATCTTGCAACCGGCACGGCCACGCGCTCGAACCGGCAAAACGGCGTCGGCCATTAGCTCGCAAAGTCCATCACGAGGAGTATCGCTCGCGCCTAGCAAAACGATCGCCATCTTGAATCTTCTCTCAACGCGTCTACGAACAGTTTCGGGTTCTTCTCGGATCGTTCTCTCAGCGGCCGTTCTCGTATATCTAGTGTACAGTTTCTCGTTTGTTGTTTTTAATTTAAGTAGTGTTTAAGACAAAGACTTCTTGTGCGTAGTGATTAAGGATTCGTTAAATAATAAATTTACGTTAAGAACCGCTCGTCCCCGCCACGTGTTTTTTCGTGCCTCAACCGTTTCCGACGCTCACCGCTTCGAGTTCCAAGAAAACCGGCCCTTCTCCTAACACCTTTACTTACTTAGAAATTATAATCTTTATAAGTAATCTTCTTTATTTCATGAGAAGGGAAGAGGAGTAACAATTTATTTTACTCTAAATAATGTAAATGTTAATTTACACCACAAATTATCACAAGATTATTTCAAACGATACCTAACTCTGATCATACCTTATGGAAATAATGAACTGTCCGTCTGTTTACTTTACACGCGTATCATAACGCAAGATCATACTGCTATTACACGTGTAAAATACTTTTTGTAACCACGACCTCTTTTCGTTGCTTGCCATAACTTTAGGAGTATTGATGCGAAACATATATAGCGTAATTACAGTAATCAACTTAAAATGGTTGAATGAACCATTAATAGCCAATTAAAGTAAAATTAAACCGATTTAAGTTGTGTTTGGACTCATTTTAATTGGAAAATTCCCAGCAATCCGTTGGTGCAATTTTCATTGAGGTTAGATGAAAATTATTACAAGTGAAATTTTCTTTAGTGGATGCTCATTTGTTTTACTCGCGGCATCCCTTTGAAGTGTCGTAGCTCAACCTTCGTTGCTCGACGTATACCTATACGATCTATCTCACTTCCTCTCATTATTACATCTATTCTCTTACGATAGAATTTAGCCGAGCATCACTGTACTTTGTTTCTTTATGCCGATGAACGACACTGCCCTGTTGCCATAAATTTCCCGAATGCGCATATGTTACCCGGTGCATGGTAGCAGTTCGTTCGCGAACAATCACCTAAACACATCTCTAGCCATTGATTTCTTTTGCCATTTTTCTTAGCTTTATAAGTGTTTCACACTATACATGTAGGAAAATAATCGTTTATTCTTTTTGAGGTTATCCACAGCGAACACGCAACATACAACTACCGGCTTTTTTCGCTCTTCTACGCCACCGTTGCTCGCTTCTCACGCTCTTTCTCTCTCTCTCCCTCTCGCCTCGCCCTCTCGCCCATGCATTCCGCGCTACGCACTTCTATCATACTGTGCCAACTTCATAGTGAATCGTCCGTGCCACATACATATCTATTTTAATTATTTTCTAATTCTTTTATTCTAATTTTTTTTTCTTCCTTATTATTTCCTTATTTTTTTTTATTCTTTTCATTATTTCATTTATATTTCTTCTATTTTCTCCTACTAACTTTTTTCTTCTACTTACGTTGAATAAAATAATATGAAAAAGTTCTTAAGATCATACACATTTTACGAGTATCGAGAATAGGAGTACATGTACAAAATGCCTAATATGCCACAGTTACCAGATCATTTGCAGAATATTATCAGGTAAGGTGAATGGTTAGAAGACACGTATGTATGTACATGAATACGTTTCATTATCTTTTGCAGAAGTATACTGACTTCCGCCCACAGGAAACATGGAAGTTACAGCGTCCCGAAAGAATAAATCCTATCCCACAAAAAGTACATTACATGTAAAAAGGTAACGCCAAGTAGTTTAGGCACTGCGAGCGCAGCACTTCTTTGCACTAATACACAATGCATATTGAAAACATTTGGAAACTATTACATATTTTGTGAATTTTCTAAAAAAAGTAATGGATATCATGCAAAACCTGCCAAGTATTGAGTTATATATATTTTTCAAAATATTTATGCTTGGCGTCTGGCTGCCTCGTTGCGATCCAATATAAGTATATAGCATTAAACAACTATTTATAGTAATTAACTTTATATAAAGTCGATAATATATTCACAGATTTGGAATAACGTACAACTAATTTTGTTGGATCGCAACGAGGCAGCCAGACGCCAAGCATAACTATTTTGAAAAATATATATAACTCAATACTTGGGTGGTTTTGCATGATATCCATTACTTTTTTAGAAAATTCACAAAATATGTAATAGTTTCCAAATGTTTTCAATATGCATTGTATATTAGTGCAAAGAAGTGCTCCGCTCACAGTGCCTAAACTACTTGGCGTTACCTTTTCTTTTACATGTAATGTACTTTTTGAGAGTTTGCTTATTTCGAGCCGGAAAACTGTTGCTTATTTCGAGCCAACACTGTACTAACAAAAGCCTTAAACTAATCTTAGTCTAAAAGTTAGGCTCTTATGAGCGATCTCGCTTATAGCCGCTATCGGGGTTCGCGTGTTACAATTATTATCGGAGTGTCCGACGGTAGACGCGAGTCATGTGGGTTGTCGGTAGTTTGATATTTTGGCGCTAGGAAAATGGTGAAAAACCTGCTCTACTGTGTTATGAGTGTGTGGATGTGAGGAGGGGGGGGGGGGGGGAAGGGGATTGGCGGTTAGGCTTGGGGCCGCACAGTGGTCCGGATTGAAAAATCGAGTGACATTTGACGAAAAAATCAACTTTGTCATATCGAGATCTGATAAATTTGTATTACTTTTTAAATCTTCACTAATTTCGAAGATGAAAAGATTAATGAAATTTAATAGTTATGTTTATTGATATGAACCTTTAAAGTTGAACATTTTAAAACTGCTATTTGTGATCTCAAGAAACTAATTGTCTTTTTTGCAATGTTGTATCGCCACGTTTGATGTTTCCACTCCGTCTTTTTTTTTTACGGAACTAACATTTCTTGATAATAAAAGTTTATACTTTCATTAATAATTATAGTACGCAGTAAATGAAAAAATTAATGATGAGCGAAAGGAAGAAAATTTACTGTATTTTGTATAATTGGCAAGGTATATCTTGTAAGTCCCAAAGAGTCCCGCGTTTAAACCAACTGCATTGTTTTCAGTACTCCTTTATCTATGTATTCATGCATAGATCACTTCCCCCTTCAGCCCACTTTTTATGTTATTACTGTTTAAAGGAATTAATGTCTTGTAACGGACGTGTATGTTTACATCTATTACCTGACCTCTGCGAGAAATTAATTCTCTTTTGTCTTCATAGTTCGAAGAAGTTGTTTACATCATACACTTACAATGTTTATGGGATGGTGCATATAAACCTTCGAATATGCCTTCGATTCTTTTTCTGCAGTCACGTAGAACAGAACCATTTGGACGTGCATAGTGAGATATTCAGATGACAATTTTTCATATATTTAAAAGTTACTGTGAAGATTTTATTTTAATTGTTTTTGTGTTTTTGTATGTATCATATATTATCTATTTTTTATTCAATAAAGATTATATTATAATTTACGTGTAAGTTATAGTTTTTATTTTTTATTCACATATCGTTTCATTTCCATTCGGTAAGTACTAAAATATTTCAAGATTTTTTACATGAATCATTTTCTCTATTCAATATCTTGTTCTTTTTTTTTTCTTTTATCGTATGTTGCTTATTCAGTGAAAATGGAAGCTGTACGTACAAATAAGCATTTATTTTTCATATTAAGAAACGCTAAAAAGGATATGAGTGATTATATGTTTTTGTACCAAAAAATATGTGAAAAAATTCATATCCCATCCACTAATTCCGAAGCATTGAAAGTGAATTTGAAAAAATTTACCTATAAATTAAAACAAAAATGGAGTAAAGCCAGATACACAGAAAGTAAATTTTTGAAATATAATAATGAGTGGTTGGAAAGAAATTTTTTGTATTCAAGATGTACACCATTGGCAGAAATTCCGTCAACGAGTAACGCAGTGAGATCTTCCCAATTGCATAATGTAACCATTTATAAAGGAAGGAAACCAATTTCTCAGTGCTGCAGCCGTGAGAAGATTCGTAGAGCACAATCTCTAGTTACTAATTTTTCATTAGAAGAATTAGTAAATGCAAGCAAAATGAGTTTTCGTAAAAACTGCATGTGGCGACAAGCTAAGATTCTTCAACAATTAGAAACCTCTGATTATAGCAGAAATGTTCAACATTGTACACAGAATAAGTACATGATAAAGAAGAAACCATTTACACCTGAAAGAGCTTTAAGCATTTTCATCATGGCCGATATGTCCAAATTTCAATATATCACAATTCGAAATCAATGTATAAAATTTAGTAACAATTCATGGCCCTCTTATTACAAACTACTAATTGAAAAAAGAAATTGTTATCCAAGGAGTGCAGTGAAAATAACCGAAACATGTGCTGCAATTGACCTCCAATGCTTATTAGACCACACTGTTTCTCGAATAGTTAACATTGTGGGAACGTTAAAAGAAAATCACATAGAATTAGTACTTGTGTGTAAATGGGGATGCGATGGAGCATCTGGACAACCACGATACAAGCAAATCCGGCATGAAAATTATGATGCAGAAGATGACAGTGTATTTATTTCTAGTCTGGTGCCTCTAAGTCTTCAGAATAAATTAAGTAATGAAATAATATGGGAAAATCCACGTCCATCTTCACCCTGGTTTTGCCGTCCAATTAGGTTCCAATTTATTAAAGAAAATAAAGAAATTATAAATACAGAAGTTCATCAAGTCCAGAATGAAATAAAACGTTTAAAACCAATTAATATTAACCATGCTCAAATACACTACAGCATGGCGTTAACAATGGTAGATAACAAAATTTGTAGCGCAATTACAAATACGTTATCTTCAATGCGATGCTATATCTGCAATGCGAAGCCGACAGAGATGAACGATTTAAATTCCATAAATAGAAAAATTTGCAATGAATACAACTATTCATTTGGTATTTCGTCATTGCACGCGTGGATAAGGTGTATGGAGTGTTTATTGCACATAGCATATAACATGCCATTTGAAAAGTGGAGTGCAAGTACTGACGATACGAAAAAGATTCGAAACTTAAGAAAGCACGAAATTCAAAAATTATTTAAGGAGAAGACCGGCTTATATATTGATTATGTAAAGCAAGGCTGGGGCTCATCCAACGACGGAAATACCGCACGTCGTTTTTTCAGCAACGCAGATCTATCTGCAGAAATCACAGGCATTGATGTAACGCTTATTAAAAGATTTCATGTCATATTACAAGTAAGTTCCTTTTCCCATATTAAAATACTTTAACACTGTACGCAAAATGTCGCAAAACATTTTGTAACTCACTTTGTATCAAATATAATTTACAGATTAGAGGCGAATGTAACACTACTTAAACACTTCAATATTATATTACAGGTAATTTCATCTCCACACAAGATTAATATTGAAAAGTTTAAAGAATATACGCAGGAAACAGCAAAATATTATGTGGAACTGTATAATTGGTACTACATGCCATCGTCTGTACACAAATTATTAATACATGGTGCAGAAATTATTAATAAAGCATTACTCCCAATTGGACAAATGTCGGAAGAAGCACAGGAGACTAGACATAAAGATTTCAAGAAGATTAGAAGTGCAAATACGAGAAAAATGTCCAGAAAAGCCACAAATCAAGACCTATTTAATAGACTTCTATTAACGTCCGATCCATATATTTCTACTATAAGGGTTAAGTCCTGCCATAAAAAAACAAAAGAGCTAGATTCGGAAGCAGTTAAACTAATAATAGAATAAAAAAGTTATATAAATAATGTATACAAACCCGAAAAACATTTTATTGTATTGTTATAATTTTTAAATCAATTTACCTATAGCTTAACATCCCAACATTACTCAGTTCAAGTTTTATTCTGCCGTCATACATAGTTTAAAAGTTATACACAAATGTCACTCGATTTCTCAATCCGGACCACTGTGGGCCGTGCTGCTTGGGTGGTGCGTTGGTTGGCGCAAACGGGGTGTGAGGTTTGGTTAGGTTGGTGCCAGTTAATTATTGGCATCAACGGGGGGTCCATCGTTGACCTATCATGGGCAACGCCCCCCGCCGCGCGCCGTGTTTCGGGGTGGAGGGTGGCGGAAGAGGTCGAATCGTTATCGGATCATCGATACATCGTGATCGACCTCTCCGCTGCCCCCCAAGCGACACCCCGACGTCGCCCGGGAGGACAGCAGCCACCACCGCGATGGGCGCTACGGCGCCTGGACCGGGACGCGCTGATGGCGGCAGCCCAAGTCGTGGCCTGGCCCGAACATCCGGCCGGGCCTGTCGACGGGCGAGTGGAAGCCCGATGGTTCCGGGGTGCTATGACGTCCATTTGTGACGTCGCTATGCCCCGGGCCAGGGTCCACCCGAGGAAAGCGGTGTACTGGTGGTCGAGCGAAATCGCGGAACTACGCACGCACTGCGTCCGCGCGCGACGCCAGTACACCCGTGCCCGTCGACGACGACGACGAGATGAACATCGGGCTGCCCAGCTGTACGGGGACTACAGGGAGAAGGTAGTCGCCCTGCAGCTGGCCATCAAGCGAGCGAAAGCCCAGGCATGGAAGGATCTCCTCGGCTCTCTGAACAAAGATCCGTGGGGGCGCCCTTACAAGATGGTGATGGGACGTTTACGTCCCTGGGCGCCTCCCATTTCAGAGAGCCTCGACCCCCAGTTTCTCGGGAGGGTCGTGGACACGTTATTCCCCCCTGGTGGGGAGTTGTCCCGACCCCAACCCGAGACGGAGGCACGTTACACGTCCTCCGACGTGGGGGTCAACGAGGAGGAGATGGTCGGCGTCATCCGCTGGCTCCGGGGCAAGAACACCGCCCCGGGGCCCGATGGGATACCCGGCCGACCCTGGGCGCTCGCTTTGCGCGTCCTGGGGGGGGCGAATGAAAGCCCTCTTCGAGGGGTGCTTGAGGTCGGGCGTGTTCCCCGACCTCTGGAAGGGAAGTAGGATGGTCCTCCTGAGAAAGAAGGGGAGGCCTGGGGATTCTCCCTCCGCGTACCGGCCCATTTGTCTGCTGGATGAGGCGGGCAAGATGTTTGAACGCATCATTGCCGCCCGCCTCACCAGCCACCTGTCCCGCGTTGGCCCCGATCTGGCTGACAGCCAGTTTGGATTCCGGGAGGGACGATCGACCGTAGACGCGGTCGATCGCGTCAAGTCCCTCTCGGATAATGCTGTCAGCAGGGGCGGGGTGTGTTTGGCGGTGTCCCTTGACATCGTCAACGCCTTCAACACCCTGCCCTGGCCCGCCATAAGGGAGGCACTGGTACGTCACCAAGTGCCTCCCTACCTTCAGGCGGTGATCGGGGATTACTTGCGGGACAGGGGGATAGAATTCCCGGGCCGGTACGGGATAATGCGGAGGGAAGTGGACCGCGGGGTCCCACAGGGGTCCGTTTTGGGCCCGCTTCTGTGGGACCTCGGATACAACACGGTCCTGCAGGCCTCGCTTCCCGACGGCGCCACCTTAGTCTGCTATGCGGACGACACACTGGTGGTGACCGTCGGGAGCACGTTCGGGAGGACCATTCGAAGAGCGGAGGTTGCGGTGGCAGCCGTCGTCCGGAGGATCCACGACCTGGGGCTGAGAATAGCCCCGGAGAAGACCGAGGCCATGTGGTTTCATGGCCGGCCTCGGTCCAAGCCTCCGGCGCGGTCGTGGATCCAGGTAGGTGGAGCCAGTGTCGAGGTGGGTTCCCGGATGAAGTATCTGGGACTCATCCTCGACAGCCACTGGTGTTTCAAGGCACATTTCGACCGCCTCGTCCCCCGAGTGGGAAAGGCAGCGGCCTACATGGGCCGTCTGCTGCCGAATCTCGGGGGACCTGGGGATTGGGTGCGCCGCCTATGCTTAGGCGTGGTACGGTCCATGGCCTTATATGGTGCCCCTATATGGGCACCGGCCGGGATGGCAAGCCGGCGCAACACGCAACTGTTGCGTCGGCTGCAGCGGACGATGGCTATTCGCCTCGTCCGCGGGTACCGTACCACGTCCACTATGGCGGCGCTGGCTCTAGCTGGGGAACTACCCTTCGAGCTGCTCGCGGCGGTGCGCGCCTATATTTATAGGCGCAATAGCATTTGCCGCAGCGCTCGGGGGGCCCCGCTGGAGCCTGAGGCGGTCCAGGAGCTGGAACTCCAGGCCCGGGGTCGCATGTGGGAGGTCTGGCGGAGGGAGTTGTCCTCCCACGCCAGCGAGCGCGTCCCCGGGGCCCTCCTGCCACACCTGCAAAGGTGGTGGGAGCGGCGGCACGGTAGGCTCACCTACCGGCTGACGCAGGTATTCACCGGACATGGTTGTTTCGGTGTTGTAACCGTGCTGGTTACATACCAAGAGACGACACACGAACAGCCGAGTGTAATTGTGTGAGTGTGACAGATTCCCCTACCACCGTAAGGATCCGCGGTCCTGTGTCGCGTGCGAAAGAATTTAGGAGAAGCGCCCCACTAATTAAATATGCGTGCGCATCGATCCCCACTCGATATGGATCGAAGGAGATCGATGCTCGTACAACAAGAATTACTCTACGTCTGGAAGCGAACCAGGTAACACGCGTTTCCAATTCCGTTCAGCGAAAACCGGTATATAATTGAGAGGTCAAACCGACCTGGTAACTTAGTCAAACCGCCTAACTTACCCTCGTTATATACGCGCCTCAAACCGAGGAGTCACGAGCACAAACCGCGCCGTGGCACAGCTAGAACGCGATCCTTTTCTTTGTGTTGTTCCGGCGTGTACAGCGTAGTAGTCACCAATTAAATAAAATCAAATTTTAACATCATAACGAGTGGTAAATATTAGAATCTCAATTTTCGCTGAGCGGAACGAAACGGTGAGTAAGGTTGTTTGGAGTCACTGCTAATGGTAGAATCTCGCGTGGCAAAACCACAGAATCCGTGAACGAATGAGATCGGATAATTCTCATACATCCTGACTCAGCTCCCAGGCTCATACAGGCAGTCGAAGTATCGCTCGGCCCACGTAAAGTGTCCCGCCGTAACTTCTGGCTGTCCCTGTGTGCCCTTGTGAGACGTGGACTCGATTGTGAGCATTATCACGATTTCTGCCGGCATTTGATCGTGGCATCGCTCACAGACTCGTTCGAGCATTCAAAGTGTCGCTCAGCTCACGAAAGTGCCCTGCCGTCACTTCTTGAATGTACTCGGATGCCTTTGTGAAGAGGTGGATACGACCGTGTGGCACGGTGATCGCTCTGTTTGGTGGCATCGCGGTATATTAATCTTCACCGATTCTAGTTGAGTAACCGAAGTGTCGCTCAGCCCACGATTCGTGCCTGCCGACATCTTCTGGTTGTTCTCAATTGATCGTGTGAGGTTATAGTGCAGGCACCACTTGATCTTCCCCGAATTGCTCGGCAGGATCAACCTGAGTGTTGCTGCACCGTACGTATCGCGAAATTCACGATCGGATTGTACACAGTCGAAGTCAGGCGTCCGGCATCGGAGAACACCTCGAGCCCACATTCGTGCCTCAGGTGAACTCCTAGGTGTCACAACCTGATTGAGGCTTCGTGGCGTCTCCACCCAGACTCCTCCTCCGATCATTCGGCCGAGAGCGAGGGTGCTGCGACAGATCCTCAATCGTGCGATTGGAGAGCAGTGATTCAAACAACCACCCATCATATTCATTGTCGAGTACTGTATCGCGAATCGGATAGTAGAAGTCGCAGGGAGGGAAATTAGTGTGCAATTGCGGGTGGATATTAAAGTATCCACGCGTCGTTGCACACTAATAGTAGGGTTTCGTTAAAGCCAATCACTAATAATTTTATATTTAAAGCTAATCTTTTATCCGTTACGTAAAATATTTAACTTGTATATATATATATCTATATCTATGTCTATCCTAATCTGCCGAAACAATATCGCGCGCAAATATTGATAAACATTCGTTTCCCCACAACCAAGGTCGAAATATTCGCGTTTTCACGCGAACGTGTGACAGAAGAAAGGACTGAGACATTTGCATTCGTGAACGCGGGAAGACTGTACGAAACGTAATCAAGCCTGTACAAATCGCGAGGTTCTGTTCATTTACCAGAATTGTGACCAGCCGAATCTAAATTTTGTTCACTCAATTTTCACCAGAATATATATATATATTTCGTTTACATCATGAATTGTTTCCAACTTTTTCAACAACCGATCAGAACTCCCCGCTATCCAGTACCTGGAGGCCCGAATCCCTCCACCTAATCAATTCCATTTTCTGACATCCTAAATAGTTACACTGTGTTTATCAATTAAAATCGCGTACGGTCAATTCATCTAGAAACCGCGTATTTAAAGAGATTATGTAACCGTCGCCCAAGGGAAATCTCGTGGGTAAAGAAAAAAAAAACGGTTACATAAATTGGCGCCCAACGTGGGGCGGGCGAGAATCTGTCGAAGAAAAGGTTGGAAACTATTTGAATAAAAGCATAATATTTGGCTATGAGTAATAGAACGCGATCCAAAACACGCAAAAACGATCGTGACCCAGTCGCAAGTCAGGTAACGGTTCCGACCCAAACGGCAGGTACAACAACACAAACAATGCCACGCGTTATACGTACACCGCCAGATGTAAACACCGGCAATACCGTCGAGGATAGCGACAGGGCTGTACAAATCGAATCTATCGATTTAGAATCGGGTTCTGGCGAAACCGCGAATATGAGTCAAATTTTAAATATCGTCAAGGAATTGCAAAGCGAGGTCGTGCGGTTAAATCGCAAAGTTAACGATCTAGAATCTCGGTTAGCCGCTCGCGTCGAGACGCAGGTCGGGTATGACGAATTATACGAAGGGTTGAACGATCATAGGCGTGAAATGCGCGATTGGAGACGCGACATAGAGAACCAATTGGAACGCGACTACGATGCAACGGCGGAACGCGTAGCGGACCTCCATAAAGAAGTTCGCGAATGCTTTAACCAAGTAAACACCTCTCTGTTCGAGCGTCGAGAGATAGAACACCGCGAAACAAGTAGGGTTGCTCAATTCCAGCGTCAGGAACAACGAGACCCGCGGAATTCACGTACCTCGCGAACCATGTCTATGGAATGTCGTCCTAGCGCAGATGAGTCTGCACGGTTTGATTCAACTCTATCTGCAACGTCGCGTCCTTTCGTCGTTAAACCACAACTTCCGACATTCGAAGGAAAGTCAACCGAAAAACCGCCGAAATTTGTTCGCGAAATGAAACGATTCATAGATGCTGCACGGGTTCCGGAGGACGAGTTAAAATTTATTATCACGCAAGCGCTCAAGGGTGTTGCAAGCGAATGGTGGGACATCGTGGTCGATCAAATCACAACGTGGTCACAATTTTCACAAGCCTTCTTAGATCGGTTTTGGAGTTCGGCAATTCAGCGCAAGGTTAGAGATAATTTAGATATGGGGGTACACCGTTCCGATTCCGGCCTAACACGCGTTGCATATGCAATGAAAATGATTGGAACCGCGCGAGATTTGATTCCCCGTCCGTCTGACGAGGAAATTGTTTTAACACTGGCACGACACTTCTCACAAGCAGTAGACGATTGTGTCTTAGGACAAAATATTAAAACCATCGACGCGTTTCTGGCCCTACTCGAACGTTTCGACAACGGGGGTACGGTGAATCGACAACGAAATAACGACCGTCCGAATAACAACCGAGACTGGAACCATAACCCGCCGCGCGAAATAGTAAACCGACCAACGATAAATGCACCTCGGCAGCCCATGGCAAATTCTACCTTCGTGCGTCCGCAACGTGAGTACCAGCGTCCAAGTAACGAGAATCAGCGTCAGTCCAATGACTACCGACAACCAGGTGACCGATCACAGAATAACCGTGATCGAGGTGACGCGCGTAGGAACGAAGGGCCACCACGTATTCGAACGGCTCTCGTCCAAGACGACCTCGAAGAAGATGAACCAGAGGAGGACGCGCCTGAGACACAGCCGGAAAACGAGTAAGGGAGACCTCGGCAAGCCGTCTGAGTGACTTCCCCCCTCAGCCGGGAGGGACTTCCATAGAAGACAAAGGGGAAGAACAACTGGTGATCATCGGCTCTGTTTTCCAAGATCCGCGTCGCGAACTAGTGGAGGAGGAGACGTCGTCATTGCCATTCCGAGGGGTCAATCGCTGTCCGGAAATCACAATTAAAATCGAAGGAGTTCCTGTTAGAGCTCTGGTGGATACCGGGAGCACCGTGACAGCCGTCTCAGAGAGTTGGTACAACGCACACCAAGACCAGCTGCGTAAATGTCCAACACTGCCGATCGCCGGTGCGTTCGTCATCGGAGCGACCGGAAGCAAGTCGACCCGGTTAAAGAAGCAAGTTTGGGCTACCATCAGCCACGAGAAGACGAATTTTGAAACCGCGATTATCATCGTCCCTGCGTTAGTTTGCGAGGCCATTCTCGGGATTGACACACTACGGCATACAAGAGCTAAACTGGACTTTGGACAAGAAACATTGACTATGACGACCAACTCGGGTTCGATCGAACTCAAAATGACCGACGACGACACACACGACGAGGCAATCCGGACGATCCACACAACACCGATTACGCACAATCACAACACACAATCGCTGCAAGACGCCTTACCACCCTTGCTAGAATCAATTCAAGCGACTCAAGACCAAAAGCGGAGACTCGGATATCTCATTAAAGAATTTTCTCAAGTCTGGAGGGATGAGATCGGTCGTGTAACGTGCTACGAACATCACCTGCGCATCAAAAAGAACTCACCGTATTTCAGTCGAACGTACCCCATTCCGTTGAAATATCTCGAGGCGGCAGACGCGGAAATTCAGAGAATGCTAGCGAATGATATCATTAGACCGAGTACGAGTCCATATATCAATCCGGTGGTGCCAGTGCTAAAAAAGAACGGGTCGGTTAGGCTTTGTCTAGACGCGAGAATGTTAAACGAAATGCTCATGGAGGACCATGAAATGTCGGAAACACCTGATGCCATCTTTCAAAATTTTAAGAAGGTTGATTTTCTAACAAGCCTCGATTTGACTAGTAGTTTTTGGCAAATTCCTTTAACCGAAGAATCGCGGAAATATACAGCTTTTATGTATCGTGGTCGATGCTACGAGTACGTTGTCACACCATTCGGTCTTAAAACAAGCAGCGCGAGTTTAGTCCGAGCGTTACGCCGCGTGTTGGAAGGGATGGAGGGGTTTGTAATCAATTTCATAGATGATATCCTATGCTTTTCGAGCACGTTCGAGGATCACGTACAGCATCTCACCTTATTACTAAATCGACTAAAACAGCATAATTTGACGGTCAACCTTGAAAAATGCAAATTTATGAGACGGGAGATTAATTTTCTTGGACATATTTTATCAGCAGAAGGATTAAAACAAGATCCGGATAAACTCGCTGCGATTCGACAATTTCCAACTCCGCGAAACGTGAAACAATTACGTGGATTCCTTGGTCTCGTTAACAATTATGGTAAATTTACCGATCGGCAAGCGGAAACGACAGCTCCGTTATTAACGTTGTTAAAAAAGGGACAACGCTGGTTTTGGGATGACAAGATGCAATCGGCTTTCGAAGGCGTAAAAGACGCATTCTGCAAAGAAGTCGTCTTGCAATTCGCGGACACGCGTAAAGAATTTTTCTTATAAACCGACGCGAGTTTCACAGCCATAGGAGCCGTGATTGAACAGCGCGACGCGAACAGTCAACTTAAACCTATTGCATTTGCCAGCCGAACGTTGAAGGGTCCTGAACTAGCTTATTTTACCACCGAAAAGGAATTATTAGCGATCGTGTGGGCGTTGGGGAAATTCCGGACGTATTTATACGGTTCCAAAATTATTCTTTTAACCGACCATAAAGCAATTACATTTCTTATGTATAGTAAATTACTGAATCAGCGTCTCACGCGATGGATTTTGTCGATACAGGATTACAACGTCGAAATTAAATATCGTCCGGGAAAAGAAAATATTCCCGCCGATGTAATGAGTAGAATTCACGACCCGATGAGCACGGATAAAAACAATCGAGAAACCCGCGTACCAATTCTCGCGACGCTCGCGCGCACCATGTCAACAGAGTTGACAACGGCCCTTAAACAGCTTAATAGATGGCAGCACCGGGATGCCAAATTAAAATCGTTTATTCAGAAGTGTGAAAATTCGAACAGCGCCGTCCTCGGACGGTATTGCTTGTGTAACGGCGTATTATGTCAAATCGATGGAAACGGTAGAAAAAGAGCGGTGATTCCAGCGGAATTACGCGACAGGTTAATTATAGAGATCCACGAAATTTACGCGCACCTTGGTCGCGACAAAACCATTCGATTAGTGGCAGAGTATTTCTATGTGCAAAAGCTCCATAAATACGCGCGAAGACTAATATCTGCTTGTGATACTTGCCAAAGGGTCAAGATCCTTACGCGTGCGATGCATTCTGATATGCAGAGCATAATTCTAAAAAACCCATTAGATTTACTATCCATCGATTACTACGGTCCGTTGCCGACCTCGAGAGGCGGGGTCAAACACATTCTGGTAGTAGAAGAACTTTTCACCAAATTCGTGAAATTGTATCCGGTGCGTAACGCGACAACAACGGTCACGCTCGCGCGCATTTTTAACAAGTACATTCCGCAGTACGGTAAGCCGAAAGGAATCATTACGGACCACGGAACGCAATTTACTTCGAAAAGGTGGACGCGCGCGCTACGGGAAGAGGGAATCCACCACATCCTCTCCTCCATCCGGCATCCACAGAGTAACCCGGTCGAACGGGTCAACCGGGAGATCGGGAGGATCTTTCGCACCTTGGCGTCCTCCGCCCACGCATCCTGGGCCAAATGGGTAGATGTCATCGAAACCTGCTGTAACGAGGTAATTCACGATACCACCGGCTTCACCCCTACGGAATTGTTCTTGAAAAAGAGACCGGAACGCCCGTGGATGAAGTGGTTTCCGTACTTGACCGATCCAGCGTATACAGATACCGAGGCCTTAAACATCAAATTGCGATTCGCATCTCAGAACATGAATCGGAAGGCATCTAGACGACGCGAACGAGCGAATGCGGGGAAGGTAGCGGTGCAATACGACATCGGTGACTTGGTACTAATAAAATCAAATCCAGTTTCCAATGCAGCGGATCGAGAGATCGCAAAGTTTTTCCACCTGTACGAAGGACCGTACGAGGTAATGAAGAAAAAAGGCCCAGCGACCTTTGAGCTACGAAATCCGCAATCCGGGGCGGTCCGGGGTACTTTTCACGCCTCGTGTCTACGGCCATACAAACAACAACAAAAACTAGCGCCGGAAGTCGACCGAAGCCTAGGCCGCAAGTTGTCTTCAAATGCGAACGGATCCCCGAAACACCCCACCACTGACTGACAGTGGAACGATATAAGCCACAGCCCTCGTTGCTGAGGATCATTCTGTCATAGCAAGTTCGGAAGAACACAGTGTCAGGAAACAATCATAGAAGTCATACAATGGAGACGACACGCGAGATCGGGACGCAGAGTTACGCAGCGTGGGACATGGTATCGCGGCCCACCCAGACCGGCATGGACTTGCGCTACCACGCGCCACCACAACCCACTCTTCAGCTCGTGGAGGCGCGGCCATGGAAAGGGGCCCCCCATCGAAACCACCGATACCGAAAGGGTGTGGCCGTGCAAGCCGCCGCTAAGATGACCCACCAGAGGACCCAAACACCTCGGAAGGGTCCAGGGGGCACCCAGCCCGTTCCCAAGAGCCATCGGGATGTTGTGGCGAGCAGCGTCCAGGGAACAGGTCGGGAAGAGGCCTGTAAGGCAATTAGAGTCCCGATAGAGGAGGTTCCGATGTCCCCGAGGCCACCGAAGGGGAAGGAGGACGAGGACGCAGCGGAGGAATGTCCCGGATGGGTGATGCCGGGCTCCCCCGAAACGGTGCGCGATATGTCAATGTCATGGGAAGAGATCGAATCCGGGGAAGAAGAGGAGCGGATCGAGGTGCCGCGGCTGAACCCCCAGGATCCCTTGGGACTCCTCCAGTCCACCGAGGAGTTAGAAGATGCACTCCTGGAACCATCCGGCGAGGAGGCCGCCTAATAATAATAATGATAATAACTATAATAATAATAATTAAAAAAAAAAAAAAAAAAAAAAGTGAAATGTGACAGTGTTAGCAAAACATAGTGCGACGAAGTGCAGTACTTTTCGTTTGGTTGATTAGCGAGGTCGCCGAAACAAAGTTATTTAGTTTAGTTTAAAAGAGATAAGGTGTTCAAATTGTCACTTATTTTACTTTGTGTATGGTCCCTCCGTCTTTTTCTTTTTTGTTGTTTGTGTGGGTGTGCGCGACGAATGCGTTCGGTTTTGTTTGAGCAAGGTCGCCGAAACAACATCATTTAGTTGAGTTAATTTTCTGTTTCATCGTTTAGTTTACTCCATTTTGTTTTGCGTCGCCAAAAGTTTACCCGATTTGTCATTATTTTATTTTGAGTTCTGTTTTGTTCGATTGCGGCGAAGCCAGCCTCTGTGATACAACGATAATGTGTCAAAACAGTCCGTGGTGTTGAGTACGAGATCGCCGCGACAAAATATCTAGTCTGATCGACGTATTTTCCGTTTTGTTTGATTACGAGGTCGCCGAGACAAAGGCATTTAATTTCGTTGCGTTGACATTCCGTTGTGTTTATATATCTCATCGCCGAAACGAAGTCGTTTAATTTAAATTGTTTAATTTTTCGTTTTCTTTTCTTGCGTCTTATTGTGCTGCGGCGAAACCAGCGTCTGTGATACCAAGAGAGTGTACGTCTAGTCACAAGTACAAATAAGTTAATTCCGCGCATTAATTCTTTTTGTTTGATTCCAAGGACCTAGAGTGATTCGTTTAGGTTATACCATCGCATACATACTTTCGTTCAATTATTATGCAAATCAACGTTCGTTCTCTTAAAATCTTTCGCTCCACTTAGTATGTAAACCAACGAGTCGTTCCTTTGTATCGGGTTATGTTAAATATTTATTTCTTGCGTTACAACCCTTTTGTGAGTGAAGTGCGGCCGAAGGGAGTGCTAGTTCCTACGATCAAGGTGCATATTGACTGCGTCCCTGCACCTCTGGTGTTGAGAGAGGGGGGGCATATGTAACCGTGCTGGTTACATACCAAGAGACGACACACGAACAGCCGAGTGTAATTGTGTGAGTGTGACAGATTCCCCTACCACCGTAAGGATCCGCGGTCCTGTGTCGCGTGCGAAAGAATTTAGGAGAAGCGCCCCACTAATTAAATATGCGTGCGCATCGATCCCCACTCGATATGGATCGAAGGAGATCGATGCTCGTACAACAAGAATTACTCTACGTCTGGAAGCGAACCAGGTAACACGCGTTTCCAATTCCGTTCAGCGAAAACCGGTATATAATTGAGAGGTCAAACCGACCTGGTAACTTAGTCAAACCGCCTAACTTACCCTCGTTATATACGCGCCTCAAACCGAGGAGTCACGAGCACAAACCGCGCCGTGGCACAGCTAGAACGCGATCCTTTTCTTTGTGTTGTTCCGGCGTGTACAGCGTAGTAGTCACCAATTAAATAAAATCAAATTTTAACATCATAACGAGTGGTAAATATTAGAATCTCAATTTTCGCTGAGCGGAACGAAACGGTGAGTAAGGTTGTTTGGAGTCACTGCTAATGGTAGAATCTCGCGTGGCAAAACCACAGAATCCGTGAACGAATGAGATCGGATAATTCTCATACATCCTGACTCAGCTCCCAGGCTCATACAGGCAGTCGAAGTATCGCTCGGCCCACGTAAAGTGTCCCGCCGTAACTTCTGGCTGTCCCTGTGTGCCCTTGTGAGACGTGGACTCGATTGTGAGCATTATCACGATTTCTGCCGGCATTTGATCGTGGCATCGCTCACAGACTCGTTCGAGCATTCAAAGTGTCGCTCAGCTCACGAAAGTGCCCTGCCGTCACTTCTTGAATGTACTCGGATGCCTTTGTGAAGAGGTGGATACGACCGTGTGGCACGGTGATCGCTCTGTTTGGTGGCATCGCGGTATATTAATCTTCACCGATTCTAGTTGAGTAACCGAAGTGTCGCTCAGCCCACGATTCGTGCCTGCCGACATCTTCTGGTTGTTCTCAATTGATCGTGTGAGGTTATAGTGCAGGCACCACTTGATCTTCCCCGAATTGCTCGGCAGGATCAACCTGAGTGTTGCTGCACCGTACGTATCGCGAAATTCACGATCGGATTGTACACAGTCGAAGTCAGGCGTCCGGCATCGGAGAACACCTCGAGCCCACATTCGTGCCTCAGGTGAACTCCTAGGTGTCACAACCTGATTGAGGCTTCGTGGCGTCTCCACCCAGACTCCTCCTCCGATCATTCGGCCGAGAGCGAGGGTGCTGCGACAGATCCTCAATCGTGCGATTGGAGAGCAGTGATTCAAACAACCACCCATCATATTCATTGTCGAGTACTGTATCGCGAATCGGATAGTAGAAGTCGCAGGGAGGGAAATTAGTGTGCAATTGCGGGTGGATATTAAAGTATCCACGCGTCGTTGCACACTAATAGTAGGGTTTCGTTAAAGCCAATCACTAATAATTTTATATTTAAAGCTAATCTTTTATCCGTTACGTAAAATATTTAACTTGTATATATATATATCTATATCTATGTCTATCCTAATCTGCCGAAACAATATCGCGCGCAAATATTGATAAACATTCGTTTCCCCACAACCAAGGTCGAAATATTCGCGTTTTCACGCGAACGTGTGACAGAAGAAAGGACTGAGACATTTGCATTCGTGAACGCGGGAAGACTGTACGAAACGTAATCAAGCCTGTACAAATCGCGAGGTTCTGTTCATTTACCAGAATTGTGACCAGCCGAATCTAAATTTTGTTCACTCAATTTTCACCAGAATATATATATATATTTCGTTTACATCATGAATTGTTTCCAACTTTTTCAACAACCGATCAGAACTCCCCGCTATCCAGTACCTGGAGGCCCGAATCCCTCCACCTAATCAATTCCATTTTCTGACATCCTAAATAGTTACACTGTGTTTATCAATTAAAATCGCGTACGGTCAATTCATCTAGAAACCGCGTATTTAAAGAGATTATGTAACCGTCGCCCAAGGGAAATCTCGTGGGTAAAGAAAAAGAAAACGGTTACAGTGTCTACCTGCGTCGCATTGGTCAGGAGGAGACGGCGGTCTGCCACCATTGCGGGGAGGAGGAGGACTCGGCGCAGCACACGCTGGAGGAATGCCCCGCCTTTTCAGCGCTGCGTCGAGTCCTCCGATGTGAGATTGGAGGAGACCTCTCGCTCCCAGCAGTAGTTGGGGCTATGCTGGAGAGCGAGAGGAATTTGAAGCAGGTGGCCTCCTTCTGCGAAGATGTGATGAGGCAGAAGGAGGCCGCGGGATCGGATCGTTCCCGATCCCGCTCGAAGAACCCGGGGGCGGCGGCGTGTGCGGCCTGTGAGAAGCCGCGCCGTGGGGCCCCCGGACTAAGGAGGGTAGCTGACGGCGGGGGGTGGATCACGTCTGGGGTCCCCCCTTGTTCCCCCGCCGTCAGCAGATCGAGACGTAGTAGTCGACGGGAGCGGGGGGATGGCATGTTTAACGCCGTCCACCCGGGCGGCCGTATTACCCAGGGCGGGGGCCCTGGGTAGTTGATAAACGGCCGCCGGGATGGAGCGGTGCGGGGCGCGGCCTCCCTGCACTGCGGAACCAGAGGTCATAGGAGGGGGAGGAGTAAACTCCCCCTCCTCGGGACGCGGCCGGTCATCAAAGGATAGATGACCGGCCATGGCGAGGGGGAGTCGCGGTTGTGTTCTCTAAGAGTTCCCGTGACTCCCCCGAATCCGCCAGATGTGGAACAGCGTCCGAAGGTCGCCGTGGAGGTTTTAGTGGGTCGAACCCCATACTACCCCTCTGTCGCTCACCCGAGCGGCAGGGGGGTGTCTGCCGATCAGATTTCCTCCACGTAAAAAAAAAAAAAAAAAGTTAATTATTGGCATGGATGAGCTTGCGCGGGGCGCCTGAAGCGACTCCTCCTTCTTATTTCATCTATGAATTTGAGTGTTCCGTGGGTATCATCGCGGTCTATTGTGGGAATCGTTCAGGAGTATTTTAGGGTGGAGTGGAGAATCGGGTGTCTGTAGATTAAGGTTTTATCTGGCGGATGGCGTGGTATGTGGTAGATTGTAGGTACATTGTGGATATCTTGGATTAGGCCCTTGTTGTCGAGGATGGTGAATGCTTGTTTGGGGAAGGGGGGGGCGGGGGCGGGGGTGGGGGGGGGGTAGCCGGTAAGGGCTCGGTTTGTGCATTTTTCCGGGGAGATCTCTGTGCATTACTGGATTAGGCTATTGTCAATTTGTTTGTAAAATACGTGGCCGAATTAAATTAATTTAGAATAAGTTCAAGGGGTGAGGCAGGATATGCAGGTGGAGTCGATCGGATCGATAAATGAATACACTTAAATTGCCATGAGTACCAAACTTAAGAAAACTTATTTTATTCAACCTTAATCTACGCAAAAAAAATAATATCGGCAGTAAAAAGCCCCAGTCAATGTAAGGAAAAAGCCTGATATTCGTACAAAATGAATAAATTAGAGTGTTTATAATAGAAACCGACAAGGCAGTATCGATGCGCGAAAGAAACCTAGAGATTGTTTTATTGAATGATCATTCAGTGACTATCACGCGAGAGCTCTCTTACCGTTCCGTTCCGTACGCCGACGTGGCAGCGAGCCGTCGTGGTCCTCGTTCCGGGTTACTCCTGACACGCAGGAGGACAAAAGTAGGGGGACGACGTGCATCGCAATCGAGCATAGACGTCGTCAGCTCGTACGGCTCGCCAGATAGCTCACTACCTGCTCGTCGGGCCGCACAGCAACCGAGGGCGACACCGCGTGCCTCCTCAACAACCCAAGGGCCACGCACGACCGCGAAACGCCCACGTCCAAATATCGCACCAACGCGATCACCCTTGCACACACTTTCAACGATTGAAAATGCGCGTCGCGTACAATAACCTTTTTTTTGACACGTAGAATCGAACCTTTCCTCAACGCTTGACTCGCTTGAATAACCGTGGCGCCTCCGCTCGGACCCAACCTCCCCCGCAGCGTCTCACGCCTGCGTACAACCATAAGTCCCTACGGCCCTCGAGACTGTGGAAAGGCGCGGAGTTTAAATGTCGGAATCGGCTAATCTCTTAACCTTAGAATTAAGCCTAAAATAAATAATCTTAAATTATCTTATATGTATACCAGACCTGTGTAACTTCTTGCTCACAAGCAAATTTCCCCTCCCTAGGTACCCCCACTCCGACCGAAACAAAGGCATGCGAGATCTCCCGTGTCCTCTCGCCGCACCTCTTGCGCCATTGTTTTGGTCGGAGTGGTGGCACCTCGGGAGGGGAAATTTACTTGTGAGCAAGAAGTTACACAGGTCTGATGTATACGGTGACCTATAGGGCCCTTAGCGCTAGTCCTACATATATATAAAAGTAATACCGCGGAACGCGAACACAATTGTTTTTGTGAAGGCGAAGTAGTCGCGGGTAAGTTTAATTATGAAATTGTCAATTCATGGGATTTCTGCTTTATCATAGAGGGTTTTATTTGATATGAAATTTTGCTTTCCGATTTGCGGTACGTCCGGAGGGCGGCGCGGAGGTTGGTTTCGCATTTAGAGGGGCTGATTTTTAAGTTCCTGTTAGAAGGAAGATAACTAATGTAATAGTAAAGCTAACGACATCTCTTGTTTTAAATAGGAATGTAAATAGACTAAGTATCGTCATGTATGTATGTATATACAGGGTGGCCCGTAACTGGTGTAGGAACCGGAAATGGGGGGTAGGGGAGACGATTCTAAGTAACAATTTCCTTTGCAAAAATGTTGTGCGGGGTTTCGTTTTTGAGTTATTAAGGAAAAACACTGACCACTCACAGCGCGCGCTTTTCGCGCGCTCAGGCGCGTGAGCATAGGGTTGGGCCCTCGAATGTTCGAACTAGGCTAATGCGTCGATAAAGCCGGAAAAATTTAATTGCAGTTCTACCGAGCAACGAATACGAATAATTAAAAATAGTATGTACGCAACTGTTATCCCTAAATCGAATTTATTAATTATTTGTACTCGTTGTTTGAAAAAAAGAATGAATAAAATGTGAGAAGGTGTTCTCGGAATTTTTTGGAAAGAAATAACGATTGCGCAATAAAAAGGCGACTGTAATGTTATGAAAATTGGGAAATAACTTGAATTCGACTTACCCATTTATCTATAAATTGGCCCTGTTCGTTGTCAATGGTCATCGTACGTATCCTGACAAAGGATGGACGAACACCCCATGGTAGAACAGTTGACGGAATGGTCCGGTCATTGAACCCTTTTATTTACCACAAAATTATTTCACTTCACAATCCCTGACACTTGTCACTTTCACATTACAATAAACTAATAAACACATTATTCCTTCCTCGATTGTAGACACTTAACAGGTTATTGTTTGAGTGTAAGAAATACGTAATCGATCCCGAAAACTTCCGATCGTTGACACGTTCGAACGAACCATCGAGACAGAAAAAAAACGCGACGAACTACGCAGATCGAATCGGCAGAAGGGCAGTAGCCGGTCGACAAGAGAACGAAACACTCGGCGTGCGACGTTGTTTTCGCAAGTTTTCTTGTAATACAAAATGTATCGTTTAAGTTCACAATTTTTTCCGAAAAAACAGTTTCTATTTCGTAATCGGACATTTGACCGCGTAATAAACTCTCAGGGTCCAGGAAACTCCAGTTAGCCGCGATACAAAAAAAAGCTGCGAAAACAACGTCGCACGCCGAGTGTTTCGTTCTCTTGTCGACCGGCTACTGCCCTTCTGCCGATTCGATCTGCGTAGTTCGTCGCGTTTTTTTTCTGTCTCGATGGTTCGTTCGAACGTGTCAACGATCGGAAGTTTTCAGGATCGATTACGTATTTCTTACACTCAAACAATAACCTGTTAAGTGTCTACAATCGAGGAAGGAATAATGTGTTTATTAGTTTATTGTAATGTGAAAGTGACAAGTGTCAGGGATTGTGAAGTGAAATAATTTTCTGGTGGATAAAAGGGTTCAGTGACCGGGCCGTTCCATCAGCTGTTCAGCCACGGGGTCTTCGTCCTTCCTTGGTCAGGATACCATGCCCATTGTCAATGAACAGAGCCAACTTGCAGGTGAATGGGTAAGTCGAATTCAAATTATTTATAAATTTTCATAACATTGCAGTCGCCGTTTTATTGCGAAATCGTTAGTTATTTCCAAAAAATTCCGAGAGCACCTTCTCACATTTTATTCATTCTTTTTTTCAAACAACGAGTACAGATAATTAATAAATTCGATGTATGGATAACAATTGCGTACGTACTGTTTTTAATTATTCGTATTCGTTGCTCGGTAGAACTGCAATTAAATTTTTCCGGCTTTATCGACGCATTAGCCTAGTTCGAACATCCGAGGGCCCAACCCTATGCTCACGCGCCTGAGCGCGCGAAAAGCGCGCGCTGTGAGTGGTCAGTGTTTTTCCTTAATAACTCAAAAACGAAGCCCCGCACGACATTTTTGCAAAGGAAATTCTTACTTAGAATCGTCTCCCCTACCCCCCATTTCCGGCTCCTACACCAGTTACGGGCCACCCTGTATATAGGTATAAGAGAACACTATCCTTTTGTATATAACGCTTCACTTTTCTGTAAACCTTGAAGGTCAATAAACACGACAGTATATACCTTGTATTATTTCGTAATATCAATATATGTATATAATTCGCTTAAGCCAATTCATGTAACCCGTTAAACTCCTTCGCCCCCACTGAACGCACAGAAGTGAGAGTGGGCTCATTCTAAAGCTTGGAACCCGAGGATGGCCCGTATATAAAGAAAATGTTCTTCTGATCAATCACAAGGCCACCAGGTCAAAAAATATCAGAAATTGGGAGGTTAAATGTTGAAGCGAGCGCCATCTTCCACGGATGATATGAACCACTTCCACCAATGCAACTGTCATGCTTCCTCATTCAGTCCATCGTGGACAATCAGCAGCAACACAATTCTCCACCACTCCTTCTATCGATTTTGTTTAAAAAAAAGCAACACATCCACCCGCCACCCATCCCAACATATATAATTCCGCAGCTGTTCTTCGGAAAATGGTCATGCGCCGATTCAGGCTAAATTTTTCAAACTAACCAAAAAGCCCGTCCAAAGATCGTTCCTGTCTGCAGATACTTCACGGAAACTGTTCTAACCGCAGCTGAACAGTGAGTGTGGGGAGAGAAAATGACGGAAAGAACCGTGAAAATTCATCAAATCGGCGCTAGATACGGTGACGTTTATTAAGAAGAGGTATCGATCTTATCATATAAAAGGTTTGTCACTGTATGTACTGCCGTTTGTAATTTTCACGGTTCTTTCTGTCATTTTCTCTCCCCACACTCACTGTTCAACTGCGGTTAGAGCAGTTTCCGTGAAATATCTGCAGAAAGGAAGGAATCAGTCAGTATCAAATTGTACCTGTCCTTGGACAGGTTTTTACGCTAGTAATATATTAAAATAGTAACAGGAAATCAACGTAACTCCGTTAAAATACCCTGCGCAAAATAATCCCAACAGATTATGGGCCCAGGTTGATTAAAATAAAATACGGATAAATTAAAAGTGTGAGAGGATTGCACGGATTTTGCTGGAACATAACACGTGGCCGTAAAAGTGTGACAAAATGGCTATAAGTAATGCTCAAAAGTTACTACAAATTGAAAAATTACAAGACGCGTCAAATTTTCAAATATGGAAATTTCAAATAACTGTAATATTTAAATCGATGGAAATATATGAGATTGTGAGTGGAAAAAAGAAATTCTCTACGTCGCTAACGGGCGAAGAGTGTGCGGAATGGACGTCGAAGGACGTAAAAGCACAAAAGTTAATAGTTACATCGGTGGATAAAAGGCCATTAACACATCTACTGAATTGTAAGACATCTAAAGAAATGTTCGATAAACTGAGTTCGATATACGAAAGAGACACGGAACAACAGAAATGCTCTCTGTTGCAAGAATTCTTTAATTATACATTTAAAAAGGGAAGTGATATAGCCACGCACGTAAGTACCTTAGAAAATATGGCATACAAATTAAATGCGTTAAAACAGTCTATTGATAATACAATGATAATTACTAAAATAATAGGTACCTTACTTCCTCACTACAAACATTTTGCTAGTGCATGGGAGTCATCGTCAAAAGAGGAGAAAACTTTAACTAATCTAATATCAAGATTACTTGTCGAAGAATCTAGGTATGACGCGCAGAATTCTTCAGAAGATCAAGTTGCTTTCAAATCAACAGTAAAGAAGGGCTATAAACCCAACAGCTCGAATCAAAGCTATCGTAATACATCGACGGACCAACAATGTTTTAAATGCGGAAATAAAGGACATGTCTCAAAATACTGCCGAAATTACCAACACAACGATACGCAAAGATGTGGTATCTGTAAGAAGACCAACCATCTAGAGAGAAATTGTTTCTTCAGGAAAAATAAAACTGCGGTAAATGAGGATAATAAAACAGACAAGGTATGTTTCTTAACAGATAAAATAAATCTTAAAAAGGACGAATGGGTAATCGACTCAGGCGCATCAAGCCATATGGTAAATAAATTTAACCTATTGTCTGAAGTAAAATCAGTAAACTTAGAAATAGAAACCGCGAAAAAGTCCGTAACTATGGAAAGTAAAGCTCTGGGAAAAGTAGAATTAGAAAACTGTACCTTAAAGGAAGTAATGTTAGTTCCAGAATTAACTAAGAATTTATTGTCCGTAAGTGCGATTACTAAAAACGATGGCGAGGTAAAATTTACTAAGGGAAAAGTGCAAATAATAAAGAATGAAAAGGTGATTCTGGAAGGCACACAGAAGGCTAATGGATTATATGTAATAGAATCGGAACAAATAAATAAAAAGGAAGCTCTATTGACAAAAAATGAAAATATACTAAATTGGCACCGAAAGCTTGGACATCTAGGATACTTCAACATGAAGAAACTAATTAATCTAAGTAAAGGCATGAATTTAACAATTAAAACCTTTGATATTCCACAGATCTGCGAAGTGTGTAGTAAAGCAAAACAGACGCGAAAACCGTTTGAAGGAGAACGAACGAAGGCAATAAGACCGTTGGAAATAATACACACGGATGTATGCGGTCCAATTGAACCAGTCACATGGAATGAGATGAAATACTTCATAACCTTCTTGGACGAATATACACATTTTGCAGCGGTTTTTCCAATAAAAGGAAAATACGAGGTAAGCCAAACTGTTAAAATGTACTTAAAACAATGTGAAGCAATAAGATGCGACAACGGAAAGGAGTACGCTAATAGAGATTTATAAAATTGGTGCCATAATAATGGAACTATTATAAATTTTACAATCCCATATACTCCTCAGCTGAATGGAAAGGCAGAAAGACTAAATCGTACTATTTTAGATAAAACAAGAGCTCTATTAATAGATTCACAATTAATTAAAACCATGCGGGGCGAAGCAGTACGTGCCGCTGTATACTTAATTAATAGAAGTCCTACAGATACAAATAATAAAACTCCAGCAGAAAACTGGCTGAAGAAAGTACCAGATCTTTCTAATTTACAAATTTTTGAAAGCAATGCCTATGTATGTCAAGGAATTGGGACATCTAAGTAAGTAAATTAGATGAAAGAAGTAAGAAATACATATTCGTTGGCTATTCAATTTGTGGATACCGATTGTGGGATGAGGAAAACAGAAAGATAATAAATGCACGAGATGTCATCTTTGGACAGGTAACAAATAATACTACTGAAGTAACTAATAAAACAATTATTCCAATTAAAGTAAGCGAAACCAACAATGAAAATTCTACGGAGACGGTTGAACATGAGGACACAGTACAAACTACCGTAGACGAAAGCAGGGAAACAGAGAAAGAAACCGACGAAGCTGACAAATCCACAGAAACAGAGGAAGATGAACAAAACACACCTCCGGAAGAAACAAGAAGAACAAAACGTGAAATTAAAGTCCCACAAAGATATGGTGAATACTATGCTCATTTAACTTATAAAGAAGCACTCAATGGTCCAGATTCACAGAACTGGAAAGAGGAAATACAAGAAGAAAAGGATTCCTTGGAAATAAATAAAACTTAGAAACTAGTAGATAAAAATAAAGCGCAGAATAAAAAGATTCTTACCAGCAAGTGGGTATTTAAAATAAAAGAAGACGGAAGATACCGAGCTCGTCTAGTCGTCAGAGGTTTCGAACAAGAAAAGGGACTAAACTACGAAGAAACATAAGATCTAGTCCTAAACTCAAGTGCGTTTAGAATGATAATGGCCTTATACGCACAAAAGGATTACGAGATAATAAAATTCTTTTATTCTTTCAAAAATTTTTTTATTTCACATTTTTTAGTGGCCATCGGAACAGTCCTTGCAGTTCCGATTAGTCAATCCATTTCGGAGTAATTGGCGGATATACATGACGTGGACGAAACAGCAATCTTTTTTTCGAAACAATTTTCAACAAAACAGGGTAAAACAACGGAAACAATGGCAAAATGCAAAATGTGTTTTATTCCGTTTCTAGTGGTAGTCATAACCTACAAGATTCAAAAGGTTTCGTTCGGATTGGTCCATCCATCTCGGCGTGATCGGTGACCAAACGTAACTACTACGAAACTGCGTTTTTGGCATAAAAAATGGGTAAAGAATGAAAAACTGCAGAATGTTTTTCTTACGGGATCAACTGGGAGTCATACCCTACAACGTGCAAAAGGTTTCATCCCGGTTGGTCCAGCCATCTCGGCGTAATTGACGTACATAAAAAAAAAATACATATACAGTATGTCCGTCTTAAGTGTCTACACGTGATTATTTCCATAAGTATTAGAGATACAAAGAAATGTTTCAGATGAAAGTTGTATGGTATCATGGGGGACATACTGTGATGGTAATTGTTTGACCTCGAGATAGCGTTGGTGCGTCCTGTGAAGGTCACATTTAATTTTTTAAATGTAACCCTATATTTTTCATTCCATATTCTTGTAGCTAATATTGAGACGTTTTCAAAACACTACTTATGCATGCATTTTACATAGGTCATTGTTGAGTTATTAACTTTCAAAGTTTTCATGTCGCCCTCACTGGAGATTAGAAAAAAATAATCAGTACCGAAACTCGGTGATGGTGTGGTGCGGAATATTTAATAGAAAATTAATAGGTCCGTATTTTTTTATGGATGTGTCAATGGACAAAAATATTTACAATTTTTACAAACCTACTTAAGGGGCTAGGGTAGTCACGTGACTTTTGCGATTTGGCAGGTCGGTAATTTTAATAGTATTATGTACCTCAAGATGGAGTTACTTGCGTTGTCTTTTACAAATTCTGTTAGAAATAAAAACCGTTCCTTGAATCATAAATTGAATCCGTGATTTGTTTTTCTGAAACCTCTAATGCAGCTTGCACGTTCGCAGTGAACATCATTATGAATGCGAATGGATATTCTTATGTTTTATGTATTGCGCGATGCTTTTAAAAATTTTAATTGAAATTGGACTCGTGCAATCGCAAAAGCCTTATTGTACATTTTGATAACTCGAAAGATGCTTATACTGCATCATGATATTTTGTAAATACTAAAGAATTATAAATGAAGATGAGGTATACGTCGCGACGATTTTAGGCACGGAAATAAAAATATACAGCTACAAACAACAGATTTGAACTTAACATAATCATTCATAACTGCCGCGATAATAATACGTTCAAATATTACGTTTTTTAGAAAGATTTACTACAATTTTTTTATTTTTAGCTTTCTCACGAATTACGGAGAGCCCTAGGAGAATTCAATTTTACAAGTCACTGATTTTTTTCTGATAAATTAAAATATATGTATGAAAAGTAAGCAAGCAAAACTTTTTAAATTATTATTGTATAATTCTGATTGCAATATATTTTTGCCAGATTTAAGCTGAAAAGCTTTACATTGGAGAATTTACAAAATGCCCCAGCAAATAATTTACAATATGCCATATATAAATAAATGACAACATAGTATCGTAAACGATAGGATCACACTTCACTCAGTTGCCAGCAGTCGTAGCAAAAGTAGGTAATACATGAGAATATTACGATTTATGAGAAAAAAGTACATGTACATATTCATACAGGGTGTTAAAAAAAAAACCATTCAACATTTATATGGTATACAGGATGCACTTTACTGAGTAAAAAAGCCGAATTAATACATGTAACCATTTTTGTTTGCTAACGTCATGATCAGCAGTTACTTACTTGCTTCCATCGCATGCGATGTTTACTTAATTATTTATAAATCACGTATTTTTCACTCTGTAAGAGAAAGATGCCAAGCGTGTATAGGAATGGAGGGAGGACACGTGGAAAATCTTGTGTAAATATCGAAAGTCCAGTAGTAAGTAAATTATAATACTAGCAAGCAAAAATGTTTATATGTATCTCAGAAACGGTTGACCTTTCGGCTTATGTGTATTAATTCGGCTTTTTTACTTAGTAAAGTGCTTCCTATATACCATGTAAATATTGAATGGTTTTTTTTTAACACTCTGTATACATACATACCATATTTACTATGATCTGCGTTTTAACCATTTACGGTAAATACTAGAGTTTCAGTTCTTTAAGTCATTAAAAAATGTAATTAATAAAGTTAAAAATTAATCCGTAAACGTGTCTAAAAACTTCTTACAAATAACCTACACATCGGTATTGTCCAGAAGAAAAGAGAAAAGAATGTGTAATGAATAACAAATAAAATAATTTTATTAAATATTATTTTAGTCTTGTTATTAGTGTATTTCAAAGTATGTGTTCTATAATATTTTCTTAAGAATGACACAAAGTAATTATTCATTTATGCTGGGGCGTTTTGTCACATTACCTAACGATTGTGTTGTAGAACGTGCCATTTATAAGGTTAAAAGAAACGATTATTTACATTCGCTGTAATTCTGATACAATTATTGTGAAGAGTAAAGAACAGTTTATGCGATTTGGAAAAAAAAATTAAGAATTACGAATAAATAGTTGTTTTATTGGTGTTTCTTTAGAAGTGGGGCGTATCACCAGATTTTCCTCTAATAAATTGACCGCAATCTCGAATCACTTATTAGATACTATGCGTGTTCTCTCTCGCCCGAGAAAAACTGTATATGTACAATAATTTAAAAATGCATCATCACTATCGGTGGCAACAAAAATAAAGTAACTGACAAATAAATATCATAAATAAAAATGAACGTACTATCGTCAACGGGTTAAAAAAAAAGTCCATTTTTACAGTACGTCAATTTAACGGGAAGTCACGTGTTCAGAAGTTTTGGACAAGAATGATAAGAAAATGAATAATTTTAGATACGAAATGTTCAGCAGCCAAGTCAAACGCGAGTCATGAATTTTGATGCATACATATGTATATGCATGTAGTCGAGCGTACATGCATGTACGGATGTGTCAAATTACATTACGGTTCCACATCGGAAGTCTTTATAATTAGACGCTACCTGGTTCGCAACGGGCCAACTAAACTTGTCACGTATTTTACTCTGTATTGCCGATAATGTGACTAAAAGGAATTGTATGGCCGTTGAGATACAGCTATACGGGAATCGACTATTTGACTTTATTTCAGAGAGAATCAAGACAAAACCTATTTTAGTGTGTAGTTAAACATTAAATCTAGCGCGCTGAAGAAGAATAATCTTTCAATGACAAAAAAATAGTTTAATTTGACCGATGTGTAATTGCCGATTTTTGCTCAGTTTCTAACACTCATATTATTAAATATCAACAAAATCATATTAAACCGCGGCAGCCGCGCGCTCTATTTGATTATCGTCTTTCCAATGAGCCCTTTTACAGGCGAAAATATTCTCACATAAGGACGAAAAGTCGATTCCCGCTAACCTATATTTTGTATTAAATTTGGCGGTAACGTCGACTCTCTACCTTATCCGGATCTAGCCCCTTAACTGAAATTTTGGAAAATATCGAATTAGGAGATAGAAGAAATATGTGGTTTCAACAAGAAGGAGCACCTCCACATTACATGGCAGAAGTGAAAAACTGGTTAAACGAAAATTTTCAAAATAAGTGGATTGGACGTGGCGGGCCAGTACCATGTCCACCAAGATCCCCAGATTGTTCGCCGTGTGATTTTTTCCTATGGGGGTACTTGAAGCAAACAGTTTATCGCACCTTAGTTGAAAGTGTAATAGAATTACGTCAACGGATACGAAATGCATGTGCAGAAGTAACACTTGAAATGCTAAGAAAAGTGGAAAAGCAATTCCAAAAGAGGTTACAGAAATGTATTCTTAATGATGGAGAACATATTGAAGGATAACCACCTTAGGTTTCAGTAGATACTATATACTAGATTCACAATCGGCTTTTAGAGCCACCATGATGTACAAAGTCCGACCGAGCACCCTCCTCGCGGTGTACATTGGGTAACGCTTATGCCGGCGGCATGAAAACTTTGAAAGTTAATAACTCAACAATGACTTATGTAAAATGCATGCATAAGTAGTGTTTTGAAAACGGCCCAACATTAGCTATAAGAATATGGAATAAAAAATATAGGGTTCCATTTAAAAAATTAAATGTGACCTTCACAGGACGCACCAACGCTATCTCAAGGTCAAACAATTACCATCGCGGTATGTCCCCCATAATACCATACAACTTTCATCTGAAACATTTTTTTGTATCTCTAATACTTATAGAAATAATCACGTGTAGACACTTAAGACGGACATACTGTATACAGGGTGGTCCATTTATCTTGAGACAGGTTAATATCTTTTAAACAACACATTTTTGAGAAAAATGTTTCAGACAAAAATTGTTGTGTGTCAGGGAGCAAATTGGATGGTAGGAATGGATTTTTTCAGTGAGTGCTCCTGAAGGTCATATGAAGGTCAACTTTATTTTTTTAAATGGAACCCCCCGCCTTTTATTATACTATCATATTCTCCTGGAGAAAATAAGTAACTCTTGTTCGAAACATTTTTTCGGGGGGTGTCTACTTTCCGAGATAAGGTACTAAATATTTATGAGGATGTGATAGGTAAGTAAAACACGTATAAGGAGCATTGTATTTATAACCGCTTTATAATTTTCAAATAAACATTTTTATTTATTATTTAAGAAAGTGCTCAAAGTGTTGACCACCGACCTCATGACATTTTTCAACACTGAATGACGATTTTTATTGGTGGGTTAGGGACCTTGGTAAACAAATTTTCATCAATGTGTTGAAGTTGGTGGTCAACATGTTGGTGAACACCTTAAATAATAAATAAAAATTTTTGTTGAAAATTATAAAGCGATTATAAATACAATGCTCTTTATACGTGTTTTTATTTACCTATCACATCCTCATAAATATTCAGTACCTTATCTCGGGAAGTAGACACCCCACGAAAAAATGTTTCGGACAAAAGTTACTTATTTTCTCCAGCAGAATATGACAGTACAATAAAAAGCGGAGGGTTCCATTTAAAAAAATAAAGTTGACCTTCATATGACCTTCGGGAGCACTCACTGAAAAAATCCATTCCTACCATCCAATTTGTCCCCTGACACACGACAACTTTTGTCTGAAACATTTTTTTCAAAAATGTGTTGTTTAAAAGATATTAACCTGTCTCAAGATAAATGGACCACCCTGTATACAGGGTGTCCCAGAACTAGTGTAACTCCCGGAAATGGGGGGTAGCTGGGGTGCATCTGAACAACTTTTTCCTTTACCAAAAAGTTGTTTGAAGCTTCGTTATCGAGTTATTAACGAAAAACACCGGCCAATGAGAGCGCGCGTAGAGCGCGGGCTCAGCCACGAGAACGTTAGTGGCTCTCAATCGCGCGCGGACGTGGCCGTGAACGAATGCCTCTTTGCATCGGAGATATCGAGAGAATCACACGGCAAATGTTACATTGTATTAAATTAAAAATAATGTAGAATTATTTATGAGTAACAAATTAATGAATATGTCGTTTAATAACTATTTTTGACACTTTTTAGCGTTATCCGAAGGGAACAAAGTGTTGTAGTAGTTATGAAAATAATTTTTTTTTTAATACCACATCAACAGTTGGATAATTTATGTTTAAAGAAACACGATTTTGAAAGCTAATGTTAAAAAAAGCTGGACTAACTTACCCATTTGTCCTCGAATGAACCTGTCACGGCTGAAGTGGGTCGTTGAAACTGGGTCACTGTGCCGATCCTGATCCTTTTTCGAAACCCTCAACAGCTGATGTTACGGCCGGGTCGGCGAACTCACTGCACTGCACGGTCACATTTATTGTGCGGTTACTTTTATTGCGCGGTCACTGAGAAATGTGGGGATATTTAAACACAATTTATTATTCCTTCGTGTAACCAAGTCGGTCACTCAGTGACGAATGAATACAGTACTGCGTAAGGAAAATTTGATCTCACGCCCGAATCAATGAATTGAATTTTCATACTGTGGTGCAGGGTATCACAAAGTAGTACTGTAAGCAAGGGAAAGTTCGGCTATTTTACGACGAATTTAGTGACGACAGCAGCACGTGTGCACGAGAGAAACGGACTGAGGACTTTGCAGGCAGAGATGTCCGAATGGCACTGCAGTTCACCCTCCCCCACCAGCACAAGCAGGCCCACGGTTCAAGGGTTGTTAGAAATGAATGGAGGACGAACGAAATTTCTCCGGAAAAAGACTACACCGTAGCTAAACAAGGCTAGTCTTTTTCCGGAGAAATTTCGTTCGTCCTCCATTCATTTCTAACAACCCTTGAACCGTGGGCCTGCTTGTGCTGGTGGGGGAGGGTGAACTGCAGTGCCATTCGGACATTTCTGCGTGTAAAGTCCTCAGTCCGTTTGTCTCGTGCACACGTGCTTCCGTCGTCACTAAATTCGTCGTAAAATAGCCGAACCTTCCCTTGCTTAAGGTACTACTTTATGGCACCCTGGACTACAGAATGAAAATTCAATTCACTGATTTCGACGTGAGATCAAATTTTCCTTACGCAGTACTGCATTCATTCGTCACTGAGTGACCGATTTGGTTACACGTAGGAAGAATAAGTCGTGTTTAAATATTCCCACATTCCCCGTGACAAGTGACAGTGACCGCGCAATAAAAGTGACCGTACAATACAAGTGACCGTGCAGTGCAGTGAGTTCGCTGACCCGACCATGACATCAGCTGTTGAAGGTTTCGAAAAAGGGCCAGAATCGGCACAGTGACCCAGTTTCAACGACCCACTTCAACCGTGACAGGTTCATTCGGGGACGAATGGGTAAATTAAACCAGCTTTTTCTAACATTAGCTTTCGAAATCATTTTTCTTTAAACATAAATTATCCAACTGTGGATGTGGTATTAAAAAAAAAATTATTTTCATAACTACTACAACACTTTGTCCCTTTCGGATAACGTTAAAAAGTGTCAAACATAGTTATTAAACAACATATTCATTAATTTGTTACTCATAAATAATTCTACATTATTCTTAATTTAATACAATGTAACATTTGCCGAGTGATTCTCTCGATATCTCCAATGCAAAGAGGCATTCGTTCACGGCCACGTCCGCGCGCGATTGAGAGCCACTAACGTTCTCGTGGCTGAGCCCACGCTCTACGCGCGCTCTCGTTGGTCGGTGTTTTTTGGTAATAACTCGATAACGAAGCTTCAAACAACATTTTGGTAAAGGAAAATGTTGTTCAGATGCACCCCAGCTACCCCCCATTTCCGGGTGTTACACTAGTTCTGGGACACCCTGTATATTTAACCGACTTCGAAAAGGAGGAGGTTACTCAATTCGATCAGTATATATATATATATATATATATATATATATATATATATATATATTTTTTTTTTTTTTTTTTTTTATGTATGTCCGCCGATTACGCCGAGATGGCTGGACCAATCGGGATGAAACCTTTCACATCTTGTGGCGTATGACTCCCAGTAGGTCCCATATGAAAAACATTTTGCATTTTTTCATTCTTTACCCCTTTTTTATTGCAAAAACACAGTTTTGTACATGCTAGGTTTGGTAACCGATTACGCCGAGATGGATAGACCAATCCGAACAAAACCTTTTTCATCTAGTAGGCTATGACCCCCACTAGAAACGGGATAAAATACATTTTTTATTTTAACATTGGTTACTCTGTTTTATCATGTTTATAAATTACTACAAATCAAAGAGTACCGTTTCGTCCGCGTCATGTATGTCCGGCGATTTATCCGAGACGGATTGACCAATCGGAACGAAATTTTTCGTATCTTGAAGGGTATGCCTCACAGTTGGTCCCGTATAAAAAACATTTTGCATTTTATCATCGTGTACCCCTTTTTTATTGCATAGAAGCGTTCTGTTTCGTCCACGTCATGTATGGTCACCGATTACTCCATGATGGATTGACCAATCGGATCGAAACTTGTTGGATCTTGTAGAGTATGACTTCCAGTTGGTCTAGTAACAAACATATTATGCATACTTTTGTTTTTTCCCACGTTTATTGCAAAAACCGTACCATTTCACGTACAATCGGCCTAATATCGATGAAGCCTAGTATTACATTTTGCGACCGGAGATGTTTCCACGATGATCCCATTTGCAACATTCCCTTCACTTCCCTCTGCCCTTCCCTTCACTACCCTGCCCGTCCCTGCCCTTCTCTTCACTACCCAGCCCTCCCTGCCCTTCCCTTCCCATCCCTTTGTTGAACTCTTTAAGGAATGCTCCGATCGCCACTAAAAAATGTGAAATAAAAAAGTTTTTGGAAAAAAATACAAGCGACTTAGGATGCACCAAAAAAGACGAAATAATTGTAATTTATATTTCGGAGACGGCGCAAAATTAAAAATTGTATAAATTTAAGATGTTGCTAATGTGAAAATATGAAAAACAATCAAAGAATTTTGATAATTTCCAATTTAGAAAATTTTTAATTTAACGCCGTCTCCGAAATATAAATTACAATTATTTCGTCTTTTTTAGTGCATTCCGAAGTCGGTTGTATTTTTTTCCAAAAATTATTTTTTTTTAATATCTATATATATGTATATATATATATTGATCGAATTGAGTAACCTCCTCCTTTTTCGAAATCGGTTAAAAATTACTGGAAGGATTTGAACAAACAGATAAGGTCTGTAAACTACAGAAGGCACTGTATGGTCTCAAGCAAGCACCAGCAAACTGGAATCTAAGATTTAAAACTTTTCTACTGCAAAATGGTTTGGAACCCATACCCTCAGAACAATGTATTTTTAAATCAAAAAACGGGTTCTTGCTACTAGACATTTACGTTGACGATGGTATTTTGATAAGCGATAACACACAAATGGTAAAACGCATATTGCAACAACTATGTAAAGAATTCAAGGTAAAAATTTACGATTCTTTTGAAAACTTTCTTGGAATTAGTATCAATAAGGTAAATAATAAGATTAGATTAAGTCAAGCCAAATATACAGAACAATTACTAGAAAGATTTAATATGCAAAACGCAAAGGTAGTAGATACCCCCATTATTAGTCAGGAACCTAATATAGATAAAACCGTAATAAAACTAGATAAGAAATTCCCTTACAGAGAATTAGTAGGCTGTCTACAATATCTATCGAATAAAACACGTCCAGATATATCATTCGCTGTAAGCTATGCCAGTAGATTTATGGAAAATCCTGCCGAACAAGATGTAATTAATATAAAACGTATTGTAAGATACTTACAGGCTACCAAACACTTAGGAATTAAGTATTCTTGGACAAATGGTGAACGAGATAACGAACTGATTGTTTACTGTGACTCGGACATTGCCGGAGATCCTAATACACGAAAAAGTACCACTGGATATACGATAATGTATGGTGGAGGTCCAATCAGTTGGTGCTCACGCAAACAACCCATAGTCTCACTTTCGACAACCGAAGCGGAGTATATCGCAGCAGCAGAATGTTGCAAAGAGCTCCTATACTTAAAGAATATATTAGAAAACTTAATAAATAAGAAAGTAAAAGCTAAGCTACTAATAGACAATTAAAGCGCTATGTGTCTTATTAAAAACGGTATAGTACACTAAGGTGCAAACTCGGCTTCCGCTAGGGAAAAACACTAGTGAGGGGAAGGGTCCCCCACCACCGGATCCCGGGAGAATTCCTAAACTTTGCAGGAATCTAAATTCGATTCAACACGTGTTGAAATACATGAGCAAGCAACCATATTTCAGAATTGAAGCATTTAAAAGCAAAAATTATATATAAAATGACATCCCATTGTTAACTGGCATTCTCATCGGTTCCCCGGCTCGAGATGGCGCCTCGAATGAAAAATCAGACGGACCATATATTTATTTTTTAGCTATTCCTCTAACGAACTGGCACAATAAAATTGCTGTAATTGTCCAAATTTGTCGTTATATTTACCAATTTCCTACCCTAACTGTCCTGATACTGAAAATTATAAAAATCATAATCAATGTTCGGTGAGAAATGTGAAGCGACCTCTCTCTGCCAGGAGGAACGCCGCAACTCGCTCTGCCATTGGCTGACACCGAGGGAAGCCGACTTTGCACCGACGAATTTTCGGCTTCGCATAAGAGCCTCTCTCTCGCACTCACGGTGACGAGAGAGAGGCTCTTATTTTCAGCTTTCGAGCATCCTCGTCTTGACGGCGTCATTACCATGATCGCTTCTCCGGCATGAGATGGCGCCAAACAACGAACCACACGAACCATATATTTATTGTTTCGTTGTCCCTTTAACAAATTAACAGAATACAATTATTGTAACTGTCTGAAGTCGTTATTAAATATACCGATCTCTTATTATAGATCTTTAGATAGAGAAAATTGCAAGAATCATATGCATAATATGCGAGATAATCGAAAATGTGTTTAGTATTCATAAAGTATTTAACACCGGTTAATAATTATTATTAGTTACTGATTCTCATTGATCATCAAGTATTTCTTTAATAAATTATGAGGAATTGTAATAATAAGGCCGTAAGTAAAACAAGAATCATACGCATCATATGTGTGATGGTCGGAACCCGTTTTTTCCCACATGCGATGCGCATGATTCCTGTAATATTCATTGTCAGGATAATTATGGAAGGAAATGGGTAAATTCATTAATGATTTCGACGAACGAAAGTAATTTTATTATGCAAAAATAAATATATGATTCGTGCGGTTCTTCGTTTTGCGCCATCTCATCGAAGCGATCATGACAATAGCATTGTCAAGACAAGGAGGCTCGAAGCCTGCTCTTCGCCGTAGGTGCGAGAGAGAGGCTCTTATGCGAAGCCGAAATTTCGTCGGTGCAAAGTCGGCTTCCCTCGGTGTCGGCCAATAGCAGAGCGAGCTGCGGCGTTTCTCGTCGTGTGGCGACATCACTTCGCATATCCATCACACATTACTTACGGCCTTATTATTACAATTCCTCATAATTTATTAAAGAAATACTTGATGATCAATGAGAATCAGTAACTAATAATAATTATTAACCGGTGTTAAATACTTTATGAATACTAAACACATTTTCGATTATCTCGCATATTATGCATATGATTCTTGCAATTTTCTCTATCTAAAGATCTATAATAAGAGATCGGTATATTTAATAACGACTTCAGACAGTTACAATAATTGTATTCTGTTAATTTGTTAAAGGGACAACGAAACAATAAATATATGGTTCGTGTGGTTCGTTGTTTGGCGCCATCTCATGCCGGAGAAGCGATCATGGTAATGACGCCGTCAAGACGAGGATGCTCGAAAGCTGAAAATAAGAGCCTCTCTCTCGTCACCGTGAGTGCGAGAGAGAGGCTCTTATGCGAAGCCGAAAATTCGTCGGTGCAAAGTCGGCTTCCCTCGGTGTCAGCCAATGGCAGAGCGAGTTGCGGCGTTCCTCCCGGCGGAGAGAGGTCGCTTCACATTTCTCACCGAACATTGATTATGATTTTTATAATTTTCAGTATCAGGACAGTTAGGGTAGGAAATTGGTAAATATAACGACAAATTTGGGCAATTACAGCAATTTTATTCTGCCAGTTCGTTAGAGGAATAGCTAAAAAATAAATATATGGTCCGTCTGGTTTTTCATTCGAGGCGCCATCTCGAGCCGGGGAACCGATGAGAATGCCAATTAACAATGGGATGTCATTTTATATATAATTTTTGCTTTTAAATGCTTCAATTCTGAAATATGGTTGCTTGCTCATGTATTTCATACACGTGTTGAGTCGAATTTAGATTCCTGCAAAGTTAGGAATTCTCCCGGGATCCGGTGGTGGGGGACCCTTCCCCTCACTAGTGTTTTTCCCTAGCGGAAGCCGAGTTTGCACCTTAGTGTACATCGTAGAAGTAAGCATATTGATGTTAGATTTCATTTTATCAGCGAAAAATGTAACGAAGGTCTGTTAGATATAGAATACCGTCCATCGGATCATCAAATAGTGGACATACTTACTAAACCACTACGTAACATAAAATTTGGAAAACTTAGAGATAGATTAATAGGCTTAAGAGGGCAGACTTCTTTGAGGCCAACTCCGAATCGATCGAAGCGCCTTTTTAGACAAACTAATGCTATGTAAAATATCCAACTGCAAAACTGGACATTTGGTAATGCGACATCCGACGGCAGTACTTATAGTTAAGTTCTTTTTCTGTATTATCTGTCAATTATCCCATTGCCTGTCATTTTCCTAAATGACAAATGGAAAGCTCAAAGGCATAACTGCCAGATCTCATCGATCTTTAACGATGTTGCCAGATCTACTGCAATTCTGTCCATTTGTAAATCTTGACGGAATTCTGTTCCATCCTCGAGCCAGCCCAGCATCTGAATGAAGGTGCAGAACTATCGATAGCCGTTATGTCGATAGCTTTTGATAGTTTCATACCTTACTATTGATAACGATCGATTCTTTTCGTTTCGAAATAAATCTCGAAAGCATAATTTCCAAATTTCATCGAACAACAATTTTCTTTGCAAAAATATTGGGTAGGGTGTCGTTTTTGAATTATTAACGAAAAAAACATCGGCAAACCACAGCACGCGCTGTATTTTGCCGCCGGTATTTTTCGCTATTTGAAATGAAAAAGATTTTAAGAATTTCCCACATTAAATTTAAAAAAATGGAGACAGAATTGAAATTTGTTATTGATCATCGCTGTTATTTCATCATCGGACCGATCCTGGCCTTTCTTCGATCTTCGATGTATACAGGGTGTCCCATTATTGGTGTAGGAGCCGGAAATGGGGGGTAGGTGAGACGATTCTGAACAACAATTTCCTTTGCAAAAATGTTGGATGGGGCTTTGTTTTTGAATTATTAAGGAAAAACACTGACCATTCACAGCGCGAGGTTTTCGCGCGCTCAGCGGTGTGACTATGTCCCGGATTGCCTGGTCCGAGCGCGGTGTGAAATGACGAAAATTTTGAAATCACTCAATATCCGGATAGAACGAATAAATCGAAGTTGTATGACACTTTTCGTTGTTGAAAAGGAAGAAAATTTTAAAAATTACATACGTCAACTATTAAAAGATGCGACAGAATTATTGAAATTAAACTTACCAGTTCACTCGCAACTTGAATTGCACGCTGAACAGCTGATGAGACGGCCAAGTCAACGAACCCACGTTACTTCACACCATGTATTCCCTATCACTTTTCACTGTCGCTGTCACTTTTCACTGGGTCATTTAAATCACCGAATCGGGAAACTGTCGTACAGCCTCCTGCGAAGTATTTGGGCACTGCGAAAATATGTTATAATATCCAGCTTTGGAGCAAAGCATGTCGGCAATGTGCGAGATACTGGACGCGTACGGAAAGATTCGCGTTCCTTGTTACTGACAAAAGAACGTTAGAGAATATCCCTGTGTCTCACTCTGTTGGAATGTGTTTCATTCGCGTTCTCCGTTACTGACAAAAGAACGTTGGAGAATATCGTTGTATCTCACTCTATCCTAATATTTGTATGATTGGCGTTCTTCGTTATAACATGTTTTTCATCTTCGCACAGTGCCAAACCAACGCGAAGAAGACTACGGTCGAGGTATCGCAATCGGACCTATTCGGGGAAACCTTCTTTACATCCTTTCACAATTTCCTGATTCAATGATTTAAATGACCCAGTAAAAAGTGACAGTGACCGGCGTAATCAAGAAAATTTTGTGAAATAACGTGAGTTCGTTAACCTGACCGTCTCATGAGCTGTTCAGCGCTGCAGGTTAAGTTGCGAGTGAACTGGTGAGTCTAATTTCAATAATTTTGTCCGCACTTTTCAATAGTTCTGAATTTGTTTAATTCTTTATTCGATATTATTTGTGATATTATTTCCTGCTTTGCCGACCGGGGTTTTCGGCAGCGCTTGGACCTGACAATTCGGGCCATAGACACGCCACTGAGCGCGCGAAAAGCTCGCGCTATGAATGGTCAGTGTTTTTCCTTAATAATTCAAAAACGAAGCCCCATCCAACATTTTTGCAAAGGAAATTGTTGTTCAGAATCATCTCACCTACCCCCCATTTCCGGCTCCTACACCAATAATGGGACACCCTGTATAATCTGCTGCGTAGAACAGCTGATGGGTCGACCGGATCAATGACTGTTGCATTTCATGTTTTCTTCCTATACGGTCAGAAAAGGACAAAGCGAAAAACGACAGTGACCGTCCTTTTCTAGAAAAGGACAAAGCGAAAAGAGACAGTGACCGTGCTTTTCGGATCGTGTGTAGGAAAAACATATGAAATGCAGAATTCGTTGACCCGGCCGTCCCATCAGCTGTTCTGCAATACAGATTTTATACATCGAAGAAGGGCCACGATCTGACCAAATGACAGCAATGAACAACGACAAATTTAGATTCTGTCTGCATTTTTAGGCAATTCTTAAAATCTTGTTCATTTAAAATAGATAAAAAAAAAAACAACTTATATTTATTCATTCTGCCGGGATATCGAATAATTCGGTTATTTTCCTTATTCTATAGGTACAATTAATTTCACGTTATTTACGGTCGCGTACGTATATTATTCTCTTTCGCTTTCATTAGCCATTTAGATGTCCGACAGGAATCAAAATCTCGTTACGAGCCGATTCATTTTTCTGATGGTCAGAATTGTAACAAATGTGGCAACATCGTGACAGAAGTCTTGATACATTGCGGCAACTATGGCTTACTTGTGCCTGGATTCACGTGCCTAATGAACGCCGTCCGTGTTATCAAAATAGAAATAATATTTACCGACTGATTTGTAGTTATATCGACCTTGATGATAACGTGGTCACATCAGCTGAAATATACCATAAATGCCTCTGACGGAAAATCATTGAACTATTCTTACGTCAATTACGTTTCAATTGCGTGCAAATCTCATTTTCGATTTCACGCCTTCCAGAAGTGATAAATTGTGAATCAACGAATTTAATTGTAAGTCATATTGTGCTAGTTTAAGGACGGTATGGCTGTGGTGATATCAGTGAATAAAACATTAAATCAGTCAATATTTGATGAAATGTGACTTCAGCAGCCATCTTGTTTGTTTACATCGGTGTCTGTCTCAATCTTACAGTTCAAAAAATAACATTTTTTTAAACGAATGTTGTTTGTTGGCATTAAAACGGAACAGCCAACCTTGTGATAATATCTATCCGTGTGTGCTATAACCGCGAAAATTTCATTCATGCAATTACAAAGCCAACAAAACGATAATATGAAATCGAGTGGCTCTCTCGTGTATATCGTACCTAGAAAAATACTTTTTGAAAAAAGTACAAAAAGGCGCCAAGTGCACGCTTCCTAAAATTAAGATATAATCTATACAAAGAAATGTGTAACACAAAGATTATTTTATCTTTATGAAAACATTTACTTTACAAAAATACCGTACTATGAAATTGGTGTATTTCTCTCAATTCTTTATATATTTATTCATATTCTGTCTATAAAAGAGATGATATCACAAAATAGCGCCAAGCAAACAATTCGTATAATCTACCTGCAAAAAAGTTGGCGCTGCTTTTTTGTAACAAACATGTCAAATATTGCAACTTAACGTTACATTCTTGTACAATTTGTTGTTGTACAACAAATTCATTGATGTTGTGGATGTAACAAATTACATGATCCTGCCCCGCCTCCGAAAAATATGCATTTTATCTAACATGTAATGTAATATTGTCATAAATGTTATACATAGCTGGAGAGAAACCCACGAAGAGAATTAAATATTATTTTATTCTTTTTAGTGCATTTCGAAGTCGGTTATATTTTTTTTCCAAAAATTATTTTATTTCATATTTCATTAAAATTTTGAGAGCAAAATTTGAAAGCAGTTTCCAAATCTATTTTTTGACGCGATTTATCACAAAATGATGCGACGAAAAATTATCCGATACAGTGGAATAGGCCTACGGTATATAACACTGACAAAAAACAACGCATCGAAAATAGTGTCCCGTGGATGATGTGAAAATCTATTAATGCGAGTGTCGCCCTGATGCGCCACGCGCGATTCATATGACACGCGCCTGAGGTGATCCAAGCACTTGGGCCGCCGCGGGGTCCAAGACGTGCGGCGGGGGAAAGGAGGCGTGACATCTGAAAATCGGCCGAAAATAGCAGTTAATTCCGACGCCTGTTTTATACAGTACAGTAATAAATGTATGTTAGTGTTACGACATTTGCAAACAAGAACCGTGGCAAGGTAAATGCATTTGGGATGTTCACCTGATTTGTATAGGTATGTATATACTGTAGGTGCCGATGTCGGAACTGTATGTCTCTCATCGGACTTAGGACTGGGGATACCTGACACTCCAGGCGCGACGAATTGAAAGAGTCTAGAGCGAAAGGAGGTTAATCCTAGAATTCTTAGATGGTCACTTATATTGCGAAATTACGACTATGTATTGGAACATCGGAAAAGCGAGCGAATACAGCATGCAGATGCATTAAGTCGAATGTATAGTGTACTAATCATTACGGAAAACAGTTTTGAACGAAATTTAGAAATCTTACAAAATTTAGACCCGGAAATTAATAAGATTAAAGCAAAGCTAGAACAGGACGAGGATAAATTCTTTGAACTGAGCAACGGCTTGGTATATCGTAAAGCGAATGGTAGATTGTTATTTTATGTTCCGTCATCCATGGAGGATAACGTAATACGTGTAAGCCACGAAGAAATTGCTCATCAGGATGTGAATAAGACAATAGCTATTGTCTTATAGATATATTCTAGAATATACATGTAGAGTCTATTGGTTTCCCTTTATGAAAGATAAAGTAAAAAAACATATTTCAAATTGTCTAAAATGCATAACATTCGCGACTGTTGCAAATAAGATTGAGGGGAAGTTACATTGCCCAGAAAAAGGAAATTTACCTTTCCAATGCGTTCACATTGACCATTATGGCCTATTAGAAAGAACTAGACATCGTCAGAAATATATCTTTGAAATTATTGATGCGTTTACAAAATTTGTTAAATTCTATCCAACTGTCAGTACAGGTACCGATGAAGTAATACGACATTTAAAATCCTATTTTGCGAATTATAGTAAAATTGACAAAGAAAATTGTATCGGATAGAGGTACAGCTTTTACGTCCGGAAAATTTAAGGAATTTCTTGCAGCGAATAGAATACAGCACATTCTTATTGCGACTGCGACACCGCACGCAAACGGTCAGATCGAGCGGATAAATCGTTCGTTGACACCAATGTTAGCAAAACTTACTGAATCTCCTTGTAGCTGGGACAGTGTTTTGGTGCAAGCAGAATTTGCGTTGAATAATTCGATAAACCGATCAATAGGAGATACGCCAGCTAGATTATTTTTCGGAACTAATCAGCTAGGACAACTTAGTGACGATTTACGCGAAATCTTAGAAGAGAGAAACAGTGAATGTCGAGATCTAAATAGTATTAGGCAAAATGCAGTTGAGAAAATTCAAGCGAGTAATGCGTATAATGAGCAATACTACGACAAGAAGCATAAAACGCCGACAAAATACAAATTAGGTGACTACGTAATGATAAAGAATGTAGATGTAACTCCGAATATAAATAAGAAACTTTTACCTAAGTATAGAGGACCTTATGTAGTGAAATGTGTATTAGACCATGATCGTTATATTACATGTGATCCGGAAAACAATCAGTTAACTCAAATGCCTTTTGAAGGAACTTGTTCCGTTGAAAATATGAAACCATGGATTAGGGAAGAATTAGATTAGTTTAAGTTTATTATCGGATAAATCTTGTTATGATTAATTAATTTTCATGTTGTACTTTAGATTTATATTTAGATTTAGTTAAGCTAAGTAATATATACAATAGTTTAGTGCGAGTTTACCGAAGTGTAAATTATTTTATGTTAATCAAAAAACTTTATTTTGTTAATTTATACGAAACGGATATTTATGTTTAACAAGACTGTATTTTAGTTTAATGAGTTTATTTTAGAGAATAAGAAGCTTATGTTTTCTGTGTAACCTGATGATTGAGGGCAATCATATTGTCAGGATGGACGAACTATAGTACCCGGAGTCGGTAACCTACATATTAATTAATGCATGTCAATCGAAAGGGCGCGAGACCTCCCGACGCAACGTGCCGAAACGCGATTATAAATTTACAGTTACAATAAAGACTTCTCGACGCCAACACGTGTGATTCTGTTAGAACCCTTAGAACCCTTAATTAGAACCCTTAACACGGCCACTACAAATGGCTGTTTCACAATCCGTATTCCACCATGGAAAGTTCTTTTTCTGTCTCTTATTTTGAGTTCGAGGTATGGTCTGAGAAGCTGCTCCTATGATTATATCAACGAATTCTTGGAGTAGTGTATTAATGTGGTGTGCATTCGATTCGTTTGGTGTAGCAAGTTCGGCAATTCAGCTTTATGATATTTCCACCTAGGTATGTTGATATCTCCTGCGCTCGTATTGCGTTCTATACTTAATAAAATTGGGAAGTGATCACTGTCGAAGAGATCGGCGGATGCTTGCCATTCGAGTAAGTCTGCAATGTCAGGAGTGCAGAAAGAGAGATCGATGGAACTTGATTTACCAGTTGCTGCGTTAAAGTGTGTAGGATCCTGATTGTTTAAGAGGAACAGGTCGTAGTCAATTATTAGCTTTTCGATAAGTCGGCCTCTTTGATCTATTTTATATGATCCCCAAAGAGTGTTATGGCTATTGAAGTCACCCAAGATAATAAACGATCTGTGGAGTTGGTTTAATAATTCCCATAGTTCTCTGAAATTAAAAGGATAGCTGTTTGGAATGTATAAATTGCAGATAGTGATCATTCTGTTCGCCAGATACAGTCTCACTGCCACTGCTTCTAGGTTAGTGTTTAAGAACATATCAGTTTTGTATAGGTAATTTTTTGCGTAAATAGCAACTCCGTCACTTGCCGCTGAGCAGTTATTCCTATTTTTATGAGCAATTTCAAAATTTTTAATATTTATGTAATGTGCGTTTCTGAAATTGGTTTCCTGGATACTGTAAAGTCCTGTGGAGGTCCACTTTCACTAGACCGCGGACCTTCTTGTAAGAACCATGAGGGTTGTCACGCTAGAATAAAATGGATGTACTTACCTTGTCGAAGATTGCTAAGGCGACTTCGGGGTGGCTTGTTCAAGGTTGGAACGGTAGGCAAGGCGGTTGAAGTGAGATTCCACACACTTGTTCACCAACTAGTTTATTCAGAGTTTGTACAATTCTTCTTCTTACACGGTTACTCGCAGGTATTATAGTCGCGTTCCGTCGCGTTACAATAATTTCACTTGACGCGGGTGAAATCTCGCTCTGTCGAAGTTCAGTCGCCTTCGTATCAGAGTCGACGAGATTTTCTCTGTCGAGGTTCTGACGCCCTCGTAGCAGAGTCGCGGATTTCGTGTACAATTGTTATTTCGCGAGTATCGGAACTGAGCGTTGAGCGCGAGAGCTTGACGCGTTAAATTTTGTGACCGTAGACTTGTCGTGGAGCCGCGAGAACTTAATGATGGAGCGCGCGTGGACGCGACGCGTGAACCTTTTATGATATTAGCCGTATCGTGGAGCGCGAGCGGGTGATCGGTCGCATTGTTTTATACCGCGTAAGTAGGGCGTAGCGATGATTTGTTAATTCCGGTGAGCTACATTTACTTGGATCGTCGGCATTTTTGCAATGTGCGACCCAAATAAATTGCTCACTCGAAATTGGGAAATTGATGAATTTGGATGACGCGGAAGAATTTAAAGAATGCGTCACAGGACGTGACAATACAAATTATGTCAGTGTCTTGTTCATTTATAAGCTTTTGAAGGTACTCGTAGTGTGTCTTTAACCCATTTATATTCCATTGAATTATTTTTGTGCTCATTAAGTGGATTTATTAAATTCAATAGTATCCTGATAAAGGCTTTCATCTTCTTCAGACGAAGTAGGATATGGTGGCGATAGTTCCATTGGCTGTGGTTTTTTAAGCTTGTTCATAATTCGGGAGAATCTATGTTTAATACACCTGTCTTCAAAAAGCGGATATAACTTTTCCATTAGGGTTATTAATTCGTCAGTATTTCCTGTATACTCTTCTGCTATTTCCCTTGTGGCTCTTGAACCGTGTACTTTCTCCATAAAGCTTTTAAATTGGAGAAAATTTAGATGAGACTCAGGATTATTTAGTGCGTCCTTTATAGGAAACAACATATCATCTAATGGTTTCGCTATAACTTCGGTATTCTTGGATTTCCTTTGTTTCTTTGGTGGCTTTGGCGATTCTTTAGGTTCCTTAATCTCTTGTGTCTTTGTATTAGGATCCATTGTTGCTTGTGAGTTTGTTGTGCTTACCTCCGATCTAGTTCGTTTAAGTGGAGCACTTGCAGGATATTCGAAGATGAATTCCATAAGTTGAGCAGTTCGAGGTTCTTTACTAGTAGTGACATTAGGTGTACACACAGGAGTTTGAATTTCAGTGGAGTTCTGGTGGACACTTGGATCGAGTGTTTTATTCTTGTTATTGTCTGCAGTTGGGCAGTTTTTAACGAGATGACCATCTTGTTTACATATAAAACACTTTAAGTTGTCAGAAGAAGGGTAGATCCAGTAAGATGTATCGTCGTGATTGACTTGGATGGAATCTGGAACTTTTTGAACGTCATCGGGATGAATGTAAACTTGCCGTCGAAAGCTAAGGATATCAGAATAGCCTTGTTCCGACAAACCGGCTCTTAAGAATGACACTGAAGATTCTCTTCTGACATTGAGTTTATCAAGTAGTTCTTCAATTACTGTATGAGGGATCGTGGGGTAAACGTTTGAAAAAATGAGTCGTTTGTGTTTAACTAACAGGGGACGAATTTCTATCGATTGGTTTGCAACATTAATCTTTGTATATTTGCTAGTTAATTCTTCGGCAATGTCCTTGGTAGCCAAGAAGATATAAATTCTATTATTAGATATTCTGGAGGCAAATCTAATGTTGGACGGATTAGTTAGGCTTCCAATTGCTCTAATGTATTCTTTGAGTTCGATTCCCTCTTTAGCTTCTAAGATAATAGCCTGTTCTTTCTTTGGGAATATATTATTTTGTGTAACTGAACCATAACTAGCTTTAGTGGTACTTTCTTCACTGGAACTTTGGGGAACTGGTGTTCGGGAATGACTCCTGTAGTCAGAGGTCATCCTGGTATTGTTGCTGTAAAGCAACTCTTTGTATAATTAATTTAACTAATGGGCACCAGATACTCCACAGGATTTGGTATGATGAAGGAATTTCCGTACTGTTGGAGAATTCTCCTTTGAACACGCGCGGCCATTAGTGTTCGCAACGAAAGTAGTTCGCTGGTGCGTCGTTGCAGACAGCGGCAGCACCTCCCGGACACGCATGGCCACGATCGTGCCATCACGAAGAAGAAACCGGTACTCGCACAACGGCCACGCGGTGCCGGTCGACGCCATTATGGCATTATCGTATACGCCGTTCACACGCCAACACGTGGTGTTTGATTTTCCGCTGTTTCTGTGGTTTTCCACCTCTCAGATCACGCGAAAAGATCACGCCTATTGTCCGCGCATTGTTTAAAGTGTATTTCATTTGTCGCAAGACCATTTCTGAGTGTATAGACTGCAGTTAATATTAAATATAGTATAAGTGTACAGTTCGTTAGAATATAATTTAGAGTTAAGCGTTAAACCTAAGTTGCGTCGAAATAAATTAGTGTAAATACGATTCAAGGTGCGTGTCTCGTTTCTCTGTCCCCTCCGTCCACGCAAAATCGCAAACATTTGGTCCTTCGAGCCGGATGAGACACGCCCTTGTCGTGACGATTTGAAAATCGCCGTTAGCGGACATCTTGTTCGACGCCGCTCACGAGTGCCGTGATTTCACACCGTGAACTCTGTGACCCTTTGTGACACTCTGTGCCATTTTAGTGAGCTTTGTGACTCTGATTTAGTTTAAGTGCATACTCTTGAGACAGTGACTCGCCTTTTGTACAGTTTAAGGTGTGATCCTCTGTTCAATTCAAACGGTGACTCGCTCGCGTGCGCGTGAGTGTCGTTTGCTAGTGAGACTTGCATCGCGTGAGTGACTTTTCTGTGCCGCTTTTCTGTGACATTTGCAATGCCGAAGTCGCGGGATCCGTCACCAGCTTCGCAGCCCGACTCCGTACCGGCGGAAAAGGCGGAAGGAGTTGATGCCGTCGCGCCTCCGCGCTTAGCGGTTCCCCAGGAGAACACGCAGTCGTCGCTCGAAGCTCGCCCACGCTCGCCCGCTCGACTCTCCTCCGAGCTGCAGGTCCGCGCACGAGATCAAGAAGAGCGCTTCCGGACCATATTGAGAATTCTGGGCGATCTCGAGGCGGCCACGAAGAGCGAGCCGCTCGAGCTGATTCTAGAGGAGCTGGTCATTGTGCGCGAGACGCTCCTAGATCTGCATCAGCTGTTCCAACAGGAACACAGGGCGTTGAGTCGCGTGTGGTCGGTGTCGAGGCTCGACCACTCGTACTATGAGAACCGGGTGGCCGCGCAGGAGGACATCGCCATGCTCAGCGCCCGCAAGCTGGTGGCTCAGCTGGAACACCGCTGGTCCCAGACTCAGACGACCGCGCAGCCCACGACAACCAGACAGCCCACGCCGACCGCGCAGCCCTGCCTTGAAGTACGCAGACCACGCCTTCCAGAGGTCCCGTTGCCCAGATTTGACGGCGACTACGCTCGATGGGGCGAATTCAAATCGGTGTTCACGTCGGTCATTCGCGACCGCTCCGAACTAACCGAGGAAGATAAGTTTCATTATCTGAAAGGGGCGATTGCCGGCAATGCAGCGCAGCTAATTTCCCACCTGCCAGCCACCAATGAAGCGTTCTCGCAGGCGTGGCGCCTGCTGGACAACCGATTTGACAACAAACGGCTCAACGTACAATCCTATCTGGACCGCATCCATGGATTGACGCCCATGAGACAGCGCAAGGCAGCCTCGCTACTCAAACTGGCGAATATCATCGGGGAAACCACGCAAGGACTGAAGGCTTTCGGGGTCGCCGACCAATTCAACTGCCTGTTCGTGAGCACGCTGGTCCGTCTGCTAGATCCGGACTCCCGCGAGCACTGGGAATCATCGCTGGCCACGCAGAAGGAATATCCGACGCTAGAGCAGCTGACCGACTTCCTGCTTGCCAGAGCGGGAACGCTGGAGCAACTGGAGCGCCTTCCAGAGGCTCGGGTTACTCAGCACGCGCAGGTAACGAAGCAGCCGGTCTCGCGGCCCGCTCAAGGTGCCCACAACCGTTCAAGGTCATCGCGGGCTTCAGCACACGCAGCAACGACCACATCGAATCCCACTCCACGCTCCTCGTCCACGTCAGGCCCCGCACAACCTACAGAGTCCGCGAAGTACCCGTGTGCCTTTTGCAACAAGGCACACTACATTAGCACGTGTCCAATCTTTCGACAATTGGACGCTAAGGACCGCGCAAATGTGGTGAAGGCGCACTCATTGTGCGTCAATTGCCTTGGCCACCATAACCTACGCAGCTGCCGGACCACGCAAGGGTGCAAACTCTGTAACGAGTTGCACCACTCGATGCTGCATGGGGCAGATCTGAGCTATGTGGTGGTGCCGGGTCCTCGTCCGTCCACGCAGCCTACGCCGGGCCCTTCGCAGCCCTCGACATCGACCACGCGTCACACCGGCTCAACCACTTTAGATTGAAGGGTCGGCGCAGTCGTCGAAGAAACCACAGTCCACGCAGCTCACGCTTCTAGACCACGCACGGACGCCCACGCATTCAAGCAACGTACGGACCACGCAACGAGGCCACGCAGAACACGGACAACACTTCTAGCAACAGCACTCGCCCGAGTGCACACCGATCTCGCAGTTCAACAGGTGAGAATCTTGGTCGATTCCGGCTCTGAAATCTCACTTGTTTCAGAATCTCTAGTAACGCAGCTTCAATTGAAACGAACACGCTACACCCTGGATGTCCACGGAGTTGGTGGAGCAAGGACTTCGCCGTCGAACGGAGTGGTCAATATTACCCTCCATTCCAACTACCGGCCTCTCTCAGTCACCATTCAAGCTCACGTGCTTCCACGGGTGACAACGTGTCTACCATCGACGCCACCAACTCTCGCAACACCGCCCTCGCAGCTGGAAAAACTGAACCTTGCAGATCCACAGTTTCTTGTTTCCAGACCAGTGGACATCATACTTGGAGCTGACGCTTACGGACAGATCATCAAGCCAAACATTATTCGACATCCGTCAACGCAGCTGGTCGCGCAACTGTCTATCTTTGGCTGGCTCGTGAACGGCCCCATCGAGGGCCCCTCTACTCCACGCAAAACCGTTCATCAGGTCACGGTCAATAATACCAATCGCCAGCTGGACGAGTTACTCAGCCGATTTTGGACGCAAGAAGAGCCGCCACAGAATACGACGCCGTTGCTCACGCCAGACGAACAGGAGTGTGAAGAACACTTCAAGACCACGCATTCAAGGGACTCGACAGGAAGATACATCGTGCGGTTGCCGCTCAAACTACATCCTCGAGCACTAGGCAATTCCTACCAAACAGCACACGCCTGTCTTCAGCGAATCCTCAGACGTCTCAGCAAGCACGACCAGTACAATCAGCTGTACACCAAGTTCATGCTCGAGTATGAGCAGCTTGGTCATATGGTAAGACTGAACAACAGCTCAATAACCAGTTCGTTGCAGTATTATCTTCCGCATCACGACAACCGCTCTTCGGGTGGTGTTCAATGGCTCCAGTTCAACTTCCTCAGGATATTCGCTGAACGATCTTATGCATACAGGTCCCAATCTTATGCTGAACATCGCAGATCTTCTCATCTGGATACGCAGGTACTAACACCTGTTTGCAACGGACATCACGAAGATGTATCGACAGATCAAGGTACATCCCGATGATTGGGACTTGCAACGCATACTCTGGCTTGATGACACGCAGAAGGAAACGCATTACCAGCTGACCACCGTCACGTACGGGACGAAAGCTGCTCCGTATCTCGCTGTGCGCACACTCTTACAACTAGCAGAGGATGAAGGGTCGAAATATCCCCTCGCCGTGGATCCCATCAAGAATGGCAGGTATGTCGACGATATTTTTGGTGGCGCAGATACAGCAGATCATCTCCTCGAAGTGGCGCAACAGCTGACGCAACACTGCCAGGCGGGTGGATTTCCTCTGGCAAAATGGCACTCTACCAGTAAATCGTTGCTTGAAGTCTTCGCATCCAACCAAGGAAACGCAGCAATCTCATTCGACGACTGCGAGACCAAAATTCTCGGAATAAAATGGACCCCGCATGAAGATACTTTCAACTTTTCAACTATACCTTCTTCCAAACGCACGCAGTTCTCCAAACGCCTCATCCTATCCGAAGTAGCACAAGTCTTCGATCCTCTCGGTTTTGTCGCACCTGTAGTCATACGAGCCAAAATCTTAATTCAAGAGCTTTGGTTACAGGAACTCGGTTGGGACGACATTCTGCCTCCTCACATCACTCGCCGTTGGCTTCACATCAGGGAAGATTTAACCAGCTTGGCCAAGCTTTCCATCCCACGATGGTTCAACACAACGACCACGTCGACCGTTGAACTCCACGGATTCTCTGATGCGTCAGTCTTCGCGATGGCAGCTGTCGTCTACCTCGTCGTCCGCTCACCGTCCACGGGTACCCAAATTTCTCTCGTTTGCTCGAAAACGCGAGTGGCTCCACTCAAACGCCTAACCATCCCGAGGTTAGAATTAACAGCAGCGCTGCTACTTTCCAAACTGGTAAGGTATGTTCACGCTACTTTGAACATGACCGTTACGCAGACATTTTTGTGGACGGACTCAGAAGTCACGCTTGCCTGGATCAAGACGCACCCCTCTAAATGGAAGGATTACGTACGCAACAGGGTAATCCAAATTCAAGAGATCACGCAGCAATATCATTGGAGACACACGCCAGGAACATCAAATCCTGCAGACTGCGCGTCGAGAGGCATTTCGACGGAGCAGTTACACCAGCATACTCTGTGGTGGACGGGACCACCGTGGCTCAAGAAAACGCAGAACGCATGGCCCAAGCAGACCAGTGGTGACGCAGACGAGCTAGGAGCTCCAGAAGCTCGCTCTGTCGTCTCACTCCACACGTTGAACGCAGTCAAGGAATATTCATGGAATTTAATCTATCAATATTCTTCTGTTAACAGGTTGTTCAGAATTACGTCTCTTTGCCTCAAATTCGTGGACAAACTGTTGAAACGATACAACGCTTCGCCCACGCCAATGATCTCCGCAGCTGATATGGAAAGGGCCAGGATCTACTGGATTCAGGCTACGCAGTCCCTTTACTTCAAAGACGAACTCGCAGCACTCGCCAAGGGGACTTCGCTTTCATCTACACATCCTTTTACACGGCTGACCGCTTACCTCGACCATCAAGGGATCGCCAGGGTAGGAGGACGGCTGTAACACTCAGAGCTGTCGCACGAAGGCAAACATCCGGTAATTTTGCCTCGTGATTCACAACTCTCAGCGCTTCTCATCGACCACGCACATCAGCAAACGATGCATGGAGGTACGCAAGACACCCTCGCCTTTCTCAGACAACGCTATTGGATCATCGGTGGACGAGCGCCGGTGAAAACTCACATCCTCAGGTGCGTGAAGTGTGCTCGGCAGAGGGGGATCCGTGCCCATCAACTGATGGGCCAACTACCTCTCTGTCGGGTCACTCCATCGCGCCCGTTCACGCACACCGGCGTGGACTACGCAGGACCACTCACGCTTAAGACCTGGAAAGGACGAGGAGCGAAAACGCATTAAGGGTGGATTTGCGTATTCGTCTGTTTCGCAACCTCAGCTGTTCACTTGGAAGTTGTTTCAGATTACTCTACAGACGCTTTCATCGCAGCCTATCGCAGATTCACGTCCCGCAGAGGTATCGCAGCATGCCTCTACTCAGATTGCGGTACCAACTTCCAAGGAGCAGACGCACAACTTCGGAAACAATTCATCGAGAGTACACGCGAAAATCAGAACATCGCAGCTTCACTCGCCAAGGATGGTACGCAGTGAAATTTCAACCCGCCTGCGGCTCCGCACATGGGCGGAAAATGGGAGGCCGCGGTCAAGTCGCTCAAATTTCACCTCAAGAGGACGGTTGGAGATGCTTTGCTGACGTACGAGGAATCAGTAACATTGCTCGCGCAGATCGAAGCCATCCTCAATTCACGACCATTGGAACCACTCAGCGACGATCCAGACGACGTTTCAGCCCTGTCACCAGGCCATTTTCTCGTCGGAACGCAGCTGAACGCAGTACCAGAACCCGCATTGCTTGATGTCGCAGCCAGCAGACTGTCAAGGTGGCAGTTCATTCAACAGCGGCTCCAACAATTTTGGAAGCTCTGGTTCACGCAATATTTACAACGACTTCAGGCGATCTCCAAATGGCACCATCCAACCAACAAGATCAAGGTAGGCTCTCTTGTTCTTATCACTGACGAACGTTTGCCCCCAGGCAAATGGCCCATGGCCAGGGTTCTCAGGCTCCTACCAGGGAAGGATGGACTGACCAGGGTCGTCGAGCTCAAGACGGCCACCACGACGCTCACGCGGCCTATCGTCAAGCTGGCTCTGCTTCATCAGCCCTCTCATGACGACGCGGACACGCAGACTTCATCACCGACCAGTCGCTGATGGCCGGGGGGAATGTTGGAGAATTCTCCTTTGAACACGCGCGGCCATTAGTGTTCGCAACGAAAGTAGTTCGCTGGTGCGTCGTTGCAGACAGCGGCAGCACCTCCCGGACACGCATGGCCACGATCGCGCCATCACGAAGAAGAAACCGGTACTCGCACAACAGCCACGCGGTGCCGGTCGACGCCATTATGGCATTATCGTATACGCCGTTCACACGCCAACACGTGGTGTTTGATTTTCCGCTGTTTCTGTGGTTTTCCACCTCTCAGATCACGCGAAAAGATCACGCCTATTGTCCGCGCATTGTTTAAAGTGTATTTCATTTGTTGCAAGACCATTTCTGAGTGTATAGACCGCAGTTAATATTAAATATAGTATAAGTGTACAGTTCGTTAGAATATAATTTAGAGTTAAGCGTTAAACCTAAGTTGCGTCGAAATAAATTAGTGTAAATACTATTCAAGGTGCGTGTCTGGTTTCTCTGTCCCTTCCGTCCACGCGAATTCGCAAACACGTACAAAAAGTAGGAACACAACACTCGCGGTCGAAGATATTGTAACCGTGCTGGTTACATACCAAGAGACGGCGTACGAACAGCCGAGTGTGACTGTGTGAGTGTGATGGACTCCCCTACCACCGTAAGGATACGCGGCCCTTTGCCGCGTGCGAAAGAATTTAGGAGAAGCGCCCCACTAATTAAATATGAGTGCGCATCGATCCCCACTCGATATGGATCGAAGGAGATCGATGCTCGTTCGACAAGAATTACTCTACGTCTGGAAGCGATCCAGGTAACACGCGTTTCCAATTCCGTTCAGCGAAAACCGGTATATAATTGAGAGGTCAAACCGACCTGGTAACTTAGTCAAACCGCCTAACTCACTCTCGCTATATACGCGTCTCAAACCGAGGAGTCACGAGCACAAAGCGCGCCGTGGCACAGCTAGAACGCGATTTTCTCCTTTTTGTGTTGTTCCGGCGTGTACAGCGTAGCAGTCACAAATAAGTTAAAATCAAACTTTAATATCGTAACGAGTGGTAAATCTTCGAATATCAATTTTCGCTGAGCGGAACGAAACGGTGAGTAAGGTTGTTTCGAGTCACTGCTGATGGTAAAATCTCGCGTGGCAAAACCACAGAATCCGTGAACGATTGAGATCGGATAATTCTCATACATCTTGACTCAGCTCCTAGGCTCATACAGGCAGTCGAAGTATCGCTCGACCCACGCAAAGTGTCCCGCCGTAACTTCTGGCTGTCCCTGCGTGCCCTTATGAGACGTGGACTCGATTGTGAGCATTATCACAATTTCTGCCGGCATTTAATCGTGGCATCGCTCACAGACTCGTCCGAGCATTCAAAGTGTCGCTCAGCTCACGAAAGTGCCCTGCCGTCACTTCTTGAATGTACTCAGATGCCTTTGTGAAGAGGTGGATACGACCGTGTGGCACGGTGATCGCTCTGTTTGGTAGCATCCCGGTATATTAATCTTTACCGATTCTAATTGAGTAACCGAAGTGCCGCTCAGCCCACGATTCGTGCCTGCCGACATCTTCTGATTGTTCTCGATTGATCGAATACATGAAGTTCTTCTACATTTATCAGAATGGTGACCAGCCGAACGTAAATTCTGTTAACCCAATTTTCTCCAGAATATACTACGTTTACATCATAAATTGTTTCCAACTTACTTCAACAACCGATCAAAACTCCCCGCTGTCCAGTACCTGGAGGCCCGAATCCCTCCATCTAATAAATTCCATTGTCTGACATTCTAAATAGTTAAATTGCGTTTATCGACTTTAATCGACGTACGGTTAATTAATTTAGAAATACTAGAATCTAACTAAATTATGTAACCATCGCCAAGGAAAATCCCGTGGGCGAGAAAAAAACGGTTAGGGTGAAGTCCTCCATTACCCTCCAGTCAACGGCCTTCTGGACCAAGTACTCCGACACTAGCGTTATGTTAGGGATAGAGTACCCGAAGCCCGGTCTGCGGTACGTCGGAGTTGTACCGACGTTAAGGACGACGAGGCCGAGTCGGACAGCCATCTCCAACACCAATTTTCCCCTGGTGTTGGTTGTAGGCATGCCCAACTCAGTGGCCCGCGCATTAAAGTCTCCGGCGACCACAAGCTCGCTAGAGATATCGCGCATGTCGTCCTCAAGGGCTTCGAGCTTATCCCTGAACACGTTAATGGTGTCATTGGGGGAGAAGTAACAGCTCACGATGGTTTTCCGTTCCACTTTCATTCGCACGTACCCGTCTCCAGTTCTATGGTTGGTGACTCGGGTGTTAGGGTTAACAACTCAGATCGATGCAGAGCCGTAGTCATCCACGTGCCACGGCACTCTTGTTCTGTAGGGCTTACTGATGACCACCACCGCTGCTCCGTGCTCGTGTACGAGCTGCGTGAGCAGGTCATCAGCGACCCTGCTACGGTTCAGGTTGCCCTGGAAGACGGAGATCATTTTTTCCGTCCTTTCTCCTTCTCCAAGGCAACCCGGAACGCTTTACATGCTCCAGACCCGGGGATGTGCTCCGGGGGCTGCGCATCCTTGTCAGCCGCGGTGCATAGATAACACTGCGGTTTTGATGTGCAGTCTGTGGCCTTGTGCCCCAGCTGGCTGTATCTTCAGCAGAGGTTGCTTCTATCCGGCCGTTTGCATTCGACTGTACGATGGCCGTATCCCAAGCACTTGTAACAGCGCTGAACGTCTATGCGGGGCCTTACTCGGCAGCGGACCCACCCGACGCATAGCTTCCCTTTTTCTTGGAGCCTTCGCGCCGCTTTTCGTCCATCTGCAGGGCAGCCATTGTATGCTCTCGCGCGTTCGGGGCAAAGATGGTGACCTTAAGCGGACCGGTCATGTCCTCGCCCAATTCGCGTCGTACCGCGTCCTCCACTTCCGAGGATGTCGTGAGGCATTCCATGTCAAGGACCTCCAGTCTCATCTGGTTGGCCAGAATTTTGGCTTCCCCAGACTGCCCCACGGCCTCCTGGATTGCATCTCTTAATGCCGGCTGGTCTCCGCACTTGTCTAACTCAAGAAAGAGACGACCCTCCCTGGTCTTCCTGGCAGTCCGGATTACGGTGGCCGTGTCTTCGGGTCGCACGTTTTGTCGGATCGCATCGAGGATGTCGGCGTAGGTCTTTCCCTCGGTGGGTTTCACAACCACTGCGCTCCTTTTTGGGCGCTGTCGTATTGCTCTCCTCTTCTTCTTTCTTGCCTTTTCAGGCTCGGCCTCCTGGTGTCGCAACGGCACCTCGGCTTTATTGTCGCTCGCCCGTTTCCCCGTTTTCCTTTTTTCGACTCTGGGCTGAACCTTAGTCCATCCAGAGTCGGTCTCCACGACTTCGCTTTCTTGCCCTGGGATTGGGTCTGCTGCGGGGAGCTGGTAGCCGCTCTTTTCGATGATCTCGTCGCAGGACTGACTACTGCAGGGTTGCTTGTCTGCTGGGCGTTCTTCATGCGGAGGGCTTTAATTTCCGCCAACTTGGTTGACGCCTCCAGGCGAACGCGTCTAGCATGACTGATGCCGTCCAACAGATCTTCAATCTTTGGGATACCGTTCTTTATATCCTTCGAGACATTTGGCTGCTTTTTAAGTGCAGCTGCGATGACTCGGATGATCTCCCTCAGCGCTTTGATATCTTCGGCGGTTTGCTTTTCCGTCTCCTCGATTTTCGCAAATAAAGCAAGGCTATCACCGACGCCACTGCCAGGAAGCACAGCCTCCTGGCGTGGTGTGACTGCGGTGTGTGGATGTATCGAGCTACGCTCGCCGTTTCCCTTGTTACGTTCTCGCCCTCAAAATTTCCTTATTTGGAGTTGGCTGCGTACACCCGGCATTAGTCACGTAGTCTAGAATTTTCGAGACCAACGCGAAGCAAGGGCGTTGTCCCTCGAAGTCACGTAGCGCACTTCCCCACCACCCTTTTTATCCTGATTTTTGGGTATAAAAAGGGTTGCGGCGAAGGCACTTCGGGTCTAGTCAAATTCTAGAAAGGGCACGTTACACGTCTGTACGTTTCCCTTACGACGCATAGCAACTTAGCGAGATCGGGTTCAAGTCCCCTTCGAGCATCTTCTTAACCATACAGTACGTAGTCGTCTGTTAGGCATTTCATTTACGGTTGTAGTCGTTCCCCGTTTGCTCGCGTTCGTTAAAACCGAGAAGGATTAGATTCTTGCTTCGCGGAATCGAAACTAACTATTCAAGTAACTCCAATAATATTGTAACTTAATTCAAGTTAGAACACCGCGACAAATTACACTATAACAGTTGTAAGTCCCGGTGCATTAGAATAAACGGAATCAAATAGATTTAGTGTTGATCAATTATAATAAACCGTCCTGAACCCACTAAGGTGTACCTTTACCGCTCGAGGTGCACCGAATACGTTACGAGCACTAATACTAACATTTCCTGCGGCTCCCTACGTTAGCCATACGTAGGTTCGTCCGCATATCACTTTCCTGAGGCTCCCCACGTTAGCCATACGTGGGTTCGTCCTCGCGTCTTGACCTTTCCTGAGGCTCCCTACGTTAGCCATACGTAGGTTCGTCCTCGATAACCAACCTCCTGGAGCTCCCTACGTTAGCCATACGTAGGTTCGTCTCCGCGTCTATTTCCCCTTAACAAATTACCATATACCTAAAATAAAGCCCCGGCTACGCAGCCGTGCCCCTCCGGCTCGTAACACCCTCAATGTTAATATTGTTGCGACGGCGTGAAGGTGCCGCGCAATGCCACGAAGCTGCATCGTTGCGACAGCGTGAAGATGTCCCGCAACGATGTGAAGCTGCCCCGGAGAGCGAGCGGAAGCGAGCATTCGAGCTTCCGGTTGCTATCAAGAAACCGGCAAATATTCAAAGAGTCGAATACGACGACCTGTCAGATTCAGACGTGCTCTTGCGACACGAGATATCTTTGTTATTGTATAAAGTTTCCTTCTCTCTTGTAAATAAATTCGTTGTACAGTGCCATGTTATTTTTATAAACAATGAGTTTGTCCTCGAGTAATACTCCCCGGCGCAACAATATTATTATTTTTATTTAAATTCGCCATTTATCTCACTTGCTACTCCAGGGTACCAGGCCATCTCCGAACGCGGTTACCTCCGGGTGTGGGGAGGTGATAACGACCGCACCTACCCCCATGACTGCGGCCGCTTTTGGCTTGGGGGCGGGAATGTTACATCCACCCCGGCCGTGCACCAGCACCCATTATTGGCATCCTGGTACCCCCTTGGGAGCGGCGCGTACACGCCGGGAGCCACCAGGAGGTGCGCGCTACACGGATCATACAGCACATCCCTTTCGGGCAGCGTCACCGTGCCCGCTACGCCTCCTGACCCAGACAGAGAGAAAAACGGCCGCCCCTAACATGGGGAACAGATGCCGACCAGTACGCCGCTCGATGCGGAACAGACGCGCCTGGATTTTCAGTTTTGGTCCGCGACTGCTTATTCGTCACCTCGCTTATTTCGCAGCTACCCAGCATATCTGCCGGGCGTTCCCCTATCCGCCACCTGGGGACGCGCCGGGGTTGCGGTGGACGTCCGTTCCCGGGGGTACAATCTCCGGCCCCGGCATACCATCAGATTTACTGATAAAGTGGATGAAGGAATACTTCCAACTTAACGGATAATCATTGTCCCTGTACATTTTGTTGAAAATATCGAGAAGAAGAATTTTATAGCTAACGGGAAGTTTCCTAATTATATCATAATCAATGCCATTGTCACGTCCGGATTGAGAGATGTGTTAGGATCTTAATTTTCGCGGACGGATTAGTACTGTGGCACTTTTGACCCACACGGCGCAACGAGTCCGTGTCTGATCGGGAACCTCGCGGATAAAGTCATCGAGATTTTAGCGGGTTAATTGCGTCATGATTAATGGAACTATTATTATTACGCGAAGAAGAATTAACTTTAACCTACTGTTAAGGCGTTTTTACACGGGAAGCTCAGAATCGAGAAGTTAAATGCGAGGGGGCTTTTCCTGTTCGGCCACGATGCGGTCGTATCTTTCTTTGTAAGTCGCGAAGCGCTGATCGGTTGGTGAGATATTTTCAAGCTTTGGTAAGCGGATTCGGTAATCTATTTTATGTAACTTCCAGGGGGTTTGATTATTAACGGATGATGAAGGTTGTTCGGGAGTGGTAGGTGGTTCAAGGCCGGATTCAGGGGGAGTTTGTGGAGTCGGCGGGCGACTTTCCAAAGTCATTTCCCTTAAGGGGATTCTATTTCCAGAAGATTCTGCGGGTCTAATTATTATTTCTTCCGTAATAGAAGGGAGATTAGCAACGCCTAGATATTGAGGATAGCTAGCGTAATTGCAGAAGTCGTTATGCAACTTGCGCAGTTGGTATTTCCTGCCGCCGCGGCGTGTTTTCGGCATCTGAGCTTTTAACTTAATTTAACTATTAATAAAATGGAATGTACTAATATAAGAATTTTCGCGGAAATTGAGTAATAGATTATCTCTTTTATATTTCAGGTTCAGGAGAAGCAACGTGCGGAACGGCCAGTCACCGAAGCTTCGTAGGAAGATAGGAATTGAATCCTCCCGTGCGGAACGGCCAGCACCGAAGAAGATTCAACCCTGAAATAGACAAGGATGTGTAGAGTCTAATCCTCCCGTGCGGAACGTCCAGCACCGTAAGAAGATTGACCCGGACGAGATGGGTAGAGATGAGATCGAACTCAATAATCGTAGCAAAAATTCTAAAGGTATTTTAACCGTGAATTTAGAATAAGTGCAATGCTCGTGTGCCGTGGTTAAATCAAGAATGAATCGAAGATGGATACCGAAGATTGAAAATCGAAGATCGAGTTGAGAATAAGAATTTGAACTTGAATTGGATTTGGAACGAGACGACGCAAGGAATTGAATAAAATAAATCGAAGAATTAGCAAAAATATGAAGTATATTCTAAATAAAAATTAATCTTAGAAGTAAAGAAATACAAAAATATCAGCTAGATTCTAAAATCTAAACCGAGTAGTCGCTTCGCCTTTTTAGGAGGAGTGATCAGGAGCGCGGTCGCGTTGGAAGTGACTTCTTGACGAGTCGCTCTGACCTCCTTCGCTCGCGTGCGGGAGTCGCGGTGGTGGGGGAGTCGGCGCGCGCCGGTGCGCCGCGTGGTGGGGCGCGTGCTAGCGGCGGGCCGCTGGCGCGTGGCGATGACTCTGCTTAATACTAACGCTTAACAATTAATTAGTTATTAGCAATTCGAACTTATGAATATGATTTTCCGTTTCGGCGGGTCCTTAAACCTATGAAATGGCTCATGGATTGTCGCAATCGGATGATTTAGTAATTTTTAATATTATTAGTAGTTTTTCGCTTTTTAATGGTTTAACGATTCATCGCTTGCGTCTGAGAATGTAAATTTTTGTTTCGGCAGACGCTATAACCTATACTTTGATGTATAGATCGTCCCCGTGCGATGATTTTAGAAATTATAGAAGGTTTCCGCTGGAGTGGGGGTAACCGCTAGCGGTGACGCGTGGCTAAGACGCGGAGTTGGCGCGCGACGTAGTTCGCGCGGAAACAAATCGTTGCATTTGAATTTCTCGCGTTTGAAATAGAATAGGTGAATTCAGCGGATTCGAATTAGTATGATTTGATATTTTACACTTTCGTGTACGATGATTTTGGATTTTAGCGTTTAACTTAGCGTTGCGCGGAGTGGGGGTAGCGGTGACGCGTCCCCGGCGCGTGGCTAACGCGCGGCTGGCGCGTGGCGCAGTTGGCGCGTACTTAGCTCGTTAAATTGAATTAACTCGCTTTTAATAATTAGAAATTTGAATTCTACATAGTCGATTTAGTCGAAATTGATACGTCACACTTGTGTGTGCGTGAACTTGAATTTTCCCGTCGACCTGGCGTGAGCGGTCGGCGTAGTAGGGGTAGCGAGGCGATGACGCGTCGCGGCGCGCGACTTGGCGCGTGACGAAATTCGCGCGTTCTTACATTCTTTCCTTTTGGGAATCCAGACGCAAGACTCGTTTTTATGAATTTTATGCGGTTACAAAAATTGTATGTCGAATTATTAGATTTTTTTATATTAAATGATAAATAATTAATTATGTATATATATGTATATGCGTATATATATGTTTCCAAGTGGTATCAGCAACACGTCGAGTGTCGGTCGACGTGACACCATCCATTCCGGGAGCTGATTTGGTCCTTTTAGAGCCCAGAGCAGTATTAAACTCTGAAAGGCTTAACTGAGAGTCAAGAAACAAGTTTTGTTGACCGGAAGGTAGCCAGCGAGGACCCGAAGGAGCCCAAGGGGGACCTATTTTATTCAAAGCATGCTGCATTTTGTTTATATCTTGTGAGTTATTAGATGAGTTTTGAGAACTTATTTTAGTCCAGCTGTTTTTGAAAATTTTGCACAAATTCCAAACGTATTTAGGATTAGTTCGAAGGTTAATACTTCCGGCAAATAGTTTGAAACACTCCTTTTTCTTTTTTTTGAATGTTTTGGTGGCTAAAGCGCACATCTTTTTGCAGTTAATTAGATCTTCTAGATTAAGAGTATGCTCCCATTTTTTAAAGGCTGCTCTACGGAGTCTTTTAATTCGATCGTACTCTGCGTCCCACCATGGAACTGGGTTGAGTATTCCGCGAAAAGGGCCACATTTTTTAGGAGGAGTACAACATTTGACTGCTTCCACTATTGTATGTAAGAAGAAATTATACTTAACGCTAGGTGATAATTGCACAAATTCCGAAGAAAGAAAATGAGAGTAGGAGTTTTCCAATCTTTCACCGAACTTAGCCCAGTCGAATTGATGTGAGCTTAGAAGATCTATTGTTATAGATATGTTTATCCACACTGACACTCACATAAATTGGAAAGTGGTCAGAACTCCAGGTCTCATCACATACCTTAACGTCAATTTTATCAGAAAAGTTAATCGAAGAGGAAATGAGATCTAGATTAGATTTTAGAGATCGATGAATATCAATATAAGAACTTGAATTATCATTATGTAAAAATAAGTTGTTAAATTCAGCAGCAATTTCCAATCTCGACCCGTTACTATCAGTGTAACAACAATTCCAATTTTTATTGTGAGCATTAAAATCACCTATGAGTATACAGTTATTGTTTTTGTTAACATTTGAAAGAATGCAATTCCAGTGATCCTGAGAAAGAATGAGCCCAGGAGTTCTGTAATAAATTATTAAGTCCAATGAAGATGTGAAATTTAAGAAGCGAATGCCGCAAATCTCAACGGAATGATTCGGAGTTTTTAACTTATCTATCGCCGAAAAAGCGAGACTGTTACGGACAGCAACTAAAATTCCTCCACCTCTAGAGTGGTCTTTGTCCTTTCTAAGTATCCGGAAACCGGGAAAGTTAATCCTGTTTGCGGGGGTGAGCCAAGATTCAACACAAATAAATATATCGACATTGAAGAGTAGTGTCCGGATTTCAGGAGCTCTTCGCAAGATGCTTCTGGCATTCCAGAAGAGAATATTAAGCGGCTTGTTGTCCATTACCTTGCCTAAAATGAGTTGTGAACACTATGAAGATGCAGATGAAGAGCTTCTTGATTATCCATCGAGCATGAATCGGTGCTGGAACCATCATCCAGATCAGAACCTAAGGTTGAATTTGTAATTTTCTTGATGATTATGATGATGCGGCTTTTTAAGCTTCGTTCAGAGACAAGATCCTTTATATCTGACAGCATGACGGTAAAGGCAGTAATATCTTTTGTAAATCTCAGAACATTTTCCAAAATTTTTGGATTGTCATACGAAGTATGTAGAAAGTCAATGATACTGTTGAAATTAAGAGGGTATTTGCGAGAGTTGTAACGAGGCAAATTTGGCCTCGTTACGAGACCGCTTGGCGCGCCCCGCTCCCTCCGCTTCGGCGGGTCTTCGCCTCCGGGACATGAGATTTGTGTGCGTGAGATGCATGAGTGTGTGAATGCTTTCTTTTTGCCGGCCGACTGCCTCGCGCTCCGCCACGGCGGAATATCGCCGCCGCCGGTCCACTCAGAGGAGGGAGATGCCAGATGGGTCCACCACCACCGCTGGTCGCCCGGCTGAACGGTCACGGCTCCTCCAATCTAGTAGCTGCCCTGGGGGCGACCGTCAGCCGGCCTCCGAGGACGCCGGGCCTGGGAGCAGCGAGTCCAACACCGCTCCGTCGAAGCCACCCTCCCGACATGCCAGAGGGCTCCCAGGACCCGGCCAACCGCATTTTGAGACACTGCGGCCAATCTTGGTTTTCGAACTCCCTCGGCGGGGGGTGGGGGGACCGCGCACCGGCGGCGAAACGAGAGAAGCGCGCGAGCGGTTGAAGAGTCGAGTCATAATTAGAGAGAATTTGGAATTTTGTATAACTTGATTTCTTTGGTTGTAGCGTGTGTCGGTCCCATTTAGTTTCATTTAGTTTCTTTTTCTTTTGTATTTATTATTCTGTTATTTTGCGTATTTTGATTTTCTTTTTCCGTTTGTGCGTGCGTTTGTGTGGTGCCCGTTTTGTGGAAGGGCCGCCCGCACCGTCACCACTTGGATACGTCGCCGCACTCCATGTCCAGGTAGGACTCACGTCTTTTGTGTGACTTTTGCTAGCGTGTGTGAGTGAGAGCATCGGCGTGAACGCGGGAATACCGGGGTATTCCATATTCTACCGTGTTCCGCGACCTAGGCGACCGGACCGACCCGAGAAGACGAGGACTCTCGAGGCCCGTCCCCTTGACCACGATCCCGACCGATTATTCGCCTATTCCGAGAGATAGCGTAACCCGGCAGGATATGGGTAAAACCGCCTACGAGGCTCTCTATTCTTGTCTAGAGCGTCGTAGCTCTTTGTTCTGAGGAGTTCCTCTCTCTCGCACTCGCGTGGGCGGTCACGTGATGATGGCTTACCCATCCTAGCGAAAAAGAAAGGCTTTCTCTCCACGGATCTGCGTCGAACGATAAACACGTACTTGCGATTTCGCGGTTTACCGTTACTTGTACGAACACGTGCCCGGTGCTCCGGATTTACGCATTGCGATTTATTCAGGCAAGCTTGCCAAAATTAAAGGAACTCTCAGTAGTCTATTGCAGTAAATACTTTAATATAGTTTAATAATAAGTTGTGTAAATATGATAGTGTATATAATAGCGGTTAAGTACGTGTATCATAGTTTAACAATTAGTCGTTAAGTGTCTTTAACAAACAATAAAAGAAAAAGTAATCGTCGCTCGCGGTTACGCCTTTTCTGAACAGCATACAATTTTGTAATTAGCTATCGTATTTGTTTGTTAACGTTTATTCGCTTTATGTAGAAGTCTTTGATTCTTGTTGATATTAGATTTATCGTTTGTTTGATTGCCTTTTCATGTACTATTATTGGAGGGGGTTCGGGCTCGTTATTGTTTGTGTTTTCGGGATCTTTCGCGAATCGGTTACCTTTGTTGATACTATTCAAGCTGTCTGTTGCTTGTGATGGGGGCTGCTTGGTTCGTAATTCTTGCTGTAGGGTGCTGCTGGGCCCTGGCCTCCGTTTGTCGTCGGTTGGGTTTACAGCAAGAGCTGCGCGCTTTCTCGTTTTTGGCGAGGTGACTTGCGTCCATCTCTTCCCTTCGTCTCCTTTGTCATCAAGCTCATCGTTGGATGTATCCATTGGTTCCATTGGCTCGTTGCGGCCATTCTTCGGGGTTGAGGTTGTGGCGTCCAGTAGGTTCTCATTCTGCTTCGTTTTTTTTCTTCTTCGATTTGTTGTAATAGTTTGTCTACTAGCAAGCTGAGTTTGCTATTTTGTTGGATTAATTCTTCGTAGGATGGTTTGAGTCCTGTTTTATTTTCGTCTTTGTTTTGTGTAATTATGTCTGCGGATTGCGTTGTCGTTATATTTGATGTAATTATTTTGTTTGTTTGTGGATAATTCCACGCCAAATCGATCACTTTTTTTGGGCGATGTCTCGGATTTTGTTCTAAATTAAATATATTGTAGTTCACGTGAAATTAGGGGGGGGGGGGGGGTTAAGTCATCACTTTACTCGTTTCGAAACCGTTTGAGAAATATAAGCCTTTAAATTTCGCGTTGTTTGCCTATTTTCGTGAAAATGGGTTGAACGTTTGAATTTTTATCTCGGGAACTATTTATTCTATTGACCTACTTTTTTTTGTATTTTATTAGGGAAGGATCACTCGTTTAGAATATATTTTTATTGGATTGAAAAATGACTTTTACAATATTGAAAATTATAAACAAAGTTTTTTTTTACAAAAATCGCTTCAAGATCGCGTTTTTAAAAATCTGAAAAAATTATTTTCGGATTCCTTGAAGTTTTCTCTATAAAATATCTAAATTTCACGATGGTGTTTTTCCTATTAACGTCGCAATAAAATGTTATAGACAGCCGCTACGCACCGTAACAGGAGGACGGACCGTAGTTCGGCTCGCTATTGTTATTATGGTCGAGTTATGGGACCGATATTACCCTATACCTGTTAATTCAATGAACTCGAAAAAATTGAGATCGCTTTACTAATGTCTAAGTACTGCCACTACTTGCAGAAAAATGTTAATAACCTACTTGTATCCAATTGTATCGCTTGTTTGGAACGATTAAATTCTATTCCTAAACAGTATTTCACGTCGTTTAAATCCCTGATCTCGAAACTATTTCTAATATATTTTTTAAAATCGTTTATTTTACCAAGGTCGCGCGAGACTATCAAGATATCGTCCACATAAACGAGAACCATCAGAATATCTTCTCCTCGCCCTTGATAATAAACACACGGATCAGCCGTTCTCGGAAGTAATCCGAATTCTTTTAACTCTTCATTTAAACGACGATGCCAGCTATGACCGGCTTGCTTTAAACCGTATAAAGCTTTTCGCATCGAACAAACCTTATCTCCGCTTCTTAGATTACGCCGCATTTCGATAGCTTTTGCTTTTACATTACCATCACCTTTTTCGGTATCGGCTAAAATGTCTAAAGCCTTCTCAACGTGACGGGGAACTTCCATAAAGATCTCCTCATCGAGTTTACTGTTTAAATAAGCCGACGTCACATCTATTTGGTGAATTGTCATACGGTATTCAGCTGTGAGAGTTGCCATAATTCTGACCGATTCCAAACGTGCAACCGGGGCAAAAGTTTCACAAAAGTCAATCCCGTAACGTTGAGGGAATCCACGCGCAACTATCTTCGCCTTCCGACGATCGATTTCATCATTCGACTTATATTTATTACGTAGGACGATTCGACTTCCAATCACCTTCGCGTTCTTTGGACGTTCGACGATTTTCCAGGTATCATTCTTTAAGATCGACCCTAATTCGATGGCAATGGCTTGGTGCCATTCGTCCGCCTCCGGGCCCGCGATGGCTCGCTCTAAAGGAATTTCGGCTATAAACGCCTGTTCAACCGCGGTACTTGCTGCTTGCACCGTTTTATACTCTTTGCGCGGTCTTCCCCTCATACCTGTGCGAACTATCGTCGGTCTACCTCTAGCTCTCTGAGACTGTTCGTCTACGCGATTATCTTCGTCCACGCTTATCTCGCTTGCGCTATCTTCATCCGCGCTTAATCAAATTGCGGTATTTTCGTCCGCGCTTAATTCGCTCGCGCTATTGTCCGATTCATCCGCATCGTCCCCATTACTATCGTTCCGATAATTCGGAGAATATAAATGAACGTCGAAAGTCATACGTTCGGTTTCACGTTCATTTCGATCTATATCATCCCGTGAGGTTCTCTCGGAAGGAACACTTTCGGACGTAGATTTGCCGCCTAGTTTATTCTGATTCGCGCTATAATTTTCCAGAAACCTTACATCGCGTGCAACTTCTACCCGTTTCTCCTTTTGATTCCATATTCTGTACGCCTTTGAACATTCAGAATATCCGACAAAAATTCCCTTTCGCGAACGCGGCTCGAACTTCCCCTTGTTTAGATCGTTATTCAAAAAATAGACATCGCACCCAAAATCGCGAAAATGTTTTACGTTGGGTAGCTTTCCGTAAAGCCTCTCAAAAGGAGACTTTCCCGCTAAAATTCTCGACGGACATCGATTTCGAATGTAATTCGCCGTTGATACGGCTTTCGCCCAGAAAGATCGCGGTAAACCGGACTGCGCGATCAAACACCTTGCTGTTTCTATGATCGTCCGATTCTTTCGCTCGGCTACCCCATTTTGCTCTGGGTGGTACGCGACCGACAATCCACGTTTTATTTCGTTGTCGTTTAGGAACTTATCAAAACGTAAGTTTACGCATTCTCTTCCGATATCCGATTGAAGAATTTTGATGTTACGACCGGTTTGATTTTCGATATAATTTTTTAAATCCTTAAACGCGTCGAATACTTGGTCCTTCAACCTTAAAAATCGCACCTCGCACCATCTAGAATAATCGTCAATAAATGTAACGAAATATTTATTACCTGTATGTGAACACGTTCGCATGGGAACACAGACGTTGCAGTGAATTATCTCTATGATACCTGTCGTGCGCTTAGATTTTTTCGGGAAAGGTGTCCTCGTCATCTAATTTTCGATACAGATCTCGCAACGCAGTGTTCGTCTAAAGTCTCTAACGTTTCCGCTCGGTATGATGCACCTGCGCTTCGCTTCCAGTAAATCCTGCTGGTTTAAATGTCCAAGCCGCCTATGCCATATCTCGAGCACACTGTTGCTTTTATCTTTTGTCGGATCTTCGTTTGTAGCTATGGCACGGTGTGAAGAACTCTTTTGCACCACGTAATATAGACCATTTTCACGAATGGCGATCAACGTATCGTTGTCTTCGTCGTCGACAATTTTCGCCTCTCGCTACGTAAAAATCACCTTGTAACCACGATCCGTAATTTTTCCAACCGACAATAAATTTGTTCGTAAATCCGGTACGTGTAAGACGTCTTCTATCGTGAGGTTCTTTTCCGAATTTTCTTGATCGATTACCACGCGCAAAGTGCCTGTTGGCGAATTCTCCTTTGAACACGCGCGGCCATTAGTGTTCGTAGCGAAAGTAGTTCGCCGGTGCGTCGTTGCAGACAGCGGCAGCACCTCCCGGACACGCATGGCCACGGTCGCGCCATCACCATGAAGAAGCCGGTACTCGCTCAACGGCCACGCGGTGCCGGTTCGACGCCATTACCGTACACGCAGTTCACGGGCTAACACGTGGTTTTCACTTTCCGTTGTTTCTGTGCTTTTCACATCTCAGATCACGCGAAAGTATTACGCCAATTGTCCGCGCAGTGTTTAACGTGCATTTTGTGTCGCGAGAACAATTCTTATTGTATCGACTTCGTTTAATTTTAATTATAGTATAAGTGTACATTCCGTTAGATTATAGTGTAGAGTTACGCGTTAAATCTAAGTTACTTTATAATAAATAAGTGTAAATACGAATCAAGGTGCCGTGTCTCGTTTCTTCCGTCCTCTCCGCCCACGCACATTCTCAAACAGTGCCACTCACGTTAATATCGGTCGACGAATTGCTAGCGAGATTTAGCTTTCCACGTCGTCGTTCATCGATATTTTCAAAATAGTTTAGATCTTTACACAAATGAGACGTGCTACCACTATCCAAACACCACTGTCCGTCACTCGCCTTGGTTTTCATTTGCGTAACTTCACAGTTTTTCCCGATTTCCGGAGTCGAGTAGAACGAAAGATCGCTGTTAGCACCCTATGCTGAATGCTTTGTATTTCCACCGCCTTTGCGGCACTGGGATGCTATGACGGGGCGTCGCTCGAGGGCCTGCTGCTGCTGGATGCTGCAGCTACCAGGGTTCCCGCGAGGAGGCCAGTCGCGGTAGGAAATGGTCGGATCGTGGGTAAATGATGAGACGCGTGATGTCGATTAAGGGTGCGCAGGAGTCACCAGAGAATTTTTCGTTGACTTCAGCGACAGTTGCGGAAAAAGTAGGAAGCTCTCAAACAAGGATAGATAGATCCTTGTCTCTCCAACGGTGCTGTGACAGAGAGAGTGATACAACAACAGCAGGAGAGACGAAGAAAGAGCGATAACCAAACCGCTGCGTTTACGATTTAGTCTAGTACCAGCATTTTCTAATAATTCTTTTTTTTTTAAATATTCCTTGTAACATTTCCAGTGGAAGTATTGTGCGTTCACGACTTGATGGCTAGTGACAGTATTTACGTTCTCACTCTGTTCCACCTCTCCTGCGCCACACGAATTGTTATTATTGGCTGAAGCGGTGACAAAGGACGACGACGAGCATATTGAGATAGAGTGAAATATAATGATTGTAATGATTTATATTTCAATCTATCTAAATATGCTCGTCGCCGTCCTTTGTCACCGCTTCAGCCAATAACAACCATGCGTGTGGCGCAGGAGAGGTGGAATAGAGTGAGAACGTAAACACTGTCACTAGCCATCAAGTCGTGAACGCACAATACAGAGCCCTTTTTTGGAAAAGGTGTCCACACAAAAATGTATTCTATATAAACGTACACTTTTATTTTTATTTAATTTTCAGAAGCGAAGTTGCAAAAAGGGCTCTGTACTTCCACTGGAAATATTACAAGGAATATTAAAAAAAAAAAATAATTATTAGAAAATACTGCTTCTTCGGCTCTGAAAGTGTACTAGACTAAATTGTAAAAGCAGCGGCTTGGTTATCGCTCTGTCTTCGTCTCTCCTGCTGTTGTTGTATCACTCTCTCTGTCACAGCACCGTTGGAGAGACAAGGATCTATCTATCCTTGTTCGGGAGTTTCCTACTTTTTTCACAACTGTCGAAATTGGCGTCACTTTACCTCCTACGCACCCTTAACAGGCGTTTAGTGGTGGTCGGCGGCTGCTACATTGTTGGCCGTGGGCCGGCGGGCTCGGTGTTTGTCGCGGAGGATAGTCGGCGAGCAGTGTCGCGGGCTTCGGTCGGCGGCTGTCCGGCGGCGGTAGTCGTCGCGGCGGCGCTAGAGGTTGTCTCGTCCTGTGGTGTAACAGTAATGAGTGACGGCGGTGGCACGCGATTACAATAACGTCTTAACTCTACGGTTACTTACAGACTGCGGTCGGAGGAACGCCCGGCGTGGCGTTCGCGGTACTTATGAACTACGGTCGGTGGGGGCGCCCGGCGTGGTGCCTCGAAAACATAAAGCTACGGTCGGAGAGGCACCCGGTGGTGCCCGCGATTCGGCTATGCGGCTTACGGCTATGCGCGGGGTCGCGATCGCGAGGAGGAGAGAGAAGGGAAGAGTAACTAGACAGGTAGTGGCCACCTTTGGCCGAACTGGTCAGTTGTTGGCGAGACTGTTCCGTTATTGGAGTTGGCCGGCGGTATACCCGGCGGTGACGGTGAACCCCGCGACAAGGCCCTATCCTTCGTCGCGGCATTCGTGTCCGGTTTGGCTACTCCGGACCTATCCACGGGGTAGCGGAACCGGTGGACCGCTTGCTCGCAACCGGGCCGGCCGTCCTGCGAGGCCCTAACCTTCGCAGCCCGGTCAGCGCGAGGCTCGCCATCCCTGGGCCCTAACCACAGGTCAGGCGGGCCGCGTGGTCGGTTGGCGTGGTCAGTCCCGTGCGAGGCCCTATCTTTCGCACGACGCTGGCCTCTCCGCTCACCTAGCCCGGGCCCTAACCACGGACTAGGAAAGCCGGCTGCCTTGGAGAGGACCTCCGAGGGGGTCCTGTCGGGGCGCAGCCCCGAGTCAACTCATCGATTCCTTGATCGATCGTTCCCTTTATCGATCGCCAGGTGCGCGGTGACGGTGCGCGGTGACGGTACGCGGTGACGACGGTCGCTCTGACGATGGGTGTCATGGCGGCCGGTCGTCACATGTTGTTTTCCAATCCTTTCTTTGGTTATTGTTGCCGGTGTCGGGATTAAAAAAAAACACACATTTTTCAAATTCAAACCAATGTTGTGAACTGACTATAAAAGATACTAAGATTCTGTTTCTATAAGAAGATTCTATAGACTTTGCCGATATACAACGGTATTTGCTTTTTATGCATTCTGAATATTTAAATATGTTTAAACTATCATTGAACGCGGAGAGACACCGATTTTGCACCAATTTTTATGTATATTTTTCAGTTTATCTTAAAAAGTAATGGTCTAGTGAAAAATCGAACTATATCAGAGGATAGAGCAGATTTTCACCTTTAAGAAACACTTAAACAAAGTTGCAAAGTCGGTTTCTTGACGATGCTAAAAAGTAAAATAGCAACGCGGGAGACGAAGTGAAGGCAGTGGTGCTCCGCGTCAGCGTGGTCGTTCGGTATCCCGTCTATGTTAGCGCGATAAGAATCGTAATCAGCACAAGAAACACTACAAAAATCGAAACGTCAATTGGCTGTTGGACAGTGTAATCAGATCTTACCCCGTCAACGCCCGCGGAAACAATAAATAAAGACCACCTTAACCGCTTCCTACGATACAGAAGTCATATTTGGCACGATTCAAATTACGATTCTAGACAGGTATAATAAAGAGCACACATGTCGCGTACTTCTTGATAGCGGTTCGCAGACACATTTTATCACACATAGACTCGCGGAGTTGTTGCAATTGAATAAACACGAAATAGATCTCTCGTTTTCCGGCTTAGGGCAGCTTAATACAAACGCGAAATAGTCCATTCCAGGCACAGGTAACGTTTATTGCACTACCATCGATTACCGGTATGCTGCCGTTGCGACCGGTTAATCTTAGCGGTTTTAACATATCGAGACACGTAGAATTGGCCGACCCGAACTTTCACAAACCAGGGGAGATAGACGCACTCATTTGTAATAAATTGTCTATGACTTACTAGAAACAGGTTAAATCAAGTTAGATAAATCCTCGGTCATTTTACAAAACACGCAGGTAGGACGGGTTGTTACCGGCGAAATAAATAGTCGCGAAACAAATAAACCAGGCAGAGTTCGTACCGTCTATCATGTAGCCATGTCACTTGGAACACAAATTAGTCGATTTTAGACGATAGAGGAAATTCCGGAGAAAATTTTCTTGTCCGCGGAAGAGAGAGGTGCGAAACACAGTTCTTACGAAATACTAAGCGTAGCGAACAAGGACGGTATGTGGTTAGATTACCATTTATTGAGGTTTTGCAAATAAATGGAAGTTGGTGTATGATAAATAAAACATATATTTAATAATAATAAGTAATGAGACGGATTACACTGTCGATCCGTACCACGCAATCGATCATGGCGAACTGAACAACCAAGGAGAAAAGAAAACAAATGAAAAATGCATATTTGGCGCGCTCTCGCATTCCACAGCGTCGCCTGCGTAGGAAAGTCCCAAAAACAAAAGAAATATAGAATGTAGAGTTATATGAATAGAAGTTCCTACTTCAACACCACTCAATGAAAGACGTGATCTTTTGGACAAATCAAAACCAATGGCATTAAAGCGATTTTATAGTTTAGAGCGTAAGCTTCAATCAAATTTAGAGTTAAAAACGCAATACACCGAATTTTTTAAGAATTATTTAGAATTAGGACACATGACGGAGGTAAGGGACGATCAAGGTAGCGCAGAGTATTATTAGCTGCACCGTGCGGTGGTAAAGGAATCAAGTTCGACCACGAAAGTTTGGGTAGTGTTCGACGCCTCAGCGAAAAGCAGCTCCGGTTTATTATCGGACTCTGCTGCATCATTTCGTCGAAATCTCGATCGACGAACGGAGAATATAGGGCCTGTAAGGCTTGGCGGCGCTTCTCCTCCGACAATTGTCTCGCGTTCTTGGCCGCTGGATTGGCCAAGAACTCAGCTGTGGCTAGGGCATTCTCTCTTATTAAAAATTGGCGGATTTCATTAGTTTTATCCGTGGGATCGTCAAACTTGATCCTATATTTTCGTTTTAGGGCGCTCTCCTCCTGTCCGACCATAACCCGATGATCCTGGGGCACTAACCAGGATGGCCAGGTGGCGTAGTTCAGTCGTAGCCAATCGGTGAGGTGGCTATAACGGACATTGCAGTCCGGGCACTCGAGGAAATATAAGTCAAGGTCCCTGGAGCATCCGGGGCACCTTCCTAGGGCACGCTCGTGTTCGATCCCATGTGGATAAATGCAATCCGCCGTGTCGAATCCGTCTGCCCCGCAAACTTGACAAAATCCGGGCCTGTATGGCATCTAATACTTTTTGAAATGATGGTCCATCGACCGCCAGTTCACGCAGCCGATCACATACTGCTTTCCCACCTGTGTGACGTAAGTCTGGGTGGCGCGATGGACTTTCTTGGCTTCCATCCGGGCGACGAGCGCCTCTGCTCGTTTCTTGATTATATCCTTTAACATTTGCTCCGATATAATTTGGCAGTCGACAAAGTAAGCCGGTTTCCTCTGTTCTTCCGTCGGTACGAACCCCGGCACCCCCAATTCATGCAAAATCTCATTGAACGTCTGATCGCGTCCTAAGGGTGCCGGTTCAATTTTGACCGATGGAGCGACGGCGGCGGTGGGGTCGGCCGTTGTTTTTACCGCTCGCCCGTGCAACATCTTGACGGGGTGTCGATCCTCTTCAATACGTTTCCGGAGGAGGTTCTCCCGGTGAACATCTCTTTCTTTGACGATTTGTACTCTTGATTTCCTCTTTTCCGGGGGCGGCTGATTACGGATTGACTCCAGCAACTCCTGGATCTTCCCGGGTATCCTGGTCTTAGGATTACGGTTTGATTTGGGGTCAATTGCGTTGTCGATCTTTGGTATAGTTCCCGTTGCTTTTGGGAGGGCCCGCGGTCTAGTGGTGTTAGCCTCTTCCTTGAGAAGGGCCTCCAGGGACAGATCCTCCTCGCTCTTGTCGGCGTCCGCGATACGTATTCCGGATGGTATTGTCCGGAGCTTGATCTGGTCAAGTTTCTTCGTCAATTCCGCCACCTGTCCTTCAATGGCAATCCGTTGTTCCTCGATATTGCAGATTTCCTCCAACGAGGTTCCGTTGAGGTGGTGGGGATGATTTTTGACATAACGTATACGAATACGGCACAACAATAGGAAGTTGACAAGGAAAGCCTACGAGGGAACACAAAGTTTTCTTAAGCTGCGCCGTGGGATTTTCAAATCGGTGAGGCAGTATTTGCCAACAATTTTATTATCTTTGTAAACTAATTCCACGGTCGTGGGTCCTAGCACCCTCTTTATTTTTGCTGGGCCTAAGTAACGGTGGGCTAAGTTTGCATTGTACCCCTCGGCGTTCGTCCCTTCTTCGTTGGAGTCTCTGTTCGAGAACTTGCAGCGAAGTATTTCTATGCAGTTCCAAGAGCAGCAGCTGATATTCGAGGCAAGATGGGAGCAGGAACGGACGCGGGCTGAGGAGAGGCAGGCTGCGGAGAGGGCAGCTGCTTCAGCCAAGGAAGCTGCTTTGGAAGAGAGATTAGGGACGTTCGGAAGCCAATATCAGGTCCTGTCAGCTAATTTCCAGAATCTGCTAGACAAATTTCAAATTTCAGGAGTTCGCAACGAGGAACGCGAGTCCATTCCTGTGAATAGTGTTGTTCCTTCCGGACTCACGGTCCCTCCTGTTTCGCAGCCGTTTCCTCCTCGACTGGTGACTGAAGCGACTCGGGCCGAATCCGATTTGGAATACGTCCTGAGACCGCCAGTTTTTGATGGAAAAACCTGTTGGGAGGACTATAGAGTCCAATTTGATGCCATTGCGACGGCGAATAGATGGGACAGACCAAGGAGAGCTTTGGCCTTGGTCTCGCCTTTGGAAGGACCGGCGCGAAATATTTTGACCGCTCTATCCGTTGAAAAACGGAACAATTTCGAAGAACTGATTTCGGCTTTGGAGTTCCATTATGGAACTCAAAATTTCTCCAACCTAAGTTATACGGTGTTTCAGAATTATAAACAACGGAGAGGGCAGTCTATTTCTGAGTTGGCTACAAAAATTGAGAGGCTGGCCCAGGGCGCGTTTGGCGAATGCCTTTTCGAAGCCAGAGACAGGCTTGCAGCCTCTCAGTTTATTTCCTCTTTGGCCAATGAGGAAATAAAGCGGCGTTTGAGGCTTGGCGGTTTCACATCTCACAGGGCAGCTGTGATCAGGGCTCTCGAGATTGAAACCGTCGAGGCGGTTTCGACACCGGAACCTACGTGCGAACAGGTTCACAAACCATTTTCTGTTTTCGAGGGAGACTCCCGGAAGAGGAGATTTCCTGTAGAAGACAAGAGAGAGGCGAAGAAGCGTAGAAGCGAAGAGGCCGATGGAATGTTGGAACTGCCCCAACAAGAGACTGGAAGAAGGATAACACAAGAGGAGGGTGAAGATGCCTCAGGTTTTGTTGTTCCGAAGATGGAAGTTCGTTGACGGAAGAGAATCTACTCGTTTCCTCGTTGTGCCAAGGATCACAGAAGAGATGTGGAAGATCGCTGTCGTCGATGTCATCTTTATACGGCGAAGAAAGGACCTGTGCAGAAGGAAAAGGGAACCGCGAAGGTTTACAACGTAGGAGCACCTTTAAAAGGATAGCGCTCGACGTTGTGGGGAACCACGAAGGTTTGTAACGTAGGAGCACCTTTAAGAGGATAGCGCTCGACGTTGTGGAGAACCAGGAAGGTTTACAGCGTAGGGGCACCTTTAAGAGGATAGCGCTCGACGTTGTGGGGAACCACGAAGGTTTGCAACGTAGGAGCACCTTTAAGAGGATAGCGCTCGACGTTGTGGGTTCCTAAGGTCTTCTGCTGGTATTGAGTACGCACTGGTTGTGGATTGTATTGCGAAGTGGACGGAGGTGATTCCACTTGGGACGAGGATTACGCCGTCCTTTGGATTTGCGAAAAAGAACTGCGTCTTCGGAACAAAGAGGAAGAAAACACCGGCGTCTTGCTCAAGGTTTTTGAGTGGTTTTCCTTGAGACGGCGGACAAATGTCAAGGCGCTTACTGTCTGATAAAGGCCACTCAGCTAAATGTTTGGTCTGTTAGTTTACTTCCTTTACAGACAGAGGTGTTCGATTACGAAGGAGCTTGGTGACAGCTTGGAGGTTAACAAGGTCCCAATTGAAGTTGGCTGTCGGAGCTGAACTTGCCGCGTTCGGGACGACCGCTCTTTGAAGAGAAGGGAGCTATGTTGCGACGGCGTGAAGGTGCCGCGCAATGCCACGAAGCTGCATCGTTGCGACAGCGTGAAGATGTTCCGCAACGATGTGAAGCTGCCCCAGAGAGCGAGCGGAAGCGAGCATTCGAGCTTCCGGTTGCTATCAAGAAACCGGCAAATATTCAAAGAGTCGAATACGACGATTCGTCGGCACGCTTGACATATACGAGATATCTTTGCTATTGTATAAAGCTCCTGTTAAATAAATCGTTGTACAGTGCCGTGTTATTTATTATGAGTTAGAGTGCTATAATTATGAGTTCGTCCTAGAGTAATACTCCCCGGCGTAACAGTATATATCGCATTCTTCAACGAACGATTTAATGTCCTTCGTCATTCCCGGCCAATAATAGGCTTGAGGAATACGGTCTAGAGTCTTATCGCGTCGCAGATGTCCTGCCTGCGGTGTTTCGTGGTTTTCGCGCATTATCTCGACGATTTTGTCGGGTCTCGCTACTGCCTTCCAAGGGTGTTCATCGTCAATTATTGCTTTAGCGTAATCGGGTCGATGATACATAAGCGTTTTCTTTTTTCCATTCCGGAAACCTAGCGGGATGTTTGCTTACAAATTCGCGTTTCGTATGGTACCAATCTTGATCACAAATGGAATTTAACTGGGTTCGACCGCGAATCGCCTCTTCGACTATTTCCGCCCAACCGACCGGATCTGTGTCAACGTTGAACATGCAGGAGAGCGCGTCAGGCGCTTCGTTTAACGTACCGCGCTTATGTTCGACCGTTATATTGTGCTGTAAGAGAAAAATAGCCCATCGGGCGAGACGGCCCACTGGGTTCTTCAACCCGTGCAACCATTGCAAGGCTTGATGATCCGTAACGACTTTAAACGGCATTCCCTCTAGGTAACAGCGGAGTTTTTCGACTGACCATACTACCGCTAAACACTCTTTCTCCGTGGTTGTATAGTGGAGTTCCGCTCCCCGGAGCAGTCTGCTAAGAACCTCAGTTAGAAGTTCCTCGTCCGAATCGGGATGCTTTTGTACTAAGATCGCGCCTACGCCAAAGTCGCTTGCGTCCGTGTACAGGACGAACGGTCGTCCTGGTATCGGCGTATACAATCGCGGTGCTTCTACTAGGGCTTGCTTGACCTCATCGAAGGCTTTCTGTTCGATCTCGGTCCAGCACGAGGGAACTTTCGGACTTGTCAACTTATTTAATGGTCCTTGTATACGCGCGATGTTCTTTAAATGTCGGTGGTACCAGTTAGCTAACCCGTTAAATTTACGCAGCTGGGTACGATCTTTTGGTACAGGATAATCAGGATTGGTCGTATCTTCTCCGGGTTTGGTCGCATACCAAGCTCGTCGATGATATAATCGAGATACATAACGTTCTTACACGCGAAGCTCCTTTTCTCCCGATTAATTGTCAATTTAGCTTCTCTTAAAACCTCGAAAGGTACAGATAATAGTGACAAATGTTCATCTAAACTCTGACTGACGATGATCCAGTCGTCGAGATAGACGAACAATCGATCAGCCCAATGGTTTGGTAATTGGCGGTCCATAACGATCTCTTTGACCCGTCTTTTCAAGGCGTCCAGCAACCGCTGGAACGTTGAAGGTGCTCCGGTCAACCCATAGGGCATCCTGAACCATTCAAGGAGGCCTTTTCCTTCGACCACGAACACGGTGTATTTACGGCTTTCCTCGTCCATCGGAATCTGATGGAAGGCTTGGCCCAGTTGCTATTGCTCCATGTAATGTAGCTTTTGGCCAACAAGCGATCGACCTCCTCATTTATGAACTTTCACATTCTCTCGCTCCGCCTATAAGGTTTTTACCTGTGCGGTGTAGGATCGTATAATTCGATGACATGCTTTATTAAGTTGGTTACACCCGAAGAAATTTTACCAAATTTAACGAATTCCCTATCTAGGAAGTCTGTTAATTCTTGCGTCTGGTCGGTTGATAAAACTTTTAATTCCGTAGGGAAGACGAAACGGTGGGAGAGCTGGTACGAATATTGGCTTCCGGCCAGCGACCACGTTCTTTTATACGGATCGACTTGTACTTTGAAAGATAACCAAAAATCCATACCTAATATTAGGTCACCTGACAATGCTGGGAGAATGCTGAGCCACTGGGGACCGTAAACGTCTCCCACATCGACGATGAAGCAAGTTCCCCCAATAGACTTAACGACGAAGCCGTCGCCTAGGCGAATGCCTTTTGTCTACGTAGAATCTGGCTTTAGGTTGTATAATTGGTACAGTTTTACTCGTTCATACGCTTCCGCGCTCAAATATGACCTTTCGCTACCGCTATCTATGATACCCTTAATTTTCTCGCCGAAAATAGTGATTTCTACTGGAATTTTTAGTATTTTAGAGGGTTCTTTTACGTTGCCGTCCCCGCGATATATACGCCTGTTAGATAATCGGTCAATTAAATGCGGTGGTAACCCTATCGGTCTCCGATTTTTCAACGATTCCGAGTCTAGCGGCTGCTCTACGTCCGGCGCGGTGCCCTCGCCCGATTCACTATCTCGTAGTGTCGAAAGTTCGATTGGCTTTATCGCGTGGTCGTTGGGTTCGGTACATAATTCGTCATCCGAAGGATCTAACTCTTCAGGTGTTTCTTTATCTATTTCCCATAATGGGACTACGTGGCTATCAGGGTTCGATCGCGGGTCATCCCCTACACACACCGGGATGCTTGGTGGAGGGTTTTCGGAATTTTTGTCAAGGTCTTTTTCCTGATCAATTCGGAATTTTGGGTCTTGTCTAAAGTTCCCTGTCTGTTCAGTAGAATTGTTCTCCTCTGACACGCCCTGTGATTCAGTAGTTAGAGAGGAAGCTACTGAGGGCCCTTTTCGTTTCCCTGTAACGTGGGACAATTTTCGTTAACATGTCCTTTCTTTCTGCAAACATAGCATATCTCTTGCCTAGGGGTCCTACATAGGTGTGTTAAATGCCCCCAGTCACCGCAATTATAGCAAAACCCTTTGCTCCAATCACGGGGCGAATTAAATTGATTTTTATTGGCAAAGTTGTTTTCGTTTTTGTTACGTTCCTCGAACTTGGATAAATTTTGTTCAAGGCGTTGGCGTACTAGGGGTTTCGAATTTGTTTTGCACGCCTTATTAGGTTTGTTTGCCTGATTTTTGTTCTTTTGGAAGGCTTTCAGGTCGACTGTAACATTACGGTGATTCTGTTCGTTATTATCGCACGAAACTCGCGAGTCGCTTTCGCTTGTCGTTTCCTCTTGCATGAAGTGCATATCCGATTTGTCCTTTTTTGCCCGCGACTTTTTTTGACTCTCGGCCGATCGACTATAGATATAGTTTCTCTCGTTGACATAATGTAGGAAGTGTTCGTAATTATAAATTGGTGAATTCAGAACCTTAAGGGTTAATCGAGGATTGAACTATACTAGAATTTGTTTTAATTGATCTTTGAATGGAGGCGAATACTTCATTTTCTCGAAAATGAATCGAGTTCCACAAGTAAACACAGCGAGCGACTCCCCCCTTTCTACTTTTAAATCGCGAACTTAGGCATAAAGATCGCCATCGGCCTTTCTTACTCCCCATTGGTATCGAAAAGCTTTAACAAATTCTTTCCATGTACGCCAATTCCTTTTATTAATTAGGTACCAATTTCTATATGCACATTCAAAGATGTTTGATAGGCACGGGACAAATAGGTCTTTATTAATCCTGCTCGTATTAAGCAGGTCTTCCAGTATCAATAAGAATTGATCCGGATCCTTCTCTGATCGTGGGAAATTAATTTTCCATCCCCCGACTATTCTGCCTATCTTAATAGCCAAGTTCGAGTCTGAAATATTTGAATTAGTGGGTGAAAAATTAATTCTTCTATCGCTCTCGCCAGAATCGCTAGTTTGTCGATAAAACGCGCCCCTCCTCCCCGCAATTTCTCTTCGAATACTCTCCTGCCGTTCGGTAGGTAGTACACGATTTTAATTTTTCGCGCTTCGTCGAGAAATTTTCGTTCCGCGTCGGTCCGTCTTTCGTCCAATCGGGTCGTCATATCCGAATTATACCTATGATTCGGTTCCGAATCGTCAAAACGGACTCTTCGGAACTCTCTTTCGATTGGCCCCTTGGTCCTCCTTCGGATCGTGGGATCATTAAAATTTTGTGAATCACAATTAAAGGAATGAGAATTTGGAATATTTCCTCCAATCCTACTATTAATAAGGGAACGGTCAGTTTGAACTCCAGACGGTCCTCCCCGACTTCCCTGATTCATACGCGGGTTTACAGTTTTCATATGCGACTGTTCTCCCCAATTTTCATTAAATACTTTGTCGGTTTGAGCTACAGACGGTTCTCCCCGATTTTCGTTGAATATATATAGGAGAAGGACGCCAACCGCCGCGGCAGGGGAAAATAGGCATGAGAACGGCCGACCGCGATCGGAAGAAACGCCGCAAAAAGTCGCGCACTTCTTATACCCATAAGAAGTGCCGACAGCTGATCGGGGTTCGCGAACTCGCCTAGGCGCGTCGGCCCGTGTGTGAGTGTGTGTATGTCTGCGTGTGTGCATGAATGTTGTTATTTGGCTCGGAGTGCGTTGACTCCCACGAGCCGCGCGTCAACCGCCGATCAAGTGTCTAACGAACGGACGAATTCGAATAGAAAACGTCGAGAACGTTCCAACGACGCGATATAAAAGGACGCGTCCGCGGCGCGAGAAGATAGAACGAAGTCTTCTACCACGAAGCACACGAGTACGGTTACGGATACGGAACAATTACGATTTGATTACGATTACGACGGCGACTACGATCACGATCACGGTTACGAGTACGGACACGGAACAATCACAATCACGATTCGATTACGATTACGACTACGTCTTACGACCACGGTTCACGATTACAGTTTATCGCTTCAGATTGTCTTTGCGTCACAGTGTATTTGTCTAGTTTGTAATCGTCGTGTAATTCCTAAATAAAGGATAGATTTTACATTTCTTTTCCTTGTGACGTACGGGTTATGGGGCAGCCTAAGGGTTGCCCTGCGCGGAGGCGATCAGGGAAAATCGCTCTCGACGCGCACCGTGCACAAATCCACGGACGATTCGATTCTATGGGCGCCAGTGCCGTAGCACTCGTCCGGAACCCTCGCCCTTCCGGCTGCTCAGTAGGGAAGCGGAAATCAGGGGAGGTTGATTGAAAGTGACCCACGAGTGTTTCGGTAAATTAACGGTAACTTTAATAAAGGCCCAAGTGGCCGTGCCAAACAACCAAAAAACGGGAATTCCGCGGTACACTTTTGCGCAAAGGAAAAGGTATGCGGCCGCCAAGTGCGGCAAAGAGGAACCGCGACGCGGAAATTCCCAATACAAAGAAAAATCTCTACTGTAGAAACTAAAACTAGGGGCCGGATACAAAGTGTCGGTGGTCCTAGAGTTTCAAATACAGGAGAAAACGAAAGATTAGTCGGGATCGCGGTCGCGGGTATGGGGGGACCCGTTCGCGATTCTGAGACGGAGGCGCCGGGGCCTCGACGAAACCGACTATAACTTCCGGCACGCGAGATCGCGGAACGAAGATGCGCTTCGTTCAAACGCGCGGTACGAGCGTCAACGGTTACGGCACCGAGGTCAAGCCGCCGCACAGTGGTCGGAAATGAAAAATTCAGTGACATTTTACTAAAAAGTCAACTTTCTAATATCAATATCTGCTCATAATATATTGTTCCTCAAATATCCGAGGACTTAAAAAATGAAAAAATTAATCAAATACAATACAAATTGTATATGGTATGAATACTTAAAGTTGGACATTTTAAAATTAAGGTTTTTATCCGAAAAAACAGTTTCCCTACTTCAAGGTATCCTGAGGACCCAGTGTGATATTTTGCTTTCGCTTTTTTTTTGTTAATAAAGAGCATTCTTTCCGGATAAAAAATCTGTCCTCTGTTAATAATTACTATACTTAATATCTCTAAAACATGATGTTGAGTGGAATGAAAAAAATTCTTAAAATTTTTTGCAATTGATAAGATATATCTTTTAAATCCCAAGGAATCCCACATAGCAGTAAATTGGAATGTTTTTAATACATCCTCCACTATATGATCATGCAAGAATCATTTCCCCCTTCGTCCCACTGTTTAAATTATTACTGTTCAAAGCCAACCGCGTCACATCATTTTACGGACCTCTAGTAGGTCCTGGCCGTGTGCGTTGTCCTGACAACGCTAATTTTGTTTTTAACATAAGTAATTCTCAAGAGAAAGGACGCATAATTCTTCGTTTTCAATAAAATTTTTTTTTTGTCCGACAAATTCTTATTCTTGTTATTTATCTATCCTGTACCTCTAACATTTTGTTATAATTTCAATTTTATTCTCTTAAATATTTCTGTTTTTGTGTGTGTGTTTTAAGTTATCAGTTTCTATTTCGTTTCGTCCGCATTTTTATAGATTTCTTGTTATATTCTATTTTATTCTGGATTTAGTTCTTGTTAGATATAATACACTTTACTCCTTGTTGGTAAGTACAAGAACGCCTAATGATTAATTACGTGAATTATTTTTTTAATATCTTCTTTTTAGCTACATATCTAGATTTTACTTATTATAGAAAATGTCAGATATAAAGAAAAATAAAGATTTATATGGTATGTTAAGAAACAACAAAAGACATATGAATGACTACAATTTTTTGTACGAACAAATATGTCAACATATTCAAATTTCTCCAGAAAATTTAAAAGGCCTCGAAATATCGCTACAAAAATTTGCTTTCAAATTAAAACAAAAATGGGTCAAGTCCAGTTATACAGAAAGCAGATTTCTTGCATATAATAATGAATGGCTTGAACAAGATTTTATTTATCCAGATGCAATAGCAATTGATATTCCTTCAACCAGTAGAACCTCTGCAGATACTGTAAGACCGCAACAGTTATCAACCGTATCCATTTACAAAGGTAGAAAATCATTTGTCGAATGTAGCACTCGCGAAAAGATACGTAGAACGCGATCTCTCACCAAAAATTTCTCGTTAACTGAACTAATTTCTGCTACTAAAATGAGTTTTCGGATTCACGGTATGAATCAAAAAGCACGTTTGCTACAGCACCTAGAACGAAATGAATATAAAGATATTGAGGCTTTCTTTAAGAAAAGATGCACGTTAAGAAGAAAACAGTTTTCGCCAGAAAAAGCACTAAGTATTTTCATTATGGCAGATCTTTCAAAATTCCAATACATTACAATCAGAAATGAGGCAATAAAATATAATACCAATCAATGGCCATCATACGATAAATTAATAGTAGAAAAAAAGAAATGTTACCCGCCGAAAAATACAATAGAAATAACGGAATCCTATGCTAAAGTTGACTTACAGAGCTTACTTAATTGCACAGTTTCTCGCATATTGAAATCTCTAAATAAATCAGTAGAAGATATGCAGTTGGTACTTATATCTAAATGGGGTTGCGATGGAGCAGCTGGACAATCCAGGTATAAACAAATTCAACACGAAGAATCGGATATAGATGAGAGTGCTGTATTTATTTCCTGTTTAGTACCTTTAATACTACGAAACAAAATTAATTCGGAAATAATCTGGAAAAATCCACGGCCATCATCGGCTTGGTTTTGCCGTCCGATCAGATTTAGATATATCAAAGAAAGCAAAGAGGTTATAAGTGAGGAAATAAGAATCATTAATAATGAAATAAAGGATTTGAAAAGTTTTAAAACAAACAATACTGAGATAAATTATATAATGACACTAACTATGATAGACAATAAGATATGTAATACTATAACAAATACGTCATCTGCAATGCGATGTTATATCTGTCATGCAAAGCCTACCGAAATGAATAATTTAGAATTAATACATTCGAAACCTTCTACTGGGTTGAATTATTCATTTGGACTTTCTTCATTACATGCGTGGATTAGATGCTTCGAGTGTTTATTACATATCTCATATAATTTAGAATTTAAGAAATGGATCGCAAGTACGCCAGACATGAAAAAAATGAAGAGTGAAAGAAAAGAACAAATACAAAAACAATTCAAAGAAAAATTAGGTTTATACGTCGATTATGTAAAACAAGGATGGGGTTCGTCAAATGACGGCAATACTGCACGCAAATTTTTTAGCAACGCAGAGGTTTCTGCAGAAATAACTGGGATCGATGTAATATTAATTAAAAAATTTCATATTATACTACAGGTAATTTCTTCTATACATAAAATTTATATTGCTGAAATATATACATCATTATACTATTATAATTGTGTCAAATAAAAAAGAAAAGAATTAATTTAACATTATCAAAAGAAAAAGAAATATTCTATATTACAGGTAATTTCATCTCCATACCGAATAAATATTGAAGAATTCGAGAAGTATACGAGAGATGTAGCTAAATATTTTGTTACATATTACGGTTGGTACTATATGCCAGCATCAGTACATAAAATATTAATACACGGTGCCGAAATAGTAAAACATGCTTTACTTCCAATTGGGCAGTTAACAGAAGAGGCTTTAGAAAGCAGACACAAAGATTTTAAAAAATTTAGATGTAAAAATACAAGAAAATTTTCCAGATCAATCACAAATGACGATTTATTTCACAAACTTCTTTTGACATCTGATCCATATATGTCCTCAATACGATTAAAATGTTGTAATAAAAAAAGCCAAAAACTAGAAGCGGAAGCAGCAAATTTAATTATTGAATAATACAAAAATATATAGCTCAATAACATTTATTTATCACTGTTTTTATTGTTAAAATATATAATTATTGTTGTATTCTTTTTTTTTATTTTAACCTACCGGTAAATTACCATTATTACATTACTCATACCAAGTTTCATGTAAATACCTCGCATGATTCAAAAGTTATACACAAATGTCACTGAATTTTTCAGTTCCGACCACTGTGCGCCGGGGCTCGACCGTCGGACGGTACCGGACAACGAAACGGTCGGGAGCGGAATAAAGGGGACGGGCCTCGAGAGTCCTCGTCTCCTGGGGTCGGTCCTGTCGCCTAGGTCGCGGAACACGGTACGATACGGAATACTCCGGTATTCCCGCGCTCACACCGATCCTCTCACACTCACACACGCAATAAAAATCAAACCAAAAGGCGTGAGTCCTACCTGGACATGGAGTGCGGCGACGTATCCAAATACAAATGTTCCTTGTGGGGGTGGGTCGCTCCGCGGACACCAAAAACGCACGCACAGGAACAACGAGAATCAAAATAACGCCAAAATAAAGAATAATTACAACAAAAAGAAAATAAATGAGGACCGGACACACTCAAACGAAATAAACTAAATTAAACTAGATTAAGTAAACGCGAACTACAAAAGGCTCTAACGATGTTTAACGACCGCTCTCTCGGACAGCTCGCACGCTTCTCCCGAAAATCTGCCGCCAGTACGCGGTTCTCCCCTCCAGGGAGTTCGGCGACCAAGATGGGCCGCTCGATGTTGCGAATTCGGCGGGCCGGGTCCTGGGAGCCCTTTGGCGGAGCTCCGGGCGAGATGGCGGTGGTCGGCTGCTCCCAGGCCCGGCGTCCTCGGTGTCCGGCTGCCGGTCGCTCCCAAGGCGGCTGCTGGGTGGAGGCACGGCGACCGGCCAGCCGGTCGGCCAGCTAAGGTGGGGGACCCATCTGGCCCCTCTCTCTCCTGGGTGGAGGTCCCCACGACCGGCGGCGGCGATGCTCCGCCGTGGCGGAGCGTGAGACGGTCGGCCGCAACAAAGAAAAAGAACACGCACGCACACGCACTCACTCATTCACACACACAATATCCGCGTCCCGGAGGCGAGGACTCGCCGGAGCGGAGGGAGCGGGGCGCGCCAACGACTCGTAACGAGGCCAAAATTTGCCTCGTTACATCCTACATATATAATCAGTTCGAACAACAGACGATTCTACCTGATTCACATTAAACATATTATCAGTCCGAACAACAGACGGTTCTTCCTGATTTTCATTAAATAAATTCCCGGGATGAACTACAGACGGTTCCCCCCGAATACTATTAATTGTTTTTGAATAACCGGCTTGGAAAACTACTGTTCCTTCGCGGTGAATTTCCCTATCGGGCGAATTTTCGATTCGTATAATTGATCGATTATAATTTATATTTCGATCGGGTTCGACAACAGACGGTTTCCCCCGATTTTTATTATTAATTTGATTTGGAGTGAAGGGCCCCCCCTCGTCGATTCCTACGGCGCGGGGTTTTCGAATTCCTTCCTTCGTCGAAGCTCTCGCCGTTTATTGAGGAATCTATCATCTCATTGACTCGCACTGGCACCTTTGACGCGTCTCCCCCCTCAGACCGGTGGTCGGAACGCGACGAATTTAAATTATCAATATTCTTGACAGAATTTTCCGAATTCTGAGCTTGACTCTGCCCCATTAAATTTTGGATTAAAGAGATTACTTTCATTTGAAATTCATTAAATCTAGTGTCTAATCGACCGTCTAATCTAGCATCTATGTCTCCCGTGTTTAGTACAGGAGTGGGGGTAGGGGTACTTTTTTCCCTTTGCCCCTCCGATACGGTCGAAGTCCCCACCCGTACAGACGCGGGTAGTGGTTCTCCGTTATCGTTCGTTAATTCGAAACTTTGATTATTATTTAACGGATTTACTTCTGTTCGCGATTTTGCGTGGACAGAGCGGGCGGAAAAGGAAGAGACACGACACCTTTGTTGGACGGCCACGAGATTATTATATTTACAGAACTATTTACAGAATTATTTACACTTAGGTCTAACACAGATCGGACGAGTAGATACACGCGTGATTCTTACGACTAGTTATTTAACTACAAACTGAAACAGACACGAAATATTATGCGTATGACACTTTCGGTATTTTTCACCGTGCGCGGACAATGATATTAACTTCTACGCGTGGTCTGAGATACTAATAAAGATGAAAAGAAACGAGCGTGAAAAGCACGTGTTAACGCGTATACGACGTGAACGATAGTACGATAATGGCGTCGTACCGGCACCGCGTGGCCGGTGCACGTGTACCGATTTCTTCTCGCTCATGGCGCGATCGTAGCCATGCGTGTCCGGGAGGTGCTGCCGCTATCTGCAACGACGCACCAGCGAACTACTTTCGCTGCGAACACTAATGGCCGCGCCTGTTCAAAGGAGAATTCGCCAACAACTTCCGACTGTAAATTTTCCGAATTTCTTTCGGTTTGATTTGGCGCGTTACTAGCGGTAGATTCCCCGCCCGATACTTCTTCGTCGAACGAGGTTGAATGCGTCGCTTCCGACGTACCCGGATTTTCCCGGTTTTTTGTATTATATCGCGTTTTCCGCGTCGATTTTCCCTTTGTTTTGGGCGGTGGCGAAGTCATTTTTATACTCTTTAAACGAATTGCCAAGTTAAACAATTAATTAAATTCAAAAATATTATTCAATTCAAAAATCGTAAACGTTTATAATAATTAACAAATTTGATTATCAATTATATTATTTAAAGTTAGCAATTATATACGTCTTGTAATAATTAATTCATTTGACTTTCAAATATAATATTTAATATTTTAATACGCATATATTTCAATAATCGTGAACGAAATTCAACAACAGACGGTTGAAATCGTTAATTATATATCATAATTTTCATATGACTAGAATTAATAGACAAAGATTCAATAACACAGTAAATGGTGAAGAAATTTCAGAAGAATTCGCAACACATAATATAACATTTCATATACAGCATTTGTAAGCAGAAAAATAGAGAAGTCGTTAAGTGCGAGAGAGATAGCAAGAAAACCTCTCCCATCGAGGACTTTCGAACGTCCCGTAACATAAACAGAATGGTTCGACGCGGTCGAAATTACGACGTTCGGACGTCCTTTTGGACAAAGAAATCGTACGACTTTCGTGAACACGTTTCAAGCAATACAATTCGACCGTTAATACTGTCACGTCCTGTGACGCATTCTTTAAATTCTTCCGCGTCATCCAAATTCATCAATTTCCCAACTCCGAGTGAGCAATTTATTTGGGTCGCGCATTGCAAAAATGCCGACGATCCAAGTAAATGTAGCTCACCGGAATTAACAAATCATCGCTACGCCCTACTTGTGCGATATAAAATAATGCAACCGATCACCCGCGAACGCTTGTCTTTTATCCCAATTCTGCTCTGCTACACGCGCGACGAATTACGTTCATACTCATCACTACGTTATTAAGCTCCTTGCGGCTCCACCGTTAAAAGTTAACGCGACCTACTAAAGTTACGCGCAGCGTCCACTCGCGAGATACCTTGTACACGACACCGCGACTCTGCTACGAGGGCACCAGAACCTCGACAGAGGAAAATCTCGTCGACTCTGACACGAAGACGACAGAACTTCGGCAGAGCGAGATTTCGCCGCGTCAAGTGAACAATTGTAAAACGACGACACGCGACGTTAACGCCCGCGAATAACTGTGTAAGGAACGAACTGTACAACCTTTGAATAAACTGATTAGTGACCAAGTGCGTGGAATTCACTCCAGTCGCCTTGCCTACCTTCCCGCCACGAGTACGCTACCCCGAAGTCATCTCGATCACCCTCGACAAGGTAAGTACAACCAATCTTATCCTATCGTGAGAATCTTCGGGTTCTTACAAGAAAGTCCGCGGTTCAGTGAGAGTGGACCGCCACGCGACTTTACAGTGGTTCCGGTACCGGGAATCGAAGAATAATAGGGACTTTACGGGAGTCCCGATACAAAACCGAGCAAAAACTAGATCATTAACCAAACCAATTCGGGGTAGTTTCACAAAGGAATCAAAGTAAACCCTGACAATTTAAACGATAAATTTGAATTTCGGCAATAATCACAAAGACTTAACAGACCTAATAAACTGAATCTATAGGGTTGAGCTATCTGAAACACAAGTAAATTCACAGATAGGAAATAAAGAAGAACACAGGTGTGACACACATAGTGGAGCCATAGACATAAAACAGTGTGCGCACCAAACAAAACCGCAGAGTAGACATTTTCATTCGTTCCTTCTGAAACTTAATATCCAGGTCATTCACTTTCAAGTAAAGTCCAAGTAGTATTTAAACAAGAATAAAAAGAAATATCAATAAACAAGAAAATCGACAAAGAACGTATTTAACGATAATAATAGCATAAAACAGACCATACTAGACAAAATAATAAATAAACAAAAAGGAAACTAAAACATAGGACAAAATCCATTCATTCCTTAAGCAAAGCATAAATAATGAAAGTTTCAAATGAATAACCAAAATACTAAACCAACGGATAACAAACCCAGTACAGACGAAAACAGACTAACGAGAAGTAGGACACAGGAAAATCCTGAACTCAGAAATCTTGTAGAGAATCTCAACGACCCACCTGTCTTTTCAAAAAGCCGTAAAACACCTCGTTCACCAATAAAACAAAGAGCTTTCGATTTCACACAAGAAACTACAACCGTAGCACCAAACACAGATACAAAATTAGGAGCCATACCCAAGAACAGAAACATAAACAACTTAACAATTGACGCTAACAAAAGCGCAAAGGCAACTGCCGAAGGACAAGACAAAAAACTAGAAATTGTGGATTTCCCACCCGACAACAACAAACAAACGGAATTCTTCTCATCACCACCACACCATAATAATACAAATAAAACCGAAACGCCAAGACACGCACTAGACAGTACCTTCAGACACGAAATATCTTTATTCGAAATCGAAGGAATTACAGAGCAGCCAAGCCTAATAGGAAACCCAGACAAAAAACATAATCAAGAAAGCGTAATCTTGGACTGGGGAAACACAACAAACAATATGCCAGAACTCCAAAACCAAATGCAACCCTTAAGATTACCCTTAAAATATGTAGCAAATCTAGTACCAGAATTCGACGGAACAAATATTTCGGTCACAGAATACATAGAAAAGCTAAAACATGCAAAAAATATCTTAGCGCCAGTCGATGAACCAGGCTTAATTCCTATTTTAAAAATAAAACTCAAAGGAGAGGTATACAAAGCACTAATAAACTCACCAATAAACAATATAAATGATTTCATTCAAGCAATAAAACTATTATTACCATCCAACGAAAATATACACAGCTTATACGCGAAATTAACAGAATTAATGCAAAAACCAGACGAATCAGTACTCAGTTACGGAAATAGATTGCAGGAACTTGTAATACAAATCAAAGAACTAAAAAGCTCGGAACCAGGCACGAGTCAACAGAATATACAGAATTTCGATAGAGTCATTAGAAACGACGCAGAGAAAAGTTTTAGAAATGGACTTAGACAAGAAATCAGGTTAGAATTAAAACAAACAGACAATTTAGATGCTCTCATACAAGAAGCTATAAACGTGGAATCCAGGTTAAAGAAACAAAACATAATAAGAGGCGACCCAGCTAGCATACTATGCAGTTTCGGGAAAAGCAATGCAAACTCAGCAGTTTATACGTGTCAAATATGCCAAGACCCAAATCACGAGGCCTTATTTTGCGACAACGCGGCATGCGTATATTGTAAAAGCAAAGACCATTTATCATACAACTGTAGATTTGTCAAAAATAAAATAGAACTCTTCTGTAAATATTGTAACGCGCAAGGACACTCCATCGACGCATGTAAAATGAACAGATCAAAAGGGAATCACTGCCAATATTGCCAAGTAATGGGTCATACAGTAAGTCAATGTCCATTTATAATCGAATACGAAGTATGTTGGAAATGCAAAAGAAGCGGCCACGATCCAAATACCTGTGCAATAACACCGAATGTCACAGAATCTTGCGAATTTTGCAACAGCATAAATCACACAATTAAAAATTGCCCAACAGTTATGTGCCAACGATGTAACAAACTGGGTCACACACTTAAATACTGCCCAATAATGAAAAACACCAGCTTTCAACTAATCATGTGCGCAATCTGCAACGAAGAAGGCCACAACGCAGAGGAATGCGAAGAAGCAAGAGTCCTAGTCAGCCAAAACAGAACTCGCCAGTATAATCAAGTTCAATGCCAAATTTGCAACCGATTAGGGCATTCGGCAGGAAACTGTCACAAGTTACAAAACCCACAGCACAAACCAAACAACCCATACAGAGATAATCATAATTTCAAGCACAATAATAACAATTTTCATACGAAATATAAACAAAATAATAACTTCAACAATAGTAGCCAGTTCAGAAACAATAGTAGAAATGAACCTCAAAAATTCTGCGATTATTGCAAAATTCCAAACCACACAATAGAAGAATGTAGAAAATTAAAGAACCTCGAAACACGAGCACAAAGGAGAGACATCTGCTCCTATTGCAAGGAAACTGGACACCTAATAGATGCCTGTAGGAAACTTAAAGAGTTAGAAAGAAGCAGCGGGAAATTCTGCAACGTCTGCAAAAACACGAGCCACGCAACCGAAGAATGCTATAGAGGACAAGGTCGTCAAATACCCCATAGACCGGGAAACGAATAGATTCTTCCTGGAAAGAGCGGACAGGAAGAAACGACGCTAAGTCGCTCACAACCCACATAAACAGTAACGATACAAACACAAGACAAAGCTATTACGACACATTTCCAGAACCCATACTAACAACCAATCCAACCCCAGACAAACTAGGACAAGGAAAAATCAGCGGAAACACGGAAAGAAACGGAAATAGTAATAACACAGAATGCCCAAACCAAAGCAAGGAACCAAAAAGGCACAACGAGCAAGCCATAAATGAAGAAGGGACACCAACAAGAATGGCAACGTATACACTAAAATTAGAGAACCTATTGCAATACATTACAACGGAAAACCCGTACACAAAAGAAGAATGCAACCTACTTATTGATAGTGGGGCACAGCTAAACATAATAAAAAGAAACCAGATTCCTACAAACACGATACTAGAAGATAGGAGAATATCACTATCAGGCATCACCGACAAACCAATACAAACTTTAGGAGTAGTAAAAATACCCATAAACTATTTATACTTTGATTTCCATGTAGCACCAGAAGACTTTTCAATGCCATACGACGGAATACTAGGAATAAAAGTCCTCCTCGAACAAAGACTAAGACTAGACGAGGGATATTTAGAAATAAATAATAGAAAGTTCGAATTAAAATCAGGAGAAGCAGATCAAAGACGATTCTCACGCCAAATACAAACAATCCAAACGGTTAAACCAGAACTAACAGACGAGCAAAAATGCTTCCTCAACAAAATTCTTCAGAATACAACTCACGCGAATGACACACTTACACCCATAAGAACCGACCCAGAAACCCCGCAACAAGCAAAAATCAGCAGAAATCTAAACGAACATAACCTAAACCAAAACCTCTCACAATTAGATAAAACGATAGGAAACCCGGAATATAGTTTCGACAACGACGTGTTACAATTATTAAACATCGTAAGTAAATTGGATCGACAAGAAAATTCATCGCAAACAGAACCAACAAATACAAAACACACGAATTCAGCAAATCTCGAAGAATATTTAGAAACAGATAGCAAACACGTAGGAAAATTAATAAACAACATAAATACGGCACTAGATAAAAACCTCGAGTCATCAGAAAGTTACGAAACAAATCCATATGACTATGCAACATTCCTGACGAAAATGAAAGAAAATGTAAACACCGAATTCAAAGACGAATGCAAACTATTAGAAGACAAGTACAACTACATCTCATGCAATATAGAAGATATATTAGAAGGCTTCGAAGAAGCAGAAAACTTACCAGAAACAAACGAAAACGAAATTCTAGAGGTAGAAACAATTAACTTTGCAGGAAATAACGAAAAGGGTAGCACAACAGAAGACACAAAAACGGAAAATCGACGAGAAAGATTATTAGGAAAAGTTCGACTAAAGAATCTATCAGAGGACAACAAAACCAAAATAAGAAAATTAATCGAAGAAAACGAAGACATATTCTGGCTAGAAGGAGATAAAATAGGATCTTGTAACACAGAAGAACACGAAATCAACCTAATCGACGAAAAACCCGTATACGTAAAACAATTCCCTTTGCCACACAAATTAAAAGAAACCGCAGTAAAAGAAACAGAAAAGCTAATCGCAAACGGCTTAGTCAGACATTCAAAAAGCGCCTTCAATGCTCCCACATGGGTAGTAAAGAAAAAGGAAACAGCCGACGGAAAGAAAAGATGGCGACTAGTAATAGATTATAGGAAACTAAACGAAAAAACGATTCCAGACCCATATCTACTCCCAAACATAACAGAAATTTTCGACCAATTAGGACAAGCAAAATTATACCACGTAATAGATTTAAAATCAGGCTTTCATCAAATCAAAATGAACCCAAGGGATATACACAAAACAGCATTCAGCATACACCCTTTAGGACGATTTGAATTCAACGTTCTACCATTTGGATTAAGGAACTCACCACGAACTTTTCAAAGGGTAATAAACACAACATTAGGAGATCTAATTGGAAAAATTTGTTTCGTATTCATCGACGACATTATAGTATTTGGGAAAAACCTAGAAGAACTCAACACAAGATTCAATACAGTTGCCCAAAAGCTAAGAGATTCGAACCTAAAGCTAGAACCAGAAAAATGTGAATTTCTCAAATCAGAAGTATGCTACCTAGGACACATAGTAAGCGAAGAAGGAATAAAACCCGATCCAACAAAAATAGAAGCCGTTCAAAGATTCCCAATTCCAAAAAACGTTAAAAATATAAGAGAATTCTTAGGACTTGCAGGATACTATAGACGATTCATAAACAACTTCGCAAAAATCGCAAAACCGCTAACAACGCTATTACAAAAGGATACCAAATTCTCTTGGAATAAAGAACAACAAGCAGCCTTTACGGAACTTAAAGAAATACTATGCAAAGCACCGATATTACAATACCCACAATTCGAAAAACCATACATAATTACAACAGACGCATCTAAATACGCCCTAGGTGCAGTCCTATCACAGGGAGAAATCGGGAAAGATAGACCAATCGCATACGCATCACGCGTACTACAAGAAGCCGAGATCAAATATGACACATACGAAAAAGAAGCCCTAGCAATAATGTTCGCAGTAAAAACATTTCGAAATTACATTTACGGAAATAAATTCACAATAGTTACAGATCATAAACCATTACTATGGCTAAAAACGGCCGACAACAACACGAGAGTACAAAAATGGAGACTAAAACTATCAGATTACGAATATGATATAGCCTACAAGCCCGGTAAGCAAAACGTAAATGCCGATGCACTGTCAAGAAACCCGATAGACAACGCACAGGTCTCTGTCGTAACAAGAGCACAGAGAAAGGAAGACGGCAAAAGTTCGACGCCCGCAAAAATTCCGAATAATAAAGACATAGGAAAAACGCCAAAAGACAATCACACTATAGTCAAAAGGAAAAGAGGACGACCACGGAAGAAAATCCAAGAACCAATAGACCAAGAAGCAACAGATCAAGAAATAACCGCAAACAACGGAAAAACGAGTGAACATAATACAGAAAGAGAGGAAAAGGAAAAAGACAACATAGAACAACGAGAACCAAGAAACATCATTTACACTAGGAACTCGATTCAATTCAGGAACGATAATATCGCCCATATAATCAACCACCAAGGCACACCCGTGGACAAAAACACTAATACACTAATCGAAACTAAAAATATACACATAAACCCCGACTTAGCGGACAACGAAATCGAAGTAATAGAACTAAACAACAAAAAAATCTTCGTCTTATGCCTAAACACAGCGTCATCACCGGAGTTAATAAAACAAAATTTTACAAAATTATTCGGCACATTAAAAGAGATACTCATACAAAAAGGTATAAAAATCTTTAGCATTTCAAAAGATATTAAAATATTAAACATAAATTGGTGCGAAATAGAAGAAATATTAAAAAACACTTTTAGTAAAACAAACATTAAAATAATAGTATGCCTAAATAGTATCGAATACGTAAAACCGGAAGACAGGGATAAAATATTTAACCAATATCATGCTACAACACTAGGAGGCCATTCAGGCGTAAACAGAACATACAATAGAATAAAAGACAAATTCTTTTGGGAAAACCTAAAACAAGACATCCAAAATAGAATAAAAAAGTGTAATGAATGCCAGAGAAATAAATTAAAACGAATTAAAACCAGACAACCGATGGTTATAACAGATACACCAGTAAAAACCTTCGATAAAATCGCGATGGACATCGTCGGTCCACTAAACGTAACAAAAAACAATAACAAATACATTCTAACCATACAAGACCAACTATCAAAATTTCTAATAGCAGTCCCTCTAGCAGATCAAACAGCAGAGTCAGTAGCAGACGCATTTGTAAAGAAGTTCATATGTATCTTTAGCTCACCCAAAATAGTACTTACAGATAAAGGAACAAACTTCACTAGTAAAATCATGAAACAAGTAGCAAAAAGGTTTAAATTCTCGAAAATCGAAACAACTTCCTTTTCACCTCAATCAAACGGGTCATTAGAAAGAGCACATCATCCACTCTGTGAATATCTAAAAAATTTTGCAACAAGAAAATGTGAATGGGATGAACTCCTAGAACTAGCACAATTTAACTACAACACTAGCATTCATTCCAGTCACAAGTTCACACCGCATGAACTGGTTTTCGCTTACCCACCTAGACTACCATCTTGTGAACCCCTAAAGAAATCAGAGCAGTTACCCACACTTAACGACTATTTAGAAAACCTAATAACTAACATGAGAGATATAGCCAACATGGCACGCGAAAATCTAATAGACTCAAAAATAAAATCAAAAGAGTACTACGACAGGTTCATCAACCCAGTCGAATTCAAGATAGGAGACAAAGTGTGGCTACTGAAAGAACCCAAACCAGGAAAACTAGAAAAAGACTGGTATTCAGGACCACACGAAATATTAGAAATCGGGGTAAACAATAACATAACAATTGATTACAAGGGGAAGCCGAAAACAGTACACGCAAACAAATTAAGCACTTATCAACAAAAGGAATAACACAACCTCTCTTTTTAGGAACCCGGACAACAATGCAATTAACCATTCTAATTTGTATCACCCTGTTCCACGCAAGCCAGGCGATAGTTGGATTCGATTGCGGTTCCACGAATCCAATCGTTTCAACATACTCCCTACTGGACACAGGCGAATGCGACTTCCACCAAGCCAAAGTCAATGCCACAAACACTACAATAATGCTACTACAGCTAGCAGAATTCAGGACGACCCCTATAATACAATGCAAAATAGAGATCCAACGCACCATCTTCCGATGCGGAATGTTCAGCCACCTCGTACCCGTGGAAAACGCGATCCAGGAGTATCTCTTGGATATAAGTCACGAGAATTGTAAAGCCATTCACGACACAGGAATATTTAAATATGATAACTTTCACACAATAGCGAACTTAAAAATCAATTCGACAAAAACGACAGGGATAAGCCTTGCAGGCAACGCGATAGAAAGTTCATGCACGGGCGCGTCGTACGCGGATAGCTTCGGAACATGGAATAACGTATACGTACAAGGATTAGTCAAAATCACATTGTTAGAATATAACGCACAGGTCAGCCTAAACAATGACAAATTACGCTTGACGTCAGGAACTGTGTGCAAATTCTCAGACCAGCATTGTATCGACATGGAAGGAGGACACACCTTTTGGACAGTCCTACCTAAGGGGGAATGCCTCACAGACAAATACGAAATGATATACCGGGGCCCTGTAACAAGAATAGCCTCAGACAATCGCGACACAATATACACAATAGAAACAAACGGCATTTCATTCGCATTAGCAGCTAGGGAAAACGAAGAACTGTGTAACAGAATTGTAACAAAAACAGAACATCCGAAACTAATCATATACGAAAAAACGCCGGAAAATCAACTCTTCGACAACGACTTAGACAGGAACAGGGAAATACTAAACTTAGACATACTCACATACGTAAACTCAAAATTTGTGTACGTAGAAAAACATTTCAGGGCTCAATTAGAAAGTTTATACCTAGACATCCTAAACGAAAAATGTAGAATAGAAAGGAAAACAATCCACAACTCCCTATCCATAGCCTCCATTTCACCAGACGAGTTCGCCTATAACATAATGGAAAAACCGGGGTATATCGCCAGGGTCGCAGGGGAGGTGGTACATATAATAAAGTGTACACCCAAAGAGGTAAAGCTACTGCACACGGATAAATGCTACACCGAACTGCCAGTAACATCAGGGAATCAAACACGATTCCTTACACCAAAAACACATATATTAACGAAAACCGGAACACAAATCGAGTGCAACACAATTATTCCGCAATACTACAAGCTAAATGATAACTGGATAACACTAACACCAAAACCAAGAAAAACAGAAAACCCAGAAACATTACGGCCAAGCACGAAGATCTCCTGGGAGTATAAGAAAATAAAATCGCTAGCATCAAGCGGAATCTACTCGCAGGAAGACCTCCAGGAACTCCAGCAGCACATTATGTTCCCCCTGGAAAAACCAGCCCTGCTGAACACAATAGCCAGGGGAATGCTGGGAGAGGAAAACGTACAAGGCGGATTAATAAACAACCTATTCACGGAAAACACGCTATCACACATCGCCGAAAGTACGTGGAACAAAATTGTAGAAAAATTCATAAAATTCGGTTCAATAAGTTCGGCAGTAATAATGGTCATGATAATTATCCACGTGTGCAAGCTAATTATCGATACAGCAATAAGAGGGTACACGCTACACACTGTATACGGATGGTCCCTACACCTGTTGGGAGCTATTTTCAGTTCGATCACATACTTACTGGTAACGCTGGGAAAAAGCAACAACGGAGATCACCGCAAGAGAAGACACATAAAGAACAACGAAGACATCGAGCTCAGAGAAATCAAGATAGACAAACCACCCAGCCCAGAGATATCACCACCCATCCCACTACACCCTCCCGAAACCCGAAATAAAACTCCAGAACCGGGACCAACCAAGCACAAACAAATAACACTTTTCACACTAGAAGGTCTAAAATGAGCAAACTCAGGACTACAGAACACAAGACATAGAAACAAGATCAAAAAGCAAGGTTTAAAAAATTTTCTTTATTAGAAAAAAAAAAGAGAAAAAAGCGAAAATTAACACGGCCAACATAACGCAAAGTCCCCTCCGATGGCCAAGAGGTCACGCTAATCAAACAGCGGAGCGATGTCCAATACCAGGTCTTCGTTCCAGTCCAGGTACTCTTCCAGACATCGCCGGAAACGCCTCCGGTAGTCGCGCACCAAGCGCCGGTACCGAACATCTACAAGGTCGCCGCAACAGACGAACCGACCATCATGAAGCTAAAAAGGCAAACAATAAATAAAAATAAAAAAAAAAAAAAAAAAAAAATATATATATATATATATACAACACTTACCCAGGAGGAGAACAACTCCCGCTTGGGCCTAGACAGGCTCAGGTAAAACGGTGCACCAAATATAACCATGGTGAAGTTTTTAACACTCTGTCAGGATCACCGGAATATATACAGAAAAAAAAACCCCCACCTAAACGACAGAACGACCCGCGATTCAAAGTCAACACATTCCAGGCGATCGCGCAATATCCTTACCCCAGCAATAAAAAGACCTAACGCGAACTCGCGTTCCCTCAAGTCCACCGAACCCTCTCCAAAAGTCATTGAACTTAAACACAGAGCCCAGAAATGTCGTTCTGCAAACCATTCGAGACACACACACCACAATTCACCCCCACCGCCCCAAACTCAGCGGGGAGGGAGGCAAATGGTCACCCAAGGAACCATTTACCTTTTATTACAAAACACAACAAAAGAAAACCACGAAACATCACCAACTAACCAACTATTGTAGACACTCATCAAACTTTGTAAAATTCATCACTCATATAACCCACACAAGCGGAAAAAGGGCAGGGAACTATGAATTCGGATGACATAATTTTTCTACTAAATGTTTACAATCCTGTTGATATCGTACCGATATGCAACAATCTAGGCGGCCAGGTGTCACGTCCTGTGACGCATTCTTTAAATTCTTCCGCGTCATCCAAATTCATCAATTTCCCAACTCCGAGTGAGCAATTTATTTGGGTCGCGCATTGCAAAAATGCCGACGATCCAAGTAAATGTAGCTCACCGGAATTAACAAATCATCGCTACGCCCTACTTGTGCGATATAAAATAATGCAACCGATCACCCGCGAACGCTTGTCTTTTATCCCAATTCTGCTCTGCTACACGCGCGACGAATTACGTTCATACTCATCACTACGTTATTAAGCTCCTTGCGGCTCCACCGTTAAAAGTTAACGCGACCTACTAAAGTTACGCGCAGCGTCCACTCGCGAGATACCTTGTACACGACACCGCGACTCTGCTACGAGGGCACCAGAACCTCGACAGAGGAAAATCTCGTCGACTCTGACACGAAGACGACAGAACTTCGGCAGAGCGAGATTTCGCCGCGTCAAGTGAACAATTGTAAAACGACGACACGCGACGTTAACGCCCGCGAATAACTGTGTAAGGAACGAACTGTACAACCTTTGAATAAACTGATTAGTGACCAAGTGCGTGGAATTCACTCCAGTCGCCTTGCCTACCTTCCCGCCACGAGTACGCTACCCCGAAGTCATCTCGATCACCCTCGACAAGGTAAGTACAACCAATCTTATCCTATCGTGAGAATCTTCGGGTTCTTACAAGAAAGTCCGCGGTTCAGTGAGAGTGGACCGCCACGCGACTTTACAATACTTCGAATTTTTCTTCTCTAGTTCTCGCTATTATTAACAAAATAAATCATTTATAATAAAACAGATCATTCGTAATGAGACAAATTATTCATTATAAAGCAAATTGTTCATAATAAAAAAAGATTATTCGTAATAAACAGATCAATTATTATAGCATAAAATATTTATCAAAATTTTCTAACTTGGCCCCACGTTGGGCGCCAAATGAGACAGGATCTTTAGCCGCGGTAGAAATTATTATTAATTATTTATAAAATTTAAGAACTTTAATCATAAAATGGCGAAGATTCCACCCGGCGCGGCCTGGGTCAGTGACTGCCGGGGCTCTAAAGAAAGTTAATTAATTAGGTAAAATTAAATGGTCGTAATTCGACAATAAATTTTAGTGGGCGCCAGCCGATTTTGACGAAAACCGGCAAAATGAGACTTCAATGAGATGTTACGAGCCGGAGGGGCACGGTTGCGTAGCCGGGGCTTTATATTAGGTATATGGTAATTTGTTAAGAGGAAATAGACGCGGAGACGAACCTACGTATGGCTAACGTAGGGAGCTCCAGGAGGTTGGTTATCGAGGACGAACCTACGTATGGCTAACGTAGGGAGCCTCAGGAAAGGTCAAGATGCGAGGACGAACCCACGTATGGCTAACGTGGGGAGCCTCAGGAAAGTGATATGCGGACGAACCTACGTATGGCTAACGTAGGGAGCCGCAGGAAATGTTAGTTTCCGAGCACTAGCTCGTAACGTATTCGGTGCACCTCGGGCGGTAAAGGTACACCTTAGTGGGTTCAGGACGGTTTATTATAATTGATCAACACTAAATCTATTTGATTCAGTTTATTCTAATGCACCGGGACTTACAACTGTTATAGTGTAACTTGTCGCGGTGTTCTAACTTGAATTTAAGTTACAATATTATTGGAGTTACTTGAGAATTAGTTTAGTTTCGATTCCGCGAAGCAAGAATCTAATCCTTCTCGGTTTTAACGAACGCGAGCAAACGGGGGACGACTACAACCGTAAATGAAATGCCTAACAGTCGATTACGTACTGTATGGTTAAGAAGAAACGCTCGAAGGGGACTTGAACCCGATCTCGCTAAGTTGCTATGCGTCGTAAGAGAAACGTACAGACGTGTAACGTGCCCTTTCTAGATTTCGACTAGACCCGAAGTGCCTTCGCCGCAACCCTTTTTATACCCAAAAATCAGGATAAAAAGGGTGGTGGGGAAGCGTGCTACGTGACTTCGAGGGACAACGCCCTTGCTTCGCGTTGGTCTCGATAATTCTAGACTACGTGACTAATGCCGGGTGTACGCAGCCAACTCCAAATAAGGAAATTTTGAGGGCGGGAACGTAACAGAGACAATCGGTTATTATCTGAAACTAGCGGTCGTTAACATCTGTTCGCTTACAATAATAGTATAATTAGATCAGAAAATGTGCAGGCTTACCTGAGTGCTGGACTAACAATAAGCAATTGTACAATGAAAACAACTGAAAATTTAATCGCTTCGTTGTTCTATTTCCTGTTGACGAGATGGATTATAGGGAAAACACACCGATTAAACACTATCTGCACAGATAATTGGTACACAAGCGTTGACCTGGCGGAAAGATTAATTGATATGCGTACCCATTTATTGGGTACCCTACGAAAAAAATCGCCGCGGCAATCCAAAAGAAGTAGTGGCCCAAAAATTAAAACGTGGAGATGTTATCGCGCGAGAAAATAAAAATGGAGTAACTATCTTAAAATGGAAAGACAAAAGAGATGTGTTGATGTTATCTACAAAACATTCAGCAGAAATGACAACTATACAGAAAAGAAACTGTTCAAAAGAAAAGCCGAAAATGATAGTTGAATATAATTTAGGGAAATCTGCAGTCGACTTATCTGATCAAACGATTGCTTATAGCTCACCACTGCGCAGAAATATAAAATGGTACAAGAAACTGGCAATCGAACTTTTACTAAATACTTCTATTGCAAATTCAATAGAGTTATTCAAACAAGTAACCCGGAACAATATTGCAATTCCTGATTTTAGGATGAAACTAGCAATGTATCTAATGAAATGTTCCGATAATGATTGTATTTCTCCAAAAAAATGCTTACAGAGCAGACCTCGTCGTGAATTAAAAAAAATGCCGGGAAATGCACGAAATGTAAGGCGATTTTGTAAGGCGTGCTATTATAAAAATTCAAAGCAGCTAGGAAGAACTAGAGCAAAGAATTTGACTAAAAAAGTGGTGACATATTGTTCTGATTGCGTTGATTCACCTTTTCTTTGCCTTCAGTGTATCAATCTGACTCATCGCAATATGCACCGATAAAATGTATATTTTTCATGTACTAATAAAATTATTTTTGTATGTTCTATATTGCATTCATTTCTTCAAACCATTATAATAACAATGGTATTATTGAAAAATTTATCAGTATCCATATTTTTGGATATCACATCTCACATCTCAATTTTGACGACGAGTGAAAAAACGGGTTTTGCCACAAAAAAGTGATAATTATTAAGTAGTGCAAGTAGTCGGAAAGGGAAATTTGTATGCCTGCAATTTATTTTTTTCATTTGAAGTGTTTAGTTGTATATTGACTATACGTATGTCGGGAAGTAAGAGTTATCTGAGCTCCGGAGAAAGAAAAGGTACCTCGTGGATCTACGAACTTTCTAAGGAAGAGTTGATAAATTATTTAATCGAACGAAACATAGAATTCGACACAGAGGCTACGCTAGACCAGTTGAGAAAGTACTTGGCAAATATTATTAAAAAACGAAGTGAGACAGAGAAAATTTTGGAAAACACAGGAAATAAAAAGAGTACGGAAGAAGGTGAAAATAAAATAAACGTGGTCAAAAGTGAAAATTTAGGACGTGCCCGTTGGGAGAGCTGCGAAATGGAGGAAGAACGACCGCGACATTGAGAATTCAATGTAAACAAAGAGGACTGGGAATCATATACCGAGAGGATGGATTTGTATTTCATCGCAAACGATGTAACGGATACCAGGAAACAAGTAGCAACGATTCTTACTAAGGTGGGTCCCGAAACGTATCGACTGATTAAGAATTTATGCGCTCCAGCCAAGCCGGCTACTAAAACATATAAAGAAATTGTCGAACTCGTATCGAACCACTTATGTCCAAAACCGTCGGAAGCGATTGAGAGATGCAAATTCCACCAAGCGAAGCAGGCGCCGGGGGAATCAGTTGCAGATTACGTAGCACGATTAAAATCGTTGGCTATATATTGTAACTTTGCAGACATTAACGACAGTCTGCGGGATCAACTTGTTTGTGGATTATCCGATCATAACAGTAAAACGTTATTATTTAAAGAAGAGCAGCTAACTTTTGACAAAGCTTATAAAATAGCAGTGGCACAAGAGTCGGCCGAGAAAAATGCGGCACGCATCGATAAAATACAAACACAGAACACCGAAATACATGCATTGAAGTCAGCTAGGCCAGCAGCAAATAATCGGAAACGAGATAATACGGGCCCCAGAGTGAATAAAAAGAAGCTACCAGTGAGTCAAAACTATAAAAACCAAAGTGACGGTGGAAGCAAATGCTTCTGCTGTGGAAAACCGAACCATTATGCACGAGAATGTTTTCATCGATATAAAACCTGTAAAATTTGCCACCGGAAAAGACACCTAGATGTCGTATGCAGAAATAAGGATAGTCGGAAGCAGCACTTGCACTTGCAAGAGGAAGGAGAAGCTGGTCAGGATTCGGAGCCCGATTTCTTGCTAATAGAAGTGAGTGATTACGACGCAGCAGCGAAATTGAACTTCGCTAATTTTGTAGAATCGTGCGCGCAACCTATGTATTTGAATGTATCGATCAACCAACAGAACGTGAGTATGCAAGTGGACACGGGCGCTTATGTAACCGTGATTTCTAAAATGAATGCGGATAAATTGTTCCCTACTCTTAAGATGAGTGCAGCGGATATCGTATTAAAAGCTTATGGAAATATTCCGCTTAAACCTGTAGGCGTGTTCAAAGATATTGTTGTGGGTTACGGCGGAAAAAAAGTGAAGAGAAATTAAATTTATACGTAATGCCGGAACCAGGTCCTACTTTATTAGGTCGGTGTTGGTTAGCTGCATTTGGCTTGTGGCCGCTGATAAAAGATGCTACGTTGAAAAATCCGAGTGTAGACGACTGTAAAAATTTAGAGACTAAAGATATGAAGGAATTGTGTGAAAATTTCAAGGTCAAGTATCAGAATTTGTTTGGTCCTGGTCCGGGCATGTACAATGGCGAAAAACTCGAGTTACACTTAAAAGAAGGTACGAAACCAATAGCGTTAAAAGCGAGGCCGATACCGTATGCGTTGCGCAGTAAAGTGGAAGAAGAAATAGATCGACTGGTGAAACTTGGACACTTAGAAAAAGTAGAGGTCAGCGAGTGGGCGACTCCAATTGTCCCCATTATAAAAGCAAATGGTTCTATCCGAATCTGTGGCAACTTCAAATTAACGGTCAACCCGGGGTTAATTATAAATAGACACCCTCTCCCTTTAATTAATGATATTCTTACGGCACTGGGGGGTGGTGACCGATTTTCTCAAATAGATTTGACGCATGCATACCTGCAAGTGCCGATTAAGGAAACGTCGAGAGACTGTTTAACGATAATAACATTCAAGGGTTTGTATAGGTACACTAAATTGCCGGAGGGCGTATCATCCGGCTCGGGGATTTTTCAGCACATGATGGAAAATACTCTACAGGGTATTGCGAATACGCAAGTTTATTTAGATAATATTTATTGCACGGGTCCGACTGATGGGGAGCACAAAAAAACTCTCCATGCGATTTTTGACAGATTAGAAAAACGTGGTTTCAAAATTAATATAGATAAATGTGATTTGTTTAAAAGTAAGATAGCAATATTAGGATTTTCGTTAGATAACGAAGAGCTACATAAATCCCAGGAAAAAATTAGAGCCATGATAAGCGCGCCTACACCGAAAAATTCGAAACAATTGTTATCCTTACTGGGTTTAGTAATATATTATGATAGATTTTTACCAAATCGAGCCGAAAAGCTGAAACCACTGTATAACGCGACGAAGAACTCTAAATTTGTGTGGACTAGGGAATGTCAACATGCATTTGATTGGCTAAAAAATGAATTAACTCGGCCAACAGTACTGGCGTACTACAATCCAAACGGGCAATTGATCTTGGCGTGTGACGCGTCCTCGTACGGTCTGTCAGCAATACTGTCGCATAAATATAGCGACGGATCGGAAAAACCTATTGCTTACGCTTCTAAAATCATACCTGAAAGTGAAATTCACAGAGCACCCATCGACAAAGAGGCGGGAGCAATAATATTTGGTCTAAAAAAATTCTACAATTTTGTTTACGGAATAGAAATAATTTTAAGGACGGACCACAAGCCTCTCACTTTTATTTTAGGGCCTAAACAGAAGATACCGTTAACGATAGCTAGCTGATTGCAACGTTGGGCGTATTATGTGTCTAAGTTTAATTATAGAATAGAATATATAAGTGCGGCGCAAAATGGAAATTGCGATGCCTTATCGCGCTTGCCGGTGGAGGATAATAAGCGTGTTTTCGATTCCGAATTTTCCAGTTTAAATTATATTAATGAAGGTATGACAATTTTAAACGCGAAATTGATAGCGAGTGAAACAAAAAAGGATAAAGTATTATATCAGATAGTAAGATTTATTGTAAGCGGTTGGCCGACCGAGCATCAACTCTCCGAGGTAGAGAAATGTTATGGGCGCAAGCGTAATGAGCTTTCGTTAGAAAAGGGATGCATATTGTGGGGCTATCGTGTTGTAGTACCCCACTCGCTTCGTGTTAAAGTACTCTTAGAATTGCACGCTTCGCATTTTGGCGTAGTCAAAATGAAAATGTTAGCGAGGTCGTATGTGTGGTGGCCGTCGCTTGACAAAAAAATTGAAGAAATTGCCGGAGCGTGTAAAGTGTGCATCGATCTGTGTAAAAAACTGCCAAAAATATTTTCGACACCCTGGCCGTGGCCGGATAAATTCTGGGCCCGCATACATAGCGATTTTTTAGGACCATTTTATGGCAAAATGTTTTTGATCAACGTTGACGCGCATGCCAAGTGGCCGGAAGTCTTCGACATGGGCACCAATACCAGAGCCGAAAAAGTTATCGTTAAATTTAAAGAGTTGTTCGCTCGCTTCGGTCTGCCGTTGCACCTAGTGACCGACAACGGTAAACAATTTGTCAGCGCTGAATTTCAGGATTTCTTAAAGAAGTGCTCGGTGAGGCACACCTTCTCGCCGCCTTACTATCCTGCAACGAACGGCGCCGCCGAAAATTTTGTCGGAATTTTTCAAAGATAAGATCGAAAAGATCATACGAACGGGTAAAAGTATTGAGTACGCGGTTAATCTCTTTTTATTTGACTACCGAACAACGGAACATTGCACGACTAGACGCACACCGGCTTATTTATTATACAAAAGAGAGATTCGCACAAGATTCAGCCTACTTAAACCCGATATAGCGGAGGTCGTACAAGCCAAACAATTCGACTCGGCGACAAAATGTCATACAAAACGTAACCTGTCGTTTGAAATAGGGGAGACAGTAATGGTAGATAACTATAAAAATAATAAAAGGTTCCGGGTGAAAGCTAAAATTGTAAGTAGACTGTCACCGGTGACCTATGAAGTAGCGATTTCCCCTAATGTGTTAAAAAAGCGACACGTGAATCAGATGGTCAAATTGGTACAAAGCGAGTTTTTTAATGATGGTGCCAGTGAAGGCGCTGACACGGCTACGGAATCGGGGCCACGACGGTCGGCGAGGCTGCTAGCAAAAGACTAAGATTTTGTAAGGCCCACTCTTTTCTCTTTAATAGGGAGGAAGTTGAGGTATATTATTATAGAATAAGGTACGTTAGATTTAAGTAAACATGTATGTGTGTGTGTGAGTGTTATGAACGGTATTTGGCTCGACCCCGAACAGTCTGTCCGCGGGCCTCTGCCGTGTAAGAGCTCGATTGTGAAATAAACAGTGTTTTGAATCTAACGTTTATCCATACCTCACCATACATCTCATTTACAATATTGAAAATTATAAACAAATTCTTTTTTTGCAAAAATCGCTTCAAGGTCGCGTTTTTAAAAATCTGAGAAAATTATTTTCGGATTCCTTAAAGTTTTCTCTTTAAGAAAACGAAAAATTAAAACTTTTCTACATTGAAAATTGCGAAAATTCCTTAATCCTTTTAAATATTTTCACATGTTAATGTATTTTGTCCTTCCGCCCATTTAGTACCAAGGCCACCATACCCCAACCAAATGGTTTTTTCTTTTTTTTTTTAAGCATTTGTAACCTCAAACGAGGTTTATTTCTACTATACAACTGTAACCAAAATTTTATATTGTGCGATTATAAAATTTTAAGTTTTAAATTAGGAGAATACAAGGGTTTATTCGCACGTACAATAACGTAACACAAATGAGTAGACGATTGAGATCGAGTTGGCCCAATGGGATCGATGCTTAAGAAACTAAACACGCGGATTACAGCTTCTTGAAAACGAACAAATACAACGGCAGCTTTAATATCAGGTCTCGCAATGAACATTTCTATGTTTAAAGAAAGGCAGTAGGAGAGCTTTTTTTAGAGAATCGATTAATTTTATCCTTTGAGGTTCGTATTGGCGGCACTGCCACATTACATAATTTAAGTTTTCGCTGCCAACATTGCATTTGCACTTAGAATCGCTCTACTAATGTTGATACGTGCTAGAGACTCGGCCAAATTGTAGTGGTTCGACCAACATCTGTTAATAGTCATGTTATATCCGGTCTATGCTCGTCTTTCACTGCTCCGCTGGGAACGAGCCGCGTTCTCAGGAGGAATTCGCGGGACATCAGCGTTTTCGCCAAGGTGATCCGCGTTCGGTCCACGTGCCGTGGTCGGTGGCCGCTGGACGCGTAGTCAGCAGACTTCATGGGAACGCTTTTCAGCAGTTTTGCGTTAGCGACGGGGCGCGGTTGTCTCCGAGAGGATAAAAAGGCCCGGACAACGTGACCTGCGCGTCGTTAATTATCATAGTTGTTCGAGCTCGTATCGGCGAGTACACGTACCCGCGTTCGGCACCTCGTACCCGCAAGGAACATCCGTGGAGTTCCTGGAGGGACGAGTCGACGGTCGCGACGCGAAACTAGAAGCTGTTATGCGAACCGTGAACGTGTGTGTGTGCGTGGGCGTATTGTGAGTGAACCAGCGAGATAAGGCGACACGAGCAAGCGCGCCGCAACCCGAGACGCCGCCGACAGGGTATGTAAGACGCTTGTTGGACACAGAATATATAAGGTAACCACAGATATATATAACGTAAGGTAGGTCAAGGTGCGCTTTAGCGCTTTAAATCGGCAGAACCCGCGGCGTGTCTTAGAAACCCGCGGTCCCGCAACGCGGGACGTAACAGTGACAATGAGCTCGCGTGACAAGCATCTTCTTGAGTACCGTGGCTTCTTCTTGTCAGAGTAATAGAGTTGGAAATAGGTTTTGCTCCTGAAAAGTCCCTGCTGTCGGAGACTATTAACACTTTGAGAGAAGGCTTTCGATTTGAACGATTCATACAGATCTGTGAAGGGAATCAATTATACGTCGAGAGTTGCGGATGAAGTCATAGATTTTGCGAGCGCATCTACAACATCATTGCCTCGAACTGCTATGTGTGAAGGAATCCAATAAAAATTAATAAACGTATTGTGGGGATTATCCCTCATAAAGTTGTTATATTTTCTCCCCTAAAGTTGATCTGCAAAAATCGGTTTTTTAGCATATCTCCGTTTACGAGCAAAATTTTTTCATGAATCCAAACGGATAATATTCCTCGTCGAAAAGCGATGTTATACCACGCATTTTGATCCCTGGAAGTAGCATCCCTCACTTTTTACAAGGGTAAAAGTGATATTTTTAAACTTTCTTTTTTACAAAACTTGTGAATATCATTGAATATCGATGAAAACAATTTTAATTTGAAGAACATCAAAAATTAAAGTTGACGTGTTTTGGGATTTTCGAAAAAGTATTCTTAATGATAGGGTAAACTACCCTCCAATAAATTTGGACAACCTTTAAAAGAAAAGAAGATATCCATTGGCGATTTTACTCATTTCTGGACATGATTGGCTCAGCAGAAGGGAAAGGCAGGTATTTTTATACGTACTGAATGATAAATGTAAAGGATGATAGCAACCCCCGAAGTTCAATCCCAAAAACTGCTTTTTCTAGAATAGTTAGTAAGTATATATTTTCCCTCGTAAGCTAGCTGGAAATTATTCCCTAGCGAAATTTTATTGTAAAGAATATGAAAAGTTAAGAAAACAAAATACATCTTACAATTTTATTAGAGTGGTAAACTACCCTTAAAATAGTGTCTTAATCTCTTATCCTCAATGATTGAATAAAAATGATTGTAGGTATAATATGCGTCATATTAAAAAGAAATTAATTTTGATTCATTTTTCAGAAACAGTGTATTGTTAATAGGATCGTGGAGTCGCCTCTTGGAAGTTACGCCTCTCGGAAAGTCTGCCACTCCAATGATCATTCCAAGGGGTATAACGGGAAGAATTCAACCACTTGACGTTTTTGAATTCAGAATGTGAAAGAATTATGTCAAACATCTTTCTGATACAGTTTTGACATTGAATTATGATTTAAACTTACACGAAAGGAACAATATAATTAAATTACAGTCACTAGTGCATAACCAGTTATCGTCACCCCGATATTATAACTTATTTCGGTATTCGTGATATAAAAGTAGTTATGTATCTGAAAAACCAGAAAACTTTGAAAATCCTGTAGGCTTTGCATTTCGAAAATCTTCGCGGCCTTTGTGTGAAATTGAAGTATGTTCGGAGGTTTCAGTAATTACTTATTCATGGTGTAAAAAGTCATTATTCTTTAAGCATTTCTTTGACGAGTATCACTTTTGTTCCAAATATATTGAGTAAGCAATCAGTTTCAAATAAAAGTAGCTAATAATGAGTCACCTCAATTCTGTTTATCGAACAAGGAAATGCTATATTTGGTAAACAACATTTTTTAATTTTAATGTTTAAGTTGACAGTGCATATTTTTCTCCCGAGCTGCTAAATCATCCAATAAATTACAATAAGTCTTTATCAATGATAAAGGTACTTTTTGCCTTTTATTTATATCAGCAAATCTGGTTATGTTGTATCACTTGCATTTATAACAAAAATATGGTCACAATAATATTAGATAGAGAACGCTTTTATAACCAACTGCATTGAAAAGAGAAAAAAAAAACAACTTCTTTAAAACTCAACAAAATTTCTTTTCGCGTTACAGAAGATAAAAGCGTATAACACTCGTATTATACCTACAATCATTTTTATTCAATCATTGAAGATAAGAGATTAAGACACTATTTTAAGGGTAGTTTACCACTCTAATAAAATTGTAAGATGTATTTTGTTTTCTTAATTTTTCATATTCTTTAGAATAAAATTAGTTTCACTAATGTTCAATGACTTTTATAATTGTTCTAGGAAAAAGATGGTGAAAGAATCATTTCTCCTATTATTTTAAAGAGTAAGGGATGCAACTCCTAAGAATCGAATAATGCATGTAATATCCCTTTCGATAGGGAATAATTTCCAGCTAGCTTACGAGGGAAAATATATACTTACTAACTATTCTAGAAAAAGCAGTTTTTGGGATTGAACTTCGGGGGTTGCTATCACCCTTTACATTTATCATTCAGTACGTATAAAAATACCTGCCTTTCCCTTCTGCTGAGCCAATCATGTCCAGAAATGAGTAAAATCGCCAATGGATATCTTCTTTTCTTTTAAAGGTTGTCCAAATTTATTGGAGGGTAGTTTACCCTATCATTAAGAATACTTTTTCGAAAATCCCAAAACACGTCAACTTTAATTTTTGATGTTCTTTAAATTAAAATTGTTTTCATCGATATTCAATGATATTCACAAGTTTTGTAAAAAAGAAAGTTTAAAAATATCACTTTTACCCTTGTAAAAAGTGAGGGATGCTACTTCCAGGGATAAAAATGCGTGGTATATCATCGCTTTTCGGCGAGGAATATTATCCGTTTGGATTCATGAAAAAATTTTGCTCGGAAACCGAGATATGCTAAAAAAACGATTTTTGCAGATCAACTTTAGGGGCTGCTTTTACCCCCTTAAACCGAATATCCGCAGATATAAAAAACACGTGTCGATTAGTTTTTCGAGTACTACAACATATGTGAAAACGAAAGAAATCGGAGGGGGACACCTACCTAATGTCCCTTAGAAGAAATCGGTAACAACGCGACGGCCATGACGTACCGGTTCGACGCCATCAACGTTCAAGTTGTACACGCGTTCACACGTGCATGTCCGCTGTTCAAGATATTTTGTTCGTTTCTCAGACCGTTCTACGTTCGTTTCGCACGCAGTCCACGCCGCCTGATACACGCGTTTTGGATACGCCGGAATCGCGGCCATTACGTGTACGATCAACGCGATTACGATTCGCAGTGTTGTCGCGGTAGCACGTGTTTCACCTGTTGCTTTGTACACGCTTTGCTTTCGATCACGCCACGCGTTTGCGATTCGGTACACGCGACGTGCTAATGTGAATGTGTCATCGCTTGACGACTTTCGTCTTGACGACCTTGAGACCGAGGGAGAGTGGAGGACAAGACAGAGAGAGATAACGTAGCGAGAAGTGGGGTACATACTAACTGACGAGAAGGAATGTGCCAGGCACTTCTCGTCCATCGGCCCAGGGCTTTACATATCAAAGACGTTGGTGATCGCCATAGAAAGACTTAGCACGTGTTCATTTAATATCGCAATTCATTTAATATCGCAATAAAATTTGAAAAGATCCTGAGCGGACAACGGCCAAGATTACGGATCGACATAATCGTCAACGAAAGCAACGAGAAAACCCTGAGCTAAGTATTTATTTCACAAAGGTGTTATTAATCTTTTTCTCTCTCTGGTCGCGGCGTATTAATCTAAGAAAAGTATTGAACTTTCTAGATATCTGACAATTTCCTATACCTACATATATATTTTTTTGAGGAAAATCGTTATGTGAATGTTCGTTCATTTAAAAAGCTGTAGTTTCGTGTTTATTTTAAAACGTGGTCGCGGACTAGCCGGTCAGGTCTGTTGATCGAGATTTCGCCTACGTTTTAGATTTATATTTCATTTTTATAATTCCACTATCTATGTTTTCCAGACGGTCAAATATTCCCTTTTTCTTTGTGCATTAAGAAAAATATAAGAGTTATGTTCTGTTTAGTAATTATACTATGACCGATAGATGCTGTTATTCTAAAGGATTGTATTTAAATAGTTTATTTCATCATCACATGCGATTTTGTGTTTCAGTACGAGTAGGATATAAGTTTAAAAAAGGTTGTATTCTTTTGTTCATCATTATATTTATAAAGTTGTTGTGCCCGACGGGTATCAACAATTTATTTATGGGATAGCTGAGGTTCTGGAGCGTCCGGGCGCGGATGTCCACCGCAACCCGGCGCGTCCCCAGGTGGCGGATAGGGGAACGGCCAACAGATATGTTGGTTAGCTGCGAAATAAGCATCCTACGGGGTGACGAATAAGCAGTCGCGGACCAAATGGACTAAGGGAAGGAACCCTGAACAATAAACCAGCCATGGACTCAGTTTCATCAGGTGTTTCGACTACGGTGCAGGGGCTTGGAACCCCAGTACCGGCGTCCGCTGTGGGTGCGAAAGCAGGCCCCCGGACGTCGTTATCCAACGACTGCAGTGCTACGCAGGTGGACCACTTGGCCTGCGTAGCATTAAATGCTACAAGCGAAGACGCGACGGTTGGGACTCCCACCGTCCGTTTGGAGCGCATCGTCGTTCCGAGGTCACGGCCTCGGTCGCGCGATGCGAGTGGAGACCGGGATCGGTCTCCGGTCCGGCGAGCAGATGGCGCCGAGAGGGTAGGGGCTTCCTCCCTCTCCCGTCTTGCCGCCGAACATGGTGAGGCGAAGGAGGGGACATCGGGGGAGGGCCGCATAATGCGCAGCGGCAAGCGTTGCGCACCTCCCACCGATGGCGATGAAGAAAGCGATGCGGACTCGGACGCCTCGTTCGAGTCCGTGCGATCGACGACGAGCAGGGCGTCGTCGTCGATCGCCTCGTCGAAGAGGGACCGGCCGTTATCGACCGGAGGGTGTGAGCGCCGCGCGGATGCGGTGCTGGAAGCCGCGGAGGCGCGCCAGTTGGAGGCGGAGAGGAGGGATGCGGAGGATCCCCTCGACCCTACGGCCCCCCCACGGCCACCGAGCAAGGGGAGCATTCCGCTCCCCGACGAGGTGGCAGTGGCGCGGGAGCTTCGCCAGCGCCCGACAGCGGACGTAGCAGCCGCTGTCCTGGAGGCGCAGGCGAACATTGAGAGGGTGGCGGGGGTCTCGAAGGGCCTGAAGGGCAATCTTGCCCGGGCCCTGAGGGTGGCTGCCCTCAACACCCGCGCGGCGGTGTCTGAGCTGGCCACAAGGTCAGCCAGCGCCGCCACAAAGATGCTGGAGGAGGAGAATTTCCTCCTCCGTGGGCAACTGGTGGAGTTGCGGGCCGAAGTGGCCCGCCTCCGCCAGGAAATTGAGGGCGGGCGCGCTCTGATGCCGCCGCCACCCAGGCCACCAGCGTCACCAAGGCCGCCGATACCGCCGAATCCTCCGCGTCAAGCCGCGCCGGCAAAGGCGGCGACACCGGCTGCCCCTACGGTGGAGTCTTCGCGGCCAGCGCCAGCGGCCAACGATCTGCTCCAGCAGATCAGCTCCCTGATCGACGCCAAGCTGGCGTCGTTCAGGAGGGAGCTTGGGCCGCTGGCGGGCCCAGCACGCGCGGCACCCACAGCCGCTCCCTCTGCGCCGGCCAAACCGCCGGCAAAGAGGACGAAGAAGGGGGACCACGGGCCTGCACAGCCCGTGGGTCAAGGCAAGGCGCCGGGCCAACCGGCGAAGGTGGCCTTGGCGGCACCCCAGCCGCCAAAGCCGACAGCTCCTCGACCACCACCCACGGAAGAGTGGGCTAAGGTGGTAGGTCGAAAGGAGCGACGGCGGGCCGCGGCCGCAAAAGCTGCCCCCGCCGCAGCCCCCACCCGCCAGCAACAGGCAGGAAAGAAGGCCCCGGCTACGGCAGGGGCCAAGGAGAAGAAGGGGAACGGGAAGGGAGCCGCAGGTTCCCCGAAAAAGAAGGCCCTCCCGGCTCGCCCCCCCCGGACAGCGGCCGTCACCTTGACGGTCCCGCAGGGGGGGAAGGTGTCCTATGCGGAGGCGATGGCGACCGCCAGGTCGAAGATAAGCCTGGCGGACGTTGGCATCGCCTCCTTGAAGCCGAGGAGGGCGGTGACCGGCGGCCTCGTGCTGGAGGTCGCCGGACCAGAGGGCGCCGCGAAGGCCGACGCACTGGCGGCCAAGATGGCAGAGGCGCTGGAGGGCACCGGGGTGAAGGTGGCCAGGCCGACCAAGACGGCGGAATTGCGTATCCGCGGCCTGGTCGACGGTTCCACCCCGGACGACGTTGCGGCGACCGTCGCTACGACTGGAGGGTGCCGGAAGGAGGAGGTGCAGACCGGAAATATCCGGTCTTCCGCCTCCGGCCTTGGCACCCTATGGGTCCGATGCCCGGCCGCTGCCGCCAGGAAACTGGCGGTAGCTGGGAAGGTGTTGGTCGGGTGGACCCAGGCGACGGTCGAGGCCCTCCAGGCCCGACCCCTGCAGTGCTACCGCTGCCTAGAACTGGGTCATACCAGGCAGCGGTGCACAAATGAGGCGGACCGCACGGGTCGCTGCTATGTGTGCGGCGACCCGGGTCATGCGGCGAGCGCCTGTACGGCTACCCCGAAGTGCTCCGTGTGTTCGGACCAGGGGAGACCGTCAGCGCACCGCCTCGGGGGTCGGGGGTGCCCTGCCAGTGCTGCCAAGGCAGCCGGCGGCAAGGCGAAGACCGGGAAGAAGAAGAGGGCGGGGGCCAAGGCAGCGGCCCCCGCTCCAGCGGCAGTGGCGGGCGCATCAGCCCCCACTGCACCTGTGGAAGGCGGACCAGACAAGGCCCGGACGGCCGCCGCTACGGCGACGGCCATGGAGGTTGTCCCAGAGGTGGAGTGATGGGGCCCGCTGGCCCCATACTCCAGGTCAACCTAAACTGCTCGGCCAGGGCGCAAGATCTGCTGATGCAGACAATGGCCGAGCAGGGGGCCGGGTTGGCCGTGGTGGCGGAGCCATATAGAGTCCCCAACCATCCAAGTTGGATGGGGGACTCCGCGGGCTCCGTCGCCACCCTCTGGGGAGGGAGGCCAGGTGCCCCGCCGTGTACGCTGCTGGAGCGTGGGCGGGGGTACCTGGCGGTAGAGTGGGAGGGTTTCGCGGTGGTGGCGGTATACGCACCTCCGAGTTGGCCCCTCGAGCAGTTCGAAGAGTACTTGGACGGGTTGGGGAGATGCGTCTCCCGCTGCCATCCCCGTCCGGTACTCGTCCTGGGAGACTTTAACGCCAAGGCCACGGCCTGGTCGTCTCCCAGGACAGACTCGAGGGGCATGGAGGTGCTCGACTGGGCGGCGGGACTGGAGCTCCGTCTGTTAAACACGGGCTCCGTCCACACGTGCGTGCGGTACAACGGGGGGTCCATCGTTGACCTTTCGTGGGCAACGCCCCCCGCCGCGCGCCATGTTTCGGGGTGGAGGGTGGCGGAAGAGGTCGAGTCGTTATCGGATCACCGATACATCGTGATCGACCTCTCCGCTGCCCCCCAAGCGACACCCCGACGTCGCCCGGGAGGACAGCAGCCACCACCGCGATGGGCGCTACGGCGCCTGGACCGGGACGCGCTGATGGCGGCAGCCCAAGTCGTGGCCTGGCCCGAACATCCGGCCGGGCCTGTCGACGGGCAGGTGGAAGCCCGATGGTTCCGGGGTGCTATGACGTCCATCTGTGACGTCGCTATGCCCCGGGCCAGGGTCCACCCGAGGAAGGCGGTGTACTGGTGGTCGAGCGAAATCGCGGAATTACGCACGCAGTGCGTCCGCGCGCGACGCCAGTACACCCGCGCCCGTCGACGACGACGACGAGACGAACATCGGGCTGCCCAGCTGTACGGGGACTACAGGGAGATGGTAGTCGCCCTGCAGCTGGCCATCAAGCGAGCGAAAGCCCAGGCATGGAAGGATCTCCTCGGCTCTCTGAACAAAGATCCGTGGGGGCGCCCTTATAAGATGGTGATGGGACGTTTACGTCCCTGGGCGCCTCCCATTTCAGAGAGCCTCGACCCCCAGTTTCTCGGGAGGGTCGTGGACACGTTATTCCCCCCTGGTGGGGAGTTGTCCCGACCCCGACCCGAGACGGAGGCACGCTACACGTCCTCCGACGTGGGGGTCACCGAGGAGGAGATGGTCGGTGTCATCCGCTGGCTCCGGGGCAAGAACACCGCCCCGGGGCCCGATGGGATACCCGGCCGAGCCTGGGCGCTCGCTTTGCGCGTCCTGGGGGGGAGGCTTCGTTCCCTCTATGGGGAGTGTTTTATGTCGGGGATGTTCCCCGACATATGGAAGAGGAGTAGGATGGTCCTCCTGAGAAAGGAGGGGAGGCCTGCGGATTCTCCCTCCGCGTACCGGCCCATTTGTCTGCTGGATGAGGCGGGCAAGATGTTTGAACGCATCATTGCCGCCCGCCTCACCAGCCACCTGTCCCGCGTTGGCCCCGATCTGGCTGACAGCCAGTTTGGATTCCGAGAGGGACGATCGACCGTAGACGCGGTTGATCGCGTCAAGTCCCTCTCGGATAATGCTGTCAGCAGGGGCGGGGTGTGTTTGGCGGTGTCGCTTGACATCGTCAACGCCTTCAACACCCTGCCCTGGCCCGCCATAAGGGAGGCACTGGTACGTCACCAAGTGCCTCCCTACCTTCAGGCGGTGATCGGGGATTACTTGCGGGACAGGGGGATAGAATTCCCGGGCCGGGACGGGACGATGCGGAGGGAAGTGGACCGTGGGGTCCCACAGGGGTCCGTTTTGGGCCCGCTTCTGTGGGACCTCGGATACAACACGGTCCTGCAGGCCTCGCTTCCCGACGGCGCCACCTTAGTCTGCTACGCGGACGACACGCTGGTGGTGACCGTCGGGAGCACGTTCGGGAGGACCATCCGAAGAGCGGAGGTTGCGGTGGCAGCCGTCGTCCGGAGGATCCACGACCTGGGGCTGAGAATAGCCCCGGAGAAGACCGAGGCCATATGGTTTCATGGCCGGCCTCGGTCCAAGCCTCCGGCGCGGTCGTGGATCCTGGTAGGTGGAGCCAGTGTCGAGGTGGGTTCCCGGATGAAGTATCTGGGTCTCATCCTCGACAGCCACTGGAGTTTCGAGGCTCATTTCGACCGCCTCGTCCCCCGAGTTGAAAAGGCAGCGGCCTCCATGGGCCGTCTGCTGCCGAATCTCGGGGGACCTGGGGATTGGGTGCGCCGCCTGTACTTAGGCGTGGTACGGTCCATGGCCTTGTATGGTGCCCCTATATGGGCACCGGCCGGGATGGCAAGCCGGCGCAACAAGCAACTGTTGCGTCGGCTGCAGCGGACGATGGCCATTCGCCTCGTCCGCGGGTACCGTACCACGTCCACTATGGCGGCGCTGGCTCTGGCCGGGGAACTACCCTTCGAGTTGCTCGCGGCGGTGCGCGCCTATATTTATAGGCGCAACAGCATTTGCCGCAGCGCTCGGGGGCCCCGCTGGAGCCTGAGGCGGTCCAGGAGCTCGAACTCCAGGCCCGGGGGCGCATGTGGGAGGTTTGGCGTAGGGAGTTGTCCTCCCACGCCAGCGAACGCGTCCCCGGGGCCCTCCTGCCACACCTGCAAAGGTGGCGGGAGAGGCGGCACGGTAGGCTCACCTACCGTCTGACACAGGTATTCACCGGACACGGCTGTTTCGGTGTCTACCTGTGTCGGATAGGACGGGAGGAGACGGCGGTTTGCCACCACTGTGGGGAGGAGGAGGACTCGGCGCAGCATACGCTGGAGGAATGCCCCGCCTTTTCAGCGCTGCGTCGAGTCCTCCGGTGTGAGATTGGAGGAGACCTCTCGCTCCCAGCAGTAGTTGGGGCAATGCTGGAGAGCGAGAGGAACTGGAAGCAGGTGGCCTCCTTCTGCGAGGAAGTAATAAAGCAGAAGGAGGCCGCCGAGCGGGATCGGGAACGATCTGATCCCGCTCGAAGAACCCGGGGGCGGCGACGGGTGCGGCCGGCCAGAGGCCGCGCCATAGGGCCCCCGGGATAAGGAGGGTAGCTGACGGCGGGGGGTGGATCTCTTTTGGGGTCCCCTTGTTCCCCCGCCGTCAGCAGATCGTGAAGTTGAGTCGACGGGAGCGGGGGGATGGCATGTTTAACGCCGTCCCCCCGGGCGGCCGTATTACCCAGGGCGGGGGCCCTGGGTAGTTGATAAACGGCCGCCGGGATGGAGCGGTGCGGGGCGCGGCCTCCCTGCACTGCGGAACCAGAGGTTATAGGAGGGGGAGGAGTAAACTCCCCCTCCTCGGGACGCGGCCGGTCATCAAAGGACAGATGACCGGCCATGGCGAGGGGGAGTCGCGGTAGTGTTCTCTAAGAGTTCCCGTGACTCCCCCGAATCCGCCAGATGCGGAAGAGCGTCCGAAGGTCGCCGTGGAGGTTTTAGTGGGTCGAACCCCACACTACCCCTCTGTCGCTCCCCCGAGCGGCAGGGGGGTGTCTGCCGATCAGATTTCCTCCACGTAAAAAAAAAAAAAAAAAAAAAAAAAAAAAAAAAAAAGGTTCTGGAGCGTTTAAAGAATTGGAATTCACCGGAACTTCACGAGAATAGACGAAGTGATACTTGGTTTATTGAATATTTCTGAGTTACAAGTCTGATTGTTCTAGAGTTACTTTATGTACGTTCTGCTTACGATCTTTCGGTTATTACTTCTGTCCGCGCGGCGATGCGCGGTGCTTTTATATTCTTTAATTGTGTCAATTGCTTAATTGGAATGCCTGAATTATTTGGGATATTTCTCAATAGATCGAAGTCCTTTGCCGTTCGGTCGGCACGTGTCGCTGAGTTAGACATTCCTCGCTCGCTGGAGGTCGGTCATCGCTCGCTTTGTAGGAGTTGCTGAATTGTGCATTCTTTATGTGCGTATCCGGGCACAACATCCCTCCCCCCTTGGAAGGAGTGCGCTTACAATGTTTCGGTAGTGTAGAATTTCTCTTTTTTTTTTTGTGTACATGATACATTTTCGTCGTATGGTTAATAATGCGATATTACAATAATACTTACAATAATAGTAATGTAATACAAATATGATAATAATAATAATAATACAGTACAATATAAGGTTATGAATTATGTGTCTTTACAGCTGCTTTTACATTGTGCTCTTTCGATTTGTCTTTTTGGGTTTTTCTCGGATAATGATTTTTGGTTCGCCTTGTATCGTGTCGTTGTTCTGTTCTGTCAGTTCTATTTGTAGATTGTTAATTCGCTCGTTTCTTTTGAGACATTTTAGTCGCTGAGAGTATTTGTAACAAGTTACTATGGATAATACAATTAAGGTGAATGCGGTTATAGAAAATGAAGAGATGAGCGTGTAGTGGTACTGTATCGGCGTTTGGTTGTAATTAGTATTTAGATCGGCTGTTAAATCCGTTAAGCTTTTACTTATCGCGTGTAATTCTTTTGGATCTCTAATAATTTTGCGTAGTTTGTAATGATTTTCGGATTCGATATGAGATATGTTTACAGTTTGTAATATATTCGGTATTGTTAAGTTATACATCGGTAAGTAATTGTAGGTTTCTTCAGATTTATAAGTTTTTCCTGTTAGTATTGTGAATTCGGCGGTCGAAATTGTACATTTTTCTTTAATAGATAAGATACCAGAGTCTTGTATTTGAGTGTTTTGTGTTGTGTGTTGTTCGCATGTGATTATCGCTCGTATTGGTTTTGGTGCAATATAAATCCAAGTTCCCGGATGAAGTAATTCGATAAAAATTGTTTGATTGAGGTGTATGAATCTAGTGTTACAATTTTTGGGTTGTTGAACTAATTTTGTGAAAATTTGTATTTCGCACGGGCCATGTGGAATGGCTTTGAATATGGGATGATTTAGTTTACATAGGTAGGTGTTTTTTAATAATTTACATTTGTTAAGATCTTCGCTGTTGATATGTATATATTCTAAATTTGTCGTGTCTATTGCAATGTGCGTTTCTGTAGAGTCTATATAAGCATAAAGTGTTTCGTTGATCTTAGTTGGTACCGGGTATACCTTACTTAATTTATAAAATTTTGAGTTTAACAAAGGAATTTCGATAATTGCCGTGATCGAGTGTGAATTTGAATAGATTGCTAGGTTTACAATTTCGTATAGATAGTGTATGTTTTCGACTGTGAGCGGTAGCGGAAAATTTAAACCTTTTGGTAATTGCGATGCTACTGATTTTAGGCTATTAATAATTTGTGTTGGTGAAATTACTGTTGGATTGAGAGTTCCCTTTTTGATATCTTTGGTAAAGTCTAGTAAGTTGTTGGTGTCGTCGTTTAAATTTTTTATTAAGCTCTCGGTGATAATGGCATTCTCGTCAATGGCTATTTGAATTTGTCGGTCGTTCGCTTCTGCGTGTATAAGTTGGTTGAGTTTGATAGTGGCGTTTAGTAATGTTTGTTCGTTGTATTCAGTGTTTGAAATGGATTCATTGTAAAGTTTTATGTTGGCGTTAATTAGCTGTATCTGTTTTACGAGTGATGTGCGTATATTGGTACCTTCCTGGTGTAATATTTGTAGCTGTTCGTTAATCGTTTGTCTGTCGTGTTCGTCCATTGTCCCGAATAGGGCTTTGCCTAAGTACCCTATTCCGTTTATCAGTCCTCTGCGTTTTCTTTCTGATGTTCCGATTAATTGGTGAATGAGTTGAAATTTTTGGGCGATTTGGTCTAGTTGTTTTTTTGCTATGATAGTGAATCGTGTGCAAAATAGATTCGCGTATCGCGCGTTATAGTGACATTGGTTAATGGTGTCTGCGAGCGTTTTTTGTATTTGGGCGTGACGGTTGATTAGAGGTGTTATATCCGTGTGTATTACCAATTTCCACGTGTCCCTGTATGCGTGGAGGTTTCCGATTTCTTCAAAGTAAATGCCAGGATGATATGTGAACTTTTGCAGTTCGAACGGTTCGTTCCGTTCGCCCCCCGCTAAGCTTGGCAGGTGGAGCGAAAATCTGCAAGAGCAGTGCAATTTTGTGAATTTAGGTGGGGACTTGTGGTGTGTATTTAAGTAAGCTGTCCTGGCGGATGTTCTTAATTGGAAAAAAAAAATATGGGAGGCTACTATCGGCAGTCGTGGTGTAGTAAGTATTTTTTTGTGTGTGTTTTTTTCTATGTGTGTGTGCTTTTTTTATTATTTCCTTTTGTTTATTTAGAAGTGTTGCTGGTGAAAGATATGGAGTCTGTCCGTTGGCGGCGGCGTACGCTTCGCCATTACATCGAGCTGTTGTGGGGTGAGAGCTGGGAGGAGGACCAGCTCGGCATTCGTCGTTTGTTTGGAGAACCGGTGGTGGAGGAGGTGAGATTATATTCATGTTATGATGTACTCAAAATGTCGTGATGGAGTTTTTATGTCTTTTGTCGGATAATTATGATATTTTATAATAATTATTGTTTGTTTGTGTTGCAGGGTCCCCGTTGGTGTTAGACTTGTTATGTGTACTATATAAATTGATACTTGATATAATAATAAATTGATACTGTGTTCGTCTGGAGGGCTTATATGAGTAAAGTGTTGTCTGTTTTTCCTTTCTTTACTGCGCGAAGTGTTTTATCCTGTTTGTGTGGACGCGAATCGCTCTACGACCCTTTTTTATAGTATAATTTTCGTTATCGTGTGTTTGAATTATCGTGTAGGGTCCTATCCAGCTCGGTGCTAGTTTTTTAGTCCGTCCTCGTCTGATAGTTTCGTCTCGTAGAAGCACTTTGTCACCTAGTTTAAATTCGTTACCTTTCGTCTTTTGGTCATAATTGCGTTTCGATTGTAGTTTGTTGTCTTTTAAAGCGTCTCGTGCTATCGCGTTAGTTGATCTTATGCGTTGTCTTAATTCGTGGGCGTAACGGTCGTACGTATAGTTCGGTTGTGGCGGTAATGTAAGTGACGTTGGTAGTTCGGCTTGTCTACCGTGCATTAGTTCGTAAGGCGTAAATCCTGTTGCGGTATGTGGGGTAGTATTGTACGTAAACATTGCGTAGGGTAACCATTCGTCCCAATTTGATTGATCCTCATCTATAAAGTTTTTTAGATATTCGCCTAGCGTCCTGTGACTTCGTTCTAGGGCTCCGTTTGATTGGGGATGATAAGCAGTCGTTTGGATTTTGTTAATTTGTAGTAACTTGCATGTGTCTTTGAATATTTGACTGAGAAAGTTGGTTCCTTGGTCGGTTAGAATTGTTTTTGGTATTCCGTGTTCGCACACTATTTTGGTTACGAATTCTTTGGCTATTGTATTCGCTTCTTGATCCGGAATTGGTATTGCCTTACTGAATTTTGTTAGCGCGTCTTGACAGGTTAATATATATTTGTTGCGATGATTCGTTTCCGGTAAAGGTCCTACAATATCTAAAGCGCATTTTTCGAATGGTTCTGTCGGTGTATCCGTTATAAGCATAGGGGCTTTGCGTGAATTATAATTCTTGTTCTTTTGGCATTTTTCGCATTTGGAGATGTATTCTTCTATGTCCCTTTTTATTCCCGGCCATGTATATTTTAATTGTATTCGTTTTAGTGTCCGTTTTACGCCTAGATGTCCACCTAATGGAGCGTCGTGATATTCGTAGAGAATTTTTTTCTTTCCGTCTTCCGTATATGTGTCCTGAGGTGTAACAGTCGAGTCATCAGAATCTGATTCGTCGGACTGGTCAGTGTCTTGCCGTACTTTGTTTGTCGGGTCTGTCGTTGCTTGGTCGTCGGGTAGGGGTATCTTTCGCGGCCTACCTCGTCCTCGTTTAATTACGTACATCCGACTGAGAGCGTCGGCATTTTGATTATTCTTTCCTTCTTTATATCGAATGCTGTAATCGTACTCTTCTAACTTTATTCTCCATCTAACTAATCTAGAACCCGGATCTTTAACGTTAAATAACCATGTAAGCGGTTTATGATCTGTTACTATTTCGAATCTGGTGCCGTATAAATAAGGTCTGAAATGCTGTGTTGCCCATACAATTGCTAAAAGTTCTTTCTCGGTTGTACTATAGTTAGTTTCGGCTTTGTTAAGGACTCGACTTGCGTATGCTACTGGTAGATCTTTACCCTCGTGTTGTTGAGATAATATCGCGCCTAATGCTGTACCTGATGCGTCTGTCGTTAAAGTAAATTGTTTAGTGAAGTCGGGATATTGTAAAAGTGGTGCTGATGTCAATTTTTCTTTTAGTATGTCGAATGCTTCTTGTTCTTGCGCGGTCCATCTAAATTCCGTGTCCTTTTTTAGTAATTGCGTAAGTGGTTTTGCAATTCGTGAAAATTGTTCTATGAATTTTCTATAATAACCTGCTAGTCCTAAAAAGGATAGGACGTCTTTAGCTTTTTTGGGAACTGGAAATCTTTTCACTGCTTCTAATTTGGAAGGGTCTGGCTTAATTCCTTCCTCCGATATAACGTGTCCTAAATAAATTGTTTCTTTGCGTAAGAATTGACATTTATTTGGTTGCAATTTTAAACCGCTGTCTCGAATTCTGTTGAAGATCTGTGTTAGTCGGTCTTGGTGTTCCTTTAGCGAGCGTCCATGAACTACTATGTCGTCAATATAAACAAAACATTTTATTCCTCGTAAGCCTCCTAACAACGCTTCCATAGCTCTTTGGAAGGTCGGTGGGGCACCTTTTAGGCCAAATGGCATTCTTTTAAATTCGAAATGTCCGTAAGGGGTCGAAAATGCTGTTTTTTCGCAATCCTCTGGTTCCATGGCTATTTGATGAAATCCCGAGGCGAGATCCAAGGTGGAAAAATATTTTGCTCCTCCGAGCTGATCGAGAATGTCGGATATGTTGGGCAGAGGGAATGAATCTCTGTTAGCGTTTTGCGTGAGCAGAGCGGGCAGAAATTGAAACGAGACACGTCCAAATCAATTCACTTAACTATATTTACACTTAAAGATTACACTAGCCTACTGTTAACGCAACGATTATTTACACGCGAGACTTAGAGACTTATTCTAAATTATAACTAATAAACGTAATCGCAGAAAGTCAATGCACTGATAAATGAAGCAAGGAAACGCACTTCGTGCGCGTGCACTAGACAAGAATTAAGCGTGGTCTGAAATGAACAATCGCAAAACTCTGCTATGACAAAGGCACGTGTTGGCGCGTAGACCGTAAGAACGTTAATGGCGTCGAACCGGCACCGCGTGGCCGTTGAGCCAGTACCGGTTTCTTCTTGGTGATGGCGCGATCGTGGCCATGCGTGTCCGGGAGGTGCTGCCGCTATCGGTAACGACGCACCAGCGAACTACTTTCGCTGCGAACACTAATGGCCGCGCGTGTTCAAAGGAGAATTCTCCAACATTCCCCCCGGCCATCAGCGACTGGTCGATGATGAAGTCTGCGTGTCCGCGTCGTCGTGAGAGGGCTGATGAAGGAGAGCCAGCTTGACGATAGGCCGCGTGAGCGTGGTGGTGGCCGTCTTGAGCTCGACGACCCTGGTCAATCCATCCTTCCCTGGTAGGAGCCTGAGAACCCTGGCCATGGGCCATTTGCCTGGGGGCAGACGTTCGTCAGTGATAAGAACAAGAGCGCCTACCTTGATCTTGTTGGTTGGATGGTGCCATTTGGAGATCGCCTGGAGTCGTTGTAAATATTGCGTGGACCAGAGCTTCCAAAATTGTTGGAGCCGTTGCTGAATGAACTGCCACCTTGACAGTCTGCTGGCTGCGACATCAAGTAGTGCGGGTTCTGGTACTGCGTTCAGCTGCGTTCCGACGAGAAAATGGCCTGGTGACAGGGCTGAGACGTCGTCTGGATCGTCGCTGAGTGGTTCCAATGGTCGTGAGTTGAGGATGGCTTCGATCTGCGCGAGCAATGTTACTGATTCCTCGTACGTCAGCAAAGCATCTCCAACCGTCCTCTTGAGGTGAAATTTGAGCGACTTGACCGCGGCCTCCCATTTTCCGCCCATGTGCGGAGCGGCAGGCGGGTTGAAATTCCACTGCGTACCATCCTTGGCGAGTAAAGCTGCGATGTTCTGATTTTCGCGTGTACTTTCGATGAATTGTTTCCGAAGTTGTGCGTCTGCTCCTTGGAAGTTGGTACCGCAATCTGAGTAGAGGCATGCTGCGATACCTCTCCGGGACGTGAATCTGCGATAGGCTGCGATGAAGGCGTCTGTAGAGTAATCTGAAACAACTTCCAAGTGAACAGCTGAGGTTGCGAAACAGACGAATACGCAAATCCACCCTTTATGCGTTTTCGCTCCGCGCCCTTTCCAGGTCTTGAGCGTGAGTGGTCCTGCGTAGTCCACGCCTGTGTGCGTGAACGGGCGCGATGGAGTGACCCGACAGAGAGGTAGTTGGCCCATCAGTTGATGGGCACGGATCCCCCTCTGCCGAGCACACTTCACGCACCTGAGGATGTGAGTCTTCACCGGAGCTCTTCCACCGATGATCCAATAGCGTTGTCTGAGAAAAGCAAGGGTGTCTTGCGTACCTCCATGCATCGTTTGCTGATGTGCGTGGTCGATAAGAAGCGCTGAGAGCCGTGAATCACGAGGCAAAATTACCGGATGTTTGCCTTCGTGCGACAGTTCTGAGTGTTGCAGCCGTCCTCCTACCCTGGCGATCCCTTGGTGGTCGAGGTAAGCGGTCAGCCGTGTAAAGGGATGCGTAGATGAAAGCGAAGTCCCCTTGGCGAGTGCTGCGAGTTCGTCCTTGAAGTAAAGGGACTGCGTGGCCTGAATCCAGTAGATCCTGGCCTTTTCTATGTCAGCTGCGGAGATCATTGGCGTGGGCGAAGCGTTGTGTCGTTTCAGCAGTTTGTCCACGAATTTGAGGCATAGAGACGTGATTCTGAACAACCTGTTAACAGAAGAATATTGATAGATTAAATTCCATGAATATTCCTTGACTGCGTTCAACGTGTGGAGTGAGACGACAGAGCGAGCTTCTGGAGCTCCTAACTCGTCTGCGTCACCACTGGTCTGCTTGGGCCATGCGTTCTGCGTTTTCTTGAGCCACGGTGGTCCCGTCCACCACAGAGTGTGCTGATGTAACTGCTCCGTCGAAATGCCTCTCGACGCGCAGTCGGCAGGATTTGATGTTCCTGGCGTGTGTCTCCAATGATATTGCTGCGTGATCTCTTGAATTTGAATTACCCTGTTGCGTACGTAATCCTTCCATTTAGAGGGGTGCGTCTTGATCCATGCAAGCGTAACTTCTGAGTCCGTCCACAAAAATGTCTGCGTAACGGTCATGTTCAAAGTAGCGTGAACATGCCTTACCAGTTTGGAAAGTAGCAGCGCTGCTGTTAATTCTAACCTCGGGATGGTTAGGCGTTTGAGTGGAGCCACTCGCGTTTTCGAGCAAACGAGAGAAATTTGGGTACCCGTGGACGGTGAGCGGACGACGAGGTAGACGACAGCTGCCATTGCGAAGACTGACGCATCAGAGAATCCGTGAAGTTCAACGGTCGACGTGGTCGTTGTGTTGAACCATCGTGGGATGGAAAGCTTGGCCAAGCTGGTTAAATCTTCCCTGATGTGAAGCCAACGGCGAGTGATGTGAGGAGGCAGAATGTCGTCCCAACCGAGTTCCTGTAACCAAAGCTCTTGAATTAAGATTTTGGCTCGTATGACTACAGGTGCGACAAAACCGAGAGGATCGAAGACTTGTGCTACTTCGGATAGGATGAGGCGTTTGGAGAACTGCGTGCGTTTGGAAGAAGGTATAGTTGAGAAGTTGAAAGTATCTTGATGCGGGGTCCATTTGATTCCGAGAATTTTGGTCTCGCAGTCGTCGAATGAGATTGCTGCGTTTCCTTGATTGGATGCGAAGACTTCAAGCAACGATTTACTGGTAGAGTGCCATTTTGCCAGAGGAAACCCTCCCGCCTGGCAAAGTTGCGTCAGCTGTTGCGCCACTTCGAGGAGATCATCTGCTGTATCTGCGCCACCAAAAATGTCGTCGACATACCTGCCATTCTTGATGGGATCCACGGCGAGGGGATATTTCGACCCTTCATCCTCTGCAAGTTGTAAAAGTGTGCGCACAGCGAGATATGGAGCAGCTTTCGTCCCGTACGTGACGGTGGTCAGCTGGTAATGCGTTTCCTTCTGCGCATCATCAAGCCAGAGTATGCGTTGCAAGTTCCAATCATCGGGATGTACCTTGATTTGTCGATACATCTTCGTGATGTCTGTTGCAAACAGATGTTTGTACCTGCGTATCCAGATGAGAAGATCAGCGATGTTCAACATAAGATTGGGACCTGTATGCATAAGATCGTTCAGCGAATATCCTGAGGAAGTTGAACTGGAGCCATTGAACACCACACGAAGAGCGGTGGTCGTGCTGCTCAACTTGAGGACGCCGTGATGTGGAAGATAATACTGCAACGAACTGATTATTGAGCTGTTGTTCAGTCTTACCATATGGCCAAGCTGCTCATACTCGAGCATGAACTTGGTGTACAGCTGATTGTACTGGTCGTCCTTGCTGAGACGTCTGAGGATTCGCTGAAGACAGGCGTGTGCTGTTTGGTAGGAATTGCCTAGTGCTCGAGGATGTAGTTTGAGCGGCAACCGCACGATGTATCTTCCTGTCGAGTCCCTTGAATGCGTGGTCTTGAAGTGTTCTTCACACTCCTGTTCGTCTGGCGTGAGCAACGGTGTCGTATCCTGTGGTGGCTCCTCTTGCGTCCAAAATCGGCTGAGTAACTCGTCCAGCTGGCGATTGGTATTATTGACCGTGACCTGATGAACGGTTTTGCGTGGGGTAGAGGGGCCCTCGATGGGGCCGATCACGAGCCAGCCAAAGATAGACAGTTGCGCGACCAGCTGCGTTGACGGATGTCGAATAATGTTTGGCTTGATGATCTGTCCGTAAGCGTCAGCTCCAAGTATGATGTCCACTGGTCTGGAAACAAGAAACTGCGGATCTGCGAGATTCAGTTTCTCCAGATGCGAGGGCGGTGTTGCGAGAGTTGGTGGCATCGATGGTAGACAAGTTGTCACCCGTGGAAGCACGTGAGCTTGAATGGTGACTGAGAGCGGCCGGTAATTGGAATGGAGGGTAATATTGACCACTCCGTTCGACTGCGAAGTCCTTGCTCCACCAACTCCGTGGACATCCAAGGTGTAGCGTGTTCGTTTCAATTGAAGCTGCGTTACTAGAGATTCTGAAACAAGTGAGATTTCAGAGCCTGAATCGACCAAGATTCTCACCTGTTGAACTGCAAGGTCGGTGTGCACTCGGGCGAGTGCTGTTGCTAGAAGTGTTGTCCGTGTTCTGCGTGGTCTCGTTGCGTGGTCCGTACGTTGCTTGAATGCGTGGGCGTCCGTGCTTGGTCTTGAAGCGTGAGCTGCGTGGACTGTGGTGTCTTCGACGACTGCGCCGACCCTTCAATCGAACGTGGTTGAGCCGGCGTGACGCGTGGTCGATGTCGAGGGTTGTGACGGGCCCTGCGTAGGCTGCGTGGACGGTCGAGGGCCAGGCACCACCACGTGGCTCAGGTCGGCGCCATGGAGCATCGAGTGGTGCTGCTCACTGCACAATTTGCAGCGTTGCGCGGTCCGGCAGCTCCTCAGATTGTGATGTCCCAGGCAGTTCACACACAGGGCGTGCGCCTTCACCACGTTTGTACGATCTGTTGCCGACAACTGCCGAAACACTGGGCAGGCGGACACGTAGTGTTCCTTGTTGCAGAAGGCGCATGGATACTGTGCCTGCCGAGGACGTGATGGTGTGGCGGAACCGGCCTGCTCCGACTGGCGTGATGTTGATGCAGTGAGGCCGGTGGCTGCGTGAGACGTGGACCTTGCAGCGCTGGCTCGCTGGTGCGTGGTCTGATGAGGCCGGGATGACGAGGGCTGCGTGGGCTGAGGCGTTGTGCGAGGCTCGGGCAACCGTTCAAGCTGCTCAAGCGTGCCAGCTCGCGAGAGCAAGAACGAAGTCAGTTGCGCCAGTGTCGGGAAGTCCTTCTGGTCAGCGAGCGAGGACTCCCATCGCTCTCGGGTGTCGTTGTCGAGCAGGCGGACGAGGGAGGTCACCATGTAACAATTATGGGGATCCTCTAGTCCGAAGGTCTTGAGCGCCTGGGTTGTCTCCCCGATGATATTGACCATCTTAAGGAGAGAGGAGGCCTTCCGCTGTTTCATTGGCTTCAGTGCGTAGATGCGGTCCATGTAGGCCTGGACGTTGAGACGCTTGTTTTCGAAGCGGTCGACCAGGAGTCGCCAGGCGAGCGTGAACGCCTCGTCGTTGGCAGGGAGGTGGTTGATCACCTGTGCTGCGCTTCCTGATACTGCTCCCTTCAGGTAATGGAGCTTGTCGAGGGCTGAGATTCCTGCGCGGTCCATAATCACCGAGGTGAACGCTGCCTTGAATTCCGGCCACTGGCTGTACTCGCCGTCAAACCGTGGGATTGGTATCTCCGGGAGTCGTGTGCGATAATGCTCGGGTTGCGTGGCCTGAGTGGTCTGCGCGGTCTGAGGCTGCGGCGTGGGTTGTGCCCATCGGTACTCCAGTTGAGCCACCAACTTCCTTGCGGTCAGCATCAACCTTTCTTCTCGCGACGCAGCCCTCGCCTCGTAGTATTCATGATCGAGGCGTGACGCTGGCCAGACGCGGCTGAGGGCATGATGCTCCTGCTGGAACTTGAGATGGAGCTCCAGCAACGTATCACGCACGATCGCGAGTTCGTCTCGTAAGAGCCTGAGGGGCTCTGCCTTTGTGGCCGCCTCCAAGTCCTCCACGATGGTAGCCACCGTGTCCAGTCTCTCCAGCTGGTTGCGAGCGCGGACCTGGAGCTCCGACGATAAACGTGCAGGCGAGCGTGAGCGGGTGGTCTGCGAGGGCCGCGTGGTCTCCGTCGGAAGGGTGAGAAGCGGGGGCATCGTCGCTTCCTCACCTCTTGCACTGTCGGACGGTGGAGAGTCCGCCCGCGACGCCGGGGAAGAATCGCGTGATTTTGGCATTTCTTCTCGAATCACCGAAAACGTCAACAGAGGTCTCACTCAAGAATGTCACACCAAAAGAGTCGCTGAGCTCAATAAAACTAAACACTTATAACTATAGCGAGTCACTTATCTCGACAAAACACAAACACGACACGAGGCTGACGTCACTCAAGATGGCCGTTGTAACGGCGTCTTTCAAACCGCCACGGCAAGGGCGTGTCTCGATATCCGGCTCGAAGGACCAAAATGTTAGCGTTTTGCGTGAGCAGAGCGGGCAGAAATTGAAACGAGACACGTCCAAATCAATTCACTTAACTATATTTACACTTAAAGATTACACTAGCCTACTGTTAACGCAACGATTATTTACACGCGAGACTTAGAGACTTATTCTAAATTATAACTAATAAACGTAATCGCAGAAAGTCAATGCACTGATAAATGAAGCAAGGAAACGCACTTCGTGCGCGTGCACTAGACAAGAATTAAGCGTGGTCTGAAATGAACAATCGCAAAACTCTGCTATGACAAAGGCACGTGTTGGCGCGTAGACCGTAAGAACGTTAATGGCGTCGAACCGGCACCGCGTGGCCGTTGAGCCAGTACCGGTTTCTTCTTGGTGATGGCGCGATCGTGGCCATGCGTGTCCGGGAGGTGCTGCCGCTATCGGTAACGACGCACCAGCGAACTACTTTCGCTGCGAACACTAATGGCCGCGCGTGTTCAAAGGAGAATTCTCCAACAATCTCCTACCGTTACATCATTTAATTTTCTGAAATCGACGACTACTCTATATCTCTTTTTTCCAGATTCGTCCGCTTTTTTCGGAACTACTAATAATGGGGCGTTCCATTCGCTCGTGCTGGGCCCTACGATTCCTTGTTTTAGCATTTCCGTTACTTGTTTATCTACTTCTTCTTTGTGAACTTGCGGTAATCTATATGGCTTCACATTTACGGGTTTTGTGTTTGGTACTAATCGTATTTTATGTGTAATTCTGTCGGAAAATCCTAATCTGTCACCTTCAAGGAAAAATATGTCATTGTACTTTTCACATAACTCCATCAAATTTGTCTTTTCTTCGATATTTAAATGTTCGGTGTTTATGTTTTCTCGGAGTGTCTCCATTCTATCCTTGCCGGTCACTATCCTAATGTCGCACGCGGGCGTCTCGTTACAGTCTTCGACTCCGCTGTCGGGTAGGTCAGTGTCGTCCGTTATCGCGGTCGTGTCCAGTTGCACTACTGGGGATCGCAACGATATTATTTTATCCGTCAAGTTTATTATGGGAATTGGGCATGTGCCGTTCTTAGCTATTGTTAAACAACTTCCTATATATATTCCCGGTTCTACTAAGTGTTTTTCTATTACTCCTTGACCGTTATTGTCTGTACGTGCTTTTATTATCGTCTCTGTGCGAGGTTGTAACTGAAATTCTTCGTCTTGGATAAGGGGCCAGTGCGCTCCTAGTAATTCTACACGTGTTCCTGGTTTTATGATAGCCTTGTGTTCTGTTATGAAATCGTATCCTAGAATTCCGTCGGCTCGTAATGGGAAATCGTCTCTTACTACACGACATGGATGTTTAACGTACGTGTTACCTATTTTGATATTTAATTCTATTTTGCAAACCGTGGGTATTTCCGTGCGTCCGATGCCCCTCAGGGTTACCACCTCTCGAGTGGTAGGCACTTCACCACGAATTTTGCTAAATTTTAGGAGAGTTAAGTCTGCTCCTGTATCGACTAACATCCGTACTTTCTGGAATTTTAATTCTTCCGCCTCAATTTCTACTATGTTCTTTAGTTTGGGAGTTCTTTCTGCGCAATTTATTTCGTAGGATCGAAGAGGTGTTCCTTGATTCGATTCTGGTTGTCGCGGTCTATTTGGTCGGTCGTTATTTTGTGCGTTAGATTCTCTATTACCGTTTGCGCTTCGTTGATTCGCGTATTGTTGCCTAGTGTCGTTATTGTTTGTCCAGCCTCCGTTGTCTCTCATTAACGTTCGACAATCGCGTTGAACATGCCCCGGCCTTTTGCAGTAATTGCATACTACTGTAGTGTAGTTCACCTCTCGTTTAATCCCAAAGCTTTGGCGATTAGACGAGGTACGATCTGAAGAAAAGGCTGGTCGCGGCATGCTCAGTCGCGCGTAGCAATTTTTAGCGAGATGCCCTTGCCTGTGGCATCTTTCGCAAGTCTGAATATTAGGACTGAATCGACTTCTATTTTGTCCGGAACTATTCGGGTTTCTGTAGTTACTAAAGTTTCCAAAATTCCGTGTCGGAATTAAACCTAGTGACTGCTCTTCTTCTATCGCAGCTGTTATAGCCGCCTTAAGGGTATCATATTGCCTCGACCGTATGATGATCCTTAACTTTTCCTTTAACCCGGTAGTAAAAAGATTGAGCGCTTGTTCGTTAACTGATTCTGCTAACGCGAGGTTTACTGCATTTGTGTTTCTTGGTTTCATCATTAATTGTGATAATTCAGTAGCCAGTTTTTCTACCCTTGTTGCGTAGTCCCTAACGTTTTCTCCGTCTCTTTGTCTGCACGCGTTAAATTCTGTCTGTACTATGCATAGGGATCGTTTTTCGGTAAACAATGTGGTTAAAGTCGTCCGTAATGATTCAAAATTGTCTATGTCTCTGTATTCAAGTTCTAAAGCCGCTTTGTTCTTTAATTTAGTCCCTAAAATTGCTCGTAGTAATAGTGGGTGTTCGCGTTCTGTCACCAATTCTTTCGCGATATTAATTGATTTGATAAATGACGCTAGTTCTAGTGCCGATTCTCCGCCAAATTCTTTTACCAGCGAGAGTGCTGTGATAACCGAGGTTGTTGGAGTTGCCATGTCTTGTGATTCAAGTAAACTAAAGTCGGTTACGTTGATGGGAAATTCTCTTTCTACAATTACGTGTTCAAAGTTTTCGCTATCGCTCGACGTGTCTGAGTCGAAACTAAAGTGTGGTGCGCGTAGACGTTTTCGTGTTGATGTTGGAGGGTCGGAAAAAGGTGTATTCTCTACTCTTCTAGTATATGAAAGATATTCTTCAAAGATTGATTCAAAAGATCTTGATATGACTTTGCTATTTGGTAATCTAAAGCGATTTATGTCTTCACCTTCTTTCGACATTCAAGATTCTGGTTTACAATTTTAAGATTTATAATCGGTTTAACTGACTTACAATATTAGCTGTATAAGCATCTCGTATTTCTGCTAGCTGCTGCTGCTGTTGCTCCTTCGACTTCCTTCTATCCAACCAATGGTCCTCGGACTGCTATTGGCTGCTTGCTCGTGTTCCGTTTGCTCCTGCTGCTTGACGGTGAAGGGTTGTCTGGATCGTCGATCTCCTCAGATGATCGGCTGCCAAGATTCCTCCTTCGTTGTCGTCAATCGGCTGTCGGGTATCGCCAAGGTCGTGCGGTTAACACCTGAGCCTGGTATCGGCTTGCTGAATTAGGGCTGCTGCACGTCTCCTCGAAGCACGTTCAGAATCAGCTCCTTGATGCCACCTCAGTAGCTGTCAGTTGCCTTTCTCGTCAGGTTTCGACGCTTGCTTAGCGATCTTGAAGGGAATTGCACTTTTGTGTTGCAATTCCACCCGGTTTCACGTACTTCTCGAAGCACTTTATTCAATGACTTTCAGCGTATATCCCACCGCTGCCACCAAAATGTTGTGCCCGACGGGTATCAACAATTTATTTATGGGATAGCTGAGGTTCTGGAGCGTTTAAAGAATTGGAATTCACCGGAACTTCACGAGAATAGACGAAGTGATACTTGGTTTATTGAATATTTCTGAGTTACAAGTCTGATTGTTCTAGAGTTACTTTATGTACGTTCTGCTTACGATCTTTCGGTTATTACTTCTGTCCGCGCGGCGATGCGCGGTGCTTTTATATTCTTTAATTGTGTCAATTGCTTAATTGGAATGCCTGAATTATTTGGGATATTTCTCAATAGATCGAAGTCCTTTGCCGTTCGGTCGGCACGTGTCGCTGAGTTAGACATTCCTCGCTCGCTGGAGGTCGGTCATCGCTCGCTTTGTAGGAGTTGCTGAATTGTGCATTCTTTATGTGCGTATCCGGGCACAACAAAGTAATAAAATAATTTTTGAAAAACAAAATATAACCGACTTCGAAATGCACTAAAAAGAATGAAATAATATTTAATTCTTTTCGTGGGTTTCTCTCCAGCTATGTATAACATTGATGGCAATATTACATTACATTTTAGATAAAATGCATATTTTTCGGAGGCGGGGCAGGATCAAAAATGCATTTTCTGTTTCGGACCGTTCAGTACCAAGTCCACCTTCAATCAAATCATAATCAGCAACATCTGTCATATAGAAAGTTTTGATTGAAAAACATTTTGTTCGCCGAAACTGACCACTATACAGTTTCATTCTTCCATGTTGTCATCTATCAATGAGTTTTTCTTGACGCTCATCTGTTATCAATCCCGCCATACCCCAAACAAATTGCAATCAGCAACATGTTTCGTTTAGACAGTTTTTAATTAAACATTTCCTGTTCTGAAAGGTACGAAAATTGTTGGATTCTGAGAAAATTTTTGACCCTGCCCCGCCTCCGAAAAATATGCATTTTATCTAAAATGTAATGTAATATTGTCATCAATGTTATACATAGCTGGAGAGAAACCCACGAAAAGAATTAAATATTATTTCATTCTTTTTAGTGCATTTCGAAGTCGGGGATATTTTTTTTCCAAAAAATTATTTTATTTCACACTTTTTAGTGGCGATCTTTGCATTCCCTGCGAAGTAATAGCCACATACTGTATAACGGTGTTCCTTTCTTCATATATTATATCTCATCGTTATGAAATCAAGGTATACATACGATTGTCAGCGGTAGTATTCATGTTCATTTCTCAAACAAAAGTACATACATGTCTGTGTAGTATAACCGTAGTAAAAAGATAAAAAACACACACACGCCCGCACGCACGCCCGCCCGCACGCCCGCACGCCCGCACGCCCGCACGCGGGTGAGGTACGTATATAAAATACGTAAAACCACACAACCCGCGGTCGGGCATGCGGGCGTGCGTTCCGTGCGTGCGTGCGAGTGTTTTTTTTTCTTTTCACTACGATTATACTACAGAAACATGTATGTACTTTTGTTTCAGACATGAACATGGATACTAACGCTGCAATATACCTAACTCCTCTACTGAAATCCTTAATAATCATATTGTATTGGAATAAATAGTAATCAATTATATAAAATACGTAATACCACACAAAATTTACGAAATTATACATAATTCTTTCAAATCTCACGTAACAACTGGGATTTACTGTGTCTGATGTAACATATAGGAAAGTAGGATATTGCTTGATTCGCACTTCCCACTTGCCATGTCGCCGTCACGCTAGAAACATAATTATTGCAATAAGAGTAGTAATTAGCAATGGAGGGAACAGCAGGGGTAGGTAGAGAAGGGAAGGAAAGGGATTGAAATGAAAGGGAAGGGGCGGGAGGGAGGGTAGGAAGAGGCAGGGGGAGAGTTGGGTGTTGAAGGAAAAGGTAAGGAAATGAAGGGAAGTGCAGGGATGCGAAGGGAGGTGCAGGAAAGTGAAGGGAATGTTGCAAATGGGAACATCGTGGAAACATCCCCGGCCGCAAAATGTAATACTAGGCTTCATCGATATTAGGCCGATTATACGCGAAATAGTACGGTTTTTGCAATAAACGTGGGAAAAAACGAAAAAATGCATAATATGTTTGTTGCTAGACCAACTGGAAGTCATACTGTACAAGATCCAACAAGTGTCGATCCGATTGGTCAATCCATCATGGAGTAATCGGTGACCATTCATGACGTGGACGAAACAGTACGCTTCTATGCAATAAAAAAGGGGTACACGATGATAAAATGCAAAATGTTTTTTATACGGGACCAACTGGGGGGCATACCCTACAAGATACGAAAAATTTTGTTCCGATTGGTCAATCCATCTCGGAGAAATCGCCGGACATACATGACGCGGACCAAACGGAACTCTTTGATTTGAAGTAATTTATAATAAAACATGATAAAACAGGGTAACCAATGTTAAAATAAAAAATGTATTTTATCCCGTTTCTAGTGGGGGTCATAGCCTTCAAGATGAAAAAGGTGTTGTTCGGATTGGTCCATCCATCTCGGCGTAATCGGTGACCAAACCTAGCATGTACAAAACTGTGTTTTTGCAATAAAAAAGGGGTAAAGAATGAAAAAATGCAAAATGTTTTTCTTACGGGACCAACTGGGAATCATACCCTGCAAGATGTAATAGGTTTCATCCGGATTAGTCCAGCCATCTCGGCGTAATCGGCAGACATAAGAAAAAAAATGAAAAAAAAAAAAATAAAAAAAAATACTGATCGAATTGAGTAACCTCCTCCTTTTCGAAGTCGGTTAAAAATGGTCTCCATTATTCTACTCAAACTAGTCTAAAATATTTTTCTTTTTCTTTCTTAATAAACCATTACACACTGTCCGCCAGACGTGCACAATTGCATCGGTTGAACGGTTTTCTGTATTGTTTTAGAACAGTCGCGCGTGCTTGTGTAATTAGGTTAAATGTACAGTTAAGTTATTGTTAAACAAATTAAATGTTTTTGTCGCCAAGGGGCGTGTATCATTTTCTGCCCACTCTGACCACGCTCATTCGCAAACAGATTTACATCGCCGACATCTCTCAGATCATGGCCAAATGTGGTGTCGATAAGAATTGAAGTAGTTAGGATATTATAATCACAGCGGTATAAGCTTTAAGAAACAGGTTCGGCCAGGAAACAGTTACATAGGTATTTGGCTCGGTCTCTCAGCAGGGTCAACTTGGATTCGTCCAGCAGAATGTTAATAGGAGTGCTTTTTCGGAAGCCTAATGCTGACCTAATTGCCGTAAATTGCATTCTTTTAAGTTTAACAGCTAAGCTTTTACGATTGGGAGAGTATATGAAACATGTATGTGGTATCAGGAGCGTGAGAGGTAGTGCGGTGGGGTAGTGATACGCGCAAGAAGATGTTTAACACTATGATTTTATTACTTACTTAGCCTAATCTTACACTACTTTGCCCTACAACTAAACTATATCTAAATTAGAATATTCGTACACTAAATCGAACGCCTCGCCTATCGCCAAAATCGTCTTGATTCGAATCGCCGTTATCAACGCCCGTCTTACGGGCCTGGTCGTATGGTACTCTATTGTCCTCGGTTTTTTTTTGTGTGTGTGTCAAGGAGTAAGGAGCATGTAGAAAGCGCCCTTCTTACAAACTCCGTGAGTGTTGTACCTGTGAGCGAAAGCCCACTTACCAACGGACAGGTGTGATTGGTATTACCGTCATAATGATGAGTTTGCTGGCAAGAAAATAGTGAGCAGAAAAATTTTCAAAAAACTGCATATCTGAAAGAAAGGAAATAGTTGGATTAGCCTAAGAACTGACGTGGAGTTAGATTAAAAATAATTGAAGAAGGTTGCAAGGGTGCTTGCACCGGTTACCAGAAGCCCTTGCAGTAGCAGTGCACGGAAGTGCATCTTGGAATGAGCAATCTGGAAAATATTCCGATTAGCCTCCCAGACTATGCCCGAAACATGGGAAATGGTATTTTAATGTTATAAGGTACAGTGTTAGGATTGTAGGTGCCAGTAAGACTGATCAGTGGGTTGAGGTGATCGTCCACATGATAATTGGAAGCTAGTTTTTCCACAAATTCAGCGATTAAAGGGACAGAAGCCATATCATGGAGTGTGCTTGTTGAGGTTCAACGTATGAAGCCAAAGTATTTTCCCAGTTCATGTGACGTAGAACGGAGATACGTTTTTTGATAACCGCAGACACGTCACGAATGTTCTCATGTAGTAGATCGCAACCAAGACGCTGACTACGTTTTCTTAATTGCCTTCTTAGCCTAATTAAGGATTGTATCTCATCGTCATTCACCAAGTAGGCATGTCGAGTGGTGGAGTTATCAACATTGGTTGTAGCACGGCGATAACAGGCGTGAAGAAACGATGTCATCGTTTGGATAGAACCATCGATGTCTGCCTTCGAGTGTAGATGGGGTTTGATTTTAAAATTGTTGGTCAGTTGGGAGTAACGTTCCCAGTCTATGACTTTGTCGAGCCCAGCAGGGCGACCAGCCTTTATAGCGGTCAATATGACAGGTAAATGATCGGAATTAAGCCTGTCAGTGGTGGTACATGAGAATTCGAGGCGGCAGTTTGATAGAAAAAAATCTATTGTTGATGGCCTTCTTTTAGGTTTGTAACAGGTGAAGGAATCTGGATGTAGGATTCTATAATTGGACTTACAATTAGTCATGTAGTTAAGGATGTTTGGGCTATACAATCCCTGCCAAAAGTGATGGAAATATGAAATGTAGCAATCTCTATGCCTTTAGAATGCAATTACTTACACTAAATGGGCAGTTTATGAACACTAACAGTAAAGTCAACTGTTAAAATGGTTTTTGATGTACATAAAGAAGTTTTCACCATAATTTTATGTTGGTTTTACTATAATCGTTGCTAACTTTTGCACGTGACTCTACCCAATTTCGAACTTAAGAAAGAAAAAATCTCGTATTTTTAACATTTGAATTAAGTCCTAAAAAAATCGTATTATTTTACGAAAATACAAATAGAATCATTTAAGATAATTTTTTGTCAATTCTTACTATTATGTTTATAAAAATAAAATAATAATCGAAGCAGTTGGGATAGTATGAAACATGGCAATACCGCAATATTAGTTGTTGGAGTCGTTAAGTTGGTTCCATTGCGAATTTCACCGCCAACGTATTTCATTTTGAATTGGTTTAATTACACATAACCAAATTAATTAAAAAATGCCGAAAAGCAAACGATTTTTTTGGAAAGGCAAATTAGTAAGTGAAAAAGTATACAAACAACGACAAGCTCAACGTCTTTGCAGAATAAATATTGCCAAAAATAGAGAGGATTCCATAGAAGAAAGAAACAATGAAAATGTAAAAGATGCCGAGATAACTGAAGATGAAAATACACCTGTGCAACCTGCAGACGGAAGACGTGTTGTAGAATTACATATTCTTGGAAAACAACTGTGGTGTGTATCGTGCAAGGAATGTCTTTCGTTAAACCATATTGAAGATGAACGTCATCGGGGTCTTGGCTCGATTTTACTTATTCGTTGCCACAAATGTTTGCTTATCAATCAAGTTACAACTGGAAAACAACATTCTACAGTTAATAATTCTCAACGCGATTCGCGATTTGATGTAAACTCTAAACTGGTACTGGGTATATAGCTCAAAGTCTGTCACTTTTGTAATGTATACAAATTACAAAATAATACTATCTATATATTTTTGCTATAGGCCTTATGCACAGTGGAATCGGATTTTCAAATTTGAACAAGTTATTGTCAGTTCTAAATATTCCAGTAATTGATTTTAAAACATATAAGAGATACGAAGAAGAGGTAGGGATGTCAATAGAAGCAACTGCCAAAAAAAGCTGCGAAGATGCTGCTGTCTTGGGAAGACAATTAACTATACAGAATGCATCAGAAATACAAGAAAATTTGTAATTATTATTTGTTTTTAACATTTTTAACATTTCCAAAACAAAAATATACAATGAAATTAAGTTTTATTTTCAGCTTTTTCATGAAATTCTTTCTTTTTAATTTTTCAATAATTGTATCAATACAATTATAAAAATGTATTATAAAAATATAAAACGTGATGTATCTTTTATTGATTGAATTATTATTTATTTACCTTATAGGCCTGTAAGCATGAAGTCTTATTATTATAATTCCGAAGATTCAAATACAGCAAATGAAGAAAGTACTTCAACGACGTTCGACACAGTAGTTAATATTATGGTTTCTTATGATATGGGATGGACAACCAGAGGCAGTGGTAGAGATTATGATAGTCTAAATGGTTTCGGCTCTATCGTTGGTGTGATGAGTCGCCAAATACTCGATTATTCAACATGCAATAGGAAATGTAAAAAATGTGATATGGGTCGTACTCCATTTGATCACGACTGTAGATTGAATTATCAGGGTTCATCGAGAGCAATGGAGGCTCATGTTGCGAATAAACTTGTCAATAATAGCTCTATTTTAAAATCAAATAATTTACAAGTTGGTATTTTGGTAGGCGACGACGATAGTTCATCGATAAGTGCTTGCCGTGCTGGCTCTTCCCACCCAATAGGAAAATTATCGGATATCAATCATACTTCGAAAGGAGTTAAAAAACATCTGTACGACATTGAAAAAACACACAAGGAATTGACTAAAGATGGCATCAGATATTTACATCGATGCTTTACATATGCCATGTCTCAAAATAGAGGGAACAGTAAGGCTATGGCAGAAGCCATTCGATGCATTCCATATCACGCTTTTAATCAACATCAGAAATGTGGCCAATGGTGTGGATTCGTTCAAGACCGAGAGAACTACGATCATAGGATGGTCCCTGGAGGTTTTCAAGATGAACGATTATTTGAAGCACTTAATGCAATATTTGAAAAACTAGCGGCTAATGCAGATAAATTTTCTGTAGGCGTTTCTAGTAATATTAATGAGAGTTTAAACGCCAGCATGGCAGCTAAAGCTCATAAAGCCAAATGCTTAAGTGTTACAGCATCGGCAGACTATCGATACGCTTCCGTCGTCGCTCAAAAAAATATTGGTGAAGGCTATATTCAAAAAGCAGCTATATCTTTGGGACTATCGCCGGGTAGACATCATTCTAGATATATTTCAAGAATAAATCATACAACAATAAAACGTAGAACACTTATCAATACACATCACTTCAAACAACGACGAATGGAATTAAAAAAATATAGACTAGCATTACGATATAAAAACGAACTCTCTGAAGGAATTACTTACGAAAGTAACTGTGCATTATTAAACGAACAAGCCAGTCAACAAAATAACAGCGAACTCATAAGTGAAGACGAAGGCACAATTACAGAAGAAATTCCAATCGTATACGTTGATTTAGAAACTTCCGGTTTTCAGAGGAATTGTGACATCCTGCAAATTGCTGCAAAATGTGGCAACTTTAAATTTGATACATATGTCACTCCGACCAAGGAAATTTCGCCAAAAGCTACCGCAGTACATGGCTTACGAAAATATGAAGCTGAACTTATGTTGTACGGTAAAAAAGTTATGTCAGTACAATTAAGAATCGCTTTGTTTAATTTTTTATCATTTTTAATATCCTTAAATAAAAAATGTTATATTGCTACTCATAATTTAAGTTTTGATGGCCCAAGATTAATAGATGCAATTACAAAATGTTCTTTACACGATGAATTTAGTAGCAATGTAGTAGGTTTTATCGACACATTATCTATTGTTAAAAAATATACGTTACGGAAAAACAAAGGGGAATGCACTTTGTCTGGTTTGGCTAAATGGTTGAATGTTTCAAATGTTAATGCGCATAATGCGTATCAGGATGTTGTTATGTTGGAAAAAATTATGAAACGAGCTAACATAACATATGATATTTTATCTTCATCTGCGACGTATTATACTGATTTTAAAGAAAAAGTAAACACTGCAAAACGCATACAAGATTTTCTCCCTTCATTGCAACCGTTAAATAACTATACAAGTCAAGACATTCGTAAAAGATTAGCAAGGGCAGAAATTAGTACTGAAAAACTAAAAGCGGTTTACTCAGAATCTGGGTCTTCAGGAATTTATACATTACTTAGTAATAAAATAAAAGAAAAGCCCATTGTAACATGCAATAAAAAAGTTATCAACAAAATAGTTGAGTGGTTACAAAAAGGGTAATATTTCAAGAAAATGTATAATGTATTATATATTAACGTATAATTTTAATATGTTTAAAAATGTTATAATTTGTGTTACATAGCAAAGTTTCATGTTTTACATAACATTGTGTTCAAGTAAACGTTCAGAAATTTCTCGAAGCGGCTTGAACGGTTGATCGTCGACGCTTCAATTCGAAGTTTCCGTTCGCTGCTCCGTCTCTGCCCGCTCTCTCCCCCTGGCCCTGTTGGCCACCAGGGCGGGGTGAGGGAGCGGAGAGAGGGCCGAAGAACATCCGAATTTACTGGAAGCCGAAAGATTCCGGAATATTCTCAATAGCTAGACGGTATAAATACTAGTCGCGACAGGTAATCTTATTACTTCGAGATTATCCGATTATCGAACCAGACATAAACACGCGCTCAATTAAGCCGCTATTGTTCCCGAACGTCGCGCTTCGAATAACTCTTCCTACTGTTCGAACTATCGCTTCGGAGTTTCTATCATTTTAATACTGCGCTTACTGTATCATTTTTATTAAGGACGTGTGCAATACATCTCTTGTGCCAAACTGCATAGTGTCTAGTTCTAACTGTTCACCTCGCCTTCGCGTCACAGAATCCGGCACCTCACCCTTTCTCCCCCGATTTCAAGCGGTCGAAAAACTATCGTTCCGCCAAATCGAGAGAAACACATTGTATTGATAAATTTTATTTGTAATATTTCAGTATTATAAAACTATCAAATATTTTGATATAATATAATTATAAAATAATAAAATAACATTTGTTTACATAAATAGATTTAATATTAATAATTTGTTTTCTGATCATTCGGTGCATTGCTTTAATTTCAACGCTGCACGATTTAAATATCGCGCGCTTATAGACAAATGAAGCGAGCCCAACGTTGCCACGATTCGGTGCTATTATGTTAACGAAGATGGAAATTAGTTCAGTATTTTAATAAAATCACCTTTTACATTTGGTGAACACTCAGTATTTTTGATGCATTATATTCTTAATATAATTATTCATCAGTATAAAAAGTTTCAGAAGCTTGGCACTTTTTTTTCTATACCAGTTTAATGAATTAATCTGACAGTACGGCTGTATTTTGCTAATCTCCATAAGACCACATATTAATTTTGAATTACTGTATCTTTGAAACAAGCCCGTGAATCTTTATAAAAATTTATATATGATTTTATTAACAGATAATCTACTTATTTTCAAAATTTCAAGCTTGTGTCACTTTTTTGACTTACAGCCGAAACATCCTTAAATATAATTTTGCCCGCGGAATCGGAGTAATAGTTGTTCCAGGAGGTGTGTTTCGCATTCCAGTCACCTCCAATGATGAAAGGAGAGCCGATTCTCTCTAACGAGTCGAGATCGGAACGAGTGATCTTGGAGGGAGGGGGGGAGTAAACCACACCTACCACAACGCTGGGGTAAGTGAGTTTGATAAAACATGCTTCAAAGAATGAATTTAATGGATTATTGACGACACTAAAGACAAGAGAGTTATGGATTATTATTGCTACTCCCCCCCCCCCCCCCCCCATGAGCTCGCGACAGATCACGACCATGCCTTATCACCGTGAAATCTGGCATAGAAAAGTGTGTGTTGGCAGACAGCCAAGTCTCAGTAATTAGAACAATATCAACCTACAGTGAGGCTATGGTAAGGATTAGTTCGTTGCGGTTCGGCATCAACGAGCGGGCATTCCGTAACAATATTTTGGGAAACATTGGCTCTAATCAAGGTTATGAAAAACGGACCAAAAGGCCTGGAATTTTTCCGCCTGAGTGTGACGGTCGCGTAATTTGAGTATCAGAGCTCTGGTAATGTTGAGCATTAAATTGAGATCGACCAGCGAGTTGAGCTCTTTCATGGCTTCCATGAGTTCCATCATGGTTCCAACCCTGTCGTCGGCCGGAGGAAGATGAGGAGGAATAGGATTGACTGGAGTTTTGTTATTGATACCGGCCACAACACTGGCGTAAGAGGTTCGAGGGTTAGTCGCGGGTGACGGTGCGAACATAACATTATGAGATTGTTCGAGGAAACAAAATTTGAATGTTGTATGGAGCTTTTAAAGACCATACCGCGATTGGATTTCTCAGTGAGTTGACGAGATTGAATGTATTTTTCTAGCGAAGGGCATTTGGAGAAATTAGCTGTATGCGCTCCTCCGCAATTGACGCACTTGGGTGGTTCACTTAATGTTTTTTGACATGTAGAGGAATGATGTTTTCCAGCACACCTAACGCACTGGGGAGGGAAGTTGCAATTGGAGGCAGAGTGCCCAAATGACTGACAGCGAAAATACTGTGTATATTTTTCACTGGACATACATTTGTCCCAGCAGATCCTGACATTAAAAAGGAAGCCGATTTTGCTAACATCGTTAGCTGAGGTGCCGAGAGGGAAGTTGACTCTAAAAATCGAGAAGTTACTAGGCAATGCAGCATCCTTACGTCGGATTGGAACACAGGATATAGGGTTTAATCCCTTGGATTTTAATTCTTCCATGATTTCCTCGGTGGGCGTGTCGGGCAAGCCTCTAATCACCATGCTAAGGGCTTATTCGTCATTAATCTTGAAGGTAAAGAAGGGAATATTACCGTCGCGCAGAGTGGATTGAAATTTCTTGAATGACTCTACTTTGTCAAACTGCAAACGAATTTTGTTTCCTAGATATTTGATCTTGAAAGAGTTACCGTATAATTCGGCAAGCTCACGATTGAATTTGGCTATATTATATGAGAAATTTGAGATATATAAAGGGGGAGGTTTAATTGTGATTCGTTTGTTGAAATTATTGTCAACATCGACAATACGTGGCAGAGCGCGTGGAACTTTGGCTGAACTGTTTATGTTATCGACCCGCACAGCCGGTTTTTCATTGTTTGCGTTATTGGATTCCGCGTGTTGGAATGCGGCTAGTAGTGAAAAACGATTAGTAGTGGTTATGGTAGGGACATCCTCGGTCTCCATATCGTTATCCTGGTCGATCAGGGGGTCCGGGTTTGAGTTTGCAGGAAGGGTTGGGGAAGTATTTTTTGAGCCATGGCTGGAGGGAAGACATTTGCGCTTCGGTTTGGACCCTTTGGCTCCAGTCGTGGCGGTGATGGGGGAGCTGGAGCCCTTGGAGCTGCTGGAATGAGCCGGAGAGGCTGGACGGAGGTTGAGCGGGGGCGGAGACATAGCCTGGGTTGATGATAACGTATTTTTGATTAATTTGGTACTTACTTTTGTTGGTTTAAATAAACTTTGTATATAAGAGTCCGGGACTGATGAATTATGGGGATCATCCACGATTTCGGCCTGATTTTGAACATCGCTCGACGCCTTGGCGAAGAGACGAATATTTTCAACGGTCAATTTATGTCCGGGTCGGAAGGTATCGGTTTCTCGAGGAAATAGATCAACTCTTCTCGAGTTGCGCTTGGATGGCCTTGGTGGCAATGCCAGACTGTTCTAACAGTCGGCGATAATTATAATAATGTAATAACTAATAATAAATTTAAGCTGAACAAAACTGAACAAAACTAAGAATAAATGAATAGAATATCGACACAAGTAAGAATGTAAACACAACTGAACAACGCACAGAGTAAACAAGAACGTCTGAACTCTACGACTGCTCGTAGAGGAATGAATCGTACTCTATTGTCCTCGGTCGTCCGCTCGTGGAATATATACGTGATGTTGCTATTTTCGCGATGTTGTCCTTCGCGGCTACTCTCCCTCTGTCTCTTTCCTCCTGGAACATTGTCGCCCACTCCTGCTCGAGTATTTCGCGCACCAGGGTGTCATCCTTCGATCTCATGCGCGTCCCGAAGAACAGCTGGAAGGGCGTGGTGTTTATACTTCGGCGGTGCGTGGAGTTTAAATATCGTTGCACCTGTTCCAAATATTTGTACCATTCGTTCGGGTTTGGCGTCGACAGCTTGGTGAGCACAAGAATGAGTGTGCGGTTCAATCTCTCTACTTGCCCGTTGCCCCGTGGTACACCAGTGGCGATGAGCGAATGCTCGATTTTTTCTCGCACGCAATATTCCTCGAATTCGTCCGATGTGAACGCCGTCCCTCGATCGGAAACGATTCGGCGCGGGTTCCCGAAGATGACCGCCTGTTTTTCGAAGTGCCGTATCACCTCGCGACTGCTCGTGGTTTATGTGGTGTACAACCACACGAATTTTGTGAACGCGTCTACGACCGCGAGAATATATTGTTGCGCCGGGGAGTATTACTCGAAGAAGAACTCATTGTTTACGAAATAACACGGCACTGTACAACGATTTATTTACAGGAGAGAAGGAAACTTTATACAATAGCAAAGATATCTCGTATCGCAAGAGCACGTCCGAATCTGGCAGGTCGTCGTATTCAACTCTTTGAATATTTGCCGGTTTCTTGATAGCAACTGGAAGCTCGAATGCTCGCTTCCGCTCGCTCTCCGGGGCAGCTTCACATCGTTGCGGAACATCTTCACGCTGTCGCAACGATGCAGCTTCGTGACATTGCGCGGCACCTTCACGCCGTCGCAACAATATTTATAATTTTTTCTCGTTGACAAAAGTGGCCCGAGGTGGTCGAGGTGGTAAGTGCCGAGCGGCGTTTCGCCTTTGTCGATCGGGTGGAGAAACCCTTCCTGCCTACCCGCCTTCTTTTCTGCCAAGATGCATTGTATGCAGTTTCTTACGATCTTTTCTACTTTCGGCCTAAGACCCTGAAACCAATAATCCCTACGCAGCATTGCTTCCGTTTTGGCTATCGCGAAGTGCCCCATTTCGTGCACGCGCCGTACAAGCTACGCCTGCAGCGCCTTCGGTACCACGAGACGGATGTCTCCCTAGATTACTTTGAACAAGACGCCCCCCCCCCCCTGGCTAAATAGCCCTCGATCGTTCCTTATTCGGCCAGCTCTAATACGCGTCGAACCCCTTCGTCCTCCCGTTGCGCCCCGTGTATTCATGTCGAGATATTATCGGGTTCTACTCTTGCTATGAAGCACGTCGGCAAAGGGTTTCGACTTAACGCGTCTACGTGTCCCATTCGTCCACTCGCTCGATGCTCGATTTCGTAGTCAAACTCCTCTAGCAAGAGAGCCCATTTCGCCACCCGAACGCATAGATCGCGCTTGTTCATAGTGAGAGCGAAGGTTTTGCAATCCGTGACTATTTTGAACCGTATTACGATTAGGTAAACCAGGAATTTTTTTAGAGCTCGTACGATAGCTGAAACTTCAAGTTCATAACTCATTTCATAACACAATTGATATTAAGCCCCGCGGCCCTTGCTACTGAGAAAACCTTTTCGAGTTTCCGCGCCCCCTCTTTGATGTCGCTCGCCGGCACTATCATGTCGTCCATGTACGCTATCGCGACCCCCTCGTTTATTAGTTCCCTGAACTCGGCATGAATGAATTTAGCGAAGACGGCTGGCGAGTTGCAAAGACCAAATGGTACGCGTAAAAATTCTTATTGGCCATCGGGCACGATAAAGGAGGTGAATTTACGACTGACCTCGCCGACTGGTACATAGAAAAATCCGTTTTTAAGGTCAAGAGTATTAAAGACTTTCGCTCCTTGCAACGCGTCCAACTGATCTTCGACGAGGGGTAGGGGATAGCGATCCTTCACGATTTTCTTATTAATCTGACGATAGTCTGCACATAAACGCGTAGCGCGTAGCCGTCCTTCTTTTTTACTAAGACGACGGGGCTTGCATATTCAGAGAGCGATGGTTGAACGATGCCGTCTCGCAGCCACTCATCAATTTGCGCGTTCACGAGTTTCCTTTCCATCGGAGCTAATCGCCTCGCTCGCTGATATACCGGCCCGTCGTCTTTCAACACAATATGCATGCGAACTTCGGTCTCTCGCGTTTTTTCAGGAGAGTAACCTTCGACCATCGCCTGTACCCCTTTCTTAACTGCGCCCTCTTCGAGATGTGACAGGTCTACTCTCTCTCGTTCTTCGTCGCACTCGATCAAAGAAGTATCCGGAATGCCGCTGCTGAGATCAGATCCTTGTTGAGTCGGACCGATCGTTACCGTACCGCTGTTGATTATTATTTTTACCGAGCCTAGAAAATCCGTCCCGATCAACAAATTGTGCTTTAACACTGTGTCCGATACTTCGTGGACCATGGCCTCATACGAGTGATCGTCGACGACAAGTTTCGACACGAATTTACCCAACGTTTTGTTAAACGACCCCCCTCCCTATGCCTCGAAACGCTAGTTCGCTTTCCAATAGTCGCGGCGCGCCGATTCTTACATAACATGCCGCTGTCATAAGGGTTAAATCGCTACCCGTACCGACCAGAGCCCAAATATCGTGATCGTTCAGTCTCACCATTTTACAGGTTTTCTCGGCTGCTAATTGCTCAACGCAGTTCGTGCTCCGGGTCGCCTGTCTCTCATCGCGCTTCTTACACTCTGGAGCAATGTGTCCATGTTCGCCGCATTGGTAGCACGTCACTCCGCGCTCCTTCGTGGGGTAGTTTCTGCCAAGATGTCCCGCCGCTCCGCACTTGTAGCATCGGTCCAGTCCTTTTCTCGTCGTCCAATCGCTGCCCCTCTTGACTCCTACGGTATGCGCCGCCGTCGCAGTCGCAGGTCTCGGGAAGTTGACCCGCGCACGTCCACCTTGATTTCCTGGCGGCAGCGACAACTTCTCGAAAGCTCGCAGCAGTGCATCTGGCGTGGTAAAGCACTGCATCCTCGCCTGGTTTCGCAGCACTGAATCTGGGATTCCTTCCACCAGATACTCCACGAGTTCGATCCGATCCTCCACTGGTACGCACTTCGCTTTTATGACATTATCATAAAAGTATTCTTCGAACAGCTCGCCCCTTTTCCACGTCCGCTCCTGTGAATTGTTGGCGTACCGTAACCATGCTCGGCCAGTGGTAGAACATTTCCTTAAACTGGTCTAGCAGCTGCCTAAAACTCATCTCAATGAATTCTGGACGGGACTGCATCCATTCTTGGGCTCTTCCCCGTAGTCTCATCCCCATCAGTATTTTTACTTCGTCGTCCTCGAGCCGATACGCTGGCTGCAGCGTCTGCACCTGCTTGGCCTAGCTCGGGTAATCTTCCGCTTTCTGTCAAAGTATTTCAGCAACTCCGCGACGATGGCGACGCCTATCCGACCGCCGCGCGGGCTGCCCGCTCTTCCTCTGGGACGCTGGGACGTTGCATTCGCGCCATTGCAAGTTCGCGTCGTATAATTTCGAGCTCCCGCGCCATTAGTGCCTTTTCCCTACGTAGGAGGTCGATTTCGACGCCACTTCTCGCGAGGTCCTCGGCCGCCGTGGTCGGAAGGATGCTGGCTCCTCCGACTGCTTCATCGTCTCCTCCAGCCGCGGGCGCGATTTCGCTGAGAGGACTCCGTCCTTCGTCTGCGATGCTCGTCCAGCGGCCCGTTGGATCGTGCTCGAGTAGACGGGTTAGTAATTCGTCCGAAATTTTCCGACACAATCACTCACGGCTGTTCGTTCCTTGCGCGCACTATCACCGCGGATAATCACTCACTCTGTTTTAGCTCTTTTCGTTAGATCCCGGACGAGCTCCCAAATTTTGTGGGATCAGGAGCGTGAGTGGGAGTGCGGTGGGGGTAACGATACGCGCAAGAGGAAGCTTAACACTATGACTTTATTACTAACTTAGCCTAATCTTACACTGCTTTACCCTACAGCTGAACTATATTTAAATTAGGCTATTTGCAAACTAAACCTGTAGTTGTAAACAGTCGGGTTACCGACCTGTTCCGATGCGGCACGCGCTTCTTCACTTTTTTCTATGCGCTCGGTCGTCGCCGAGCCGTTGGCCACCGATTGTTTTTGCTCGCACCTTTTGTAGCACCGCGACGGTTTCTTTCGCCTTAACGGCCGCTCGCCAAATTTCGCCTCCCACAATACATATACAATATACTGATCGAATGGAGTAACCTCCTCCTTTTCGACGTCGGATAAAAAAGAAGAATCCGTCATTACCGATATCCCGACGGAACCTATTGACAAAATTTTTGGAAAAAAAAGATACAACCGACTTCGGAATGAACTAAAAAGGATGAAATAATTTCAATTTAATTTGTATGAATTCTCTCCAGCTCTTTGTAAAATTCGTGAAACTGTTACATGACACATTAAATACAATGCAATCTTTTCGGAAGCGGCGCAAAAAAATTTTGTAATTGAAAAATGTTTCTGATTATGATTTGAATGGGGTATGGTGAACTTGGTATTTAATGGTTGGTGTAACCGTAATTATCGCCAACGATATTCTTTTTGGCGACGGTTACATATTTTACTTTAATTAGATTGCTTTTAAATTGATTTGACGGTATACGGTTGAAGTCAATGAATGTAATTTAAGTATTCAGAATGTCAGATACTGGAATTTATGAGATGGAGGGATTCGGGCCTCCAGGTACTGGACAGCGGGGAGTTCTGATCGGTTGTTGAAGTGAGTTGGAAACGATTTCTGGTAGAAACGTGGTATATTCTGGTGAAAATCAAGTTAACAGAGTTTATATCCGGCTGGTCACAAATTCTGGTACGCGTAGAAGAACTCAATGTATTTATACAAGCTTTTAATCCGTTTCGTACAGTCTTCCCGCGTTGGCGAACGTAACTGTCTTTGTCCTATTTGTACTGTGTGTTGTACTATTGTAAGTGATACTACCGAGTTTGGTTTAAGCAGAAATCAAGAGATTAGTTTTACACTTAAAATTGAAATTGAACGGCTATTACAAACAAAACCCAAATTACTAGTGTGCAACGACGCGTGGATACTTCTGAGTATCCACCCGCAATTGCACACTAATTTCCCTCCCTGTGACTTCTACAATCAAAAAATGCGATACCGCGTTCGACAATGAATATAGGAAATGGTTGTTTGAATCACTACTTTTTGCAATCGCACGATTGAGGATCTTTCGCAGCACTCTCGCTCTCAGCCGAATAATCGGAGGAGACGCCACGAAGCCTCAACCAGGTAGTGACATCTAGGAGTTCACCTGAGGCACGAATGTGGGCTCAAGGTGTTCTCCGATGCCTGACGCCTGATCTCGACTGTGTACAATCCGATCGTGAATTCGCGATACGCACGGTGCAGCAACACTCAGGTCGATCCTACCGAGCAATTCGGGGAAGATCAATTGGTGCCTGCACTATAATCTCACACGATCAATCGAGAATAACCAGAAGATGTCGGCAGGCACGAATCGTGGGCTGCGCGGCACTTCGGTTACTCAATTGGAATCGGTGAAGATTAATGTACCGCGATGCTACCAAACAGAGCGATCACCATGCCACACGATCGTATCCACCTCTTCACGAAGGCATCCGAGTACATTCAAGAAGTGACGGCAGGACACTTTCGTGAGCTGAGCGACACTTTGAATGCTCGAACGAGTCTGTGAGCGATGCCACTATCAAATGCCGGCAGAAATTGTGATAATGCTCACAATCGAGTCCACGTCTCACAAGGGCACGCAGGGACAGCCAGAAGTTACGGCCGGACACTTTACGTGGGCCGAGCGATGCTTCGACTGCCTGTATGAGCCTGGGAGCTGAGTCAAGATGTATGAGAATTATCCGATCTCAATCGTTCACGGATTCTGTAGTTTTGCCACGCGAGATTTTACCATTAGCAGTGACTCGAAACAACCTTACTCACCGTTTCGTTCCGCTCAGCGAAAATTGATATTCGAATATTTACCACTCGTTATGATATTAAAGTTTGATTCTATCTTATTTGTGACTGCTACGCTGTACACGCCGGAACAACACAAAAAGGAAGAAAATCGCGTTCTAGCTGTGCCACGGCGCGGTTTGTGCTCGTGACTCCTCGGTTTGAGGCGCGTATATAACGAGGGTAAGTTAGGCGGTTTGACTAAGTTACCAGGTCGGTTTGACCTCTCAATTATATACCGGTTTTCGCTGAACGGAATTGGAAACGCGTGTTACCTGGTTCGCTTCCAGACGTAGAGTAATTCTTGTCGAACGAGCATCGATCTCCTTCTAAATTCTTTCGCACGCGACAAAGGACCGCTGATCCTTACGGTGGTAGGGGAGTCTGTCACACTCACACAGTCACACTCGGCTGTTCGTATGTCGTCTCTGGGTATGTAACCAGCACGGTTACATATGCCCCCCTCTCTCAGCACCAGAGGTGCAGGGACGCAGTCGAAATGCACCTTGATCGTAGGAACTAGCACTCCCTTCGGCCGCATTTCACTCACAAAAAGGGTTGTAACGCAAGAAAATAAAATATTTAACTTAACCTGATACAAAAAGGAACGACGTGTTGGTTTACATACTAATTGAGCGAAAGATTTTAAGAGAACGAACGTTGATTTGTATAATAATTGAACAAAAGTGTTTTATGCGATGGTATAAACTAAACTAATCACTCTGGGGCCTTGAAATCAAACGAAAAGAATTAATGCATGAGATTAACTTATTTGTACTTGTGACTAGACGTACACTCGCTTGGTATCACAGAGGCTGGTTTCGCCGCAGCCAAACAAAACAGAACGCAAAGGAAAAAATAGACAAATCAAATAACTTAAATTAAACAGCTCCTTTTCGGCGATGCAAAACATAAACAAAACGGAATGCCATAGATAAAAAAAAAAACATGAAAAATTAAATAACTAAATTTAAACGACTTTGTTTAGATACATAAACAAAACAGAATGTGAAATCCCTTAAACTACATAACTTAATCAAATAAAACGGAACATTAAATCATTTAACCTAAATACTTTGTATCGGCGACCTCGTCATCAACAAAACAGAATGTTTCGGTAGCCACTAAAAATCAACGCGCACAGTCAACGAAAAATAAGATAACTTTCAGTATCAAATCAAATTGTATGTACAGTTATGAACGGGAACTTCACTCCACTTCACTTCGCCCCCCTTTTGCAAGATGTGGCTGACCCGGGTCCACCCCTAGCAGCTCTTCGGCTTCCTGCAGCAGGCCCAGCGGATCACGTGGGTTGAGCGGAGGTATCTCTACGATACCATCTCCTTCTTCCTCAATCTCTTCCCACGACATATCCTGGTCGTCAACTAGTCTAGGTGGACTTGATGGTAGGTGGCTATACTTTCCGTCGTTGACGTTCACAGGCGGTGGAGTCGCTGATGTTGGTGAATCGTTTTTGTGAGGACCGCTCCTGGCTGTCTTTGACCCCAGCGGATACTTCGTCGGCGTTTGGGTCCGACGATTACATTTCTGTGCGGTGGCTTGCGTCGCCACCCCCCGTCTGTAGCGAGAAGTCCCGCTGGGTGTCCACCGACGCTCCTCTCTCTCTGGCAGGGCCGAAGTTTCCGGGTCGTGATACCTGATGTCCAGACCCGTCTGCGTGGGCCTGGATACCATGGCCCATGTCGCATAGGATTGAACGCCGATGTCCGCGCTTGTCTTTGTCTGCATGTTGGCTTATGCTTCACTTGGCTCAATTTGAGCTTGGAATCGCGAGACCGCTGTTTATGTACCGCAAGGATAAGCTTGGTGGGGTATTCCTGGAATCCTCGGTGGTGCGTGGAGACGGTGCGTCGTCTACGTTTCAGTTGCCTTCCGGCGTCAGTTTTTCTGGTTGTATGCACGGCCGTAAACTCGAGGCGTGGAATGTGCCTCGGATTACTCCGGATTGGGGATTTCGCAATTTGAATGTCGCTGGCCCTTTTTTCTTCATTATCTGATTCAAACCTTCGTATCAGTGGAAAAATCTTGCGATTTCCCGTTCCGCCGCATTGGATACTGGATTCGATTTTATTAGTACCAGATCACCGATGTTGTATTGCACCGCTACCTTCCCCGCGTTAGCCCGTTCGCGACGTTTAGATGCTTTCCGATTCATATTCTGAGATGCGAATATCAATTTGATGTCTAAAGGTTCGGTCTCGTTGTTTGCTGGATCGGTCAAGCACGGAAACCATTTCGCCCACGGTCGTTCAGGTGTCTTATTCAAGAACAATTCTGTCGGGGTGAAGCCGGTGGTGTCATGAACTACTTCGTTGTAACAGGTTTCGATGACATTTACCCATTTAGCCCAGGACGCGTGGGTGGAGGACGCCAAGGTGCGAAAGAACCTCTCGATCTCCCGATTGACCCTTTCGACCGGGTTGCTCTGCGGATGCCGGATGGACGAAAGGATATGGTGGATTCCCTCTTCCTGTAGCGCGCGCGTCCACTTTTTAACCGACTTCGAAAAAGAAGGAGGTTACTCAATTCGACATGTATATTTATTTTTTTTTATTTATTTATTTTTTTTTTTTTTCGAAGTAAATTGCGTTCCGTGGTCCGTGATAATTCTTTTTGGCTTACCGTATTGCGGAATGTACTTGTTAAAAACACGCGCGAGCGTGACCGCTGTTGTCGCGTTACGCACCGGGTACAATTTCACGAACTTGGTAAAAAGTTCTTCTGTTACCAGAATGTGTTTGACCACGCCTCTCGAGGTCGGCAACGGGCCGTAGTAATCGATCGAAAGCAAATCTAATGGGTTCTTTGTAATTATGCTCTGCATATCAGAATGCATCGCACGCGTAGGGATCTTGACCCTTTGGCAGGTACCACAAGCAGATATTAGTTTCCGCGCGTATTTGGGGAACTTTGACACGTAGAAATACTCTGCCACTAATCTGATGGTTTTATCGCGACCAAGGTGCGCATAAATTTTATCTATCTCTGTTGTTAACCTATCGCGTAATTCCGCTGGAATCACCGCCCTTTTTCTACCTTTTCCATCGATATGACACAATATCCCGTTGCACATGCAATACCGCCCAAGGATAGTGCTGTTCAAAATTTCACATATCTGAATAAATGATTTTAATTTGGCATCCTGATGCTGCCATCTATGAAGCTGTTTGAGATCCGCCGTCAATTCTATTGACATCGTGCGTGCGAGCGTCGCGAGAATTGGCACGCAAGTTTCGCGATCGTTTTTTAACCGACTTCGAAAAAGAAGGTTACTCAATTCGACATGTATATTTTTTTTTCTTTTTTGTTCTTTTATGTATGTTCCCCGATTACGCCGAGATGAGTAGACCAATCCGAACGAAACTTTTTGCATCTTGTAGGGTATGACGCCCAGTTGGTCCCGTATAAAAAACATTTTCCATTTTGTCATTCTTTACACCTTTTTTATTGCAAAAACACAATTTCGTACATGCTAGGTATGGTCACCGATTACGCTGAGATGGATGGACCAATCGGAACAAAACCTTTTTCATCTTGTAGACTATGACTTCCACTAGAACCGGGATAAAACACATTTTTTATTTTATCATTGTTTACCCTGGTTTCCCTGTTTTGTTGAAAATTATTGCAGAACTCTGGAAGGAATGCTCCGATCGCCACTAAAAAATGTGAAATAAAAAGATTTTTGGAAAAAAAATACAACCGACTTCGGAATGCACTAAAAAGGACGAAATAATTTTAATTTATTTTTCGGAGACGGCGCAAAATTAAAAATTTTCTACATTGGAAATTGTCAAAGTTCTTTAATCCTTTTACATATTTTCACAATTTTTAATTTTGCGCCGTCTCCGAAATATAAATTAAAATTATTTCGTCCTTTTTAGTGCATTCCGAAGTCGGTTGCATTTTTTTTTCCAAAAATCTTTTTATTTCACATTTTTATCCCTACTAGCCGTGTCGTGAATTCTACTCATTATAACTGCGGGAATATTGTCTTTTCCGGGACGATATTTAATTTCGACGTTATAATCCTATATCGACAAAATCCATCGTGTGAGACGCTGATTTAATAATTTACTGCAAATAAGAAATGTGATTGCTTTATGGTCTGTTAAAAGAATAATTTTGATGGTAAAATATGCTAGTTCAGGACTGTTCGCGATTTTGCGTGGACAGAGCGGGCGGAAAAGGAAGAGACACGACACCTTTGTTGGACGGTCACGAGATTATTATATTTACAGAACTATTTACAGAATTATTTACACTTAGGTCTAACACAGAGCCGACGAGTAGATACACGCGTGATTCTTACGACTAGTTATTTAACTACAAACTGAAACAGACACGAAATATTATGCGTATGACACTTTCGGTATTTTTCACCGTGCGCGGACAATGATATGAACTTCTACGCGTGGTCTGAGATACTAATAAAGACGAAAAGAAACGAGCGCGAAAAGCACGTGTTAACGCGTGAACTGCGTGTACGATAATGGCGTCGAACCGGCACCGCGTGGCCGTTGAGCGAGTACCGGTTTCTTCTTCGTGATGGCGCGATCGTGGCCATGCGTGTCCGGGAGGTGCTGCCGCTGTCTGCAACGACGCACCAGCGAACTACTTTCGCTGCGAACACTGATGGCCGCGCGTGTTCAAGGGAGAATTCGCCAACAAGGACCCTTAAACGTTCGGCTGGCAAATGCAATAGGTTTAAGTTGGTTTTCCGCGTCGCGTTGTTCGATCATGGCTCCTATCGCATCGGTGGATAAGAAAAATTCTTTACGCGTGTCCGCGTATTGCAAGACGACTTCTTTGCAGAATGCGTCCTTTACCATTTCGAAAGCCGATTGCATCATGTTATCTCAAAACCAGCGTTTTCCCTATTTTAATAGTGTCAACATCGGAGCTGTCGTTTCCGCTTGCTTATCGGTGAATTTACCGTGATAATTAACGATACTAAGGAATCCACGTAGTTGTTTGACGTTTCGCGGAGTGGGAAACTGTCGAATCGCAGAGAGCTTATCCAGATCTTTTTTTTTTTGTTTTACGTGGAGGAAGTCTGATCGTCAGACACCCCCCTGTCGCTCGGGGGAGCGACAGAGGGGTAGTGTGGGGTTCGACCCACTAAAACCTCCACGGCGACCTTCGGACGCTATTCCACCTCTGGCGGATTCGGGGGAGTCACGGGAACTCTTAGAGAACACAACCGCGACTCCCCCTCGCCATGGCCGGTCATCTATCCTTTGATGACCGGCCGCGTCCCGAGGAGGGGGAGTTTACTCCTCCCCCTCCTATGACCTCTGGTTCCGCAGTGCAGGGAGGCCGCGCCCCGCACCGCTCCATTGCGGCGGCCGCCTTCAGCTACCCAGGGCCCCCGCCCTGGGTAACACGGCCGCCCGGGGGGACGGCGTTAAACATGCTGTCACCCAGCTCCCGTCGAATCGACATCACGATCTGCTGACGGCGGGGGAACAAGGGGACCCCAAAAGAGATCCACCCCCCGCCGTCAGCTACCCTCCTTATCCCGGGGGACCTACGGCGCGGCCACGAGGTGGCCGAACACGCCGGCGCCCCCGGGTTCTTCGAGCGGGATCGGCAGTCTCCCGATCCCGCTCGGCGGCCTCCGTCTGCCTCATCACCTCTTCGCAGAAGGAGGCCACCTGCTTCCAGTTCCTCTCGCTCTCCAGCATTGCCCCAACTACTGCTGGGAGCGAGAGGTCTCCTCCAATCTCACACCGGAGGACTCGACGCAGCGCTGAAAAGGCGGGGCATTCCTCCAGCGTATGCTGCGCCGAGTCCTCCTCCTCCCCGCAATGGTGGCAGACCGCCGTCTCCTCCCGTCCTATCCGACACAGGTAGACACCGAAACAGCCGTGTCCGGTGAATACCTGTGTCAGACGGTAGGTGAGCCTACCGTGCCGCCGCTCCCGCCACCTTTGCAGGTGTGGCAGGAGGGCCCCGGGGACGCGTTCGCTGGCGTGGGAGAACAACTCCCTACGCCAAACCTCCCACATGCACCCCCGGGCCTGGAGTTCGAGCTCCTGGACCGCCTCAGGCTCCAGCGGGGCCCCCCGAGCGCTGCGGCAAATGCTATTGCGCCTATAAATATAGGCGCTCACCGTCGCGAGCAACTCGAAGGGTAGTTGCCCAGCCAGAGCCAGCGCCGCCATAGTGGACGTGGTACGGTACCCGCGGACGAGGCGGATAGTCATCGTCCGCTGCAGCCGACGCAACAGTTGCTTATTGCGCCGGTTTGCCATCCCGGCCGGTGCCCATATAGGGGCACCATACAAGGCCATGGACCGTACCACGCCTAAGTACAGGCGGCGCCCCCAATCCCCAGGTCCCCCGAAGATTAGGCAGCAGACGGCCCATAGAGGCCGCTGCCTTTTCAACTCGGGGGACGAGGCGGTGGAAATGAGCCTCGAAACTCCAGTGGCTGTCGAGGATGAGTCCCAGATACTTCATCCGGGAACCCACCTCGACACTGGCGCCACCTACCTGGATCCACGACCGCGCCGGAGGCTTGGACCGAGGCCGGCCATGAAACCACATGGCCTCGGTCTTCTCCGGAGCTATTCTCAGCTCCAGGTCGTGGATCCTCCGGACGACGGCTGCCACCGCAACACCCGCTCGTCGGATGGTCCTACCAAACGTGCTCCCGACGGTCACCACCAGCGTGTCGTCCGCATTGCAGACTAAGGTGGCGCCGTCGGGAAGCGAGGCATGCAGGACCGTGTTATATCTCAGGTCCCACAGAAGCGGGCCCAAAACGGACCCCTGTGGGACCCCACGGTCCACTTCCCTCCTCATCGTCCCGTCCCGGCCCGGGAATTCTATCCCCCTGTCCCGCAAGTAATCCCCGATCACCGCATGAAGGTAGGGAGGCACTTGGTGACGTACCAGTGCCCCCCTTATGGCGGGCCAGGGCAGGGTGTTGAAAGCGTTGACGATATCAAGAGATACCGCCAAACACACCCCGCCCCTGCTGATACCATTGTCCGAGAGGGACTTGACGCGATCGACCGCGTCTACGGTCGATCGTCCCTCTCGGAATCCAAACTGGCTGTCAGCCAGATCGGGGCCAACGCGGGACAGATGGCTGGTGAGGCGGGCGGCAATGATGCGTTCAATCATCTTGCCCGCCTCATCCAGCAGACAAATTTGGCGGTACGTGGAGGGAGAATCCGCAGGCCTCCCCTCCTTTCTCAGGAGGACCATCCTACTCCCCTTCCAGACTTCAGGCACTCCTGAGTTTATCCGGATCTTGTTTCAACCCTTCCGGCTGCCGGCGGCTGCGGCGGGGGCGGCCGGGCGCTTGGCTCGATTGGGTGGCGGGGGTGGTCGACAGGTCGACCGCTTGTGCACTGGCCAGCTCGGCCGTTGGTCGTCGGGCAGGCGGCGGCGCAACCCTCCGAGGCGGTCCGCGGGTGGTCGGAGGGCCTGTAGCCACTCGAATCCGCCAAGTTCCCCGGCGGTCGTCCACAATCCTGGGTCGTGCTTTGGCCGGTCGGTGGCTGTGGGAGTGACCCAGCGGTGTTACCGGTTCCGGAGGCTCCCTCTGCGTCCGTGCTCTGCCGCGAGTGCTGCTGCTGTTGCTGCTGCTGTTGCTGCTGCTGCTGGCCATTGCTCGGCTTGTTCTGAAACAGACTCACCGCACTGTCGGTGCTTTTATACATGTTGACGCGCTGCATGGTACGGCTTGAGATCCTGGACGTGCACCCGCAGGGTCCTTCTCCGTGGTCCGCGCAGTAGAACGACCGTTGGCCCGAGGGTGCGCTGGACCGTATACGGTGCGGAAAATTTGGGCGCGAGCTTGGCGTTGAAGCCTTGCCCGGCCACCAAGAGGGGGTGCTCGCGGCGGAGTACCCGTTCCCCGCGAGCCGGTGCCCAGGGCCGCCGGCGCCGGTCGTAGTACTTCTTTTGGCGCTCGTGTGCCCTGGCAAGCGCGTGCCGTGCCAGTTTCCTCGCGTCTTGCAGGCGCTCGATTTCCTTTGTGCGTCCTCCGGTCCTTTCCTCCCCGTCCACCGGCTGGTAGAGCGGCCCTGGTGTGGCTGGTTCCCGGCCGAAGTTGAGGTAGGCCGGGGAATTTTCCGTCGACTCGTGGCGGGCGGTGTTGTATGCAAACGCCAACTCTGCAATCCATTGGTCCCAACTTCGGTGATTCGCCTCCGTGAATTGGGCCAGCATGGTCTTGATGACGTGGTTGGTGCGCTCCACCGGATTGCATTGTGGGGTGTACGGGGGCGTCCTCTGGTGGCGGATTCCGTACCCTTGAAGCAGCGTGCGGAACTCTCGGCTTTCGAACTGGCGTCCGTTGTCGGTGATGACCGTTCGGGGGCACCCATGCCGTAGTACCACTTTCTCCCGGAAGGACCGGGTGACGGCCGGGGCGGTAGCTTGGCGGAGCGGCTGGAGTTTGACCCATTTTGAGAACTTGTCCTGCATGACGAGTAGGGTCGAGTAGCCCTTGGCGGAGTGGGGCACCGGTCCTACGAGATCGAGGGATACGACCTCCTAGGGGTTGTCGGCTGGGGTCGTGTGCATTTCCCCGGCGGGTTGAGTCTGCAGTACCTTGTACTGCAAGCAGCTGGGGCAGCGGCGTACGTAGTTGGCGGCTTCCCGGAACATTCCTGGTCAATAGTATCGTTGGGCCAGCCGGACGTTGGTCTTGCTGATCCCCAGATGGCCGGCGGTGGGGGCGTCGTGGTTCTCGGCGAGGATCGTGTTTCTGAGGGGCTTTGGCACGCACAGCTTCCACTCCTCGTCCGGTCGCAGGCCCGTGCTGTCACGGATTCATCGGTAGAGCCAGTCTTCCTCCATCAGGTACTCGGGCTGTCCCTCCGGGTTCTCTTGCACGGCGCGGTACGTGCGTTCGTACCACCCCTCGGGGTTGGGTGCGTCCAATGCGTCGGCCTCCCCCGGGGGTTCTTCCGGCTGGCGGGACAGTGCGTCGGCCACCAGGTTACTCTCGCCCCGACGGTATTGGATGTCGAAATCGTAGTGCTGGAGTTCCATGTTCCAGCGGGCGAGTCTCCCGGACGGGCTGTCTATCGTCTGGAACCACTTCAGCGCGCGGTGGTCGGTGAGAACGGTGAATCGGTACCAATCCAGGTACGGCCGCATCTTCCGGATCCCCCAGACCACGGCGAGGCATTCCTTCTCGGTGACCGAGTAGTTTACCTCGGCTTTGTTCAGGTCGCGGCTGGCGTAGGCGACCGCGTGTTCTTGATCGCCGTGGTGCTGAGTCAGGACGGCTCCCAAGCCGTGACTGCTTGGTGAAGTCCGGGCATTTGAGGACCGGTGCGGTGGCGAGGCGGTGGCGCAGCTCGTTGAACGCCGCGTCCTCTTCGCCGGTCCAGCTACATCGGCGCCGTTTCTGCAGGAGGCGGCTGAGCGGGCTCGCTAGGTCCGCGAACTGGGGGATGAATCGCCGGTACCATGATACCATCTCCAGAAACCGCCGTAGTTCCCGTAGGTTTGTCGGGGGCGGGATCCCTCGGATGGCCTGGACCTTGACGGGATCCGTGCGTACCCCGTCGCGGGTGACAAAGTGGCCCAGGTATTTAAGTTCGGTCCGACCGAACTGGCACTTTTCCGGGTTGATGAGCAGGTGTGCGGCCTGTAGCCGTTGAAGAACTTCGCGTAGATTGGCCAGGTGTTCCTCGAAGGTTCGGCCCAGGATGATGATGTCATCCAGGTAGGCAAAGCTGCGAGGGGCCAGTTTTGGCCCGATGACTTCGTCCAACAGCCGTTGGAAGGTAGCGGGGGCCGAGTGGAGGCCGAAGGGCATCACACGGAACTGGTATAGCCCCCTCCCGGGGACGGTGAAGGCCGTGATCGGTCGGCTCGATGCCTCGAGCGGGACCTGCCAATATCCGTCGGCGAGATCCAGCGTGGATATGTACCGCGCCTCCCGGAGCTTGTCCAGCGTCGCTTGTACCTGGGGCAGCGGGTACGCGTCCTTTTGGGTACGGCTGTTCACCTGCCGGTAGTCCACGCAGAAACGGTATTTGCCGTTCTTCTTGCGGACCAGGACGACGGGCGAGCTCCACGGGCTTGTGGACGGTTCGATGATGTTGGCGGTCAGCATCCGGTCGACCTCAGCATCGATGATGGCCTGCATGGCCGGATTAGGTGGCGAGTAGCGCTGTTTTGCCGGTTCGGCTCCCGGTGTCAGTCGTAGTCGGTGGACTGCCCATGGGGTGGTCGGTCGCAATTGCTGAAATTTCGGCAGCTCCTGGCGTAGCAGGTGTTGTAACGCTTCCTGCTGTTCGGCCGTGCAGCCGGTCGGACCGAACGCGTCGAGCACGTCCGCTTCGTCGAGATACGCCCACCGGTGGGGCCCGATCTTCACGGTTGCCCCCATGCGGCCGAGCACGTCAACCCCCAGGATGACGGGGTGGCTCAGTGTTCGGAGGACTGCGTACCGGTGGTGGATGCGCTGCCCGTCGATGTCCGCCGCGACGTCGATTTCCCCATCGATGGGGACTTCGGTGCTGTTGGCGATGCGTACAACCTGTTGTGTCGGATGCCACGGGCTGCCGTGCCAGCGGCATAGCTCGGCCATGTCCCTTCGTAGGTAGGATCGGGTGGCTCCGGTGTCCACCAGGGCTTGGAACCGATGGCTGTGCACCGTGTATTCCAGGTAGATGCGGCCGTCTACGTCTACTTCCCTCGGTGAGGCGGTTAGTTCGTCGCGGTTTGGACTGCGCCCCCTAGGTCGGCCGCGGGGTTGTTTCCCGCCCGCTGTCGGCACGGGCAATGTCTCGTCTGCCGGCCACTGGCCCCGCAGTAACTGCAGAATAGCTGGGCTGGCCGGCGACAGTCTATCCTCCGTTGTCTTCGCTGCCCGCATCGCCAGCAACACGTCTCACGGTCGTGGCCGGAGGAGATACTTATTTCGGCGGCTTGGGGTTCTCGTTGACTCGGCGTTGCCCAGCGCGAGGTGGTCGGCGTGTCGGTCAGTTCCTCGTACTCGGTAATCCGGCGGAGGAGTTCGGAGAGGGAGAGAGCGTCGTCCCTTCGGATGTACCGCCGATAGTCCTTGCTCAGGTTACGGTACAGTCGCGCCAGTTTTTCTTCTTCGGTGAAACCTCCGTGCCGGCGGATCAACGTCTCGAGTGCCGCCATGTATTCTCGGCCGCTTTCCCCGGGGAGTTGTTGCCTCTGGACGATCTGGTCCAGTAGTTCCTCCTGGCGGTCTCGAAGAAGGTACTTTTCGCAGAAGTGGTCGAGGAACCACTCCCAGGTGTTCCATAGGTAGTGACGGTTGCGGTACCAGGTCAGTGCGGCCCCTCGTAGGAGTCCGGGGAGGTAGCGGAGTACCTTTCCCTCTGATATCCCGTAGCTGGTGCGGAGGTCCTGGAGTTGGTCCAGGAAGTCAGCGGCGCCTCGACTGCCGTCGAAGTGAATCCCGCTCTTCCGGATCTGGTCGAGGTAGGTCAGATCCACGGCCGGTGGCTCTGCAGTGAGGCCGGGAGCCCGGTGGCCGCCATCCATTGTGGGTGGGTCTACGGCCAGGCCGGTGGTCCAGTGGCTTCCTGTACCGCCGGCGCCGGTCGAGTTCTCCTTTGTCGCCATTTCGGAGCGGAGGTGGTCGACTATCCGGGCCCGGAGCGTATCCGTGTTTCCCTCGGTGTCCAGCTGGTGGTCCTTGGCCCAGGCCACGAGTTCGTCTTTTCGCAGACGGTACACCAACCCAACCTTGCTCATTCAAGCCCACGAGAGAGACAGTCCCTGTTCGGGCGCCAATTTGTAAGACGGTCGGATGGACCGACTTCAATCGCTTGCCGACTCAGTCGATACGCCGGGGTCGGGGTAAAATGAGCAAGACTGGTTGTAAGCGGTGATCGCGGTTTATTGTCCTTATGCCTAGTATTTACAAGTTCGCGGGGCTGTTAACAGAGGAAAACGCGGTCGTCTTAATCCTAACGCAGGTCGCCTTAATCCTATTCTAAGCTAAGCTAGTGCGCGGTCGCGGCTCGGCGCGGTCGGGTGTGGTGGTGGGAGCGGAGGAGCTCGGAAGGGACTGCCCTCGGGGGTTCGGGGGGCGGCGAACACACCTCCCCTTGCCCCGGCACACAGTGGGACGAAATCGTCAAAACGCGGAAAAAATTCATTGCATTGTTATTTATGCCTTATTTGGTATGAAAGAAATGGTCTTATGGGTTTTTTGGGTCGTAGAATCCGATTCTGATAACCATTTTTATGTAGATTGTCCATTTTTAATTAATTGATTAATTAACCCCCTAACACGGTTCTTTTTATATTGTATTACATAATAAGATTATATTTCATTTGGAATATGCAGTTCTACTGGTATTATGGTCCTTAATTATTCCTTAGCATTATTAGAGTTCGTTACTGTAAGTGTACAGATGTTTGCAATAATGATCTCATTGCAGAGAACATTTCTATTAAAAAGTTAAACACCTGTTCCTTTTCTTCCTCTAACGATCGATTTGATGATTGCATTATCAAATTATGCAACATAAGTCGCGTAATTTTCTTCTCCGTCATTGTCTAACACTTCAAAAATATTCACCTAACTTTTCCGTCTTAACTCTGTAAGGATTCAAACACGACTGATCCGCTTCAATCGTATCAAACTTTCGAAGATTCAAATAGTACATTCGACGAACCACTCATCGTTTGTTACTGATATCCTAGCATAAACATTCACTCGGCCCTCAACTGCTCGTATCGCACAGAAATTCTATCGCTCAGGCAACCTACATATAAACTATCGCACATCGCCTTGCTGAGAGTGAAGATGTAAACAAGCAAAAATTCTTGTATTATATCTTCGCTACCTTAACATTTCCCAATTATACTTTTCGTCTCACGTTATAAGACCCATACGCGCCTACCGAAGCTCTCGAATCTACATGATGTCGACAGACGTTGATGTGTTAACTACACATTTAGTGATATAACTTTCGAATAGGCAAGTATTGGCAAGAAATGTTTATGTACCCATTTTAAGTATGTTTCAACAAATACTCCTATGTAAATTTCATCATAACGTCTCGTGAATTCCGCTTTGGAAATATCGCTAAATCCCAAAAATAGCGAGAAAATAGGCATTTCCGAAAGCGCATTCTTCGAAAGGTTAAAACATGCACATAATATCCTTGTTGCACATACTTATAGCTGAAAGAATGCTCTTCAACACTATGTAATTAGTTTTGACTAAGTTGTTATCTATGAAAAGATATTATGGGGCAAAGTTGAATAATTTTAGAAAATGAGAATGATTGTTACAAGATATACATTTTTCTCTGTATTCAAAGCTCTCTCAAAAGATTCTGGGTAACTTATCATAACTTATCTTTATGCTTAAATGTAGTCCGAACATTTAGGAACGTATACCTTAAAATTCATTGATTTTGAACGAAGTTGGAAATTTGATTTTTTTCCGCGTTTTTACGATTTCGTCCCACTGTGGCGGCAGTGGAACCGTGGTCCGTCGGACGCCGGCGAACACAGCGGTCCTTCGGCGGTGGTGGGAGGCCACCGAGAGGAATATCCTCCGGTAAGGGCCAGCGGATAAACGGCGCTCATGTCGCTGGACGGCGGCGAACTCACCTGCCCAACGCTCGCCGTAGGAGGAGAGGATAGCTCGAGACCCAAATAACAAACATAGCGTCTTGTATCGCATCAGTGCGTACGCTTTCGGTGGGTAGCTCGCGCTGTCGTACCGTGGGCGAGCCGTGGTACTTATACTCGCGGTAGCGAATTTCAGCCGCGAGAAACCGCGAGTCGCGAGGCGCCGCGTCGCGGCGACGTTGCGACTCACGCTCGCGGCTGTGCGTGGTGGGGCGCGTGGCCCAGCGGTACGACGGGTTGTCAATTGGGCGGGGTCGCGTCCTTAAAATAGTATTTCGTCACCTATTGATTAAAGTATTACATTACATTTTAAATACAATGCATACTTTTCGGAGGTGGCGCAAAATTACAAATTGTGTAAATGAAAGATGTTGCTAATGTGAAAATATGTAAAAGGATTAAAGTATTTTGACAATTTCCAATGTAGAAAATGTTTAATTTTGCGCCGCCTCCGAAAAGTATGCACTGTATTTAAAATGTAATGTAATACTTTAATCAATGTTATAAAAAGCCAAATAGAATTTATACATATCAAATAAAAGTTATTTCATACTTTTCAGTGCATTTCGAAGTCGGTTATATTTTTGTTACAAAAATTATTTTTTATTATCATTCTTGCACACTTGCAAGGATTTTTCTGCTAGGCTTTTTGTGTTTTGGCGTATTCAATTCGCCTCGCTTTACGTCTTGATAGAGGCCGATCTAAAACAGTATCGGAGGCTTTAGGCTTGTTCCTCGTTTTGAGTGGGAACGTCCGAAGTAGATAGATCTCCAGCTCTTGGTAGATTTTATCCTTCGATCAAACGGCTATGTTCTTACAGATTCGACTGAGCCGATCCGCGTAGAATTGAGTGCCATTTAGTGGCTCAAAGCGATCGAATAGATCCTTGATGGATTGTAGCAGACTTGCTTGTGTTGTCGCTATTTCAGGTCTTTGAGCCGGCTCGTTTTGTTCTTCCGTCAATTACTGAATATATCCCAAGACTAGGTCTGTGTGTTTCTGGTACCGTTGTTGTCCTTTAATGGACTCAATAGTACGGTTAGGAAACAAAGGTAATAATGCCTGGTTCATGAATTTAGCACCATTAAGAGTAAGATTCGCTTCCTGCCGTGCTAGGAGCGCTTACTCTTCTTCACACCACGGTGCTGTCTTGTTGTCAATTAAATTGACTTGCCGTTCGTCATGCCAGTCTTTGTGGGCACGTTGTTCATGGACCCCTCTGCCCCTAGAGGTCGCAAAAAATCTGTCACAGCCTGGTTTTCGGCAGACGTGGGTATCATTTCGCTCAGTTTCATCGGCACTGGTTGTTGGAACGGAGGAGCCTGTGGGCCCCCCGGCGCAAGAGTTTCGTTCGTCTGAGGCTATTTGTCTTGTGCTTGGGCCAACAAAATACAGTCGAAAGGGCTGGCAACCCCCAAGACTGTTGATCGCAAAGGCAGTTTTTAGCTCCCCCCCCCCTTCCCGAAGGGGGTATTGGTGGCGGGAACCAACGAAGAGGTAACTGCTTGTTAAACGCAGACCCCCGAAAGCAGTTACGCAAGGCATTGCTGCTTAAGAGAGTCATAGTTACTCCCGCCGTTTACCCACGCTTTTTTGAATTTCTTCACGTTGACATTCAGAGCACTGGGCAGAAATCACATTGCGTCATCACCCGTGGGGGCCATCGCAATGCTTTGTTTTAATTAGACTGTCGGGTTCCCCTAGTCCGTACCAGTTATGAGCTAAGCGTTGAATGGCGGCCGATGAAGCGACCACGACGGTAAAACCGGCACGGAACCCTCGCAGCAAGGAAGATCCGCGGGAGGCCAAGGCACGGGACCGAGCTCGGATCCTGGAACGCGACCGAAGTCGCCATCCGTTCACCTCGCCCAGGCCCGACACGTCAGCCAGACCCGCTTCCCGACCAAGCCCGACACGCCCCGCTCCTCAGAGCCAATCCTTATTCCGAAGTTACGGATCCAGTTTGCCGACTTCCCTTACCTACATTAATCTATCGACTAGAGGCTCTTCACCTTGGAGACCTGCTGTGGATATGGGTACGAACCGGCGCGACACCTCCACGTGGCCCTCTCCTGGATTTTCAAGGTCCGAGGGGAAGATCCAGACACCGCCGCAACTGCGGTGCTGTTCGCGTTCCAAACCCTATCTCCCTGCTAGAGGTTTCTGGGGAGCTCGAACGCTTATACAGAAAAGAAAACTCTTCCCAGATCTCCCGACGGCGTCTCCAGGTAATTTTGGGTTACCCCGACGAACACTCTTACGGGGGCCCGAATGGTATGCGGTTCCGCTGCCGGGTTCCGGAATAGAAACCGGATTCCCTCTCGCCCGATGGGTGAGTATCTCTCTCAATTTATCATTATTCCCAACAACAAACAAAACTCGTCATTTGCGTTTATCAATTTTTCAATATAACCAACATCACACAACACACACTAAAAACCATAATATCATATTTATCCATCGTTTAACCAAGTTTTTTCGTGTGTGCATGTTTTTTTTTTTAGATATGTTTTATATTGTGTAAGACACCACATCTACATGGGATTTCTCTTAGGGTTTAGGATCGACTGACTCGTGTGCAACGGCCGTTCACACGAAACCCTTCTCCACGTCAGTCCTCCAGGGCCTCGCTGGAGTATTTGCTACTACCACCGAGATCTGCATCGACGGCGACTCCAGCCGGCTCACGCCCAGACCCTCCTGCACACCGCCGCGACCCTCCTACTCGTCAGGGCTTCATGGAGGACTTTTGAAAAAGACCCCAACTTGCCACTGATGGCGAAGTATGGGCGCAACGCTTCAGCGCCATCCATTTTCAGGGTTAGTTGTGTTCAATAATGAGAGAGAATAAATGCTCGAAGATGATTTATTATTCAAAAAGGGCTATACGTTTCTAACACGCGAGCTGCTCTCGCTCCTTCTTTACACACTCTAGTAACGCGTTACGAGCTGCGCGCGCACCTGCCGCTCTCAGGTACGGACCATGCGTACGATATAACTGTATTTGCCTTCTAACACGCCTCTTTACATTTATATCGTACACTGCACTCTTACATTCAATAATTCTATGAACTTTTCGAATTTTTCTTTACATACCGCTTTTGTGAATATGTCCGCAATATTTTCATTCGAATCAATTTTTCATAATTCAATTAAATTTCGTTTAACGCATTCGTGTACAAAGTGGTAGTGTATTTCTATGTGTTACGAGTTCTTTGTGAAGTTACCAAAATATGCAATATTTAACGCTTCTGAATTGTCTTCAAAGATCTTTACAGGCTTTGTTCAGCCGCGAACGTAGACTTTTGTCGCGACTGAAGGAATTTTTCGAAACTCAAGTGGCTCGGCGCAGAGACCACCATGAATAGCCGATACCTAGAAATTCGGGTCAACGCAGGACCTATTGTCTGTCAATTCTCGAGCGGAGCGGTCCGACGTAAACACGTGGTTCCCATAAACCTTCCAACGGTCTCGCATCGTATTCCGTACCGAATGAAAAGAAGGGATATTTTTTAAACATCACCCCTCTCGTCGGGGTTCTCAAGAGATTGTTGCTTATCGAATGAGCAGTCGAGTCGTGAATCTGCTATGGAACGGATCGTGGAAAAGAGTCGTGTCCGGGATTTAGTATAATATAATCGTCTATCAAACTATCGCATTTATCGGATCGTTCCTTTCGTAAGACAGTGACGGTATAGAGCGCGAATAGCGTCGCGTCGAAACGCCACCGCGCACCCGCAATCCGCGAATCACACCCAACACTATCCGCACGGCCCACCTTAACCTCTGCGAGTAAGACCCTGTGCTCCTCGTTCAGCCCGGCTCTATCATTTAGAGTCGCAGGATTCACACTTCGGTGTTCGGAATCCAACGGAGACCACAAATCTCCCATCGGGCCGTGCTATTATACAAAACGTGCGAGGAGACTTGTGCTCCTCGTAGCCGGTCGTGCCCTCGGGCAGGCCCATCGTAATATCGTATAAAACGTCGTGAGAAGACATCACACTCCTTGCATGAAATCACAATAATGTAGTATCGGGACCTCCATACCCGAAATATAAGAGGTGTCGTGGAGAAATAGAGGACAGTCGGACGGTGGTTGGTCTAGGTGGTAGAGCGGCCGCCTACAAATCTAAAGGTTCCGGGTTCGAGTCCCGGCGTCCGCTTTTTTCCACGATGCCTACAATAACGTATAAACGTCGTGAGGAGTTACTGCACTCCTTGCATGAAACCATAACGATCACACGCAACACACGCATACAATCGCTCGCACTTTCACCGTTCATTGTAAATCAATTGTAATCTTCAGGGGTTTTTTATGCCGAGAGGGTTTTTCCCCTAATCGTATTGTTCGAGCCAATAAACGTTATAATTCTTTCGGCTCAAATTAATTCAATTTATTTATCAAATTCTCCTCCTCCGCAATCATATCATTGTCAATATCCTGAACCACGAGATTTCTCCATGTTGGAGAGATTTCGACGATACAGGCTTACTGAATTTTACATTGAAAATTTTTATCAGTTCTAGTATAAATTTTACTTCACACACGGCTTCCGATAAGGCAACGTACACGGCATAAGTCGAAACTTTGGTTACACACTTCTGCTCGCGCGATTTCCAATCGATTACATTTCCGGAAAACCTAATTACATAACCAAATGTGGACTTTCTATCTGTAATATATTATCGCCAGCCCAAACTGCGTCTTCATAGCAATCTATAACGTTGCATTTATTGTCTTTCTCAAAATATAAGCTTAAGTCTTTTGTCAAGTACAAGTATTTTAAAACTCTCAATGCATATTTCCAGTGTGTTTCATTATAACTATTCTGATACCTACTCAGGTAATTTACTCAATAGCTCATATCTGACCGCGTACTTCAGCTTATACAGGGTGTCCAGTAAATAGTGTAGAAGCCGGAAATGGGGGGTAGCTGAGACGATTCTGAACAACAATTTCATTTGCAAAAATGTCGGATGGGGCTTCGTTTTTGAATTATTAACGAAAAACACTAACCAATCACAGCGCCTGCTTCACGCGCGCTCAGGCGCGTGAGCGTAGCCTCGGGCCCAGTCTCTGGGACGTTCGAACAAGGCTGGCCGAAACCGTCAGTCAAGCAGGAAAACTTTAATTGAAGCTCTACCGAGCAGCGAATGCAAATAATTAAAAATAGTATCTACGCAACTGTTATCCCTTAATCAAATTTATTCATTATTTGTATTCGTTGTATCCAAGGAAGAAGGAATAAAATGTGGGAACGCCTCTCGGAATTTTTAGGAAATTAACCCTTTGTACTCAAGTGACGTTTCTCACCATAGTATTTTAAAATAAGAATATGAATTATTTTATGGAAATCAAAATAAATCCAATGTGTTTAAGGTGGAAATTAATGAGACTATTGTTACGTTAGACAGTTCACTCTTATTTCAACAGTATTGCCTTTTAACAGTTGTCTTTAAGCACACGAAAATTATTACAATAAAATTAGTACAAGTAACGCAGTTAAGCGCGAAACCTCAGTGTTCTTTGTCTCTTTACTCTCACTCACTCTCTCTTTTCCTCTTTCTCACTGCTCTCTCTCTGCTCTCTCTGACTCTTCCACGAAATCTGTCGATCTCGTTGACGCAAGCAAGTAACTCGAAATTTTGGGAGTCAGGGGAGGGGAGAGGTAGCGCTTCCGTGCTCTCCGCGTGAGAGCTCTAGTAATCGCGTCGGTATCGCCGCTCTCGGACGGTAATTGCCGCGTTAGATCCTCAACACAATGAGAACCATTTGTAACTTTTTGCTTTTAAAAACTTTATTGAAAAAGCAGATTAGATCTGTGCGTGCCGAAATATTCCTCAAGTGCAAAGGGTTAATAGAGAAATAATTGGAATTAAGCTTACCCACTCACCTGCAAGTTGACCTACCTTGGTAATAAAGCACGGCCGCACAGTGGGGTATTTGCACCGAAAAGCCGGACAGAGCTAATTTAAAATTCGTTCAATCTTCAAATTCTCATAACTTTGCCGAGAATAATCCGAAATTGATGAAACAACGACGATTTTAAAGCGTAAACCTTCTACTTTTTGATTTTGTAGGTAATTTTTATAAAAATCACTGCTAAAGCGACAATACATATATAAAATCTGATTTATGATATATGCTGATATGAAAGGTTAAAAATATTTTTTAAAACTTTATACTACATACTACGCACAATAGAATTTACACTAAAAAATTTAACTAAACGATATACGTATATAAAATCGCCTTTGAATATTTCGCTCTGTAGTCTTCGATCGCACTGTTACAACTGAATGCAGTCCAACGACAGAGGATTCAGTCGAAGGCTTATCTGCAGCATAGCATAAACGTTTCAAATTGCTATAATCTAAACAGTTCTTTCGAAGAGGTTCCTAGCATTCAAAAGGAGGCTCGTTGAACGCGAACGTACAGGTGTACATGGAGCGCTGCAATTCTCAACCACCATCAAAACTAAATTAGCTATAAAACTTCGAGTCAGATCCAGTCAGATGCAATTCTTTTTGCATTTGTTTTTGCCAATCTTTACTGAATAGAGTGACATCAAATAGAACACGGGGACTCACAGGGAAGTATAACAAAATCCTTGATGAAGTTTTAAAATCATAAGAAAAACTGCTGAATTAATGATAATTTTTAAATATTAATTAAATGCACAAATATACATAACATAGAGGTAAACACTGTTTCAGAGTGTAGTATTTACCTGCCTGAAAAGCCTTCATAGTGAAAAGGTTTGCATTGTTTCCTTAAAATGTGTAAAAATCAGTAATAACCGAACGATGCTTCAGAAAGTGGTTACGAAAGAAACGCATACCATAAAATGTCTCAACTTTCGAAAAAGCATACCATTTTATAAGCGTATATATGAAAAAATGAACCTTAAGACATTGTTCCTAGGTCATTCAACTATCTTAAATGGCAATAATATTATGGATTACGCAAAATTTTTAAAATCGACTTTTGTCCGGCTTTTTGGTGCAAATACCCCACTGTGGGCCGGTGGGTCATCGTACGGCTGTCAACAATGGTTCAATGCGAAGCTTGATTATATTTTTAACCGACTTTGAAAAAGAAGGAGGTTACTCAATTTGACATGTATATTTAATTTTATTTTATTTTTTTATTTTTTTATGTATGTTCACCGATTACGCCGAGACGGACGGACGGACCAATCGGAACGAAACCTTTTGCATCTTGTCGGGTATGACCCCCAGTTGGTCCCGTATCAAAAACATTTTCCATTTTGTCATTCTTTACACCTTTTTTATTGCAAAAACACAGTTTTGTACATGCTTTGTATGGTCACCGATTACGTCGAGATGGATGGACCAATCCGAACAAAACCTTTTTCATCTTGTAGGCTATGACTCCCACTAGAACCGGGATAAAACACATTTTTTATTTTATCATTGTTTACCCTGTTTTCCCTGTTTTGTTGAAAATTATTGCAAAACTCTGGAAGGAATGCTCCGATCGTCACTAAAAAATGTGAAATAAAAAGATTTTTGGAAAAAAAATACAACCGACTTCGGAATGCACTAAAAAGGACGAAATAATTTAAATTTATATTTCGGAGACGGCGCAAAATTAAAAATTTTCAACATTGGAAATTGTCAAAATTCGTTAATCCTTTTATATATTTTCACATTAGCAACATCTTTAGCAACACAAATTTTAATTTTGCTCCGTCTCCGAAATATAAATTAAAATTATTTCGCCGTTTTTAGTGCATTCCGAAGTCGGTTGTATTTTTTTCCAAAAATTTTTTTCCATAATATTTTTGAAAGCAGGTTCCAGCTGTGACGAAGCAACTTTCAGCAGTGCGAAAAGGTGTTCATCAGTAAATCGGTTTCTGATTGAGTTTTTCCGCGATTTCATGGTCAAAAAAGTCTGTTCGCACACATAAGACGACGCAAACATCGCCACAATTTTCTGGGCGTGAGCAATCATCTTTGGGAATTCAGCTTTCCGCAGTGCTCTATAAAAATCTAGTTTTGTGGAATTCAAGAACAATATTGCTTTAAATGGGTACTGCACTGCATTTCAATAATTTCCAAATGCAATTCTGCAGATACATTTTCCGGATCTACATTAAACGGCATCGAGAAAACATCTAGAACATGATTGAATGTTCTTAAAATCTTGAAAACTAGTTTCAAATTCTGTGTGAAGTTTCTTCAACGTCTGACTGAATTCTTTTAGTTTGTTCTCACTCACTGGTGACATGGATTTTAAACGCAGAAAGTGAGTTAAATCGTTCTTCGCCGTGCAGTTATAAAACAGAAAAAGCTGAGTTTTAAATGATTTCAGACAACCCCAAGTTTCATCTATAAATTGGTTCTTTCCTTGCAATTTTTTATTTAATTTGTTATAGTGTTCGAGCAAATCGGTAAAAAATGCAAAATCGGTACGCCAATCTTTGTCTTCGAAGATTTGGAAATCAGACCATTTGTCTGTTTTATTCTTTAAGAAATCTTGTATTTACTCTTTTAAATTCCAAACCTGTTCAAATGCATATCCATAACTTAACCATCTTACTTTCGTATGGTAAAGAAGGTCAGAATAATCTGCGTCGACTTCAATCAGAAATTCTTGGAATTGTCGACGTACCAAGCCCCGAGATCGAATTCTATTAATTAGTTTTAAAACCACATTAAGTACATGGGTAATATCTGTTGCAGCTTTACAAAGGACGTCCTGGTGAATTATACAATGTAAAAAATAATTTTTGGAAAAAAAATATAACCGACTTCGAAATGCACTAAAAAGAATGAAGTAATATTTAATTCTTTTCGTGGGTTTCTCTCCAGCTATGTATAACATTGATGACAATATTACATTACATGTTAGATAAAATGCGTATTTTTCGGAGGCGGGGCAGGACCAAAAATGCATTTTCTGTTTCGGACCGTTCAGTACCAAGTCCACCTTCAATCAAATCATAATCAGCAACATCTGTCATATAGAAAGTTTTGATTGTATAGCAGAACGGCGTTTCGTCTCGGGATCGACTGTCAGACTCGTCAGTGGGGCTGACGACAGCCGATCCCTGCCCCAGACGCCTTGATACCGTTCTTCGGACAATCATATATATCCGAAGAACATGCCGGACGACCGGTAGCGAGAAACCCTCGCCACCTAGCGGCCGCCGACCCGAACCAAGGGCGTCCGGAGAGACGAACACACGTCTTACCCTAAACGCCTACTACAATTGAAAAACATTTTGTGCGCCGAAACTGACCCCTATACACTATACAGTTTCATTCTTCCACGTTGTAACGTATCAATGAGTTTTTCTTGACGCTCATCTGTTATCAAGCCCGCCATACCCCAAACAAATTGCAATCAGCAACATGTTTCGTTTAGACAGTTTTCAATTAAACATTTCCTGTACTGAAAGTTACGAAAATTGTTTGATTCTGAGAAAATTTTTGACCCTGCCCCTCCTCCGAAAAATATGCATTTCTTTTTAGTGCATTTCGAAGTCGGTAATATTTGTTTTTCCAAAAATTATTTTATTTCACACTTTTTAGTGGCGATCTTTGCATTCCCTGCGAAGTAATAGCCACATACTATATAACGGTGTTCCCTTCTTCATATACTATATCTCATCGTTATGAAATCAAGGTATACATACGATTGTCAGCGGTAGTATCCATGTTCATTTCTGAAACAAAAGTACATACATGTCTCTGTAGTATAATCGTAGTAAAAAGATAAAAAACACACACATGCCCGCACGCACGCCCGACCGACCGACCGCCCGCACGCACGCGCGCCCGCACGCCCGCACGCCCGCCCGCTAGCACGCCCGCCCGCCCGATCGCCCGTGCGCCCGCACGCGGGTGGAGGTACGTATATAAAATACGTAAAACCACACAACCCGCGGTCGAGCATGCGGGCGTGCGTTCCGTGCGTGCGTGCGAGTGTTTTTTTTTCTTTTCACTACGATTATACTACAATAACATGTATGTACTTTTGTTTCAGACATGAACATGGATACTCACGCTGCAATATACCTAACTCCTCTACTGAAATCCTTAATAATCATATTGTATTGGAATAAATAGTAATCAATTATATAAAATACGTAAAACCACACAAAATTTACGAAATTATACATAATTCTTTCAAATCTCACGTAACAACTGGGATTTACTGTGTCTGATGTAACATATAGGAAAGTAGGATATTGCTTGATTCGCACTTACCACTTGCCATGTCGCCGTCACGCTAGAAACATAATTATTGCAATAAGAGTAGTAATTAGCAATGGAGGGAACAGCAGGGGCAGGTAGAGAAGGGAAGAAAAGGGATTGAAAGGGAAGGGGAGGGAGGGAGGGTAGGAAGAGGCAGGGGGAGAGTTGGGTGTTGAAGGAAAAGGTAAGGAAGTGAAGGGAACTGCAGGGATGCGACGGGAGGTGCAGGAAAGTGAAGGGAACGTTGCAAACGGGATCGTAGTGGAAACATCCCCGGACGCAAAACGTAATTGCAATAATTATTGCAACAACAATAGTAATTTTCCAGAGTCTCGCGCCGACCGTACGACCGTGAGGACGCGTTACGACGGTACCGCAGCGTGTGCCATATATACAGTGTAAGTGTGTAGTGAAAGTGATACAAATAAGACACCGGTACTAGTGCCTTCACAACAATCGGCTCCGTATACTTGTATACGGACAAAGCCAATCGTAATGGAACCTACAATAAATCAACAGCAGTCAAACGAGACTTCTGAGTACAGAGGTACCTCGCCAATAACTCCGACAGAAACAACTCCAGTCCATCCAGTCCCAAATAGATCCTACGCCCATGCCACAAAACATGAATCTACTCCCACTAGAGAACAAGCGATTATACTCGAAGCAGTGGACGGCATTAGCATTAAAGAATATGCTTGCGCAATAGGAAAGATAATAGGCCCAAAAGCAATAAAATTCATATCAAGAATATCAAACGGCAGAATATGTATCTACTTAGACAGAAAAGAAACAGTGACCACCCTAATCGCAAATCACAAGTCGATAACGATAAACAACCAAATAATTGAAATAAGACCCATGTTGACCCCAGCTCAACGAATAGTTTTATCCAATGTCTCCCCCATTATACCAAATACAGCAATAGAAAACACACTTAAACGAAATAACGTCCGACTTTGCTCAAGAATAACGTATCTAAAAGCAGGAATGTCCGACCCAGAATACTCGCACATACTAAGTTTTAGAAGGCAAGTATATGTCAACCCAGACGATGTTAAAAAAATCCCAGATTCATTTCTGATTACCATCGAAGACACTCAATACCGAATTTTCACTACCACAGATACATTAAACTGCTTCATATGCAAACAAGAGGGCCATGTAGCTAAACAATGTCACCATAACACAGACTCAAACCAAAGTACCATAACAACTAACGTAAACCCCACCTCCAATGAAATCAGCCAATTTACAGAACCGCCAGTAAACAGGAACACCCAGGATATTGAAATACCTGAAATACCGACGGAATTACCAGAAAAGCAACTGACAGAATCAACAACAGAAACACCAAAGTCCCAATCTGGTATTAAAAGACCTCTATCGCATTCATCAACCGAAACCAACCTTAACTATGTAAGTCTAGACGATATTATCTTCACCACACCACTACCAACTAAAACCTTTAAAAAAACCGCCACCACAAAGAAAAAGTCAACTCAACCTACACGGTCTACGCCACCAATGGACCACGAAAAAATAGACGAAATGCTCAAACCAGCAAACCAAGAAATTGAACTCAATAAAGAAAAATATATTCTAAATTATACCCAGTTGAAAAGCTTTCTGGAAAACGCTTTTGGATCCAGCCACCCACTCGAAATATCTAAAGAATATACAGAAAATACTCCGGCCTTAATACAAATGATGAAAGATATTTATCCTCTCCTGGACAAACGAAGCATTAAAAATCGAATCCACAGACTTTGTAAAAAGCTTTCCTCGCATACTCCTAGCGATCACCCAATCAACTGGGCATCAGATACGGAATCCGAATCGTCGCAATCATCCTAAACCAACATCCATAACAAATATGAAGACGATTATACAGTGGAACATTAATGGATACTACGCTCACCTCGAACAATTTCAAATGCTCCTGAAACGATACAACCCCGACATTATATGCCTGCAAGAAACAAACTTCAAAAGGACGCACCACCCCGTCATAAAACATCACAATATCTTTTTAAAAAACAGAGAAAATGAAAACCATGCAAGTGGTGGTGTAGCCATCGCAATATCAGATAAATACTGCTCGACCGAAATCTCACTATCCACCAACATAGAAGCAGTAGCAATTGCTACCTCCCTACCACACAAAATTCACATATGTAGCATCTACATCCCAAATAGCCACCCCTTCGAACTAGATGAACTCGAAAATCTAATTGAACAGATCCCAAAACCGCTTATTTTAGCCGGCGATTTCAATAGCCACCATTCACTATGGGGATCATCCAAATTGGATAGCAGAGGGAAGAAGATCGAGGAGCTGTTAAGAAACCCGGATTTAATTCTCCTAAATACTGGAACTCCAACCCATTTTAATATCAACAACGGAACAACAAGCGCAATCGACCTCACAATATGTAGTACAAAACTTGCAGCGCATACCAACTGGGAAACTCTAAATTACCTATATGACAGCGACCATTTCCCCATTAAAATAACGTTTGCAGATAACAACCCCCCCCACCCTCAAAATTCCCACCGACCTGAATGGAATACTAACAAAATCAACTGGACCTCATACCAAGCAAACATAACAAAATCGCTTACCGGAACAGGAGAGAGTCACGGAACAGACCCAAATAAAATCAACGAAACAATAAGTGAATTCACAGAAATGATCAAAACAGCGGCAACGAAAGCATCCGAAATCCCCCAGACCAAGAAAACCAGAAGACAAACCGTCCCTTGGTGGAATGAAAAGTGTACAGCTGCCCTACGAGATAGTCATCACGCATTCAACCGAGCAAAAAAACACCCCACTAACGAAAACTTGATAGAATTTAAAAAACTAAGAGCTAAATTCCGTAGAATCAGCAAAGAAAGTAAACGGGAAGCATGGAAAACCTTTGTCTCGACTATAACTACACAAACCCCTACCAAAATGATATGGGAAAAAATCAAACGCATCAACGGAGGTTGCGCACGCCACGCGATTCATTTCCTTGAAACTGAGGCAAATAAATATATAACGCACCCTGACGACATTGCTAATGCCCTAGCCGAACAGTTTAAATTAAATTCAAGCAACGATAACTATACTCCATCTTTCATAGCTGAAAACCCAAACCACGATGAGATATTGAAAGACATGCTACACCACGCCGATGATATTAACATGAACCCCACATTAAATGCACCAATATCTCTAAATGAACTAACCGGTACTCTCTCAACAACAAAAAATACTGCACCAGGACCTGACAATATCTCGAACAAATTACTAAAATCCCTCCCGCAACCCGGAATAAATCACCTACTCAAGATCTATAACTGTATCTGGACTCATAAAGTCTTCCCTACAAACTGGAGAAAAGCAATAGTTGTGCCTATTCCCAAGCCAAACAAGAACAAACATATACCAGAAAGTTACAGACCAATCTCCCTCACAAACACCATGTGCAAATTATTAGAAAAAATTATTAATAAAAGACTTCGATGGTATCTAGAAACCAACAATATCTTAACGCCAACTCAGTATGGTTTTCGACAGTACCGCTCCACAATAGATGTGCTAACCAACATAGAAGCAGACATATGCGATGCCTTCCAAAGAAGCGAACACCTTGTTGCTATATGCCTTGATATTGAAAAAGCATACGATATGATCTGGAAACCCAAAATAGTTAAAACCCTTGCTAAGATAAATACCAACGGGTACATGTTAGCCTTTATAGTAAATTTCCTCACAGACAGATCAATTCAAGTTAGAATAAATGGAACAACATCGAACCCTATAAAAATACAGAACGGAGTCCCCCAAGGATCTGTAATAAGTGTCACCCTCTTCCTAATTGGAATCAACGACATTACAAAAAATCTACAAGCTCCAGTAAAAGCATACCTATATGCCGACGATCTTACAATAATCTGTCACGGTAAAAACCTAAACACGATATACAACCTCCTGCAAACTTCTATAAACCAACTCCAGGAATGGTCCAATAAATCAGGCCTCAAATTTTCTGCCCAAAAAACACAATGCATCCACTTCACAAAAAAATCAAAATACCAGACTCAATTGAAACTAACTATGGGAGAAATTGAACTAAAATTTGTAGATCACATTAAACTTCTAGGACTCATCCTGGACCGGAAACTGACGTGGGCCCCTCACTTGCGATACCTAAGAGATTCTTGCACAACAAGACTAAATATTATCAAAATATTAGCCAACAGCAGCTGGGGAGCTGACCAGGAAATATTACTGCAAACATACCGAGCGTTAATACGAGCAAAAATTGACTACGGCTCAACCATCTACAGCTCAGCAAAGAACCGTACTCTAAAAATAATCGATCCAATCCACGACACTGCATTGAGATTATCCACAAGCGTGTACTACACCTGCCCAATAAGTAGCATCCTGTTCGAAGCCAAGGAAATGTCCCTTGAGCAAAGAAGGAGATACTTAACACTCAAATACGCCTTTAAAATTTCCACCACCCCGAACAACCCGACCAACAAAAATATTTTCTCCAACAAATTTAATGAATTATACTCCAAAAAACCAAAGTTCCCGTCACCCTTTCGCATCAGACTCAATAAAATCCTTAAACCACCTTTTGAACGGATCCCTTCCATTGAACGCAAGCAAAGTAAAATAGCTCCTTGGAGTATCAAGACACCACCCATCAACTTAGACCTCGCGGATCTGCCAAAACACCAAATAGACAGAACAACACACAAAACCAAATTCTTGGAGGTTAAAAACAACTTCCTTCACAGTAACCTAATTTACACCGATGCTTCTAAATCAGACTTAGGAACAGGATACGGCATCGTCACCGACAACACGACAATAAAACAGTGTCTCCACAAAGCAGCATCAATTTTTACTGCCGAGGCGTACGCAATACTAGAAGCCTTAAAGCATGTTGATATCAACAACCTCAAAAATGTTGCTATTTTCTCGGACTCGATGAGTGTAATAAAAGCTATAGAAACCCCAAACAATAAAAACAGCCAGGAGATCATAACAATAATACAGGAAACATACACAGAATTAGTTAACAACAGCAACGCTGATATAAACATCATCTGGGTTCCCTCACACCAAGGGATAACGGGAAACGAGGAAGCAGACGCAGCAGCAAAAGAGGCAGCAACCCTAGATCCAACTGAAACAACCTTGCCGATTCCGTACCAAGACCTCATAAATCACGTTAAAAGAATCACAAAAGAACAATGGAACATAATCTGGAACACAACCAAAAGAACAAAAATACACAATATAGTACAAAACTTCTACCAACCAATCCCAATGTGTAACTTAAATAGAAAAGAAAAATCCATAATGTCCCGATTAAGGTCAGGCCACACACAGATTACACACAACCACCTAATAAAAAAGACCGAACAACCGCACTGCAGCCACTGCCCTACCGAAACACTCACAGTAGACCACATCCTCTACCAGTGCAGAAGAACTGAACGACAACGACAGAAATATAATCTGAACCCGGACACAGCCCTTACAGCCCAGGACCACGTAAGAAACACCATTGAATTCCTGAAGGAAACAAACATGTACCACAAAATATAACGCCTAAACAAGTATTCGTCGCCAATGACCTCGTAGTCGACGCGACGTAAAACATTCACGAAGAAGAAGAATAGTAATTTTCAACGGAGGGAACAGCAGGGGCGGGTAGAGAAGGGAGGGAAGGGATTGAAGTGAAAGTGAAGTGGAGGGAGGGGAGGAAAGGAAGGGGCAGGGGGAGTTGGGTTTGAAAGGGAAAGATAAGGAAGTGAAGGGAAGTGCAGGGATGCGGGGGAAGTGAAGGAAAGTGAAGGAAAGTGAAGGAAAGTGAAGGGAATGTTGCAAATGGGATCATAGTGGAAACATCCCCGGCCGCAAAATGTAATACTAGGTTTCATCGATATCAGGCCGAGTACACGCGAAATAGCACGTTTTTTGCGATAAAAGCGGAAAAAATGAAGAAATCTGAACTGGTTTTTTTTACGGGACCAACTGTTGGTCATACTCAACAAGATGCAAAAGGTTTCGTTCCGATTGGTCCATCCATCTTGGAGTAATCGACGACCATACACAACGCGGACGAAATCGTACGCTTTTTTGTAATAAAAAAGGGGCAAGCGGTGGTGAAATGCAAAATTTTTTTTTTACGGGGCCAACTGGGAGTCATACCCTACAAGATGGAAAAGGTTTGGTTCCGATTGGTCCATCCATCTCGGCGTAATCGGCGAACATACATTAAAAAATAAAAATTAACATACATGTCAAATTGAGTAACCTCCTCCTTTTCGAAGTCGGTTAAAAATCTTGCTAATATTAGTAGTGATCCCGAAGTTTACTTAAAGACACTGCGAGTAATATTGTACAATAAGGATAAGAAAATTGTTATACGACTAGTTATTGACGAAGGATCGCAAAGGTTGTATATTACAAAAGCGGCCGCAGCCCAGGTGAGTTATCAACCAGTGGCTGAGCAGTTGATGAACCATTCGCTTTTCGGTGGTGAAAAATCAGGGACAGTGAACCATAAAAAGTATATAATCCGTTTAAGTAATTTAGTTGGAGATCTCAAATGTAATTTTACCGCCCTCGTTCAAAGTGTAATTTGTGAAGAGATTCCTTCTATTAAAAGTGGTTCCTGGGTAAGTGAGCTCAATGCGTTAAATATTAGAATCTCCGATATGGACAAAAGTGACGAAGCGGTGTCGGTGCTTGTTGGAGCAGACGTTGCGGGTAAATTAATGACAGGTAGACGGCATATTTTGAAATGTGGACTAATGGCTGTCGAGACTTACCTGGGCTGGACTGTGATGGGAGCAGTTGCACCAACGGAGGAGCGAGAGGATGCAGTCACCACTACATACGCGATGTTTGTACATAGTCGCAAGGTAGAGGATTTATGGTCTCTGGATGTTTTAGGCATTAAAGACCCAATCGAAGTTAAATCGCGAAAGGATCATCATAAGGAAATAAAAGAAGATTTTTTAAAGACGGTGTGTAAGAACGAGGAGGGTCGGTACGAAGTGAAATTGCCATGGTTAGAAAATCATCCAGCTCGGAATGACAACAAAAGTATTGCGATTCGACGGCTGCAAACTACAGTGAAAAAACTGAGGAGTGATGGACTATTTGAAGAGTATGGTGCTGTATTCAAGGACTGGCTTGCGGAAGGTATTATAGAGTGCGTTCCAGAGGATCAAAAGGACTACTGGGGCCATTATTTACCGCATCGACATGTCGTCAAGGAGAACAGCACAACAAGAATCAGACCCGTTTTTGATGCATCGGCAAAGACTTACCCCTTTCCGTCTTTGAATGAGTGCTTGGAAAAGGATGAGAATTTGATTGAACAGATTCCTTCGATGTTTTTCCGTTTTAGAATGGGTAATATAGGCGTGATTTCCGACGTTAAAAAGGCGTTTTTGCAAATATCTCTGGATAGCAGCGATAGAAATTTCTTGAGATTCTTGTGGTTTAATGAAAAGGATGATATCGTAATTTTAAGACATTGTCGCGTTGTGTTCGGCGTGTCTTCCAGCCCTTTTATTTTAGGTGCCGTAATTAACATGCATTTAAGCAATATGATTGTATCTGTGGAAAATGATTTGAATGAGAGATTTTTGGTAGATAATATAAGAAAACTTGCCGAAAGTTTTTACGTCGACAACTGCGTAACTAGCGTGAATTCTTTTGATCAATTACACGGGTTTATTTCTGATGCGAAAGCAGTGATGCATTTGGCAAGATTTGACCTTCGAGGGTAGGAGCATAGCGGCGACGACACTCCCGGGGACCGAGCTGCGGTATTAGGTTTATCGTGGGATAAGCGTCGTGATGTTTTATGTTTGAACGTACCAGACTTTGGAAAGTGTCTTGATGACAAAATTACTAAGAGAAATATACTCTCAACTGCCCATCGCATTTTCGATCCTCTGGGTTTTGCGAGTCCTGTAGTGCTTTGCCCGCGACTTTTGTTACAGGAAGCCTGGGCACAGAATTTATCGTGGGATGAGGAGATAACTGACGATGTAAAAACGAAATTCTTGAATTGGGTAAAAAGCTTGAAAAATCTCGATAAAATTGAAATACCGCGATGTATGTTCGGTGATATTTCGTGCAAAGATAGTGTGAGCATACATACGTTTCGTGATGCTAGTAAAACTGCGTACGCAGCTGTTGTCTTTATACGTATCGAAAGCGGTTCTAGTGTAAAACTGAATTTTGTTCAGGCTAAAACCCGAGTTGCCCCCATACGGAAGAAATCGACGGATGCGCGACAAAGTATTCCGCGATTAGAGCTACTAGCAGCAACGATAGCCGTTCGTCTTACTTCTACGATTTTAGATACATTATGATTAAAGCGAGCGAATGTTTTTTATTGGAGCGATTCGTCCACGGTTATAACGTGGATTCGCAGAAACAGTAATTGGACTACCTTTGTTTATAACAGAGTGAAAGAAATTCGGGAGTTTTCGGATTCTGAGCAATGGAGACATATTCCTGGTCACTTGAACCCTGCCGATCTACCCTCACGAGGATGTACGGTGGATCAATTGTTAATTTCCAGATGGTGTGAGGGTCCGGAGTGGCTGCGTATGAAATCTGAAAATTGGCCCGATAATGAAGCTCAATGCGAGGAGGAAGAAGTGAATAAGGAGCTAAAAAAGGGTACTTTAAAGAATTTAAGTTCTGCGGTTTTATTAGCCGCAACCGAGGACGATTCGAGAAATGGTAAGCCTTGGTATGCGGAAAGATGTTCACAGTATACGAAAGTGACACGCGTAATCGCGTGGATAGGACGGTTTTTGACTAATTGTCGAAGTAGGAGCGGTTTTCGCGTGAAGGGCGATTTGTCGTTTAACGAAATTCAAGATTCGCGTATACTATTGTTAAAGCTGATTCAAGCCGAATGTTTTACGGACGAGAACGATACTCATGTGAGACATTTAAACGCGTTCAAAGATAAAGACTGTTTAATTCGGTTGGAGTCAAGAATTGTTCTGCGCGAGGATATCTACTGTTTTAAGTGCCCTATCGTGTTACCTGGTAAGCATAAAATTGTCGACTCGATTATTAAAGAGAAGCACGAGAGTTTAAGTCATGCAGGTGTGGAAATCACGTTAAATGCGTTGCGCGAGGAATATTGGATTTTAGGCGGGCGCAGAATAATTCGTTCAATAATTAAAAGATGTGTCAACTGTCGTAGACATGAAGCGAAACCTCTTGAATCGGCATGTGCACCGTTACCGTTGGATCGCGTAAAAGATGCTGCCGTATTTGAAGTTGTAGGGGTGGATTTCACTGGGCCGATCTATCTGAGAGGAGGAAAAAAATCGTGGGTTTGTTTATTTACGTGCGCAGTTTTTCGTGCCGTGCATTTTGAGCTCGTGACGTCTTTGACTACGGCATCGTTTCTTATGACGCTTAGGCGTTTTATAGCGCGACGTGGAAGGCCAAGTGTTATTTACAGTGATAATGGCACAAACTTTGTTGGTTTGAACAACATGTTTAAACAACTGGATTTTGGAAAGTTGACACGAACGTTAGCTGTTGAACAGATACAATGGAAATTTAATCCGCCTTCGGCGGCTTGCTGGGGCGATTTTTGGGAACGTTTAAATGGAATTTTGAAGCGGTTGTTGCGTCGAACGTTGAAAAAGTCTTGCCTTGATTACGAGGAGATGTTAACGGTATTATTGGACTGCGAGGCTGTCATTAATTCGCGACCCATCACGTTTCTTTCCGAAAATAAACAAGATGTTTTACCTATAACGCCGTCTATGTTTTTACAAGAGGTAAAGGAGATCAGCGTCTTGGATTTAGACAAGATAGAAAAGAGTGACCTGTCAAAAAGATATTTGTATCGTCAAAAAATCAAAGAGGATTTACGGAAACGATTTAGGATTGAATATCTAGGCGCATTGATTCACCGAAAATCTAGTGCGAAGAATATGAAAGGTATTGAAATCGGTGATATTGTTTTGATTGAAAACGAAAACGCGAAACGCTTGGATTGGCCTTTAGCTTGCGTTAAGGAATTAATTGTGGGTAAGGATGGCAATGTTAGAGTTGTGCGATTGAAAACGGCGAATGGCGGGTTAATGCGACCCAACCAGAGATTGTACCCTCTAGAGTTAAGCTATGAAAAGAATGTATCTGAGATAATGCGTCAAAATCGAGAAAGGGCTAACCGATGCAATGAATTACAGTGCGATACGCAAAACGTCAATGAAGCGAGTGATAAGACAGATGTTGACGACACGTATTATATAACGCGAAGTGGTAGAAGGATTAAGCCGCCACAAAGACTATAATAATTTAGTGTAACTTCTTTTTTCCTTACGTTCTTATGTTAAATTTTATATTTTCATACCAATTAGTTTGTATCACAAGGCGATTTTATTTTATGTAATTCTCTTGCCCTATGTATGTAATTTTTTTTTTTTTTATGTGTGGATTGAGATGTTAATTGTGCGAACATCTCAATGGGGGGGGGGCGGAGGATGTGAATATAATTATGTGGATTATGGAGGTATGTGAATGCGTTTGTTTTTTGTTTTTTCTCGTCGACGTCGGCCGAGACGGTTGACCTGGCGCCCCGTACGTCGTACGGCAGTCGTTTTGCGAACGCCACACGAGGCAATAACGTGTCTTCCCATTGTTGGAATTTCGAAAATAATAAAGTCTATTAATTGCCGTGTAAACGATTTTTTTGTACGATTGTGCTCCCGATCCTTATTAAGAGAACACATACAATTAAATTTTCAGTCGAAATTAAAATCATAGATGCGGTGTACAATTAACACGGTGAGTAATTTAATATATCATTTTTTAACAGGAAATATCACATTGGCGTTCACGACTGATGGTTGGGCGTCACGAGCCGTACAAAGCTATTTATCACTTACTGTGCATTATATTACTGCAGATTTTGATATGTGCCATTATATGTTAACTTTAATACACGTTCCGGAGAAGCATACGTATAAATACTGTGACGGACAGGTTATGTGGGCAGCCAAAGGGGTGCCCTGCGCTGGAGTACGGCCAGGGAAAGTCGCTTTCCGTGCGCCACGTGCACAAATCCACGGACGATTTGATTCTCTGGACGCCAGTGCCGTAGCACTCGTCCGGAACCCTCGCCCTTCCGGCTGCTCAGTATGAGAGCGAAAATCAGGGGAGGTTAATTGAAAGTGACCCACGAGTGTTTCGTTTAACGTTAACTGTAATAAAGGCTGTGTCAACCAAAAAAAACAACGGGAATTCCGCGGTACACTTTTGCGCAAAGGAAACGGTACGCGGCCGCCAAACGCGGCAAGAGGAACCGCGACGCGGGAATTCCCAATACAAAAAAGAGTCTACTGTAGAAACTAAAACTAGGGGCCGGGTACAAAACATCGGTGGTCCTAGAGTTTCAAATACAGTAGTAAAGCGAAGGATTAGTCGGGATGGCGGTCGCGGGTGCGGGGCGGGGACCCGATCGCGATTCTAAAACGGAGGCGCCGGGGCCTTGACGAAACCGACTATAACTTTCAGCGCACAAGTTCGCGGAACGAAGACACCCTTCATTCAAACACGCGGTAGGGCCGTCGACGGTTACGAATCCGAGGTCAAGCCGCCGGAGCTCGACGATCGGACGATACCGGACAACGAATCGGTCGGGAGCGTGGTCAAGGGGACGGGCCTCGAGAGTCCTCGTCTCCTCGGGTCGATCCAGTCGCCTAGGTCGCGGAACACGATACGATAAGGGATACCCCGATATTCCCGCGTTCACGCCGGTCCTTTCACACTCAGACACGCTAGCAAAAATCACACAAAAGGTGTGAGTCCAACCTGGACATGGAGAGCGGCGACGTACCCACAAAATGGTGCGGTTGGCTCTTCCACAAAGCGGGTGCCATACAAACACACGCACAACGAAAATAACAAGGGACTCGACACACGCAACAAAGATCAAACCAAATATTCCAAATCTCTAAATATAACCGTGCACTACCGTAGCTCGCGCGCTTCTCCCAATCTTCGATTCTGCCGCCGGTACGCAGTTCCCCCCCCCCCCCCCCCCAGGGAGTTCGGAGACCAAGATGGGCCGCTCGATTTTCTAACTTTGGTTGGCCGGGTCCTGGGAGCCCTCTGGCGTAGCTCCGGGCGAGATGGCGGTGGTCGGCTGCTCCCAGGCCCGGCATCCTCGGTGCCCGGCTGCCGGTCGCTTCCAAGGCGGCTGCTGGCTGGGGGCGTGGTGACCGGTCAGCCGGTGGACCCATCTGGCACCTCCCTTCCCTGGGTGGAGGTCCCCACGACCGGCGGCGGCGAGGCTCCGCCGTGGCGTTGCGCGGGACGGTCGGCCGTAAAAAAAAAAAAGGAACACGCATACCTGCACTCACTCATTCATGCATCTGACGCACACAAATCCCGGGTCCCGGAGGCGAGGACTCGCCGGAGCGGAGGGAGCGGGGCGCGCCAAGCGGTCTCGTAACGAGGCGAAATTTGCCTCGTTACAATACATACAAAACACAATATTTCAGTCATTAATTTCATGAATTATAAATACGGAAAAACTGGCTTATTGTACCACCGACAATGGACGCAATATCGTGAAAGCAATTAACACTCGAAGTAATTGGACAAGAATTCCATGTTTCGCATATACATTGCAGTTAACGATAAAATCTGGGATGAAAAATTTTCACGAGTTTGAAGAATTACGAAGAAAATGCAAAACTTACTTTCTTTTCACGTTCCACAAGCTGTAGAGAAAAATTAATGGAGGCACAAAGAACCATAAATACAGACGCAACACCACTACAATTAATTCAAGAAATCGATACAAGATGGAACTCAACATATTTAATGTTTAAAAGGATAATTGCCTTGCACATAGCATTAAATACTGTACTCTCCGAAGAACATACTCCTGATACCTTGAGTCCCACAGAGTGGAATTTCTTGGAAGCTGTGACAAGTATCCTGGAACCCCTCAAAGATGCAACCGACATTATCAGTAGAGAAGAATATGCAACAGTTTCTCAATACTACCCCATATATTACGGTTTAATAAATGTACTGCAGATTGAGCCAACTGAAACTAATACTAATTATAGATATTTCTAACAGCATTCGTAACGCGTTAAAAGTAATTTCTATTATTTATTTCAGAACTGATTATGCGAAATAACGTACGATATTTTACTTGCAGGAACGTTTCGAACCGATTTTAAGAGATAACAATATATATATTACCACAATGTTATTAAATCCTAGATGCAAAAACCATCTTCTACCACTAGAAGATAAATATAGAGCAGTGGAAATATTAAAGAAAATTATTTCAGGTGTTTACAAAGACAGTGACTCTAATTATTTACAGCAAGACAATATAGCCAATAATATACGCGCTACACAAACAAGTGGTAGGGCCTCAAAATTATGAGTACAATTTTTTTTAATTAAGTTTTAAAATTCCTATTTACCACGTCTTTTTTTCATTAGGTACCGTACAATCGAAAGTAGCAGATTTCTTTAATAAAACATTAGGAAATCCAATACAAGACAGAGATAATTTCAACTCACGAAAAGATCGTGAAATACAAATGTACCTTTCCGACAACCTTACTCCACGAAATATAAATATTATTGAGTGGTGGAAAACCAACCGCATGCGGTACCCAATATTATCTTTCATTGCCAGACATTTTTTGGCATACCCGTTACGCAGGTTGCCAGTGAACGATTGTTTTCGTTATCTGGAAACATTGTAACGGCAACAAGGACAAGATTACTGCCAGAAAATATAGAAGAGTTATGTTTTTTACATCAAAATTTAAAATAAAACTATGAAATATTTATTCAAGTATTTAATTCAATGTCTCTGCCTTGTTTCTCTTCCTTGTATTTCGAAATTTTAGTAAGTACTATATAATGTTTACTTTATCAAGTGATTAGTATGTGTATACTAAACATAATTTATTCAAACTCAAACCCGACTTTATAAATAATCATCTATGAAGTCATAGTATACTGATGTTATGGATGCTAAACAGTGATGGATGTTGAGCTCGATGATTGTGTTGAAAAATATTTTTGGAAAAAAAATACAACCGACTTCGGAATGCACTAAAAAGGACGAAATAATTTAAATTTATATTTCGGAGACGGCGCAAAATTAAAAATTGTGTAAATGATGGATGTTGTTAATGTGAAAATATGTAAAAGGAATAAAGAATTTTGACAATTTCCAATGTAGAAAATTTTTAATTTTGCGCCGTCTCCGAAATATAAATTTAAATTATTTCGTCCTTTTTAGTGCATTCCGAAGTCGGTTGTATTTTTTTTCCAAAAATTTGTTTTTTAGATTAAACGTTAATAATCAAAATAAGAATGATTATAATCTGTACATTTTTTCAAGAAATTACAAGTTTTCTACTTTCGTTTCATCAATTTTCGGAAAAATTACAATTATTCGTGCTTCACAGAAATCTAAGAAAGATACGTTTATACACGTAAATCTTAACAAACGATGATAATTTATCACAATAAATCATAGTCTTATTTTAAAATAAAAGTCTTAGGAATCTGCATATTTTCTTCGACGAATCAAAGCGTGTTAGCGATTTTGCGTGGGCGGAGGAGACGTAAAGGGAAGAAACACGACACCTTTGTTGGACAGTCACGAGATTATTATATTTACAGAACTATTTACACTTAATTATAATTACACGAGGAAAATCTATCTTACAATTACGCGCGGGCACTCACACTTATTACTAATTAACTACTAGTAGGAAACAGAAAATATTATTAGGAAAATACGCAGGCACTTTACTCCTTTGCGCGAACAATAAGAAAACTCTCTATGCGTGGTCTGAGACGTGTGAAACTCGAGAAACTGCTCAAAGAAAAACACGTGTTGTCGCGTGAACAGCAAGTACAATAATGGCGTCGACCGGCACCGCGTGGCCGGTGCACGTGTACCGGTTTCTTCTTCGTGATGGCGCGATCGTGGCCATGCGTGTCCGGGAGGTGCTGCCGCTATCGGTAACGACGCACCAGCGAATTACTTTCGCTGCGAACACTAATGGCCGCGCGTGTTCAAAGGAGAATTCTCCAACATTCCCCCCCGGCCATCAGCGACTGGTCGGTGATGAAGTCTGCGTGTCCGCGTCGTCATGAGAGGGCTGATGAAGCAGGGCCAGCTTGACGATAGGCCGCGTGAGCGTCGTGGTGGCCGTCTTGAGCTCGACGACCCTGGTCAGTCCATCCTTCCCTGGTAGGAGCCTGAGAACCCTGGCCATGGGCCATTTGCCTGGGGGCAAACGTTCGTCAGTGATAAGAACAAGAGAGCCTACCTTGATCTTGTTGGTCGGATAGTGCCATTTAGAGATCGCCTGGAGTCGTTGTAGATATTGCGTGGACCAGAGCTTCCAAAATTGTTGGAGCCGTTGCTGAATAAACTGCCACCTTGACAGTCTGCTGGCTGCGACATCAAGTAGTGCGGGTTCTGGTACTGCGTTCAACTGCGTTCCGACGAGGAAATGGCCTGGTGACAGGGCTGAAACGTCGTCTGGATCGTCGCTGAGTGGTTCCAATGGTCGTGAATTGAGGATGGCTTCGATCTGCACGAGCAATGTTACTGATTCCTCGTACGTCAGCAAAGCATCTCCAACCGTCCTCTTGAGGTGAAATTTGAGCGATTTGACCGCGGCCTCCCATTTTCCGCCCATGTGCGGAGCGGCAGGGGGGTTGAAATTCCACTGCGTACCATCCTTGGCGAGTGAAGCTGCGATGTTTTGATTTTCGCGTGTACTTTCGATGAATTGTTTCCGAAGTTGTGCGTCTGCTCCTTGGAAGTTGGTACCGCAATCTGAATAGAGGCATGCTGCGATACCTCTGCGAGACGTGAATCTGCGATAGGCTGCGATGAAAGCGTCTGTAGAGTAATCTGAAACAACTTCCAAATGAACAGCTGAGGTTCCGAAACAGACGAATACGCAAATCCACCCCTTATGCGTTTTCGCTCCTCGTCCTTTCCAGGTCTTGAGCGTGAGTGGTCCTGCGTAGTCCACGCCAGTGTGCGTGAACGGGCGCGATGGAGTGACCCGACAGAGAGGTAGTTGGCCCATCAGTTGATGGGCACGGATCCCCCTCTGCCGAGCACACTTCACGCACCTGAGGATGTGAGTCTTCACCGGAGCTCTTCCACCGATGATCCAATAGCGTTGTCTGAGAAAGGCGAGGGTGTCTTGCGTACCTCCGTGCATCGTTTGCTGATGTGCGTGGTCGATGAGAAGCGCAGAGAGCCGTGAATCACGAGGCAAAATTACCGGATGTTTGCCTTCGTGCGACAGCTCTGAGTGTTGCAGCCGTCCTCCTACCCTGGCGATCCCTTGATGGTCGAGGTAAGCGGTCAGCCGTGTGAAAGGATGCGCAGATGAAAGCGATGTCCCTTTGGCGAGCGCTGCGAGTTCGTCTTTAAAGTAAAGGGACTGCGTGGCCTGAATCCAGTAGATCCTGGCCTTTTCTATGTCAGCTGCAGAGATCATTGGCATGGGCGCAGCGTTGTATCGTTTCAACAGTTTGTCCACGAATTTGAGGCATAGAGACGTGATTCTGAACAACCTGTTAACAGAAGAATATTGATAGATTAAATTCCATGAATATTCCTTGACTGCGTTCAACGTGTGGAGCGAGACGACAGCACGAGCTTCTGGAGCTCCTAGCTCGTCTGCGTCACCACTGGTCTGCTTGGGCCATGCGTTCTGCGTTTTCTTGAGCCACGGTGGTCCCGTCCACCACAGAGTATGCTGGTGTAACTGCTCCGTCGAAATGCCTCTCGACGCGCAGTCGGCAGGATTTGATGTTCCTGGCGTGTGTCTCCAATGATATTGCTGCGTGATCTCTTGAATTTGGATTACCCCGTTGCGTACGTTATCCTTCCATTTAGAGGGGTGCGTCTTGATCCATGCTAGCGTGACTTCTGAGTCCGTCCACAAAAATGTCTGCGTAACGGTCATGTTCAAAGTAGCGTGAACATGCCTTGCCAGTTTGGAAAGTAGCAGCGCTGCTGTTAATTCTAACCTCGGGATGGTTAGACGTTTGAGTGGAGCCACTCGCGTTTTCGAGCAAACGAGAGAAATTTGGGTACCCGTGGACGGTGAGCGGACGACGAGGTAGACGACAGCTGCCATCGCGAAGACTGACGCAACAGAGAATCCGTGTAGTTCAACGGTCGACGTGGTCGTTGTGTTGAACCATCGTGGGATGGAAAGCTTGGCCAAGCTGGTTAAATCTTCTCTGATGTGAAGCCAACGGCGAGTGATGTGAGAAGGCAGAATGTCGTCCCAACCGAGTTCCTGCAACCAAAGCTCTTGAATTAAGATTTTGGCTCGTATGACTACAGGTGCGACAAAACCGAGAGGATCGAAGACTTGTGCTACTTCGGATAGGATGAGGCGTTTGGAGAACTGCGTGCGTTTGGAAGAAGGTATAGTTGAGAAGTTGAAAGTATCTTGATGCGGGGTCCATTTGATTCCGAGAATTTTGGTCTCGCAGTCGTCGAATGAGATTGCTGCGTTTCCTTGGTTGGAGGCGAAAGCTTCAAGCAACGATTTACTGGTAGAGTGCCATTTTGCCAGAGGAAATCCTCCCGCCTGGCAAAGCTGCGTCAGCTGCTGCGCCACTTCGAGGAGATGATCTGCTGTATCTGCGCCACCAAAAATATCGTCGACATACCTGCCATTCTTGATGGGATCCACGGCGAGGGGATATTTCGACCCTTCATCCTCTGCAAGTTGTAAGAGTGTGCGCACAGCGAGATACGGGGCAGCTTTCGTCCCGTACGTGACGGTAGACAGCTGGTAATGCGTTTCCTTCTGCGTGTCATCAAGCCAGAGTATGCGTTGCAAGTTCCAATCATCGGGATGTACCTTGATTTGCCGATACATCTTCGTGATGTCTGTTGCAAACAGATGTTTGTACCTGCGTATCCAGATGAGGAGATCTGCGATGTTCAGCATAAGATTGGGACCTGTATGCATAAGATCGTTCAGCGAATATCCTGAGGAAGTTGAACTGGAGCCATTGAACACCACCCGAAGAGCGGTGGTCGTGCTGCTTAACTTGAGGACGCCGTGATGCGGAAGATAATACTGCAACGAACTGGTTATTGAGTTGTTGTTCAGTCTTACCATGTGACCAAGCTGCTCATACTCGAGCATAAACTTGGTGTACAGCTGATTGTACTGGTCGTCCTTGCTGAGACGTCTGAGGATTCGCTGAAGACAGGCGTGTGCTGTTTGGTAGGAATTGCCTAGTGCTCGAGGATGTAGTTTGAGCGGCAACCGCACGATGTATCTTCCTGTCGAGTCCCGTAAATGCGTTGTCTTGAAGTGTTCTTCACACTCCTGTTCATCTGGCGTGAACAACGGTGTCGTATCCTGTGGTGGCTCTTCTTGCGTCCAAAATCGGCTGAGTAACTCGTCCAGCTGGCGATTGGTATTATTGACCGTGACCTGATGAACGGTTCTGCGTGGAGTCGGAGGGCCCTCGATGGGGCCGATCACGAGCCAGCCAAAGATAGACGGTTGCGCGACCAGCTGCGTTGACGGATGTCGAATAATGTTTGGCTTGATGATCTGTCCGTAAGCGTCAGCTCCAAGTATGATGTCCACTGGTCTGGAAGTGAGAAACTGCGGATCTGCAAGGTTCAGCAAGGTTCAGTTTCTCCAGATGCGAGGGCGGTGTTGCGAGCGTTGGTGGTGTCGATGGTAGGCAAGTTGTCACCCGTGGAAGCACGTGAGCTTGAATGGTGACTGAGAGAGGCCGGTAATTGGAATGGAGGGTAATATTGACCACTCCGTTCGACTGCGAAGTCCTTGCTCCACCAACTCCGTGGACATCCAAGGTGTAGCGTGTTCGTTTCAATTGAAGCTGCGTTACTTGAGATTCTGAAACAAGTGAGATTTCAGAGCCTGAATCGACCAAGATTCTCACCTGTTGAACTGCGAGGTCGGTGTGCACTCGGGCGAGTGCTGTTGCTAGAAGTGTTGTACGTGTTCTGCGTGGTCTCGTTGCGTGGTCCGTACGTTGCTTGGATGCGTGGGCGTCCGTGCGTGGGCTGGGAGCGTGAGCTGCGTGAACTGTGCTGTCTTCGACGACTGCGCCGACTCTTCAATCGGCAGCGGATGGGCCGGGATGATGCGTGGTCGTGGTTGACGGCTGCGAAGGGCCCGACGTAGGCTGCGTGGGCGGTCGATGGCCAGGCACCACCACGTGGCTGAGATCGGCTCCATGCAACATAGAATGGTGCAGCTCGTTGCAGAGCTTACACCGCTGCGTGGTCCGGCAACTGCGCAGATTGTGGTGTCCGAGGCAGTTGACACAGAGAGAGTGCGCCTTCACCACATTTGCGCGGTCCTTAGCGTCCAATTGTCGAAAGATTGGACAGGCGCTGATGTAGTGGTCCTTGTTGCAAAAGGCGCACGGGTACTTCGTGCCTGCTGTTGGTTGCGCGGGGCCTGGCGTGGACACTGGACGGGGCGCTGATGGGCTTGCGGCGTGCACTGACGCCCTTGATGATCCCGAGCGGTTGTGCGGGGCGTGAGCGGGTCGAGACGTCGTGGACTTCGTGGGCTGCGTCGAGCGGGTTTCCGGCAGACGCTCCAACTGCTCCAACGTGCCGGCTCTTGCGAGCAAAAACGAAGTCAGCTGGCCCAAAGTGGGGTACTCCTTTTGCGCGGACAGCGACGACTCCCAATGTTCTCGCGTGTCGGGGTCAAGGAGACGGACGAGCGTGCTCACCAAGAAGCAGTTGTCTTGGTTGTTCAACCCGAAAGCTCGAAACGCCTGCGTGGTCTCTCCGATGATATTGGCCAGCTTTAGGAGCGACGAGGCCTTCCGCTGTGTCATGGGCTTGAGACCGTGAATACGGTCTAGGTACGACTGCACGTTTAGCCGCTTGTTGTTGTACCGGTAATCCAGCAATCGCCACGTCTGGTCGAAGGCCTCATCATTGGCCGGCAAGTGAGCCAACAGCTGAGCTGCGTTGCCAGATACAGCTCCCCTTAAATAATGGAGTTTATCCAATTCGGTGAGCTCGGCGCGGTCACGGATGACGGATGAGAAGGCCGATTTGAACGCAGCCCACTGGGAATAATCTCCGTCAAACCGAGGCAAAGGAACCTCAGGCAGTCGTGCTCTGTGTGCTTCAAGCGAGGGCTGAGGGGTCGGCGTGGGCGTCGCGGTAGTCTGCGCCTGGGTCCAGCGATGCTCCAGCTGGGCCACCAGCTTACGAGCGTCGAGCACCGCTTTGTCCACCTTCGAAGCCACTCTTCGCGCATAATAATCGTGATCGAGCCGCGACACCGGCCAGACGCGGTTCAACTCCCTGTGCTCCTGCTGAAATGTGCGGTGGTGTTCGAGCAAAGTCTCCCGCACAATCCCCAGCTCATCACAGAGCAATGTCAGGGGGTTGCTTCTCGAAGCCGCCTCAAGATCTTCTAGGATCGCCAAGATGGTCTTGTAGCGCTCATCCTGTTCCCTTGCGCGCAGCTGCAGTTCTGACGAGAGCCGAGCAGGTGAGCGTGGGCGAACCACGTGCGAAGGCTGCGTGTTCTCTTCCGGCACAGCAAGACGCGGAGGCGCGACGGTGTCGAGTCTTTCCGATTTGTCCGCCGGCGCGGAATCGGCCTGCGAAGCGGGCGAGGAATCTCGCGATTTCGGCATCGTAAATGTCACAAAAATCACGCAAATCACTCACACGCGAGGGTCACTGTCTCACCGCAGCACCAGGTTCACGTACGCGTTGAAAAGTCGTCGTTTAAATTAAACGAGATTCACGCACGCACAGACGTGTCAACGTTCGAATCAAACACAACACTGAGTCTGCGAGTTCACGAAACACAAACACACCAAGGTGCTGACGTCACTCAAAATGTCAGTTAACGGTATAACGGCGTTTTTCAAACCGTCACGGCAAGGGCGTGTCTCGAAATCCGACTCGAAGGACCAAATGTTTGCGATTTTGCGTGGGCGGAGGAGACGTAAAGGGAAGAGACACGACACCTTTGTTGGACGGTCACGAGATTATTATATTTACAGAACTATTTACACTTAATTATAATTACACGAGGAAAATCTATCTTACAATTACGCACGGGCACTCACACTTATTACTAATTAACTACTAGTAGGAAACAGAAAATATTATTAGGAAAATACGCAGGCACTTTACTCCTTTGCGCGAACAATAAGAAAACTCTCTATGCGTGGTCTGAGACGTGTGAAACTCGAGAAACTGCTCAAAGAAAAACACGTGTTGTCGCGTGAACAGCAAGTACAATAATGGCGTCGACCGGCACCGCGTGGCCGGTGCACGTGTACCGGTTTCTTCTTCGTGATGGCGCGATCGTGGCCATGCGTGTCCGGGAGGTGCTGCCGCTATCGGTAACGACGCACCAGCGAATTACTTTCGCTGCGAACACTAATGGCCGCGCGTGTTCAAAGGAGAATTCTCCAACAAAGCGTTTTATGATTTTCCTAAAAATCAGGTTAATACATATTTCATAAAAACTTGAAAAGGATAAGTAAATAAGGTGAATATTGCAAAATGAAAATTATCTGTAAAAGAGGAGATTCTAAGCTTCGAATCGATATATGAAATATCTCAAAGACACGAATATTTATCGAGTAAGCAGATTTAAAAAACTGATGAAACAAAATCGGACATTTCATATGCACCAACCTAATAATTCTGATATTATAGAAGAAATACGGATTTTGGCAATTATTTGATTATACGATGTTAATTTTTTTACTGATAGGGCTATACTTTTGAAAAATAAATCTGTTTCATCCATGGATTTTTCTTCATTAGTGTTTAAGGTGTAAATTAATGAGACTATTGTTACGTTAGACGGTTCACTCTTATTTTAACAGTATTGTCTTTAAGCAAACGGAAATTATTACAATAAAATTAGTACACGTAACACAGTTAAGCGCGAAAGCTCAGTATTCTTTGTCTCTTTACTCTCACTCACTCTCTCTTTTCCTCTTTCACACTGCTCTCTCTCTGCTCTCTCTGACTCTTCCACGAAATCTGTCGATCTCGGTTCGCAAGCGAGTAACTCGAAATTTTGGGAGTCAGGGGAGGGGAGAGGTAGCGCTTCCGTGCTCTCCGCGTGAGAGCTCTAGTAATCGCGTCGGTATCGCCGCTCTCGGACGGTAATTGCCGCGTTAGATCCTCAACAATTAGTATTATTTAATATGTAATTCATTAGGACTTCTGATGCTGTTCCTGTTTTTTTTTTGCGTAATTCTGTTGATTTATTATGGGTAATTTGAGAGGGTGCTGGTGTATCTATTAAATTACTGTTGTCTTCTATTGTATCATCTGCTTCGTGATTCGAATCTTCACTGATTTGTATTGATGTAACGGTTTCTCTTTCCCTCATATATTTAATTAAAAATGACATTTCGTCCTCATATTTCCACTTCTTCATTTTATTTGCAGCTTGTCCACTTTTTGTATCCCTTTTCTTCTTTAACGATCTACGATAACAATCTCGCAAATTGTTGCAATGTTTTTTGCATTCATTAGCTGAAAAGTGTAAATAAAATTAATAATTACCATAAATATAATAACAATTAGAGCTAATATACAATATATGCCGTATTTCAGATTTTTAGCAACCGGTGATTCATACAGAACCATATCATTCAGTTACCGGCTGGGCCATACTACTGTTTCACTGATTGTACTTGAGGTTTGCAATGCAATAATTAAACACCTTTTGTCAGAGTACACGAATATACCCAGTCGAGAAAAATGGCTTGAAATAGCTGATGAATTTTGGAAAATATGGAATTTTCCTAATTGTATTGGTGCTTTGGACGGAAAACATGTAACTATTACTGCACCACCTAACAGTGGTTCACTTTATTTTAATTACATAAAAACATTTTCTATCGTCTTGTTGGCTTTGATAGATGCCAACTATAAATTTATAGCAGTTGACATCGGATCGTACGGAAAAAATAGCGATGGGGTATATTTTCTAATTCAAAATTAGGAAAATACTTAGCACTCAATAAGCTTGATGTACCGGAGGACAAAAAATTACCGCATACTAATATTTTAATGCCTCGTGTGATCGTTGGCGATGAAGCCTTCCCATTAAAGACGTACTTATTAAGACCGTATCCGAAACCGCAACTTAATGATCCCGCTAAGCAACATTATAACTGTTAAGTATAACTATAGTACATTTATTAGGAAAAATCAAGATCAGTATTATTGGATTCACAAAAAGAAGAAAACTTATTAATCGATACTCATAAAGCAACTACAAACTCTAACCGTCACGAATTACAACCATGGAAAGGCGAATGTAACGGGAGCCGATCCGAAGAGTTCGGTTATATGTGATGTTGTCACCAGCGCGGTCGCGGAGTTAATGCCGACGGGAAAACAATACTGTCGGTAGCCGGTTCGCATCGAGTCCGCTAATCCGGTCCCGTAAACAGAGGTGACCCGTTGAGGTCTATCCTAACACATTTATATTTTGTGTGTCGTGCTGCCATCTGTCGATAGTTATAGTGTAAAAAACACGCCAGCTTCAACTTCGTATCGGTGCGTCGTGTGGCAAGAGATTAGCGATGTAGTTTATTTCATTTATATCTTTTATATAATAAATATTTAGATAAAAGTTGTAAATATAAAGAATTATTAATCCCAACAATAACTATCGACATTCACGAGCAAGAAGGGTATCAGAAAATGCGTTAGGAATCAATTTGCATATAAATAAATAAATTTGCAAATAAATTAACACAACACGTCTGTTCTGTCGCAAGATTTTGTCTGAACAGAATGCATATCATACGACAGCGTCCGTTCGGTTGCGTTTCGATTGTTTCAGTCACGCATCGCTTCAGACAAATTATTCTTTTCGAGAATGTCGGTCGTCATATATCTGAAACGGAACGCGTTTGAACCGAGCCATTACGGTATATATAAACACTCGTGTTTAATAAAACAAAACAATATTTGTCGGAACCGAACTGATCGGAAACGCGTCGTGTCGGAACGTATAATATAAATCGACCTTAAATCGTCTCGATAGGTAGCGGTGCCAATTTCTTCAGAGGCCGTTTATAAGTGCCATGTGGTGTTCGGATTGTGACCACACGGACCACGTTGTCCTCTCCAGGGAGTAGAGCAACAACTCGTCCAAGTTGACATTGAAGGGGTGGACAATTCTCATCTGTAATTGTCACCAGAGTTCCTTCCTTGATGGTTGTGATATCTCCAGTGTGCCATTTGCTCCTAGTGTGTAGCTCCTGTCAATATTCCGTTTGCCACCTTCTCCAGACATGTTGCTTAATTTTTTGAAGGTGTTGCCAGAATGACAGCTTGTTGTTGGTTTTTTGGGTAAGAAAAGAGACGTTTTTAATTTACACCACACTGATTTATTGACACGTGCTGCGCCACCATCACCACGAACGAAGAATGAAAAATAGGTTATATAGATCGAGGAAATAGATCGAGAAATTACACTTTTGCCAACCTAAAACGTCAATACTGGTAGTCAACATAAAACTATAATATAATGTAATATAATATAATATAAAATAATAAATAATATAATGCGCATAGGCAAATCTCTACACTTGTTGATTTTGGTATCGACTAAATCGTGTTCCTGTAGGCTAGCTAATGGCTCACCTATAAAGAGTGGCTGGGTGATAGGGCAAGGAAATCGTCGGGATCAGCGGATATAGGTGTCAAAGGGCGTGCATTGTGTATTGCTTCGATCTCAGCGATTAAAGTATAGAACTGCACGTACGTAAACATGACCTCGCCTATTTTTTTATGCAAATGTTTTTTAAATGCTCTGACCGCAGCCTCCCAAAGGCCGCCGAAATGTGGAGAACGAGGAGAGAAATGCCACTCAATGTTTTCCCGCGTTGGGAATTGTTGAATTTTATCTTTATATTCGTTCGATTGTAGAAATGCATGAGTTTGAATGATTTCATTTTTTGCGCCTACGAAATTAGTGCCATTGTCAGAATGTATATGATGTGGTTTTCCTCTTCTCGCGAGAAATCGTTTGAGAGCTCCTACACACGATTCCGTTGTTAAATCGGTGGCTAATTCTAATTGCTTTTGTCGCAAATAAATAAAGACTGCGACGTAGCATTTCAATTTAGTCTGAGTCCTGAACTTCTTTTCTTTAATAAGAAAGGAACCGCACTAATCGATTCCTACGTGTTTCAAATGGGCATGTTTGCGTAATCCTACTTTTGGGTAAGTCCCCCATTGTGTACTGTGGTGTCTTGGGATTATATTTGCAACAGCGAATGCATTTATGCAGCACTTGTATGTACAATGCTCCTGCCACCTATTGGCCAATATTTTTGTCTCATCGCATATAATGTTGTTTGTGTCCCTGAATGGAGTTGTTTAAAGTGTACCTGTCTAATTATTAGTTCGGTAACGTGGTTCTTGTGCGGTAGTATTGGATGTTGAATAAGTTCACGCTGTTTTTTTCGTGAAAATTATTGCTTAATTATAAAAAAATCAGTAAATAACCTGTTGTTTGAGAATTTGCGAGGGCAGAGTGTTCAGAAAATAAAAGAGACACGACACCTTTAAACTATCACGGTGCTTATATTTATTGCTTAAAACTTACACTTAACTCTAATGCGCAATGAGACAGTATATACACGCGAATCGTACAACTAATTATAACTATTAAAGAAAATAACAGAAAGTATTGCTCAAAGAAGCGCGAGAAGCACTGATACTTCGTGCGTGGACAATCGCGAGAACTTTGCGCGTGGTCTTAGCCGTTTAACCAGAGAAAAACTGCACAAGCGAAAGCACGTGTTAACGCGAGGGCAACAGGTACGTTAGTGGCGATAATGGCGTCGAACCGGCACTGCGTGGCCGTTGAGCGGGTACCGGTTTCTTCTTGGTGATGACGCGATCGTGGCCATGAGTGTCCGGGAGGTGCTGCCGCTATCTGCAACGACGCACCGGCGAACTACTTTCGCTACGAACACCATGGCCGTGCGTGTTCACGGGAGAATTCGCCGACACCTGTCATTGAAAGTATTGTCCATCGCTATCCACTACTTTCTCCCACCTTTCTGGCAGCATTTGAATTCCACGTTGGAAAAACAACACGTCTTTTGTGGTTATCCAAGAATCGACCCATTTTTTGGCATCTTCCTAGGAACGGAAGTACTGCTCAGCCAGGCCATGTGTCATCGATGGGAACAAGTGGTAGTCCGAAGGAGCAATGTCCGGCGAATACGGCGGGTGCGGTATAACTTCCCACTTAAGTGTTTCCAAATACGTTTTCACCGGTTTTTCAACATGTGGCCGGGCGTTGTCATGCTGCAAAATGACTTTATCATGCCTTTACTCGTATAGGGGCCGTTTTTCCTTCAGAGCTCGACTCAAACGCATCAACTGAAGTCGGTAGCGATTTCCCGTAATCGTCTCATTTGGTTTGAGCAACTCAAGATACACCACGCCCAACTGATCCCACCAAATGCAGAGCAGAAGCTTGGAACCACGGATATTCGGCTTTGCCAACGATGTTGATGCATGCCCGGGCTTACCCCACGATTTTCTACGTATCGTATTGTATCCATTTTTCATCGCTAGTCGCTATACGATGCAAAAATCCTTTCCTTTTCTGCCGTTGAAGCAGCTGTTCACACGTGAAAAGACGACGTTCGACGTCTCTTGGCTTCAACTGGTACGGCACCCAATGACTCTGCTTTTGAATCATTTCTAATGCTTTCAAACGTTTCAAAACTGTTGTGTGATCAACTCCTAATGATTCCGTTAGTTCAGCTAGCGTCTGACATGCGTCTTCATGAAGTAATGCTGTTGTATGACCCATAGTATACTGTGTGATTCACGAACGATAGTCGTATCTAGAGTCCGACGAGCGAAACTTCAAAACATATTATTCACCTCCGTAGTTAATCACAAGGGCTAAGGTCGTACTCCCCCACTTAAACTAGGATATATATATTCCTGCGAAAAACCCCAAAAGGTCAGATTGAGAGTTGTAAGCGGAGAGCGAGAGTACGCGATGCATTCTTCCGTAAAAGAGTTTCTGTATAGTTAGCCGTGTTACCGCTAATAAAGTATATTGTTAAGAGACTTGCTCGGTTCTTCCCCGGTATCCAACAATGCCTCCAATTCTTCGACTTCAAACTTTTTCGGTGCGCCAGAGTGTTCTTTATCTTCAACATCAAAATCATTATTTTTGAAGCGTCTAAACCAATCTCTGCATGTTGTTTCCGTCAGAGCATGGTCGCCGTAAGTTTCAACAAGAATTCTGTGTGCTTCAGCTGCAGATTTTTTTTTTAATAAAGTGGTGCAGTAAAATTCTCCGCAAATACTCCTTTCTTTGGCACAAAATTTGGCATGTTTAACACTATGAAAAACAAAGTTGTTTACACTTCGGTGAAATGACATACACTGAATGTCAAGCTCGCTTATACTACTTCCATATACATGGATCACAATCGTAAACAAAACATAATCAGTTCTTGGAGCGCCATCAGTTGGAAAACAGCGAGAACTTATTCAACGTCCCAATATTATGGGGTATTTCTGCTCATACCTGAGTAGCGCGTGTTTCAACCTGCTGCCGACGCTAATAATCCCATTACCGTCAATGAATGGATTTAAATTGATTAGCTTGCTCTTTCTACCGACACTCTTGCCGTTTTCTAACTTATTTGTTTCGATGTTGACAATTGTTTCGGATTGCGCGCGGTTTTTTAAATCAACAAGGTCTCGTAAATCGCCGAAACAATTCAGCGCGGCGATCGGGCCCACGTTTATAAAAACCGCAACGCGGCCACGAGGCGATTCCTTCTGCTTCCGCACCTCGGAGGTAGCTTGACGCCACGCTTTACTTTTGTTCGTGACTAATTCGCCATGCATCGGCCACTTGCGAAGTTTTCTTTCAAATCGAACGCGCTAATCGCGGTTAAACAACTCGGACCTTTCCTTCATAAAAGGATTGATTTCCAGTTTGTGAAAAGTGTAAATGTTTCCTTTATTAAATTCAGCCTAAGGACAAAGTGTTACATAATTGATTTACGCCTTTCCCATCGCGGATGTGTGACCGGCAATCTTGCCGAGAATTTGTCAATTCTGCGCGCAAACAACAATGGACCTGTGATCTTCTTGCTATCGCGTTTTGTGTTGTTATAAAAACGAAAAATGTATGCTACTATTCTGTTTAAGTAATGGATGGACAAGTACTTTTTAATTTGTGACGGGCGAGCGAGCAGATTTTGAGTTAAAAAAAAAACTATCTTTATTCAAAGCACTTGGTAAAATAATACAGTAATAATCTTCTTGAATATTAATTGTCGATGTCCTGATTGACAATAGAATGATGCGCTTGACTAATGAGCTGCTTTTATACATAGTCTCTCTTGTGGTCCTCCACAGTGGGGGTGGCCTTGACCTTGCTGACGTTTGAGTCTTTTTTCGATGATCTTCCATGGGTTTTCATGGTGGCGATGTGACCATGGTGACCTTGTTTATGTCTGTGGTTTGTTTAGTCTTGAGCCCATGGTGGTGATGTAGCAATGATGACCTTGCCTAGTCTGTGGTTTGTTTAGTCTTTCCATTATCAAAGTCAGATTATGTTCCACCGTCAGATTCCTCCGGGGGGAAGAACATTGTGTCTACGCAATTGAAGTTTAATTAGAATTCTGGCCTATCTACCATTTGATTTTCAGTGAAGCGTAATCTTTCGTCATGTCTTTCTCTGCATCGTATTAATTTTCTTATTGGAACCTTCTTTAAATCGTTCCATTTTATAGTTAGCCATGCGTTTTCATTGTAATCTTGGTCTACTGTATATGTGCTACACGCTAATGCTAAGTTTTGGGCGAACCCGACCTTTTCGCGAATGAAGGTGTAAAACTTCGAATAGATTTGTTAGCGTCAACCCGTGTGCAAGGGGGACACACGTGTCAGGGTTGTTGCACCATGGGGCTTTGAGCTACTTATCGAGTGTCTTAAGGTACCGATGTCGAGGACCTATGTCTGTCATCGGGCGAAGGATCGGTGGCAACCGATAGCTAAGACCGCGACGAGTTCTAAGAGTCGCGGATGTTATGATTAAAGTCCGATACCCTTCTTTTGAGGATCGCCGAAGGAACCGTGCCTCGTGGCCGATGACTCGACGTCATCGTGCTGCGTAGCGCGTGCGGGGCGATAAGAGTATTCGAGAAGGATCTGGCCACGGAGTGGGGAAGATGTTGCATCTTCTGGTAAGAGGACCATGAGAGACGGCATGGCACTTATCCCAGAACTTTGATCGAGCGCGTATCGTTAATCCAATAACGTAATATATCTAACATATTGTTGCGCCGGGGAGTGTTACTCGAAAGAAGTACTCATTGTTTATAAAAGTAACACGGCACTGTACAACGATTTATTTACAGGAGAGAAGGAAACTTTATACAATAGCAAAGATATTTCCTATGTGTCAAGCGCGTGTCCGAATCCGACGGATCGTCGTATTCGACTCTTCGAATATTTGCCGGTTTCTTGATAGCAACCGGAAGTTCGAATGCTCGCTTCCGCTCGCTCTCCGGGGCAGCTTCACATCGTTGCGGAACATCTTCACGCTATCGCAACGATGCAGCTTCGTGGCATTGCGCGGCACCTTTACGCCGTCGCATCAATATTGTTAGGCATTTATGGCATTCTTCGATCGGTCGATATACAGGATGTTTCACAACACCGGGGAGATTTTTGGAGGATCGATACTAGAAGCTAAAATAAGTCAAAGATCAAGAACATCAAAATCCCGTTTGAAGCTTCTTCTTTAAGCTATTAACAAACTAATTTCCGCCTGTAAGATGGCAATCTCGCTGCGCCGTGGTCGACATTTCGACAGCTGACCGGGCCTGACCTACGTCATCCAGTAACGTATTCTAATGTCGTTGCAACCGCGGGCGAGACGGTCCTTACACCGGAAAATATTAAAGACAATATTATCGTGTAATGTCATGTACACGACTCGCTCTACTGTTATTAACTGAAATTTCTACGTAATGCAAAACATATATACCATTGTAAAAAATAATGTTTTAATGATTGTTAGGACTACTTTCATGTCATCTATTATTTAATGCAATAAAATTTTACCTTGCGTAAGTAGCGTTCAAATTATTGATGAATGGACACTCAACCTGCCTATTTGTCGAAATCCGCATGGGTAAATCAAATACCCACCAATGGGATTCCTGAGTAGAGAGGGTGACTGCCTTTACCTCGTACAAGTCATTATTCACTTCATAAATACACACACACCTTACGATTGTCCACATAAAAGTCCAATAATGTTCACATCACTCGCAGCCCCTGAGGGCACTACCTAACTCCTTTACCCGGCGCGCCGATCCCCTTACATAACGACAGCGGAGGGCCGCGAAGCCGCTGCCAAGGGAGAACCGCGAAACGAAGCGACAGCGATAGCGATACTGCGAAGCGTTTAAAATTAAGGAGCGGTTAGAATTAAGTCGCGCTTAGCATTAAGCCGCGTTGCGACTCGCGTTATTGTAGCAGGCGTGAATAAATCAACTAGTTATAAAGCGAATCCCGCCTTGCTCATTGCTACGACTTTGGCGTACCAACTGAGTCGGCACTCTCGCAACGGTTTATTCCAGTGGTGGGCAAACTTTTTTAATGGGGGGCCACAAAGTTTAAGAAATTCTAGAGGAGGGCCAGGATTATAGAAAAAATGCATTTTGTGTTTGTTACGAGAAGTGCCGATCGAGTTCACGTTCTTCTGGTTTACGGAGTTTTTTGGGCGAAGCGGAGGGGTGGTGAAAACGAGATAACCTGGGTTTTAATTATCAAAAGACGTTTTATTACGCGAATTTACTTAAACTCTAAACGCTAATTAAATTTACAATAGGAACGAAACGCACTTGAGTCGGTCCGAACGCGATACTGAGCGGAATAGAGACGAGCCGAGACGGAAAAGTTAACGGGAAAATGTCTAAGAACTATCCTACCGGCTAACACTTAATTCCAACGAAACTAGCTTATTCTAATATCCGAAACTTGTCCTTATAATTATCGCGAGAACAACCGAGCACTTTCACATCGCACGCGACACGTCTGGCGTGAGAAAAGTCCCGACAAAATCCGTTACACGCGAGTCGTGGAAGAGAAGGCCAAAATGGCCGCCGCCGAACTTATTACAAAAGCGATCCACGTGCTAATTGCGAGACAATCCACGAGGTAGTGGCCGACGCCGTCTTGCCGGTTCGAGCGCGTGGCCGTGCCGGTTGCAAGATGGCGACGCGCAGGCACGTCGCGTCCGGGTTGATCGGAAACGCGGCGATCCGTCGAGCCGCCGAGACGATCCGGTAGATGACCCCCTTGTCGTCGGGAGGCCAATTCCCGAACAGTGTTAAAGCTTTTAATCATAATGTATTATAAAAACATTACAGCATTACACACAAATGTTACAAATTACCTTTTACCTTAAATAATAATTAATTTAACTTTTATTCAAAGGCCCTGCCATGGTAGGCGTGTGAGACATATGGAATTGTTTTTGATTTTGATTTTTAATTAACCGACTTCGAAAAGGAGGAGGTTACTCAATTCGACATGTATGTTAATTTTTTTTTTTTTTAATGTATGTTCGCCGATTACGCCGAGATGGATCGACCAATCGGAACCAAACCTTTTCCATATTGTAGGGTATGACTCCCAGTTGGTCCCGTAAAAAAAAATTTTGCATTTCACCACCGCTTGCCCCTTTTATATTGCAACAAAGCGTACGATTTCGTCCGCGTTGTGTGTGGTCATCGATTACTCCAAGATGGATGGACCAGTCGGAACGAAACCTTTTGCATCTTGTTGAGTATGACCAACAGTTGGTCCCGACAAAAAACCAGTCCAGATTTCTTCATTTTTTCCGCTTTTATCGCAAAAAACGTGCTATTTCGCGTGTACCCGGACTGATATCGATGAAACCTAGTATTACATTTTGCGGCTGCGGATGTTTCCACTACGATTCCATTTGCAACATTCCCTTCACTTCCCTGTCCTTCCCTTCACTACCCTGCCCTTCCCTTCCCATCCCTTTGTTGAACTCTTTAAGGAATGCTCCGATCGCCACTAAAAAATGTGAAATAAAAAAATTTTTGGAAAAAAATACAACCGACTTCGGAATGCACTAAAAAGGACGAAATAATTTTAATTTATATTTCGGAGACGGCGCAAAATTAAAAATTTTCTACATTGGAAATTGTCAAAATTCTTTAATCCTTTTATATATTTTCACATTAGCAACATCTTTAGCAACACAAATTTTAATTTTGCTCCGTCTCCGAAATATAAATTAAAATTATTTCGTCGTTTTTAGTGCATTCCGAAGTCGGTTGTATTTTTTTCCAAAAATTTTTTTCCATAATATTTTCGAAAGCAGGTTCCAGCTGTGACGAAGCAACTTTCAGCAGTGCGAAAAGGTGTTCATCAGTAAATCGGTTTCTGATTGAGTTTTTCCGCAATTTCATGGTCAAAAATGTCTGTTCGCACACATAAGACGACGCAAACATCGCCACAATTTTCTGGGCGTGTGCAATCATCTTTGGAAATTCAGCTTTCCGCAGTGCTCTATAAAAATCTAGTTTTGTGGAATTCAAGAACAATTGCTTTAAATGGGTACTGCACTGTATTTCAATAATTTCCAACTGCAATTCTGCAGATACATTTTCCGGATCTACATTAAACGGCATCGAGAAAACATCTAGCGATGATTGAATGTTCTTAAAATCTTGAAACCTAGTTTCAAATTCTGTGTGAAGTTTCTTCAACGTCTGACTGAATTCTTTTAGTTTGTTCTCACTCACTGGTGACATGGATTTTAAACGCAGAAAGTGAGTTAAATCGTTCTTCGCCGTGCAGTTATAAAACAGAAAAAGCTGAGTTTTAAATTATTTCAGACAACCCCAAGTCTCATCTATAAATTGGTTCTTTCCTTGCAATTTTTTATTTAATTTGTTATAGTGTTCGAGCAAGTCGGTAAGAAATGCAAAATCGGTACGCCAATCTTTGTCTTCGAAGATTTGGAAATCAGACCATTTGTCTGTTTTATTCTTTAAGAAATCTTGTATTTACTCTTTTAAATTCCAAACCCGTTCAAATGCATATCCATAACTTAACCATCTTACTTTCGTATGGTAAAGAAGGTCAGAATAATCTGCGTCGACTTCAATCAGAAATTCTTGGAATTGTCGGCGTACCAAGCCCCGAGATCGAATTCTATTAATTAGTTTTAAAACCACATTAAGTACATGGGTAATATCTATTGCAGCTTTACAAAGGACGTCCTGGTGAATTATACAATGTAAAAAATAATTTTTGGAAAAAAAAATATAACCGACTTCGAAATGCACTAAAAAGAATGAAGTAATGTTTAATTCTTTTCGTGGGTTTCTCTCCAGCTATGTATAACATTGATGACAATACTACATTACATGTTAGATATAAAAAGATTTTTGGAAAAAAAATACAACCGACTTCGGAGTGCACTATGTTACGAGCCGGAGGGGCACGGCTGCGTAGCCGGGGCTTTATATTTGGTATATGGTAATTTGTTAAAAGGAAATAGACGCGGAGACGAACCTACGTATGGCTAACGTGGGGAGCCTCAGGAAAGTGATATGCGGACGAACCTACGTATGGCTAACGTAGGGAGCCGCAGGAAATGTTAGTATTAGTGCTCGTAACGTATTCGGTGCACCTCGAGCGGTAAAGGTACACCTAAGTGGGTTCAGGACGGTTTATTATAATTGATCAACACGAAATCTATTTGATTCAGTTTATTCTAATGCACCGGAACTTACAACTGTTATAGTGTAATTTGTCGCGGTGTTCTAACTTGAATTAAGTTACAATATTACTAGGAGATAATTGAATTAGTTAGTTTCGATTCCGCGAAGCAAAAATCTAATCCTTCTCGGTTTTAACGAACGCAAGCAAACGGGGGACGACTACAACCGTAAATGAAATGCCTAACAGTTGACTACGTACTGTATGGTTAAGAAGAAACGCTCGAAGGGGACTTGAACCCGATCTCGCTAAGTTGCTATGCGTCGCAAGAGAAACGTACAGACGTGTAATGTGCCCTTTCTAGATTTTGACTAGACCCAAAATGCCTTCGCCGCAACCCTTTTTATACCCAAAAATCAGAGAAAAATGGGTGGTGGGGAAAGTGCGCTACGTGTCTTCGAAGGACAACGCCCTTGCTTCGCGTTGATCTTGAAAATTCTAGATGTGACTAATACCGGGTGTACGCAGCCTACTCCAAATAAGGAAATTTTGAGGGCGGGAACGTAACAACTAAAAAGGACGAAATAATTTTAATTTATATTTCGGAGACGGCGCAAAATTAAAAATTGTGGAAATATGTAGAAGGATTAAATAACTTTGACAATTTCTAATGTTGAAAATTTTTAATTTTGCGCCGTCTCCGAAATATAAATTAAAATTATTTCGTCCTTTTTAGTGCACTCCGAAGTCGGTTGTATTTTTTTTTTCAAAAATCTTTTTATTTCACATTTTTTAGTGGTGATCGGAGCATTCCTTCCGGAGTTTTGCAATAATTTTCAACAAAACAGGAAAAACAGGGTAAAAAGTGATAAAATCAAAAATGTGTTTTATCCCGTTTCTAGTGGGGGTCATAGCCTACAAGATGAAAAAGGTTTTGTTCCGATTGGTCCATCCATCTCGGCGTAATCGGTGACCAAACCTAGCATGTACAAAACTGTGTTTTTGCAATAAAAGAGGTGCAAAGAATGACAAAATGGAAAATGTTTTTTATATGGGACCAACTGGAAGTCATACCCGACGAGATGCAGTAGGTTTCGCTCCCATTGGTCCATTCATCTCGGCGTAATCGGGGAACATACATAAAAAAAAAAAAAATAAATAAATAAATAAATATACAGGGTGTCCCATTATTGGTGTAGGAGCCGGAAATGGGGGGTAGGTGAGACGATTCTGAACAACAATTTCCTTTGCAAAAATCTTGGATGGGGCTTCGTTTTTGAATTATTAAGGAAAAACACTGACCATTCACAGCGCGAGGTTTTCGCGCGCTCAGCGGTGTGACTATGTCCCGGATTGCCTGGTCCGAGCGCGGTGTGAAATGACGAAAATTTTGAAATCACTCAATATCCGGATAGAACGAATAAATCGAAGTTGTATGACACTTTTCGTTGTTGAGAAGGAAGAAAATTTTAAAAATTGCGTACGTCAACTATTAAAAGATGCCGACAGAATTATTTAAATTAAACTCACCAGTTCACTCGCAACTTGAACTGCAGCGCTGAACAGCTGATGAGACGCCCAAGTCAACGAACCCACGTTACTTCACACCATGTATTCCCTATCACTTTTCACTGTCGCTGTCACTTTTCACTGGGTCATTTAAATCACCGAATCGGGAAACTGTCGTACAGCCTCCTGCGAATTATTTGGGCACTGCGAAAATATGTTATAATATCCAGCTTTGGAGCAAAGCATGTCGGCAATGTGCGAGATACTGGACGCGTACGGAAAGATTCGCGTTCCTTGTTACTGACAAAAGAACGTTAGAGAATATCCCTGTGTCTCACTCTGTTGGAATGTGTTTCATTCGCGTTCTCCGTTACTGACAAAAGAACGTTGGAGAATATCGTTGTATCTCACTCGGTCCTAATATTTGTATGATTGGCGTTCTTCGTTATAACATGTTTTTCATCTTCGCGCAGTGCCAAACCAACGCGAAGAAGACTACGGTCGAGGTATCGCAATCGGACCTATTCGGGGAAACCTTTACATCTTTTCACAATTTCCTGATTCAATGATTTAAATGACCCAGTAAAAAGTGACAGTGACCGGCGTAATCAAGAAAATTTGGTGAAATAACGTGAGTTCGTTAACCTGACCGTCTCATCAGCTGTTCAGCGCTGCAGGTTAAGTTGCGAGTGAACTGGTGAGTCTAATTTCAATCATTTTGTCCGCACTTTTTAATAGTTCTGAATTTGTTTAATTCTTTATTCGATATTATTTGTGATATTATTTCTTGCTTTGCCGACCGGTGTTTTCGGCCGCACTCGGACCTGACAATTCGGGCCATAGACACGCCACTGAGCGCGCGAAAAGCTCGCACTATGAATGGTCAGTGTTTTTCCTTAATAATTCAAAAACGAAGCCCCATCCAACATTTTTGCAAAGGAAATTGTTGTTCAGAATCGTCTCACCTACCCCCCATTTCCGGCTCCTACACCAATAATGGGACACCCTGTACATGTCGAATTGAGTAACCTCCTTTTTTTTCGAGGTCGGTTAATGTTAAGGTTTAGATGGATAAATAGTGGGTGAATGAATTGCTCTCAGTTTGGTGAATGTAGTGTCGTATAATTTATCTTAAGTCGTGTCCAAGTGAGATGCCAATAGCCGTCGTTAGTCCAGTTTGTTTTACAATCGCTTTAAGTTTTGTCTTATTCGCTCGCTGCTATCACTGTCATCCCTTTCTCCCTTTCGGTCGTAACTCTGCTCTTGCTGAATTTGAAGTGAAGGTGCGCTGTGCTGTTGGCACTTGAAAACATTAGAGGAAAAAGAGAAAGGGAAGGGGACAGCAGTGAGCGCTACATGCGTCAATTCGGTACGGTAAGTTAATCGGGTCGACCTGTCGGTAATGTAATCCCTAACAGTTAAAAATGCATATTTTTCGGAGGCGGGGCAGGATCAAAAATGCATTTTCTGTTTCGGACCGTTCAGTACCAAGTCCACCTTCAATCAAATCATAATCAGCAACATCTGTCATATAGAAAGTTTTGATTGAAAAACATTTTGTACGCCGAAACTGACCACTATACACTATACAGTTTCATTCTTCCACGTTGTAACGTATCAATGAGTTTTTCTTGACGCTCATCTGTTATCAAGCCCGCCATACCCCAAACAAATTGCAATCAGCAACATGTTTCGTTTAGACAGTTTTCAATTAAACATTTCCTGTACTGAAAGTTACGAAAATTGTTTGATTCTGAGAAAATTTTTGACCCTGTCCCGCCTCCGAAAAATATGCATTTTATCTCACATGTAATGTAATATTGTCATCAATGTTATAAATAGCTGGAGAGAAACCCACGAAAAGAATTAAATATTATTTCATTCTTTTTAGTGCATTTCGAAGTCGGTTATATTTTTTTTCCAAAAATTATTTTATTTAACACTTTTTAGTGGCGATCTTTGCATTCCCTCCGAAGTAATAGCCACATACTATATAACGGTATTCCTTTCTTCATATATTATATCTCATCGTTATGAAATCAAGGTATTCATACGATTATCAGCGGTAGTATCCATGTTAATTTCTGAAACAAAAGTACATACATGCCTCTGTAGTATAATCGTAGTAAAAAGATAAAAAACACACACACGCCCGCACGCACGCACGCCCGACCGACCGCCCGCCCGACCGACCGCCCGCCCGCCCGACCGACCGACCGCCTGCACGCACGCACGCACCCCCGCCCGCCCGCCTGCACGCACGCACGCACGCACGCACCCCCGCCCGCCCGCTCGCCCGCCCGCACGCACGCACGCCCGCCCGTACGTCCGCCCGCCCGCCCGACCGACCGACCGCCCGCACGCATGTACGCCCGCCCGCGGGTGGAGGTACGTATATAAAATACGTAAAACCACACAACCCGCGATCGGGCATGCGGGCATGCGTTCCGTGCGTGCTTGCGAGTGTTCTTTTTTCTTTTCACTACGATTATACTACAGAAACATGTATGTACTTTTGTTTCAGACATGAACATGGATACTGACGCTGCAATATACCTAACTCCTCTACTGAAATCCTTAATAATCATATTGTGTTGGAATAAATAGTAATCAATTATATAAAATACGTAAAACCACACAAAATTTACGAAATTGTACATAATTCATTCAAATCTCACGTAACAACTGGGATTTACTGTGTCTGATGTAACATATAGGAAAGTAGGATATTGCTTGATTCGCACTTCCCACTTGCCATGTGGCCGTCACGCTAGAAACATAATTATTGCAATAAGAGTAGTAATTAGCAATGGAGGGAACAGCAGGGGTAGGTAGAGAAGGGAAGGAAAGGGATTGAAATGAATGGGAAGGGGCGGGAGGGAGGGTAGGAAGAGGCAGGGGGAGAGTTGGGTGTTGAAGGAAAAGGTAAGGAAGTGCAGGAAAATGCAGGGATGCGAATGGAAGTGCAGGAAAGTGAAGGGAATGTTGCAAATGAGATCCTCGTGGAAACATCTCCGGCCGCAAAATGTAATATTAGGTTTCATCGATATCAGACCGAGTACACGCGAAATAGCACGTTTTTTACGATAAAAGCGGAAAAAATGAAGAAATCCGAACTGGTTATTTTTACGTTACCAACTGTAGGTCATACTCAACAAGATGTGTGACGACCGGTCGCCATGACAACCGTCGTCACCGCGTACCGTCGTCACCGCGTACCGTCGTCACCGCATACCATTGTCACCGCTCACCAGCACCGCGCACCGTCACCGCGCCCCACCCGCGAGCACCGTCGCGCGCATCGGCGCGCGCAACAGCGCCACGCGGCGCAAGAGCAATTTATGAAGCAATCGATCACCGGATCGATGAGTTGGCTCGGGGCTTCGGCCCCGACAGGACCTCCTCGGAGGTCCCCTCCAAGGCAGCCGGCTCTCCTAGCCCGCGGACGTGGCCCGGTCTAGGCGAGCCTGGAGGCCGGCGTCGTTGCGAAGGACATGGCCTCGCAACGGGGCTGGCCACGCCAACCCCCGCGGCCACGCGGACCGCCTGACCTGTGGACAAGCCTAGGGATGGCGAGCCACGCGCCGACCGTGCTGCGAAGGACATGGCCTCGCGGGCCGGTCAGCCCGGCCGCGGTGACCGGTCCACCGGCTCTGCTACCCCGTTGACAGGCCCGGAGTAGCCGAACCGAGCGGGAACATCGCGACGAAGGACATGGCCTCGTCGCGGGGTTTTTCGGCACCGCTGGGCGCAACACCGGCCAACTCCAGGAAGGAACAACCTCTCTCGGACTTGAACAACTGACCAGTCGGCCAAAGCTGGCCAATACCTGTCTATGTTATTCTTCCCTTCTCTCTCCTCCTCGCGACCGCGACCCGGCGCCTAGGTTAAGCCGCGTAACCGAACCGCGGGCACCACCGGGTGCCCCACCGCCCGTAGATATAAGTTCCGCGAACGCCACGCCGGGCGTTCCCCCGACCGTAGTTGATAAGTACCGCGAGGCGCCACGCCGGGCGCCTCCACCGACCGTAGTTTGTAAGCCGCGTAGGTCTAAGTTTAGTTTGTAAGCAGCGCCACCACCGTCGCCACTAATACTTTGCACCCCCGGAGAGCGAGACCGACACCGCCGAGGCCACCGCCCGCGTCTCCACCGCCGGGACGACCGCCACCGCCGCTCCGCCGGACGCCGTACCGACCACCGCGCCGCCGGCCCGCGACCGGCACGATGTAAATACCGACGGTAATAAACAACTGTAAAACCGATCTGACACGCCTCGTTACTCGCACGACCCGACCCCCTCCCTACCGCGACCGGCCTCCTCGCGGGAACCCTGGCTGCTGCAGCGTCCAGCACCAGGAGGCCCTCGAGCGATGCCCCGCCACGCCGGCGACCGGCGTGACGAGGCAGCAGCGTTACAGATGCATACGGTTTCGTTCCGATTGGTCCATCCATCTTGGAGTAATCGATGACCATATACAACGCGGACGAAATCGTACACTTTTTGCAATAAAGAAGGGGCAAGGGGTGGTGAAATGCATAATTTTTTTTACGGGACCAACTGGGAGTCATACCCTACAAGATCTCGGCGTAATCGGCGAACATGCATTGAAAAAAAAAAAAATACAAAAAAATTAACATACATGTCGAATTGAGTAACCTCCTCCTTTTTGAAGTCGGTTAATAACATACATGTCGAATTGAGTAACCTCGTCCGTTTCAAAGTCGGTTAAAAATAAGGCAATAAAAGTGTTGTAAATTACAAAATAAAACGTGTATAGTTACACATGTTAAAGTACATATATTTGTTGCCTACGAACCGTCGAGATTTTCGATGTTTGGGTATCTGTTCCTCATTCTGACCGCAATATATCCCAGAGGGCGGTAGAAAACAGCGAATTTTTCGGGCACGCGATGTCCCGCAAAGCTGGCAGTCTTTAAGGGTGCGCAGGAGTCACTAGAGAATTTTTCGTTGACTTCAGCGACAGTTGCGGAGAAATTAGGAAGCTCTCGAACAAGGATAGATAGATCCTTGTCTCTCCAACGGTGCTGTGAGAGAGAGAGTGATATAACAACAGCAGGAGAGACGAAGACAGAGCAATAACCAAGCCACTGCTTTTACAATTTAGTCGAGTACACTTTCAGAGCCGAGGATGCAGTATTTTCTAATAATTCTTTTTTTTAAATATTCCTTGTAACATTTCCAGTGGAAGTACAGAGCCCTTTTTTGCAACCTCGCTTCTGACAATTAAATAAAAATAAAAGTGTACGTTTTTATCGAATAAATTTTTGTATGGACAATTTTTCCAAAAAAGGGCTCTGTACTTCCACTGGAAATGTTACAAGGAATATTTTAAAAAAAGAATTATTAGAAAATACTGCTTCTTCGGCTCTGAAAGTGTACTCGACTAAATTGTAAAAGCAGCGGCTTCGTTATTGCTTTGTCTTCGTCTCTCCTGCTGTTGTTATATCACTCTCTCTCTCTCAGCACCGTTGGAGAGACAAGGATCTATCTATCCTTGTTCGAGAGCTTCCTAATTTCTCCGCAACTGTCGCTGAAGTCAACGAAAAATCCTCTAGTGACTCCTGCGCACCCTTAAGCGCAACGAGAGAGCACATGAAAAAACAAAAAACCCAACTTTTCTCACACGCGGTAACAGAGTCGCCAACCGCCGCGCCGCAACGAACTCTCATGGCTACCAACCTATACATAAAAATATAAAATGTACTGTAGCGTTCATTACTCTCCGCGGATCAGGATAGGAAAATCACTAACTCGTGTTACGGTTGGAACTTGCTTTATTGCGACTCTTTTCATTAGGTGGAGTCGAACGGACTGTCTTCGCGTGGCCAGCTAGAACACCGAGAGCCTCTGGATACTTTTTCCTAGCCACTCTCACGTTCGCGATTCGTACATTGGCAGATCTGCTGCCTGCTGCGCCACCTGCCGGGACCACCAGGGTCTGCACACACAACACACCTCCTTACATTTTATTTTTTTATCTAATCATACTTGTAACAACTTAACTATAATATGTTCAACATAGTTCTTAACTTAATAAATCTTAATTTTCCTAGAGTTTTAGTGAAAATATCAGCTATATTATTATCTGATTCGATTTTAATAATATCAATATTTTTGTTCAGATAATTTTCATGTACATAATGGTAGTGAACTTCTATATATTTAGAATTTTTTGAAAAATTTCCGCGCTTGGCAATAGTTACAGCTCCCGGATTATCTTCGTAGATTTTAATCGGACCGCCGATCTTTACATCAAGAAAATCAAGACTCCCACGCACAAATTTAATATCAGTAATCGCCTCTGATAAAGCAACATACTCGGCAAATGTGGACGATTTCGTAAACGAACTTTGATTTCGCGATCTCCAATAAACTGGATTTCCAAACAGTCTTACAACAAAACTAGAAGTTGATTTTCGGTCCACGGTATCACCCGCCCAATCAGCGTCCACAAAGCAATCTAGGATATCAGAACTACAATTGTCATTATAAGTCAACCTCAGATTCTTTGTTTTGTACAAATATTTTAAAACTCTTAGGGCATGTCTGTAATGTATTTCATTGTAGCAATTTTGAAATCTGCTCAAATGATTTACGCCGAACGCAATATCTGGTCGAGTTCCGCAACTTATACAGGGTGTCCCGTAAATAGTGTAGGAGCCGGAAATGGGGGGTAACTGAGACGATTCTGAACAACAATTTCCTTTGCAAAAATGTCGCATGGGGCTTCGTTTTTGAATTATTAACGAAAAACACTGACCAATCACAGCGCCTGCTTCACGCGCGCTCAGGCGCGTGAGCGTAGCCTCGGGCCCTGTCCCTGGGACGTTTGTACTAGGGTGGCCGAACCGTCAGTCAAGCAGGAAAAATTTAATCGAAGTTCTATCGAGCAGCGAATACAAATAATTAAAAATAGCATCTACGCAACTGTTATCCCTTAATCGAATTTATTAATTCTTTGTATTCGTTGTATCCAAGGAAGAAGGAGTAAAATGTGGGAAAGCCTCTCGGAATTTTTAGGAAATTAACCCTTTGTACTCAAGTGACGTTTCTCACCATAGTATTTTAAAATAAAAATAAGAATTATTTTAAGGAAATCAAAGTAAATCCAATGCGAACCATTTGTAACTGTTTGCTTTTAAAAACTTTATTGAAAAAGGAGACTAGATCTGTGCGTACCGAAATATTCCTCGAGTGCAAAGGGTTAATAGAGAAATAATTGGAATTAGACTTACCCAGCCACCTGCAAATTGACTTGCCATGGTAATAAAGCACGGCCGGTGGGTCATCGTACGGCTGTCAACAATGGCAAGGCCGAAGACCCCAACGAAGAACAGCTGATCGGTCGGTCCAGCCACTGAACCTTCTTGCCACCCCGAAAACACTTTATCTTACGGTCACAGGCACTTTTCACTTTCACATGCCGATGCGTTCCGTTGCACCCTTCTTTGATTGTTGCTCCTTCCTGGATCGATGATGCTTCTTAGAATGTTGCTTTTTGGATGTTGCTCCTTTCTGAATTGTTGCTTCCTTTGGGATGTTGCTCCTTTCTGTATTGTTACTCCTTCCTAGATTGTTGTTCCTTCGGGTGCAGCCAGTTTGCGAGCCAGCGAAAGCAGTTCGCGGTCGGTGGGTTTTTAACCGACTTCGAAAAGGAGGAGGTTACTCAATTCGACATGTAACAGTTAATTTTTTTTTTTTTTTTAATGTATGTTCACCGATTACGCCGAAATGGATGGACCAATTGGAACCAAACCTTTTGCATCTTGTAGGGTATGACCCCCAGTTGGTCCCGTAAAAAAATCATTTTGGATTTTTTCATTTTTTACCGCTTCTATCGCAAAAAAACGTGCTATTTCACGTATACACGGCCTGATATCGATGAAACCTAGTATTACATTTTGCGGCCGGGGATATTTCCACGAGGATCCCGTTTGCAGCACTCCCTTCACTTCCCCTCAATACCCTTCCCTTCCCATCCCTTTGTTGCTAACTACTATTACCATTGCAAAATTCCTATTCTTTGATGCTACTCTGGAAGGAATGCGCCGATCGCCACTAAAAAATCTGAAATAAAAAAATTTTTGAAAAAAAATACAACCGACTTCGGAATGTACTAAAAAGGACGAAATAATGTTAATTTATATTTCGAAGACGGCGCAAAATTAAAAATGTTCTACATTGGAAATTGTCAAAATTCTTTAATCCTTTTACATATTTTCACATTAGCAACATCTTTCATTTACACAATTTTTAATTTTGCGCCGTCTCCGAAATATAAATTTAAATTATTTCGTCCTTTTTAGTGCATTCCGAAGTCGGTTGTATTTTTTTCCAAAAATTTTCTCGCTGGGGCACACCTCGGTACCGGCGCGGCGGGCATCTTGCTCCGCGTTCTCATTACACTACGCGAATACGAAAAATATCCATGACGTGCGTTCCGTGACGTACGTCTGTTCGTTTTCAGAAACGCGATGGTACTGCGAAGACTGCCTAATTGCAGTTTCCTTCCCGAAAAATTCCTTTCGGGACCCTTCCCCTTCTCCGCTCCATGGCTAGGTTGGCCCTCGAGGAAATTGTGTCCTTGTTCTTTACAGAAATGCAATGTCTGTTGCCTTTCCATGTCCATGCGACTCTAAGTTCTTTCTCCACAGGTAAATCGTACGGCAATTTATTGCTGCGCGGCACGGGTTTACCTGGCATCGACGGCCGTGCGTCGGATTGTTACAACCGCCTAAATGTCGACCACGTGCAGGCCATGTTCTTGCCATACCTCGCACAAAGCCAAAATACCGTTCGGTTAATTGCCCTCAAGGATGGTTCAATGCGAAACTTGATTAATTTTCTTTTCTTTGCTACAGAAATGTCAGAAAATCCAGCATTCGAATGTTTGACTCTACTCATCGAATGATATGAACATTTGTCAAGTTCATTCTAATCATATTGACTAGTGGATCAGTATAAAATAATTTTTGGAAAAAAAAATATAACCGACTTCGAATTGCGCTGAAAAGTATGAAATAATTTTTTATATCATATGTATAAATTCTATTGGGCTCTTTATAACATTGATTAAAGTATTACATTACATTTTAAATACAATGCATACTTTTCGGAGGCGGCGCAAAATTAAATATTGTGTAAATGAAAGATGTTGCTAATGTGAAAATATGTAAAAAGATTAAAGTATTGTGACAATTTCCAATGTAGAAAATTGTTAATTTTGCGCCGCCTCCGAAAAGTATGCATTGTATTTAAAATGTAATGTAATACTTTAATCAATGTTATAAAGAGCCCAATAGAATTTATACATATGAAATAAAAATTATTTCATACTTTTCAGCGCATTTCGAAGTCGGTTATATTTTTTTTTCCAAAAATTATTTTATTTCACGCTTTTTAGTGGCGACCGAAGCATTCGTGGCAGATAATAAATAGCAGCGCACAGCGCATGGCCGTATAGCATAACACAATAGTTGCTCCAAGTAGAATCATCGCGACTGGATCTCCTACACGATACGAAAGGTTGCATAACGCCGGCGCGGCGGTACATTCTGCCGATTAACCGGCAAGCATTCACGAAACGGACCTGAAATCGTACGTTATCTAATAATCCCGCAGACAGCGTCCAGACTGTAATAAGTGTTTTTATCGGTTTCTATTTTTCCGTGGCCACAGAATAAGCATAAAAATTTAATTTTCTCAAAAATCTGGACTATTTTCATCAATATCTTTTGAACCGCTTAACCAATTAAAGATCCCATTATACATGTTTGTTCATCATTTCAATGTCTTTCATTTGGTACCAAGAATGACCAAATCGGACACATCTAGCACCAGGTGTGGTTTTTAAAGTGAAAAGAGGTAAAAAAATGGAAGAAATTACAATATTTTAAAAACTGTTCCATAAAAAAAATTTTAACCTTGATTTTCGAATTCAGCGGGAGAAAATCTATAAGAAAAGTTACCTCTCATCAAATGTACATGAAATCAATTTCATTTTGTAAACTAGTGATAACCAGAGAATAATGGAATGTAACAGTTGTGTACCGGCGGTTACTCAATCCGAAAGAAATGAAAACATGCGGTTGTACAGTGTCGTTCGGCTAACAAGATGCTGTCAGACTTACTTCGCTTCTGCGGCTCCAACCCCGCGATGCTTTGAGTCTCCGTCGTCTGCTGCTGCGACTGCTGCTCATGGCAGGGTTGCAGTTGCTGCTGCTGCTGCAGCGCTGCGCGCAGCCGGGCAACGTCAGCGCCGCGGTCCTGATCTGAACGAAGGAAGAAAGAAATATACAGGGTGTCCCAGATCTAGTGTACCACCCGGAAATGGGGGGTAGCTGGGGTGCATCTGAACAACTTTTTCCTTTACCAAAATGTTGTTTGAAGCTTCGTTATCGAGTTATTAACGAAAAACACCGGCCAATGAGAGCGCGCGTAGAGCGCGGGCTCAGCCACGAGAACGTTAGTGGCTCTCAATCGCGCGCGGACGTGGCCATGAACGAATGCCTCTTTGCATCGGAGATATCGGGAGAATCACACGGCAAATGTTACATTGTATTAAATTAAAAATAATGTAGAATTATTTATGAGTGACAAATTAATGAATATGTCGTTTAATAACTATTTTTGACACTTTTTAACGTTATCCGAAGGGAACAAAGTGTTGTAGTGGTTATGAAAATAAATTTTTTTTTAATACCACATCAACAGTTGGATAATTTATGTTTAAAGAAAAGTGATTTTGAAAGCTAATGTTAGAAAAAGCTGGATTAACTTACCCATTTGTCCTCGAATGAACCTGTCACGGCTGAAGTGGGTCGATGAAACTGGGTCACTGTGCCGATCCTGATCCTTTTTCGAAACCCTCAACAGCTGATGTTACGGCCGGGTCGGCGAACTCACTGCACTGCACGGTCACTTTATTGTGCGGTTACTTTTATTGCGCGGTCACTGAGAAATGTGGGGATATTTAAACACAATTTATTATTCCTTCGTGCAACCAAGTCGGTCACTCAGTGACAAATGAATACAGTACTGCGTAAGGAAAATTTGATCTCACGCCCGAATCAATGAATTGAATTTTCATACTGTGGTGCAGGGTACCACAAAGTAGTACTGTAAGCAAGGGAAAGTTCGGCTATTTTACGACAAATTTAGTGGCGACAGCAGCACGTGTGCACGAGACAAACGGACTGAGGACTTTACACGCAGAGATGTCCGAATGGCACTGCAGTTCACCATCCCCCACCCGCACAAGCAGGCCCACGGTTCAAGGATTGTTAGAAATGAATGGAGGACGAACGAAATTTCTCCGGAAAAAGGCTACACCGTAGCTAAACAAGGCTAGTCTTTTTCCGGAGAAATTTCGTTCGTCCTCCATTCATTTCTAACAATCCTTGAACCGTGGGCCTGCTTGTGCGGGTGGGGGAGGGTGAACTGCAGTGCCATTCGGACATCTCTGCGTGTAAAGTCCTCAGTCCGTCTGTCTCGTGCACACGTGCTTCCGTCGTCACTAAATTCGTCGTAAAATAGCCGAATCTTCCCTTGCTTACGGTTCTACTTTATGGCACCCTGGACTACAGAATGAAAATTCAATTCACTGATTTCGACGTGAGATCAAATTTTGCTTACGCAGTACTGCATTCATTCGTCACTGATTGACCGATTTGGTTACACGTAGGAAGAATAAATCGTGTTTAAATATTCCCACATTTCCCAGTGACAGTGACCGCGCAATAAAAGTGACCGTACAATACAAGTGACCGTGCAGTGCAGTGGGTTCGCTGACCCGACCATGACATCAGCTGTTGAAGGTTTCGAAAAAGGGCCAGAATCGGCACAGTGACCGAGTTTCAACAACCCACTTCAACCGTGACAGGTTCAGTCGTGGACGAATGGGTAAATTAAACCAGCTTTTTCTAACATTAGCTTTCGAAATCGTTTTTCTTTAAACATAAATTATCCAACTGTTGATGTGTAAATTATCCAACTGTTCATAACTACTACAACACTTTGTTCCTTTCGGATAACGTTAAAAAGTGTCAAACATAGTTTGTTGGCGAATTCTCCTTTGAACACGCGCGGCCATTAGTGTCCGCAGCGAAAGTAGTTCGCTGGTGCGTCGTTGCAGACAGCGGCAGCACCTCCCGGACACGCATGGCCACGATCGCGCCATCACGAAGAAGAAACCGGTACTCGCTCAACGGCCACGCGGTGCCGGTTCGACGCCATTACTGTACTTGCTGTTCACGCGACAACACGTGCTTTCCTTGAGCTGTTTTTCTCGGTTTTCTCTCGCCTCAGACTACGCATAGAAAGGTCTCTTGTTGTTCGCGCAAGGAGTAAAGTGCCTGCGTATTTTCCTAATGATATTTTCTGTTTCCTACTAGTAGTTAATTAGTGATAATTGTGAGTGCCCGCGCGTAATTATAAGATAACTTTTCCTCGTGTAATTAGACTTAAGTGTACATAGTATAACCCGCGTTAATAAATAAGTGACTAGTTGCGTAAGGTGCCGTGTCTCATTTTTCTTCCGTCCTCTCCGCCCACGCACATTCTCAAACATTTTTGGTCCTTCGAGCCGCATTGAGACACCCCCTTGCCGTGACGGTTTGAACACGCCGTTATACGGTTACAACCGACATTTTGAGTGACGTCAGCCTCGTGTCGTGTTCGTTTCGTTCAACTCAGTGACTCGCCCTAGTTTTAAGCGTTCTAGTTGGCGTGGAGGCGCCGGCTCCACCGCTACTCGCGCTGCCCGAAGATTCCACGCAGCCCACGAAGACCGCTCGCCCACGCTCGCCCGCTCGGCTGTCGTCAGAGCTGCAAATACGCGCGAGGGATCAGACCGAGCGCTCTGACCACATTTCGGCCATCGCGGAGGATCTCGAGGCAGCCACAAGGTCCGAGCCACTCGAATTGATGCGCGAGGAGTTGTCGGTAGTCCGCGCTACCCTGGACAACCTCTACCAGGTGTTCCAGCAGGAACATAAGGCGCTGGGCCGCGTGTGGCCAGTGTCACGGCTGGACCATCCTTATTACGAACAGAGGGTGTCGTCCAAGGTGGAGAAGGAGACCTTCAGAGCGAGGAGGCTGATCGCTCAATAGGACCATCGATGGTCTCTCGCCCAGCAGACAACGCAGCCCACGGCAACTCTCTTGACCACGCTGGACCAGCGTCGCTCCAGATTACCGGAGGTCACGCTGCCACAGTTTAACGGTGAATATGGCCGTTGGGTCGAGTTCAAGGCAATATTCACTTCAGTGATAACAGACCGCGCTGAACTCTCAGAACTCGACAAGCTGCATTATCTGAAGGGGGCTGTCTCAGGCACTGCAGCACATCTCATAGCGCATTTGCCGGCCTCGAACGAGGCCTTCCAGCAGGCATGGCGCCTGCTTGACGACCGGTACGAAAACAAACGATTGAACGTACAATCCTACATGGATCGGATTCACGCCCTGAAGCCGATGAAACAACGCAAGGCCTCATCTCTCTTAAAATTGGCGAATATTATCGGCGAGACCACGCAATCACTGCGGTCATTCGGATTGGTTGACCAGCACAATTGTCATTTGGTCAGCACCTTAGTCCGCTTGCTCGATTCTGATTCAAGGGAACATTGGGAGTCTTCGCTCGCAGCCCAAAGGGACTACCCGAGCTTAGAGCACCTAACATCCTTCTTACTCGCGAGGGCGAGTACCTTCGAACAGCTGGAGCGTCTCCCCGAATCGCGGCCTTCGCAGTCTCATCAGCCCACGCAGCCCACGACGTCAAGGTCACTGCTACCACCACCTCAGCGTTCAGGAATCACGAGGACGGCGGTGCTGTCGGCAACCAACGCACCACCAGTCCGCGCAGCCCCCGAAGCACCTCAGTCAAGGCCACCACTGACAAAGTATCCTTGCGCCTTCTGTCGCAAGGAGCATTACCTCTCCGCGTGTCCAGTGTTTCGCCAGCTGGACGCGAAGGACCGCGCAAATGTGGTGAAGGCGCACTCGCTCTGTGTCAATTGTCTCGGGCACCACAACCTTCGCAGTTGTCGGACCACGCAGCGGTGCAAGCTCTGCAACGAGCTGCACCACTCTATGTTGCATGGAGTGGATCTCAGCCACGTGGTGGTGCCTGGACATCGGCCGCCCACGCAGTCTTCGGTCGGCTCAACTCAGCCCTCGACAGCGACCACGCATCATCCTGGCCCATCCGCTGCCGATTGAAGAGTCGGCGCAGACGTCGAGGTCAACGCAGTTCACGCAGCTCACGCTTCTAGACCACGCACGGACGCCCACGCATTCCAGCAACGTACGGACCACGCAACGGGACCACGCAGAACACGGACAACACTTCTAGCAACAGCACTCGCCCGAGTGCACACCGACCTCGCAGTTCAGCAGGTGAGAATCTTGGTCGATTCAGGCTCTGAAATCTCACTTGTTTCAGAATCTCTAGTATCGCAGCTTCAATTGAAACGAACACGCTACACCTTGGATGTCCACGGAGTTGGTGGAGCAAAGACTTCGCAGTCGAACGGAGTGGTCAATATTACCCTGCATTCCAATTACCGGCCTCTCTCAGTCGCCATTCAAGCTCACGTGCTTCCACGGGTGACAACTTGTCTACCATCGACACCACCAACTCTCGCAACACCGCCCTCGCATCTGGAGAAACTGAACCTTGCAGATCCGCAGTTTCTTGCTTCCAGACCAGTGGACATCATACTTGGAGCTGACGCGTACGGACAGATCATCAAGCCAAACATTATTCGACATCCGTCAACGCAGCTGGTCGCGCAACTGTCTATCTTTGGCTGGCTCGTGATCGGCCCCATCGTGGGCCCTCCTACTCCACGCAGAACCGTTTATCAGGTCACGGTCAATAATACCAATCGCCAACTGGACGAGTTACTCAGCCGATTTTGGACGCAAGAGGAGCCACCACAGGATAGGACACCGTTGCTCACGCCAGACGAACAGGAGTGTGAAGAACACTTCAAGACAACGCATTCAAGGGACTCGACAGGAAGATACATCGTGCGGTTGCCGCTCAAACTACATCCTCGAGCACTAGGCAATTCCTATCAAACAGCACACGCCTGTCTTCAGCGAATCCTCAGACGTCTCAGCAAGGACGACCAGTACAATCAGCTGTACACCAAGTTCATGCTCGAGTATGAGCAGCATGGCCATATGGTAAGACTGAACGACAACTCAATAACCAGTTCGTTGCAGTATTATCTTCCGCATCACGGCGTCCTCAAGTTAAGCAGCACGATCACCGCTCTTCGGGTGGTGTTCAATGGCTCCAGTTCAACTTCCTCAGGATATTCGCTGAACGATCTTATGCATACAGGTCCCAATCTTATGCGGAACATCGCAGACCTCCTCATCTGGATACGCAGGTACAAACATCTGTTTGCAACGGACATCACGAAGATGTATCGGCAGATCAAGGTACATCCCGATGATTGGAACTTGCAACGCATACTCTGGCTTGATGACACGCAGAAGGAAACGCATTACCAGCTGACCACCGTCACGTACGGGACGAAAGCTGCCCCGTATCTCGCGGTGCGCACACTCTTGCAACTTGCAGAGGATGAAGGGTCGAAATATCCCCTCGCCGTGAATCCCATCAAGAATGGCAGGTATGTCGACGATATTTTTGGTGGCGCAGATACGGCAGATCATCTCCTCGAAGTGGCGCAGCAGCTGACGCAACTTTGCCAGGCGGGTGGATTTCCTCTGGCAAAATGGCACTCTACCAGTAAATCGTTGCTTGAAGTCTTCGCATCCAATCAAGGAAACGCAGCAATCTCATTCGACGACTGCGAGACCAAAATTCTCGGAATCAAATGGACCCCGCATCAAGATACATTCAACTTTTCAACTATACCTTCTTCCAAACGCACGCAGTTCTCCAAACGCCTCATCCTCTCCGAAGTAGCACAAGTCTTCGATCCTCTCGGTTTTGTCGCACCTGTAGTCATACGAGCCAAAATCTTAATTCACGAGCTTTGGTTACAGGAACTCGGTTGGGACGACATTCTGCCTCCTCACATCACTCGCCGTTGGCTTCACATCAGGGAAGATTTAACTAGCTTGGACAAGCTTTCCATCCCACGATGGTTCAACACAACGACCACGTCGACCGTTGAACTCCACGGATTCTCTGATGCGTCAGTCTTCGCGATGGCAGCTGTCGTCTACCTCGTCGTCCGCTCACCGTCCACGGGTACCCAAATTTCTTTCGTTTGCTCGAAAACGCGAGTGGCTCCACTCAAACGCCTAACCATCCCGAGGTTAGAATTAACAGCAGCGCTGCTACTTTCCAAACTGGTAAGGCATGTTCACGCTACTTTGAACATGACCGTTACACAGACATTTTTGTGAACGGACTCAGAAGTCACGCTAGCATGGATCAAGACGCACCCCTCCAAATGGAAGGATTACGTACGCAACAGGGTAATCCAAATCCAAGAGATCACGCAGCAATATCATTGGAGACATACGCCAGGAACATCAAATCCTGCAGACTGCGCGTCGAGAGACATTTCGACGGAGCAGTTACATCAGCACACTCTGTGGTGGACGGGACCACCGTGGCTGAAGAAAACGCAGAACGCATGGCCCAAGCAGACTAGTGGTGACGCAGACGAGCTAGGAGCTCCAGAAGCTCGCTCTGTCGTCTCACTCCACACGTTGAACGCAGTCAAGGAATATTCATGGAATTTAATCTATCAATATTCTTCTGTTAACAGGTTGTTCAGAATCACGTCTCTATGCCTCAAATTCGTGGACAAACTGTTGAAACGATACAACGCATCGCCCACGCCAATGATCTCCGCAGCTGACATAGAAAAGGCCAGGATCTACTGGATTCAGGCCACGCAGTCCCTCTACTTCAAAGACGAACTCGCAGCTCTCGGCAAGGGGACTCCGCTTTCATCTACACATCCTTTTACACGGCTGACCGCTTACCTCGACCATCAAGGGATCGCCAGGGTAGGAGGACGGCTGCAACACTCAGAGCTGTCGCACGAAGGCAAACATCCGGTAATTTTGCCTCGTGATTCACGGCTCTCAGCGCTTCTCATCGACCACGTACATCAGCAAACGATGCACGGAGGTACGCAAGACACCCTCGCCCTTCTCAGACAACGCTATTGGATCATCGGTGGAAGAGCTCCGGTGAAGACTCACATCCTCAGGTGCGTGAAGTGTGCTCGGCAGAGGGGGATCCGTGCCCATCAACTGATGGGCCAACTACCTCTCTGTCGGGTCACTCCATCGCGCCCGTTCACGCACACCGGCGTGGACTACGCAGGACCGCTCACGCTCAAGACCTGGAAAGGACGAGGAGCGAAAACGCATAAAGGGTGGATTTGCGTATTCGTCTGTTTCGCAACCTCAGCTGTTCATTTGGAAGTTGTTTCAGATTACTCTACAGACGCTTTCATCGCAGCCTATCGCAGATTCACGTCTCGCAGAGGTATCGCAGCATGCCTCTATCCAGATTGCGGTACCAACTTCCAAGGAGCAGACGCACAACTTCGGAAACAATTCATCGAAAGCACACGCGAGAATCAGAACATCGCAGCTTTACTCGCCAAGGATGGTACGCAGTGGAAGTTCAACCCGCCTGCCGCTCCGCACATGGGCGGAAAATGGGAGGCCGCGGTCAAGTCGCTCAAATTTCACCTCAAGAGGACGGTTGGAGATGCTTTGCTGACGTACGAGGAATCAGTAACATTGCTCGCGCAGATCGAAGCCATCCTCAATTCACGACCATTGGAACCACTCAGCGACGATCCAGACGACGTTTCAGCCCTGTCACCAGGCCATTTTCTCGTCGGAACGCAGCTGAACGCAGTACCAGAACCCGCACTGCTTGATGTCGCAGCCAGCAGACTGTCAAGGTGGCAGTTCATTCAACAGCGGCTCCAACAATTTTGGAAGCTCTGGTCCACGCAATATTTACAACGACTCCAGGCGATCTCCAAATGGCACCATCCGACCAACAAGATCAAGGTAGGATCTCTTGTTCTTATCACTGACGAACGTTTGCCCCGAGGCAAATGGCCCATGGCCAGGGTTCTCAGGCTCCTACCAGGGAAGGATGGATTGACCAGGGTCGTCGAGCTCAAGACCGCCACCTCGACGCTCACGCGGCCTATCGTCAAGCTGGCTCTGCATCATCAGCCCTCTCATGACGACGCGGACACGCAGACTTCATCGCCGACCAGTCGCTGATGGCCGGGGGGAATGTTGGCGAATTCTCCTTTGAACACGCGCGGCCATTAGTGTTCGCAGCGAAAGTAGTTCGCTGGTGCGTCGTTGCAGACAGCGGCAGCACCTCCCGGACACGCATGGCCACGATCGCGCCATCACGAAGAAGAAACCGGTACTCGCTCAACGGCCACGCGGTGCCGGTTCGACGCCATTACTGTACTTGCTGTTCACGCGACAACACGTGCTTTCCTTGAGCTGTTTTTCTCGGTTTTCTCTCGCCTCAGACTACGCATAGAAAGGTCTCTTGTTGTTCGCGCAAGGAGTAAAGTGCCTGCGTATTTTCCTAATGATATTTTCTGTTTCCTACTAGTAGTTAATTAGTGATAATTGTGAGTGCCCGCGCGTAATTATAAGATAACTTTTCCTCGTGTAATTAGACTTAAGTGTACATAGTATAACGCGCGTTAATAAATAAGTGACTAGTTGCGTAAGGTGCCGTGTCTCATTTTTCTTCCGTCCTCTCCGCCCACGCACATTCTCAAACATAGTTATTAAACAACATATTCATTAATTTGTTACTCATAAATAATTCTACCTTATTCTTAATTTAATACAATGTAACATTTGCCATGTGATTCTCTCGATATCTCTGATGCAAAGAGGCATTCGTTCACGGCCACGTCCGCGCGCGATTGAGAGCCACTAACGTTCTCGTGGCCGGTGTTTTTCGTTAATAACACGATAACGAAGCTTCAAACAACATTTTGGTAAAGGAAAAAGTTGTTCAGATGCACCCCAACTACCCCCCATTTCCGGGTGTTACACTAGTTCTGTGACACCGTGTATATAATAAAAAAATTTTTGGAAAAAATACAACCGACTTCGGAATGCACTAAAAAGAACGAAATAATTTTAATTTATATTTCGGAGACGGCGCAAAATTAAAAATTGTGAAAATATGTAAATGGATTAAAAAATTTTGACAATTTCCAATGTAGAAAATTTTTAATTTTGCGCCGTCTCCGAAATATAAATTAAAATTATTTCGTTCTTTTTAGTGCATTCCGAAGTCGGTTGTATTTTTTTCCAAAAATTTTTTTATTTCACATTTTTTAGTGGCGATCTTTGCATTCCCTGCGAAATAATAGCCACATACCGCCCGCACGCGCGCCCGCCCGACCGCCCGCACGCACGCGCGCCCGCCCGACCGCCCGCACGCACGTGCGCCCGCCCGCCCGAAAGCCCGCACACATGCACGCCCGCACGCGGGTGGAGGTACGTATATAAAATACGTAAAACCACACAACCCGCGGTCGGGCATGCGGGCGTGCGTTCCGTGCGTGCGTGCGAGTGTTTCTTTTTTCTTTTCACTACGATTATACTACAGAAACATATATGTACTTTTCTATCAGACATGAACATGGATACTAACGCTGCAATATACCTAACTCCTCTACTGAAATCCTTAATAATCGTATTGTATTGGAATAAATAGTAATCAATTATATAAAATACGTAAAACCACACAAAATTTACGAAATTATACATAATTCTTTCAAATCTCACGTAACAACTGGGATTTACTGTGTCTGATGTAACATACAGGAAAGTAGGATATTGCATGATTCGCATTTACCACTTGCCATGTCGCAGTCATGCTGGAAACATAATTATTGAAATAACAATAGTAATTAGCACCGGTGGGAACAGCAGGGGTAGGTAGAGAAGAGAAGGAAAGGGATTGAAATGAAAGGGAACGGATGGGAGGGAGGGCAGGAAGAGGCAGGGAGAGTTGGGTGTTGAAGGAAAAGGTAAGGAAGTGAAGGGAGGTGCAGGGATGCGAAGGGAGGTGCAGGAAAGTGAAGGGAATGTTGCAAACGGGATCATCATGGAAACATCTCCGGCCGCAAAATGTAATACTAGGTTTCATCGATATCAGACCGAGTACACGCGAAATAGCACGTTTTTTGCGATAACAGCGGAAAAAATGAAGAAATCCGAACTGGTTTTTTTTACGGGACCAACTGTTGGTCATACTCTACAAGATGCAAAAGGTTTCGTTCCGATTCGTCCATCCATCTTGGAGTAATCGATGACCATACACAACGCGGACGAAATCTGACGCTTTTTTGCAATAAAAAAGGGGCAAGCGGTGGTGAAATGCAAAATTTTTTTTTTATGGGACCAACTGGGAGTCATACCCTACAAGATGGAAAAGGTTTGGTTCCGATTAGTCCATCCATCTCGGCGTAATTGGCGAACATACATTAAAAAAAAAAAAAAAAAAAAAAAAAAAATTAACATACATGTCGAATTGAGTACCCTCCTCCTTTTCGAAGTCGGTTAAAAATAGAGTGCTGATTCACTGACTCATCAACGCCCAGGCAAAACCCTTGGACCTAGAAAGCTGAAATTTTGCACAAGGTTTCCTTTATGATGTATACAAGGAATAAGAAAGGATATTTCAAAATTCAACCCCTAAGGGGGTGAAAAGTGGTAGCAATGTTTGTATGAGAAATACTTTATTTGTGGTTGGATTTGCTTGAAACTTGGTATTAATGCTCTTTAATATAATTAATCAAACACCTGTTCCGGCATTTTAAAAAATTCAACCCCTGAAGGAGTGAAAAAGGGTTGCAACGTTTGTATGAGAAATATTTTATTTGTGGTCGGATTTACTTCATACTTGGTCTTAATGCTCATTGATAGCGAGCGAAGCCGCGGGCAAAAGCTAGTATATTATAAAATGTAATCAATTTTGCAATACCTAGTTACGAATCACCAACTAACAAAACTACAGCACCGGCTGCTAGGAAGTAGTATGTAATAAATAGCAAATGTAGTATTAAAATATTACTTCTGTCGTACGTACCACTGTTTACCGTCACGGTCACTGTTAAACTGATCAGCCAAACAATCAGTCTGTACGAATCGAAGAAAGTTGATGGGGACACAATCCACGATCGAAGCAATTGTTGTGTATGTCGACATTCCTGGCGGTATGTACAATACCGACCAAAAGTATGGAAATACCATCAAATTTTTACGAAAAATGAGTGTCCTTACAAATTTGTCATTGTTCCATTGATGATATATTATATGTTACATAGCAGTCTGCATTTCGCGATATCAGACGTGTTTAATTATGAAACAGCTGCCGGCAAGAAAAAAGAAGCGAAATATTAATAATATCACTAGTTTATAAAATTAAATTGATTTCATGCGCATTTGATGAGAGGTAACTTTTGTTACACATTTGCTCCCGCTGAATTCGAAAATCGAGGTTAAAATTTTCTTTATGGAACAGCTTTTAGGATATTGTAATTTTTTCCATTTTTTTTTTTACCTCTTTTCAATATAAAACCCACATATGGAGCGACATGTGTCCGATTTGGTTGTTACATCCGGCCTAGGTTTGTCCTTCGCTGCTCCGCTTTTCGGAAACGGATCGCGTTGCCCAAGCAAGCTAGGAATGTGCAGAACAGCACTTTTTAACCGACTTCGAAAAGGAGGAGGTTACTCAATTCGACATGTATGTTAATTTTTTTTTTTTTTAATGTATGTACGCCGATTACGCCGAGATGGATGGACCAATCGGAACCAAACCTTTTCCATCTTGTAGGGTATGACTCCCAGTTGGTCCCGTAAAAAAAAAATTTTGCATTTCACCACCGCTTGCCCCTTTTTTATTGCAAAAAAGCGTCCGATTTCGCCCGCGTTGTGTATGGTCATCGATTACTCCAAGATGGATGGACCAATCGGAACGAAACCTTTTACATCTTGTAGAGTATGACCAACAGTTGGTCCCGTAAAAAAAAACCAGTTCGGATTTCTTCATATTTTCCGCTGTTATCGCAAAAAACGTGCTATTTCGCGTGTACTCGGTCTGATATCGATGAAACCTTGTATTACATTTTGCGGCCGGAGATGTTTCCACGATGATCCCATTTGCAACATTCCCTTCACTTTCCTGCACTTCCCTTCGCATCCCTGCACTTCCATTCGCACCCCTGCACTTCCCTTCACTTTCTTATCTTTCCCTTCCAACCCCAATTCCCCCTGCCCCTTCCTTTCCTCCCCTCCCTCCCCTTCCCTTCCACTTCAATCCCTTTCCCTCCCTTCTCTACCCGCCCGTGCTGTTCCCTCCGTTGCTAATTGCTATTTTTATTGCAATAATTATTGCAATTACATTTTGCGGCCGGGGATGTTTCCTTATGATCCCATTTGCAACATTCCCTTCACTTTCCTGCACTTCCCTTCGCTTCCTTACCTTTTCCTTCCACACCCAACTCTCTCCCTGCCTCTTCCTCCCCTCCCTCCCGCCCCTCCCACCCCTTCCCTTGCATTTCAATCCCTTTCGTTCCCTTCTCTACCTACCCCTGCTGTTCCCTCCGCTGCTAATTACTATTCTTATTGCAATAAGTATTGCAATAATTACTGGTATTATAAAGTTCTTATTATAATTTAATGTTACTCGGCAAGAAACTTTCCCATCGCGATGAATTCTTCTACGCGAAATAGCAGATGTTTCCGTACTGCTTCTATTTGCAGCAAAGTTCTTATTCTGCTTTTCTGTTATCACTCTGCTGTTATGCGGTGTGCAGCTACCACGTTGCATCGAATGTGGCATTCGTGATCTGGGTATAGACGTTGGAGGTTTCTTAACCACTTGGTCGCCAATAAATACAACACAGACCATGGCGTGCTTCTTTACGTATCGTTTGCCGGTAGCTGATTCGGCCTGTTTCTTTGTAATAACAGAAGCCGCCGTAATCTTTCCATTTGCGCGAATGCTTTTTCGTCATGCGGTTTACTGAGGACTTTGTTTCGTGCTAAATCAGACAAAACTAGACCATGCAAACTTTTGACACGACTAAGAGCGACGTAAATTTGTCCTTTTGCAAAGTTCTTTTTCCAAGATCAATTACAGCTCTATCCAACGTTGTCCCTTGTAATTTGTGCACTGTTACTGCCTAGCTTAGGATAAGTGGTAACATTCTTCGTTCGACGTCTCCATAACCTTTTGTTACTTGAAACGTTGCGCATACTGGAGATATTGGGATATAACCATCGGTACCTTTTAATCTACTACCAATGGATTCGTCGTCAAATTTTATAAGTATCGAGTCCGATAATTCTCCCTGTTCCAGCTGATCTCTTCGAAGTGCCGGCCATATAAATTTCTAAACCATCAGAAATTGATATATTTCGTCGCAGCATGATTCACGATCCCTCACCTAACGATATTGTATGTAACAGTCCGCCACAATTATTTACATTTGCAGGTATGACATTTGTCGGTCGCCTCCTTCCATATGTACTGCCTCGCGGGACTCGTCTACTGAATCAATGACGTACATTCGGCGTGATTCAGCTAATTTTTCGGTCATTTTCCTGTTATATTCATCCACTAATTTTACAGTTGGGAATATTCTAACAGCTGCTCCGTCCTCAAATTCTCCGGTTAGAGGAACTCTTCTTCGTTCACACAGTATTTCTAATTGCGAGGTTGTCACTTCCCCAAATCGTAGGTTATTCAGTAAGTCGATGAACTAAACATCATCTTTTTGTCGCATATTAATGGTGAGTTCGCAGAATGAGAATTGGTGCCATAAATTAATTTCGGCAGTACACCAATGTGGTTGCACAAAGCACCAGTGGCCTTTCACTGGGGGTAATTGCATGATGTCGCCAAAGAGAAGTACATTAATGCCACCAAACAGTTTATCATTGGTCTTCAATTCCTGCAATCTTAAATGAATTATTCGCAAATTCTCGTACGACACCATTGATATCTCGTCAATAATCAACCACCTTGTGTGACGCCACTTGCGCCTCTCATGTTCAAGCCTTTGTCCTGTTAGCCGGCGATAGGTCATTGCGGTGCCTTTTTCAATAGGCAACGAGAACATGGCATGCAGTGTTTTTCCAAATATTTGACGGGCGGCGACACCGGTCAAAGAAGCTACTTCGATGAAACACGGTTTTATCATCGTATCAACTGTAGCATTATAGCAGCGTTTTACATGTTCCACAAGTAATTTTAAAATAAACGACTTGCCACTACCAGCTCCTCCGGTAATGAACAGCAACATTTGTTCTTTATTTTCATCATCGGCATGTTTAACATCTTTCACAAAAAATAATTTTTGGAAAAAAATATAACCGATTTCGAAATGCACTCAAAAGAATGAAATAATACTTAATTCTTTTTGTGGGTTTCTCTCCAGATATGTATAACATTGATGACAATATTGCATTACATGTTAGATAAAATGCATATTTTTCGGAGGCGGGGCAGGGTCAAAAATTTTCTCAGAATCAAACAATTTTCGTAACTCACAAGGGAACATCCCGAAGTGATAATTTCCGATTTTGATGAAACTTATGTATAATATAGTTCTCAAAAAAATATTTGACACGTATTTTTTTGTAGCTGCCGACATTCATGTTAAGGGGGTGAAAATAGCCTTCAAAGTGGGGGGCGAGAAACATATTTGGTCGAATATCTCGGAAACCAGCAGAGCTGGAAGAATGGTGTAAATTGCAAGATTGTGTATTTTTTTATGAGGAATCCAGATATGCAAATGGATTTCAAAAATTCCTATTTATTTAAATAATATATTAAAAAATAGCACTTTTTTGTTAATTTTTCTGATCAAAAGTAGTTGTATCTCCCTGTAAATTTCCTTGTGGAAAGTACACACGTAAGTACAAAATACGGATAAAATGGAATTTTCATTTTCGCATTGTGAAGGAAGTTATCGTGGTGGAATTTTGTGTCTTGTATTTTTGCGAGACACGGTCCTTAATTGCATATAATCTAATAGGTAGAAAACTTCCAGGACATTGCGGGTAACTGTATTACAGTAAACCTAACAAATTTGTTTCCGGTGGGGTCGAAATTTCCGCCGCAGGTATAAGAATCAGCCGTACATCACTCCGTTGCGAAAGGTTAAGGCTGTTCCTCGCGGTCGCAAGGGCTTTATTAAGGGAGATATTGCACCCGAATTGTTCCAAATTTTTAGCATTTGAAACCAAGGTGTTCCACGTTTATAATAATATGGGAACTCTGAAAAGAGCTGGTATTACTATTGTTCCTGCAATTTTTTGAAAGGTTGAAAATAATAAAATTATTAGTTTATTCAATATAATTTATGCAATAATGATATTCAACCAGAAAATGATTGAAACATAAATGCTCCTGACACCACGAACATTTTATACAAACAACAGTACTGCAGCGATTACAAAATATAACAGATGTGTTCGTGAAACAAAATTGTACTGGGTTTTCGAATTCTTCTGGTCTCTCGTTCACATAGCCGCATCGAAACCATGCATATTTAAACAATTTCTTATATCGTGGAGCTGACAGCTGGTTATGTATGAGGGATTGCATTTTTATTATTGTATCTCGCGCATGTAAATTTATATTGAGGTTTAAAGTTATAACTAAATCTGATAATTTTCTCGCGAAATTCTTCCATACCCGGAAACCGTATACATCAAGTGGCTGAATTAATCCCGTAGTGTGTTTTGGTATTTTTAACACTTCTAAATTTATTCCTTCTGGGACAGTACTTTGCATCAAATTTTCATCGTAGCCACTCCATGAATCAATAATCAGTACCGCTTTTTCTTCAATATTCGGGAAGAATGCCTTTTCTAGCCATACCTTCAACAGATCCTTGGTTAATTTTCCAGACGATGAAGCCCCAATGACGACGTTAGTAGCAGTGAACATTGTCTGCTGCACGCGTGGTCCGAATTTTCCACCTATTTCTTTCAGGACAAGAAACAGTGGAGAATGAAGTTTACCATCAGCTGAATGGTATAACTATGCGTCATTGAGAACGCTGATTGAATAGAACTCTCCGTTTGCTTTTCTTCTTTCCACGACAATGTTCTGCCGGAGTGCATTTCTAATTGGAACCCACTTTGATCGGTGTTAAAAATTTTTTCTTCTCCATAGAGTTCAAAATATTGTTTTACGTGTTGTACAAAACTATCAGCTGCTGCATTTATTTCTAATAAAGGACCATATTCAAAAACCCCATGTTTTCGCCCCTAATGGATTTTGCTAAAACTTCATGTATTTGTAGACCCATATGTGGGTCATCAATTCCTAGCGTAACTTTTTTGTAGGCCCATGCAAAAGAGCGGGGGAGGGGTTCAAAGTACGCATTTTTCAAAATCTTCCGGAGGCTGTAACTTTTTACTGAAATAAGATATCGGCTTGATTCTGGCACCAAAAAATCACAAAAAATTTAAGCTTTCGAATGATATATTGCTTTTGATATTTCCGATATCGTTAACTTAATTTTTACGCAATTTTCTAGTTTTCGTGTTTATGAAAAATTCAGAAAAATTGTAATATTCAAAAAAAGTATCTTCAAATTTTAACCAAAAACTCAGTATAAGAAGCTTATTTTATACACTTTTAAATGATATATACCACATGTTGGGGAAATGGTTGGTTTCAAGGCTACAACATAAAATTCAGTTCGGTGCTCAAGTTGCGGATGCGATGTTCGAACAAAATAATTCATTCATCATCCTCATCTTCGTCTGTATCTTCCGATTTTGGTTTTAAGTGAGGAAAATGTGCATTTAAAAAATCGGCTGCCGTTGAAAAATCACTATATCGTCCAAATCTCATGTACCATATTATTATCAACACATGAGCGCAGCAACCAACTCGACATTTCGACATTGGTAGTAATAACTTTTAACTGATGCAGTTGCAAGTTGTGCAACATCAATTATTATTATAAAGATAGAATAAACCTTCAGAACACAATGTCCTGACAGCAATTTCGCTTTGATATGTAATGATTCATTTCAATGAATCGTGCTAATGTTCTTTGTGCAATTATCCTTAATTTAGAACTGCGGCTTCCACCTATATTCACTTGCTTTTCCCATCTATATAACTGCTCGATTCTTCTTAACTTTCGATAGCTCCTCTGTACTGTTTTAAAAGTCAACCGTCTTTTCTTTCCGCTCTTCCAATAGTTAACACATTTCCGCTTATATTCTAGATCCACGTCGTATTTCTCATTTTCTTCGGCGGTTTCTTCGGCTGAAGTAGACGATTTCTCATTTATAGTTGCTGATGACGTCGTAGGTTGTTGTAAGTCGTCTTCATCGTCGGAATCAAAGGACGCTAATATTGAATCATCAGAATTTTCCTCAAACACTAGCTCTTGCATAGTTTCCACATCTGCATATGCTGTCTGTCTACATCTGTCAATTAAATCTATAATATTGAGTGCTAATTCAATTTCCTTCGCATTTGTAGGAATTTGTGTAGAATTGTTATTGGCGTCTTTATAATTGTTAATCAAAATGTCTACAACATTGATTGGATTAATTTTCATGATGCTACAACTATGTAACATATACTATAAGTACAGAAGCAAATACAAATATAATATACTGTAGGCGGTTGATGGAAAGAGAGAGGGTTTGTCTGTTTTCCCGGACGCCCTGGTTCGGGTCGACGGCCGCCAGGTGGCTGTGAGATAGGATGTAAGGAAAAGTATTACCAGTGGAGCTAATGGAACACTTTTTATACATTTACCATAACTTTTAATCTCTACCCCAAGCACTTTAACTAATCAGCACCATAACTGGAATTAACTTCTCTTGTAGGCAGGTATATATAACAAGAAACCGAAATCTCGCAAAAATACAAGACACAAAATTCCACCACGATATCTTCCTTCACAATGCGAAAATGAAAATTCCATTTTATCCGTATTTCGTACTTACGTGTGTACTTTCCACAAGGAAATTTACAGGGAGATACAACTACTTTTGATCAGAAAAATTAACAAAAAAGTGCTATTTTTTAATATATTATTTAAATAAATAGGAATTTTTGAAATCCATTTGCATATCTGGATTCCTCATAAAAAAATACACAATCTTGCAATTTACACCATTCTTCCAGCTCTGCTGGTTTCCGAGATATTCGACCAAATATGTTTCTCGCCCCCCACTTTGAAGGCTATTTTCACCCCCTTAACATGAATGTCGGCAGCTACAAAAAAATACGTGTCAAATATTTTTTTGAGAACTATATTATACATAAGTTTCATCAAAATCGGAAATTATCACTTCGGGATGTTCCCTTGTCAGTACAGGAAATGTTTAATTGAAAACTGTCTAAACGAAACATGTTGCTGATTGCAATTTGTTTTGGGGTATGGCGGGCTTGATAACAGATGAGCGTCAAGAAAAACTCATTGATACGTGACAACGTGGAAGAATGAAACTGTATAGTGGTCAGTTTTGGCGTACAAAATGTTTTTCAATCAATACTTTCTATATGACAGATGTTGCTGATTATATACTTTCTATATGACAGATGTTGTGTAGAATAGTACCGTTTCTTAAAATCATGAAAATCCAAAATCGCTTTAGTCAAGATTGGTGCAAAGGCCAGGTAGTTTTGTTTGCCCGTGATGTGTTGGAAGTAGCGGAGCAACTTCCAGTTAGATTAGACCAAACCGGTGTAATGATTATAGTCGAAAATCTTGAAAATTTGGGCCGACAGCGACAGTTTGAAATAGATGTCGGCTAACTTCGGACAGCTTTACAGTGGTTATTAAAAATAACGGTCTGTACAAAGATGTGCAACCATGTTTTTAAATTAATAAATAACTCATGTAATGGAACAGCCGTCCTACGTAAGAAAGGAAACCGAAGTTGGCGAAAGAAATACTGAAGCAATCAGTAGATTTCTAAATGTCGGCCGTAATGTATCTATTTTGCGAGGCTCGATCCATCAAGCAAGCGATCGCTTCGGCATCGAATCTCGCGGCAAGCAATGTACCGGCATAGCAACAGTTGCTTGTGTCGCGTTTCATTTGATTGATCCCAATACGTGGTGTTCTAGCGATGTCGATTACGTAGTGTTAGTAAGAGATAAATATTACCGTGATTGCATTGAGGCGCGAAGTAATCCCGACCCCACGGAAGCCAACATAGACTACCTAGCCGCAACCGAATTATTTCCACAGTTGTCATTTAATAACATTAGAGTCAATATTAACGTAGGCAACGAATCGACTGTAAATGGTCATATGGACATTGATAACGGTGATGAGTGATTTCCAAATTTAAAAAATGGTTTGATTAGGTTTTTCGAACAGTACACGCACGGAATTCTTACTGTGAATTTTACATCAGTAGCTATATCGCGAAACAACCAGCCGAATAATCCCAGCTATTGGTTGTTTGATTCTCATCCAAGAGGTCCGAAAGGATATAAAGCACCATTAAGGGGAGTCTCATGCTGTATGAAATGTACTAATATTGATGATTTACACGCCATATTGCATCGTAATTTGCATGCTGAAGAAGGCAATAGCAATGTGCTGAATGTCTATTCAGTAACACCTTTAACAGTCGCACCTGAAAGGGGTAGGTCTCCACAAGCCCGGACGGTACAACAGTTGTCTGTTGTGACCCCTGGAAGACAATCAGGTGAAACACAGATTATATTCGCAACAAGCATGTTACGCGCGGTTGACGAAAATATTCCTAATATCGATAGTATCATCTCTGTAAGTAATAATGGTGCTAATAGTAACGAGGAAAACGGACTGATAAAACTGGCAAATATTCATAGAAAAACAGCGCCACCGTTGAACCTAGAAAGGGAAAGAAGGATGGAGGAACTATCTTGGTTCTTCCTGTTTCCAGACGGAAAAAATGGGTTCGGAGAGCATCGAGATATCCCAATAACACCACTGGATTACTTTCAGGCACGTATCTTGAGCAATGACAGATGATTCCAACGAACAGATTATTTGTTCTTTGCACTATCCGTCGTTGAATATTACCGCGCCAAAGCTAGCGTCTCAGTATCGTGTAGAATGCGCCAAGGCGAACATACTCCGGCGGGATTAATAGATAATATTCACCTTACGATGAGAAACATAAGTGGATCGGCATCATACTGGAGACGCTGCTGTTCGGAATTAATCGCCATGGTCCGATGTCTTGGACCGCCCACATGGTTTGCTACATTCTCTTGCAATGATCTGAACTGGCCAGATATGTTGAAAGCTTTACTAATATCTGAAGGCCGGTCCCCTACCGAAGCTGGAAACCTAACGTTTGCAGATCGATTGAAGTTGGTTCAGAGGTACCCAGTAGTTATAGCAAGGGAAATTTACAGTGCGTGTTAACGCCTTAATGCAGTATTTGAAAAACTCACCTTGTCTAGGCGGCGTTGTTGTCGATTTTTGGTATAGAATTGAATTTCAAAATAGGGAAAGTCCACATATGCACATGCTTGTTTGGTGTGCAAACGTGCCTGATTTCCTAACCAATGAAGGTCGCAATGTTATTCAGGATGTGATATCTTGTTCACTGGAAACAGGGGAACAAAATATGAACAGCATAGTTGAAACAGTCCAAATTCACAAACATTCTGCTACATGCTATAAAGATCGAAATAATCGGTGCTGTCGATTTGGATTTCCCAGACCGGTAAGCGGAAGTACGATGTGCCTAGGTGCTGATGACACACTTGCCAATAACGGACGTTTCTGCGTACTTAAACGAACCGCAAATGAAGTTATGGTTAATAATTACAACCCCGCTCTTTTGAAGATGTGAGAAGCAAATATGGATATCCAACCGTGCGGAAATGTTACAGCTGTGGCATATTATATTGCTAAATATGCAAGTAAGTGTGAGCCGCAGGACACGGGAGATATTATTAAAGATGCCGTTTCACGGGCAAAATGCCGGGGCGGCGGCACCTGGAATCAACTATTTTCGCTATCTATGGCAATTCTGTCTCAACGTATGGTTACTGCCGCAGAATGTGCTTACCGATTATGCCATCTACCTCTGAAAATGAGTTCCCGCAAAGCTGTGTCTATAAACAGCTGTTGGCCTGAACAGAGGTATAGAATTTTGCGATTCGAGGGATATGAGACGTCCTTTTTTAATAACATATTTGATCGTTACGTACAAAGGCCAGACAACCTAGAGAACTTGAGCTTGGCAGAATTTGCTGTCCGATATGAAACAGTTTCTAGTGGAATGTGGACAGAAGAGGACGGCGATGCAGAACTTAGAAATAACGATGAAGAAATATCGAGATCGACGTATATAAACTTGAAGAACAATATCCGAATGCGAATAAGAAATAAACCAGCTGTACTTCGCCACCGATATTATACCTTGAATAGTGATAGAGAAAGATATTTCTATAACTTAATAGTGTGTCAAATTCGATTTCGGAATGAAAGTACACTTGTGGGTGAAAACGAATCCGCGGAACAATGTTTCCTGCGACGTCAACACAAATTAAAACCTATGTCGGGAAATGCAGCCGTCGAACAATTTACTCACGCAGAGCACATTATTGAAGCGGCGCTCGCCCAGGCCGCTGCTTTGAATGTTGTGAACGAAGACGAAAGTAATAATAATGAGCATTTAAGAGATCTAGGCAGGATTCATGCTGACGAAGTAATATATTGTGATCAACTAGATATATACGAACAACAACAACAAGAAACAGTGGGAATGCCGGAAGACGTATTCCTAAATACTATTCGAAGTCTCAATATTCAACAGAAGGACCTATTAAAATCAGTTTCCGCAGTAATTGAGAAAAATGTTAAACATGCCGATGATGAAAATAAAGAACAAATGTTGCTGTTCATTACCGGAGGAGCTGGTAGTGGCAAGTCGTTTATTTTAAAATTACTTGTGGAACATGTAAAACGCTGCTATAATGCTACAGTTGATACGATGATAAAACCGTGTTTCATCGAAGTAGCTTCTTTGACCGGTGTCGCCGCCCGTCAAATATTTGGAAAAACACTGCATGCCATGTTCTCGTTGCCTATTGAAAAAGGCACCGCAATGACCTATCGCCGGCTAACAGGACAAAGGCTTGAACATGAGAGGCGCAAGTGGCGTCACACAAGGTGGTTGATTATTGACGAGATATCAATGGTGTCGTACGAGAATTTGCGAATAATTCATTTAAGATTGCAGGAATTGAAGACCAATGATAAACTGTTTGGTGGCATTAATGTACTTCTCTTTGGCGACATCATGCAATTACCCCCAGTGAAAGGCCACTGGTGCTTTGTGCAACCACATTGGTGTACTGCCGAAATTAATTTATGGCACCAATTCTCATTCTGCGAACTCACCATTAATATGCGACAAAAAGATGATGTTTAGTTCATCGACTTACTGAATAACCTACGATTTGGGGAAGTGACAACCTCGCAATTAGAAATACTGTGTGAACGAAGAAGAGTTCCTCTAACCGGAGAATTTGAGGACGGAGCAGCTGTTAGAATATTCCCAACTGTAAAATTAGTGGATGAATATAACAGGAAAATGACCGAAAAATTAGCTGAATCACGCCGAATGTACGTCATTGATTCAGTAGACGAGTCCCGCGAGGCAGTACATATGGAAGGAGGCGACCGACAAATGTCATACCTGCAAATGTAAATAATTGTGGCGGACTGTTACATACAATATCGTTAGGTGAGGGATCGTGAATCATGCTGCGACGAAATATATCAATTTCTGATGGTTTAGAAATTTATATGGCCGGCACTTCGAAGAGATCAGCTGGAACAGGGAGAATTATCGGACTCGATACTTATAAAATTTGACGACGAATCCATTGGTAGTAGATTAAAAGGTACCGATGGTTATATCCCAATATCTCCAGTATGCGCAACGTTTCAAGTAACAAAAGGTTATGGAGACGTCGAACGAAGAATGTTACCACTTATCCTAAGCTAGGCAGTAACAGTGCACAAATTACAAGGGACAACGTTGGATAGAGCTGTAATTGATCTTGGAAAAAGAACTTTGCAAAAGGACAAATTTACGTCGCTCTTAGTCGTGTCAAAAGTTTGCATGGTCTAGTTTTGTCTGATTTAGCACGAAACAAAGTCCTCAGTAAACCGCATGACGAAAAAGCATTCGCGCAAATGGAAAGATTACGGCGGCTTCTGTTATTACAAAGAAACAGGCCGAATCAGCTACCGGCAAACGATACGTAAAGAAGCACGCCATGGTCTGTGTTGTATTTATTGGCGACCAAGTGGTTAAGAAACCTCCAACGTCTATACCCAGATCACGAATGCCACATTCGATGCAACGTGGTAGCTGCACACCGCATAACAGCAGAGTGATAACAGAAAAGCAGAATAAGAACTTTGCTGCAAATAGAAGCAGTACGGAAACATCTGCTATTTCGCGTAGAAGAATTCATCGCGATGGGAAAGTTTCTTGCCGAGTAACATTAAATTATAATAAGAACTTTATAATACCAGTAATTATTGCAATACTTATTGCAATAAGAATAGTAATTAGCAGCGGAGGGAACAGCAGGGGTAGGTAGAGAAGGGAACGAAAGGGATTGAAATGCAAGGGAAGGGGTGGGAGGGGCGGGAGGGAGGGGAGGAAGAGGCAGGGAGAGAGTTGGGTGTGGAAGGAAAAGGTAAGGAAGCGAAGGGAAGTGCAGGAAAGTGAAGGGAATGTTGCAAATGGGATCATAGTGGAAACATCCCCGGCCGCAAAATGTAATACTAGGTTTCATCGATATCAGGCCGAGTACACGCGAAATAGCACGTTTCCTGCGATTAAAGCGGAAAAAATGAAGAAATTCGAACTGGGTTTTTTATGGGACCAACTGTTGGTCATACTCAAAAAGATGCAAAAGGTTTCGTTCCGATTGCTCCATCCATCTTGGAGTAATCGACGACCATACACAACGGGGACGAAATCGTACGCTTTTTTGCAATAAAAAAGGGGCAAGCGGTGGTGAAATGCAAAATTTTTTTTTTACGGGACCAACTGGGAGTCATACCCTACAAGATGGAAAAGGTTTGGTTCCGATTGGTCCATCCATCTCTGCGTAATCGGCGAACATACATTAGAAAAAATTAACATACATGTCGAATTGAGTAACCTCCTCCTTTTCGAAGTCGGTTAAAAAAAATTAGTGCAAACAGACCTATTTTAGTCAATATGATTAGAATGAACTTGACAAATGTTCATATCATTCGATGAGTAGAGTCAAACATTCGAATGCTGGATTTTCTGACATTTCTGTAGCAAAGAAAAAGAAAATTAATCAAGTTTCGCATTGAACCATCCTTGAGGGAAATTAACCGAACGGTATTTTGGCTTTGTGCGAGGTATGGCAAGAACATGGCCTGCACGTGGTCGACTTTTAGGCGGTTGTAACAATCCGACGCACGGTCGTCGATGCCAGGTAAACCCGTGCCGCGCAGCAATAAATTGCCGTACGATTTACCTGTGGAGAAAAAACCTAGAGTCGCTTGGACATGGAAAGGCAACAGACATTGCATTTCTGTAAAGAACAAGGACACAATTTCCTCGAGGGCCAACCTAGTCATGGAGCGGAGAAGGGGAAGGTATTTGTCGGGAAGGAAACTGCAATTAGGCAGTCTTCGCAGTACCTTCGCGTTTCTGAAAACGAACAGACGTACGTCACGGAACGCACGTCATGGATATTTTTCGTATTCGCGTAGTGTAATGAGAACGCGGAGCAAGATGCCCGCCGCGCCGGTACCGAGGTGTGCCCCAGCGAAAACCCAACGACCGCGAACTGCTTTCGCTGGCTCGCGAATTGGCTGCACCCGAAGAAACAACGATCTAGGAAGGAGTAACAATGCCGAAAGGAGCAACATCCAAGAGGAAGCAACAATTCAGAAAGGAGCAACATCCAAAAAGCAACAACATTCTAAGAAGCATCATGAATCCAGGAAGGAGCAACAATCAACGAAGGGTGCAACGGAACGCATCGGCATGTGAAAGTGAAAAGTGGCTGTGACCGTAAGATAAAGTGTTTTCGGGGTGGCAAGAAGGTTCACTGGCTGGACCGACCGATCAGCTGTTTTTCGTTGGGGTTTTCGGCCTTGCCATTGTTGACAGCCGTACGATGACCCACCGGCTGTGCTTTATTACCATGGCAGGTCAATTTGCAGGTGGATGGGTAAGTCTAATTCCAATTATTTGTCTATTAACCCTTTGCACTCGAGGAATATTTCGGTACGCACAGATCTAGTCTGCTTTTTCAATAAAGTTTTTAAAAGCAAACAGTTACAAATGGTTCGCATTGGATTTACTTTGATTTCCTTAAAATAATTCTTATTTTTATTTTAAAATACTATGGTGAGAAACGTCACTTGAGTACAAAGGGTTAATTTCCTAAAAATTCCGAGAGGCTTTCCCACATTTTACTCCTTCTTCCTTGGATACAACGAATACAAATAATTAATAAATTCGATTAAGGGATAACAGTTGCGTAGATGCTATTTTTAATTATTTGTATTCGCTGCTCGATAGAACTTCGATAAAATTTTTCCTGTTTGACTGACGGTTTCGGCCACCCTAGTACAAACGTCCCAGGGACAGGGCCCAAAGCTACGCTCACGCGCCTGAGCGCGCGTGAAGCAGGCGCTGTGATTGGTCAGTGTTTTTCGTTAATAATTCAAAGACGAAGCCCCATCCGGCATTTTTGCAAAGGAAATTGTTGTTCAGAATCGTCTCAGCTACCCCCCATTTCCGGCTCCTACACTATTTACGGGACACCCTGTATATAGGAGTGTACCAATTAAATTTCGATACATATAATTTACATTAGATTCTGTTGCTGGGGCCAGTATTAAATTAGTTTCTAATGATGTATCAAACAGTTTAGAATTTTCAATTTGGTACTTTTGTGCTAAAGATTTGTCACGCAGGCAGTACCAAAGTTCATCTAGCGTTGAGCACTTCGTGTACAATCGTGAGTTGGTTATTAGTGAGATCGGGTTGAAGTCCCTTTCGATCAAAGCAAACCTTATAGAATCTGCGAAACTAGCTGGTATTTCTATTTGGCATTCTTACCAACCACACACACACACCCCGCATTGCCAGTGCGTCAAAACCGAGCATCCAGCGGAATAGGTAATATACACCACTCACACCTATATTCGCGACAGAACAACTGTAATAGACTGATTTTGTAATATATATTTACCGTGTCAAACCCACATTAGCATTCTCTCTAAATCCCAGTGAATACCAGTGACGGTTCCCACAACAATACAATCTAACCGCTCGGGTTGTATTGACTTTTCTTAATAAATAAATGTTACGCGGCCTCCTTACCAGAAAACCTCCGCCGGCCACTAGAACTGCCTAACCGTCGGCCACGTAACAGATTCTATATAACTTTCTTGATTCAAGGTCATTTTTCGTTTAGTTTCGTACTCGTAATTAATGTCAATACCGATATAATTTTTAACTTTCCCAAGATCTTTCATTTTAAACCTTTTTCTAAGTTTCAATTTTATTTTATCAATCTTATGTGAATTCTTTGAACAAATCAATAAATCATCTACAAAAAGCAAAATATATATAGAATCTTTATCCTGCCCTTTTGCATACAAACAATATTCATATTCGCTTCTTTTAAAATTTAGTTTACTTAAATAAGTATGGAAGCACTCATACCATGCTCTCGGGCTCTCCTTCAAGCCATACAGAGTTTTATTTAGTTTAAAAACTCTACTCGTACCATCATTATATCCTTCAGGTTGCTTCACTAATACTTCAGAAATCACTTGACCGTTCAAGAACGCAGTTTCATCGTCCATCTGCTCGATTATTAAACCAATTTTACAACAAAACAAAAGTAAAATCTTCAAAGTTTGCATTTTTGCAACGGGAGAATACACGTCATCAATAGTTTCCTTTTGTTGAAAGCCCCTAACTACTAATCTTGCTTTAAATGTATTATCTAATTTCTTTTTATATACCCATTTTACGTCTAGAGCCCTTTTATTATTCGGTAAATCAGTTAAGCTCCAAGTTTTATTTGCTTCTTAACTCGATATTTCTTTATCCATTGCTTTTTTCCATTGCTTCGCGTCGCTGCTTGCAAGCGCCTCCTCGAATGAATACGGTGTATTGGCATTACAGTAATTTACATAAACAATTTTGCAACCATACTCTTCATCATATCTAATAGGCGGTTTTACTGTTCTTTGAGATTTTCTCAATCTTGTCTCTTCTGTTTCTTCTTCAGTATCATTATCGCTTTCGGAAGTTGTTGCAGTCTTTTCTTTTTTCTTCGTTTGAAATATTCTCACGTTCAATGTCTTCAATTTTACTTTCTTCCTCGTCGTTTGAATCTGCTAAACCGATACATTTTGTGCCTTCTTCAATAATGTCTACGTGTCGAGCCAAAATTACTTTATTATTTATTAATATTCTGTAACCCGTTTCTGCATATCCCAATAAAACACCTTTTGATTTTCGATCCCATTTTGACCTCCTCCTCTCTTCGGGAACTCTAACATATACTCGGCTTCCGTATAAACGTAAATTTTTCACACAAGGTTTAACACCAAAAAATATTTCGTATGGAGTTTTCCGCTCCAAGGTATTTGCTAGTGTTCTATTTTTAAGATACGCTGCTGCCTTAACGACTTCGAGCCAAAAACGCCTATGCACCTTGGCTTCGGCTAATAAACACCTAGCTATTTCCATTATTGATCTATTATAACGTTCAGCAGTACCGTTAAGTTCAGGTACATAAGCAGGACAAAAACTCATACATATTCCCTTTTGGCGCACAAAACGAAAAACATCCGAATTCACGTATTCTTTACCGTTATCGCATCTTAAGTATCTAATCGTTTTTCCAGTTAAATTTTCTATTTCGTTTACATACTGCTTCAGGCATTCAAAAACTTGATCCTTCGACTTTATACAGAAGATTTTTGTAAGCTTACTATGTATAATCGTCGATAAAAGAAAGAAAACATTTTTCTCCTAAATTTCCAGCTGTAACATGAGGACCATTTAGATCACTGTGTATAATTTCTAGGATTTCTTTCGCCCTACGTCTATTATTTTCGAATGGTAAATTGTGCATTTTATTTTCAATGCAAATTGCGCACTTCATATATTCAGATTCAACTTGCTTCGGCAAACCATCTAATAACTGATTATTACATAACATGTTCAAATAATTAAAATTGATATGACCCAATATCTAACTCGCAATTTTTATTATAAATTCTTGAAACGTCTCCTTTAGATATGATTTCATTATTGTCTGTTACTTTTGAATAACTAATAAGGTTCACTTCCATTTCTTTAACATAAAAAACATTTTTTAAAGTTACCTCAACTAATTTTTCGTAGACAGGGAATAGAACATTGATACGACCTATCTTGGTTGCTTGCAGAACCCGCCCGTCACCTACTTTTCCATCAAAAGGTTTATTAAGAACAATACAATCCTCAAAGTACTCGTCGCTGTTTACAATATGGCCAGCGCATCCGCTATCAAGAACCCAACTTATTTGATTTTTACCTGTCGGAATTTCATATTGCACTGAATACACCTCTGCAGTGAAACAATTTGCATTCGTTCTTCGTTCTCCATCATAACCCTGAGAAAGTCCTCTTCCACCACGCCAGCTTCCTCTGTTTCGATTGTATCCACGATTTCCACGATAGCTCCCTCGTCCTCGACGTCCTCGAATGTGATTGGGATTCAGCATATTACAATCCTTTCGAAAATGGCCAGTTCTGCCACAATTAGAACAAGCTTGATCCTTCTTTGCTTTTGAACTTGAACTCGCTGCAAAGGCATGTGTGTTCGAATTTGTATCCTCCGTGGACTCATGCTCTTCTTCCATATATTTCAATTGAATTTTACTCTTCAAATACTCGACTGTCTTTTCTCCCTTTGGTAGCACATCAATTAAATCCCCAATATGACTGTAATTCTTCGGTAGTGCTCTGAGCATATGACTCAATTTTTCATCTTCTGAAACTTTAGTATGGATGTTGTTGATATTGATGATATTGAAATTCCAAATTAAATCTGACCGGGTTCTTATAATGCAAAACGTTATATCGCATCGCGCTGAGCTGATCGAAGTTTCGGGCAACCTGAATTAAACGGGCTACCCGAATCAATCGGGTTACCCGAGTATTCGTAAGTCACGGGTACCCACCCGAGCCCGTTCGAATGATGCCGGCCCGTCCCGAACAGTTGGGTATCCGACGCATTGGACGGCCCGCACATCCCTAGTGTGGGCACATTGAAACGGGACATTTAAACGAAGGCGACGAAGGCAATAAAAATCTTTAAAGAAAGCCGCTACGTCTCTGTTTTTCGTTCCCGTCTTTTCCGAAAAACAAACAATTTTTTTGAGAAAGTAGCCGTAGGACTGGGAATCCCGCTGCAATCCCGAACGACGATTCTTAGAAGCGAAAGAGAGGAAAAAAGAAAATTGAACTCCGTACGCGACCGCGACTGTGTAAGGATTTCCGGAACGTTCCAGGAAGAACGGGTGTGGCTTGCCAGGAAATTGTTATAAAGACTTGATTATCACACTTTGTTCGCGAAACAGGTGTTGTTTCTAACGGACTGCATTAGAATTGCCACGGTGTAAAATGAATGGTATTTAATTTCTCGCAGGATTCAAATTGTTTGACGCGCTGTCCGAATTGCCTGAAGGGCTTACAAAAGAGTCGGTAATACCTGTGTACGCTGGCTAATCGCTTACACGCGCTTGTCTGAAAGTCACGTTAGAGCTGAAGCGCCGTTAATGTCTTATTCGGACCGCTGCACTGTTCACGAGCACGTGGCGTAGACACGTCGTGGAACTCCCACGTTGAACCCGGCGTTGAGACGCGTCGTCTTCAATCCGCTTCACTGATGAATTCTGCGCTGGCCTTTGTCGCTGGCAAATTGTTCTGATGCGTTTAACGTCTATCAGTCTCACTGAAAACTCACTCTCTCACTTGCACTCGAAAGGCCAAAGAATCGCGTAGTGAGCAATCGGTGATCTTGCCGAGCAAAGCGCTAGAACGATAATGAACGCTGCCGGGACGCGTGCCGTTACGAACGAAAAAGAACCGAAAGTCTATTGTGACGTACAGTCGGTCACGAAAATATTCGGACACCACTATAGTTCTGACTATTATAATCTGTACTTCAGAAATTTATGCAATAAGAACAAAAAAAGGTTTCACGTATGTTGCTATGCAGTGTGTAGTTAACAAAAACATAAGAGATATTTGTTTACGGTAAGTGATTACATAAATAATGAAAGAAAAATGGAAAGTACGCTCATTTTCATGTCATGAAAATATTCGGACACTATCAAAACTAAGTTTATAACTGTTGGATTTCTGCGAAAATCCCTTTTGATTGTAATTTGAATGTTTCGTTGTTCGGTTTTTTCTAGACCCGTAGGCTAATGATGACCGGACTGGCAGCCCCTGTCCCAAGTTTTATGACTGGGGTTGCTGGTCATACCTGACACCGGAAAAATTCGCTTTTCGTCGCACAGAGAAATAACGTCGGGGAATTCCCAAAAAGGGGGAATAACGGTGTAACACTGTGCAGTCGAGTTAGTCGTTGTTGTTACCCGAACGCTTTAGGATCAACGCAGAGGAGTTGACCGCGTCACTCCAAACATTTTGTCTAATTTAAACTTTCTGTTACGCATTTTTAATCTGCTTCTTTTCTTAAATAAAATTACACGAGGAAGACACTAGAAACCTGCGTGTTTCCTTTCTGTAAACATTCAACAATAACACTATATATAAATCTTGTTTTTATAAATTAATATTTTGTTGGATATCCCATATGCTTTATGACGTGTCGTAATCGCGTTGGCATATTAGAAATTATTCTTTTTAAATAATCTTGCCCAATACGTAGCCATTCTTCTTGCAGACGTCTTTTTAGTTCGTCCTTTGTGTTTATGGGATTTGTTCGAATTCGGCGATCTAATTCATCCCATAAATTTTCAATGGGATTCTGTTTGCGAATGAGCGTGGGCTGAGAGGACGGAATAAAATCGAGACACGGCACACTTGTGGACAGTCACTAGATAATTATATTTACAGCTTATCATACACTTAATAACTACACCGCGGCTTATAATTACTATTAAAACTACACGTGGTCGTTAACTCTAACTTTAATGCTAAATTAAACAATAATTAATCGTCTATGGCACATGAAATTGTCCTCACTACAAAGCGAGCACTGCGGTCACTGCGTGGGCAAGTTTAGATGAACGCGTGAGCAATTTAAGATACAAAATGACAAGAAAATACGGACTGCGAGCAACACGTGGTTGCGCGTGAACAGCGTGAACGATAATGGCGGTAATGGCGTCGAACCGGCACCGCGTGGCCGGTGCACGAGTACCGGTTTCTTCATCGTGATGGCGCGATCGTGGCCATGCGTGTCCGGGAGGTGCTGCCGCTATCGGTAACGACGCACCAGCGAACTACTTTCGCTGCGAACACTAATGGCCGCGCGCGTTCAAAGGAGGATTCGCCAACATTCCCCCCGGCCATCAGCGACTGGTCGATGATGAAGTCTGCGTGTCCGCGTCGTCGTGAGAGGGCTGATGAAGCAGAGCCAGCTTGACGATAGGCCGCGTGAGCGTCGTGGTGGCCGTCTTGAGCTCGACGACCCTGGTCAGTCCATCCTTCCCTGGTAGGAGCCTGAGAACCCTGGCCATGGGCCATTTGCCTGGGGGCAAACGTTCGTCAGTGATAAGAACAAGAGAGCCTACCTTGATCTTGTTGGTCGGATGGTGCCATTTAGAGATCGCCTGGAGTCGTTGTAGATATTGCGTGGACCAGAGCTTCCAAAATTGTTGGAGCCGCTGTTGAATGAACTGCCACCTTGACAGTCTGCTGGCTGCGACATCAAGCAATGCGGGTTCTGGTACTGCGTTCAGCTGCGTTCCGACGAGAAAATGGCCTGGTGACAGGGCTGAAACGTCGTCTGGATCGTCGCTGAGTGGTTCCAATGGTCGTGAATTGAGGATGGCTTCGATCTGCGCGAGCAATGTTACTGATTCCTCGTACGTCAGCAAAGCATCTCCAACCGTCCTCTTGAGGTGAAATTTGAGCGACTTGACCGCGGCCTCCCATTTTCCGCCCATGTGCGGAGCGGCAGGCGGGTTGAAATTCCACTGCGTACCATCCTTGGCGAGTGAAGCTGCGATGTTCTGATTTTCGCGTGTACTTTCGTTGAATTGTTTCCGAAGTTGTGCGTCTGCTCCTTGGAAGTTGGTACCGCAATCTGAGTAGAGGCATGCTGCGATGCCTCTGCGGGACGTGAATCTGCGATAGGCTGCGATGAAAGCGTCTGTAGAGTAATCTGAAACAACTTCCAAGTGAACAGCTGAGGTTGCGAAACAGACGAATACGCAAATCCAGCCTTTATGCGTTTTCGCTCCTCGTCCTTTCCAGGTCTTGAGCGTGAGTGGTCCTGCGTAGTCCACGCCGGTGTGCGTGAACGGGCGCGATGGAGTGACCCGACAGAGAGGTAGTTGGCCCATCAGTTGATGGGCACGGATCCCCCTCTGCCGAGCACACTTCACGCACCTGAGGATGTGAGTCTTCACCGGAGCTCTTCCACCGATGATCCAATAGCGTTGTCTGAGAAAGGCGAGGGTGTCTTGCGTACCTCCGTGCATTGTTTGCTGATGTGCGTGGTCGATGAGAAGCGCTGAGAGCCGTGAGTCACGAGGCAAAATTACCGGATGTTTGCCTTCGTGTGACAGCTCTGAGTGTTGCAGCCGTCCTCCTACCCTGGCGATCCCTTGATGGTCGAGGTAAGCGGTCAGCCGTGTGAAAGGATGCGTAGATGGAAGCGAAGTCCCCTTGGCGAGTGCTGCGAGTTCGTCCTTGAAGTAAAGGGACTGCGTGGCCTGAATCCAGTAGATCCTGGCCTTTTCTATGTCAGCTGCGGAAATCATTGGCGTGGGCGATGCGTTGTATCGTTTCAACAGTTTGTCCACGAATTTGAGGCATAGAGACGTGATTCTGAACAACCTGTTAACAGAAGAATATTGATAGATTAAATTCCATGAATATTCCTTGACTGCGTTCAACGTGTGGAGTGAGACGACAGAGCGAGCTTCTGGAGCTCCTAGCTCGTCTGCGTCACCACTGGTCTGCTTGGGCCATGCGTTCTGCGTTTTCTTGAGCCACGGTGGTCCCGTCCACCACAGAGTATGCTGGTGTAACTGCTCCGTCGAAATGCCTCTCGACGCGCAGTCGGCAGGATTTGATGTTCCTGGCGTGTGTCTCCAATGATATTGCTGCGTGATCTCTTGAATTTGGATTACCCTGTTGCGTACGTAATCCTTCCATTTGGAGGGGTGCGTCTTGATCCATGCTAGCGTGACTTCTGAGTCCGTCCACAAAAATGTCTGCGTAACGGTCATGTTCAAAGTAGCGTGAACATGCCTTACCAGTTTGGAAAGTAGCAGCGCTGCTGTTAATTCTAACCTCGGGATGGTTAGTCGTTTGAGTGGAGCCACTCGCGTTTTCGAGCAAACGAGAGAAATTTGGGTACCCGTGGACGGTGAGCGGACGACGAGGTAGACGACAGCTGCCATCGCGAAGACTGACGCATCAGAGAGTCCGTGGAGTTCAACGGTCGACGTGGTCGTTGTGTTGAACCATCGTGGGATGGAAAGCTTGGCCAAGCTAGTTAGATCTTCCCTGATGTGAAGCCAACGGCGAGTGATGTGAGGAGGCAGAATGTCGTCCCAACCGAGTTCCTGTAACCAAAGCTCTTGAATTAAGATTTTGGCTCGTATGATTACAGGTGCGACAAAACCGAGAGGATCGAAGACTTGTGCTACTTCGGATAGGATGAGGCGTTTGGAGAACTGCGTGCGTTTGGAAGAAGGTATGGTTGAGAAGTTGAAAGTATCTTGATGCGGGGTCCATTTGATTCCGAGAATTTTGGTCTCGCAGTCGTCGAATGAGATTGCTGCGTTTCCTAGGTTAGATGCGAAAACTTCAAGCAACGATTTACTGGTAGAGTGCCATTTTGCCAGAGGAAATCCTCCCGCCTGGCAAAGTTGCGTCAGCTGCTGCGCCACTTCGAGGAGATGATCTGCTGTATCTGCGCCACCAAAAATATCGTCGACATACCTGCCATTCTTGATGGGATCCACGGCAAGGGGATATTTCGACCCTTCATCCTCTGCTAGTTGTAAGAGTGTGCGCACAGCGAGATACGGCGCAGCTTTCGTCCCGTACGTGACGGTAGTCAGCTGGTAATGCGCCTCCTTATGCGTGTCATCAAGCCAGAGTATGCGTTGCAAGTTCCAATCATCGGGATGTACCTTGATTTGACGATACATCTTCGTGATGTCCGTTGCAAACAGATGTTTATACCTGCGTATCCAGATGAGGAGATCAGCGATGTTCAACATAAGATTGGGACCTGTATGCATAAGGTCGTTCAGCGAATATCCTGAGGAAGTTGAACTGGAGCCATTGAACACCACACGAAGAGCGGTGGTCGTGCTGCTCAACTTGAGGACGCCGTGATGTGGAAGATAATACTGCAACGAACTGATTATTGAGCTGTTGTTCAGTCTTACCATATGGCCAAGCTGCTCATACTCGAGCATGAACTTGGTGTACAGCTGATTGTACTGGTCGTCCTTGCTGAGACGTCTGAGGATTCGCTGAAGACAGGCGTGTGCTGTTTGATAGGAATTGCCTAATGCTCGAGGATGTAGTTTGAGCGGCAACCGCACGATGTATCTTCCTGTCGAGTCCCTTGAATGCGTGGTCTTGAAGTGTTCTTCACACTCCTGTTCGTCTGGCGTGAGCAACGGTGTCGTATCCTGTGGTGGCTCCTCTTGCGTCCAAAATCGGCTGAGTAACTCGTCCAGTTGGCGATTGGTATTATTGACCGTAACCTGATGAACGGTTTTGCGTGGTGTAGGAGGGCCCTCGATGGGGCCGATCACGAGCCAGCCAAAGATAGACAGTTGCGCGACCAGCTGCGTTGACGGATGTCGAATGATGTTTGGCTTGATGATCTGTCCGTAAGCGTCAGCTCCAAGTATGATGTCCACTGGTCTGGAAACAAGAAACTGCGGATCTGCGAGATTCAGTTTCTCCAGATGCGAGGGCGGTGTTGCGAGAGTTGGTGGCGTCGATGGTAGACAAGTTGTCACCCGTGGAAGCACGTGAGCTTGAATGGTGACTGAGAGAGGCCGGTAGTTGGAATGGAGGGTAATATTGACCACTCCGTTCGACTGCGAAGTCCTTGCTCCACCAACTCCGTGGACATCCAAGGTGTAGCGTGTTCGTTTCAATTGGAGCTGCGTTACTAGAGATTCTGAAACAAGTGAGATTTCAGAGCCTGAATCGACCAAGATTCTCACCTGCTGAACTGCGAGATCGTTGTGCACTCGGGCGAGTGCTGTTGCTAGAAGTGTTGTCCGTGTTCTGCGTGGTCTCGTTGCGTGGTCCGTACGTTGCTTGGATGCGTGGGCGTCCGTGCGTGGTCTGGAGGTGTGAGCTGCGTGAACTGCGTTGGTCTCGACGACTGCGCCGACTCTTCAATCGGCCGCGGATGGGCCGGGGTGATGCGTGGTCAAGGTTGATGGCTGCGAAGGGCCCGACGTAGGCTGCGTGGGCGGACGAGGACCCGGCACCACCACATGGCTCAAATCTGCCCCATGCAGCATCGAGTGGTGCAGCTCGTTGCAGAGCTTGCACCGCTGCGTGGTCCGACAGCTGCGAAGGTTGTGGTGCCCGAGACAATTGACACACAAGGAGTGCGCTTTCACCACGTTTGCGCGGTCAGCCGCGCTCAGCAGTCGGAACACGGGGCAGGCGGAGACATAATGCTGCTTGCTGCAGAATGCGCAGGGGTAGTGTGCCTGCCGAGGTTGCGTCGCCACCACGGTTGATTGCTCGGGCTTGCGAGCTGGTGGTGCTACGTTGGTGGTGGCTGCGTGGGCTGTGGTCTTGGAGGCACTGACCCTGTGGTGCGTGGGCTGCAACGTCCGAGGCGGCGTGGGCTGCGTGGGCTGAGAGGCGCTGCGGGCGTCCGGTAGGCGTTCCAACTGTTCGAGCGTGCCAGCTCGAGAGAGTAGGAAGGAGGTCAACTGGTTGATCGTCGGGAACACCTTCTGATCTGACAGCGACGATTCCCAGCGCTCCCGAGTGTCGTGGTCGAGTAATCGAACGAGGGAGGTCAGCAAGTAACAATTGTGCGGGTCCTCCAGCCCGAACGTTCTCATCGCCTGCGTGGTCTCCCCGATGATGTTCACCATCTTCAGCAGGGAGGAGGCCTTCCGCAGCTTCATCGGCTTGAGCGCATAGAGCCGATCCATGTATGCCTGGACGTTCAAGCGCTCATTCTCGAAGCGCTCGTTGAGGAGTCTCCAGGCCTGCTCGAATGCCTCGTCGTTGGTCGGGAGGTGGCTGATCAGCTGAGCTGCGCTTCCTGAGACAGCTCCCTGCAAATAGTGGAGCTTGTCTAGCGCTGCGAGGTCTGCGCGGTCCCTGATCACAGAGGCAAACGTAGCCTTGAACGCCGGCCACTGGCTGTACTCGCCGTCGAATTTCGGGATCGGGACCTCGGGAAGACGTGCCCGACGATGGTCGGGCTGCGCGGTCTGCGTGGTCGGCGCGGTCTGCGTGGCGGGCTGATTACTTGCCCATCGGCGCTCGAGGCGCGCGATGAGCTGTCGCGCGTTTAACACAACCCGCTCTTCCTGCGTGGCCACCCTTTCCTTATAGTAGCCGTGGTCGAGTTGCGAGACCGGCCACAGGCGGCTGAGAGCTGCGTGTTCTTGCTGGAACAAGGTGTGCCTTTCCAGCAGAGTCTCCTTCCAGATTTCAAGCTCCTCCAGGCCGAGTTGGAGCGGTTCTGTCGTGGCCGCCGCCTCTAAGTCGGAGACCATGGAGGCCATCGGCCCAAGTCGTTCCTCTTGAACGGAGGCACGAACCTGCAACTCCGAGGAGAGCCGTGCCGGAGAGCGGGCGCGGGTTCCTGTCGCGGGCTGCGTTTTCTCCTTGGGAACCGTGAGAGCTGGAGGCACGGACGTGTCATCCTCGCGTACCCCGCTTGGCGGCGGCGATTCAGCGCGCGGTGGCGGCGATGACTCACGTGACTTCGACATCGCTCTTTTGACGAAACGGACACTTAACGCAATAGGAGTCACTGAGTTCACAACAAAATGCGACAAGAGTTAACTGTAAAAGAGTCACAAGGCTCGGAAAACAACACAAACACGATCGGGAGTCACTGAGTTCACCACCGTAGACACGACACTCGCGGATGACGTCACGCAAGATGTCGGTTACACTCGTAACGGCGTATTTCAAATTGTCGCGTCAAGGGCGTGTCTCGATCCGGCTCGAAGGACCAAAAATGTTTGCGAATGAGCGTGGGCTGAGAGGACGGAATAAAATCGAGACACGGCACACTTGTGGACAGTCACTAGATAATTATATTTACAGCTTATCATACACTTAATAACTACACCGCGGCTTATAATTACTATTAAAACTACACGTGGTCGTTAACTCTAACTTTAATGCTAAATTAAACAATAATTAATCGTCTATGGCACATGAAATTGTCCTCACTACAAAGCGAGCACTGCGGTCACTGCGTGGGCAAGTTTAGATGAACGCGTGAGCAATTTAAGATACAAAATGACAAGAAAATACGGACTGCGAGCAACACGTGGTTGCGCGTGAACAGCGTGAACGATAATGGCGGTAATGGCGTCGAACCGGCACCGCGTGGCCGGTGCACGAGTACCGGTTTCTTCATCGTGATGGCGCGATCGTGGCCATGCGTGTCCGGGAGGTGCTGCCGCTATCGGTAACGACGCACCAGCGAACTACTTTCGCTGCGAACACTAATGGCCGCGCGCGTTCAAAGGAGGATTCGCCAACAGATTCAAATCTGGCGATTGCGGTGGTGGGTGGAGGACATTCTTGCAAGTGTATAATAAAAATTCTTGCACAATACGCGATTTGTGCTTTGGGTCGTTATCCTGATAAAATTTTATCCCACTTTGAAGTCCCATGTTATCAGCATTTTTTCTTAAATTATTTTGCAAAATGTGCAGATACTTATTTTTATCGAGGATGTCGTCGATAAACACTAATTCGCCTACTCCATGGGCTGAAATACAGCCCCACACCATCACAGACCCACACCCGTGTTTCACAGTCGGCTGCAAATGTCTCGGATTTAATCCTTCTCTCGATTTCCGCCATACCCTAATTCTTCCATCGCTTCCATAAATATTAAATTTGTACTCGTCCGCGAAAATTACGTCTTCCCACCACTGACTTTCCTTCGAAATATAGTTTTTTGCATAATTCAGTCTCTTCGTCCTGTTGTTCGCGTTAATATACGGTTTTTTTCGAGCTATTCTTCCATTATAGCCCTCTGATCGTAACACTCTTCTTATGCTTTCCGGATGCACTGATATTCCACGGTCATTATTTAATTCAGCTGCTAACTTTGGAGCACTTATGCGAGGATCACATTTGATTTTCCTAATTATGGAGCGTTTATCACGAGTATTGAGGATCGGTTTACGTCCGCTTTGAGGGATAGATTCAATTCTATCTTCGTTATTGTTAACGTCGCACAATATCCCATACCGTGCTCTTACCAATATCTAATAAATCTGCAATTTTGCGAATCAATTTCCCCTTTTCCCGATGAAAAATTACCAATTGTCGCATATCAAATGACGTGTTCTTACTTTTCCTACCCATATCGCACAAATTTTGAGCAAGACTAACAAATATTCGATATCTAACATACTCTGTACATAGTATGAATGATATGTTTACAAACATTGTTTCAGTCAGTTCCTGGAACCTGGAAACTTGAAAAGTACAGCAAGTGTCCGAATATTTTCGTGACATGAAAATGAGCGCACTTTCCATTTTTCTTTTATTATTTATGTAATCACTTATCGTAAATAAATATCTCTTCTGTTTTTGTTAACTACACACTGCATAGTAACATATGTGAAACCTCTTTTTGTTCTTATTGCATAAATTTCTGAAATACGGACTATAATAGTCAGAACTACAGAGGTGTCCGAATATTTTCGTGACCGACTGTACATGTAATATAACATCGGTAATGCAAAACAATACGGACGAAGATACCGAAAGTATCGTTTTGCACGAAAACGATTTTGGTCATGTTTTTGCAGAATTGCATAGACTCTCTACTCACTGGCAGAATGTATGCAATTTCACTGATCTCGTCATAACGAAAACGATTCGTCACGGTCTCAAAACCCAATATTTTGTTCGATGTCGAATGTGTCACTTCCAAGATAATTTCTGGAGTGAACCGACAACTGACAACATGTTGGATGTCAATACAGGTGCCGTATGTGGCACTATATTGACGGGGACCAGTCATACGCAGTTCGAAGAACTTCTGGCTGCTATGGATGTTCCGTGTATGAGTAATAAAACGTATCTACTGTACGAAAAAGAAGCGGCCGAAGCTTTCGCCGCCGCGGCGGAAGAAGAAATGCGAGTAGCTGGCGAAACGGAAAGAGAATTAGCAATTGCCCGAGGTGATATCATTAACGGCATTCCTCATATACCTGTGATAACGGACGGTTCTTGGATGAAGAGGTCGTACCGCACTGGCGGTTACGGTTCTCCATCCGGAGCTGCTATTATCATGGGTTACTATACACGGAAAGTGTTATTTGTAGGTGTCCGCAATAAGTATTGCGTTGTTTGCGCACGCGCAACGAATTTGAATATGACACCAAAAGAACATATTTGTTATAAGAACTGGGGACGGAATCAGAGTTCCACCAGTATGGGTAGTGATATCATCCTCGAAGGCTTCCGTTGCAGCATAGAAATGCACGGAATCACGTACAGCAGATACATCGGCGACGGTGATAGCAACGTACTTAAAAAATTGAGAGATTTCCCACCGTATCCCGATATTGTTGTGGAGAAGATTGAGTGTACAAATCATCTTCTCCGTAATCTTTGTAACAAGATACGAGAGGCGGGTAATACTGGTGGACGAAACGTCTCCAGATTAAAAAAGGTCGTTACAAACAGCGTGATGAAAATTCGAAACGCTGTAGTAAAGGCTGTAACATTTCGCCGTAGCAATAACGTATCGTGGCAACACAAAATTTCTGGATTAATAAAAAATTTGCAAAACATACCTAGCCATGTATTTGGCGAACATAAAGATTGCGCCTCACTTCAATATTTTTGCAACGGAGATTTAAAAGAAGGTGAGGTAAATCTTGTTCCCGATTTACAAATGTCAGGATTGTATGTAAAAATAGAAAATGCGATGAAACGCATGATCGATAATGCTGACAGTTTGTTATATCAATATACCAGCAATTCTGTTGAAAGTTGCAATGCGATTATTTGCAAATTTATTAGAGGCAAACGTGTACATTTAGCCCAAAAAGGCTCTTACCAAACACGCGTGAAAGCATCGGTAGTACAGTCAAATAGTTTGAAATCGATGACTGCTGTTTGCTCCGTGATAGGTAAAGAGCCGCCAACACGTACAGCAATAGTTGAAGAAAGAAATATTGCTCGACGTGAAAAACGTAATGAACATCTGCGCGTAGCTAAGGAATTGGGTCTCTCTGTTCGTACATCGAACTATACGGCCGGAACATGTAAAGGTGATAAAGATTATGGACCGAACGCGGAACGGCCGGATATTGATCATGATATGTACGAACAGTTGAAATCAAATCATTATGAAGCTTTACGAAAAGAACAGCAGAATCGGGACGTATTGGAGTATGCTACGCGGGGTCAGTATAAAAACCCGCAGTGGCGTCACGTACGTAAGAAACTGCTGACTGCTTCAAATTTTGGAAAAATTTGATGCAGAAGAGATACAACCTCGTGCCGAAGTCTCGTTAAAAATATTCTTTACCCTTCACAATGGACAGGCATTGCTGTTGAGTGGGGTAAAGAAAAAGAGACACTGGCACGAGAGCAGTTGCAGGAGATTTTGGGATTAGATATCAAAGATTGTGGAATATTTATCGATACGGAAATCCCATATTTTGGCGCGACGCGTCGCGACGCCTGATGGCATTGTTGGAAACGATACTATCGTTGAAATCAAATGCCCTTATTCGGCGCGACAAATGTCTCCTGACGACGCAATTGTTAATAAAATCGCAGATGTTCATAGGATTTTTGACAAAATCAATGGCAGCACATTGAATAAAAAGCACGCGTACTATTTCCAAGTACAAGGGCAGTTGCACGTAACGCAAAGGAAATATTGCATTTTTGCTGTGTGGACGCCTTTTGGAATGAAGTACACGATTGTTGAGCGTGATGATACATTTTGGAAAGACAAAATGTTACAACCGCTCACACGCTTTTACGAGGAATGTTTGGTTCCCGAAATAATTGATAGCAGACATGTAGGAAATATGCCTATTCGGGAACCACAGTACGTAATTGAAGCACAGGAAGCGGCTAAAAGAAGAAAAGTTTTATTGGACGGTTAGGCAAAATAATTTCTATTTAGATATTCATGTACAGTGTACAGATTTCCAGTATTTAATTGTTTTGTGTGCCGTTCAAAAAACTTTTCAGTCGCTTGGGAAGAGGTGGCGGGCAATATTCTGCTTATTACTGCTTATTTAACATTTTTTTAACGATGATTTTATCTTTGCTGCTACAAGTATATTTTTCTTTACCTCTCTTATTTTAACCTTTCTTTAGTCTATTAATACATGAAAGAAGTGCATTGCCCAGTGGATCGTAATTTGAACAGAGTTAGCAAATATATTTCTATTATATATATAGTGCGTAATGCCTTCTTTTCATGTATTTACAGTAATAAGCAGACATAAGAACATAATTATTTACTACAAAAAGAAGAAATATACACAAATATTAAAAGCAATGGAAAATATGAAATGTGCTTGCCGTTATACCATGTGAAGGAAATATGCGATGTGGTCGCTTAACTCTTGTGACGACCGGTCGCCATGACAGCCGTCGTCAAGGCACCGTCGTCACCGCGTACCGTCGTCACCGCGTACCGTCGTCACCGCGTACCATTGTCACCGCGCACCGTCACCGCGCCCCACCCGCGCGCACCGTCGCGCGCACCGGCGCCACGCGGCGCAAGAGCAATTAATGAAGCAATCGATCACCGGATCGATGAGTTGGCTCGGGGCTTCGGCCCCGACAGGACCTCCTCGGAGGTCCTCTCCAAGGCAGCCGGCTCTCCTAGCCCGCGGATATGGCCCGGTCTAGGCGAGCCTGGCGGCCGGCGTCGTTGCGAAGCACATGGCCTCGCAACGGGGCTGGCCACGCCAACCCCCGCGGCCACGTGGACCGCCTGACCTGTGGACAGGCCCAGGGATGGCGAGCCACGCGCCGACCGTGCTGCGAAGGACATGGCCTCGCAGGACGGCCAGCCCGGCCGCGGCGACCGGTCCACCGGTTCTGCTACCCCGTGGACAGGCCCGGAGTAGCCGAACCGAGCAGGGACATCGCGACGACGGACATGGCCTCGTCGCGGGGGTCTCCGGCACCGCTGGGCGCAACACCGGCCGACTCCAGGAAGGAACAACCTCTTTCGGGCTTGAACAACAGACCAGTCGGCCAAAACTGGCCAGTACCTGTCTAGTTTATTCTTCCCTTCTCTCCTCCTCGCGACCGCGACCCCGCGCCTAGGTTAAGCCGCGTAACCGAACCGCGGGCACCACCGGGTGCCCCGCCGCCCGTAGATATAAGTTCCGCGAACGCCACGCCGGGCGTTCCCCCGACCGTAGTTGATAAGTACCGCGAGGCGCCACGCCGGGCGCCTCCACCGACCGTAGTCCGTAAGCCGCGTAGGTTTAAGTCTAGTTTGTAAGCGCCACCACCGCCGCCACTAATGTTTGTCATCCCCGCAGAGCGAGACCAACACCGCCGGGGCCACCGCCGGACGCCGCACCGACCACCGCGCCACAATGTAAACGCCGACGATAATAAACTATTGTAACCGATCTAACACGGCTCGTTACTCGCACGACCCGACCCCCTCCCTACCGCGACCGGCCTCCTCGCGGGAACCCTGGCTGCTGCAGCGTCCAGCACCAGGAGGCCCTCGAGCGATGCCCCGTCACGCCGGCGACCGGCGTGACGAGGCAGCAGCGTTACACTCTGTTCGAATTGCGATCCCCTCAAATGTTATACTGCCGAGTATAAAATATTATTTACATTGATGATCTGACTCATTCTTCATAATTTGATTGTTCTTTTCAAGAGAAACATTATTGCTGAGACAATTTATACATTGTAGAGAGATTGCTATATACAAGTTCCTTCAATCGTATTCTAGTAAAGAAACTGAATATTAAAACGATTAATGAAACTACGACAAAATGCTTGAAAAGCATAAACTCGCATTATGCAAAATAAATCAGATTAATAATATATTATTTGCTGTATAAGTAGGTAAAAAAGTAGTAGTATGTTGCATGCTTTTAACAAATAAATGCTTTTTGCATGATCGAAGTGGGAGTAATGCTTATGTATGTATCTAAATGTTTATTTCTGACTGCTTTGCCAATATACTGTAACGAGGCAAATTTTGGCCTCGTTACGAGACGTTGGCGCGCCCCGCTCCCTCCGCTCCGGCGAGTCCTCGCCTCCGGGACGCGGATGTTTCTGTGTATGAGTGTGTGAGTGCGTGTGAGTATGCGTTCCTTTTTTTTTGTTGTTGCGGCCGACCGCCTCGCGCTCCGCCGCCGGTCGTAGGGACCTCCACCCAGGGGAGGGAGGGGCCAGATGGGTCCACCACCTTCGCTGGCCAACCGGCTGATCGGTCGCCGTGCCTCCACCCAGCAGCCGCCTTGGGAGCGACCGGCAGCCGGACACCGAGGACGCCGGGCCTGGGAGCAGCCGATCACCGCCATCTCGCCCGGAACTCCGCCAGAGGGCTCCCAGGACCCGGCCAACCGAATTTACAACATCGAGCGGCCCATCTTGGTTGCCGAACTCCCTGGAGGGAGAACCGCGTACCGGCGGCGAATTTTAGAGAGAAGCGCGCGAGCGGTGAGAGAGAACGGTCGATATTTTGAGTGTTTAGTGGTTTTCGAATTTGATTCAGTTTGCGTGGTGTCGAGTCCTTTTTTTTTATTTGTCATTGTGTGTGCGTTTGTGTGGCGCCCGTTTGTGGAAGGGCCACCCGCACCATTTTGTGGATACGTCGCCGCACTCCAGGTCCAGGTAGGACTCACGCCTTTTGGATGATTTTTGCTAGCGTGTGTGTGCGTGTATCGTGTTCCGCGAGCTAGGCGACCGGATCGACCCGAGGAGACGAGGACTCTCGAGGCCCGTGCCCTTCACCACGCTCCCGACCGATTCGTTGTCCGGTACCGTCCGACTGTCAAGCCCCAGCGGCTTGACCTCGGAGCCGTAACCGTTGACGCTCGTACCGCGCGTTCGAACGAAGCGCATCTTCGTTCCGCGATCTCGCGCGCCGGAAGCGATAGTCGGTTTCGTCGAGGCCCCGGCGCCTCCGTCTCAGAATCGCGAACGGGTCCCCCCCCCCCCCCCCCATACCCGCGACCGCGATCCCGACTAATCTTTCGTTTTCTCCTGGGTCATTCCACGCCAAATCGATCACTTTTTGCAGTCACCATCGGCGATTTTGTTCTAAATGAAATATGTTGTAGTCCATGTGAAATTAGGGGGGGTTTAAGTCATCATTTTGCCGGTTTGGAATTTGTTTAGAAATTACAGGCCTTCGAAGTTTGCAATTTTTGCCAATTTTGACGAAAATGGGTTCCACTTATTAATTTTTATCTCAGGAACTATTTGTCCGATTGAGCTAAATTTTTTTTGTTTTATAGAGGAAGGATCGGGCTATTATAAAATAATTTTTTCTACCCCGATAATTAACTTTATAACGTTGAAAAATGTAAACAAATTCTTTTTTTGCGTTTTTTTCAATGATGGGCCAGAGTGATTTAAATTTTGAAAAAAATATCATCATATTCTTTGAAGTTTCCCCTTCAAAATGAGCCCTTCAGAAGGATGGAGAATTGAAAATTGGCGTCACAATGAGCTGGAAAAGTCGCGGAGTACCCCCGTTTCAGGTAAGCAACTCGTGCGCTCCGCTATTATGGTTGGTTGTTTATACCGCTGGTCTCAAAGTAATACCAGCAGACTTCGAAATAACCCTGTTTACACCTCAAGAATGAATCATAGCTTCATTTATATGTAGATGTTAGTTTCTATACCAATTCAGTTCTTTTCTATATATAACAAAAGGATGGAAAATGACTTTGCTTCTTAGTCCAATTGTAATTTTACACCTCATCCAGTACAACGAAACTATAATTTGTTGTCAACTTTAATACTTAGAAGTCCACTTCACACAATAATTCTATTCATACTTCTGACCATTCCCCTACTTATCCCGTCTCGATAGAAGGAGACCATCACCTTCCCACGGTTTCCATTAGGCAATGTCACCCCTTTTGTGAAACATATTCAATTAGTATAGAAACTAACATCTACATATAAATGAAGCTATGATTAAAAAGGTTTCGTTGGCCAAAAGTGGTTAAAAATATAGTTCTTGAGGTGTAAACAGGGTTATTTCGAAGTCTGCTGGTATTACTTTGAGACCAGCGGTATAAACAACCAACCATAATAGCGAAGCGCACGAGTTGCTTACCTGAAACGGGGGTACTCCGCGACTTTTCCAGCTCATTGTGACGCCAATTTTCAATTCTCCATCCTTCTGAAGGGCTCATTTTGAAGGGGAAACTTTAAAGAATATGATGATATTTTTTTCAAAATTTAAATCACTCTGGCCCATCACTGAAAAAAACGCAAAAAAAGAATTTGTTTACATTTTTCAACATTATAAAGTTAATTATCGGGGTAGAAAAAATTATTTTATAATAGCCCGATCCTTCCTCTATAAAACAAAAAAAATTTAGCTCAATCGGACAAATAGTTCCTGAGATAAAAATTAATAAGTGGAACCCATTTTCGTCAAAATTGGCAAAAATTGCAAACTTCGAAGGCCTGTAATTTCTAAACAAATTCCAAACCGGCAAAATGATGACTTAAACCCCCCCTAATTTCACATGGACTACAACATATTTCATTTAGAACAAAATCGCCGATGGTGACTGCAAAAAGTGATCGATTTGGCGTGGAATGACCCTCCTGTATTTGAAGCTCTAGGACCACCGACACTTTGTATCCGGCCCCTAGTTTTAGTTTCTACAGTAGAGATTTTTCTTTGTATTGAGAATTTCCGCGTCGCGGTTCCTTTTTGCCGCGCTTGGCGGCCGCGTACCTTTTCCTTTGCGCAAAAGTGTACCGCGGAATTCCCGTCTTGTGTTGTTTGGCACGGCCTCTTCGGCCGTTATTAAAGCTACCGTTAAACTACCGAAACACTCGTGGGTCACTTTCAATTAACCTCCCCTGATTTCCGCTCCCCCTACTGAGCAGCTGGAAGGGCGAGGGTTCCAGACGAGTGCTACGGCACTGGCGCCCAAAGAATCGAATCGTCCGTGGATTTGTGCACGGGGCGCGCGGAAAGCGACTTTCCCTGGTCGTATTCCAGCGCAGGGCACCCCTTTGGCTGCCCCCATAACCCGTACGTCACAATACATTTTTGTGGAAGTAAAATATGTATAATTTTAATTCATATAATTCTATTATATAACTTTAAATAATACTAATATATCTATGCAAGTAGCATAGTACATGATATTTTTACAGGTATTCAAAGAACTGTATTGTTCCGAAAAGCGGTTAATTCAAACTAGCGGTTGAGGTAAACTATCGCTGGTTCGGGCGTTCTCGTCGCGCGCGGGTATAAAAACCGGGTACCTCGGCGCCGAAACTCACTTGCTCATTGTTGGCGTTTCGTGCAAACGAGCCTAGTAAATATCGTGTTCTGTAATAGCAACGAATTCGCGTGATCTCAAAACTAGTGATTACAAGTACAGACACAAATGTTCTTACGGTCAACTTATTTTCCACCCACGCCTCCTTCGGTAAAGTTAACCGGCAATTATTCCGGGCATAACCTGCTCTAAGCACAAAACATACTGGTCCTTCGAGCCGGATGTGAAGGAGTGAAACCGTGCGGTGAGAAGTGATTAAACGTGGTGGTGGCCAATTAAGCCTAAAATCAAGCCGCAGTAAGTTGAAACGGCTGGACCTTAAAAGACTATGGTTTAACGCGAGGGCCAGAATCGCGCAACGGCAATCTTTTAAATTCTGTCCGTTGTAACCTCGGTGTTATTGAGCGGGAAACGCCAAGGACGTTCGGTTTCGCATGCCGGGAATCCTGCCAAACAAAGAACAAAGTTCGTTAGCGTTTGAATAAACGTTTAATTTTCGAAAGTCGTGACTACACCCGTGCATCATGGACTCTTTAGTACGCGAAAATCAAGTGTACGCGCGTTTGATTAATAACGCGCGCAGCAACTTTCGCAAGCTGGGTAAAGCAAATCAAACTCCAGCAATCACTCGAAGCCGCATCAACCTCCTCAAGGAGTACTGCGTGCGTTCCTGGAAGAATACGTGCGTTTTTAGGTCACATGCGGCAATGTCCCGAAGAGGGGTTAACCTCCATGCAAAATATATTCTTCACACATCATCCAGTTATTCGGAAAGACCGTAGCACTACGCGTTTACGCGTCGTATTTAATGCCTCTATGAGGACATCTAACGGGTCTACCTTAAATGACCATTTGCTCATCGGCCCTAAATTGCAAGACGATATCACCGCTATCATTTTACGGTGGCGTACGCATCGCTTGGTGTATGCAGCTGACATTGAGAAAGTGTTTCGGCAAATCTGGATAGACTCGCGCGATACGTGTTATCAAACGATCGTTTGGCGTCCTAATCCAGAAGACCATATACGTGCTTATTCTTCACTTACGGTTACCTACGGCACCGCCTGCGCTCCATTTCTCGCGAATCGGGTAATTAAGGGTGCGCAGGAGCCACGGCCGAACTCCGAGCTGACTTCAGCGACAGTTGCGGAGATATTAGGAAGCTCTGTCTCTCCAACGGTGGTGCGACAGAGAGGGTGATGCAACAGTTGTAGGAGAGACGAAGATAAAGCATCGAAGTGGCTTGATTTTCCACCGACTTTGGTGCAACTTCTTGAGCTCAAAGGTATAGGAGAGTGACGGCCAAACTCCGAGTTGACTTCAGCGACAGTTGCGGAAAAAGTAGGAAGTTCTCAAACAAGGATAGATGATCCTTGTCTCTCCAACGGCGTCGTGACAGAGAGGGTGATACAACAATAGCAGGAGATACAAAGACGGAGCGATACCCAACAGCCCGTTTTAGCAACTTAGTTTTTCCCAGATTTTGAAGCGAAGAAGCAATATTTCTTTATGATGTTCGTTTCTTAATATTCCTTATACCATTACGCATCGCTGTACAGAGCCCGAGTTTGCAATTTGGGTTTCTAAATTTTGTGAAAAATAAAAGTGTACGTTCTTATAGAAGAAATTTCTTATAGTACAATTTTTCAAAAAAAGGGCTTTGTACAGCGATAGGCACATTTCTCCCGAATATAAATATCATAATTATAATGCACTTTTCTCGTTATTAAGTCCGAAATTTGGGAAAAACTCAACCCTGTAGGCACTAGATTCGGATTTGCGCAACTTGAGAGACTAGGAAAATGTACGCGGTGAAAAAGGATAAACGAACATACTACGAAACATACTGCGATCGACAAGGATCATACAATTTTCTGCCTGTTGGGTATATACTTTTGACGTCACGATCGTCATAGGGACGCATGCGCATCACGTTACATACGCAGAAAGAACGAAAACTCGTCCTTCAGTCAGTTCGTTTCTTTCCTGAAACGAATAACAATTTCCAGTGTTTTACTTCTATTCCGATAGAGGCGCTAATTCACTCTCCTACACCCTTGTAACGCTATCGCTTGGATTTGATTCGAGTAGTAAATTGATAGAACCGCGTGAACATTGTTACGTAGCAATTACGCCCCCTTGATACTGCGATCATAAATTGAGAGCGAAATACGAATAAACTAAACATCTATGTACTACGAACAGGAAATTCATTGTTAAGAAATGTTCGCCGTGGGCGATCGAACAAGGGAAAGCTGAAGAGCCAGGAAACGAAAACCCGTCAATTAGGAAACTTTCGAGTAAATTTATTAGAGACCGTACCAAATTTGTTGTTTTTAGTTAAGTCACGTACGAGTTCGGACAATAGAAGATTCCTCGCGACGTTGTCTCTATTCATGCGCTTCAAGAGGCTCGTAAATTTCCGTAAGGGTCGGGTGGGCTTGCCAATACAAGTTGTCTTAGTTTTTCGTAGCTTTTCCTGGGTCCCACGCTTTCTCTTAGCACATGGGCGCGATGTCGTCCGGGCCCTTGGCAGGGACACCGTCACCTCCACTCAACCGAGGGTGGACCAGGACCAGGAGAGAGGGATGCCACCGGACGGGGTGGACACCATCCCCATTGGACCAGGGGAGGACCAGGAACTTTCCGGAGGGAGGACCCAAATTCCAGCGAAGAGGGGATCAGCCGAAATCGCGCGAAGACTTCGCCCGCAAAAGGAAAACGATATCGCACTCGCTAACAGACGGTCGCATTCTTTTAACTTTACATTGCCTCGCTGAGTAGTATTTTCGCCAAGTATATTTCAACTTAGAGAATAAATTGAAGTCAAACTAGATCGTGTCTTGATTATTAATCGCGCCGCGAGCAGAGCGCTTCAGCGCTCCACGGGTACCTTACCCACGCCTTGAAAACCACAAAAATCCCTATTCCCGCACGGCGAATCCGCAACATCCTTAAAAAGCAATATTTTCTTACATTTTTTTTTTTTTAATTCCTTGTATCATTACGGAGGGGAGTACAGAGCCCTTTTTTCGAAAAAGTGTCCAGAAAAAAAGTTCTATAAAGATATACACTTTTATTTTTTATAAACTTTCCAGAGGGAAATTGCAAAATCGGGCTCTGTACCCCCCTCCGTAATGATACAAGGAATTTTTCAAAAAATAAAGTGTAAGAAAATATTGCTTTTTAAGCTCAAAAAGTTGCACCAAAGTTGGCGGAAAATCAAGCCGCTTCCATCGCTCTATCTTCGTCTCTCCTACAACTGTTGCATCACCCTCTCTATCCTTGTTCTAGAGCTTCCTAATTTCTCCACAACTGTCGACAAAGGCGCTAGTTTACCTCCTGCGCACCCTTAAAATCTGTATCAATTTTTATCAAGATAAAGACCTAGGGCGGTATTCATAGTCCAAAGTTTTGCTTAAGCAACGTCTTAAGATGTTTTTCGTATTCATAGCCGTGACTTAAGCATTTGCTCAAGTTTTTTCTTAAGCAATTGCTTAAGCAAAGACTTATTGGGCTAAGAAAATCTTATATGACGTCAAAATTCGAAGAAATTAGGTCGTTTGAACAAGTCGCCTGAAACGAAGACTTAAGAAAATCTTATTTGTGAAATCACTAGTGAACGGCAGCCATATTTAAGTTCAATCGACAGTTTACTGTTCAATCTACTTTGTAAAAATGGATATTGCAGCAGCAATTGAAGAATACGAAGAAATTGGAGACTCGGAAGAGGCTGAAAGTGATACACGAATGCCAAAACGGTACATTCGCGATAAGACAAATCCAATGGAATGGTACGAGGATGCGGAGTTTCATAAACGGTTTCGGTTTACGAAGAACAGCGTCTTATATGGACTACTGCCAAAAGTTGAAGACTATCTGGTGAAGATAAATAATCGTGGGCTTGCTGTTCCCCCACTTTTGCAGTTATTAGTATGTTTACGGTTTTATGCCAGCGCAAGTTTTCAGGTTAGAAGTGCAAAATGTCATTACTCACTTATATACATTGTTGCATACATACGTTGAAATAATGTAATGCTGTATATGTGGAATTGTAGATGGTTATAGGGGACATAGCAGGATTGTCACAGCCAACAGTGTCAAGGATTATTTTCCGTGTATCAGTTCTCCTAGCAAGGTTCATTAGAGAAGAAGTGATAATGCCCACTACCATTGAAGGTCAGAATTCCAACCGCCAGCTGTTTCGGGTTCTTGGACAAGGGAACGGAGCAATTGGTTTACCTGGCATCGATGGCGCAATTGACTGCACACATGTGCGGTTAACATATACACGATTCAATGGGCTTGATGAAATGTATCGAAATAGGAAAGGATATTTTTCATTAAATGTACAGGTATATTGTCCAATATTTTTCAATAGATACTATTTCAATATTGCTAATATGTATACATAAACACATTGTAAGAAATGTTCTGTTCATCTGAACATGATGCAGACTGTAGTTGGACCCCGGATGGAATTTCTTGATATTGTGTCAGAACATCCAGGCAGCCACCACGATAGTCGGATTTTCCAAAATTCAAGATTATATATGCGATATAGGGAAGGAAGACTCACTGGGCGTTTGGTCGGTGATGCCGGTTATCCAGCCTTACCGTTTCTGCTAACGCCAATACGAAATCCGCAAACAGATGAAGAGCTAATGTAAAAACATATAACATTCAATATTTATATACATACAATATTTGTATGGTGTTTATTGAGTGTATCTGTATTATTTCCAGGTACAATATCATTCACGGCAGAACGAGGCAAATTGTCGAAAGAACGTACGGCGTGTGGAAGCGACGGTTTCCTATTTTGTCAAGAGGCCTTAGCACAAAATTGTTGTGCTCTACAACCATTATTGTAGCATGTGCAGTGCTGCACAATCTCGCTCTTCGATTCCGCGAGGAACTTCCTGAGGAGGATGAAACACAGGACGAAGGTGAAGACGTGCCACCAACTGCACCACACTGGCAACCGGGAGAAGGCTTTGCAGTTAGGCGAGCTCTCATCGAGCGGTTATTTCGATAAAATGCTCTCGACGTCGAGCGGAACAACGCATTTACAGCATGCTTACATTACACATTTGTGTGTTACTCTATTTGTACATTTGTATCTGTGGTTGAAGTACACAAGTGAATTTATTCATATACTTCAAGCATAGAAACACAATTGAATTGTATATTGCATCGATTTAGTGTTTTAATTTTTATGTCAATTTTCCTGTTTACTTTGATGTAATCATCTACAGGTTGAGGAATAAATATATGCTTCATTTATATATAATTACAGTGTATTTCATTTATAATATGATATAATATAATAATACAAAAATAGTAACATATAACATAATAATATAAAAATAGTAACATATAATATAATAATATAAAAATAGTAACATATAATATAATAATATAAAAATAGTAAGATATAATAACTTAATTTTTATTTTTTTATTTTTCTCTGTGTAGCAGCAATTCTGCTAACTCTGCTTTCGCAGTAGCTGCTCTCAGCTCAAGCTGCTGAATTTTTCGCTCGTGCTCCTCTCTTTGTAAGGCAGTGCGGCACTCAGCTGTCAGCCTTAGAATCCGCAGCTCCTTTTCTTTGTCTGTTGAACAGATGTAATATATTCATTCATGTTAAAAAACAATGTTACACCTGCATACATACAGGTATATGTACAGCAATCAACTAATTCAGTCATGCAGGAGCACATACCTCTAAATACAGATGTTTCTGCACTAACAGTTTGGCTGTGTCTTGCTTCCTCTGGAATGGTTTCCACCAACACAGCATTTTCCACAGTCTCCACATCTGGATCATGTATACTCTCTGCTGCAATACTTTCTCTCTCCGATGTTATTGTTGAGAGAGCAAAGTGTAATGAATCTGTTTCATTTAAAATTCAGTAAGAAATGTGGATAAAAAAAATTGTTTTGATAAAAACCAACTCTAATAAATGAACTTACCATTTGCATTCGCTCCACCTATATTCGACGAAAACAAAGCTGGCGACGTAGATAACATATTGGGAGAAATCATCTCTACATCGGGATCGAGGGTGGCTGTTTGCGCCTCGGGGCTTCCACCGGTGGCGTACCTGCTTTGCTTTTCTTTAGTCAGGTTTTCGCGTTGCGTTTGCTTTAAATTTGCCCACAGCTTTTTTAGCTGCTGCACTGTTCGCTAAAAAATAAAAGACATTTTAATAACAAAGCAAAATGCCCCTTTACCCGAGCTCCGACCGCGTTAACCTCATACTTACTTCCTGCGCTATAACACTTGAGTTATTATATTCATCACACACGTTTCTCCAGGCTGCCTCCTTTTCTTTTAAATTTATTAAGCTGCTTTTTTTGGCTTCTACCACGTGTCTATACTTCTGCAATATTTGCAGAAATAAATTTTTTTCGACGGGAGAAAAATGTTTCCCTCTTCTTTCCATTGCTGGGTCGTTTATTATACTCGCTTGAGACGCTACCCGCTCGAGAACCCCACTCCATCCCCAGCAAACGAAATACCCTAACCCCATTGGTTGTTCTAACGGAATTATTCCGACAGTTGCCGAACGCCAGTGAGCATCGTCTTAAGCAATAGCTTTATAAAGTACGCGGAATAAGACGATTCTTAAGCTTAAGCATTTGCTTGTTCTTAAGCATTTTCTTAAGCAGCGACTATGAATACATGAGGACTTAAGTGAAAACAGAGCGTCTTTATAAAGTTCGATCTTAAGCATTTGCTTAAGACTGGACTATGAATACCGCCCCTACTGTATATGCTAATATATCTATTATTCTTTCATTCTTTCTTCAGCATAATTTCATTCTTTATCTATTTATTTTTCTATTTTATTTTCCATTTGAAAGTCAGTATACATAAAACGTCGGTAGTTCTAGTGTTAATAGTACCCGCGTTTTCATGTTATAACCCCCCCAAACTACCGTATTTCGCTTGAAGCAGAATATAGTTCGATCCCGTATTCACTTGTAGCGCTGTTGTCGCTACTAAACACATACATCACGTCGGTGAGATACGCACACAAGAACATGGTGCTATATAGTATTTATACTTATAAGCAAAATTTATTTAATAATAAAAAATGCTGCAGGGAAAGAAAGACGCTATTTACAAAAATAATGAAATATATTAAAATAATATAACATTTACATAAAATCTATTAAACATTATAACCAATTATAACCATTATGTCCAGCTTGCAGCATAAAAATCAATCCGCTGGACAGCATCTTCTGCACTCTGCAATACTTTTTCTTCTTACAGATTCAGTCCCCTTAGTGTGACATATGTTGAATCTAGATAACACAGAATATTGGTAAAAAATAGCAGAGTACTCTAAATGATCCAGGAACATCCACGAAGCACTGTACATTTTACATGTTCCACAGTGCCAGAAAATCCCTTACCTTGTGTGCGATATCGGTGATTCAACGTATGCATGTAGAGAAGCGCCGCTAGCGCTGCAAGTGAATACGGGATCACACTAAAATCGGCTTCAAGTTCACAAGAGTGAAGCTTGGAGGGCCTGTTCCGAAGGCTGTTATAACGGACAAAAGGTGCAGTGTATGTATATTAGTGTGAAAAGTGAAAAGCAATGGAAATGGATCCACAACCATCGACGTCAAGTGGCATTGCAGAGAAGAAAAAAGCTAGAATGAAAGTATTCCAACAGTATTGGCTAAGTATGGATGTTTTTAAAGGTTGGTTAACGCCACACGAAAATAATACAAAAGCTCTTTGCATGGTTTCTAATAAAGTTCTTTCTTGTGGAAAATTAGATCTAATAAGACATTCAAAAACAAAGTTGCATGTTATTAGTTTAAATAAAAGCCGTACTGTTATCACTCCATCTGCTTTATTGTTCAATAATAAAAATGATAATGATTACATTAATAAAGTTAAGACTGCTGAAATAAAATTAGCTGCTTTTTACACGGAACATAATGTAGCTTTTAAAATTGTTGATCGTATGATACCTTTGTTAAGAGACATTTGTTGTGATTCACAGGTGGTAAAAGATGTTAAATTGTCACGAAGAAAATGTGTGCAAATTATTAAAAATGTCTTAGTAAAACGCGTTAACGATAAACTTGTTGCACAATTAAAAAGTTAAAAGTTTTCTGTCCTACAATTAGTAGATGAAAGCACAACAGAACTATCGCCAACGATAAGTTGCTTTGTATTTTAGTAAAGCACATGTCGTTAGAAAGTAAAAAATGTGTAACTGAATTATTTGAACTGGTTGCCTTAAATGCTCAAAGTTGTTCTGCAGAAAAATTATATTCTGCATTTGAAAATTCTTTTAAAAATAAAAAAATACCAATATCAAACATAGCAGGAATAGCTTGTGATAACGCTTCTGTAATGATAGGAGTTCGAGATTCATTTGTATTTAGATTAAAAAAACACGCACCGGCCCTTATTGTATTAAATTGTGTATGTCATTCTTCAGCTATTATTGCAAGTAAAGTTTGTACAAAATTTTCGGATTCGTGTCAAAACGTGTTACATGCAGTTGCAACTTATTTTTCTACCATTGCAAAAAGATCAGCCATCCTGTGTGAATTTCAAAAATATTTTAAAGTAGAATCGCGTAAAATACTTAAATTATCTAATACAAGATGGTTAGTTTTACAGAAGTGTGTGGTCAGGCTTCTCGATAATTGACAAGTTTTGAAACATTATTTTCAATTAGAAGTAGTAGAAAATCTGAATAAGTCCACAACAATGATTTTTAATATTATAAATGATGATAGCATTAAAGCTTTTATGTTATTTTTAAAATATTCCTTAAGTACGTTTAATGATTTTAATGCTTTGTTTCAAGGAAGACAAATTTTGATTTACAAATTAGCGGAGACTAGTGAACAATTAATAAAACAGATGGGGTCCAATTTCTTGCTACCTCTCATGTTACAAAATATTTCTACAGATATTATTAATCCGCAAAATCTTTTACCAATCAATTCAATATATCTTGGTCCATTATGCGAATCATTTTTAAAAGAAGAATGCCCTGAATTAGCCATGGATATAAAATCTACATGTTTGTCTTTTTATACAACCGTGTTAGAAGAAATGGTAGAACGATTGCCTTATAATAATGAAATTTTTGTGAGCTAAAATTTTTAGATTTTAATATAGCTTTGCGCAAGGAAAGTAGGCTTGTCTTTCCAGACTTACAGAATATAGCAAGACATTTTGAAATTTCTGATATTACGGCTTTAGCTTATGAATAGAGAATGTTACCTCATATATTTAATGACGCGGATAAAACTCTTTTGGCTAATTTAGAAGTTGATGACGTGTGGAAGAATATTTTTGAAAAAAAGAAATTTAATAACGAACCTCTTTTTCCAAATTTAGAAAATATAGTATACAGTTTTGTCACTTCCATATTCTAATGCCGAAGCAGAGAGAATATTTTCTATTATTAGTGATGTGAAGCATAAAAAGACCAATCTGGTAAATGTTGCCTCTCTAGACACGGTTTGTAAAGTACGCTCACATTTTTAGAGTAATAATATTAATTGTCACACTTTTAAAGTAGATTCAACTCATATAAAAGTAAATAATTTTAAGAATTTATATGTATCAAAATATAACAATACAAATCAATAGAATTATACATACTTTTACTTATTCTTCTTTTATTAAAACTTTCTAACGTTAACAATTTAATCTTATTCTCGTAACTTACAATCTGTTACTAATTTTATTTCTTTTTTTAAAATATTTCTTTCTTCTATTACATATTTGCTTTTAATACTTTTGAGCGACTGTTCTCTCTTTTTATTCAGGTGTTAACCAAGTTTTTCTATTATAATTTTATTTCTTTCTTTTATTGTTTAATATTTTTAATTAATTTTAGTTTTTCTTTTGTTATTATTTGTTAGATGTTGTTTGTTGCAATTTTTTATTTTTTCTTTGTGTGGCAACGTCTATATAAACGTCTATATGCCAAAAACGCAGCAGACCCTGATAACATAACCTGATGCCAGATTGGTGCCAAAAACGCAGCAGATCCTGCAACCTCGGCCATTTAAATTTTAAGGAGATAGGTGTATACTGGCATTTAAATTGGGCGCTTTAAATATTTATTTTCATTCGTACCATTAATTTTTTTACTCAAACAAATATTTATTGTTGATAAGTACATATTTTTTGCTGTAGGGTACAGAATATTTACAATTTCAATTCACATTTTCGCGTATCTTTACAAGTTTTATATAATAACAAAAACTGATATTAACACTTTATCTACCGGAAGCCTATTAAGGGTGCGCAGGAGGTAAACTAGCGCCATTGTCGACAGATAGTTCCTTGTCGCTCGGACGGCGGTGCGACAGAGAGGGTGATGCAACAGTTGTAGGAGAGACGAAGATAGAGCATCGAAGCGGCTTGATTTTCCGCCGACTTTGGTGCAACTTTCTGAGTTTAAAAAGCAATATTTTCTTACACTTTTTTTTTTTTAAAGTTCCTTGTATCATTACGGAGGGGGGTACAGAGCCCTTTTTTCGAAAAAGTGTCCAGAAAAAAAGTTCTATAAAGATATACACTTTTACTTTTTATAAACTTTCCAGAGGGAAACTGCAAAATCGGGCTCTGTAGCCCCCCCGCGGAGTGGTACAAGGAATATTTAAAAAAAAGATTCATGAAAAAATATTGCTTCTTGGCTTCAGAAAGTTGCACCAAATACATCGATATGGAATCGGACGATTTGTATGCCAACATGGCTGCCTCGTTATCGCGCTCTCCGCCGTGGCGCTATCGTAGTCTCTCTTTTCTATTACTATTTCGGCAGTCTAAATACGCTTTTCAACTCGCTGCCGTACATAACGTAATAGCATGAATGAAATATCGGAGGTTCGATCCCATGGTGTTCTATACATTTTTTTTTTTTCTATGAAATTTATTATACGTCTCTTCTTGTAAATATTACATATCACATATTTCTTATTTTCTTTTTCATACTCTTTATTTTATTAAATACATTTAGTCAATATTAGCGGACAGAAGATTCGATTCCTCAACCCGTTTGCATTTTGCCGACGTCGACGACGTAGAAAGAGACAGTTTGTGACGGGACGTCACTAACGGACCGCCATGCGGCGGTTTACGCCTGCCGTTTCCCGCTGTCAAAATCGCGCGCACATAACTCGCGGTACCACCGCTACGCGCCGCCGAGCGGCGACCACGCTTTCGCGCGGCTGAACGTCGGCACCGAGCCATACAAATAAGGACGAAAAACGCAGTTTCGACGAGTTCTCTCGGGCTTCGAAGTTGCGACACAGTATATACAGTAGTGCAACTCTCCTGATTTTGTGTCACACGAAATGGAGTGCGCATGCGCGAAGTCAGCTAGTGAAGTTGTAACGCCATCTAAACGTTTCTCTCACTTCCTCTTTCAGTTCTCGCTTTCCATCGCTTTCTCTCAGCGTTTGTCCGTATACCCGCGTGATATTTGTAATACAAATCGTCTCGGTTTCATATCGAGGACGTTTGTGCAATATCCTGCGCCGAAGAAGCAATATTTCTTCTTGAATTTTATTTTAAAATATTCTTTGTATCATTCCGCATTGCAATACAGAGCCCTTTTTTGTAATTTCACTTTTAAAACTTGATAAAAATACGTTTAAAGGTCCGAAATTTTTTTTTTTTAGTTTTCCGAAAAAGCGCTTTGTACATCGATCCGTATACTTCTCCTGATTTCGAAAAGCATATTCATTATACGTGTTTTCGTTATTGTGCCTAAAAAACGCGAAAAACTATTTCGTAGTATACCTCTATTCCGATAGAGGCGCCACTTCATCTCTTTGCTGAGAGAGAGATTAAAAACTGAAAGAGGAAATGAGAGAAAAGTTCAGATGAGGATAGTGGCTAACTCGCTGACTTCGCGCATGCGCACTCCATTTTATGTGACATGAACATCAAAGGTGCCGACAGAGAGTTGCACTACTGTATATACTGTGGTTGCGATAAACGCAGTGCGAACCGAGACGAATCTCCACGTGGTTGTGGGATGAGACCCACAACTCCTAGGGCGAAATAAATATTGCGAAAGGAGCCCGCGCGCTCCAGCGGAACGAACGTCGTTATATTCGCGCATAGTTCTCTTAAAGTTATATTCGCGCATAGTTCTCTCAAAGTTATATAATTCTCATAGTTCTCTTAAAGTTACATAATTCTTATTATATTTGCGCATAATTCTTTAAAGTTACCTAATCCTCGTTATAGTATAAAATATATTATCCCTGCGTGAATGTTCTTGCAGATCCGCTAACGTCGACCGGCGGAACAGCCAGCCGCAAGACCACTAATTTATTGTATGTTAACTAGTATTTAAATAAAACGCATTAAACGAAATCGTCTTCTTTCTCTCGAACTATCCTCGGACCAATCAGCGCTCCGAGCAACCACTGTCCGCGGGACGAGACTCGCACGTGGCACTGCGGCGCCAGGCGCCACCTAACCGGTGCACCTTCAATGCCAGCGTTACAATTTCGATAAAGAAGGAAGGACTGAGAGTCGAGGCGGTCGTACAAAATTAAATGCCTACATGTCGGTGAGACAATACTAATGCAACGTACAGAACCATAAGAGGCGTCGCGGATAAATAGACAGTCGAATGGTGTTTGGTCTAGGGAGTAACGTGCCTGCCTACAAATCCGAGGTTTCCGGGTTCGATTCCCGGCGAAGTAACGTATTCTCACACACATTCATTCACACCGTTTCTCCCCATGCCCCTCGCTTCCGCCGATGTCGAAGTTGTAAGTTGTGACCGACTACAGCAAAAATTCTATAATGCTCGAAAGGAGCGATTTATCCCTGCGACTGGGGCGGAGGGTTCCCTATCGCGGTTTCCACCGTGGGCGCTGTCTCGTTGTCTTTTCTGCTGTTGTTGTGCCCATAGTCTAAAAATGCTTTCCCGTATGGTTCGGTAACGTAGTAAGAATAACAAGCGGCCCGCGCTTATATGTGTTTTATTTGCATATATGCATAGGTATTCATAATGAACATTATATGTGTTGATACCTAAAATTAACTTGTCTCGAACGCAATTGGTTGATAAAAGATTGTCTGATGTAATAATGTTACAAAAAAAAAATTGTAAGGTAGTGAGAAGAAATGTCTACATAAATAAAGTACGCATAATAAAATGCAATTCTTATTTAAAAAGAAACTATGGTCTTGATTCGCAATAAACAACAATTTTCCGGCTCGAAATAAGCAAATCTCTATCCCCACCTTTTCGTTTGATGTCGCCCGCAGAGCGAGAGATCCGAAAACGAGCGAGAGGTCCGTGAACCCCCCTGTTTTTTCTATATGTTCCCCCTCGATTCGCTGAAGAACGAAATCGAGCCGAATAATATACCTGATCCATAATAAGCAACTGGCCAAACCCGAGTGTGTTACTTATTTCGAGGCAATACTGTAATAATAAAACCGTATCAATAAACTGAACCTTCATAATAGTTGTAAAAATAATAAATGCTTTATAACTTTAAATTTTATAATGATATGTAAGGCAAATAAAGTTTTTCTAATATGAAAGGATTATGATGTAGAAGCATGAAATGTAGAAGCGTCAAAGAAATTATTAATTTACATATCCATTCTTTCGTAGTTTCATTTGTACATTGTATTATAAGTATCAGTTTGTAAAAAGAAAATAACAATGAATAATAAAATAAACATTGAAATTATACATTTTCTCTTCTTGTTTCTAGTTCATACAAATCGTTCAAGTAGTAATTATTTTTTATTTTCTTCTGCATCTTCAGATCGATCCCTTGATACAATGGTAAAATTGCAGGAGTATGTATCTCTTTTCTTAATCGTATCAGTACACGCTGAAAAGGAAGAAGAACGCAGTTTCGTTAAAAAAGAAAGACGAATTTCAGAGTGCACATTTATTTTTACGTACATTCAATCTTATACATATTTTTCGTAAAAATAGCGTTGCGGTATAATGTTACAGAAGGTAGCAGTGGTTCGTGAGATATTTCATATTTTGATATGGTAAGATTTCATTCTTCAATATCGAACATCTTGTAAAGTATTGAATGTTTCGAAAATATACCGTACCGCTGTGTTACGAAGAACTATGGAAATCGGTTTACGTAAAAATAAAGGGACGGTATAGCTGCAGTTAAAATAACAATGCTTGCCTTGAAATGTCACTGTTGCCTTTATCGCGGGTAATATTCGAGCAGGTAAGCGTCCCCATTTATCTCGTTTGACTCCGGTTCCACCGAGAACAATACTAAAGACGTCCTGGAGCAATCGAAGTAGAAAAAGCTTTGACTTTCTAATAGTGTAACTAAATGTTATTGTAATATGTTCGTATTCTTTATCATTTTTATCGTACGAAGAAGAGTAACTGGAAAAAAATGTTTAGTACAGTTGCAAAGTATAAAGTATGAAACTTAGATATTTCTTACCTCATTGAAACAGTATCTGTATTGAATGGTCCGGTTGGAATTGTCGGTGATGACACTGCGAGTAGCAAGTAAGCAGCATTTCCGACCATCAACCCTGCCATTTCCTGGCCGCTCCTCGTACACATACCGGCATACCTGCACATTTTCTGGAATACCTGTAAAAATATCACGTACTATGCTGCTTGCATAGATGTATTCGTATTATTGCAAGTTTTATGATACAGTTACATAAATGAAAAGATTGTTCCCGTACAAAAAGTTATATGTACAAATTACGAATGTACACAATTATTGTTATGCTACTAATATTTCTATTAACAAAAAGCTGGTGTTATGAAAATGAAATTGCATTGCCATTGTATATTCAGAATTTTCCAATTCTACTAGATCGCAATTTTCACCGAGGTAAGTGATCGCATCAGAGACAAGAAATATGTACGTTTTCTATATTCAGGTGTTTATTTATATTTCCACATGCCTCTCATTTCTGTTATAATACGTTTTCTTTTATACATCTGCTTATTACTGTAATAAATTACGCGAAGGCTATGCATTGTACGTTATAAATTAGAAATATAATTGTGACGCGATCACTAACTCGGTTCAAATTGCAATCGAATTTACAATGCACTTCTTTCACAAACAGCAATAAGCAGTTTTGCCCACCACCTCATCCCCAGCGGCTTAAAAGTTCATTCAATGGTACATACAGCAGTTAGAAACTATGAAGAACACGAATACACATGTATATACACATTTTTCTGCCTAACCGCTGAATCACATTTTCATTCTTTTAGCCGCTTCCTGTGCTTCAAGTATGTAATGCGGTTCTCGAATTGGCATATATCTTATAAATCTGCTGTCTATTATTTCAGGAATCAAGCAATCCTCGTAGAATCGTTTCAGCGCTGGTAACATTTTCACTTTCCAAAACGTATCGTCACGCTCAACGATTGTGTACTTGATTCCAAAGGGCGTCCATACTGCAAAAATGCAATATTTCCTTTCTGTTATATGCAACTACCCTTGTACTTGAAAATAGTATGCGTGCTTTGTGTTCAGCAAATTATCATTGTTTTTATCAAAAATGCGATGAACATCTCCAATTTTGTTCACAATTGCGTCATAAGGAGACATTTCTCGCGCAGCATAAGGGCATTTGATTTCAACGATGCAATCGTCTCCAACAATGCCATCAGGCGTCGCAGCCAAATATGGAAATTCAGCATCAATGAATAACCCGCATTCATTGATTTCTATTCCCATTATCTCTTGCGATTGCTTCCGTGCCAATGTCTCTTTTTCTTTACCCCACTCAACAGCGACACTTGTTAGTTGGGTAGGATACAGAATATTCTTAACAAGACTTTGGTACGAAGTTGTATCTCGTCTACAACAAACTTTTCCAAAATTGGAAGCAGTTAGCAATTTCTTACGTATTTGACACCACAGCTGGTTTTCATGCTGACCCCGCATAGCATACTCCAATACGTCTCGCGTCTGCTGTTGTTCTCGCAAGTTTTCATAGTGCTCGGATTTCAGGTGTTCGTAAATATTATTATCCAAATCCGGCCGTTCCGCGTTTGGACCATAATCTTTATCAGGTTTACACGTTCGGCTGGAATACTTGGATTTTCGAACAGTGACACCCGATTCCTTTGCTGCTTCAAAATGCTCTTTGCGTTTTTCACGTTGGACAATATTTCTGTTTTCGAGCACTGTCGCACGTGTAGGTGGTTCTTTACCTAACGCGTGACAAGCATCACTCAACGGTGTAAAACTGTTGCATTGTACCACGGATGCTTTTACACGAGTTTGGTAAGAGCCTTTTTGCACCAAATGGGTACGTTTGCCGCCAATAAATTTACATATAATCGCATTACAACTTTCAACAGAATTGCTGGTATACTGATACAGCAGACTTTCTGCATTTTCGATCGTGCGCTTCATTGCATTTTCAACTTTTGAATATAATCCTGCCATTTGCAATTGGGGAACAAGATTTTCTTCGTTTTCTTTCAAATTTCCGTCGCAGAAATATTTCAACGAGGCACAATCTTTATGTTCACCAAACACATGGCTGGGTATATTCCGCAGATCTTTAATCAAACCAGCAATTTTGTTTTGCCAACATGCTTTACTGTTGCGGCGAAACGTTACAGCCTTCACTACAGCGTTTCGAATTTTCATAACGCTATTCGCAACGGCTTTTTTTAATTTGGAAGTACTTCGAGCACCAACAGAACCCGCATCTCGAATTTTATTCGACAAATTGCGGAGAAGATGATTCGTGCATTCAATCTTCTCCACCAAGTCGCCACCCTGTCGCCAACCCCGATGTACTTACTATAGATTAATCCATGCATTTCTATACTGATACGGAAGCCTTCGAGAATGATATCGCTTTCCATGCTGGTTGAACTTTGATTGTGTCCGAAGTTTTTATAACATACATGCTCTTTCGGTGTCGTATTTAAATTGTTAGCGCGAGCGCATACAACGCAATACTTATTGCGAACACCGACAAATAAAACTTTGCGTGTATGGTAACCTATGATTATAGCAGTTCCAGATGGAGAATCGTAACTTCCACTGCGATACGATCTCTTCATCCATGAACCGTCCGTGATCACAGGTATATGTGGAACACCGTTTATGATATCATCTCTCTTGATTGCTAATTCTTTCTCAGCTTTTCCCGCTGCTCGCATTTCTTCCTCTGCAGCAGCAGCAAAAGCTTTAGACATTTTTTCCTCATAATGCAGATATGTCTTGTTACTCATGCATGGAACATCGACAGCAGCCAGGAATTGTTCTAGTTGCTTATGGCTAGTCCCTGTCAATATAGTACCGCATACGGCACCTCTATTGACATCCAATACATTATCGGCTATCGGTTCACTCCAGAAACTGTCTTTGAAGTGACACATTTGACATTCGACAAAATATTGCATTTTCAGACCGTGCCTCATCGTTTTTGTTATCACAAGATCAGTGAAAGTGCATACATTCTTCCAATGGTCAGAAAGTCTCTGCAGTTCTGCATAAACATGACCAAAATCTACGATGCTCCGTCCACTAATCTCGGCAGGATGCAAACGATCTACGTCGATGTTTCCATCTTCGTGCAAAACGATATTTTCGTCATCTTCGGCCGTATCATCTTGCACTTCCGATGTTGCACTGCGTAGCAGACAAGCATTTTCGGAAATTGCAGGGGATGTATGAGATACCGATTGTAACATGATCGTATCGCCATTTTCCACACCTCTTTCATCCGCGGAAACATTCATTACTGAAGTTTCATCTTCGTGAAATGCTTCTTCACTACTTTCATCGAATGTGTGCTCAAATGAATCGAAAGAAGTGGTCGGACTCGGCATAGACACATTACAATCATTAGTGGTGTCCATTACATTTCCCTGACCTTTACTTAACAAAGGAGACGTACCTGCACTTGTTGATTGTGTGGCTCGTTTCCTCGTCTCATCTTCGTACAGAACGATATTTTCGTCATATTCGTTCGTATCATCTTGCACTTCCGATGTTGCACTGCGTAGCAGACAAGCATTTTCGGAAATTGCAGGGGATGTATGAGACACCGATTGTAACATGATCGTATCGCCATTTTCCACACCTCTTTCATCCGCGGAAACATTCATTACTGAAGTTTCATCTTCGTGAAATGCTTCTTCACTACTTTCATCGAATGTGTGCTCAAATGAATCGAAAGAAGTGGTCGGACTCGGCATAGACACATTACAATCATTAGTGGTGTCCATTACATTTCCCTGACCTTTACTTAACAAAGGAGACGTACCTGCACTTGTTGATTGTGTGGCTCATTTCCTCGTCTCATCTTCGTACAGAACGATATTTTCGTCATATTCGTTCGTATCATCTTGCACTTCCGATGTTGCACTGCGTAGCAGACAAGCATTTTCGGAAATTGCAGGGGATGTATGAGACACCGATTGTAACATGATCGTATCGCCATTTTCCACACCTCTTTCATCCGCGGAAACATTCATTACTGAAGTTTCATCTTCGTTAAATGCTTCTTCACTACTTTCATCGAATGTGTGCTCAAATGAATCGAAAGAAGTGGTCGGACTCGGCATAGACACATTACAATCATTAGTGGTGTCCATTACATTTCCCTGACCTTTACTTAACAAAGGAGACGTACCTGCACTTGTTGATTGTGTGGCTCGTTTCCTCGTCTCATCTTCGTACAGAACGATATTTTCGTCATATTCGTTCGTATCATCTTGCACTTCCGATGTTGCACTGCGTAGCAGACAAGCATTTTCGGAAATTGCAGGGGATGTATGAGACACCGATTGTAACATGATCGTATCGCCATTTTCCACACCTCTTTCATCCGCGGAAACATTCATTACTGAAGTTTCATCTTCGTGAAATGCTTCTTCACTACTACGATATATAAAGCTAATTAATACATGGCATTTCACCTTGAATACGATGTACTAGATTATTATTTTCCAAATACAATTTTTACAACACAATAATATGACGGTGCTTTTCTACGCACAGTTTTTACCACGCTTTTTCTCGGTACTCTGGTTTTGCCCGCCAGAGCGCGCAGCCGATACATCACACTCCTCCACCCTAGTCGGAAACCCGTACCGGTCCGGAGGTTTAACATTTCTACGCGGCCTAACGTACCTTTCATTTTTAGTTCGTTCCTTAATTCCAACAGTAGGCTCTGTTGCCTTCTGCCCAGCTTGCTTGCGATTACTAACAAGGGTTGAATCTTGGGACGCAAGTTCCGCGGAAACGAGGGCTGGCGAGTTCGATGGTCGCGGAACATCATCCTTTCCGGCCTCTTGTACGACGTCCGACTGCGGAACAGCTGGTTCTGCCTCTCCATTCGGCACAAGGTCCGCACCTCCAGACAAATCTTCTCCATTGTTATCATTTATGTCACGACCCTTAGCAGACACCATCACGGGCAGACCCTCCACCACGGGCTCCTTGGGTGTGGGTGCCTCTAATGCATCAGTCTGTTCTAACTCTCTGCTTTTGATCTGGTCTATATGTCTTCTCCAAACCAATCCAGGTCCGACTTGTCACCGATAAACTTTTTTTCCTTCATAATTTAAGATTATAGCCTCTATCCATTCTTTCTTATTAGTTCGTCTATAATCGCGTACATACACCTTGTCCCCTTCGCCAAATATCTGCAGCCTTGTTCCTCCATGGTATTTAACAAGGTTCTCCCTCGCTCTGCTGTTTGCAGTTCGATCATTTGGTCTTAACATGTCTAATCTAACACGCACACGCCTATTTAACATTAATACCGCCGGTGATTCGCCAGTACTAGAATGTATCGCATTTCTATAACCTAACAAGTATCTGCTTAAAAGAGTATTTATATCTTTGTCGTTCCTCATATCAGTTAGCATTTTTGTTAATCCTTTCTTAATAATTCCAACCGCATTTTCCGCCGCACCGTTGGTTTCAGGATGGTAAGGTGCCGAAGTCTTATGGATAATACCATTACGCTTACAAAAATTTTCAAATTCAAACGATACAAATTGTCGACCATTATCGCTTACAATGGTTTTAGGTATGCCAAAACGAGCGAAAACCTCCCTCAACTTATCTAAGACGTCTTTACTGTCAGTAGAACTCATGGAAAAAACTTCTATCCATTTACTGAAAGCATCGATAAGAATTAAAAATTTATGTCCTCTAACGGGACCAAAAAGGTCGATATGAATTCTCTCGAAATTTTCTCTCGCTTGTGGCCATAAACTTAGTCTCGATTTTCTAGGGTCCGGCGAAACTAGGTTGCACGCTCTGCAACCTTTAACAAATTTTTCTATGTCGTTATCCAAACCGGGCCACCAACAAACTGATCTAGCTAAACTCTTCATTTTGACCACTCCCAGATGAGTGCTATGCAGCTCTTCTAGAATATTCAGTCTTAGCTTCGTTGGTATTATTACACGATACCCCCACATTACAACTCCACCCTTTATGGTTAATTCGTCTCGCTTGGAAAAGTAAGGATTTAAAAATTCTTCTTCTGCCGCTGGTGTATTTTTCCAACCCTTACTAACACGATCATACAATCTGCTTAATATGGGGTCGCGTCTTGTCTCAATCTTTATTCGAGTCGCATCTATTACTAAGGCTGCTTGTTCATAGATAAATTTTAAATAATCACCGGACTCCTCAGCATTATGTTCCTTGCCAATTGGTAATCTTGACAAGCCATCGGGCCTTCCATTCTCTTGGCCTTTTACAAACTTAATAGTATAGTCAAAATTTGACAGATAAACTGCCCAACGTTGTAGCCTACTGGCTGCGAAAACTGGTAACCCTTTCTTTTCTCCAAAAATTGTCAATAAAGGCCTATGATCCGTTTCCAAGATAAAATGTTTTCCTAATAGATAGCTTTCAAACTTGTAACCGTGCTGGCTACATACCAAGAGACGACACACGAACAGCCGAGTGTAATTGTGTGAGTGTGACAGATTCCCCTACCACCGTAAGGATCCGTGGTCCTTTGTCGCGTGCGAAAGAATTTAGGAGAAGCGCCCCACTAATTAGATATGCGTGCGCATCGATCCCCACTCGATATGGATCGAAGGAGATCGATGCTCGTACAACAAGAATTACTCTACGTCTGGAAGCGAACCAGGTAACACGCGTTTCCAATTCCGTTCAGCGAAAACCGGTATATAATTGAGAGGTCAAACCGACCTGGTAACTTAGTCAAACCGCCTAACTTACCCTCGTTATATACGCGCCTCAAACCGAGGAGTCACGAGCACAAACCGCGCCGTGGCACAGTTAGAACGCGATCCTTTCCTTTGTGTTGTTCCGGCGTGTACAGCGTAGTAGTCACCAATTAAATAAAATCAAATTTTACATCATAACGAGTGGTAATATTAGAATCTCAATTTTCGCTGAGCGGAACGAAACGGTGAGTAAGGTTGTTTGGAGTCACTGCTAATGGTAGAATCTCGCGTGACAAAACCACAGAATCCGTGAACGATTGAGATCGGATAATTCTCATACATCCTGACTCAGCTCCCAGGCTCATACAGGCAGTCGAAGTATCGCTCGGCCCACATAAAGTGTCCCGCCGTAACTTCTGGCTGTCCCTGTGTGCCCTTGTGAGACGTGGACTCGATTGTGAGCATTATCACAATTTCTGCCAGCATTTGATCGTGGCATCGCTCACAGACTCGTTCGAGCATTCAAAGTGTCGCTCAGCTCACGAAAGTGCCCTGCCGTCACTTCTTGAATGTACTCGGATGCCTTTGTGAAGAGGTGGATACGACCGTGTGGCACGGTGATCGCTCTGTTTGGTGGCATCGCGGTATATTAATCTTCACCGATTCTAGTTGAGTAACCGAAGTGTCGCTCAGCCCACGATTCGTGCCTGCCGACATCTTCTGGTTGTTCTCAATTGATCGTGTGAGGTTATAGTGCAGGCACCACTTGATCTTCCCCGAATTGCTCGGCAGGATCAACCTGAGTGTTGCTGCACCGTACGTATCGCGAAATTCACGATCGGATTGTACACAGTCGAAGTCAGGCGTCCGGCATCGGAGAACACCTCGAGCCCACATTCGTGCCTCAGGTGAACTCCTAGGTGTCACAACCTGATTGAGGCTTCGTGGCGTCTCCACCCAGACTCCTCCTCCGATTATTCGGCCGAGAGCGAGGGTGCTGCGACAGATCCTCAATCGTGCGATTGGAGAGCAGTGATTCAAACAACCATCCATCATATTCATTGTCGAGTACTGTATCGCGAATCGGATAGTAGAAGCCGCAGGGAGGGAAATTAGTGTGCAATTGCGGGTGGATATTCAAAAGTATCCACGCGTCGTTGCACACTAGTAGTAGGGTTTCGTTAAAGCCAATCACTAATAATTTTATATTTAAAGCTAATCTTTTCTCCGTTACGTAAAACATTTAACTTGTATATATATATATCTATGTCTATCCTAATCTGCCGAAATAATATCGCGCGCAAATATTGATAAACATTCGTTTCCCCACCACCAAGGTCGAAATATTCGCGTTTTCACGCGAACGTGTGACAGAAGAAAGGACTGAGACATTTGCATTCGTGAACGCGGGAAGACTGTACGAAACGTAATCAAGCCTGTACAAATCGCGAAGTTCTGTTCATTTACCAGAATTGGTGACCAGCCGAATCTAAATTTTGTTCACTCAATTTTCGCCAGAATATATATATATCATTTACATCATAAATTGTTTCCAACTTCTTCAACAATCGATCAGAACTCCCCGCTGTCCAGTACCTGGAGGCCCGAATCCCTCCATCTAATCAATTCCATTTTCTGACATCCTAAATAGTTACATTGTGTTTATCAATTAAAATCGCGTACGGTCAATTCATCTAGAAACCACGGATCTAAGGAGATTATGTAACCGTCGCCAAGGGAAATCTCGTGGGTAGAAAATAAACGGTTACAAACTTTTTGACTCCAAAGAAAATCGCTAAAGCCTCCCTATCGACTGTAGAATAATTCTTTTCGCATTTCGCTAAAACTCTAGATGCGTAAGCTATTGGACGCTCACTATTGTCGGAAAAAATATGCGATAGTACTGCTCCTATCCCATCTTCAGATACGTCACAAGACAACTTCATTGGTACATCCGGCGAGAAATGTGTTAAAATTTGATCTGATGCTAATACTTCTTTAGCTTTGGTAAATGCCTTACTACACTGTTGAGTCCATCTAAATTCCCTGTCATCCTTCAATAAATCATACATGGGGTGCAAAATAGCTGACAGGTTAGGAGCGAAACGGATATAATAGTTTGCTAAACCAGCGAAAGCTCGAATTTGTTTTTTATTAATAGGCGCGGGTGCCTCTAAAATAGCTTGTATCTTATCAGGGTCTTTTCGTAACCCTTCTGCATTAATTATGTGGCCCAAGTATCGAATTTCTGGGCTGAAAAATTCGCATTTGTCCTTATTAACCTTGAGTCCAGCCCTTGATAACCGTCCAAGCACTTCCCTCAAGTTTTCGAGATGCTCGATTCCAGTACTGCCTGTTACGACTATATCGTCTAAGAAATTTATAGCTGCCTTGCAGCCTTGTAAGACTTTTTCAATTTTCTGCTGGAATATACCGCAAGCGGGTTTAATTCCGAAAGGCATCCTGTTAACTTTAAAAATACCTTTATGGGTACTCCAGGCCAATAATATTTTGGATTGTTCATCCAGGACAAGTTGATTGTATGCTTGAGAAAGATCTAATTTAGTGAAATCTTCCCCACCTCTAAGAACTGTAAAAAGTTCTTCTATTCGTGGCAAGGGATATTTAACATCTTTCAAAAATGGATTTACGGTTGTCTTATAATCTGCACAAATCCTAATCTCACCATTTTTTTTTTTAATACTGGCACCAGGGGGGTGCCCCAATCTGAATCTGCTATTTGAGTGATAATCCCTTCCTTTTCCAAACGCTGCAATTCATTTTCTACTTTTTCCTTGAATATCAGTGGCAGAGTCCTAGGTTTACAGAAAACTGGCTTCGCTTGTTCTTTTAGTTCTATTTTTATTTTATCATATTTATAATGCCCTAACCCTGGACTAAACACTTCCGGAAATTCTTCACAAATTCCAATTAACTCCTTACTCATCCTAAATACAGGCTCAGTTCTAACCTTAATCAAATTGAAACTTCTTATCCAGTCTCTGCCTACTAAAGGTGGTCCTCCAGTGTCAATTACCAATACACTGAGCATTTTTTTTAAATTACCGTACTGTGCATACACTTCAACGCTACCAATAGGAAACATTTTTTCTCCAGAATAACTCTTCAATACAACATCTGTTCTATGCAATTCTTTATGCTTAAATCTTTGATCATATAACCAAAGTGGAATTACGGTTCTGGATGCACCACTATCTAACTCCCATACAACCTCTTGACCCTCAACCTTCAATTTAACTGTTATCGGCCTGGTACTATCATCTCTTAATTCAAATAAATCTAAATTACTATCACAACGCTCAATACTATTGCTACGCTCTTCACCAGCATTAATTGTGTCATCGACAAAATGTTGAGAGCACTCTTTGGTACAAACTTTGGCTAAATGCCCTACCTTCTTACAATTTTTACATTTGAACTGTTTGTACTTACATGTCTTAAAATTATGCGCAGTACCCCCGCAAGCAAAACATTTCTTACAGCTAAGGTCCTTAGGAACTACTCGCATTGTCTTTGGTGAATCTGCTGAACTTTTAGCACGACTGACAGCTTCTGGCTTCTTGATATGGAATCTTACACGGTTTACCTCCTGAGCTTCACAAACAAGAACAGCTTCTCTTCTGACAGCGATTTCAAACATCTCTTTCAGACTTTTGGACTCGTCCTCCTCACACAAACGGTTAAGAATTTTGGCATCTGAGAGACCAGTAACAAATTTGTCCTTCAAAACTGCTTCCAAGTTGTTGCCAAATTTACAGGAAACTGACAAACTCTTTACTCGAGCATACCAGTCTGCAATTTTTTCACCACCTGCTTGACTGGCACGATAGAATCTTATCCGTTCTCTAAAAACCGCCTGTTGATGTTGAAAATGGTCTTTTAATAATTTATTAAGAACTTCAAATGTCTTTGTTTGAGGCGATTCCGGGTGGCACAAATCCCTCAACGTCTTGTACACCGTGGGGCTAACTACCGTCAATAAAATAGCCACTTTCTTAGTTTCTTGATCTACATCATTAGCAACAAAATACTGCTGTAGTTGCTCAGAGTACAATCCTCAGTCGTCATTATGCTCGAATTTCGGCAATACACCATGTAGAGCCATTTTGATAAATGACGTGAAAAATTACGCAGTAATTATGCCACGTGCAAACGTAACCTCCAATTGATGCACAAGGGGTTCTCAAATAATCTCGTCGCCAATTTACGATATATAAGGGTAATTAATACATGGCATTTCACCTTGAATACGATGTACTAGATTATTATTTTCCAAATACAATTTTTACAACACAATAATATGACGGTGCTTTTCTACGCACAGTTTTTACCACGCTTTTTCTCGGTACTCTGGTTTTGCCCGCCAGAGCGCGCAGCCGATACATCACAACTACTTTCATCGAATGTGTGCTCAAATGAATCGAAAGAAGTGGTCGGACTCGGCATAGACACATTACAATCATTAGTGGTGTCCATTACATTTCCCTGACCTTTACTTAACAAAGGAGACGTACCTGCACTTGTTGATTGTGTGGCTCGTTTCCTCGTCTCATCTTCGTACAGAACGATATTTTACTTCTTTCATCGAATGTGTGCTCAAATGAATCGAAAGAAGTGGTTGGAATCGGCATAGACACATTACAATCATCAGTGGTATCCATTACATTTCCCTGACCTTCACTGTACAAAGGAGACGTACCTGCACTTGTTGATTGTGTGGCTCGTTTCCTCGTCCCTTCTCGTACGGCAAGCATTCTTCGTTTACGAGACAGGATACGTTTGCCTCTTTTCCTATGACACCTGTCCATCTTTTTTGCACACTTTGTTTACTTCAATTCACAAACACTACTACCGATTGACAAGTGATTTGTGAAGACTATATGAACTAAATATTCAAGAGGACAAATGTCAATGTACCATGGATAAAAAAAAAGGAAAGAAAAAAATAAAATAAAAAAGGGAAATAAAAAGTAAAATAAATTAATTAAAAAAAGGAAATTAAGAAAGTTGTGAGGAATAATAACTAAACTGTTTGATAGTATTATTATTATTATATTTAATATATGTATATGTTTGCTTGTAAGCGACATGGACATAATGGCATCTCGCTAGCGACTGCCTAACGGACGAACTATATGCGTCACACACGGCGCGAGAATTGCACGACGCATATTTCGGAACATATCGAAAATGTACGTGTATATGTATAATACATATATCGTAAATGTACCGCTTACTCAACAAAAGTAAAACAAAGAAGAAAAAAAATAAATTAATTATAAACGGAAGGAAAAAAATAAAAGAAATAAAATAAAACAAGGAAGTTAAAAAGTAAAACAAAAACGGAAATAAAAAAAGGATTGGACTATCTCAAATATACACGAATAGAAGAACCGCGGCGATCGCGATGTTCATTTGACCGTGTTTCCATTGAGATTGTCCCAGTTGACTTCGGACTGCAATCTCGGCGAACTTAGTAGAAAACAGATAGCGGAAGAGAAAGAGATCCAACAGTCAAAACAATCGAAGTAGACGTATTGGTAGTGCAACACACGATCACGTTGCTGGGAGGGGATGGCTGTAGTGAACGACCTTCCGCAGCACGCAACTTTGAATGAATGAACATCGACTAGCGGCTTGTTAATAGTTTCTTGCCGGCAGATTGTTCGGTAATAATCAGGGCCATCCATCTTCAACGAATATGGTGATATTTTTTTTCAAAATTTAAATCACTCTGGTCCATCATCGAAAAAATCGCAAAGAAAGAATTTGTTTACATTTTTCAACATTACGAAGTTAATTATCGGGGTTGAAAAAATTATTTTATAATAGCCCAATCCTTGCTGTATGTGTAAAACAAAACGAAATTTAGCTCCATCGGATAAATAATTCCTGAAATAAAAATTCATAAGTTGGTAAAAAAATCGTATTGGGAAAAAAGATACACTTTAATTAGTTCTATAAGCTTGTATTTTTATTTTGGCGATTTTAGAACTTCAGGAGTCAAGCAAAACATGCACCATCAGATCTTGTAATAAGAGAGGTGTGAGGCCAAGTTCCTTAACGCGAATCGCATTTGCCTCCAATTTCTTATGGTCTACTTTCGCTGTCTTACGGACTTGATCCTCTCGAAGGGTTCTTTGCTTCGCCCAGCATTGAGCTTCGGCGTGTCCACGCTTCAAACAAAAGGAACAAGTCGTCACATTGGTGCTCTTCGTCTCCTCGCGAGGCACTTCACTCCTATCTTTCCTTTTTTTGGGGCACTCTCTTCCCACATGTCCTGTTTCATAACACTCGAAACACCGCTTACGAGGAAAAAGGCGCACACGCAAAAGTTCAGGGCGCGTAGTCGAGCGTCTATTATACTCGCGAGAAGATTCACGTCGTTCACGTCGTTCACGTGATTCATCGCGATTAGCTCTTATCACTCTTATCCTTAATTGGTACTTTGGAGAAATGTGCGATTCCACTCAGCAAATCGGCCGTAGACGTATACCGTGCGTTAATGAGGGATTGGCGCACACTCGCATCCGTAACATGGCCAATGATCAGGCTGATCAATTCATGAGCTTTGTAGGCAATTTGAGTCTGCCCATAATATTTTAATTTATTGCGCGCATATTCAGAGTACGAACTCGCGGAGTCACTGGTATAGGACACCGCACGAGTTAAACGCTCACACAATCTGTCTTCGGACACAAACACAGAACATATGTCTTCCCGGAATTTTGTCCATGTACAAGGGTTGCCTTCCCAATCTTTGTACCATCTTTTGGCCGGACCCGTCAAAGCATGCGTAGCAAGACAACCGTTGAGCAGCCGAGAGGGTTTTAGTTATAGATTCGACTAAATCACACCACTTTTGAGCATCCTCACCAATGTCAGCACCACTGAAGTCAGGCACGGCTTCCACAAAACTATTAGGTGCCGCAGACACAGCGGAAGATACCGGTCCACTCGCGACCGTTTCCAAAAACCGGCGAAACAAATTTTCCAAAGTCGGTTCCGCGGTTTCACTTTCCACACCGTTCATGGTGACGCGTACTTCGCGTCAGAAGATACAACAAGGAGCGATATCCGTTTTAAAATTCACGGTCTTTTATCCCACTTCTGATGTTAACTCTTTAAGCGTTTCCCTCGAGCGTTCTGGGGTAAGTGCCAAGAAGTTCCTCCTGGTCCTCTTACCAGAAGGTACGTCACCTTCCCCACTTCGTGGCCAGATCCTTCAAGAAAACCCTTATCGCCCTGCACGCGCCACGCAGCACCATGACGTCGGGTCATCGGCCACGAGGCACGGTTCGTTCGGCGATCCTCAAAAGAAAGGCATCGAACTTTAACCATAACATCCGCGACTCTTAGAACTCGTCGCAGTCCTACCTATCGGTTACCACCGATCCTTCGTCCGATGACAAACATAGGTTCTCGACAACGACACCTTAAGACCCCCAATGAGTAGGTCAAAGCCCCCTGATGCAACGACCCTGACACGTGTCATCCTTGCACACGGGCTGACGCTAACATGTACCTATATATATCATATGTAGTGTCTTATAAATACTAAGGACGTTGCAGTTTGGAACTAACAAGTAGGGTACGTAGTTGTAAGTAGGGTTGTAAGTAGGGTACGACTGGGTAATACGCTCCAATAAGAAGTACGTAACAGATAAAAACGATTTATGAGAAGAATTATGTTTTATTTACTGCTGTTTGTGTTCAAATAACTTGCGGTAACTACTAACGGATTTTAATTTCATAAGCCATTAAAAAAGTAATTAATAAAGTCAAAACCAAATACGTACATACATATATATGTCTGCAAAGTTCTTATAAATAAGCTACAAACTGGTATTATCCAGAAAAAGGGAAAATAATGTGCAATGAATGTAACATCAAATAATGTGAAGATCTCTACCATAAAAGCTAACATTTTACCACCACCACGGGGGGATCCCCCTTTGAAGCAGCCAAGCGTGAAATCGACAACCGAGCCGGCGTGGCGTGGAGTCGAGTATCGGTGAGACACACACTAATGCAAGCAAAGTACAAAGACTGGAACTTTCTTAATTTTTATTCTATTTTCATGAAACTTTTACCACCGTGTTCGTCTCATTTTTTCTTATTAAAATGACATCAAACACGATATAATTACCATCATAATTATTTGTGTGACAACCCATTTTCGGACTTCACATTTACGATACAGATACGAGATCGTAACTTCATCCATTGTGATCGTAACTATATTGACCGTTTATTTTAAAAATGGTGTAAGTCCATTTTTTTTTAAATTTGAGATATCACGTAATTTATGTTTAATTTAGTGTAAACTTTTTATTTGTAACTGGTTAATATTTAATATCTTAAAAAATACCAATGTTTTGTTCAATTTAAAGTTGGTCGATAGAAGAAATTGCGTAGTCATTGATTATGAAAGTGGTGTAAGTCCAATTTCCATAGACAGGTAGCGAGATCAGTGGCTACTGGTGGCTACATTTGTTTTATTTCACGTGTCGAAAGTTGCTGTTCTAAGTTACTTATTTTATTTTCCTCCAAAAATGATACAGGTACAAAAGTGATACAGGTAACAAGTGCACCGTATACTATTTTATATAAAACATCAATGGAGGGCACAGAATTTAATATTTTAGATTTATCACCTACATGCCGGAAGACCGCCAAAATTTGAAAAAATCACCCTGGCGCCTTTGTATCATGATGCCAGGCCTATTACATACGAGAAATATAAAGATATGGAGCAGTTATTACCTTATACACCTCCTGTGCATCATGAATATTTCAAAACACTACAACATGAAGAGCATAAATAAATGTATAAATATAATTAACGTTCAAAATAATAATAAAATTTTTGAAAAAAAAAAAATACAACCGACTTCGGAATGCATTGAAAAGGATGAAATAATTTTAATTTATATTTCGGAGACGGCGCAAAATGAAAAATTTTCTACATTGGAAATTGTCAAAATTCTTTAATCCTTTTACATATTTTCACATTAGCAACATCTTTCATTTACATAATTTTTAATTTTGCGCCGTCTCCGAAATATAAATTAAAATTATTTCGTCCTTTTTAGTGCATTCCGAAGTCGGTTGTATTTATTTTCCAAAAATTTTTTCATTTCACATTTTTTAGTGGCCATCGGAGGAGTCCTTGCAGTTCCGATTGGTCAATCCATTTCGGAGTAATTGGCGGACATACATAAAAAAAAAAAAGTATACTGATCGAATTGAGTAACCTCCTCCTTTTCGAAGTCGGTTAAAAAATAGTACTCCTATTTTATTTGGATTAATATGAAATATATTTCAAGTGATATTTAATTTTTCATAATTGAAATTAAATGATTTTTGCGATTGACTAATTATGAAAGTGGTGTAAGTCCATTTGCAGCCCGTAAATATACATTATTTTAGTTAAATTCGCCTAAAAGAAATTGATATAATCAAATTGCATATTGATAAATTAATAGAAACATTGCCAGACTTGACATAATTAAACATAATTAAACGGTCCAATATATATCGTGTTTGGTGTCATTGTGATCAGAAAAACGAGACAAATACGACGGTGGAAGTTTGGTCGACAAACAACCAAACATATGGTGTATTCATTTCTGAATTTGAAAGGTTGAACTCGCCCGAGTCCCTGCCGAACGCCTCGAACCTCAGTTCCTCTTTCTGTTTCAGTCGCTATCCTTCACTATGTTCGGAACATTATAAAAGATGTAGTACCTCTTCTATACATGTGACCTTGCAGAACTGAAGTTTTCACATTTTGGAAGAGAATACTGTAGACCAGTGGTTCTTAACTATTTTTATAATACATATGTAGACCGTTTAAAAACGGCGCCCGATCGTGTACGAATGTGAGATCGCGTGAATGGGAGAGAGAGTGAATATATATAAACAAACGAAACGCGAGCGAACGATAGAAGAACTGCGAAAAGAAGAGAAAGAGTGCGACACGTTGTGAGCCGGTTAATCGAATATACCATTATAGTTAATACAACACATATATTAATTTAAACGTTATATTTTTTCATATAATCGGAAGTGTTCCCTGACTTCAAAAATCGTGTCGACGTAGCAGTGGTTAGGGATATGTACACTTGGAGAACCCCTGGCAAAGTATCACTCGTGCGAGGATTGCCAGTGTTTTCAGAAAACGAATACAAACGATAGGCAGGCACTCCAAAAAATTCAAGTATCGGTCGCCTGCAATATATTTATTGCTCTGACCGTTATCCTTTGTTGTCCTGGAGAAAGCATGGGACTGCAAACAGTCCGGAGTAACAATAAAACGCTTTGCTTAAGTTGTTGGTTTGCAAAACACGTGGCTTTAAAGTGACATGTGATTACAAATATTTCTGATATTTCTTACAAATTGTTATATTGTACCTGAGCGACGTATCGCCTGAATGAGGAGGACAAGCATAGTTTCTTTTTTAAATGGAGTAAAAGCCGAGCGTGCAATGGTTATTGGGAATCATAAAATATAACTGGTACATGTATGTGCATGGCTAGGGTGACTGTTGTTTTCAGGTTTCAAATGATCCCCCCCCTCCAAGCAGTTCTACGAAGCGAAAGGATAGAATAAATATAATTATATATAACGAAAGGTGTAGTTGTGGGTTATTTTGTACCTCTTCCCCATAGAGTTCTGTTATAAATTATTATACATATCCAAAAACGTGAGAGGCAACGGTTGGACATTGGGGCAGCAGACATCTGTTACCCTGTAACTCTGATGTTTCTACGACGAACGGTTTTCGAAAGAATTGGAGAAACTGATTTTCAATTCTGTAGAGAAAAGCCATCGAAACTTTTCGTTACCCTCTTCAGAACACCAATTATGACCCTAGCTAAAGAAAAGGTTTGCTTCGAGACCGCGAGACAAAACAACACTACGGTCTCGCTCGGGTAATAAAGAACAGACCCATGTCCCTGCAGCTATGTCATCGTAGAATAATTACAAAGAAATGTTTGTGTAAAGAGTAACGGTAAAGGCAACAAATTTACAGTTGAGATGTTCCAATGGAAATAAGTCCACACACGGTGCCATTCCAGTTATTTTTCTCTTCCAATGTTTTAACTGAGATATTTCACAGAAGAAACTATAAACAATACAACAGTACTTTTTTATGATAAATTGACGGCGAGTGAATAGTTAACATTATATGTTAGATATGAAATACAAAGTACGGCTAGCAACAATGATTAATTCATTTCTCTAACAAGAGAATTAAACAATTATTTGTTTCACGATTAATTACATGTGATTTCTATTTTTCTTATTAGTCGATTTTCGTTGATAAGCCATCGATTAACAAGTTTTCTGATTGGTAGAGGCATTTTTAAAAATCCAACATTATTCAAATAATTAGGATATTCCAATTAAGCAATTGACGATGATTAAAGATTATAAAAGCATCGTGCATCACCCGCGAGCGGCAGCAGAAATAACCGAAAGATCGTAGGCAGAACATAAAGTAACTTTAGAACAGTCAGACTTGTAACTCTAAAACATTCAATAAACCACGTATCACTTCGTCTATTCTCGTGAAACTCCCGGTGAATTCTAATTCTTTAAACGCTCCAGAACCTCAGCTATCACATAATTAATCCCATAATTATATTAATTAATTAATTGTTGATACCCCGACGGACACAATAATGTATAATTTTGTAATTATTTGAAATTTTTTGTAAGAATGAATAATTTTAATCAGAAAAATTTAATGTATTAATAACATTTTTATTTTAAAATCATAACGTATAAACAAAAAAATATGTTTGTTGCATAATGTTGTTTCACGAATACTTAATTTTTAACTCTTATGTCAGCTTCGAACTCATCTTCATTTATCTACTGTCTCTTTCTAAGTTGACGACGTCAGAATGTAAACCGTTAGAGAATCGAATCTTCTGTCCGCCAAATTTTTCTCAACGATCTCGGATCGTAAACACTTGTGTATGTATAGGACGCAGGGCTCGAATTTCGAAAACGTGTAGAAGACTGTCCCGTTCGAGAATAACCAGTTTGATTCATTTCAAGTTCTGGATAAATGTTCACATTCGACACTGAACTATGAACTTTTACGAGACAGTCCTCAAGCTCTTTTGTATTTTGCCGACGTCGACGAACATAGAAAGAGACAGCGAGAAAGGAGAAACATTTACAAGCCTAATCATCATAACCAATTGTCATAACAATATCGTATTTGATCTCATTTTAATCAGGAAAATCTTATCAATACGTTAGTCAAATTTGTATTAAAACAAAGTTAAAAATAAAAGAATTTGCACGTTGCATTAGTATTGTCTCATCGATATGAAGGCATTTAATTTTTTACGATCGCCTCGACTCTCAGTCTGTTCGGGAATTGGCCTCCCGACGACAAGGGGGTCATCTGTCGGATCGTCTCGGCGGCTCGTCGGATCGCCGCGTTTCTGATCAGACCCGGACGCGATGCGCCTGCGCGTCGCCATCTTGCAACCGGCACGGCCACGCGCTCGAACCGGCAAGACGGCGTCGGCCATTACGTCGTGCAGTCTGACGAACGAAGCATCGCTCGTGTTCAAGCCATTGACCGCCATTTTGCGCCCTTCTCGTTTTCTCTGCTCTAAGAAGCACTCGTGGACCTTCTCGCCGCGTTAATAATCGGTTTTCTCGGACATTGTTCATAGTGTAATTAAAGTTAAGCTAGTTCTTTAAGAAAAGACACTCAGTGCATAGATTGTAAGACGTAGTATAATAAATTAGAGTAAGAAAAGGACCGTCTCCGCCCCGCTCTCTTTTGTACCTTCAACGCGATCGGCGCTCACCGTCTCGAGCACCAGACGGAAATCTCGTTTTTTCGGCACTTCTCGTAACATTTTTTGGTCCTTCGAGCCGGATCTCGTGGCGGTGAAGGTGAAGTGCAAAAAGTGCGGATAAAAGTGCGGAAGTTCTCGGTCGAAAGGCGTGGCAATACGGAACATTCTCGAACGCTCGCGTGGTTCGTCTCCTCTCGCTCTCTCGCTCGCTCGCGCGGTCCGTCTCCCCTCGCGCTCTCTCTCCCTCTCGCTGGTGCGTTCGGTGACGTGTTAAGGACATGGCGTCGCTCGAGGGACAGATTCATCTTCAGACTAGTCGATTCGAGTTCGTGAGGATCCTCCTAGAGGAGACCAAGACAACCGCCTTCCAGCAACTCGAGGAGGCAGAGTTACAGTCGAGATTGAGACAACTCGACCACTACTGGACAAAATTCGAGTGTTTACACGAGGAAATGTGCCTCGACAAGGATAGCGGGATTCTTGAACACGAGTTCACAAGGGATCAGATCTTTAACAAGTGCCTCGTGATGTATTCCTCGGCTCGGGGAGCCATTGTGAAAAGGATTTCGATAAAGAGCGAGCCTGTGGACCCCCCTGAGACACCACGACGCACCTCTCTCGGCCCAGTTCCCGGTAGTGCTCACTGACCGGTGTTGTCGGAAATTTCGCTGCCGAAGTTCACGGGTGACTACGCCCAGTGGACCTCGTTCCGGGACCTTTTCACGTCAATGGTCCTTCTCAACCAGGACCTCTCGAAGGTAGTGAAAATGCACTATCTTCGGAGCAGCCTCTCCGGCGAAGCTGCTCAACTGATCGCGAACCTGCCCATCGCGGAGGACTCCCTGGAGATCGCGTGGCACCAGCTTAGATCGAGGTTCGACAATAGGAAGCTTCTCACCATGGCTCAGCTCGAGAAGCTATTCGGAACGTCTCCAATGGCGGAGCATTCAGCCAAGGAGTTGAACCGACTCCTCAACTCCGTCACTGAAGCGATTAGCTCCCTTCGAGCCTTGGAAGTTCCCACGGACCATTGGAACGAAGTGTTGGTGTATCTCGTGTTGAAGCGTCTCAGTGCCAAACTTCGTGAGGATTGGGAGTGCCGGACCGGCTCCACAACGGAGTTTCCTTCGTACACGGAGCTGAGGACGTTCCTCGGCGGCCGGGCAAGGGCGTTGGAGTCCCTTGAATCGGCCAAGGGGGGAGCAGCCCCAGTCAGGAACGTCGGACCATCTCGAGGGCCATCCACCCCGTCACGCGGATCATCTCGCGGGGTCGGGTCTCCCCCTCCCCGCCGAAGAACCAAGGTGAACGTCTCGACGGTGCCAGCAACGGGTTCGTCTCAGGGGTCCGTCTCAGCGCCTTACCCCTGCTCTTACTGCACCCGCGACCACTATCTGACCTCGTGTCCCGCGTTTCGTGCAATGCCCGAGTGGGAACGGAGAAAGACGGTTGTGGATCTGTACCTGTGCTTCAACTGTCTCGGGAAGCACAGTGTGAAGATGTGCCAATCGGACAAACAGTGCCAACGGTGTGCGAACAAACACCACACACTTATACACACTGGGGAGGAGGGCGACCCGGCGTGGAAGAAGCCGGTGAATCTTGAGCGGTAAACCCACCTCACACCGGTTCACGACCGCCTGACGTTCTACCCGGACAAAAGGGGACCGTCTCGGCCTGCATCTCCACAGCCGGACTACACGCAACCCGGACCATCTCAGCCGCGGTCCAGCAGCGAATAGGACAACGCGGCCCAGGGGAGAAAACACGGATCATCTCGACAAGCCAGGCTCTTCTCACGACCAGGGGTCCTTCTCGCAACCTGTTTGGCGTTGCTCCACGTCAGAAAATCAACAAAGATACAGGTAAAAGTTTTGATTGATCCTGGTTCCGAAATCTCCCTAATGAACTCTCGGCTTGTCAAACGGTTTCAACTGCCAACATCACGATCTTCTCACCTATGTGAAGTTAGCACCCGACTTAAAAAAATCAGACTTTTTATACAAGCATTCGATTGTACTCGGTTTGTACCCGATTGTACCGATACGCGTTTCGTTTGTACCACGAAGGGGTGAAAGTTACGAGGGGTTAAAAATTCACCAGCACCCGACTTTGAGATACGCTAACCAAACAAATTCTATATGACAAAGCATCGTTTGTACACGTTTGTACCGCTTTCGGTTTTGTTTGTACCCCTTCGGGGGTGGAAATACGAAGAAATGAAAAAACGCATAGGGGTAACTTCGTTGTTTTTGAAGATATTCGGAATCTGAAAGCGGGTGCTGTTTCCTAGTCGTTTGTACTCGTTTGTACCGCTTTCCGTTTCGATTGTACCCCTTCGGGGGTGGAAATACGAAGAAATGAAAAAACGCATAGGGGGTAACTTCGTTGTTTTTGAAGATATTCGGAATCTGAAAGCGGGTGCTGTTTCCTAGTCGTTTGTACCCGTTTGTACCGCTTTCCGTTTCGATTGTACCCCTTCGGGGGTGGAAATACGAAGAAATGAAAAAACGCATAGGGGGTAACTTCGTTGTTTTTGAAGATATTCGGAATCTGAAAGCGGGTGCTGTTTCCTAGTCGTTTGTACCCGTTTGTACCGCTTTCCGTTTCGATTGTACCCCTTCGGGGGTGGAAATACGAAGAAATGAAAAAACGCATAGGGGGTAACTTCGTTGTTTTTGAAGATATTCGGAATCTGAAAGCGGGTGCTGTTTCCTAGTCGTTTGTACCCGTTTGTACCGCTTTCCGTTTCGACTGTACCCCTTCGGGGGTGGAAATACGAAGAAATGAAAAAACGCATAGGGGGTAACTTCGTTGTTTTTGAAGATATTCGGAATCTGAAAGCGGGTGCTGTTTCCAAATCGTTTGTACCCGTTTGTACCGCTTTCCGTTTCGATTGTACCTCTTCGGGGGTGGAAATACGGCGGTTCATATTCGATGTATGTAATTCGTTCTGCAAAATTCATATGTTAATCAGATATGATTCTAAATCAGTAAATGTACATATACACATTTTATATTTTCTCGCTTTGTCGTATTTAAACGAACTGGATAAATTCCCATACCACCCTTATGAGGTATTACCACGGCACGTTACCGTTTGTTTTTGTATGTGGGTAGTTCGCCGGTAGCCCTATCGTCCCACGATTATACATACCTTAAGTATGACACAGCTGCAATATTATATACGTGCTAAAGGTTCTGAATTGTAAAACTTGGATCTATACAATATCGGAGATATAAAGATATACGTCCTTATGAGGAACAATGTAGCAATGGGAAAACAATACTTTTTCCTTGAATTTCTTATTTAACATATTTGCTTGAAATATCTGTAATGTTGGAAATTTCTAAAGGACCTAAAGAAGGAGGTTCTATAAAAGAGTTCCAATTTCTGATGACTTACACGGACTCTCATAAAAATCTTGCAAATATAAAAATTTTCTACCAACTATTATATACAGTTCATCTGATAATATTAAATTTTCCACAAGAATGGTGTTCCCATCTATAAGAGAACAACAGTTGTTGGGTTCGGTAGTTTTCAAGCTGAACTTATGGAAATCAACGCGACCGAATTGTTTCGTAACATGGATATTATCTGTTAAAGGCCCTTCAAAATGCTCATTTAAGAAGATAGGAAATGTAGTAGTACACGCTTTTCCACCCATAAAAACATTACATTTTTCTATATGCTGTTTCACTATTTGTTCCAAAACTTTATCCTTTTTAACCGACTTCGAAAAGAAGGAGGTTACTCAATTCGATCAGTATATTTTTTTTTTTTTTTTTTTTTTTTTTTTTTTTTTTTTTTTTATGTATGTCCGCCGATTACGCCGAGATGGCTGGACCAATCGGGATGAAACCTTTTACATCTTGTAGGGTATGACTCCCAGTTGGTCCCGTAAGAAAAACATTTTGCATTTTTTCATTCTTTACCCCTTTTTTATTGCAAAAACACAGTTTTGTACATGCTAGGTTTGGTCACCGATTACGCCGAGATGGATGGACCAATCCGAACAAAACCTTTTTCATCTTGTAGGCTATGACCCCCACTAGAAACGGGATAAAATACATTTTTTATTTTAACATTGGTTACCCTGTTTTATCATGTTTTATTATAAATTACTACAAATCAAAGAGTACCATTTCGTCCGCGTCATGTATGTCCGGCGATTTCTCCGAGATGGATCGACCAATCGGAACGAAATTTTTCGTATCTTGTAGGGTGTGCCCCCCAGTTGGCCCCGTATAAAAAACATTTTGCATTTTATCATCGTGTACCCCTTTTTTATTGCATAGAAGCGTACTGTTTCGTCCACGTCATGTATGGTCACCGATTACTCCATGATGAATTGACCAATCGGATAGAAACTTGTTGGATCTTGTAGGGTATGACTTCCAGTTGGTCTAGCAACAAACATATTATGCATTTTTTCGTCTTTTCCCACGTTTATTGCAAAAACCGTACTATTTCGCGCATAATCGGCCTAATATCGATGAAGCCTAGTATTACATTTTGCGACCGGAGATGTTTCCACGATGTTCCCATTTGCAACATTCCCTCCACTTTCCTACACCTCCCTTCGCTTCCCTGCACTTCCCTGCACTTCCTTATCTTTCCCTTCCAAACCCAACTCGCCCTGCCCCTTCCTTTCCTCCCCTCGCTCCCCTTCCCTTTCATTTCAATCCCTTTCCTTCCCTTCTCTACCTACCCCTGCTGTTCCGTCCATTACTAATTACTACTCTTATTGCAATAATTATGTTTCTAGCGTGACGGCCACATGGCAAGTGGGAAGTGCGAATCAAGCAATATCCTACTTTCCTATATGTTACATCAGACACAGTAAATCCCAGTTGTTACGTGAGATTTGAAAGAATTATGTATAATTTCGTAAATTTTGTGTGGTTTTACGTATTTTATATAATTGCTTACTATTTATTCCAATACAATATGATTATTAAGGATTTCAGTAGAGGAGTTAGGTATATTGCAGCATTAGTATCCATGTTCATGTCTGAAACAATAGTACATACATGTTTCTGTAGTATAATCGTAGTGAAAAGAAAAAAAAACACTCGCAAGGACGCACGGAACACACGCCCGCATGACCGACCGCGGGTTGTGTGGTTTTACGTATTTTATATACGTACCTCCACCTGCGTGCGGGCGTGCGTGCGGGCGTGCGTGCGGGCGGGCGTATGGTCGGCCGTGCGTGCGGTCGGGCGGGCGTGCGTGCGGGCGGTCGGTCGGGCGTGTGTGCGTGCGGGCGGGCGTGCGGGCGTGCGGGCGTGCGTGCGTGCGTGCGGGCGGGCGGGCTGGCGGGCGCGCGGGCGTGCGTGCGGGCGGGCGTGCGGGCGGGCGTGCGTGCGGGCGGGCGTGCGGTCGCGCGGGCGGGCGGGTCGACGCGCGGGCGTGCGTGCGGGCGGGCGTGCGGGCGCGCGGGCGTGCGTGCGGGCGGGTGTGCGGGCGGGCGTGCGTGCGGGCGTGCGGGCGGGCGCGCGGGCGGGCGGGTCAGCGCGCGGGCAGGCGGGCGTGCGGGCGTGCGTGCGCGCGGGCGGGCGTGCGGGTCGACGCGCGGGCGTGCGTGCGGGCGGGCGTGCGGGCGCGCGGGCGGGCGGGTCGACGCGCGGGCGTGCGTGCGTGCGTGCGGGCGGGCGGGCTGGCGGGCGCGCGGGCGTGCGTGCGGGCGGGCGTGCGTGCGGGCGGGCGTGCGGTCGCGCGGGCGGGCGGGTCGACGCGCGGGCGTGCGTGCGGGCGGGCGTGCGGGCGCGCGGGCGTGCGTGCGGGCGGGTGTGCGGGCGGGTGTGCGGGCGGGCGTGCGTGCGGGCGTGCGGGCGTGCGGGCGGGCGCGCGGGCGCGCGGGCGGGCGGGTCAGCGCGGGCGGGCGGGCGTGCGGGCGTGCGTGCGCGCGGGCGGGCGGGCGTGCGTGCGTGCGGGCGGGCGGGCGTGTGTGTGTTTTTTATCTTTTTACTACGATGATACTACAGAGACATGTATGTACTTTTGTTTCAGAAATGAACATGAATACTTCCGCTGACAATCGTATGTATACCTTGATTTCATAACGATGAGATATAATATATGAAGAGAGGAACACCGTTATACAGTATGTGGCTATTACTTCGCAGGGAATGCAAAGATCGCCACTAAAAAGAGTGAAATAAAATAATTTTTGGAAAAAAAATATAACCGACTTCGAAATGCACTAAAAAGAATAAAATAATATTTAATTCTCTTCGTGGATTTCTTTCCAGCTATGTATAACATTTATGACAATATTACATTACATGTTAGATAAAATGCATATTTTTCGGAGGCGGGCAGGGTCAAAAATTTTCTCAGAATCAAACAATTTTCGTAACTTTCAGTACAGGAAATGTTTAATTGAAAACTGTCTAAACGAAACATGTTGCTGATTGCAATTTGTTTGGGGTATGGCGGTCTTGATAACAGATGAGCGTCAAGAAGAACACATTGATACGTGACAACGTGGAAGAATGAAACTGTATAGTGGTCAGTTTCGGCGTACAAAATGTTTTTCAATCAAAACTTTCTATATGACAGATGTTGCTGATTATGATTTGATTGAAGGTGGACTTGGTACTGAACGGTCCGAAACAGAAAATGCATTTTTGATATTGCCCCGCCTCCGAAAAATATGCATTTTATCTAACATGTAATGTAATATTGTCATCAATGTTATACATAGCTGGAGAGAAATCCACGAAGAGAATTAAATATTATTTTATTCTTTTTAGTGCATTTCGAAGTCGGTTATATTTTTTCCGAATAGATTTTAAAATAGTGTGGTGTTATTGTTACAAACTCGCGGTTTTTTCAACGCTCTCGACGCGATCGTGGCTCAGCCCGCTCTGCGTGCACGTAGGCATCGGCGTACAGGTGGATTCTTCTGAAAATCGGGGCGCTCTCATCGAAAAGGCCGTACGCGAACTCGCCGCGAAATTTAAATATTTACAATAGTTTGTAAAGAATGTTCAAACGGGAAAGCACTGAAATTGTCAAGAAGCCCATACTTCCTAACATCCTCTGCAATGTGTATAAGATTGTGTACATTGTGAGATATATTCTGAGGTCCGTATAACAGTTTAAAAGTCATGACAAAATAGCGTAATAATCGCGATGTGAAGTCAATAAAATCAGAACACTTGCAATTTGATAAAATGGAAATTGCCACATGCAATGAAATAAAATTCGAATATCTATCTTTACTTAAATTATTCAACAAAACTACTAGCCTGGTATAAAGTAATAAAAAAATTTTTGGAAAAAAAAATACAACCGACTTCGGAATGCACTAAAAAGGACGAAATAATTTAAATTTATATTTCGTAGACGGCGCAAAATTAAAAATTATGTAAATGAAGGATGTTGTTAATGTCAAAATATGTAAAAGGATTAAAGAATTTTGACAATTTCCATTGTAGAAAATTTTTAATTTTGCGCCGTCTCCGAAATATAAATTTAAATTATTTCGTCCTTTTTAGTGCATTCCGAAGTCGGTTGTATTTTTTTTTCCAAAAATTTTTTTATTTCACATTTTTTAGTGGCGATTGGAGCATTCCTTGAAAAGTTCAACAAAGGGTTGGGAAGATAAGGGCAGGGAAGGGCAGGGTAGTGAAGGGAAGGGCAGGGAATGTTGCAAATGGGATCATCGTGGAAACATCTGCGGCCGCAAAATGTAATACTAGGCTTCATCGATATCAGGCCGAATATACGTGAAATAGCACGTGTTTTGCGATAAAAGCGGAAAAAATGTAGAAATCCGAACCGGGTTTTTTTACGGGACCAACTGTTGGTCATACTCTATAAGATGCTAAATGTTTCGTTCCGATTGGTCCATCCATCTTGGATGAATCGATGACCATACACAACGTGGACGAAATGGTACGCTTTTTTGCAATAAAAAGGTGGCAAGCGGTGGTGAAATGCAAAATTTTTTTTTTACGGGACCAACTGGGAGTCATACCCTACAAGATGCAAAAGGTTTGGTTCCGATTGGTCCATTCATCTCGGCGTAATCGGGGCACATACATAAAAAAAAAAAAAAAATATATATATACCTGTCGAATTGAGTAACCTCCTTTTTCGAAGTCGGTTAAGAATTGAGTAACCTCCTTTTTCGAAGTCGGTTAAAAATTGTCTAAATTCAGTTGTTTTCCAACGTTCCAATTCGTTCAATATTCGCGGTTTTCTATTAAATTCTAATGGTATGTACCTTGCTAGAGATATTAAGGAATTGGAAATGTTTGTAACCTTCGCGTGTGAAATTTTTGTGGATGGTTTGCCGGAACACCATAAATTCAGAAGTAACTTTTTCATGACACCCAAACAAATTAAGTGCATGTAATCTAGCGGAAAAGAATCGATCATATTAACACCCGGAATATTTTGTAAAATCAATGTACCGATATGATGGTCATCATCAGCTTTTGATCTGACTTCCACGTCGGTTCTTAATCGAATATCATTTAAAGCAGGAAAACATATCCCATTACAGTGTTGGCTCGAACTAAGCAACAGTTTTCCGGCTCGAAATAAGCAAATCTTTATCCCCACCTTTTCGTTTGATGTCGCCCGCAGAGCGAGAGATCCGATAACGAGGGAGAGGTCCGTGAAAGCGCCGTACTTGCCGCTACACCGAACCCCCCTGTTTTTTCTACACGTTCCCCCTCGACTCGCTCGAAAACAAAGTCGAGCCGAATAGCATACCTGGCTCGTAATGAGCAACTGGCCAGACTCGAGCGTGTTTCTTATTTTAATCGGGAGAACACCAGGAATCCATTGGTATCACTTTCACATTGAGATGATGAAAAATAAAGAATTTTATTTTTCGAAGAATTGAGAAGTCATCGTCCGTTCAACCCTAGGCAGCCGAGCAAACCCAGGTAGGCACTCGGCGGATATCAAACGAACGGGCAATGACTCAACAATTTTTCGAAAAATAAAATTCTTTATTTTTCGTCGTATCGATGTGAAAGTGACGCCAATGGATTCCTGGCGTTCTTCCGATTAAAATGATACCTTATATCATGTAAATCGGCCTATTTTTAACAAAGTTAGCTATTAATTATGCAATTGGATTTTTCATGTAACTTGGTTAATTATTGTCCAATTTATGTCGTATTTGGTGTCATTTTCATTGGAAAAACACAAGGAATCGATTGACGTCGCTTCCGCAAAGATCTGATCAAAAATGCGGAAGTTGGTATTTTCACTTCTTAATGGCAAAAATTGGTTTTGTTTTTTGTAGCTCCACCGGGCTGGGGCATAAAGCCATACAACCCAGTGAGGCCTGAAATCAGAGGTGTGAGAATAATTTCCATCCCTCTCCGAATGTCCACGGCCGGTCCCAAGCCGTTGACAAATAAAGAGGAATTACTGTATTTTGTTTGTACCTTTGACTATATACCTATGGACTGCTAACAGCACCCACTTTTCCCATTTAAGCAATGTATAAGGTCGCGTGCCAAGATCTCAGCGCCACCATGTCCCAAAACGAGGGAAAAATTTAAATTGCTTTAAAACTGATTCGGCGAGAAAATATTTTTCACAATGAAATATATAATAATTTATATAAATCTACATATGATGCAATTAAATATACCTGAAAATAGGAGAGGATAACAAAATGATTATTAAATATTATTTAATACATTGCGGACCGCTAAGAAATCTGTGAGGCATACGCCTGGGACCGCACGTTTTTGGGCAAACTTACACGTTACTAAAATCGTCATAATATTTTTATTGATGAAGCAATGTTTTTCAAACATATTTATTTATTAGCGAAAGACACCGCTTTTGGTATGTTGAACTACAATTACAATGTATGATCGAGAACGTATACTGACCGGTCAGGAACGTTTGGACAGGAAGACACGAGTTAACTCGTGACCGGTCAACAATGTGTTAAAATAATATAAATCCCACAAAAAGTACATTACATGTAAAAAAAAGGTAACGCCAAGTAGTTTAGGCATTATGAGCGCAGCACTTCTTTGCACTAATACACAATGCATATTGAAAACATTTGGATATTATTACATATTTGGTGAAATTTCTAAAAAAGTAATGGATATCATGCAAATCCAGCCAAGTATTAGGTTATATATATTTTTCAAAATATTTATGCTTGGCGTCTGGCTGCCTCGTTGCGATCCAATACATATAGCATTAAACAACTATTTATAGTAATTAACTTTATACTCGATAATAGTCGATAATATATTCACAGATTTGGAATAACGTACAACTAATTTTGTTGGATCGCAACGAGGCGGCCAAACGCCAAGCATAAATATTTTGAAAAATATATATAACCTAATACTTGGCTGGTTTTGCATGATATCCATTACTTTTTTAGAAATTTCACCAAATATGTAATAATATCCAAATGTTTTCAATATGCATTGTGTATTAGTGCAAAGAAGTGCTGCGCTCATAATGCCTAAACTACTTGGCGTTACCTTTTTTTTACATGTAATGTACTTTTTGTGGGATATCACGACGTTTTCAGGGCCACATTGAAATGCATTGTATACAGGGTGTTACGTGGCCGACGGTTAGGCAGTTCTAGTGGCCGGCGGAGGTTTTCTGGTAAGGGAGGCCGCGTAACATTTATTTATTAAGGAAAAAGTCAATACAACCCGAGCGGTTAGATTGTATTGTTGTGGGAACCGTCACTGGTATTCACTGGGATTTAGAGAGAATGCTAATGTGGGTTTGACACAGTAAATATATATTACAAAATCAGTCTATTACAGTTGTTCTGTCGCGAGTATAGGTGTGTGTGTTGTATATTACCTATTCCGCTGGATGCTCGGTTTTGACGCACTGGCAATGCGGGGTGTGTGTGTGGTTGGTAAGAATGCCAAATAGAAATACAAGCAAGTTCGCAGATTCTATAAGGTTCGCTTTGATCGAAAGGGACTTCAACCCGATCTCACTAAATAATAACCAGCTCACGTTTGTACACGAAGTGCTCAACGCTAGATGAACTTTGGTACTGCCCCCGAACGTTGGTACCGAAGGGGTTTATATACTACTCCGAAAGGGCAATCTGGTTATTACTTAGATAATCGCATTGGTCCCATCTGTTTTTCCAGAAATGTTTAGAGTGGTTGCAGCTGGTGTTTTAATCATGATGGTCCCACTGCTTTCCCAAAACGTATGGTTCTGTTATCGCAGTGGGCCTTCTGTTTGTTTCAAGTGCAGGCGGCCTGTTTGTATTAGAGTTTTCCTTTTCCAGATGTTAAAAAGGATTCGTTTTTCTAGAGGAGGCATATGTTTGATAAAACGATCTGCCTACGTGACAAGGGTGTCCCGTAAATAGTGTAGGAGCCGGAAATGGGGGGTAGCTGAGACGATGATAAACAACAATTTCCTTTGCAAAAATGTCGGATGGGGCTTCGTTTTTGAATTATTAACGAAAAACACAGACCAATCACAGCGCCTGCTTCACGCGCGCTCAGGCGCGTGAGCGTAGCCTCGGGCCCTGTCCCTGGGACGTTCGGACTAGGCTGGCCGAAACCGTCAGTCAAGCAGTAAAAATTTAATTGAAGTTCTATCGAACAGCGAATACAAATAATTAAAAATAGTATCTACGCAACTGTTATCCCTTAATCGAATTTATTAATTATTTGTATTCGTTGTATCCAAGGAAGAAAGAGTAAAATGTAGGAAAGCCTCTCGGAATTTTTAGGAAATAAACCCTTTGTATTCAAGTGACGTTTCTCACCATAGTATTTTATAATAAAAATAAGAATTATTTTAAGGAAATCAAAATAAATCCAATCAGAACAATTTGTAACTGTTTGCTTTTAAAAACTTTATTGAAAAAGCAGACTAGATCTGTGCGTACCGAAATATTCCTCGAGTGCAAAGGGTTAATAGAGAAATAATTGGAATTAGACTTACCCATTCACCTGCAAGTTGACCTGCCATGGTAATAAAGCACGGCCGATGGGTCATCGTACGGCTGTCAACAATGGCAAGGCCAAAGACCCCAACGAAGAACAGCTGATCGGTCGGTCCAGTCACTGAACCTTCTTGCCACCCCGAAAACACTTTATTTTACGGTCACAGGCACTTTTCACTTTCACATTCCGATGCGTTCCGTTGCACCCTTCTTTGATTGTTGCTCCTTCCTGGATCGATGATGCTTCTTAGAATGTTGTTGCTTTTTGGATGTTGCTCCTTTCTGAATTGTTGCTTCCTCTTGGATGTTGCTCCTTTCTGTATTGTTACTCCTTCCTAGATTGTTGCTTTTTCGGGTGCAGCCAATTCGCGAGCCAGCGAAAGCAGTTCGCGGTCGGTGGGTCTTCGCTGGGGCACTCCTCGGTACCGGCGCGGCGGGCATCTTGCTCCGCGTTCTCATTACACTACGCGAATACGACAAATATCCATGACGTGCGTTCCGTGACGTACGTCTGTTCGTTTTCAGAAACGCGAAGGTACTGCGAAGACTGCCTAATTGCAGTTTCCTTCCCGAAAAATACCTTCCCCTTCTCCGCTCCATGGCTAGGTTGGCCCTCGAGGAAATTGTGTCCCTGTTCTTTACAGAAATGCAATGTCTGTTGCCTTTCCATGTCCAAGCGACTCTAGGTTTTTTCTCCACAGGTAAATCGTACGGCAATTTATTGCTGCGCGGCACGGGTTTACCTGGCATCGACGGCCGTGCGTCGGATTGTTACAACCGCTGAAGTCGACCACGTGCAGGCCATGTTCTTGCCATACCTCGCACAAAGCCAAAATACCGTTCGGTTAATTGCCCTCAAGGATGGTTCAATGCGAAACTTGATTAATTTTCTTTTCTTTGCTACAGAAATGTCAGAAATTTATCTAGCATTCGAATGTCTGACTCTGCTCATCGAATGATTTGAACATTTGTCTAGTTCATTCTAATCACATTGACTAAAATAGGTCTGTTTGCACTAATTTTACTGATCCACTAGTCAATACCATTAGAATGAACTTGACAAATGTTCATATCATTCGATGAGCAGAGTCAGACATTCGAATGCTGGATAAATTTCTGACATTTCTGTAGCAAAGAAAAGAAAATTAATCAAGTTTCGCATTGCACCATCCTTGAGGGCAATTAACCGAACGGTATTTTGGCTTCGTGCGAGGTATGGCAAGAACATGGCCTGCACGTGGTCGACTTCAGCGGTTGTAACAATCCGACGCACGGCCGTCGATGCCAGGTAAACCCGTGCCGCGCAGCAATAAATTGCCGTACGATTTACCTGTGGAGAAAAAACCTAGAGTCGCTTGGACATGGAAAGGCAACAGACATTGCATTTCTGTAAAGAACAGGGACACAATTTCCTCGAGGGCCAACCTAGCCATGGAGCGGAGAAGGGGAAGGTATTTTTCGGGAAGGAAACTGCAATTAGGCAGTCTTCGCAGTACCTTCGCGTTTCTGAAAACGAACAGACGTACGTCACGGAACGCACGTCATGGATATTTGTCGTATTCGCGTAGTGTAATGAGAACGCGGAGCAAGATGCCCGCCGCGCCGGTACCGAGGAGTGCCCCAGCGAAGACCCACCGACCGCGAACTGCTTTCGCTGGCTCGCGAATTGGCTGCACCCGAAAAAGCAACAATCTAGGAAGGAGTAACAATACAGAAAGGAGCAACATCCAAGAGGAAGCAACAATTCAGAAAGGAGCAACATCCAAAAAGCAACAACATTCTAAGAAGCATCATCGATCCAGGAAGGAGCAACAATCAAAGAAGGGTGCAACGGAACGCATCGGCATGTGAAAGTGAAAAGTGCCTGTGACCGTAAAATAAAGTGTTTTCGGGGTGGCAAGAAGGTTCAGTGACTGGACCGACCGATCAGCTGTTCTTCGTTGGGGTCTTTGGCCTTGCCATTGTTGACAGCCGTACGATGACCCATCGGCCGTGCTTTATTACCATGGCAGGTCAACTTGCAGGTGAATGGGTAAGTCTAATTCCAATTATTTCTCTATTAACCCTTTGCACTCGAGGAATATTTCGGTACGCACAGATCTAGTCTGCTTTTTCAATAAAGTTTTTAAAAGCAAACAGTTACAAATTGTTCTGATTGGATTTATTTTGATTTCCTTAAAATAATTCTTATTTTTATTATAAAATACTATGGTGAGAAACGTCACTTGAATACAAAGGGTTTATTTCCTAAAAATTCCGAGAGGCTTTCCTACATTTTACTCTTTCTTCCTTGGATACAACGAATACAAATACAGTGATTTCTCTCTAATTGTCAACGGCTCGGGACCGGCCGTGGACATTCGGAGAGGGATGGAAACTAACCCGGTGGAGCTACAAAAAACAAAACCGGTTTTTGCCATTGAAAAATGAAAATTCTAACTTTCGCATTTTTGATCAGATCTTTGCGGAAGCGACGTCAATCGATTCCTAGTGTTTTTCCAATGAAAATGATACCAAATACGACATAAATTGAACAATAATTAACCAAGTTACATGAAAAATCCAATTGCATAATTAATAGCTAACTTTGTTAAAAATAGGCCGATTTACATGATATAAGGTATCATTTTAATCAGGAGAACACCAGGAATCCATTGGTATCACTGCCACACCGATACGACAAAAAATAAAGACTTTTAATATTTGAAAAATTGATGAGTCATCACCCGTTCCTTTGATATCCGCCGAGTGTCTACCTGGGTTAGCTAGGCTGCCTAGGAGTCGAACAGGCGATGACTCATTAATTTTTCAAAAAATGAAATTCTTTATTTTTCGTCGTATCGATGTGGCAGTGATACCAATGGATTCCTGGTGTTCTCCTGATTAAAATGATACCTTATATCATGTAAATCGGCCTATTTTTAACAAAGTTAGCTATTAATTATGCAATTGGATTTTTCTTGTAACTTGGTTAATTATTGTTCAATTTATGTCGTATTTGGTATCATTTTCATTGGAAAAACACTAGGAATCGATTGACATCGCTTCCGCAAAGATCTGATCAAAAATGCGAAAGTTAGAATTTTCATTTCTCAATGGCAAATACCGGTTTTGTTTTTTGTAGCTCCACCGAGCTGAGGAATCGAGGGTTCCCAAACCGGCTCTCGGTCTCTCTAATTGTGGTGGGGATGACTCCTGGACAATTAAAGAGAATTTTCAGTTGACAATTAGAGAGGAATCACTGTAATTAATAAATTCGATTAAGGGATAACAGTTGCGTAGATACTATTTTTAATTATTTGTATTCGCTGTTCGATAGAACTTCAATTAAATTTTTACTGCTTGACTGACGGTTTCGGCCAGCCTAGTCCGAACGTCCCAGGGACAGGGCCCGAGGCTACGCTCACGCGCCTGAGCGCGCGTGAAGCAGGCGCTGTGATTGGTCTGTGTTTTTCGTTAATAATTCAAAAACGAAGCCCCATCCGACATTTTTGCAAAGGAAATTGTTGTTTATCATCGTCTCAGCTACCCCCCATTTCCGGCTCCTACACTATTTACGGGACACCCTGTATATTAATACAAAAGGGTGCTACGCTGGTAGTGCCTAAACTACTTGGCGTTACCTTTTTACATGTAATCCTGTTGTAGAAATAAACAAGAACTTTAACCTCTTCAGGGACGATTTTGTTATGGTGAGAAAAAAGTTACTTAATTTATTTTCTTTTTTTACGATTTATTCATTTTATATTAATAGTAATTCAAAAAGCAAAAAGAATCGGGAAAACAATACCAATTCAAGGAAAAAAAATAACGACTACATTTGTGGCTGTTATAATTATAATTATAAAAAACTAAACGTCCACATATGTGGCCAAGGGCGTGAAGAGGTTAAAACACTACTTATCAGGAGATTAAGAATGTGACAAGAATTATGACAAAAAAAGACAGAAAATGTTACGTAGCATTCGTACAAATTACTTTCGGAAGTATTATAGGGAGCATAAAAGTTATAGGGTTATAGGGAACACAAAATACACTTATTGAATTTAGTCGGTTAAGTAAAAGAGAACAACATGGATATTAATTTTTATTGTATTATATTATTGTTATATTATATATATGTTATATTTAAGATATTATGTTTTAGATATTATAGTTTAGATATTTTTTTTTACATATATATGGTAATATTACTGCCTCCTCGGCCGCCTCCTCGGCCACCTCCTCGGCCACCTCTTCCGCGGCCTCCCCGCCTTCGGGCGCCCCACCAGCGTTGGCGTGATCGGCCACCAGCTGTTCCTCTTTCTGTAATGTAAAATTTGAATATAATATAAAATTTGAATAGTTACATATATTATGAGTTTTGCAATTAATTTTCTATTATTTATGACACAAATGGGTTAATTATTTATTTTAGAAGATTTGTGATACATACCATGCTGCCGCTTCGCAACTGCAGCCTCCTGCTGCTGTGGTTTTTGTTGCTGCTGCTGCTGTTCTGCTTGTTGTGGTTGTTCTTCTTTCTGCTGCTGCTGTAGCTGCAGCTGTTGTTGCTGCAGCTCATTCACTTGCAGCCGCATCTCTCGAAGCGCATTTATTAATGCGTTTTCTGAAAAAAAAAGAGAAATATAATTTTATATGCATGTTTTTGAATCGTGCAGTATATTCATTTTCTATTGAAGTTGGAATTATACTTACGGTTATTGTTAATTGGTTCCTCAGCCATTGTTATTCTGGAAAAAAGTTTTATTAATTCAAAATAATCTGTTTGCATTTGTGGTTCAAAATAATCTGTTCGCATTTGTGGATAACGTTCCGAAAGGCACTTACCGCCTATTTTTCTGAAACTCAGTATTCTTACGTTTTTTGCTGATTACGAATATGACACTGAAATCTACGTTTAATTTCTTGACACGTCGTCGCAATAAGAACTTTTCTTATTGATTTTCTCCCGCTGAATTCGAAAATCAAAGTTACAATTTTTTTTATGGAACAGTTTTTAAGATATTGTAATTTTTTCAATTTTTTTACCTCTTTTCACTTTAAAAACCACATCTGGAGCTAGATGTGTCCGATTTGGTCGTTCTTGGTACCAAATGAGAGACATTGAAACGATGAACAAACATGTATAATGGAATCTTTAATCGGTTAAGCGGTTCAAAAGATATTGATAAAAATAGTCCAGATTTTTATCAGTTTCTATTTTTCCGTGGCCACAGAATAAGCTTAAAAATTTAATTTTTTTTTAAATCTGGACTATTTTCATTAATATTTTTTGAACAGCTTAACCAATTAAAGATCTCATTATACATATTTGTTCATCATTTCAATGCCTTGATTTGGTACAAAGAACGGCCAAATTGGACACATTTATCTCTAGATGTGGTTTTTAAAGTGGAGAGGTAAAAAAATGGAAAAAATTACATATCTTAAAAATTGTGCCATAAAAAAAATTTTAACCTTGATTTTCGAATTCAGCGGGAGAAAATCCATAAGAAAAGTTACCTTTCATCAAATGTACATGAAATCAATTTCATTTTGTAAACTAGTGTAATCAGTGCATCAAAATACGTAAAAATACTGTGTTTCAAAAAAAATCGGGGATCAGTGGTTTTCAGAAATACACCCAACCAAACCAGCAACCGTTAAGAATTAAATTAATATCTATCAGGAGACTCGGTTATATATAACGTATATAAAAATTAAATATTTCGAACTTACCTACGCACAGCAGCTCGGTTCGATTCAAACCAGGCCCCCCAAACTACCGTATTTCGCATGAAGCCAGTTTTGATTACCGCCCGTGCCCGCTTGGAGTGCTGGTGTCACTACTAACACATATACATAACGTCGGTGAGATACGCACACAGGAACATAGTGTTACGTATATGTTATACTGTATTTATAATTCGAAATTTATTTTAATAATAAAAATGAGGAAGGGGAAAAATTAAATCATTCGGCTAGAAAATGAAATATATTAAATTAATATATTATTTAAATTTAACATAAATATTATAATATATGAAATATATTAATTAATTAATTCATACACCGAAAATATTCATTCATACACAGAAAACATTTATTCATATTAATTAATTAATTCATACACCGAAAATATTCATTCATACACAGAAAACATTTATTCATATTAATTAATTAATTCATACACCGAAAATATTCATTCATACACAGAAAACATTTATTCATATTAATTAATTAATTCATACACCGAAAATATTCATTCATACACAGAAAACATTTATTCATATTAATTAATTAATTCATACACCGAAAATATTCATTCATACACAGAAAACATTTATTCATATTCATCCATACACATAGAAAATATTCATTCATATTGACTCATACACACAGAAAATATTCATTCATATTCATCCATACACAGAAAATACATACAATGTGCACACAGTATAATAATAATAAATATATATATATATATATATATATTATATATATATATATATATATATATATATATATATATATATATATATATGTTTTGAATTTATTATTTTTTAACCGACTTCGAAAAGGAGGAGGTTACTCAATTCGATCAGTATATATATATATACTTCGAAAAGGAGGAGATTATTCAATTCGATAAGTATATATGTATATACTGATCGAATTGAGTAACCTCCTCCTTTTCGAAGTCGGTTAAAAAATAATAAATTCAAAACACATTCACAATACACACAAAATATATGCAATGCGCAGGCAATATAAACTTAATACAAAATACATTCTCAATACACACAAAAAACATGCAATATGCACGCAATACAAACATAATAAATTTAAAATATACCGCAAATACACAATATATACAATTATTTATAAAAATATACAACAGTGCCGTCCCTAGAGTTTATGGAGCCCATCATTAAACTCAAACTATAAAAATTCTCATACTACTGTAAAATAAAGGAACATGTATACAGGGTGTCCCAGAACTAGTGTAACTCCCGGAAATGGGGGGTAGCTGGGGTGCATCTGAACAACTTTTTCCTTTACCAAAAAGTTGTTTGAAGCTTCGTTATCGAGTTATTAACGAAAAACACCGGCCAATGAGAGCGCGCGTAGAGCGCGGGCTCAGCCACGAGAACGTTAGTGGCTCTCAATCGCGCGCGGACGTGGCCGTGAACGATTGCCTCTTTGCATCGGAGATATCGAGAGAATCACGCGGCAAATGTTACATTGTATTAAATTAAAAATAATGTAGAATCATTTATGAGTAACAAATTAATGAATATGTCGTTTAATAACTATTTTCGACATTTTTTAACGTTATCCGAAGGGAACAAAGTGTTGTAGTAGTTATGTAAATAAATTTTTTTTAATACCACATCAACAGTTGGATAATTTATGTTTAAAGAAAAATGATTTTGGAAGCTAATGTTAGAAAAAGCTGGATTAACTTACCCATTTGTCCTCGAATGAACCTGTCACGGCTGAAGTGGGTCGTTGAAACTGGGTCACTGTGCCGATCCTGATCCTTTTTCGAAACCCTCAACAGCTGATGTTACGGCCGGGTCGGCGAACTCACTGCACTGCACGGTCACATTTATTGTGCGGTTTCTTTTATTGCGCGGTCACTGAGAAATGTGGGAATATTTAAACACAATTTATTATTCCTTCGTATAACCAAGTCGGTCACTCAGTGACGAATGAATACAGTACTGCGGAAGGAAAATTTGATCTTACGCCCGAATCAATGAATTGAATTTTCATACTGTGGTGCAGAGTACCACAAAGTAGTACTGTAAGCAAGGGAAAGTTCGGCTATTTTACGACGAATTTAGTGACGACAGCAGCACGTGTGCACGAGACAAACGGACTGAGGACTTTACAGGCAGAGATGTCCGAATGGCACTGCAGTTCACCCTCCCCCACCGGCACAAGCAGGCCCACGGTTCAAGGGTTGTTAGAAATGAATGGAGGACGAACGAAATTTCTCCGGAAAAAGACTACACCGTAGCTAAACAAGGCTAGTCTTTTTCCGGAGAAATTTCGTTCGTCCTCCATTCATTTCTAACAATCCTTGAACCGTGGGCCTGCTTGTGCGGGTGGGGGAGGGTGAACTGCAGTGCCATTCGGACATCTCTGCGTGTAAAGTCCTCAGTCCGTTTGTCTCGTGCACACGTGCTTCCGTCGTCATTAAATTCGTCGTAAAATAGCCGAACCTTCCCTTGCTTACAGTACTACTTTATGGCACCCTGGACTACAGAATGAAAATTCAATTCACTGATTTCGACGTGAGATCAAGTTTTCCTTACGCAGTACTGCATTCATTCGTCACTGAGTGACCGATTTGGTTACACGTAGGAAGAATAAATCGTGTTTAAATATTCCCACATTTTCCAGTGACAAGTGACAGTGACCGCGCAATAAAAGTGACCGTACAATACAAGTGACCGTGCAGTGCAGTGAGTTCGCTGACCCGACCATGACATCAGCTGTTGAAGGTTTCGAAAAAGGGCCAGAATCGGCACAGTGACCCAGTTTCAACGACCCACTTCAACCGTGACAGGTTCATTCGGGGACGAATGGGTAAATTAAACCAGATTTTTCTAACATTAGCTTTCGAAATCGTTTTTCTTTAAACATAAATTATCCAACTGTTGATGTGGTATTAAAAAAAAAAATTATTTACATAACTACTACAACACTTTGTCCCTTTCGGATAACATTAAAAAGTGTCAAACATAGTTATTAAACAACATATTCATTAATTTGTTACTCATAAATAATTCTACATTATTCTTAATTTAATACAATGTAACATTTGCCGTGTGATTCTCTCGATATCTCCGATGCAAAGAGGCATTCGTTCACGGCCACGTCCGCGCGCGATTGAGAGCCACTAACGTTCTCGTGGCTGAGCCCGCGCTCTACGCGCGCTCTCATTGGCCGGTGTTTTTCGTTAATAACTCGATAACGAAGCTTCAAACAACATTTTGGTAAAGGAAAAAGTTGTTCAGATGCACCCCAGCTACCCCCCATTTCCGGGAGTTACACTAGTTCTGGGACACCCTGTATAAAAGTTGTAATTAAATGTAAAATTTATGTCATGCCCTAAGGACGCTACTTTCCACTTATTTGAAGAGCAAGCGTTACAAGTGGATCCGAATCAACTGGCACTTCGGATCCATTTATAACGCGATTTACTCCTCGTATATAATTTTTGACGACATATAAGACACAGTGACGTATGATATATGTCGCCAAGAAATTTTCATGTTCGGAACATGTGGATTCAAAATTCACATGCTCCGAAATGAATGTCGTGATAGTTGCGACAAGATCACGAGTGTATGCGGCATTACAAACATTTGCGAGGCATACAGATACGGCGTGGTGAATTAATCGTTCGCACGCAGGCTGTATCGATGAATATTTACATGAAACTGTATCAAATACGTAAACTAAGTCTAAACAGAATTTACAAATGATGTGTTTTCGAGCAACACACCGTAGTACATACTGAGTCACTGCCCGTACAGTAGACTCACAAGTTTTTGAGATATCATAATTTAGAATAACGCGATCTTCGTCATTCATCGATACAGACGGCGTAGCTGATATAAATTTTTGAAGACTAAATAAAAAGCTCGTGGATTCTTCAGATTCGCAGTTAGTATCCGCACATACCAACTGCGAATATGAATTTAAGAGCAGTGTCCTGTAGTAACCGTGGAAGGTACTACAAGTTGGATTCGTATTCCTAGCCCCATGCTGTCTAATTTGGCCGAAAAAATTTTCTAAACTATCCTGATTAAAATTGCGACCAATAAAATATAAAACACCAAGGTCGCACAAATAACTTCTTAAAAATTTAAAATTTTGTATTGTACGAATCCAGTTTTGTAATACCTTCGGATGCTCTTTATCCGCAGGCTTTCTTTTAATAAATTTCATGCTTCGAAAATGTGAAACCGCTTTATCCCAAATATCGGGCGTTTCACTAGTCATATCTGTAGCCTTTTTCATATTTACCCTACTATTGTTGACACTGTCGAAGATGTCATTCATAAAATGAATGAACTCGGCAGTGTCAACCCCTTCAACTGGCATTTTACGCGTCCCGCAAACACTCTTCATATTGTTGCAACTCATTGCCGTCATTACGGACCCAACAGATTGACTAAAAACCTGCGCACAATACTTCACTTTCATCTTTCTAATCTTATCAGCTACTACATGTTTTGCAGTAAGCTTCTTCAGAAGACGGTTCCGAAAAGCATTACTGCTATCAATAAAATACATATCTTCAACGTGTGACCATTTAGCCACACGTTGAAGATTATCCTCTAATGTAAATTGCAAGTCTTTAGTCAATAAATTGTTCCGCATACACTTTAATAGGTGCGGAGGATCAAAGAGCGGTACGATTTTATTGTCATCTATGACAATGATATCATGCCGCAGTGTTTCACCTTGCTGAAAGGCATTTCTCTTCGAATCTCTAATCAAACATTCAATGGCTGTACAATTGGTGCTGCCTTGGTCGCAAACCGATGCTACCACTATAATGCCGGCCTGAAATGCACGGCGAACTAATTCCTTAAACATTCTAACAATATTCTCCGCGGAGCTCGTGCCTCTACAAAAACTATATGCAACGGGTTGCTTCCAAGGTCGCACTCCGTCTATGCCTTTCAACATCCACACGGTGGCATGATCCGCGATATCTAATTTCCGAATGAAACCCGTGTCTACAAATCCTTCAACTATGTCCGTTGAAGGATTGTAGACCAAAGACGGTGATAATTTTAATTCGTCGAAAATGAGAACAGCGTATTTGCTGTTCTCATTTGAAAATTGTTCGGACCGCTCTTTGAGTTCTTTAAATATGTTGTCGCAAATTCCAGCTCTTAGTGGAACTTGCGTCAACATTTTCCGAAGCGTTTCGGTGCTTGGCAGAAGAAATAACTTCGACAAATATCGAAACGCTTTCGGACTTTTCTTATATATACTTAAAGCTAATACCTTCTCTTCGGTGGTGAAGCGCCGTCCACACTTTGGTTTTCCCTCGTTGCGCATCTGGGCTGAGAGCATCCTGTGCAGGGGGATTGGCAAGTTTTCTAAAACTTGCCCTACGCCGCCCTGCACAAGATGCTCAATCTTCGCGATGCGTTGTTTTAAGCCCAGTTGCCGCCGTTTGCACTGCTTGGCCCCTTTCAGCAGTGCTGCCACGGCGTTGTATATGCGCTGCTTGAGGGGACGCTCCATTGTGCTGTCCTTCAGCATTCTTAGTATGTTACCTGCAGAAGGAAACATAATATTAGTATGGAATATAACAGTATAACATATTATTCAATGTGTATATTGCACATTTATACATATAGTTTTCTTTTATACTGCACAGTAAAATGTACAATATGCACAGAGTACCAACCGAAGGTATATACCCAGGAAATAGGACAGGTGAGTCCATGTATATCCAGGTGCAATAAAAACGCACGACTTATACACAATGCTAACTATACATTAGATAAGTAGATACCTAATGTATCAGTAGCTATGTACTCTTTGCATGTTAAGTATTTTTTTATGCAGTGTCCGAGACGATAATATGTATAAATGTGCAATTTCATTGAAGTGAATTGAATATATATATATATTAATACTGCATCCCGAATTTCGAATGTAACTAATATCATTGTACCAAATACGGTTGTGATACTGTAGCGCAGAAGTTAATGTTTTTATTTTAATCTTAAAAATGCAAAAATATTTTATATGCCACAGATAAAGAACTACTGAGCAATGTATTAACTATATTTCAACTATGTTTCCAATATATTTCACGTATGTTAAAATACACTTAATAAGGGAAGGAATATTATGGAAACAATGTTCCTTCACAAACAGAAGCAATTACTCACGTTACAACTTTCCTCGTGTCACCACATTCATACAATAAGAAATGTTCAAACAAACTGAATATGAATTATCTTTTATTTATTCAACGTTGTTTTCAATATTACAAACATCATAGTATATTATTATCTTATACTATTATACTATTACTATACTATTACTACTATTGCTATTACTACTATTACCATACTATACTATTATACTATTTATATATATATGCGACCGAAAATAGTGATACCTATGATGCATTGGGCCATGAAGAACTTAAGTCCCCAATATATGAAATTAGTTTGACTGATAATCAGTCAAACACTTAAGTTCTTAATGGCCCGGTGCATTGTAGTTGTCACTATTTTCAGTTTTGGAATGTAAGCCCTGTCCAACAGGAAATAATTTCAAATGTTTTACCAACGTTATAGCTAGCTTTATCGGAAATTTGAAGACGTAAAATATTACAAACTACCTCTTATTGAACACGGCTTACACTCAAAGCGTAAAATAATAATATAAATTATTTATAATTTTAAAATAATAAATTAAGTACCTTTGTGACCCTTCTGGTCTACAGCTTGGTAACCACTTTGCTGAACAGCACCACCTGTAATTGTAAAAAATAATTCATAAAAATGCCTTTTAAATGATTCACACAGAGTAATGAATATTACTCTAGGCTGTATATGTTGTGTCTATATAACACACAAAATACAGGTTAAACATAACAGTTTACAAGTAACAAAAGTAATGAAACATACAATAATATTCTACTAAGGTAATACACTAACCTCTGGATGATCCAGGAAGCATTGAGCATCCCTGGTGTCCCACGATGCCTCCAGCGATGTCCACAGGCGCTGTGGTCCATTCGGGTCGATCTTTAATAACAAGATCATATAACATTATATTTACAATTTATGGTTTGATATATATTATATCTACAGTAATAAACGTACGTTCTTCTTCTTCTTCTACTTCCATTTCCTCCATTCCTGGCTCTGTTCCACATGTGGCAGGCCCTGTTAGTATTTAATACATATTTTTATAAAAAATTACTTACATACTCGTTAAAAACTGTGTAATTAATTATTACCTGGTAAGTGCAGCGTTGGAACTGCTGCCTTCGACAAGTTGCGTTGGAGGAAATACTTCTTGTCGAAGTGCAACGCACACACCGTCCTCAGCCTCAACTTCTGAAGCGGAAGCTGTTGAAGTTCTGGGCTGCCACATGCTTCCACCCATTGCAGGACTCTTGTGTGTTCCAAAGGGAATGCAAACATGCGTTCACCTTTGGAACCACATCCTGCCACAGAGCACTTCTTATGCCGCCTTCTGTAACCATACATTATAATTAATACTTTATTACAGTAATATTCCAATATTCGAAGCAAACAATATGTTCATAAAACACGAACATGAACAATTCCTTTTAATTTCTGATAATTTTACTAAAATAATAAGTACTTACTTCGTATCCATCTCTGATTGCTGTTGCATCATGTTGCATGTTGCGTCTTTTAAAGAGACAAAATGCAAACGTGCAAAAATTCTGGCGGGAACGTGACGTCAGACTTCTTACTTTGTGTGCAAAATCGGTGATACAAGTTATACATGTGTAAGGGTGACACCAGCGCTCTAAGCGGGCACGGGCGGGAGTTAAAATTGGCTTCAACTTCACACGAGTACAGTTTGGGGGGCCTGATTCAAACTGAATAAAGATCTGCGACTTCCAAAGGAGAGTTGGTGGGGCACATTTCAGGATCGCTCGTATTTTGTTTTGTGTCGTATGGATGCACGAAATAATAATAAAAGACGATCGAGGTTTGTAGAGAGAATAGATGTAACCATAGGAAGATAATGCACTGATGAAAATGACACCAGCGGATTGCTGAGATTCTTCTGATTAAAATAAGTCCAAACACGACGTAAATCCGACTAGTTTTGTTATTAATCAATTTAAATTGATCAAATCCATCATTAATCGCCAATTAAGGTAAAATTAAACCGATTTATGTCATGTTTGCACTCATTTTAATCAGTAGAATCTCAACAAACCATTGGTGCTATCTTTTCCAAGGTAAAACAAAAATTAGTGCAAATGAAATGTTCTTTACTGGATGCTGATTTGTTTTACTCGCGGCATCCTTTTGAAATACGTCTATCTCGCTTTCTCGCGTAAGACGTATTCTCTTTCCTTGTTTACGGAGCCAAGGCTCTACTAGGCTTCAGAAGATTGGTGGTAGGCGGTAGGACAATGTCACACAATTTTATCGGTCGGCATAGGAAAAAAATAATAATAAAAGACTATCGAGGTATATAGAGAGAATAGATCCTACAAAAATAATGTTGAAAAAAAAAAAATACAACCGACTTCGGAATGCACTAAAAAGAATGAAATAATTGTAATTTATATTTCGGAGACGGCGCATATGTAAAAGGGTTCAAAAATTTTGGCAAGTTTAAATGTAGAAAATTTTTAATTTTCCCAAGAACAGGAACAGCAGCAGCAGCAGCAAGTACAGCAAGAGTCTGCAGTTGCGAAGCGGTAACATGGTATGTATCACAAATCTTCTCAAACAAATAATTAACTCATTTATGTCATAAATAATAGAAAATTAATTGCAAAACTCATAATATACAGTGTCGAACGTAAGTATTGGCACACCATAAGTGACAGAATATACATAAATGCATATAACTACTAAATAAATTGATTTAAGCAACAAACTTTTACACTTATTTGTACGTTGTCTATCGTAGTTTATTGTGTAATTGCAAGAAATAAAATAAATAAAGCGATCTACGAAATAATGACGTAAATATATTTCTTGAGCACTTTATACCGGCACAAAAGTATTGGCACACTCATCATTTTTTAAATTTACATGTAGATCAATTGTCTATAGATTTTCTTCTTACATCAATTCCTACAGATTTTTGTGCGCTGAATTCAAATCTGCATTCGGGAGAGTCCGTAGAATTGTTCTACACCAACACGAATAAAATAACTGCTATTGTAAAAGCACAAAACATCTCCGAAGTTAAAAACTTAAACTTTTTGTTCAAATACGATTTTCTCAAAAATGGTGAGCACTACAAAAAAACCGCATGCAGATTTGAATTCAGCGCACAAAAATCTGTAGGAATTGATGTAAGAAGAAAATCTATAGACAATTGATCTACATGTAAATTTAAAAAATGATGAGTGTGCCAATACTTTTGTGCCGGTATAAAGTGCTCAAGAAATATATTTACGTCATTATTTCGTAGATCGCTTTATTTATTTTATTTCTTGCAATTACACAATAAACTACGATAGACAACGTACAAATAAGTGTAAAAGTTTGTTGCTTAAATCAATTTCAGTCGTCTACCGACCGTTGAGCCGGCAAGACGTGTTTATCATTGTGCCGCGAGTTGCGAGTGATTACAAACACAGTGGATAGAGTGAGTGAATAAATAATAGATATCGGTGTGCTCTAGACAAACGTAACACCTAACTTGGTTAAGTGCTGAAACTGTGTAGGTACACACAAGCACCTACACATGGCAGCTCCTGACTACAGGAGCTCTCAAAATACTCTACCGACAGTTCCCCTCAACAGCAATCCCAATATGCCTTTAAAACAGAGCTATGCATCAGCTACTCAAAGCTCCCTTTTTCCGCAAAAAAATCAAGCAATAGTTCTCGATTCTATCGACGGCATCCCGTTAAAAGAATATGTTAATGCTATAGGGAAAATCAGTGACCCAGCAAATATTAGATTCGTATCAAGAATTTCAAATTCGCGTGTATGTATATTCCTGTCAAGTAAACAAATAGTGGAGAACATCACCGGCAGCTACCCGAAGATCATAATTGGAAACAATTCAGTCAGTCTACGTCCTTTAATAAACAGTTATAAAAGAATAATACTGTCTAACGTCTGTCCGGTAATCCCGCATGAGATCATTGAGAAAGAATTGATTAAGTTAAATGTGAAACCCATGTCCCAAATATCGTTTCTCAGAGCGGGATTATCCGAACCTGGGTTTGCGCATATCCTCAGTTTCCGACGCCAGGTATTCATAAAACCGGAAGACGTTGATAAACTACCACCATCGTTGAATATCTTTTATGAAGACACCAGTTATTGGATCTACTTGTCAGGAGACAATATAAGCTGCTACCTCTGTAAAAAAGAAGGGCACTTAGCGAAAGACTGTCCAGAACCAACAAATAAAGAAACTAACATTCAAACTGATACCCCAACGCCTACAATGTCAAGCCAACGAATCACAACCCTTAAACAAAGCGTTGACCGTAGCACTGAAGTTGAAATGACACGACTTTCACAAATCTTAAAGAATGACCCAACAATGGAAACAATGGTAAGCTATGCTAGTGCCAAAAGACCACTATCTGAATCAGGCTCACAAAGTACACAAAAATTACTTCCTGAAGAAGAGGGTACAGATTCGTCCTTAATGGATGTGGAGGACTCGACTGACGAAATGAACTCAACGTTACCACTAGTACGAAAACCAATTAAAAAGAAAAAGAAAATGGGGGCAAATGAGGAGACTGACACAAAGACTGTGGAAGAAATGATAGCTCCTCTAAAGGAATTGATTGATGGCTCCCCTGGCAAATACGTCGTAAACTATAACCAACTAAAGAGTCTCTTGGAAAATGCCAAAGGAAACCCAAGCGTAGCTGAATTAGCCTTGTCATACACCAAGGACATCCGAGCGCTCAGTAATATGATCAAACAAATGTACCCTCACCTTACCGACCGGAAAATTAAAAACAGATGCACACGAATGACAAAGAAACTTGACGAATACGTCTCCAAAAAACAAGAAGGTCCCCTGCCTTTCTATCATAACCTCCTAACACAAGACACTCCAAAATCTCCCTTTGCCCCCCTAAATTAACTAATATCCACCTATGAAAATCCTCCAATGGAATATTAATGGGTACAATTCGCATAGAGAAAGATTACAAATACTCATCAATGACACCAACCCGGAAATCATCTGCCTTCAGGAAACCAATTTTAAGGAAACATATGTCGCCAACATAAAAAACTACACCCCTTTTTTCATGAATAGAAAACACTGTCGCCATGCGAGTGGGGGGGGGGTCGCAACTTACATTAAAAACAATACCTTTTGTAAAGAAATCCCTCTCAACACAAACTTAGAAGCAATAGCTACTTCAGTTATGACATTATCCATGGAAATATGTATATGCAATATCTATATACCTAACAGCTACGACTTTTCAATCTCCGAACTATCAAGCTTAATCGATAATCTCCCTAAACCTTTCATTCTGCTGGGAGACTTCAACAGCCATAGTACATTGTGGGGATCTAATAAAAACGACCATAGAGGGGAAATTATCAAATCACTCCTGGATGATCCTGACCTTTTCCTACTCAATTCTACAAGCCCCACCCATGTAAATATCTCTAACGGAACACTCAGCGCTATTGACTTAACCATATGCTCTACAAAAATAGCGCACCTATTCGACTGGGACGCAGCCTCAAGCCCCCATGACAGTGACCATTTCCCAATAACGCTATCTAATTCATCGCCACAGGAAAACCATGCGAAGCCGACAGTCAGATGGAATACTAAAAAAGCAAATTGGGACCTGTTCCGATCTCTTATGGAACAACGCGTAAGTACTCTACCATCAGTTAATGGTAATGATAAAGGAAATATCGACTCAATAGTAGAAAGTTTCACTAAGAAAATTCATGAAGTAGCGAACGAAGCGATACCACTACTTAATGACAAAATAAGAAGACGTACAGTCCCATGGTGGAATGAGAAATGTAAAAAGGCAATAAAAGAAACAAATCATGCTTTCAATATTTTTAAAAAACATCCGTCTACAGAAAACAAAATTCAGTATAAAAAACTGCGAGCCATATCTCGAAGAACTGTCAAAGAAAGTAAGAAAAAATCTTGGATGGATTACGTAAGCTCCATAAACAATAGCACCTCCTATAAAAATTGTTGGGAAAAAATCAGAAAAATTAGAGGAACGTCACGAAACACCGTCAGTACTACGCTCCTAAATCATGATAACCAAATTATTAGTCACCCACGAGAGATTGCAAATGAACTAGCCAGATCATTCTCCAAAAACTCTAGTGACGACAACTATGATGCAAAATTCCTTCAGAACATCGGGAACTACCAAGAGTTAGGGAAAGAAAAAATTTTTGTAAACACTGATCAGCACTTTAATTCAAGAATCAACATCGATGAAATTAAATGTGTATTAAGAAAGTGTAAAAATTCCAGTCCAGGTCCAGATCAAATCCCCAACGAATTCTTAAAGCAACTTTCGGATAAATCTTTACAATATCTCACTGATATACTAAATTTCATTTGGACTAAAATGGTCTTCCCTGAAAAATGGAGGGAAGCAATAGTGGTGCCGGTGCCAAAACCAAACCAAGATATGACAATAGCAAGTAACTACAGGCCTATCTCCTTAACATGCACAATGTGTAAACTCCTAGAAAAAGTTGTTAATAGAAGGCTTAGATGGCATTTAGAAAACACCGGGTTCCTGTCCCAGGAACAATGTGGTTTTAGGAAATTTAGATCCCCAATGGACCACCTTATTAACCTTGAAGCAGCTATATGTGATTCCTTTGCAAACGACCACCATTTAACGGTAGTATCACTTGACATTGAAAAGGCGTACGATATGGTATGGCGGCCCAGAATTATCGACACACTCAGCAAACACCAAATAACAGGTAGAATGTTAGCACTCATATATAATTTTCTAAAGAGAAGGAAAATTAGAGTAAGAGTTAACGGAATTTTATCTGAGAGCCTGGAGATCCAAAACGGGGTACCGCAGGGGTCGGTACTGAGCGTAACGTTATTTCTTATTGCAATTAATGGAGCACCTAAAAACATAAGTCCACCTGCAAAATGTGTGCTATTTGCTGACGACCTAAGCATTTTTTGTGGAGGCAAAGAAAGTAAAACAACAGAAAGGCTTCTTCAGGAGGCAATAAATGCACTTCAGATATGGGCAGAAAAAACAGGATTTAAGTTTTCGGATCGGAAAACTAAGTGTATCTCTTTTGCAAGGCACAAACAGCAAATACATAACCCTAAGATCTACCTAAACAATAAAATTATCAATTCAGTGGAAACTTTAAAAATCCTAGGTATGATGTTCGACAGGAAACTTACATGGAAGCAACATATCAAAGACCTGACAGACGACTGCAAAAGACGCCTCAACCTAATCAAGGCACTCTCGTCAACCGTTTGGGGTGCAGACCAAGTAGCATTAATGAACACCTATAAAGCTATAGTTAGATCCAAAATTGATTACGGCAGTATTATATACCACTCGGCAAAAAAATCAGATCTAAGAGTGCTGGATACAATCCACAACTCGGCACTGCGTATGGCAACTGGAGCTTTTCGGACCAGCCCGGTAATCAGGCTACTTGCTATAACGAACGAACCCCACCTAAGTGAGAGACGAAAATTCCTCTCAGTAAACTACGCGTTGCGGATCGCGGCATCGCGTAATAATGCGGTGTACCATAACATATTCACCTCAAGGTATAAAATCGTTTATGAAAAGAAAATAAGATTACCTCCCCCCTTCCACATAAGAATTCATAAGATCCTTGAAGAAGTTGGCCTCAACCTAGACACAGCTATGTATGTTGGGTAAAAAGGAATACCCATCGGATCCACCATGGATGGCTAACACTCCAATAGTTAATTTTAACCTTGCAAATATGAGAAAGGATGTAACTTCCCCTCTGACCTTTAAAACACTCCTGGAAGAAATGAGCGCAACCATTCCTAATTATACATACATATACACAGATGGGTCCAAATCTAAAGAAGGAAATGGCTGCTCAGTAATAACACCGGATTCTGAAATAATCCTAAAGCTGCCTAAAATCATGTCGATCTTCACTTGTGAAGCAATTGCCATTAAAAAAGCTCTTATGCTCATTAGAGACTCATCCCATAATAGGTTTGCTATCTTCTCAGATTCCAAAAGCTCGCTGCAGGCAATACAAGATCCCGACTCCTCGGATGAACTAATTCAAGGTATCCAAAAATTATATACGCAAAACCTTAAAAAGGGAAAGGAAACGACCTTTATTTGGATACCCTCCCACGTGGGAATTAAGGGAAACGATAAAGCAGACCTGGCAGCCAAATCAGCATCTCGGCGTGATAACCTGGACGAATCTGAAAAAACCCCTCTCCAGGACTACAGAAAAGAAATAAACAGGAGATTATTAGACAAATGGAACCACAGCATAGCAAGCGCAATTTCCTCAAGGCTGCCGTCCAACAAAGCGAGAAACTACAAGCCTAACATCGATAAGTTGAACAGACGAGAACAAGTAGTTGTTACGCGTATATTAATCGGCCACACCAGACTCACTAATAGTTACCTGTTTTTAAAAGAAAGTGCACCCAAATGCGCGCTATGCAGCGAAAACCTTAGCGTAAGCCACATCCTATTCGAATGCCACCACCTTAATGGAGCTAGAGAAAAGTTCAAGATACCACACACCATAAATGAAATAGTGAACTCAAGTGAAAGTACCAAGAACCTAATTTCATTCCTAAAAGAAACCAACAATTACGCCAAATTGTAACATAGTAGGAAACATACCCCACATCACTCAAAGAAACACATTTCAATCCGACCGAGCAATAATGAAACAGTATGGATAAACGTTACATGCAAATGTGTAAGTCGCTCATGACCTGAGATGTTAATGCGACTTAAAACCTAATAATAAAAAAAAAAAATCAATTTATTTAGTAGTTATATGCATTTATATTCTGTCACTTATGGTGTGCCAATACTTATGTTCGACACTGTACGTAACTATTCAAATTTTATATTATATTCAAAGGGTCTAGCCGAATAAGCATGGTAAAAGTGCCCCCAAACCAAATTGAGCACGGTTAATACCATTCGATAGGTGGTTCAAAGAAACCCCTTTCCACAGAGTTTCAACCCGGTATCACTACTGCAGGGGTAATTACGGGGTGAAAATCATTTTTCGGTTTATCCTTAATATCTCCCGTTCTGCTCAACACACAATTATGAAAAAAATCATGGTTATTCTACCAATTGATGTACACATCCGAGAATTTTTTCAGAATTTTTGGATGCAAATTAGATTTTTAAAAAATTCGGAAATATTTTAATCGTCGATTTTTTATCGAAGTTATCAAGTGACCACGTTTATGTTTATACAGTATGAAGCTCTCATTAAAATTAGTAATCTCTAATTTTTTCAGATTTTTCGAAGGGGTGGAACGTAGTCAAAAAAATCAAAAATGATTAAAAAATTGAGAAAAAGCTTTATATTGCCTTAATTACTTATGTGACCATGTTCATATTTTTACAGCTATACCACAACATTATGACTATTAATGTGTAATTTTTTCAGATTTTTTGGGAAAGTGCGTTATCGTTAAAAAATTATTAATTCATATTTCGATATAATTTAAATATATTTATTTATATACTTCATTGATTAGTCTGTACATGAAACTTAATGTGCATAATATTGTTCAGATTCAGACTAAATGTTGACAGTGTCGCGGATGCTTTACGAAAATGACTGACGCGTTGCGCCGCGTCGCGCTGCGCCGTGACGCGACGCGACGGTTCTAATCGACAGTAGTCCCGTACCACACGTATTTGAAACTACATGCACTGACTAATTAATGAAGTATATAAATAAATATATTTAAATTATATCGATTTTAAAAGGATATGCGACTTTTTTCCGTATGAACAATTAGGAAATATGAATTAATAATTTTTTAACGATAACGCACTTTCCCAAAAAATCTGAAAAAATTACACATTAATAGTCATAATGTTGTGGTATAGCTGTAAAAATATGAACATGGTCACATAAGTAATTAAGGCAATATAAAGCTTTTTCTCAATTTTTTAATCATTTTTGATTTTTTTGACTACGTTCCACCCCTTCGAAAAATCTGAAAAAATTAGAGATTACTAATTTTAATGAGAGCTTCATACTGTATAAACATAAACGTGGTCACTTGATAACTTCGATAAAAAATCGACGATTAAAATATTTCCGAATTTTTTAAAAATCTAATTTGCATCCAAAAATTCTGAAAAAATTCTCGGATGTGTACATCAATTGGTAGAATAACCATGATTTTTTTCATAATTGTGTGTTGAGCAGAACGGGAGATATTAAGGATAAACCGAAAAATGATTTTCACCCCGTAATTACCCCTGCAGTAGTGATACCGGGTTGAAACTCTGTGGAAAGGGGTTTCTTTGAACCACCTATCGAATGGTATTAACCGTGCTCAATTTGGTTTGGGGGCACTTTTACCATGCTTATTCGGCTAGACCCTTTTACATTACAGATAGAGGTACTTACGGCTGTGCCGGCCGATCCCGGCAGCGTTGGTGGGGCGCCCGAAGGCGGGAGGCCGCGGAAGAGGTGGCCGGGGTGGCGGCCGAGGAGGCAGTAATATAACCATATATATGTAATAATATAAAATAATTTATAAATTTTATATTTATAATAATATAAAGTATAATATATGTCCGTAAAATAAAATATGCAATATAATTTATAATCGTCAATAAATACCAAGAGAATGAAAAAATTAACAAAACAAATATCCAAATTGTTCTCTTTTACTTAACCGACTAAATTAAATAAGTATATTTTGTGTTCCCTATAATACTACAACTTTTATGCTCCCTATAATACTTCCAAAAGTAATTTGTACGAATGCTACGTAACATTTTCTGTCTTTTTTTGTCATAATTCCTGTCACATTCTTAATCTCCTGATAAGTAGTGTCTTAAAGTTCTTGTTTATTTCTACAAAAGGATTAGCCGAAGGCGAAAAAAATTGCATCGTGTTTGAGATTGAGAAATAGTAGAAAGAGTTTCAATATCTGTCTTTAGTTTATGATCAAACCTATCGTTGCTCATATCATGAAATGAATTATAGAAATTTGTATGTTGCGTACAGTAGCTACGTTTTTCAAGAATTCTTACTTTCTGAGTAAGTACAGGGACAACGTCTTTATCGTCTTCCTGATTGTTGAGCTCAGAAATATGTCGTTTCATTGTTACAAAACGATTTTTGCAAAGAGGCTGAATGTTCGTAATTGTCGTAACACTGTTTGGCGAGAACGGCTCAATTTTTACACCATTCTCCGTAGAAGGAAACAGCGGTGGAAAGTTTGTTGTAAAATTGTCGCTATAAGCAGACAAGGGCCGAGTGGTAACAAAATTGTCGCTACAAGCGGACGGTGGCCGTTTCATCTTAAAATTGTCGCTACGAGCAGACATTGCCCTTTTTATTTCGAACTTGTCGCTAGGAGCAGACAAGGGCCGAGTGGTTACAAAATTGTCGCTACAAGCAGACATCGGCCTTTTCCTGTTAGCATTGTCGCTACAAGCAGACATTGGCCTTTTTATTTCGAAATTGTCGCTAGAAGCAGACAAGGGCCGAGTAATTACAAAGTTGTCGCTACAAGCAGACAATGGCCGTTCCATTTTAAAATTGTCGCTACAAGCAGACATTGGCCTTTTTATTTCGAAATTGTCGCTAAAAGCAGACAGTGGCCGTTCCATCTTAAAATTGTCGCTACAAGCAGACATCGGTTGATTCATGCCTATCTTACCATTCGATGTAAACGGTTGTATATTCTTGTTACAGTTATGTTTACTTGCATTAGTAATTACAATATTAGGTGAAAGTTTCGTAGTTGCATATGATGTCGATCGTGATATTGAGTGACGCGATAACCGTGTATCCTGCAATCTACGGAATGAAAGCAGCTCCCTTTCTGGCAACAGGTGCTCTATACAGCTAGTTCACGATGAAGGTTACAGGTTCCCCTGGCTGTGCCTTCTCTCACTCATGGCAGATACGTGGACGGCATCTTTGGAGGAACAGACACTGTGGAAGAACTCGTCGAAGTAGCCAAGCAGCTCATCAGAGTGTGCAATGCGGGTGGTTTTTCGCTGACAAAATGGTACGCGACACATCAAGGCGTACATGTACTTGAACACTGTACAGGATGTCCCGTAATTAGTGTAACATCGGGAAATGAGAGGTAACTGAGACGATTTTGAACAAGAATTTCCTTTGCAAAAATGTCGGACGGGGCTTCGTTTTTCAATTAGTAACGAAATACACTGACCAATCAGAGCGCGAGTAGAGCGCGGGCTCAGCCGTGATAGGGTAATCTGTAGCCGGGACGTCGGACTAGAACGAATCACGGCTGAGCGTGCACTCTACGCGCGCTCTCCTTGGTTAGCGTTTTTCGTTAATAATTCAAAAACGAAGCCTCGTTCGATATTTTTGCAAAGGAAATTGTTGTTCAGAATCGTCCAAGCTACCCCCCATTTTCCGATGTTACCCAAGTTACGGGACACCCTGTATATGTTTTTATTGTTTTATATATACTAATAAGGAGAATTTCTTTTTTTGTAGCAGTATTCTTTTCGATGCAAGTAACGGCTTTTTATCATAGCACAGATCATTATGAATTTCCCATCTTCCTGTTATCCTGCGTATATGTGCGATGTAATGTCCTACACCCTTTGTGTCTGATGGGCCTTGATATTCAATGACGTTAAGTAATTTGTACGTGCATTCGTGAAATTGGAGATCAACTGGT